>OZ010793.1:444074866-445419324 GCA_963932465.1 Maratus speciosus
AATATGGTAAGCTGAGTAATAATACATCATTTCATTTATACATAATAATAAAAATTATTTAAATATTTATTTTTTATTTTTTCCATTTCAAGGCCCATATAATTCAGTGTTCATTTTTCTTCTATTATTCTGGTCATGCGATCGTTCGGGCACAGAGAGAGTAAAGTATTCAGTTTTTAGCTTCGCATATATTCGCTTTATGTTTCACTGAATAAATCATACAAATAACGTTATATCTTCTAATGTATTAATAATTTTAATGTGCATTTTATTTCTTAACCCTTTTTTATCTTGTTTTATTTTTAACTTATTTGTTTTACACAATTTATTTCTCTATTTTATGTGTGTTGGTAGTCCCAAATTCATATTCTTTAGCTTTTTATGGCTAATATGAAGATGAAACCAGACACTTTATTTGTGGAAATTTAGGCATTTGGGACCTGAAGATTCTGTCTAAGTTCTACAAATATCCATTTTTCTTTTTCTGCTCATTTTATTTACTTATTTTTTTATGTTTGATGGTAATTTGTAATATTTTTTAATGGTCATATATATATAGAGAGATAGATACATTATCATCACCTTTCAACTGTATTATAAATCATATATTTTTTATTGTGTGCCTTATCGTTTTTTATCGAGACATTTATTGTAGAGACATTGTATCTAATTAAAGTGGGTATACAGAATTACTTTACACATTTTTGTAACGATTTTGACTTTCTCTATAATTGAAATTTAAATATAAAAAAAGTCCTATATAGCACCAATTTAGAACAGGGATTAATTATCATATGCGTCATTAAAAATATTATTTGCTTCAATCCCTTGAGTAGGATATTATATCCCACTTAATTTTAACCTGTTCGGGACCAGCGTCTTTTACATGAATTTTATTCGGTTGACACCGCTTTTTGTAAAATAATTAAATTTAGTGTATTAATCAAAAAAACAATTTTAATCAAATAAGGAAAATTCTACTTTTATTTTTTAGTGGTATCAAAAATAAGTGCTTTAAGCATCTTTTGAGGATGCATACATGCACTCATGGTGCCGAAGGGGTTAATCATAATTTGCGATAGAATCTGTTAATTAAATTTTGATTTTATAAGTTTGATGAAAAAAGTTTTAAAGTTGCTTTTCCTTATTTTCAAATAAAATCTTTTGAAAATTCGGGTGTCAATTCAACATTACAGAAACACAATTACTTTCTCCTAAAAGGCGCAAAATGTCCCTAGAAAGTAAACAATGGATAAAAGAGTATATATTTGCACTTAAAGAAAAGAAGTACTCTTATTCGATTATTAAAAAAAGTTGTGTGAGGCATGGTTTAAATATTGCTACATGTAAAATAAGTGACATAAGTAAAGAAACGTTAAAGATTATATTTAACTGAAAAAAAAGTAGAAAACGCGTACAAAGGGAGGTACATTCTCCCCTTTTTATATCCCCTGTTAAAAAGAAAATCCACCCTCTCCCTCCCGCCAATGAACTATGGCAAAATCTTTAAACGTCTTTATAGGATCTGTAAAAAAATATATAAAATCACATTTAATGCTAATCAAAACGTAAAAACATTATATTTACCGCCTAATGTAAATATACGCTTCACAAAGTATACTCATGTGCAGATTGTTGCATGAAACTCATTTGGCGGATGAAAAGTGGAAATATTTAGTTCAACTGATGAGGTTTGAAAATATTTATCTGACGTCACTAAAAGTATATCAATTTACTACCAGAAAAGAGGAGAAAAAGACCTAAAACGTTGGTCAGAGAAAACAAGGAAAGTTTTGTTAAAGGTTTATATTGCTATTGCTAGATTTTCTTATAACGGAAAATTAAAAAAAAAGGAAAGTAAAAAAAAATCTGGAAATTGACTCGACTTATTATCAGAAATATGTTTTAACATATGTTTTCAAAGAAAATATTCATAAAATTGAAAATCATTTTTCTGCTTAATGTTCAAACATATCAGATAATATTACATTTGGGAAAACATCTTACTTGATATCCATCTAAAACCATTGCGAGTAAAGCATGTAAGCGTCAGATAATAACAAATAATATTCCTCTTGTAAAATGATGCAGTTTGTTTGCATAGGAATTATTGTTGAGAGACATTGTTTTACGCGTATTAAATGCGCGATTAAATGTAATTATGATGGCAAACCGTCAAATGACACATCTTCAGTCAGATGAGTTAACATAGTTGTCGGAAACGGTGACAAAAAAGTTCATCTTTGTAAACAGAAAATTCCTTGTTTGTAAACGCCACCTCATTTTGTGGCTCTAGAGTGCTCAAGATCACCCTAATATTATATATATGATTGCGTAATATTGCTTCTTTTCCAGAATAATCAGGCAAAAAGATCCATAAAACAAATACACAAGAAATAGAAATTTGGAGGATCTTCGTATAAAGCAGTTTTAGAAAGGGTAAAAGAAAAAGACGTATAAAAGAAAGAAATGTAAAAAAAAAAATAATAAATAAAACAAGAAAAAATAAAACCAATAAAGTCAGAGGTAGAAATTAGCAAAAAATCTAAAGAGACTCAATCTAAGAAATCTAGATCCAGTACTAAATATCTCAAAATGGATCGTATACACTAAGACAGTACCGTCAACCACCTTTCCTAAGTCGGTCCTGCACTCACGAAACCTCTGTAATTTTTCTGTATAGATATATATTTGGCACTCATTTGTAGTAAATATTGGTTTTCATGAAAAGTAGAAAGTTTTCAAGTGTGTACTTAGTCTGTTCTTAAAATAAGATCTGCTTCAAAAAAATATTAAAAGCATTATTTGTATTCAAAAGATAGACTATTTGGCTTTAGTTTCCGTATTTTTATCCGCGATGATTGTAAAGAAACTTTTATACCCTTAAAACATGGAAAAAATTAAAATGTATACTTATGTCTATCGAAAATCTTTGGATATGATATTGTGTATGTTTATGCAATTAACACCTGATATAGAGGTAACTTGGGATACTTGACCCACAGGGATTCTTGACCCAACGTTTTTTTTCTCAGAATTGGGAAAGTTTTGTACGTTGATAGTGATATCCCTTCTTCTCGTTCAGTTAACTGACCTTATGTTGAAAATAACAACTGAATCATTGCATAAGTTTTTAAACTATCAGACAAAATATATTTTCACGATCAAAAAATAATTTTTTTGCACTGTAAACTCTGGTGTTATATATTTTTTGTTGCTGTTTAAAGCTAAGACCTTTTTAAAGGTATATATAAATATTATACAGACATACTGTGGTCCCGGGTTCGATTCCTGGCTGTGGCTAATTTTTCACTCCAGTTGGATTTATTGTATTTATTGTTTGTATGTCTGTATAATATTTATATATACCTTTAACTGTTGAATGCAGGCGTTATTTATGTGTGTATAGGTGTTTTATTATAATTACACAGACCTGCAAAAAAATACATTTTGAAAATTTCATTAATTTTGATAACTAATTTTTATGTTTTTTTTTAGTGCTGATTCCAAAAATGAAATCCATTTTTTTCTATCACGTAAGGATTTTTCGCAAACTGATTGCATATTTTTAAAGAAAAAGCTGAAATCACGAAATTTTGACATTTCATTTAAATTTCATTTATTTATAAATCCTTATAAATTACATTTATATCTGAGTTCAAGTAATAGTTAAGTATATGTATAAGGTTGTAAGTCCTTAGAGTAATGTTTTTTTCTTTACATCAAAAGTTTTTTTGCCACTTTTCCTATTGTGAACGTTGCAGAGATTGTCTTTTTGTAGCTTCCAGCAGTAGTCGGCGATCATGCTGACATTCCTTTTGCCTTGATATCGGCTCTCCATTTTCTTTATATCCTGATGAAATCTTTCACCTTGTTCCTCACTAATTGCACCAAAATTTTCAGGAAAACAGTCTAGGTGTGAATCGAGAAAATGAACTTTTAAGCTCATATTACACCCTAAAATCTTGAAATTTTTTACCATCTGTTGTACAATAGATTTGTAGTTTGTGTCCTTTTTGTTGCCAAGAAAGCTAGTAATAACTAGTTTGAAAGATTTCCATGCTTTTCTTTCGTTTGTTTTCCTTTTATTTTCAAAATTTTCATCTTTCATCATTTTCCTGATGTCTGGTCCTACAAACACACCTTCCTTCAGTTTTGCTTCGGATAAACCCGGGAACTGCTCACACAGGTATTTCAAACATCAACTTCTTTCGGTAGAGCCTTAACAAAGTGTTTCATAAGACCTAATTTTATATGAAGCGGTGGAAGTAACACTTTTTTTTTGAATCAATAAGTTTTTTTTTCTTTACTAGGTCCATGAGGGTCAGGGTGCATCGCAGACGGAATGTCAGGATAAAATATTTCCTTTTCGATCTTTAAATTGTAACTTTTCACATTACAAATACAAAAATGGCGATCATCACTGTGATTTTGGGTTCTCTCCAAACTATTGGTATACCAAACCGAAAAGATTGCTTTTTACTTTGAAATCATTGTCTTAATTCTTCTACACAAATACGACAAATTTTGTGTGGAGCCTAAGGCTTGCCTGGATCGCCCAATTTCATGCCAAAAAAAAAGCAAAATACACTTTTTTTTTTTTTACATAATCAGAAATGCTTCTTTGTTGTTTTTTTTCACAGTATAGTTACCACAAATACAGCAGAAATAATTCGGTGAATTAGCACATCTTCTGGAAGGCGTGTTCTCTAATGCAGCAAAAACTAGAAGTAAAAATTACTACTATAACTTATAACTCACAGGTTGGAATAAAAACACATCTCTACAACACAGAGTAAACAAAGATACTGATTCAGGAATAGAAATTATGTCAGTGAAAATGGGTGTGAAGAAGCGGTGGCGAGCAGACACCTGCAAGCAGGAGAGATCTGATTTCAACTGGATTCCTCTGTCTTGAATATTGTATTATATAGGCAGTTTAACAAATAAGAGAAATATTCTATATTGAAATAATTTTTTCTTTCTTTTTTATTAGTTTAATTTACTATTTTAAGTCCATAAATTTATTTATCAAACTCATATAAATAATAATTTTTGGTCCGAAATACACTAAATTCTTAAAAAAATAGATTACGATTTGTGATGAAACTCTACGTGATGGAATTTTTTCATTATTTTTCTTGTAATCAGCATCCAAAAAACAATAAAAAATACCACTTACTTTACTAGCAATTTTTTCATCGCAGGCTTGTGTTATCGTAGACCGATGCAATAGTAAAATGTATTCATCGTTGTCCGGTCATCCAAGGCTGTCATATAGATGGCTGATGACACCAACATGGTTTATTAGTGAGAAATTGCAGACTCAGGCATCGGCCGGAGTAGCTCAGTGGTTAGAGCAGCAGTCTTGTATACTGTGGTCACGAGTTCGATTCCTGGCTCTGGCTAATTTTCCACTCCAGTTGGGTTTATTGTATTTAGTGTTTGTATGTCTGTATAATATTTATATATACCTTTAACTGTTGAATGCAGGCGTTATTTATGTGTGTTTTATTATAAGACCTTTTTAATTGGTCATTTGTTTTGCACATGTCTTTAGCTAGAATAACATACATAATAGTATTAAACTACTTATTAGAAAATGGCTGCATTTTAGTGTTATGAAGTAAATATGCAACTAGGGATACTTGTCCCAAGTCACCTAGGGATACTTGACCGAAGATTAGGATTACTACACTGTAAAAAAAAATCTGTGAAGTTACTAACATATTTCTCGGAAACTGGGATTCCAGGAACTATTTATGTAACGGCAACAGCAAAAATTTCTGTAACAGCATCTGTTACAGGAATTTTTCTTGTTGCCGTTACATAAAAAGTTCCTGGAATCCCAGTTTCCTAGAAAAATTTTAGTAACTTTACAAATTTTTTTTTTACAGTGTACTATTCCAATGCATTTAGCATGTTTTATTTATTTTATTTTTTCTTTCTGGTTTTTTTTTTTTTTTTTCTTTGACAATGAAAGTTCGATCCTGACTTTAACTTAAAGACTACTGTCAATTCAGAATCAGAGTTGAGTGGGGAAAGTGGCTAAATCTCTGAAGTTGCAAAAGTAAATGACTGGGTTCTTGTCAAATATTGTGGGAAACGGAATATAAGAACATTTGTTGGAAAAGTTCTTGAAATAAATTTTGACGGGCTTACTATGAAGTTTGCAAGAAGAATGGATGGTACGCGATTTAAAGGGGCCTGAAATGAATGATATATCGGAAGTTGATCCTGACCAAATCGAGGCAATTCTTCAGTCACCTGAGTTTTCGATACAAAATGATAGAATTACAAGTTTTGCGTTTAAATATGACTTTAAATTTGGAGTTGGACAAATTGTTATTTTCTTATTCTATAACTTGTTTAGGCACAGAATGAACTTTCAGACTGTTAATAATTTCAATTTTCTACAATAAAAATTAAAATTGGGTATATTAATGTTAGGCCTATGTAATAAAAATTAAAAGTATTAATTTTGTTTGACAAAAAGAAAAAAAATTTAACCTTAATATTAATTTTGTATCTAAAAGGGTTTTATTCAATTCCTACTATTAGCTCACACCCTCCCTATATTTATTTATTTATTTATATATTTATCCTGTTCAAATTTTCAATCATTAATAAAATACTCATTATTCATCCTATCAAGTTGAAATAAATTTTTTAAAACTTGTACTGGATGACAATTGGTGTTAATACAGTTTTTTTCAAATATTAATTCATTAATTAAATTTTTATTAATTAATTTTAGTTTTGCATGGGAAATAAAATGGCGTCCATTGGTTATTGAAGATCAATTAAAGTATTTGCAATAACGGGTTACCATAGGGGAGACCCTGTTCTATCGCCCAATACAGCCAACTTTGTCACCAACTTGGCGATATATCGCCAAATTTGCGGCCAAAATGAGCCGCCAAAAGTGACGCCAACTTGGCGATATCTCTAATATTTCGCCAGATTCCCGTAGAGTTCCATTGTAAACCTACTTGCTTATAGAAAATCAACAAATTGAGATATTTTAATGCAACAAAAACTAATATTAGCTTAAGGGGTTATATTAAATTTTTCTTTGATGGCCTAAGTAGGAATTGACTTTAAAAACAAAATTTTTATACTACTTGTTTATAATTTTAAATCATACCACCAAATCTCTGACTTGTGTCAAGTATCCCTAATGAGTGGGTCAACTATCCCTATAACATTGGGATACTTGACTCAAATTGAAAGATTAGAATATTCATATTTTGCTATCTTTATAATTAATACTTCAGAATAATAATAATAAATATTGCGTAATATTTCATTAAGTATATATAAACTGCATTCACACACCCATAAATAATGTAAAAAAAAATTAATAATCCAAAATTAACAATTGGGTCAAGTATCCCTAGTTTCCCCTCAGCACAATTTCGAGAGAAGAGGTGCGCGCACGAAGCGGGCTACAATGTCCTATTGCGCTCGCGATGCTAAAAATATTGGTGACTTCTGCACCAGAGTGTGTTAAATTCACATCAGCTTGAACCGCCCCTCTACATCTTGTGGATCTTTATTGATTATTTCTCACAACTATACTATTATCCTCAAATACAATATAATATTCTTCTTGACTTGTTTATTAAGCTTTAAAAAAACACAAAATTTTTTTATACATCTATTATTAATTCCTTTATGTTTGATGATTTCAAAAAGGCGTATTTTTTTCACTAGTGTACCTTACTCTTTATCAGATTCAAGTGGTTTATATTTTTCTTATACATCTACTAGTAAGTAGTTACTGATTTTAAAATTTTTGAGAAAATACATTGAAAAATAATAGAAATTTATTTCAGTTAATATGCAGAAAAGGAGATAGAATGTTAAAAACATATGTAAAAATGTAAGGTTACGTAATAATATGCAATTACGTATTAGTATACATTACGTAGTGTATGCAACTACGTCATTTCTTATAACGTTCCCGCGCTTTGGTTTATTATTCTAGGTATTCGAAAAGATTCAGCACCTTCAAATTCAGCGTAAATTTTCCCCACCCGCTTTATTCTAGAGCTGTAGACTGGTTTCGCATGCACATTTGCACATGTGTATCATTATATCGTTTTCTTTTTCTGCGTATGTTTTTTCATCCAGTCATGATTTTTTCCACTTAAAAATGAGCGCATGTGCGTCTCGAAAGGTTTCGGGACATATTACGTAAACCTAACATTTTTTACATACGTTTTTAATATTTTATCACTAATTATCAAGTAAAATATTCAAGGTGAAAGTTCCTTCACAGCATTATTTTATTGTAGTGTTTTGATTTTATTGACTTAAAAAGTATTCTTCAAAAGACTTTTCCCTTTAATAAAGCGTACATCCTAATTCCAGATACAACAGTTTAGTGCAAAACAACTCTATTAAATTTAGTATAAAACCAGTAATTTTAATGTAACCGGAATTTTTGTAAAGAAAAATTTTGTACTTTCGCGCAGTGATGAATGATATCTAAATTACATTTTGGCAATAGAGCTGTATAATTAAAACAATCATCTAATTTGCTAGAATCGTACATTATCTGTCAATTCGTCAAACGAATCTGTCGATTTTTCTTCAAGAACCGAATCACGATCTATTTCGAAATCTAATAGAAAAAGAAAATACTGCGTCAGGTAGACGAGATTATATTCGTATAGCAAAAGATCACACACCAACAACACCTGCCTACAAAACGTATGGAGAATGCGAACAAATAGGGGAAACAACAGTTTTTCGCCTACTTATGAATTTTTGTGCCTTGCTTACGTTTAAAAAAAAAAAAAAAAAAAAGCAATGTTTGGACAAGTAACATTTTTAATGGCATTAATAAATTTAAAATAAGAATCAGAGCGAATAAAAATTTACGGAGTTAAACAGCAAATAAAATGAAAAAAAAAATCACAATTTTAAAATTTTCGATATTTAAACCTTTTTGACAATAATTGAATGGCATTGCAAAAGCTGGCAGCTTCATTTATGCACTTCTTGGAAATTTATAAAAAGGACCTTTCTATATTAAAAATTTAAAGTTTCGTCAAAAGTATTTTTCTACTTATGTATTCATACATACACCTATGTATGGTTTACTTCCAGTAATTCACGAAAACGCCTATTCTAGGCCTATTAATTAAAGCATGTTTAGAAAAAAATGACATTTATAATTATTATTTATAAAACGTAAACTTATTTCATATATAAGAACGGAAGTAATATTGTGTGATCTCAGTTTCTGACGCATTGTCTTAAAAAGAAATTTGTCAATCAGAAGAACCTTATACAACGTAATTTGACTTATCCGTTTTATCAACTTGTATAATAGCTATCCAAATTCCAAAGACATTTATTTAATACAGAACAGTTAATTTTTTTTAATCTAAATAATGTTGACCACTTACTTAAATGAACAAAAGCAGTCTCACAATCGGAAAAACCTTACACAACGTATTTGACAAAACCGTTTTATGAACCTGTATAAAACCCCATCCAAATTCAAAATATATCAGTTTAGTAGAAAGAACATGCAACTTTGCGAAAATTAAAAAATTATGTTGACCACTTAGTTGAATGAACAAAAAAAATCTCTCATTCCGAAAAACCTTACACAAAATATATGACAAAGAACATTTATCAACCTATAAAATACGCATCCCAATTCCAAAAATATTAATTTAATACAAAACAATTAAAACTTTGTTAAAAATCTAAAATACTGTTGACCATTTAATAGTATAAACGAAATATATCTCTCAACAGAAAGAAATTTACACAATATTTTTGGCTTATCAACCTCTATAATGCAAACAAAAATTCCCAAAATATTAATTTAGTACAAAACAGCGATAAATTTGTTAAAAATCTAAAATAATGTTGACCGCTTACTTGTATGAAAAAAAGAAATCTCTCAGTCGGAAAAATCTTACACAAAGTATTTGACTAAACCGTTTTATCAACTTATATAGTATCCAAATTGCAAAAATATTAATTTAGTAAAAAACAGCTATGCCATTCCTAAAAATCTAAAATAATGTTGATCACTTAGTTATATAGTATATACAAAAGAAACCTCTCCATCGGTAGAATCTTATAGAAAGTATTTGACAAAACCGTTTTATTATCGTGCACAATACCCATCCAAATTCAAATTATATTAAATTAAAACAAAATAGCTATAACTTTACTAAAAATCTAGAATAATGTTGGCCAATTAACTGTATGTACGAAATAAATCACTCATTTGGATAAATCTTACACAAAGTATTTCACAAATTCGTTTTATCAAACTGTATAATACACATCCAGTTACCAAAAATATTAAATTAAAACCAAACAGCTATAACTTTGTTAAAAATCTAAAATAGTGTTCACCACGTAGTAGTAAGAATAAAGAAATCTCACAATCGAAAAAACCTTATACAAAGTATTTGACAAAAACGTTTTATCAACCTGTATAATATCAATCCAAATTTAAAAAATATTAATTTAGTACAAAACAGCAGTACAACGTTCTAAAAATATAATGGCCACTTAGTTGTGAGAACAAAACAACTCATTGAATAATTGCCAAAATCCTACCATTAACATCTTCAAAAAATACATGAGTCCTCATTTTTTTTTCAATTCACGAACCCACGTTTTATCTGCAAATGTGAGAGGAAAAAGAAAACAGCTGCATCATATACAGGTAAACAAGATAGAAAAATAATAGAAAAATTCATAGAAAAATATCAATATCTTCTGCATACAAAACGCATGGAAAGTTTGAGAAAATGAGCAAAAACAACCTTTTCCCGTCTATTGGTGGATTTGATGTCTTTTACTATTCTTCGAATTTAAAAAATAAAATCCAGGTTTTCACAAATCACACTTTCAATCGCATAAATGGATTTAAAAGAAGAATCAGCGCGTATAAAAAGTCTATGGATTTAGTGTATTGAATAGGAAAAGAAAAAATGCAGTTTTAAAATCGTGGAGATTTGAAACCTTTCTGACAGTGATCCTCGGCAAAATTCATTGCTATAATATTTATAAAAGAGAATCTACTTTTAATGTATAACACGAAACGGAATAGAGCGTTCGATAAAGAGGTTTTATTCTGGAGAACATTTTAAAAAATAGGTGAAGATTTATATTAAATGTATATTGATTTGTGATTCATGATAACATTGCAGTATGCAATTACAGTAAAGCCTCGATTATCCGCGAGCGGATGATCTGCGGTGCGGTTTATCCGCGAAGCGAAATAATTGTTTTTTATTTAAGCCAATAGCAAAAATACAACAAGCCCTAGCAATAAATATAAACAGAAAAATTCATGTATTCGAAAGTAAGAGAAGAACATTTCTAGATTCGGTTGCTATGTTTGAAATATCGGATATAAAGTCTTGATGTCTTTTCTTGATTTCATTAAACAAACGTAAACACAGCAATTAAAATATTTAACAATTAAATAAGACTATTATGATAAATTCAGGGAGAGCACATTAAGAATAACTTCATTTTCGAGATAAAAATTGTTCCATACTAAAAAAAAAACAATAGTTTACAATTTAGAATAAAGAAAAGGCGTTTCCAAAGCAAGAATAAAAAAAACGTGACTGATTTTTTTAAAAAAAAGACGCAACTCAGCTCTTTTTGTACAGTATGTATGGCATTGTTTCTTGTTTACTGTTCTTTATTTTAGTGATTTAGACGTAAAGCAATTGTTTCTGATGTACTGTGCATATCTATGTAGTATGTATTTGTAACTTTTTATTATGTTTTTTGTGCACTAAAACATAGCTTTTATGTTGAATTTTCTTTTTTTTCGTGTTTGCACCCCCATATTCAGTCTTTTTCGGGTTATCCGCGATTTTTATTATCCGCGGTGCCCTTGCCACCCAATCCTGCGGATAATCGGGGCTGTACTGTAATTGAAATTCTGAAACAGTGGTGATTATATAACAACTCCTTTCTAAAGGAATTATTTGAATAAAAGTTCCACTATTTTTTCAAATTTTTAACATTTGGTTATAGATGTAAAATTAAAATGCAAAAATACAAAAAGATAAAAAAGATTTATCAACATTAAAACCATTAAGCAATTTTTGAGTCTTAAATGATAAGTGCGATACGAATTTTCAAAAATTTTTAACAAATTTAGATCATATAAAAAGTTAAAAACAAGCATAAAATTACTTAAAAGGTGCCAAAATTTATAAAGATATTATTATATCCTGAGATCTTTTGAACGCTCACACATTCATTTTCTCCCTTGAAAATGAACGCGTGTGCGTTCGAAAGATCTCGGGATATAATAATATCTTTATAAATTTTGACACCTATTAAGTAATTTTATGCTTATTTTTAACTTTTTATATTAATAACAATCTGAAAATTCCTTCACGGCACTATTTAATGCAGTCTTTCGATGTTATCAAATTTAGTTCACCGATTACAAACCATCTTAAATTTTTGATCATATTCTATGTCAAAAATGAGAAAGTTATTCGAGACATTTCGTAGTAAAAAAAGTAAAATAGAACATTAAAATAAAGATCAATCTTTTTTTTTTTTATGTTATCACTGTTATATACAATAGTATAAAAAGATGGGGGCAAAATTTAAATTGCTCTGTTTAAATTACTCCAGTATTTGATGTAAATTACCCCATTTCTACAAAAGACAATATACGTTAAAATCTTTATTATGTCAAACAATTGACAAAATATTTCGTAGTTTTATTATGCATATTTTTAATTAAATTTTTACATGAAGAAAGCCATAAAAAATATGTACAGCGTAGAATTCTATGTAATTTTATATGTGTATCAGTAATTTTAATCAGTAATAAAAGAGCTGGACTTTTACACCATGAAAAGTTACATATAAACGTGAAAATAAAAAATCACTAGTTCACTAAATGGTGTATAAAATGTTGTAAAGTCTAAAAACTAAACAAACATTAAAATAAAGTGAAGATATCCAACGCTTCGATCATCATCTGTGACCTTCGTCAAGAAAACTTTGTCGTAATGCTTCTAAAAAACAGAGCAAAACCGTCTTGAATTTAAAAATTTCTTTATATTTCCAGTCAATTATCTTTTTAACCAATCACAGGCAAGGAAATATGCAGTGGCACCATCTATCGGACAAAAAATAGAATAAAATTTCAAATGATTTATGGAAGGTTAATGCCATGGCTTCATCTATAACGGAATAAAAGAAAATCGAATGAACAATGTGGCATGCAGTGGCTAAATCTATTGTAAAGTGATACAAATAAATGCAAAGCTGAAAATAAAAGATACAGATTTTGCTAAAAGCAAAAATAGCAGTTCATACCCGACGTTGAAAAATATAAGATGAATAAAATTAGTTGCAAAATATTATTTTAAGATGTGCATACAAAGTTTAGGGATATTAAATGAGATGTTATCGTTACAAACTTCCTTTCTTGTAACCATAACTTCAATGGATTATTTCTGAAGGCCATCAATAGCAATATTACGCGGAATTATTATCTTGGCATTACTAAAGTCTATGTAACTGTGAGTGTTGTTTAAATAAAATATAGCAAGCGCTGTTGTCTGATGATATTGCAAAATATCTCTTTTATGTTATTTCAAACGTTCAAGGAATTTTCTTTTCGTAGCTCCAATGTAAAACTTTCTTGTACCGCTTTCCAAAATAATAAGTATTTCATAAACTCCGGCAAGTACATGACCATGTGTAGGATCCAAATTACTATACAAGTTAGTCAGGTAAGGAAGGGGAATAGCAATAAGTTGAACTTTAAATCCGCGAACAATTATCCTAAACTTTTCAAAAATGACTGGGACATGCCTGAAATATAAAATAATGTTGACCGCTTACTTGTATGAAAAAAAGAAATCTCTCAGTCGGAAAAATCTTACACAAAGTATTTGACTAAACTGTTTTATAAACTTATATAGTATCCAAATTGCAAAAATATTAATTTAGTAAAAAACAGCTATGCCATTCCTAAAAATCTAAAATAATGTTGATCACTTAGTTATATAGTATATACAAAAGAAACCTCTCCATCGGTAGAATCTTATAGAAAGTATTTGACAAAACCGTTTTATTATCGTGCACAATACCCATACAAATTCAAATAATATTAAATTAAAACAAAATAGCTATAACTTTACTAAAAATCTAGAATAATGTTGGCCAATTAACTGTATGTACGAAATAAATCACTCATTTGGATAAATCTTACACAAAGTATTTCACAAATTCGTTTTATCAAACTGCATAATACACATCCAGTTACCAAAAATATTAAATTAAAACCAAACAGCTATAACTTTGTTAAAAATCTAAAATAATGTTCACCACCTAGTAGTAGGAATAAAGAAATCTCACAATCGAAAGAACCTTATACAAAGTATTTGACAAAAACGTTTTATCAACCTGTATAATATCAATCCAAATTTTAAAAATATTAATTTAGTACAAAGCAGCAGTACAACGTTGCTAAAAATATAATGGCCACTTAGTTGTGAGAACAAAACAACTCATTGAATAATTGCCAAAATCCTACCATTAACATCTTCAAAAAATACACGAGTCCTCATTTTTTTTTTTTCCATTCACGAACCCAATCACGTTTTATCTGCAAATGTGAGAGGAAAAAGAAAACAGCTGCATCATATACAGGTAAACAAGATAGAAAAATAATAGAAAAATTCATAGAAAAATATCAATATCTTCTGCATACAAAACGCATGAAAAGTTTGAGAAAATGAGCAAAAACAACCTTTTCCCGTCTATTGGTGGATTTGATGTCTTTTACTATTCTTCGAATTTAAAAAATAAAATCCAGGTTTTCACAAATCACACTTTCAATCGCATAAATGGATTTAAAAGAAGAATCAGCGCGTATAAAAAGTCTATGGATTTAGTGTATTGAATAAGAAAAGAAAAAATACAGTTTTAAAATCGTGGAGATTTGAAACCTTTCTGACAGTGATCCTCGGCAAAATTCATTGCTATAATATTTATAAAAGAGAATCTACTTTTAATGTATAACACGAAACGGAATAGAGCGTTCGATAAAGAGGTTTTATTCTGGAGAACATTTTAAAAAATAGGTGAAGATTTATATTAACTGTATATTGATTTGTGATTCATGATAACATTGCAGTATGCAATTACAGTAAAGCCTCGATTATCCGCGAGCGGATGATCCGCGGTGCGGTTTATCCGCGAAGCGAAATAATTTTTTTTCAATTTAAGCCAATAGCAAAAATACAATAAGCCCTAGCAATAAATATAAACAGAAAAATTCATGTATTCGAAAGTAAGAGAATAACATTTCTAGATTCGGTTGCTATGTTTGAAATATCGGATATAAAGTCTTGATGTCTTTTCTTGATTTCATTAAACAAACGTAAACACAGCAATTAAAATATTTAACAATTAAATAAGACTATTATGATAAATTCAGGGAGAGCACATCAAGAATAACTTCATTTTCGAGATAAAAATTGTTCAATACTAAAAGAAAAACAATAGTTCACAATTTAGAATAAATAAAAGGCGTTTCCAAAGCAAGAAGCAAAAACAAGTGACTGATTTTTTTTTTTTTTAAGACGTAACTCAGCTCTTTTTGTACAGTATGTATGGCATTGTTTCTTGTTTACTGTTCTTTATTTTAGTGATTTAGACGTAAAGCAATTGTTTCTGATGTACTGTGCATATCTATGTAGTATGTATTTGTAACTTTTTATTATGTTTTTTGTGCACTAAAACATAGCTTTTATGTTGAATTTTCTTTTTTTTTCGTGTTTGCACCCCCATATTCAGTCTTTTTCGGGTTATCCGCGATTTTTATTATCCGCGGTGCCCTTGCCACCCAATCCTGCGGATAATCGGGGCTGTACTGTAATTGAAATTCTGAAACAGTGGTGATTATATAACAACTCCTTTCTAAAGGAATTATTTGAATAAAAGTTTCACTATTTTTTCAAATTTTTAACATTTGGTTATAGATGTAAAATTAAAATGCAAAAATACAAAAATGCAAAAAGATAAAAAAGATTTATCAACATTAAAACCATAAAGCAATTTTTGAGTCTTAAATGATAAGTGCGATACGAATTTTCAAAAATTTTAACAAATTTAGATCATATAAAAAGTTAAAAACAAGCATAAAATTACTTAAAAGGTGCCAAAATTTATAAAGATATTATTATATCCTGAGATCTTTTGAACGCTCACACGTTCATTTTCTCCCTTGAAAATGAACGCGTGTGCGTTCGAAAGATCTCGGGATATAATAATATCTTTATAAATTTTCACACCTATTAAGTAATTTTATGCTTGTTTTTAACTTTTTATATTAATAACAATCTGAAAATTCCTTCACGGCACTATTTAATGCAGTGTTTTGATGTTATCAAATTTAGTTCACCGATTACAAACCATCTTAAGTTTTTGATCATATTCTATGTCAAAAATGAGAAAGTTATTTGAGACATTTCGTAGTAAAAAAATAAAATAGAACATTAAAATAAAGATCAATATTTTTTTAATGTTATCACTTTTATATACAGTACTATAAAAAGATGGGGGCAAAATTTAAATTGCTCTGTTTAAATTACTCCAGTATTTGATGTAAATTACCCCATTCCTACAAAAGACAATATACGTAAAATCTTTATTATGTCAAACAATTGACAAAATATTTCGTAGTTTTATTATGCATATTTTTAATTAAATTTTTACATGAAGAAAGCCATAAAAAATAGGTACAGCGTACAATTCTATGTAACTTTATATGTGTATCAGTATTTTTAATCAGAGCTGGACTTTTACACCATGAAAAGTTACATACAAACGTGAAAATAAAAAAATCACTAGTTCACTAAATGGTGTATAAAATGTTGTAAAGTCTAAAAACTAAACAAACATTAAAATAAAGTTAAGATATTCAACGCTTCGATCACCATCTGTGACCTTCGTCAAGGAAACTGTGTCGTAATGCTTCTAAAAAACAGAGCAAAACCGTCTTGAATTTAAACGTTTCTTTATATTTCCAGTCAGTTATCTTTTTAACCAATCACAGGCAAGGAAATATGCAGTGGCACCATCTATCGGACAAAAAATAGAATAAAATTTCAAATGATTTATGGAAGGTTAATGCCATGGCGTCATCTATAACGGAATAAAAGAAAATTGAATGAACAATGTGGCATGCAGTGGCTAAATCTATTGTAAAGTGATACAAATAAATGCAAAGCTGAAAATAAAAGATACAGATTTTGCTAAAAGCAAAAATTGCAGTTCATACCCGACGTTGAAAAATATAAGATGAATAAAATTAGTTGCAAAATATTATTTTAAGATGTGCATACAAAGTTTAGGGATATTAAATGAGATGTTATCGTTACAAACTTCCTTTCTTCTAACCATAACTTCAATGGATTATTTCTGAAGGCCATCAATAGCAATATTACGCGGAATTATTATCTTGGCATTACTAAAGTCTATGTAACTGTGAGTGTTGTTTAAATAAAATATAGCAAGCGCTGTTGTCTGATGATATGGCAAAATATCTCTTTTATGTTATTTCAAACTTTCAAGAAATTTTCTTTTCGTAGCTCCAATGTAAAACTTTCTTGTACCGCTTTCCAAAATAATAAGTATTTCATAAACTCCGGCAAGTACATGACCATGTGTAGGATCCAAATTACTATACAAGTTAGTCAGGTAAGGAAGGGGAATAGCAATAAGTTGAACTTTAAATCCGCGAACAGTTATCCTAAACTTTTCAAAAATGACTGGGACATGCCTGAATCGACAATATGTTTTGACAGTTTTAAATAAATTAAGTTGGGAATGATCAAGTTTCTGGGGAATCTTATTTGCTAAGTTCAACATATAGTCCCTAGTCTTCTCTCTTTCAGCATCTGGAATTGATTTGAGCAAAGATTCATAGTCTGCAACAAGAGATTTAAAATTATAACTATTCTTGAAGACAAATTTTGGGCCAAGTGACAATGCTTGGCACATATTGTCGATTCAGGTATTGTCACATTCTTGAAAGGATGAAAGGTTGAGCAAACCTTACCGAGCCTGAAGTTCAACTCTCGACCTGTAGCATGGCAGATAGGTGTGCTGACCACTATGCTACTGGGCTTCAAACATTGCATATATTAATAAATATTTTATCAAATTCGAACAAAAATATATGTATTGAAAATATTAAAATTAATTCACGAGTTAAAAATACAAAGCTTCTTAAAAATCTATACAAAATGTTTTCGACCCATATTTTTATTATTTTTTGTATTATTATTATTATTATTATTATTATTATTATTATTATTATTATTATTACCAACTTTCCTTTCGCAGATGAACGTTTTACATTCTTATATTTAACGAACAAATATTAATAATACAAATCTAAAAAAGATTTCTATTATTTTTTTTAATCTATTAATAAATGATTTATCATTTTCGTTTCAAGCAAATTTCCAATCCAAATTTAGGAAACGAGTTTCTAAAATTACTTTTCTCTATAAATGCTGAGAATCATTTTAAAAGCCTGCAGCAAAATTCCCATTCTAAATAAGAATTATTCCCCAGCTTCTCCTTCCCGGAATCATAAATAAAAATAAATCCAAGATTTTATCAGAACACGTTTACCAAGTTAAATTACAACCACTCTCGGATCTCTTTAATTAATTCTCTGGAATTATGTAAATTTATCCCCTCTATTTTTAAAAATTATCCAAGCGAATCTAATTAAGAATATAGGCCTCTTGTATATATCTCATAACATTTGAGTAACCGTCTAGAAGGAGAGTGGAGGCGCATATCTTCCTTACACACACAACCCCCTCGATTTTAAACCGCGGTCACGCGATCCCCATCAGGAGCTGGCTTCTCTCCAGGAGATGTTGAATCTTGCCTACTTATCGGGAAATACAACAGGGTGTTGTCTAAAAAAGCGAAATAATAAAATGGTCAAGAATAAAAAAAAAAAAGAAAAACGCGTAGTCTTATGAGAAAGTTTTCGTTCTGTTCGCTCAAAACAACAAGTTAAACAGCCGTTACTACAGGTGTGGTCGGAGAATTTTTAATATTTTTGCTCAGAAAAATTGTTTTTAATAGTATATTGTGAGTAGCTTAAAGTTATACTATCCATTAAATTAACAATAAAAATCATTATTTTAAGTATGATCTTCTAGCTCTTCTAATTTATTATACGGTAATTCCGGGATTTATGCCGCACATTTTTTTGAATTTGTGTATAAAGTCCCATGGTGGACATAAAAAAAAATCATGCTGTGCTATTTAATGTTAAATATACAACGCGTGTACTGCGAAAAAAAAATTGAAAACAAATAATTAATATTTTTTAACAATTTTTTTGTAAACATTACACTGCGGCGCGTCACCCGTATATTCAGGCTGAGACGCCGTACATGTGCGATAGTTATGCCGCGCTTGTAATAAGAACAGCATGAAATTATAGATAAAAATATTAAATAGAAATATTCATATCTATTATTATAATTAACGATGTAATAACAAAATGAAACTAAATGAGTACAATTAAACGTATTAGTAGATTCAAATTAATAATTGTTTGCCTACATTCACTATTAAAATTATCGACTTATTTTTTTACATTAAATTTTTATTGTTATTTCAGCAACAATGTTACATCAATGTATTAGAGAGGGAAAAGAAAAAAAAAGTAAAATTGTATTTCATAATTTATTTGTTAACGCTTTCGGGACCGATGGCTTTTATAAAATTTTATTCGCTTGACACCACTTTTTAAGTATAAGTTACCTTTATTTAAATAGTCATGAAAATGCTCTAATTAAAGAAAGAAAATATTGCTTTTCTTTTTTACTGGTGCCAGAAACAAATTTTGTATCTCTTTATGAAGGTGCTTATATGCACCTATGCTCACGAATAGGTTAAGAGACCTGTTTTTTCGACTATAATCTACAGAAAAAGTGTCGAAAAAGTACAGTCTTTATGTAACTACATTAGATACATGATGCAACGAAGCCAATTACACTTCCTCTTTTTTGGAGTAGTTTTCTAAACATTCCTTCCAAAGAGCGTCTGCGTTACGTGTAATCGAATTTTTCATTATTATGATCTTGACTTGCATTTTTCTTGTCCTTCTTACTTTTTTTTTCTTTGGTTTTAGTAAACTTGTTAACAGACTTAACATGATTAGTCTGTGCAAAAACAAAAGGAAAAGTTAATAACACTTAATCATCCCGTTCTAAAAAAACTGCGGCATGTATACCGGAATTGCAGTGCGGCATGTATCCCATTTTGCATGGTGCAGACGTCGACCATCGCAGTTACCTACTATCGCTAAGGGGAATGACTTAACCATACACTATACAAACGCTACACTTAGTTTTGACTTAGAAATCATGCATGCCTTTACTAATTAGTGTATGGGAAGTATTTAAAAATAACGTGTTTTAAAGTTTGGACAGTGAAATCATGCACTTACGTCAAAATAAGTATTGTACTTCTAAAAGTAAACATCGAAATGGGATACACTGGTTAAAATAATCTCACTGCGCACCTATACTGTGCATTTGACGACTACCTATCGATAATTACAAGAAGTACAAGGGGTGCGGCATCTATCCCAGATGAGGCGACTCTCCCGGAGTTACCCTAATAGTTTTTATATACGGTTGTTTATTCCGTTGAAGGACAAAATGCTAATTAACTGGCATTTATATGAAATGTTGAATCCTGCCTACTTATAGGGAAAATACAACAGGGTGTTGCCTAAAAAGAGAAATAATAAAATTGTCAAGAATTTTAAAAAAAGAAAAAAGCATAGTCTTATGAGAAAGTTTTCGTTGTGTTCGCTCAAAACAACAAGTTAAACAGCCTTTACTACAACTGTGGTCGGAGGATGTTTAATTTTTTTTTCAAAAATTTTGTTTTTAATAGTATATTGTGTGTAGCTTATTGTTATACTATCCATTAAATTAACAACAAAAATCATTATTTTAAGTATGATCTTCTAGATCTTCTGATTTATTATAACAGTTTTTATATGCGATTGTTTACGTTGAGGCACAAATTGCTCATTAACTGGAATTTATATGAAATGTTGAATATTGCCTACTTATTGGGAAAATACAACAGGGTGTTGTCTAAAAATGAGAAATAATAAAATGGTCAAGAATTAAAAAAAAAGAAAAGCTCATAGTTTTTTGAGAAAGTTTCGTTCTATCCTCAAATCAACACATTAAATAGCCGTTACTACAGGTGTGGCCGGAGAATTTTTAATTTTGTTGTTCAGAAAAATTGTATTTTAATAGTATATTGGGAGTAGCCTTAAGTTATATTATCTTTTAAAAAGTAACATTAAATTAACAATAAAAATCATTACTTTAAGAATGAACTTCTTGATCTCCTGATTTATTGTAATAGTTTTTATATAAGTTTATTTATTACGTTGAGGCACAAAACAAAATTTTATTGCTCAATAGCTGGCATTTATATGAAAGGTTGAATCTTGCCTAGTTATCGGGACATACAACAGGGGGTTGTCTAAAAAAGCGAAATAATAAAATTATCAAGAATTAAAAAATAACCGGTGAAGTGCGAGCATTATTTGCGCACAAAGGGTTCCGTACAATAAATATATTAATTAGTAACTGGGCATTGCATTACAAAAATATACATTGAAAGTTGTTATCTGGGCTTTAAAAGCCGACGGCGCATAGAGCACGCCGCCCGTGTCTTTATGTAATGTCCAGACCGTCTGTGTCTTTAAAGGTTAACATCCCGGCTAAATACTGACAATTTTTTTCGAAAATCATTATCAACAATCATTTTATACTTCCGCGACGATAGGTACAGTCGTGGGAAAAAAGTAAACACCCCCTACTAACTCCTCAACAAATTATCGTAGAAGAAAGTTACTGGTACCGAACGATTGGAAATAAAGTCTACTTTTAAATGATGTATATAAAATTTGCTTAGGGGGCCATCTACATATTAAAACGAACCATAACTTTGTTTTTTTTTCAATAGCAATACACAATTCTGACAGCATAAATGAACTCTACACCCTTCAATTAGCCTAAAACCAAATTTCGATGTAATTCGTACCTTAAATTTCCAAGAAATTAATTATTTTAAAACAAGCTTATTTTAAGGGCTGTATCCGAATTGAAGTTCGGTACTCGATTGTTGACCGAGAAAGCCCCCTTCTTGATCAAGGCACCTTAAGCACCACTCAAGCAGTCAATGAAGCCTGTAAGATTACAAGACAGCAGAAGAAATTTCAAAATATCTACTCACTTCTATCATAGACGGCCACTTAAACCATCATTTTGCCGTTTTTTAAGCATAATTTGAAAACTATTTGTAAGGAAAACGTGAAATTTTGGATTTTCATAAAGCAGTACTTAATAAATCTAAATCTATCAAAAAAATTGTAGGTTGCAATTCATAATTTTTTCGAACATTAATTTCATAATTCATATCATAAAATTATGGAAATTGCAAATTTGGCGTATTTATGTGTGGGCATATTAGTGTTATTGCTACACAAAAAATTAGCACATTAGGAGCATAATTTCAGGAGATATAAATAAAAATATGAAAATGTGATTTAACATTAAAAGCACTAAATTTTTAATGTTTATAATTCAAAAACTTATGATTCAAATGACATGCAATTTGGTGTCTAGGCATAGTTTGAACCGCAGATTTGAAATATCTCGTTAAAATTGGAATTTGGATATTGCCATTGAAAAAAAATGAGGTTTGGGTTCGTTTTAATATGTAGATGCCCCCCTAAGCAAATTTTATATACATCATTTAAAAGTAGACTTTATTTTCAATCGATCGGTACCAGTAACTTTCGTCTACAATAATTTGTTGAAGAGTTAATAGGATTGTTTACTTTTTTTTTCCCACGACTGTACCTCGAGCGCTCCACCCCCACTCCCCAACTCCCTTGATGATCGCCGCAGAGCGAAATTTGTGTGTAACGGGAAAATGCGGTTTTCTCAAAAACTAATCGCTATAGTTTTCCTTCAAGGTTTGAATAAACTTCTACTGCACTGAATTAATTTTAGTTTCAGTAGATTTGGAAATAGAAGGAGGAATATATTTTTGAATTACATTTTCGACTATATCTCTGAAAATATAATTCCTAAAATTAAAACGAATGTATTTTTGAGTTAGCGTTACGAGAACTTTCACACAATATAAAAAATAAAACAAAAAAATTATTTTCAAGTAACTTAATTACCCCGCTGCCTACAGTTTCCCGAACTTATATATGTGAATGATTAATAATCTATAAATTTGTGGGTCAATACCCTTTATTACTTGAATACCAAATTTGAACTTTCCACGTTTCATAATTTACGATAAAAACGGCTGCGATAGACAGACACACGAGTGATCTTATAATGGTTCCATTTCTACTTTTCAAGTACGGAACCCTAAAAAAGGAAAAATCGTAGTCTTAATAAGAAAGTTTTAATTTTGCTCACTCAAAACAAAAAGTTAAATAGGCTTTACTACAGCTGTGGTCTAGGGATTTTTAATCTTGTTGTTCAGAAAAATTGTTTACAATACTACAGTAGCGCTCAAAAGTATTTTAACAAAGATAATAATTGACTTAAATAAAAGCAATAATAAAATACAAAAATCAACCCTTTATTTTATTTAATCATATTCAATGTTTTACAGAATTTTAGCAAATGGATTAGAGTACTGCACTGGTCGGGTTGTACCCGACCGGAACTTGCAAATTCCATATTAAGTCAACCCGCAACCCGACTCGAAAAAAATTCCTCGACCCACAACTCGACACCAACCCCCCAAAAATATTTTTTGGCAACCCGAAACCCGACCCGAACTCGAGATATTTCAACCCGCACCCGACCCGAACCCGCAATGAAAGAAAAGTAAATTATGTTTTAATGTCATTATGAAAAAAAAAAATCTACAATTGTATCTCTAATACCATTTTTATATTTTTCATTGAAGAATTAACAAATCTATATTCTGTAATATTCAAATGTAGTAAAACCTCTGAATAGTGGACACCTCGGGATCGTTAAATAGAGTCAAACATCAGGTCGGGTTATCCCGAATTTTGTTTTTTCTGCTCGGAATGAGTCTAATTTTCCTTTTGCAGGTCGGGGTCACACTAGAAAAATTTTTGCGGGTCATATGTAAGTTTTTTGCCACTCAGATTGTTGGCATTTTCACAAAAAGTTGGAGCGCAATTATGTTTACCCAACAATCTGAGTGTCATAAAAATTATATATGACCCGCAAGAATTTTTCTAGTGTGACCCTGACTTGCAAAAAGAAAATTAGATTCATTCCCAGCAGAAAAAACAAAATTCGGGATAACCCGGCCCGATGTTTGACTCTATTTAACGGTCCCGAGGTGTTCCCTAATCAGAAGTTTTACTATATTTGAATATTACAGAATATAGATTTGTTAATTCTTCAAAGAAAAAATATAAAAATGGTATTAGAGATACAATTGTAGAATTTTTTTCATAATGACATTAAAACATGATTTACTTTTCTTTCATTACGGGTTCGGGTCAGGTTGCGGGTTGAAATATTGCGGGTTCGGGTCGAGTACGGGATCAAATATCTCGGGTTCGGGTCGGGTTGCAGGTTGCCAAAAATTAGTTTTGCGGGTTTGGGGTCGGGTTGCGTGTCGAGGAATTTTTTTTGTCGGGTTCGGTTCGGGTTGCGGGTTGACTTAAATCGTTCTTTGAAAAATCAATTCAAAATGAACACTTACTTTATTCTTTTATTTTAAAAACATTCAAATACATCCGTTAAGCATACCCTCTTATACATCTCGTAACGTCTAAGTAGCCACTTAAAATGAATATATAAAAAAATATATTTTGTTAATTTCTAAATATTTAGGAATATTTAATATAGCCTAACAGTCAAAAAGTTGTAGAATGACTCCCCCTAAACCAAGAAATATACCACAAATTAACACTCTTTTACACTCTATTATTTAATTTAACTTGTCAAAGATGGAATTTTGTAATCAATTTTTCCTTTTTTACAGAATAATAAAAATATGCGCCGGTGTGTCTCCGGTAACAACACAACATTTAAATATTTTTAGAATTTAAATATAAATCAATAAATTAATATTAAAGCACTTTTTCGTTAACCGGGCGCGAGAGACAAATTGCCAAGTATTCTATCTGATTACAAATGTATGCCAATTGCAGCACCGGTGGAGTCGAATTTGCGCCAAATCACGCGTAAAATATGCCGACTGGCTATGAAATTGTAACAATGAACATTTTAAACACTAAAAAGTAGAAAATAAAATAAAAACAAGTAATATAAAAATTTTGTTTTTAAAGTCAATTCCTACTTAGGTCATCAAAGAAAAAATTAATATAATCCCTTAAGCTAATATTAGTTTTTGTTGCATTAAAATATCTCAATTTGTTCATTTTCTATAAGCATGTAAGTTTACAATGAAAGTCTATGGGAATTTGGCGAAATATTAGAGATATCGCCCTGTTGGCGTCACATTTGGCGACTCATTTTGGTCGCCAAATTTGCAGATTATCGCCAAGTTGGCGACAATCTTGGGTGTATTTGGCGACATAACAGGGTCTCCCTATGGTAACCCTCCTTATAGATATGAAGATGCATTAAATGCTTCAATAACCAATGGCCGCCATTTTGTCTGCCATATAAAACTAAATTAATTAATTAAAATTTAATTAATGAATTAATATTTGAAAAAACTGTATTATCATCAATTGCCATCCAGTACAAGTTTTAAAAAAATTATTTCAACTTGATAGGATGAATAATAAGTATTTTATTAACGATTGAAAATTTGAACAAGATATATATATACAAATAAATAAATAAATAAATATAGGGAGAGTGTGAACTAATAGTAGGAATTGGATAAAGAATACAATATATTTTTAAAAAATATGTTTTTTTTTTCAATTAATATGTTATTAGATGTAAATTTCCAACTGGGTGAAAAAGTTCCACCAGATTCGTCCGGGATAGCTCAGATGGTAGAGCACTGGCGGCTTCAGCCAGGGGATCGCTGGTTCGAATCCTGGTCCGGACTTTTTTCGCCCAGTTGGAAATTTACATCTAATGTGATTTATTTACCAATGAGAATAATTGTGTTAATATTAATCTAGTGTAATATGTTATTATTAAATAAAACGTAATTAAAAGTTTTAGAAACAATTTTTAAATCTCGAACGGAAACCATACCAAATAAACGTATTGTAACGAAACATTTTTGGAAAATGAATTGCAGTTATGAATTTCGGCGTGTTTTATAAATAAACATTCAATTCTTATAAAGTAGTTATTTTTTAACTATTTCCATTTTTATACTTTTTTTAAATACATATTACTGTGTAAAACAACAGTCCTTAAGGTGTTCCGGGACACATAAATCTCAAAAAGAAAAATCACATTTTTACTTTTCTTTCTTAAAACATACACTTGAGGCATTGTTGCAAGATTATGCAAAATGCATGTAAATACGACAATTAGAAGTAAAGATACAGAACTTTTTATGTTGTAATATCTGTACCTGCTGTGCCTTCTTCCAGAATTTAATTGCATTTATCTTAGAAACTATTTTTTCAAGATTTGTTATGATTAAATTCATATATCTTGTTTATAGGAAATATAAAGTTAAGATACTTTGCACAATGTTTTTCTAATTTATATTCTTTAAATTGTCTTAAGACTTTTTAATTTTCAAACAAAATTTTGAAATATGATTGTTGTCATAAACGATATTACTTAAAAGAAGACAATTATTTTATTAAATTATTATTTTTTTTAAATACATATTTTTTAAAAAATTCGAAGACAACATTTATTCTTTTCCGTAATCGAAAATGCAAAAGTATTTTAAAAGAATTATTCTATCAGAAAGTGTCTCAAATTTTAAACATGGCTAAAATTTGATTTCTTTATTTTTTTAATTTAATTTATATGTTTTAAAAGTCTTAACATTTTAAAAGAAATATCTATAATATAAAGCCCAAAGTCCATGATAAACGCTGACGTCATATTGGTAGTGGCAGCGTCTAACCAATAAATTTCGTTTATGAGACATTCTCACATAATTTAGGCTTTTAATTCCTTGAAAAATAATTTTTGTTTTAGTACATGTTCTTGGGATTTTTTACTTGTTATATTGAAAATATGCCATTGCATAATTGTACATCAATATTAACGAGATAAAAAAGTTTTTGACTATGTTGGGGGTCCAAATGTTCCATGAAATTCCTTACCGTCCCTTGTCCCTGATGCTGATTTTTAAGTTTGGAGCTGTTTGAGTTAAATTCTTTCAATAAAAGTTATTCGACGTATTTTTTTTTCGAAACTATAACTATTGTTTTACATAAATAAGTAGGAAAAAAAATTAACCTGCACATATTTTTACTATTATTATTATTTTTTAACTCTTTCCCTGGGAAAACCCAGGGACCGTCCTTACCGTCCTTCTTGCTAAAATTATGCAGAAAATAACTCCAGCAGACTTTTTTCACATGCAGAAGTATACTCGAAAAAAAAAATGGCTGTAATTATTTGACAAAAACATTACTGTAGAATTTAAATATCAGTTTCAAGCATTGAGGCCTTATCGTAGTCTTACAGCTCCCAAGATTTATTCCTGCGCTTTTAGAGGCAAATTAACTTCTTTTTTATACTTCAATGTAAATAGCTGTTGCTAAAATACAATAAACATTGTGGCTGTCACTTAAGCTTAACATAATTTATGTTTAACATGGCCACCTAAAAATAGGTGGTAATTTACCGTCCCTTCCTTCCCTACCATCCCTGCTGTATTTCACTACTAAATGGCTGGCAATAGTCTCATTGGGATAGTACAGTATTAAACATTAATGCTGAATAAAAACGTTTTCTAATTATAGCAACAAGAATATGAAAGTTTAAAACCGAAAGATTAAAAATGCTATTTTTTTTAAGTTGAATTTCACATGTTTCTTATTCATGAAAGTTAAAATTATCGGAGAATGGCTCACATGTATTTTATTATAAATCATCGTTTTTAAAACTTTTAAGTATTGAAACCCTCAAAATATTCATAAAAAAGTAAAAAGCCCTTTTTATTACACTGTTATAATGAAATCTTAGTAACGGATTCCTTCAAAACAATGATCCTATATATTTTTTTATTTATTGCCTGTGTGAAAAGACTTTTCTTCAATAGTAGCGTCAAAGGTCAAATTAGTTGAAAATAATTTACTTCTGTGTGTTTCAAAAGTTCGAGTAAATCCACATGTAGTAATGCTTTCAAGCGATAAATAAAGGCAGCCGTGTATTAATACATGTTTACGTTTACTTATCAGACTACATTGGCATCAATACCAATTATGTAATATTTTATTATTGTTATTTAATAACAGATATTTCGTGTACATAAACATTTTATTTTTTGGGATTTACTGCAGCTTCTCGTTATATATTCGCGACCAAAAGTTGGTAAAACAATGTTCGAAATATTTAATTGTAATTACTTGCTGCAGTCCTTACCGTTCCTGTGATATTCTTACCGTCCCTGCTCTTATATTTCTGTTTGCAACCATGAAATTCTTAGTAAAAATTTTTAGATATGTTTGTAACAAAATGCTTTTGTTGGGAACTCTGGTAGGTGTATACAATAAAATAGAATGCCTGCAACGTGTGTGTTGGAGGTAAAAAAAAATAAAAAAATAAATAATTCAGCATAATATAAAAAAATAAAATAATTCAGCATAAAATAACATAAACTGCCTTTAAGACAATGTTATACCAAAATTTCGTATTAAACATACTCATTGTTATTATTTCTTATTTAAATGTTCTATAGATACTATGCAAATTCATTATAAGTAGAATTTTAGAAGAAAACAAAAAGTAAGAGAGAGAAAATGTCATGGGGGCGGTAAGGAAAATTAAACATGTATGATTAACTTTGTTCTTCACTTAAATAAAATATTACTAGCAATTTTTGTAACTTATAAATGTTTCACAATTTCAGTTTTTTTAACATCGAATATGAAAAACAAAATCTTTCAAATGCAATTTGTTTCAAAAAAGTGTCTCAATTTACTGATTTTTTTACAATTTAAAAAATATTTTTCAAGCATGATTTTTTAAAATATCAATCTCTCTTGCATGCAGCTCATATACGAATGATTAACACTTTTGCGCTTAAAACAATATACATAGTTTAGCATTTTTTCCCGCTATTATTCCATACGAATTTAAAACTTCAAAATAAATAAATAAATAAAATACTATAAATAAAACAAAAATATAACAGCCATATCACAGAACTATGCGATTAAACTACTGAAATTATCAGAATCAAAAATTCTGCTGTAAGTAGCGAAATCTTTGATGATTTCTTCGACTGTTAACTCCTGTCATGCGGGTAATACGAAATTATCGCTTTTTAATAAATTTCAAAATTCTATTTGAATCTATTATTAATATTTTCCTTTAAAAATGTTTTTTGAGTTATTAGTGAGAAATGTAAAAGAAATATATTTAATATAAAAAAAAAATCTATTCCAATTTTCTAGTTTAAACAAATATATTTCACCTATATACTCTGTAACCCGGGATGAATTAATTGCTTACTATAAATAAATGCAAATAAGAAGACAAAATTGAGCAAAAATATTTTTAGATAAATAAAAAGGTAAGCTTTGTATCCTGGAGCACCCTAAGTGTTGTAATTTGAATCCATTATTAATATTTTCCTTTAAAAAATGTTTTTTGAGTTGTTAGTGAGAAATGTAAAAAATATATATATTTAATATAAAAAATCTATTCGAGTTTTCAAGTTTAAACAAATATATTTCACCTATATACTCTGTAACCCGGGATGAATTGCTTGCTATAAATAAATGCAAATAAGAAGAAAAAAAGAAGCAAAAATATTTTTAGATAAATAAAAAGTAAGGTTTTGTATTCTGGGTCACCTTAAGTGTTGTAATTTGAATCCATTATTAATATTTTCCTTTAAAAAATGTTTTTTGAGTTGTTAGTGAGAAATGTTAATATATATATATATATTTAATAGAAAAAATCTATTCGAATTTACAACTTTAAACAAATATATTTCAGCTATATACTCTGTAACCTGGAATAAATTGCTTACTATAAATAATGCAAATAAGAAGAAAAAAATGAGTAAAAATATTTTTAGATAAATAAAAAGGTAAGGTTTTGTATCCTGGAGCACCTTAAGTGTTGTAATTTGAATCCATTATTAATATTTCCCTTTAATAAATGTTTTTTGAGTTGTTAGTGAGCATTGTAAAAAATATATGTTTAATATAAAAAAATCTATTCGAATTTTCAAGTTTAAATAAACATATTTCAGCCATATATATTCTGTAACCCGGGATGAAATGCTTACAATAAATAAATGCAAATAAGAAGAAAAAAATGAGTAAAAATATTTTTAGATAAATAAAAAGGTAAGGTTTTGTATCCTGGAGCACCTTAAGTGTTGTAATTGTTCCCCCTTGCTTGAATTCTGAATCTGCCCTGAATGCAGAGTCCCTTAATTTTAAAACCTCGGTCACGCGAAACCGATAACGAGCTGGCTTTTATCCAGGAGATGCTGAACCTTGCATACGTATTGTAAAATACAACAGGGTGTTGTCGGAGAAAGTGGAAATAATAAAATAGTCAGGAATTAAAAAATAAAATGCGGTACTCTTATGAAAAAGAATTCATTTTGAGAGCTCAGAACAACAAGTTAAATAGCGATTACCACAGGTGTGGTCCAAATCGCAAGAGAGCCTAGAGAGGATTATAAGTCTGTTATTAAGATACTAAACGTTTTTTAATGCTATGTTGGGAATAACCTGTTCTAAATTAACTCTAGAAATTATCACTTTCAATAAGACTTTGCAGCTCTTTCATTCATTATAATAGTTTTTATACGAACCTATTCATTACGCTATGACACGGATGAAAATTTATTGCTCCATCGATTAATTGACTTTTATTGATATAGATTTGCCAAAGGTGAAATGAAGTGTTGCTTTATTTCAATAATTATTTTTTAGCTTCAATGTGTATTAGCTGCGTGTAGTGTGAAAAATATCATTTTCAATACGACTTTGCAATTCTTTCATTCGTTATAACAGTTTTTATAAGAACCTATTCATTACGTTAAGACACGAATGGAAATTTATTGCTGAATCAATTAATTGACTTTTATTGATATAGATTTGCCAAAGGTGAAATGAATTGTTGCTTTATTTCAAAACTTATCCTTTTAGTTTCAACGTGCATTAGCTGTGTGTGGTGTAAAAAGTATCATTTTCAAAATGACTTTTCAATTCTTTCATTCGTTATGATAGTTTTTATACGAACCTATTCATTACGTTAAGACACGGATGGAAATTTATTGCTCAATCGATTAATTGGCTTTTATTGATATAGATTTGCCAACAGTGAAAGGAAGTATTGCTTTATTTCAATAATTATTCTTTTATTTTTAATGTGTATAAGCTGTGTGTAATGTAAAAAGTATTATTTCCAATACGACTTTGCTATTCTTTCATTCGTTATAACAGTTCTTATAAAACGTATTCATTACGTTAAGACACGAATGGAAATTTATTGCCCAATTGATTAATTGACTTTTATTGATATAGATTTGTATAAAGTGAAATGAATTGTTGCTTTATATCAATGCTTATTCTTTTAGTTTCAATGTGTATTAGCTGTGTGTGGTGTAAAAAGTATCATTTTCAATATGACTTTACAATTCTTTCATTCGTTATAATAGTTTTTATACAAACCTATTCATTACTTTAAGACACGGATGGAAATTTATTGCTCAATCAATTAATTGACTTTTATTGATATAGATTTGCCAAAGGTGAAACGAAGTGTTGCTTTATTTCAATAATTATTCTTTTAGTTTCAATGTGTATTAGCTGTGTGTAGTGTAAAAAGTATCATTTTCAGTATGACTTTGCAATTCTTTCATTCGTTTTATAATAGTTTTTATGCGAACCTATTCATTACGTTAAGACACGGGTGGAAATTTATTACTCCATCGATTAATTGACTTTTATTCATATAGATTTGTCAAAGGTGAAATGAAGTGTTGCTTTTATTCAATAATTCTTCTTTTAGTTTCAATGTGTATTAGTTGTGTGTAGTGTAAAAAGTATAATTTTCAATACGACTTTGCAATTCTTTCATTCGTTTATTACACGAACCTATTCATTACGTTAAGACACGGATGGAAATTTATTGCTCAATCGATTAATTGGCTTTTTTGATATAGACTTGCTTTAGGTGAAATGAAGTGATGCTTTATTTCATTAATTATCCGTCTAGTTTCAAAACACATTAGCTGTGTTTACTCTAAAAATTATCACCTTCAATACGGCTTCGAAGCTCTTTCATTTATTTATAATAGTTTTTTTACGAACCGATTCATTATGTTATGACATGTGGGAATATTTATTGTTCATTCGATTATTTGACTTTTATTTATATAGATTTGCCAAAGGTGAAATGAAGTGTTGCTTTTATTCAATAATTATTCTTTTAATTTCAACGTGTATTAGATGTGTGTACTGTAAAAATTATCACATTCAATACGACTTTGCAATTTTTTTCATTCGCTATAATAGTTTTTATACGAACCTATTCATTACGGTAAGACACGAACGGAAATTTATTGCTCAATTGATTAATTGACTACTATTGATATAGATTTGTCTAAGGCAAAATAAAGTGTTGCTCTACTTCAATAAGTGTTCTTCTAGTTTCAATTCGCATTAGCTGTGTGTATTCTAAAAATTATCATTTTCAATACGATTCTGCAATTTTTTCATTCGCTAGGATGGAAATTTATTGCACAATTGATTAATTGACTTTTATTGATATAGATTTGTCTAAGGCGAAATAAAGTGTTGCTGTACTTTAATAATTGTTCTTCTAGTTTCAATGCGCATTAGCTGTGTGTATTCTAAAAATTATCACTTTCAATACCACTATGCAATTTTTTTATTCGCTATAATAGTTTGTATATGGACCTATTCATTACGTTAAGGAACGGATAAAAATTTATTGCTCAATTGATTAATTGACTTTTATTTATATTGATTTCCCAGATGTGAATTGAAGTGTCTTCATTTCAATAATTATTATTTTACTTTCAATGTGCATTAGCTAAGTGGCAAACTGTATGTTGCTTGATGTTAAGATCTTTCGATTTCTTGGGAGAGAACATAAATCCACTTTAATATAAATTCGGAAAATATTCATAACATCAGTTTTGATAAATGCTAACTTTAACCCATTCGAGGCTACATCCGTTACACAGTACCGCTTTTTTTTTTTTTTTTTTTTTAACTGCTCCCTTTACTTTTAATAATCCAATAAATGCTCTAAATAAAAAAGACAAATATTACATTTATTTGTTAATGGTGACAAAAACAAATTCCACATGAACCTTTTGACGATGCATATATGCACCACCCGTCCCGAAAGGGTTAAATAGAAATTATCAAAATTACAATTTGCACTTTAAGAGGTCCAATTATAGTTTATGCTATAGTATTGCATGTTTTCAATACAAATATAGCACTGCTTTACAGTTTTGTCAATAACTTTTTCTACATCGATGTTTGTCAAAAGTATCTGGTTTCGAATTTCAAAGCGCATGAAACAAAAATGACACTATTTTGACAAAATTAGGAAATAACATTTCGGGTTTATAAAAACTTCTTTAAAATACCATTTTTAACTAAGTTCGCTATCATTCTTTATAATATCTGTAAAGAACAAATTAAAATTAAAAAACACAGGGCACTAAAGAATTGCTGCACATCTACTTTTGCGTAAACGGATAAATGTCATTTGCTAGTAAAAATTGAATGTAAAATACAGTTTTGTTTCTGTTCTTTTATTTATTCATAATAATTTTCTCTAACTATAGGGGAGACTAGGGAGGGTTGACCCACTTTTTACAAAATGATTTTTCATTTTTTAAATATTGAACATAGAATAAAGTTTTATGTAACATTTCATTCGTTATACAATCAGTTATCAAAATAACATTACTACATAAGTGTAATATATAAGAAATTTGAAAAATGATTGATTTTAAGCATGAGAAAATAATGTGTCAAGGCTCCCGACATATGGGAGGATTGTCTCACTATATGGGAGGCTTGACCTACTTTGTTTTATATTGAAATATTTGTGAAAATAAATAAAATCAGTTTAAAAAAGCAAAATAACTTTATGCTACATGCTTTAATTATTATAAAAAAATATTTTTTAAAATATGATGTTTAAGCAAACCTATTTAGACGCAATCGCAAATCAGAGGAGAAAAATTTTGTTTTAAACAGGATTTTGTCTGAGCAGGTGTAATTGTACAGCAGGGAAAATGAAATTTTAACAATTAAGACAGTATTCCGTTTAGTAGTAGAGACAGGTTCCGTTTTCATAGGGTTTCATGTATTATTATATCAGGATTTGGGAGCCACTGTTCCGCTTTTTTTTATGTCTCCTTGTCCTACTTTTTGTGACACTCGACCTGATGACTCTAGTTGTCACACAGCTTAGTTTCATCTCACTGTATTCATCCTAGTAAAAATTGTCTACATACCTTCCTAAAGTTTTTCGATTAATGCTATGTTCTTTTGCAGCCGCATGAGCATTTAGCATTAACATCTTTTAACCCTATCAGGCAAAGTACTTTCAGTACTAAAATGTTGAAATCAATGACTGGCACCGGAATTTAAAACAAATTTATTTCGAAATTAAAAAAAAGGCTATATTTCACATCCATATTAAATGGAAAAGATTTTAGCAAAATTCTGGTGCCATTGTGGCATTTGGGAATTAAAATTAAGTGGTTTCATAAAAATTCCACGACCGTGAAAGGTTTAAGACTGCTGCTTTCGTACTTTCTAATATTTTCCACTGTTTCTATTTATCTATTGTAAGAAATATTTAAATGGAAAAGAGTTCCTATCTATGATGGCCCGGTTCGGTATTCCACGATATTGATGAAGAAAGAACACAAGATATAATCAAAGCAGAGAGGTCTAAGCTGGGATATGATTAACTAAGTTTACTATTTACATAAGACTACACAGTTACAACACACGCACACATAATATAACATAATAATAATATTCGAATTACATATTTCACAAGAGAGAGTTCGAACACAACCATTCAAGAAAAAGTACCTCGTCTCTCTCTCCTCTGGCTGTTGCCATTCCGAGTTTCCTAAAGTCTTTCGACCACGGAGTATAGGCGACTTTCACACCTTCCCTCCAGTTTCTACATGTTGGACGGTGTCCCACACAGTGAAACTACTCTTTAAAGTCTTAACACAAGTCTTACTTAAAAAGTCCTATCAAAAGTCCTAATTAAAAAGTCATATCAAAAGTCCTAATTAAAAAGTTCTATTTAAAAAGTCCTTCACCTGTCCCATCGAGAGCATTTACTTGAACTACTTAAGATATATAAATTCTTATACACTATATACTAAAAATACACATATTACAAATACACATTATCCAATATATAATAATGAAATAATACAAAATATATATATACAGATTTTTTTTCTACTCATAAATGCGAGATAAAGTATCTGCCACGACATTAGAACTTCCTGGTTTATGAGCAATAGAAACCTGATAGCGAGATAGTGCCAACGACCATCTCTGTAATCGAGCGTTCTTAGGAGTTCCCTCTGTTAAGTATTTTAGAGGATTATGATCCGTATGCAATATTATGGTGGTTCCATAAGTCCACATTTCGAATCTCCCAAGTGCCCAGATTACAGCATATGCTTCTCTTTCAATTGTGCTCCACTTTGATTGAGTTGGAGTAAGCTTTTGATTGGCAAAGGTTATGGGCTTTAACATGCCGTCTTTGTCCCTTTGCATTAAACAGGCACCAATACCCGATATGGAAGCATCGGTGTTTATTTCGAATGATTTGGACATGTCTGGGGTATAAAGGTTTGTAACTTCACATAAGCTTTCCTTTAACTTATTGAACGACTTTTCAGCATCTTCCGACCATGGAATATCATTTGGAACAGTTTTTCTGGTCAGATCTGTCAAAGGCTTTGCAAGGTTAGCATAATGCGGGACATATTCTCTGTAATAGTTAAATAGACCTAATATGGATCTCAGTCCTTTCTTCGTTTTAGGAGCTTTGAGATGTTTTATTACTTCTAGCTTCTCGGGAATAGGTCCATGTTTGCCTGAACCCATGATATGTCTTAAATATCTGACTTCAGATGCTGCAAAGGAGCATTTTGTCAAGTTAGCTGAAAAATTCAGAGATTTTAAAGTTTCCAAAATTTCTCTTATATGTTGCAAATGTTCTTCCCAGTTAGAAGAGAAAATTATAATATCATCAAGAAAACTTTCTGCATAATCACTATGCGGTCTCAAGGTCTGATTCATTGTTCTTTGAAAAGTAGCCGGAGCTCCAGACAATCCGAAAGGCATTACTTTCCATTGGTACTGGCCTTTTGGTGACACAAAACTGGTCAATTCTCGACTACTCTCTTCGAGTGGGATTTCCCAATATCCCTCTAAAATATCTAGCGAGGTCAAATATTTCGCCGAACCAGCTTTAAATTTTAGGTTGTCGGAATTCTGCATAGGAAAAGGGGAGATCTTGGTGGCGGCGTTTAACTCTCTATAATCTACACACAGTCTGATTGTTCCGTTCTTTTTAGCTACGCACACCAGTGGATACACTATTTCCGCAGAAGAAGGTTCTATAAGATCTTTCCTTAGTAATTCCTGTATTTGGTTTTCTACATTAGCTTTCAAAGTTTCTGGTACTTTATAAAGATGTGGTTGTTTTCTTACAACACCAGGTTTTAAATTTATGCTATGTGAACCAACTTTGGCTCTCTTCAGTTCTCCATCAAAAACCACTCTATATTCTTGGATAAGTGCTATTAGTTCCTTTTGTTGTTCTGGTGATAAATTGCCTGAATTAATATTTTTCTGCAGTTCTTCGTCAACGACACTGTATTGTTCTATCGGAGCATGTTGTACTTCTCCAAACTCTTCATTCACTTCGTAAATAACACCAATAGCTCTAATCGGTTGAATATATTTTCGTAATTTGTTCTGATGTAGATGTCGAATACTTCCGTCAGGTAGTTTGACTGCATAGGAATGCACCGATTTCTGTTGAACTATCTCTCCTGGTCCCTTCCATTTTGAACACAGTTTATTAGTGGAATCAGGGATTAGTACTACTACTTCATCTCCGACGGAGAATGTTGTATCTTTCCACCTTAAATTGTGATGATGAACGTATCGCTGTTGTTGGGTTTCAGCCACGGTCTTTGAATATTCTGCCGCGTCTTTTAAACGTTCCCGGAGTTTCTGCATATAATCTGCTACAGACTCTCCAATTCCTTGGGGAAGTACCACTTCATCTTCCCAACTTGATTTCAATATAGCTAATGGTCCTACAGGTGGACGACCGTACACCAACAAGAATGGTGCAACACCAGTGGTGGCATTGGGGACTTCTCGGTATGCCCATAACAGAAATGGTAGTTGTTTGTCCCAACCTCTACCATGAGAGTTTATGGCATGATGTAGCATTGATTTCATTGTTCCCACCCATCGTTCAACCAATCCATTTGATTGTGGGTAACATGGAGTAGAAAACTTAGGGACACACCCCAATCGTTTCAAAAGTTCTTTTGTCAGTTTTGAAGCAAAATTTCCTCCATTGTCCATAGCAATCATTCTAGGAATTCCAGTTCTAACAAAAACTTCAATAAACGCTTCGCAAGCTGCTTTTGCTGTCAACGATTTAATAGGGACTGCTTCAGGCCAACGACTATGTTGATCCATAATAGCCAGAACATACCGATGACCTCGAGAAGACTTCGGCTCAATTGGTCCTAAAATATCTGCATTTACAACTTGAAATGGGAGTTCTGGTCTTCCGACCGCTTCAATAGGTGTTCTGTCTGTTACTTTTGTTTTTCTGCGCATTTGACAATCATGGCAAGCTGCGCATAGCTGTTTTACTTCTTTTGGCATTCCTTCCCACCAAAACGACATAGCAATTCTATCTCTTGTTTTCTTAGCAGCTAAATGCCCACCAGTTGGTGTTTCATGTGCTAATTTCAAAATTTCTTGTCTTCTACAGGCAGGTACAACAAGTTGAACATAATTTTGTCCTCCAACTTTGCCTCTATGATACAACAAATCGGATTCTACCCAATAATTATTTTTCTGCCGTTTTGCATCTTCAAAGCATTTTTCTAATGTAGAACAAGCCAATTGCTCCTTTTTCAACAATTGCGCTTGTGAAACGGAACAACTTTCCTTTTGGTCCTCGTTACCAACATTTTCGGGCAAAACAGTTGCCTCGACCGGAGTAGGAATCAGTTCCAAATCTGAAGCTTCTTTGTCTTCATCTTCATTATTTAGATTTGTTTCCAGGTTTCCTTCTGGACACCTTCCCTCCACATTGAATACAGATTTTTCTTTATTTTCTTCAACCGGGGTGATATCTACCTCATCCCCTAAATACAACTTCTGCTGTTCTTTTAACAGAGCGAAAACCTTGGGAGTGATCAAAGCTTCTTCGTGTAATCCTTCCACTACCGCAACCTGTACTCGTACATACGGAATAACCTCATCTTCTGTCCGAAGAGTGAGCGGAACGGAAACAAGCTTTGCTTCTACAGGACTCCCTATTGCGGGTCTCAAGAATACTTTTCCACATGACTGTAAATACTCTTCCGGCACCACCGACTTCCGCAGCACTGTAATCTCCGCACCACTATCGATGATTCCCTGAAACTTCTGGTTACCGATTCCTAGATCTACCTTAAGGAGTCTCCCATCTGTTTCTTCCACCGGAATATTCACATTCAAACAAATTGCATTTAGACCCTTTTTCTCAGGATCGCTTTTGGAAGTTTTTCCTTCATCTTGTTTTACTGTATTCAATTTGGAACAATATTTCTTCACATGCCCTTCCTTACCACATGCGAAACAGGTATATTTTGTGCGAAATTCTCTCTTTTCTCGTTGCACTCCGAAAGATGCTTCAGTCTTGGGTTCAAATTTCGGTTTACCATCTCTCATATCTTTTTTTGATTCCGAACTGTAATTATTCCAACTTTGATTTCGAGAGTTAGATAAATTTTTCTTTGGAAATTCTTTTCTTTTAAAACTGTCGGTAATGCTCTCGTAATCATCAAGTTTTTCTGCCAATTCTAACGGCGTGGTAAATGTGAGCCAATTTTCTAAGAAATGTTCTCTTATTTCTACAGGCACACGAAATTTTAATTGTTCGGTTACTATTAAGTCTTTTAATTGCTGGAAAGTGTTAATATTTAATTCTGTGATCCATTCGGTAAAATAACTCAAAAGCTCTTGTGTATAATTTCTCCATGATTTTTCATGTGTTTTGTGATGTTTGTAAAAACATTGTTTTAATTTTTCATTGTTTAACTTGTATCGCTTTAAGATAAGAGTTTTTACAAAATCGTAATTAATTGCATCTTCCGGGGGTTCTCTAGCTAGCATATTTGCAATTTCCACCGGTAAAACTGCCAATAAGTAAGCTACCCAGTCTTTCTTCGGTACTTGTGCCATTTCCGCTCTTCTTTCAAAATTTATCAAAAATAATCCCATCTCATCACGTTTTTCATCAAACTTCGGGACAATCTGTGCTAATTGAATTTTTGGCGCTATCTCAATTTTCGATTCATTTCTTTGTTCCGGAAATTTCTGCAATTGTTCCAGTTTTTTCATTTCCAATTCATGTTCTTTTGCTTCCCTGGCAATTCGCTCCTCCCTCTCTTCTTGCCGTATTTTTTCTTCCCTTTCTTCTTGACGTCTCGCTTCTTGACGTATTCTTTCTTCCCTCTCCATTTCTTCTTTCTTTTTCCTTTCTTCAATTACAGAACTCAAAATTCCCTTAACAAATTCTTCTTCGTAGTCTTCCACTTCTAGTATAGCTTTTTTTAGATCTATAATTTTTAAATTTTCGACATCCTGAACTCCAAGTTCAATCGCTACTTTTTGTAAATCTTCTTTTCTACTACCTTTGCTTAAAAACGCCATATTTGAGAAAAAAAATCGAAGCAATCAGCAATATTCAAACAGTGTTTCTACCCTAATTGGAACTTTCCCTAAGAACGCCTTAAACCAAATTTAATTTAAACCTGAACATTCTTTTGTAAATAACCCCACAAATTGAATGAAATTTATTTTATTTAAATACTTATATTAGTATTACTGACTAAATTAAAACCCATTTGCGCAATAATAACAAAAATATATATATATATAGAAAACAATTTTTGCAATAATTAAAATATACTTTTACCAATATGTCAAGTTAAAAAAAATAAAATATTTGCGTTCTCACAAAATAAGAATTTGTCAATGCCTTGCGTATTAATTTTTAAATACATCCTTCAAAAATACATAATACATTAACAATTTTCTTTTTAACACTTCAATCTCTTACTAAATTATATTTCAAAACGAACCAAATATTTATAAATCTCAATATTAAATTAACACCTTTTAATTAAATTAAATTCCATCCAAGATATGAAAATCTTTTTCTTTATCTTGATTTAAAACTCAAATTAAATCTCTATATTTCCTTTCAATTGGTAAATCGAAAATAAGCAACAACAAAAACAAAACAAACAAATGCTTAATATTCTGCCACAATTAAAAATAAATAAACAACCCAATCCGTAATAATCAAATTTATACATTATCAGTTTCACTGAACTGAACAAAGATTACTAAACTTTTATTGCAAATTTAATCTGAATGAGCCATTTCAAAGAATTTCAGAATAATACGTAACAAAACAAACAAAAAAAAAAAAACACTTCCTCTACATACTTTGAAATAGCACCTTTTTATCTTAATCACAAAGATAAAAGAATAAATAAAAAACATTTGAAATACATCTGTTTCTTTTTTTTCTTTTTTTTTTCAAACGATAATTTACTTAGGTAACACTTTTAGTTATTCTAGTGCAAAGTTTATTCTTAGAGAATAAATAGCTTCATAGACAGACGTGTTATGAACTTTTAAAATGACAATTTTAACTCATTTTTATGTTTCTTTTTCTTTTCTTTTCTTTTTTTTTTAACACAATAACTAGAAAATATTTATTTAAATAACAGAATTTAAACTTTCATGCTAAACATAGTTATTTTTAAACACCATTCTGTCTGAACATTCGACCAATTTAACAATCATGATACATAATTCTGCATTCATATTATGAAATATACCATAAAAATATAATTCTTAAGTATACTTTTCAAACTTAATTACTGATAAAATACCATGTTCATTCCATTAATTGAATAAATATTAACCCGTTGTTTCGAAACATAATATAAAACATATACACATTAAATAACTATATTTTACTAACATATATTTAAAATATGCTTTCGATAGGAAAAAAAATACCTTTATGATAGCTAGGCCCACAGATTATATATATCTCATACAGATATGACTCTTGCATAAGCTCAATGGTAACCGAATCGCAACTTCAGAGCCTCTAGTGACAACAGTCGCAAATGTTTCGGGAGGGTCGCAACAGGTAGTTGTTACTTGTCTTGTTTGTATAGTATCTATCTTTTATTGATGCGTCGCTAGCCGGTTCTGTATTTGTTTACGTTTGTTTTAAAACATAAGACATGTTTCTTTTTATCAAACAGATACTAATAATCAAGCAAATAACCTCAGAAAATATGCACTTACACGTTTCTTCTTAAAGATTTGGCTTTTTTTTTTTTATATGTAATCATTTAAACAGAGAAATTTTCAGATATTTAAATGGTTTCACTTGATTGAATTGATGAAATTTGAATACCGTAAAAACACTTTTACATTACTGTTACTATTTACAAGAATAATAAATAAATAAATTAGCACGTTTTAAAATACTATTTACTGGCTTATTCCAAAAAATTCGGTTTTAAACAATATTATTTTATACGATTTACGCACTTTTAAATTGTTCAATTTTAATATCTGCAGTAAAACGTTGTATAAGGTTATTTTTATTATTATAAAATAGTTTTAAGTATGATAAAACAAAGATAATTTAAAAAATAAAAATTTATTGCACATTTTGTAGAAAAAATACAACATAATACGATAGATTTATGAATATTTTTCAGATAAATACAAAATTTCATGCATTAAAAAAGTAAATACATAGAATGTAAATTTTCTAACAACTTATGAATCATCAGAACATATTAAAATATTTTATGACATTTATTTTACATAAATATTTTATGACATATCCATGATTTTTATGTTAATATAAGTGTTACAAACATCAAAATTAAATAAGCTTTGAATAAATCATACAAGTAAACAAATTGGGAAACTGACAAAGATAATAGTGGTAGTATCTCTTTCAGTTCCATTACTCTTACATTCAGTTCTAAATATTGCATAATTTCCATTTCTAATCTTTAAATATGAAACAAAATGCACTTTCAAATAATATGTTGCAGCTCAATTTACTGATTTTTTATAAATTTACAAATTATTGGCTATGTACTGATTTTTTATAAATTTACAAATTATTGGCTATGTCTGTGGTTCACAGAAAAAAAAAAAAAAAAAAAAAAAAAAAAAAAAAAAAAAGAAAATCACTTATGATATGGTATGTTTTAGAAAATTTGTTTTTCCATACAAAAGCAAAGAAGAGGAAGAATTTATGGGCTGCATGCGTATTTATTGACCACATGGAAAGTAGTAAAATATTTTTAATTAGTGCAGGGGTGCATTTAAATATTTGTTGTGAAGAATATTATTTAAAGTAAAATAGGAAACACCAATTTATTTAGACTTCTGCCATATATATATATTTTTTAATCAGAACTTTTTGAGAACGCTTGAGTGCCATGTCAGTCACCAGTGACTAACACTTAAACTTTCCGTTTAGATTCCACCAGCCATCGGTGACTGACACTTATAGGTTGTGTAACGGGAATCTTATTTCGTGGCCCAAATGGAAAGAGAGGCAAAATAGACTTGGCATTCAATGTGTTAATAGATATAAATTTTAACTACTCTTATTAAAGAAATTTGTTGTAACATTAACCCTTTCAGGGAAAGGGTTAAAAACAAAAACCTTTATTTTAAATTTGAAAATATGCTATTTAATGTTATGCAGACTTGTATAAAAACAAAAAACTTTCCGCGCACATGAATATTAGGTCAAAAATTTTCCGCAAATTAATTTGATCTTTAATAAAATTACGTATTATATTATTTTGACGATATGAAATAAAAATCATAGTTTAAAATAATTGCTATTTAAATTTCAAAGATAATTAATATTAAGTAAAGAATAAATTTTAATTTAAAAATAATAAAGTTAAAATCAATGATAGGAAAGTGAATTCTTGTCAATTATTTTGTCAATACATTTAAAAACAACCTAATCCTTAATCTTGTGATCTCTTCGCACAAAATGCCAGTCACTCTTATAACACTACGAAATTATTCAATTTAACAGCCGTTGCCGAGCTAAATTGTCACTGCAGCCACCGCCGGAAAACCGATTGACAACAAGTTTTAGTCTGCGGAAAATAGAAATAAAAGGGTCTGTGTATCACAACAATGTTTTGAGTTTTTAAATTTTGAATTGTGGATAAACAATATATAAATCGTATATAAAATTGGGGGATATTTTAAATTTTTGGTATTAATAAAAGTTACAAAAACAAAACATACATTTTCTTTGCGAAACTTTTTTCCGCAAAGTTCCGAATTTTTCGGAAAATTTTCTGCGCATGCGTCTATATCAGGCACAGCAAACCTATGGCACGCGTGCCACTTTTGGCACGCGAAAGAATAATTTTGGCACGGCTTGTGGCTCTAAATCAAAATAAAATGGAATTTCACAAAATCACAACTGATTTTTTCTAAATTCGATTAAATGGAAATTGAAAAATTTTAATTGCTGCATATTATATTCCAATCTAATTAATTATGGTCTCAAGAATTTTCCAAAGAAAGGCGATATTTGAAAACTATCGGAAAGAATTGGTTATTAGACATTACTTAGTTCCGAAGGTAAAGTTATGGCAACTTTGAATTTATTTCAGAACTATTCAGAGAAACTGGCGTTTGACATTTCAATTTTTTTTTTTTTCTTAAATATATTTGTTTCCATAATTATTATAGTATAGCACCTACATGTAGGTTTCTAATATTTTTTTTAATCTTAATAGAAAATTTTGAATAATTTTAATCCATTATTTTTCCATCTACTAAATTTGTTTTTTAGTTGGCACGTCCTGGTCACGTAAAATATTTTTGGCCAAATTTGGCACGCAGCAACAAAAAGGTTCGCCAACCCTGGTCTATATTATACAACTCTGATGTTATGTTTAGTGAGTACTACCTAATTATTATTTTTTTTTAATCTGGATATGACCATTTGGAAAGCAAATTTGGTTTTGCAGGATAGAAATAGAGTACATTTTCGAAACATTTTTAGAAATGTGACTGTGAAGTGGAATTTTTTTTTTGGGACAGAGTGCTTGTTTCCTATATTCAAAGCAAGATATTTCAGTGTTTTCTACTAAAATGGAAAGTAATTTCAGTGCTGCTAAACCTTGAAATTTCATAAAATTTCAAATGCCATAATTTAGTCAGTTTTGGTAGTAAAAAAATTTGGATTTTTTAAATTTTCTTTCTAGACATGGAATAATATATTTTTAAATACAAGTTTTTAACAACCAGGGGTATAAAAAAATAAAATTTTGTATTTTAACATACATATCTTTATAAAACAAAAGTTGCACTTGATATGCATATTCTTTTAGAATTGGAAGAATGTTTCTATCATCAGCAGTTTAAATGATAATCGCTGTAGTCTTTATTTTGAATCACCCAGTATGATGCAATTCTGAGAGCACTTCTGAATATCTTGCATACATATATATATATATTTCCCCTCGAATGGATTTACAGTACATTTAAAAATAGAAGTATTTTCACAAAAACATTTATGTGGAGTCTCTAACCTCAAAAGTACTTTCTTAGTTTAAGAATGAATTTTACAAAAGTGGAAAAGGTTGGGCGATTGTCTAGGGGGCTAAATATAGACAAAAAGTTACAGTTAAAGTACTTTAAAATGTGTTATCGAAATTGATCGCAATTATAAAAATGATGAGGGATTTATGGTTTTCACTATCGCAATCTTTCAATTTTTTGATAAAAATTGCTAATTTTGGAAGTAACTGCTACATTTGTTTATCTTGAGGTTTCAGATTGGCGATCATTTTCGAAAACAGCATTTAAAAAACAAAAAACCTACCAAGTTCATTCTACAAAGCACACGGGCACATCTGTTCCCATTTATTTTACAATAACAGTTTTCACTACATTTAACATTAAAAAAAAAATGTGATGATGAAAAGAAAAGGGCATTTTTTAGATTCACAAAGACATTTTTATCAGGATTTATAAATATATCACTATACCTTATATTTTCAAAATAGACAACTTATTGATGATATATATCATCATGATAAATATTCAGACTTAATATGAATTAGAAACAAAAACATACTGAACTCAGCATGAAAACCTAAGCAATATTCGGTACTACTTAGTTACTCCGTCAACCAATTTCACCAAACCACTCGCCAAATTATGCAAATTGACATAATTTCTTCAAAACATTGCATAAAAATACGAATTTCGTTAAGGATCGAGGGAAAAACGCATAATTAGTGTTGAGGGGTCTCCCCCACCCCCCCCCCTTCTGTAAACTTTCAAAACATTTGCTGTGAATTTCAGATTTTTTTGTTTGTTACTCAGAATCACCCCTGATTCAAGTAACATAATTGTGTCGCCACAATACTTTGTCGAAATGAAATATCTGATGATAAAAAAAAAAAAAAAATCGTAATATAAATTAATTTTAAACTAAAATTTGACAGAAAAATGACTTTTTTCTAATTTCGGGGGTGGGGGGGGATGTAACATATTTTAGTGGTTACATATTCCAACACAATAGACAAAAAAATTAGGAATCTGTAAAATTTTCGAAAAATTTCAGAAATTACAAAATTTTAGTAAAAATTTACAAATTTAGAAAATTTTCACATTTTTTTCTTCCGGATTTTGGGTCCTTCCAGATTTTGGAATTCCGGATAATGGGTCCTGTACTGTACATACAAACTTTGCAAAGAAAATGTAAGCAAATCTGTGATAAATCTAGTTGAAAACAACTTTTAAACACATGGAAAAATCCACCTGTTTAAAAAGTTTCATTAAAAAAATATATATATCTCTTTCAATATTATGGATCTAAACCTTACTAAAACATAGTTTGTGTTTAATGGTTTAAAACCTCCCTATTCAACAGTATTTCTAGATCATGTGCCCCAAGATCTTGCAAAAATAATAGAACTTTTTTTTTCTTATATCATTACTAATATATTTCCTCATGAAATAGTGCCCTTTTTTTAAACTATCATCTTACCCCTTTTTCTTTCTAAAATGAATATTACTTTATTTATTGTTTTTCTTTTAATAATTAAAGCTTAAAAATGTATAATATGTTGCTAATCAGAGAGTTAATTGTTTAATAATTATTAATTTGAAGTAATGTTAACTATTTAATATTATCTTACCCCTTTTTCTTTCTAAAATGAATATTACTTTATTTATTGTTTTTCTTTTAATAATTAAAGCTTAAAAATGTATAATATGTTGCTAATCAGAGAGTTAATTGTTTAATAATTATTAATTTGAAGTAATGTTAACTATTTAATATTAAATGCAGTTATTAATAATTTTAATAAATAGTAAATATCACCAGTATTTAATAATGCAAATCTTGCCAATAAGTTTTTTTTTTATTATTATTGCATGTGTAAACTAATGTGTAACAGCTTGTGTATTATGAGCAAATATGACAAAAAAAAAAAAAACTGCTATTGTCGAAGAACAAAATTTGCTATTAGCATAAGTTATATCTAATAAAGTATTAAAGAAAAAACATTTCTTACAATAGCAGAAGAAATTCAAATTTGCCAACTCAGTTTATAACGCAATTCACTTTTAACACACAATGTTTGAGATATAAAAATGAATATTTCAGTGAAGAAGCATCTGCAATCCACACCGTAGAAATATTATTACACTTTACAGGACTAAGTTGCATTGTGTTATTTAATCTTTATTACCTTATTTCACAGATTTAATAAAAAAATTGCTATTAGCAAATTAAAAAATTTTGAAAATGAATATTATCCCTGTCATGGAAATGTCAGAGAATTGACATAAGAATAAGATATGTGTTACTTTGCATAAACTCAAGATGGTAAGATAAATATAGAAGGAAAAAAAAACACCTACTTTTTTATAGACTTTGATTGAAATTCTATTTTTAAATCCTCGTTTACTTTTTTAATGTGTTTGTATATTTGAATTTTTGAGATTATTATGCTAATAATCTTTTGCACTTTTTCTTTGTGAATTTCGTGAATATTTAAATTATTGAAATTGATCACATCTCCGTGAAATTTTACCATGTTTTGTATCACATCTGTAGACCAAAACATATGAGCTGTATCAACATCATACATTTTATGCACTATATTGAATAATTCATTGCTCGGTTTTTTCAAACTACTACCTGAATAATCTTTATATTGAGTCAATAAAGAATTGTCATTTGCAGCATTTGTAGTATCAAATAAAGTATTTTCACAATGATCACAGTTTAATTTTGAAACTACTTTCCTTCCAACATATCCGGCAATATAATAAATGACATTTTGTCTTACAGTATCAGATGGCAAGCATGGAATTTCATTCAGTGGGACATCTGGATTTATTTTAACATGGTCACTGAATAATGATGTTAAACTGGAAAATTTGGAAGGACTCCTATCTTTTAACGATACAAGAACTTCATCGAAGTCTATTTCACAGTTTGTATTTTTAGACATGGTAAAAATGTTATTTACCATAACTGCTTGCAAACAACTTACTAACTGCGAACAATCTGGATTTTCATCGTTACCTCTTTTCGATCTTATAATAGAAAATGTATTTTCCAGTGCATCCTGGTTAAAACGTTTAGTTAAGATGTATGCATAATCATGTTCTTCGAATAAATTTCTACATAAATTTATTGCAGATTTTAATGTCACAATCCATCCGTTTTTACAATGAGTGTGAACAGTTTTGTCATCATCCTTTTTGAAAGCCCAACTTTCAACAAAAGGAAGCATTTCTTCCCAAAATGTTAAATGAGCAGAGTCTCTTTTTACAGCACAGAGCATTTTCTTTTTACCGTACTCTTCACTGCTGTTGAAACTATCAAACAGTTTGTCCATAGTATAAATCAAATGAGCTGTGTGTTGCGCTGGTTCATCAAATTTGCCAACTGATTTCAGTAGGGAAATACCAGCTGCAACAGACGTGCTGAGTGCCTGTGCAGCATATTTGACCTTCATTTTTGCTCGGCCAACAGGTTCAATATGTGTTTTACTCAGTTTTGGTGTTACTCGTGGATCATTTTTTTTATCTATTTCATAATAACTACGAATATACTCCCAGTCAGCTGTAACTCTTCCAAAAGTAGGCCTTTCAAACTCCAATTTATATTTCATCAAATTGTTCCTGAAAGATTTGAGTAAATGAGGTGGATCAAACATAAAAAAGATTTTTTGATTATTAACTTCAAAACTGGTTTGATCTATCGACAGTCCAAGTTCATTGAACAAACATATATTATTAGGCCCTTGATCACAAACCGTAGATACAACTTTGAGTCCTATTTCCTGGAGTTTAGAAATACAAGAGACCACAAGTGTTTTTAGTGATTTTCCTGGCATACTGCGGTGCACTAAAAAATATCCTAAAATTTGTTTCCATTTAGTGGACAAGCCTCTCACCATTAAAACCAAAGCATTAGTGGCTATTTTGATAGGTGAATTATCAGTAACAGATATATCATCTTGATAACCTATAACAACATCTTTTCTCGGTGAATAATGAAGAGATGGTCTTATTGCCATCTCATCAAAACTCAAAACACACAGTCGTTCTTTTTCATTTAAATGGCTGACTTTCTTTTCCAGTACCATAAATATTTCTGTACAAAACCCTGTATTTTCACAAAGACCTTGTACAGAACGTTTCAATGTTCTTATACATGGCAGTATAAGAAAACGTTTTAAAACCTTGTATGCTGCAGTCGATGCTAAATAAATATTAAAAGCAAATGCTTTGTCAGAAGCTGTCCAGCGCCTTCCTTTTGCAGGACCCGTATTCCTTAACTGTGCTTCCAGAATGCTATACAAAGAAGGCCGTAAATGTTTCCGAAGCACGTTCAAAGCAGATGTTTTGGATATATTAGGGGAATTCGGAGAATTTTTGAAATATAGTCGTTTCTTCAACCTGTAAATTAAAGATTTGTATCTGTTCAATTTTCTGCTTTTCGGCGTAAGTTTGAAAGGAAAACTCGATGTACTCTTGGGTGTTTTAAATGGTATTGGAGATGAAGGTGCGTGCAGCTGGACTGGAGATGAAGGAGCGTGCAGCTGGACTGGAGATGAAGGTGCGTGCAGCTGGACTGGAGATGAAGGTGCGTGCAGCTGGACTGGAGATGAAGGTGCGTGCAGCTGGACTGGAGATGAAGGTGCGTGCAGCTGGACTGGAGATGAAGGTGCGTGCAGCTGGACTGAAGATGAGGGTGCATGCAGCTGGACTGGAGATGAAGGTGCGTGCAGCTGGACTGAAGATGAGGGTGCATGCAGCTGGACTGAAGATGAGGGTGCATGCAGCTGGACTGAAGATGAGGGTGCGTGCAGCTGGATTTTTCTATGAACATCAACTACTTGAATGGTAGGCACAGATTCTGGGAGAAGCCGCCTTTTCAAAGTATTTGTAAATGCTTCCATTCGAAAGTGATCGGAGCATAAGTATTGACGAGTTCTAGTAATCGGTTTCATCTGAATGTTAGCCGTCCATTTCTCCAATCTAGGAAAATAAATGTACATAAATATATAAACATATCTAGTTTTAAATAATTCTATTAAATTGAGTTTGTAATTTTTTATTGACAGTTGCAGAGGAGTAAATTTAGAAAATTTATTTGTTATAAAGAATGAAAGGAGGGAGAGCAGTAATTCAAACAAAGTTATTTATTGTTAATAGAATTATAAATAGAATTTTTCTTTTAATTAAAGAGGCTTAAAAATTTTGTGCACAGAATGTGCAAAATGATAAGTGGAAATTGTGAAAAAAAAAATAAAGAGTGGGGGAAAATAAAAATGAAAGACCAATGCAAGAAAAGTTCGAGGACTTAAAAACAGTGCTGTAGTTGGATGGCAATGCTGTTTCCAGAAATATTTGGTTTGTAACTATAAAAAAAATAGCATGCAGGAACACAAAACTTTTCTTTTTTCACAAGCAAAAAAAAAGTTATTGTTATTTATTATAACGATAATTATCAAATTTATTGATACTAGAGATGAGCCAAGAGAGCCAAACCCTCTTCCCCAGATTGTGGAAACTATATCCATTTTAATGTCTGAATGTGAAAAAGTATTCATTGTAAGTATTGAAAGTGAAAAGTTCTGTATGAATAACATGACCGATGAGAGAAATTCATTCCTTATTGAATAAGTCAGTTCACTTATATTCATAAGCCATGTAGGAGCTTCCTTGAAAGAATCTCATTATCGTTCTTTATGGAAACTTCTAGGATAGATGTGCTAGTACATAATGTATGGATTTATTTGTTATTTCAAATAAATTTTAATCCATGATGGAAAATGTTACTATGCGATTAAATATTGATTTTAGTTGAATACCATACAAATACAATACTATAAATACTAGAATATAATAATTATAACTGTTAATTAAAAAAGTCAGCTTTTGGCTAAATGTTTTAAATTGGCTTTTTGCTTAGTAAAAATCTGGTAGCATCAACATCTACTCTATGAAAAGTTGAGTTCCCACAAATATTTTTTTTTCCCCAACTACAGCACTGCTTAAAAGTTCAGTTTTGTAAATACAACTTTTAAACATTCAAATGGCTAAGGGGGGCGGGGGGGGGGAGGTCAGATTTTGCCATGTGGCAGTAGAAATTTAGGATTATTATTTATAATTATTTCAAAACAACTATTATTTTACTTATTTATTGTTTCGGACGAATACGGCACTTGTTCCTGATAATTATTTCAAAACAACTATTATTTTATTTATTGATTTGGAGGTGGGGGAGAAGTTGATTAGATGATTGGAGGTATGGAGTTTGATAGATGATTAATCATTTATTACTAAATATTGATAAATAGGACAGAAAAAAATAAACTGAACAGTTTTAAAGATTTTAGATTTTGTGCTCTTGAAAAGGGACCAAAGGGAAAACGCCACTTAAAAATACGGGGTACGGGGAGTGGCGAGTAAATTTTTATGATCGATTATTTATTGTTAAAATGCAGAACAATTTTTCACAAAATAACAGAAAATGTAATGACTTTTTTCTTAAAAATAAAGAACAATTTTTTTTTAAAGTTTTAAATACAATACAAAATGCGTGTGATTAAATTTTCGGAAAGAAAATGTAAATCGAAATGCCAATCAAAAACACGTATTAAAAAAAGACACATGGAAATGGATGAAAGATACGTAAAAAAGAAATCTACAAAAAAGTAAAATAAAGCTAGATTTCATGCATTTATAATTTATAAATACAGAAATTACTCACCTTCTTTTATTTCCTGTAGGAAAACAAAAGAACGACAAATTGCTGTTCCTGTTGGTGTTTGCACATGATTGCGCTTGACAAAACACCTGATTTTTTGACATTTTGCAATAATTAATTGCAAAAAAACAGCTCTAAAAAGAGCACTTGTAAATATATAATTTTTATATACAAGAAAAATAGCTCTGAAAAGAGCTTTTGCAAAATTATAAATCTCTCAAATATATCTCTCAATATCAAACTTTACAACACGTGAAAGTGACAGTAACAGTTTATGTTTATAAAATTCCGCGCTCGCGCATTTGTTACCGCCTGTGCTCAGTAGTGGCGCTAGAATCGCGCCGGTACGGGTTTTTGCTCCTCTTTCATATCTGTGAGATATATAATCTGTGAGCTAGGCCAGCCATCAAACTCTCGTTGCTGTCAATCAAATACTATCGACGCAATATTATTCACTTAGATTAGGGGCACATCTTTCTTGCTTTAACCACAATATTTATTATACGATAACATTTTATGCTGCAGTAACACTGCTGTTGATTTTTAAAAGCTGTAGGATCACCAGTAGAAGTAGGATCACCATCCTAGTCGTCTGCGCCATTATGATGGCCCGGTTCGGTATTCCACGATATTGATGAAGAAAGAACACAAGATATAATCAAAGCAGAGAGGTCTAAGCTGGGATATGATTAACTAAGTTTACTATTTACATAAGACTACACAGTTACAACACACGCACACATAATATAACATAATAATAATATTCGAATTACATATTTCACAAGAGAGAGTTCGAACACAACCCTTCAAGAAAAAGTACCTCGTCTCTCTCTCCTCTGGCTGTTGCCATTCCGAGTTTCCTAAAGTCTTTCGACCACGGAGTATAGGCGACTTTCACACTATCAACTTTCCCATTTATATTTCCTTAAATTTTTTCTCGCAGTGGATACTATAGCAATTTTTCACACTTTTCTTTAATCAGTTTTAAACATTTTCTTTTCCATCACCCCATTTTAATGTAGCTTTACAGAATAAATTTACATTCTTTTTTATATATAACCATTAACCTTTCATTACGCACAGTGTATAATAAAAAGATTTCCGAAACCGCTTAATTAAGGGACTGTGTCAAGCCTCCTTACATAGCCCCTTTTTAAAGAATAGCACATTCTTATGCTAAGCCTAACTTACTGTACAATCTTTATGCCGGGAATTATGCTCGATGTTTCTGCATTACTTAAAATCTAGTTACTTAAATTTCCATGATATATTTTATCAAAAAAAAGGAGAGGGGGGGGGGTATAAAATATTTTTAAAAAACACAACTTTTAGGTTGAAAACGCCCCCCAATCGATTTTTTCACACCTATTTCGATTATCTGTATGAAACAAAGACTGTTGTTTGAGCATTCTAGTGACTTTGGTTGACACCTGTTGATAAACTCTGAAATTCTTTTAAATATGAAAACTGATGGGTGGGTCAAGCCTCCCGTATGTTCAACCCTCCCTAGTCACCCCTACCATGCATACACTCACAGTATTTTACATTTTTCAATACTCCTTTAATATTCTTCATCTAAATTTTTTGTAATCATTTACACACGCATTTATGAAACACGCGGCTCCCGGGTCACATTTGTCCCACCGTCAAGTTATCGATGGCCCCCTAAATCTTCGTTATTTTGCCTGCGCCTGATTCAGCAGTGGAAAGACTCATATCTCGAAGCTGAAAATTTAGTGATTTGTAAAAAAAAAAAAAAAAAAAAAAAAAAAAAAAAGTATATTTGTCTTATAAATTGTCACTCATTTTAAATTAAAATTAATTTTTATTTTAACGAGCTACGAAACCCCGTTCAGACAGACACATCAGATTCTAAAAGCACGCTAATTTCATCGGCTTTAAAAGGATTGAATTATAATTTTAAAAAACAGTGGCGATCTACCTGTAAACGGATTTCATTCATTTTCCTTTGATTGGAGATTTTTAAGGCCACATAATCAGCTGTTAAGAGATACAATGGCTGTTTTTGTCTTTGATAAAAAAAAAATTAGTTAAAATTTTGAAAATAAGCTAATGTAAAATAGAAAGTTCTTTTAAATAAGACATTTGAAACGTATCGTTTTAAATCTGGTGTAATTTTCAACAAAATTTTCTTTCTCTGTTTAATATTCACATGAAAATACTTATAAATATCTCGCACAAATATAATTTTAAATTTAAACTGTTTTGTCAACTATTAATTATTTGGTCATTCTAAATAAGACGTAATTTTCTCCATTTACGACTTTTAACTCATAATAATGAGTTTATTATTTAAACATATTCTTTCTCTTTTAAAATTTACATGTAACTATAGTTTGTATGACGTAATTTTCAATATTTTCCTGATTTTAACACGTAATCACTTAATTCTAATTTGAAAGTTTTTTTCTTGCTTATAATAGCCACGTGTAAATAAATTTTTAATTTGAAGAAGATATTATTCTTTGCTCTGTTTTTAGGTGCGTTCGTAATTATATAAATACGTAGCACCTATAGTCGTCGTTCAGTCCGTCTGTCTGTCCGTCTGTCTGTCCGTCCGCATATAACAGAGCAAAAACTATACGACCGAATGATCTAAAATTTTTAATATATAATTGCTGCAAAATTTTGTCGAGCCATTTCCAATTTTATGAAAATCGGATGTATAGTTTAATTACAGGGACAGTCAAAAGTTTTTCTTTACATTACGGCCAATGGGAAAAATTATTGCAAGTGAATTTTAATGATTTTACAGACTTCCGAATGGTCTGAAATTTTTAATATATAATTGCTGCAAAATTTTGTCGAGCCATTTCCAATTTTATGAAAATCGGATGTATAGTTTAATTACAGGGACACCCAAAAGTTTTCCGTTACATTACGGCCAATGGGAAAAAATTATAGCAAATGCATTTTAATGATTTTACAGCCTTCCGAATGGTCTGAAATTTTAAATATATAATTGCTGCAAAATTTTGTCGAGCCATTTCAAATTTTATGAAAATGGAATGTATAGTTTAATTACAGGGACAGTCAAAAGTTTTCCGTTACATTACGGGGAATGGGGAAAAATTATTGTAAGTGCATTTTAATGATGTTACAGGCTATGCACTTATGAAGCGCAAAAAATATATATTCAGTACAATATGGGGTGCAAAAAATAATTATAAAACTAGTTATAGTACGAACGCACCTCATTTGCCACGTTTGACGAGCAATTTCCAACTTGTTAAAATTGGCAACAGTTTAAAATAATAACTTTTTCTAAAATATATAAAAAAAAATCTCTCGAAATGCTGAAAATTTGAATTTAAAATTAAAATAAATCCTCAAAAAATGAGTCAAATTAAAAATTAAATGCCTGTGCACCGGGAACTTCTAATGTATAAACTGATCTAAAAATGTTTTAATTCCTATGTATAGTTTTTGCTCCTATAAAATTTTTTAATGGAACGATTTTGACCAACTTTAACATTAAATATTTCTTAAAGTAATTGTTCGATTTAAAAACTGTCTTCATCAGCGTATTTATCAAATCTTTTTCTATAATACCACCAATTTTTACATTTTTGTATGTAACAGTTTTCTTAATATTAACGAAGAAATACCCCCGGTCACAAAAATATGGATGCCGATCTAGGAGTGTATCGGAAAGATCTACGCAGATTTTCATTGGTCCATTTCTAAATGGTTACTTTTATATATATATATAGAAGTATACTCTCTTCTATTATAACTTAACAAATTTTAAAATATTGTACAATATAAATTAAATACTAATAAATATATTAAAAGATCATAAAATGCAGTGTTAAGAACAGTTTTTAGCTTTCTCTTTTTATTTAATTTTTAGTGATATATTCGCATTCACCATCCTATAGAATTAAGGGACTATGCTAACGAGATAAACTTACCAAGCCCCTTAGACTCTAAAAATATGCTAAGTTTCCCGCCTTAAAAAAGATAATCCGAATACGGAAGACTGAGTGATAGGACCAGTGAAGATCTTTTCTAATCAGGTTGGTATTCATTTCTCATTGACTGGGAGATTATTTGGATACAAGGGCCACATTAGAGGTCTGCACGGGCCGGAATTTCCAGGCCCGGGCCCGGCCCGAACGAAAGGTATCTTGGCCCGGCCCGGTGTAAAAATTGGAAGTTCGGCCCGAGCCCGGCCCGGTCCGTACAAAAATCAGTGAAAACAGGCCCGGCCCGACACAATTTTTACAAAAAAAAAAAAAAAATCCTTTTTTTTCTCAACATACAATTAAGATTCTTTTAATGAATACTAAATACATATTTATGGGAACATTTTACAGTATATTTTAGATTACTATGATGTTCGCAAAACAGAAAACACACCAATAGTAAACATTAACGATTACTTACAGTGTTTTAATCATCGTGTCTACACACATTTCAAAATGGAAATAACGATTCATTAAAAGATTAATGTAGTTCAGAATAAAGGATTAAAAACATGATAACTTTTGAAGCTGTATAATAAAAAGTAGATTTGTGAAAATATTTCTCTCATTTTTAAGGCTTTTCTCAAATCCAAAGGAGGTACAGTCGTGGAAAAAAAAAAAAGTAAACACCCCCTACTAACTCCTCAACAAATTATTGTGGAAGAAAGTTACCGGTACCGAACGATTGGAAATAAAGTCTACTTTTAAATGGTGTATATAAATTTTGCTTAGGGGCCATCTACATATTAAAACAAACCATAAATTCATTTTTTTCAATGGCAATACCCAATTCTGACAGCATAAATGAACTCTACACCTTTCAATTAGCCTAAAAACCAATTTTTATGCAATTCGTACCATAAGTTTCCGAGAAATTATAAAACGTGCGTATTTTAAGGGCTGTATCCAAATTGAAGTTCCGTAGTTAACCGAGAGAGCCTCCTTCTTGATCAAGGCACCTTAAGCAGTCAATGAAGCCTGTTAGACAACGGGACAGCAGAAGAAATTTCAAAATATCTACTCACTTCTATCATAGACGGCCCCTTAAACCATCATTTTGCCGTTTTTTAAGCATAATTTGAAAACTATTTGGAAGAAAAATGTGAAATTTCGGATTTTCATAAAGCAGGACTTAATAAATCTAAATCCATCAAAAAAATTGTAGGTAACAATTCATAATTTTTTCGAATATTAATTTCATAATTCATAATTCATATCATAAAATTATAAAAATTCAAAATTCAGCGTATTTATGTTTGAGCACATTAGTATTATTGTTACACAAAAAATTATCACATTAGGAGCATAATTTCAGGAAATATAAATAAATATATGAAAATGTAAGGCGCGCCGCACACCAGCGAGACATGCGGCAATAATTGTGAGACAGGAGACAAATTCTGCTGATCAAACCGGTTTTTTCTTTGTTATCAGGGTGAAATTGTCGCATGCCTCACGCTTTTTTGTTGCATGTCTCCCTGGTGTGTGGCGCGCCTAATTTAACATTAGAAGCACTAAATTTTGAATGTTTATGATTCAAAAACTTATCATTCAAATGACTTGAAATTTGGTGTCTGGGCATAGTTTGAACCGAAAATTTGAAATATCTCGTTAAAATTGGGTATTGCCATTGAAAAAATGACATTTGGGTTCGTTTTAATATGTAGATGGCCCCTAAGCAAATTTTATATACATCATTTAAAAGTAAACTTTATTTCCAATCATTCGGTACCAGTAACTTCCGTCTACGACAATTTGTCGAAGAGTTAGTAGGGGGTGTTTACTTTTTTTTTTCCCACGACTATACATTTCGACACATTTCTGAATTCTTTTCTTTTCGGAAACGCGTAAGATTGGCAGGTATTCTTATTCAGAAGCTATGTAAATGTCTTTTTTTTTCATAGATAAAAGCAATATATCTTTCTGAAAATACTGTCAAAGTTAGCGTTTTGAATCGAATTTCCGGAAGCGATAGCACAGGAAAGGAGAAAAACGTACAGTCACGTGACAGGAATGTCTGTTATCTCTGTAAGTAATTTATCAAATATGGAAAAAACTATTCGTTTCCAAATGCCTTCAATAGGCAGGCCTGTCAATTTTATGCCTTTATAGTTAAAAATTTTGTCAGAAAATGTGTCTGAAAGCTTCGCATTGTTGAGCAGTGAATATGAGAACCACCTTAAGGTATATTTCCAAAGATACTGTTAAGAGAAGTTCATTATTACTATTAATACTACAAAACGCAATGACTGTTCTACACATCCTGAGATCGATTAAGACCAGTTCCGTCCCGGCACGAGTCTGCTGAAAAAAAAAAATTAAACTCGGAATCAGACATCTTGTAACTGTGGTCTCTACGATGGACATGTTACATTTCTGTACTGATGTTGTTAAACTCGCATCGGCTCGTGACGCACATTTATACTTCTCGAGAAAATCATATTCATTGAAAATGGCTCGTATTTTATCTGCTTCGCTTAAATTCTTATATCGGGCCGATAGGCCCGATTAATTTTTTTGCCGGCCCGGCCCGTTTATTTTGTGTCTCGGCCCGGCCCGTTGAAAAAATTGTCCTAATTCTGCCGGCACGGCCCGTTTGAAAATTCGCCTTCATTCCGCCGGCTCGGCCCGCGGGCCGGGCCGGGTACGTTCCTCGGGCCAAGCCCGGGCCCGTGCAGACCTCTAGGCCACATTCACCGCTGTCGCGAGAGTTAATGGTTGATTACGTGATTGAGTAAGTAAGATATATCACACATTTGAAAATCAGCCTATATAAAATGGTTAAGTAAAAAATGTTGCTGCCTCCCGGATTTTTATAATAAAGTGCGCTTTTGGGTACAGCAAACATCATACAGCAAACATCACATTGGGTACAGCAAACAAATCATTTTAAATGTCGTGTTTTAAAGATTTTGTTTAAAATTATGTAATTTTTCCCATTGCGTACATAACAATGTATTGCTTGTAAATTTTTCTTTCTTTTTTAATATCCACGTGTAATTGTACTTTTTAATTGAAAGATGCATGGAAATATTATTTTTTTCGTCTTTTTTAACACTTAAATGCCGGATTTTTCAAAAATCATTGTAATAATGTTTTTCGGCTTTCATTTTTAAATAAATCACGGGGAAAATACTTAAAAAAATCATATTTTGTTTTAAGTATGATTTACGACTAAAAAACTGTTTGTTACTATTCGGCAATACTGGTGTTTAATTGAAAAAATAATTTCCCTTGATAAAATTCTATAATATTAAACACACAAGAATTTTAGGAACTATAATAAGAAATAAATTTTACTTGCTCACCGCAGAACAAAATAGGGTATTTCGCAAGCTTCCAAACAAAACAAAAAGAACATGTAGCAACAATTTGAAAAAGAAATATATCTTTATTCTTAAACAGCACAAATGTTGCCATCTACATGTTGAAAATTGATTTAATAATATTTTCAGAATGTATTTTACAGGCGACATTAGGCATTATAGCTGCAATATTATTCTAACAGTATTTTAGACACTAATTTGGGTATGTTGCCGAAAAGCAAAAGCCGGCATTTAATGGTTAAGTTTGATAACATTAGGTAAAAAAGAGACTTTTTTGAACTATGAAATGAACCTGTATTGAGTTTACGAAATTGCGAATGAAAATATTAGAAAAAAGAATTAAAATAGACAAATTAAAAAATATATTGGACACTGCACACAGCAACCTAATCCAGTATGTGTCTGCAGGAGATGCTTAAAATTGGTACGCTTAATTTTTGATCCTAAAGAACTTTTTTAACCGAACTATATTGGCGGGCTTTAACATTAAATAGGGATTATAATAATTCTTCAATTTAAAAATTGTCTGCTTCAGCGTGTTTATCGCACATTTCTCTATAAAACTACCAGTTTTTAATTTTTTAATATGCTATAGTTTTCATAATATAACACGAAAAAGAGCCCCAATCATGCAAAATTTAATTATGGCAACGGCAGAGTTACTTTTTTACTTTAGTTACTTTTTTTAGAACAGAGAGATTAAACTTTGTGTGAAAACTTTGTAGAAGCACGAAATAAGTGGGAATCTTCTAGATATTATTCCTATGTTCAATATGGCCGCTGCATATAATGTTTTTCATTCATTAAAAAATATATTCACTGAATACATTTTGTATTTGAAAATGCAGGTATAAATTCCAAATAATAGTGCTCCTGTGTACGTGAAAAGAATCTTGCAAAACCTTTAGAAAAATACCTCATTCGTCGCTGTGCCTTTGTATATGCAGACAGAAAAAAAAAGGTGTTGACATCAGAAATAATGTATACGATGGTTTTTACCTATATACTGTAACACAAAAAATGCTGGTCTATCTCCTAGAATGCACTAATTATGCAATTGTGTTAAAAATTAAAGAAAAATGGAGAAATTCAATTTTACTTATATTTTAAAGCATTTAATTAGCTGTTCACAGTATATTGATGATGCATTTTCTAAGATATCTAGTTTGAAAAAAAGTTTTGTTCGCAATTCCATGAGTGGAAACAAAATATGTATCGCTATATATATATCTTAACTATTAACTAAAAAAGCAATATTTAAATAACAATTTTAAATCGCTTTCAAACATAAAAAGTTAAAATAAAAATATTATATAATAACTAGGGGGCTTTGCCCCATGCAAGCTACGCTCGTCAATCGCCATTCAGACACCGCAGAATCTAAAAACACGCTAATCTAATGGGTTTTTTAAATATTAGAGAAGACTGAATTGTACTGAAAAAAGCTGTGCAGATCTCCCTGTAAACGGATTTCCATATAATTCCCTTTGATTGCAAAAATTTAAGGTCAAATCAATTGCTGTTAAGACATCCAATGGTTGTTTTCGTTTTTGATTAAAGAGGATCAGTTAAACATTTGAAAAGAAGCTAAAATAAAAGGAAATAAGCATACAGAGTCTTTGTCTCCCGGTATTTTAAAACAATCTGTATAACAATAGCCTAAGTCATGTAACTATCATCAACAGTTCTTGGCGGACCACTTCGCTTTTTATATTCCTGGTGCCATTTTGGTACTTTAGTATTAGCCAGGGACAGGTGATAAGTCGGCAAATATTATTCTATCGCCATCATTTCATCTATATTATAATAGTTCAAGTCATCAACTTCCATAAACAAATACGGTCTGATCCTTTCGCCTTTCTTATGAAAGTTTGACACCGAGGTCATATACGTGCCATATTGGCGCGATTTTTTTCCGACGCCAATTTGGGGAAAGTATCAACAGCATAAACAACAACATCCAGCTTACCATATCAAGCAAAATAACGATAATTTGGCGCCAGTTAAGTACCCGTTGCGTATATGACATTGGCGTCAGAAAAAAATCGCGCCAATATGGAGCCGTATATGAAATCTGTGCCGAAAGTTTTCATTTTGATTAAGAAATCAAAATTTGTTTTTCGAATAAGACTACATAAAGTTGCCATGGTCGCAAAGAATTCTTGGTACTGTTACGCTAGCCGGGTGCAAATCTCACCAATAGCTTTTTTTCAACTCGCCTGTTAGCATTTTTTTTTTCGAGTGGTAAATTGAAACATTGATTTGAAGTTGAAATTAAATGTCATGGTTTGTTGCATTATTTAATATTTGGCCAGATGTCATATACGCACCGCAGGTTTGGCGTGATTTTTTTTTTTTTTACGAAAATTTGGCGAAAACCTCGTTTTCGAATACCAGTTACAAATGTATTTTTGGTACTACTTAGTTATCCCGTCGACCAAAAATCTGTCGCCGAACTATAAGATTAAATGCCAATAATGGTTGATAGTAAATGTTACATTCACTTGGCTTTAAGCAAGTTGCACGTGTTTACGTCATCAAGTGATTTTTATTTCTACGTTTTATTTGTATATTTATTAATGTTATACTAATTTATTTGCTCTTTCGTTATTTAAAATAAAAATTGTAAATTTGTATAATTTGCCGAATGTTTTGGCGATTTATATAATTTGGCGAAATTGGTCGACGGAATAACTAAGTAGTACCGTATTTTTTAATTATTTTCTATTATTTTCAAAAGGAAATAACAAAAAAAAATACAAACAAAAAGCTGTAGAACAAAATAATTTATCTTAAAAAAGAAATAAAAGTAAATAAACATTTACTATTAAATAAACAACAATAACCGGGTTACCATGTCAATCAAAAGAATTCCATTTTGGCTCCAATTAGGTACCTCGGTGTGTATATGATATATGTGCCTAATATATTTTTCTGTTCGTTTTGTTAAAAAAAAAAAAAAAAAAAAAAAAAAAAGGTGAAAGATAAGAATTTTAAATGTTTCAGTTTTAAAGGAAAGTTTTGTATTTTAAATAAAATGAATGGAAGGATTATATTTTAAATGAAATTAATGCAATATAAAAAAATGCGACGGAAAAAATGTTTGGCGATTTATCACCTGCGTCTCGCTAACATAAAAATACCGAGTTCTTGATTTCTCTATCAGAATCTTTCGATTTGGCAAAAGATTGTTCAAGTACATTGAATTATGAATAAAAGTAACATGATACATATCTTAGCATACATTTAAGGGAGGCCAAACTGGTCGCCAAATTAGTTTAAAATAATAACCTTTTCTGAAATATGAAAAAAAAAATATCTGTTATGATTAAAATTTGAGTTGCCATCATTAGAAAAAAGTATTTAAAATTAGAAAAAAATTAATATTTCGAAAACTAATTCGAATTTAAAATTCTAATAAGTTTTGAGATCTGGGGATCAGTACGAATTTTTGGTGCTAATTTCATCGCAAAGCATTCCATATTTTAGGAGAAATCGCCGTGAAACATAATCAATTATATAATCAGTAGTCTTTAAGAATCGTTTCATAAATTCGTTTCATTAGTATTTCATATTATATAGGGTAGATATCTGTAATGCACAGTTCAAAACATTCAGTATAAAGGAAAATTTCAATAAATTATCTTGCTTAAATACTATTTCATACCTGAGATATCTTGCTTCAAGACAATTTTACTATACGAATATCGAAAAAATATCCCTTTATTATTCTTATAACTACTAAGTTTACATAAACTGCAAACTATGATTCGAACAACTAAACTAACAATATAAGAAAAATATTCTCGTGTAACGTTTAACTCTAAAAATATAACGAAAATTTGGAACAAATCGTTTATGTAATGCAAGATACAAATCTGACAGTAAGGTATAATACAAAAGAACACAACTTTAGTACATTATCTGACCGAACTTCGACACAATTTATATGGAAATTCAAAACAATTTTAATATGGAAAAATACATTAGTTATCATTACTATAACTACTAACTCTACATAAAATTCAAATTATGCACTAAACTAATAAACTAACAATGAAAGGAAACTTTTCTCATATAATGTTTAAACTTAAAATGATTAGCGTAAAATTGGATGTAGCCATTTATGTACTACATAATACAAAACAGTTAGTAAGCAAAAATATTTTATTAAATTACCTGACCGAAAAAACTTTTTCTTACAAAAATGGGATCTGATATACCTTGCTTCAAAATAATTTATATGGATATGCAAAACAGTTTTTATATGAAAAAATACCTCATTCCATCATTCATGTGACTACTAACTCTATATAAAATTTAGATTATGCTTCAAGTAGATAAACTAATATTATTCAAAAACTATTGTCATATAACGTTTAAACTTAAAAAGGTAAACATAAAACTATATGAAATCATTTGTGTAATACATATCTAATCAAAAACAACTCGTTGTAAATGATGCCGCCAAGCCACAAACCTAAAACGTCAGTCATAAAAATAAGTGATATCACATAAAAAGAAGTGATATAGAAGTGCATACTCCGAGTGCCGTGTAAAAATCTATCACTACTCATAATGTTTGCAAAGGGCTTGGAGTGAGGTACAGTATGTGAAAACTGCTTGGCGACCTGCAGGCTTTTATAATGTTTGTTCTTCATGCACTTACATATACAGTTGAACCTCGTTAACACGAACACGCTTAACGCGAACTACTTTTAACACGAACTGTTTTCAGTTGTCCCGTCAAATTGCATAGGGATTTACTGTTATTTTATTCCTTTTAACACGAACACGCTTAACGCGAAATACTGTTTATCACGAACTGAAAATGATCGGCCGTTGAAATATTTCCTACTGATAGTACGAACGAATCAAGATTTCCCAACCTTTCGGTGCAATTGTACTGAGTTCTTTTTTTTTTTTTTTCAAACTCCAAATTTTTGAAAAGATGTTCGTCTGGGCAGGGGGAAGGAGGTGTCTTTTGTTTTGATAACAGAAAATCAGCTATTGTAAAATTGGCAGGTCCAGGTTGTGTTGTCTCTTTCTGCCCTCTCAAAAGGTAAAATGCTATTGTAAGGATTACACTGAGGGGTGAAAATAACTTTGTGAAATGCTGGGTAGGAAATTCCACTGGTCAGAAAATCTGCTCATCCTTTTTCGCGCTTTAAAGCGTGTCTACTTTGACGGTAATCGCTTTCTTGACAACTTTAGGATTTCATTTTCGCAATGAAATAAACGAAAATATAGAAGTGAAAGTGAAAGAGTATTGAATTCGGGGAGGGGTTAGCTTCAAGAAAAGGTTGCCAATCTTTCGCATACTCTAGTGTTAAATCTAGTGATCTGTGGTTTGCACGCACGTTTTCTTCTAAGTTCCATAAATTTGTTCAAGTAAAAAAAAAATGGATAAAAAAGTGCAGAAATCGTTGAGTTTAGAAAAGAAGATGGAAATTTTAAACAACGTAGACGATGGTAGATTGAAAAAATCCGAAATTGCTCGAAAATTTGGAATTGCAAAAAGCACATTATCGACCATTTTAAAAAATCGGCAAAAAATTGAATGTGCTTCTGTTGTTAACGAATTCGGACCTTCCCGTAAACGAATGAGGAATGCTAAGAGTGAAGAGGTGGAAATAGCACTTATGAGGTGGATAAGAGAAATAAGAGCACAAAACGTTCCTCTCACCGGAGCAATTTTGCAAGAAAAGGCTCGCTTTTTTGCTGATGCTCTTAATGTGAGCGATTTTCAGTGCTCGTCTGGATGGTTACAAAGATTTAAAGACAGACATGGAATAGTTTGCAAAAAAGTTTGTGGCGAAGAAGGCAGTGTAAGCGTCGAAACCGTAGATGATTTTCTGAGAAACAAATTGCCTACGATTTTGAAAAACTATGCATTACGTGACATATATAATGCTGATGAGACTGCGATTTACTGGAAAGCACTTCCTACCCGCACCTTATGCTTAAAAGATCAGAAATCTTCTGGTGGAAAGTACAGCAAGGAGAGGTTGACGGTTTTGGTAGCATGTAATATGGATGGAAGTGAAAAGCTACCTTTGTTAGTCATAAGAAAATCATCACATCCAAGGTGCTTCAAATCATTAAAAACATTACCGGTGAAATATGAGTTTACAAAAAAGGCCTGGATGACTTCAGACATTTTCACCAAATGGGTAAAAGAATTGGACCGAAAGTTTCAGCAACAAGATCGGAAAATATGTCTTCTTTTGGATAATTGTAGCGCACACTCCCCAATTTATGGATTAAAATCTATTCAACTTGAATTCCTTCCTCCAGGTACTACATCTAAGTTACAACCTTGTGATCAAGGGATCATACGCAGCATGAAAGCCTTTTATCGTAGAGAATTGATTCGCAACACAATTCACTGTTTTGACGAAAAGAAAGAATTCAAAATTAATTTGTTAGAGGCCTTGGTGTTGCTTCGAACAGCATGGCGAGAAGTAACATCTAAAACAATCATAAACTGTTTTAAAAAAGCGGGATTTTGTATAGATGATATTGCAGAAGATGTGGCAGAAGATACAAAAGATGAAGTAGAATCTGACTTGATCAACGCGGCACGAGATTGGGGAATACTTCCCGATAGCATAACATTTAATGCATATGTCTCAATGGATGACGATGTTATGACATGTGACGTTACAACAGATGACGAAATCATTCACAGCGTGAATGAAATGATGAATCGCTTATCAGATAATAATAATCATTATTTTTCTGATACAGACGAAGATATAGAAGGCAATGACACTTCCGTGGAAACTCCAGTTAGCCTCATGGAAGCTTTCACTGCATTACAAACAGTGCGTCGTTTTGTTATGCAAGAAGCTGATTCTGGAACTACTTTAGAAACTGTAGAAAGACTCGGTGACTTTTGGCGAAAATCTTCTAACAAAAAACGTAAACAGTCCACTATTACAGACTTTTTTAAACGTACTCCAGCACTGTAAATGTAACCCGGCGTATACAAATACTATTTATTAAAATATATTGTTTAAAAAATTGATTGTTTTTTTTAAGTCGAGCTTTAGTGGTTCTCATTGGATATAGCGTAAATACCGACCAGTTTCCATTGAAAAGACTATATTCTTGATGGATAGATCTTAGGAAACAAACCGAACACCAGCAACACAGCAGATTTTGAAGGTACGTATGCTTATATGCTTATATTTATTCATGTTCCATGTAATTATAATATTTTTAATATATGGATAACGCGAACTACTTTTAACACGAACAAAAAAAGTTTCCCCTTGGGTGTTCGCGTTAACGAGGTTCGACTGTATATGACTTTTTGTTTAACAGTTTTCTTCTTGTATTACTTCCCCCATTAAACTGTGAAAAATCGAAGCTTATAGTGTTCACATGCCCATTCTTATTTAACATTATGGGATCGATTTGTTGATTACCATTATTTGAACGAGAAAGACCACTTTTAAGGATTTTCTAAGTAAACATGTAATAAATATTTTGAGTTTGTAAAATAATAATAAAAATAATGATCATATGAATATTACTAACAATGCACCTAATAATAGACGTTAATTAAACTAAGATATATTGCAGTAAAGCCTGCGTAAACGGAATTGCACATGACAGGGGAAAAATCTGTTCTATTAAAGCTACTAGTATTATATAATATTCCTTATGTTGGAAACACGAGCTTTACGTTTAAGAAATAAATCTGTCATAAACAGGATCCATTTTACAAGTTTTCCCTTTAATTTTAATACAGTGCATTATTAAACGTATTTATGTAATTAAAAATTATATTTAAAATAATGAAAAGTATAATTGTAACAGCAGATGATTACCACAATTACATACCATTTCCTGCTTGTCTTACAAATCTTTCTGATTTATTACAGATCTTCCTCCTACAAATATTTATAAGAGTGATAGAATAAGAAATTAAAATTAATTTTTTCGACTTTCACAATTTTTCGAAATTGGTATAGGTACTGCATAAATTAAATATATGCCTGCAGGTCGCCAAGCAGTTTTCACATACTGTACCTCACTCCGAGTCCTTTGGAAACATTATGAGTAGTGATAGATTTTTACACGGCACTCGGAGTATGTACTTCTATATCGCTTCTTTTTATGTGATATCACTTATTTTTATGACTGACGTTTTAGATTTGTGGCTTGGTGGCATCATTTACAACGAGTTGTTTTTAATTAGATATCACTTCTTTTTGTAAGGTATTTCATTTGCATTATACATATTCCATTTTAATTCAGAAAAGAAAAGATAAACGAAAGATGATAGAAGTAAAAAAATAATTTAATAGTGAGGCTATAAACTTTTCAAAAGTGTAATATATCTAGTAAGGCATAATGTTGGACTTTTTAAAAACAATTCAAAAACATTTTATCGATCCTTACAAATCTCAGAAGAAATCACTTATCTTTTAGAAATGATACAACGTGTCGAACTAACCAGCAATATTTTAGCTCTTGTTCTATAAGCTATAGGGTGATTCATAAATTAACTCAGTAAGGATTTTATTTTAATAACTTTTGAAAAACTATCCATTACATTTTCAAAATTCGCATCATTTTACACAAAATATGTAAAGACTTAAAAACAGATTAAATAATGAACATTTGTTTTATCACCGGGCGTGCTTGAAGTAATTTTTAAATAAAATTAGTTTTTTTTATAATTTTAAAATCCAATGTCCCTCCGATAAGCGCGGCAGAAACTCAGATTATCCGATTAAGCCTCTTTTTTTTTAAAAAATGTTTTCATAAGCTCCAACACTTGTTGGATTTTCTGAATTTTCAATGCATGTACTTTCTAATTTCATAATTGTTTTTTACGTGACTAGCAGGGCATACTAAGTCATATGCTTTCCAAGTATTTTCTCACATATTTCGGATCATTCATACTATATATTATAATTCATTTCAATAAAAGTTCAGATTTCGATATTTAATCGTTATGAAATGATTTTCCCTAATTTCAGTCGTATTTGTAAATTTTTAAGTAGCTCTATTATCTGATTAAAAAATAACTAAAAGCTATTTATGGTATATTGATAACATTCTTTAATTACCAAGTCCAAAATAACAGAATCGATTAGTTTAATAAATCCACTTATTAATCTTTTTAAATGAAAAGAAAAGGAAAAATTCCAATAAAACTGCCAAAAATTCAGTAATCCTTAAGTTCTGTCGAATTGTTTTCATGACTATAAGTACTCTGTGATTCACTAAAGTACTTTACATTATATTTCTGAGCCTGTTCTGTGGTTTCTTCGTAGTCAGTGTTTACCTAGAATCTTTCCATAATCGAGGTCCACTGGATAGTTTCTATAATCCAGTTTCTCCTCAAATATCAGCAGGACATTCAGTGATGATTATTGTGCGTAGTACCTTCGTCAAAAATCATTCCGAATTCGTGCAAAATAAAAGTTCATTTAATTGTTATCTAAATTTTGTGTGCAAAAATACCCATAGTATATCTGCTAATCGCTTGCGAGCGTAAGAGTTTGTGGGTTCGATTCCCGCTGGTTCCATTGCACACATTTTGTGTGGAACTCCCAGGGTGTATTTCTCGTGTTGTAATATTTCCTTGTGCTACATTGTTTCCGACTTATAAGCGGGCTCTCATGTCAAGCACACAAGTCGTATGTTTGTTATTCAATAAATAAATAAATAAATACCCATAGTATAGGAATTTTAAAAGGGTTGTGGGCTGAAATCTAGAAGCATTTTAATAAAGTGGGCCAAAAATTCGAAAATTTTGAATAAATTATTTTTATTTTACGTTTTTAGCGAATTTTTGCCTTTTTTATGTTTAACCCGTAATCGCGCGAGTTCTAACCATCTTTAAATGTTAAATGCAATGTGAGATATACATGTCGTAGGTTAATTGGAGAATCATATCTCATTTTCCAATTATCCTAATATTTTTCTGGCCTATTGCATAGAGCCTAGACAGCGGTTAGGATAATTGACAAGTAACCACTTATTTCCCAATCAGGGTGGTTTTTATAGACTTATAAACCCATAACCCGAACCGAACTCAAAAAATAAATTACAACAGACTGTACGCCGATCCGAGCAAGCCAAAATAATTTCAGTCTACACGCAACCCGACCCGAACTGAAAGTTCCATTGAAAACACCCGAAATTTGACCCGAACAAAATCTGATAGCAGACAAAGATATTGAAAATAACTGTAACCCGATCCGATCAATACAAAATAATTTCCGGCACACGCAACCCAACAAAAACCTAAAAATTCCCTTTGAAAAAAACCAGAAATCTGATCCGAACCAAATCTGAACCCAACAAAAATATTCCAAAAAGCCATAATCGGATCCAAGCAACACAAAATAATTTCCGTGAACATGATACCCGACCCGAACCTATAAATTCCCTTTGAAAAAAAAAAAGAAATCTGATCCGATCCAAATCTGAACCCGACAAAAAACTCCAAAGAACCATAACCGGATTCCAAGAGACAAATTAATTACCGTGGACATGTTACCTGATCCGAACCTAAAAATTCCATTTGAAAAAACCCGAAATGTGACCCGAACCAAATCTTAACTCGACAAAAACATTCCATTCAACCATATCCCGAACCAAGCAAAACAAAATAATTTCAGTGGACACGCAAACCGACCCGAACCTAAAAATTTGATTTGAAAAAAAAAAAAAATTCAACCCGACAAAAATATTCCAAAGGTCAATAATCCGATACGAGCAAGACAAAATAATTTCCGTTGACACACAAACCGATCCGAATCTGAAAATTTCATTTGAAAGAAACCCGAAATTTGAACCCGACAAAAATATTCCAAAGATCCATAACCAGATCCGAGCAAAGCAAATTAATTTCCATTATCACGCAACACGACCAGAACCTAAAAATTCCATTTGAAGTTAACTTGAGACAAGACCCGAACCAAATCTTAACCCGAGATAAATATTCCAAAGAACTATAACCCGATCCGAGCAAGACAAAATAATTTCCGTCGACAGGCAACCCGATCCGAACTAGAAAATTATAATTGAACTCGATCCGAAACCGGGTTATGGTCGGTTTTCGGGTTGACTTCAAATGAATCCGGTTGCGTGTCAACAGAATTAATTTTGTCTTGCTTGGATCGGGTTATGGCTCTTTGAAATATTTTTGTACCTTCCAGATCGGGCCGGGTCGGGTTTCAGGTTGACTTTAAATGGAATTTTCAGATTCTGGTCGTATTGAGTGTGCACGGAAATTAATTTGCCTTTCTCGGATCGGGGTACGGCCTGATGTATTTTTATTTCGGGTACTGTTCAGGTTTCGGGTTGCATGACAACGGAAATAATTTTGTCTTGCTCGGATCCGGTTATGATTCTTTGGAATATTTTTGTCGGATTCAGATTTGGTTCGGTTCGGTTCAGATTTCGGGGTTTTCTAATGGAATTTTTAGGTTCGAGTCGGGTTGCGTGTCCACGGAAATTATTTTGTCTTGCTCGGATCGGGTTATGGTTCCATAGAATATCTTTGTCGATTATAATATTTTGTTCGAGTCATATTTCGTGTTTATTTCAAACTAAATTTTTAGGTTTGAATCGGGTTGCGTGTCCACAAAAGTTATTTTGCCTTGCCCAGATCGGATTATGGTTCTTTGGAATAGTTTATTGGTCGGGTTCAGATTTGGTTCGTGTCAGATTTCGGGTTTTTTTAAATGGAATTTTTATGCTCGGGTCGTATTACGTCCACGGAAATTATTTTGTCTTGCTCGTATCGGGTTATGGTTTTTGGGGATATTTTTGTCGGATTCATATTTGGTTCGGGTCAGATTTCAGGGGGTTTTTTAATGGAATTTTTAGGTTCAGCTCTGGTTGCGTGTCCAAGGAAATTATTTTGTCTTGCTCGGATCGGGTTATGGTTCTTTAGAAAATTTTTGTCGGTTATCATATTTGGTTCGGGTCATATTTTGGGTTTTTTTTTCAAAAAAAATTTAGGTTTGGGTCGTTTTGCGGGTTCACGGAAATTATTTTATCTTGATCGGATCGGGTTATGGTTCCTGGGAATAATTTTGTCGGGTTCAGATTTTGTTCGTGTCAGATTTCGGGTTTTTTCTATAGGAATTTTAAGGTTCGGGTCGTGTTGCGTCCACGGAAATTATTTTGTATTGCTCGTATCGGGTTATGGTTTTTAGGGAAAATTTTTTGGATTCAGATATGGTTCTGGTCAGATTTCAGGTTTTTTTTAAATGGAAGTTTTAGGTTCGATTCGGGTTATGTGTCCAAGGAAATTATTTTGTCTTGCTCGGATCGAGTTATGGTTCTTTAGAATATTTTTGTCGGTTATCAAATTTGGTTCAAGTCATATTTCTTTTTTTTTTCAAAAAAAAAAGGTTTGAGTCGGGTTGCGTGTTTACGGAAATTATTTTGTCTTGCTCGGATCAGGTTATGGTTCTTGAGAATGTTGTTGTCGGGTTTAGATTTAATTCGTGTCAGATGTCGGATTTTTTTCTAATGGAATTTTTATGTTGGGGTCGTGTTGCATCCACGGAAATTATTTCTTCCTGTTCGTATCGGGTTATGTTTTTGGGGATATTTTTTTCGGATTCAGATTTGTTTCTGGCCATATTTCAAGTGTTTTAATGGAATTTTTAGGTTCGGTTCGGGTTGAGTGTCCAAGGAAATTATTTTGTAATGCTCGGGTCGGGTTATGGTTCTTTGGAATATTTTTATCGGGTTCAGAATTGGTTCGTGTCAGATTTGGGGTTTTTTCTAATGGAATTTTTAGGTTCGGGTCGTGTTGCGTCCAAGGAAATTATTTTGTGTTTCTTGGATCGGGCTATGGTTCTTTAGATTACTTTCGTCGATTATCATATTAGGTTCGGGTCATATTTCGTTTTTTTTTTTTTTTTTTTTTTTTTTTTTTTTTTGGTTCGGGTCGAGTTATGTGAACACGGAAATTATTTTGTCTTGCTCGGACTGGGTTATGGTTCTTTGGAATATTTTTGTCGGGTCTCAGATTTGGCTCGTGTAAGATTTCGGGTTTTTTCTAATGGGATTCTTAGGTTCGGTTCCGGTTGCGTGTTCACGGAAATTATTTTGTCTTACATGGATCGGCTTATGGTGCTTTAGAACATTTTTGTTGGTTATCATATTTGGTTTGTGTGAGATTTCGGTTTTTTTGTTATCAGGTTCTGCTCCGATTGCATGTCGACAGAAATTATTTTGCCTTGCTCGGATCGATTTTTCACGAATCCAATACTTTCTTCTTGTAAAGATAGAAGAAAGTAAAAATTATTATTCCGGTACTTAAAAGACAAAAGATTGTGAGAATGCCTCACATATTACGTATGCCACGCTGCAATGATAAGAAGCTAGCGGGTATTAGGGTAATTTTTTTTACTAAAATAAAAATTATTATTCCGGGACTTAAAAGTCAAAAGATTGTGAGAATGCCTCACATATTACGCACGCCACGCTGTAAAAATAAAGATACTTAAAACTGGTATAAATCAAAAACTAATTAATATTTTTACATGAAACTTTCAAAGGTTTGAAAGAATATATAGAAACATATAGAAACAATTCTAATGCCATAAACCGCGTAAAAATCCGATAATTACACATTGTTGTAGCTCTGTCAACAGATTTGGTCAGAAAAAGAATTTCAAAAGTGCAAAAAACAGCATTTTAAAAATCGCATTTACTAAAAACCTATTGGCCGGATTCCATTTTATTTTCGTTTTCTGAGTCACGTGGCAAGCCCCATTTCATAGAAATAAGAATTTTGTTTCTATCATAAATAGAACCGGACATATAGAGGGGTGAAAATCCCACTTTCGTCAGACCGGAAAATATAAACTTGACAGAATGCTAAAAAATTTTTGAAATATCGTTTGGCATTAATTGGCGGAAATTCCTTTCATTTACGGTTCATTGCATTGTTATTTCTTTTGCTTGGCGAAAAACTCTGTAGAGTTTCTATGATTACAAAATTATATGTAAACAAGACAATTTAAGAAAATTAACTGACTGAAATAGCTGTTTGATATATGAGATATCTTTCATCAAAACAATTTACATGGAAATTCAAATCAATTTTTATATGGAATTCCACCATTCTTATACTTACTAACTCGAGATACAATTCAAACAATTCACAAAACAACTAAACTAATACTATAAGAAAACTATTCTCATACAGCATTTAAACATAAAAGTATAAATAAGAAATTGGATGTAATCATTTATGTAATACATAATACAAAGTAAACAAATTATTTTAAATAAAATTATCTGATTAAAAAAAATTCTTACAAAAGGATCTCAGACACTTTGCTTAAAAACAATTTTTGTGGAAATTCAAAACAACTTTTATATGGAAAAATGTCATTCCATAATTCTTATACTTACCAACTCTACATATAATTCAAACTATCCACTGTACAAATAACAAACGATATCAGAAAACTACTACCATATAGCGGTTAAACTGGATGTAATCATTCAAGTAGTACATAATACAAAGTAAACAAGACATTTTTAATAAAGTACCTGAGATAAAATAATTTTCTTACAAAAACTGCGTCTGAGTTATCTTGTTTCAAAACAATTTATATGGAAATTCAAAACAATTTTTATATGCAAAAATGTCATTCCATCATTCTTGTACTTACTAACTCTACATACAATTCAAACTATCCGCTAAACAACTAACAATTTAAGAAAACTATTCTCATATAGCGTTAAAACTTAAAAATATTAACAAAAAACGGAATGTAATCATTTATGTAATACGTAAAAGTACGTAAACAAGATATTTTTAATAAAATAACTGAGCGAAAAAAAGAATTTCTTACAAAAAATAGGTCTTAGATATCTTGCTTGAAAACAACTTATATGGAAATTCAAAACAATTTTTAATTAAAAAAATATAATACCATTATTCTTATACTTACTAACACTACATACGATTAAAGAAAAACCACAAAACAAATGACGAAACACTATAAGAAAACTATTCTCATATAGCGATTAAACTTACAAATATTACAAAAAAATTGGCTGTAATCATTTTCAACTCATAATACAAAGTAAAGTAGACATATTTATTAAATTATCGGAGCAAAAAAGATTTTCTTACAAAAATTGGGTCTAGATATCTTGTTTCAAAACAATTTATATGATAATTCGAAACAATTTTTGAATTCCTACTATTAGTTCACACTCTCCCTATATATATCTTGTTGAAATTTTCAATCGTTAATAAAATACCTATTATTCATCCAATCAAGTTCAAATAAAGTTTTTTAAACTTGTAGTGAATGGCCCTTGATGTTAATACAGTTTTTTCAAATAATAATTCATTAATTAAATTTTGATTAATTAATTTTAGTTTTATATGGGAGACAAAATGGCGGCCATTGGTTATTGAACAGCATTTAATGCATCTTCATATCTATAAGGGCGGTTACCATAGAGGGGGGGGGCTGTTTTGTCGCCAAAATACCAACAAGTTTACCGCCAATTTGGCGATGTCTCTAATATTTCGCCAAATTCCCATAGACTTCCATTGTAAACCAATAGGGTTCACTTGCTTATAGAAAATCAACAAATTGAGACATTTTAATGCAACAAAAACTAATATTAACTTAAGGGGTTATATTAAATTTTCCTTTGATGACATAAGTAGAAACTGACTTAATTTTTTTTTTTTTTTTTTTTTTTTTTTTTTTTTTTTTTTTATTACTTGTTATATGGAAAAAATGTCGTTCTATCATTCTTATACTTACTAACTCTACATACAGTTCAAACAATAGATTGAACAACTAAACCAACAATGTAAGAAAACTATTCTCACACAGCTTTTAAATTTAAAAGTATTAACAAAAAACTGGGTGTCATCGTTTATGGAATACATAATACAAATTAAACAAGACATTTTTAATAAATTACCTGAGCGAAAAAACTTTTCTTGCAAAAATTAGACCTGAGATATCTTGCTCTAAAACAAATTTCATAGAAATTTAAAACAATTTTTATATGGAAAAATGTAATTCCATCATTCTTATACTTACTAATTCTACATGCAATTCGAAGTATCTACTAAACAACTCAAAGTAATACTATAAGAAAACTATTCTGATATATAGCGTTTAAACTAAATACATGCGTTAAAACGCATTAACAAAAAACTGAATTAATCATTTATGTAATACATAATATAAAGTGAACAAGACATTTTTAATAAATTATCTGAGAGGTAAACCTTTTCTTACAAAAATTGGGGTCCGAGATATCTTGCTTCAAAACAATTTACGTATATAGAAATTCCAAACAATTTTTTTATGGAAAAGTACATCATTACATTATTTTTCTAACTACTAAATCTACATAAAATTCACATTATCTACTAAACAACTGAACTAACACTATAAGAAACCTATTCTCATAAAGCGTTTAAACTTAAGCATACTAACAAAAAACTAGATTAATCATTTTTGTAATACATAATATAAATTAAGCAAGACATTTTTAATAAATTATCTGACCGAAAAAACGGTTCTTACAAAAACTGGGTCTGAGATATCTTGATTCAAAATAATTTATATGGAAATTCAAAACATTTTTTTTATGGAAAAGTATACATCATTACATTACTCTTATTACTAACTCTACATAACATCCAAAGTATGCGCTAAACAACTATGCTAACAAAAAAAAAAATTCTGGTATCTCGGATTAATTTAAAAATACTATAAAAAAAACCTAGATGATACTGGATAAAACGAAAAACTAGACCAATTATGTAATATATAATACAAAATGGTCAGTACAAGACAATTTTAATAAATTATTTGAGCGATAAAACGGTTCCATATCTGAGATACCGTGCTTCAAAACAATTTATATAGAAATTTAAAAAATATATTATATGAAAAAATATCATTCCATCTTTCTTATAACGACTAAACCTACATAAAATTTAAACTTTTCATTAAACAACTAAATTAACAATATAAGAAAATTATCTGATTTTTACAAAAGTTAGAGCCTGTAAAGACGAGAAAAGATAGGGAGTTGGATCAACAGCCGTACATATTTCGGTACTTTTAGCACTTTTTCCACTTGCTATTACCAGCTTTAATTTTTCGTGTGACTAAAATAGAAACAATGCTTTGATGGTGAAATAAAATGTTTTGGCTTATGGTGTGATTTATTTATTTATTAACTTAAATATTATTATTTCTTTTGTATTTAAAATAAAATTAATCGAAAGCAATGATTTTAAATGAACGTTATGAATTTCAAATGAAATGAGTGAAAAATTTATATTTTAAATCAAAGTAATGCTATACAAATGATAGCAGTGTAAACAATATTTGGCAAATTATTGCATATGCCAATCTAACATAAAAGCATCCATATTTATTTTAACCTAATAAAATTGCAATGACAGCAATGTGATGTTCTCAACAAAAAAAGAATTATGAAGATCGGCACATTCATTCAAAAGTTATGCTTAGACATTCATAGAAAATACATACATTATGAAAACGAAATTTATAACCTCCATTGTTGTCAGTCTGTTAAAAGAATTAAAGAGAAACTGTATATAATCATTTATGTAATACATATTACAAAACATTCTGTAAAAAAGACAATTATAATAAATTATCTGACAAAAAACTATTCCATAAAACATAAAACATTTTTCCTGAAACACTAATATACTATCTTAGCCAAGATTATTTCGACAGAGAGATTTTCTGTCACACAATTAATTAACTAGGCCATTTTCTTTATGGACCTTCGAAAAGCCACTGACCAACGCCTGCTGTCGCTTTTATGTGACATCAAAGTGAAAAACAACAGTTTTTTTTTTTTTGTTTTTTTTTTTTTTTTTAACAGGAAAACGAAGATTTTTCTATCACAAACAATACACTAAAGTGGCACGATGCCAGATGCAGGTTTTCTGTGTACCTATACAATTTACTGAAAACATCACGTTTCGCTTTTCTGTGGTAAAAAACATTTTGCACCTATAGTAGAAGGGATAAGCTTTTCACTCACCAGTTTTTCGCAGTTTTTTAATTTAATTTTTCTCTTTCTTTTTTTCCGGTTAAAAATCTGAATACTTGTTCTGAAATGCTGAAACACATTGGAAACTCTAGTTTCAGTACTTTTATTTCTTTCCAATTTCTTTTGATAAAATGACTAAATGAAATTGTTGTCTAATGAAATTTAATGAAGTTGTTAGCTTATATTAGAAACAAACGCATTAAACAAACAAGTTGAACCGGTTTAATAAAATTTAATTAATATTCAGGGAAAAAGGCTTAATAAAAATGAAAAATTCTTTTGCATGGATATGACTTCATTGAAGTCTTAAACACATATGTCATTACTAAATACAAATATTTAATAATAGATGAAATGGAACATCTAATAGTATAACATATATATGAAATATTAAGGAAATTAGATTATTGCATGATTTGTTTTTTAATCTATCTCTATCGCGTGCACATGATTACAAAAGATAAATCAGTCTGCACTTAAATATACAGGGTGTCCAGTGCCATCGCTAAGGCTTTTTATTGGTGTGGGAGAGAACCTTAAATTGCCAAGTCAAATTTCAGTATTTGCCAACTTACCACAGTAAAAAAATGCAATATAGTTTTTATTGGTTAAAAGTGTAATAATATTCCCAATTAGTTTTGTAATTATTGCCAAGTCTATCAGAAATAGAAAATATATTATAGTTTTTATTAAAGTTTTAAACAAATTTTCCAACTAAGTTTGTAAATTTGCCAAGTGTAATAACATTCGCGAATGTTTGGGTGGGGAGGCTCCCCCCCCCCCCCCCCGTGAGTGTGAACTAATACTAGGAATTGAATAAGAAATATTTTCAGATTTGGAATACTAAGATGATAAATTTCGCAATGAAAGACATGATTAATTTAATTTAATTAGATATTATTTTTAACCCGCCTATAAGTTTGTTAAACACAGTAAAAGAATATCGCTGTCATCCGAAAAATTACTTAATTAAGAAATTTTTCTTGCTGTAGCAGTGGTTGCAAAAGAGAGCGACAGAGATCACTTAGAGGGTTATTAAGGGTTCTCAGGACTCTTAAAGCTTCAAAATTTCCGAAATGTTAATATTTTTATGTGTTAAACTCCTATCTTTTCTGAACATTTGATGTAAATGTTTCCTTGAAATTCCTATTAGATTAGAAGTTATAGCTTTTAGAATTATACCCGCTCAATAAATGAAGCGGTGTTTCCGAAATTTTGAAGTCGTTTTTCTCCAAATGACGATTTTGGGCATAATGCGCAGGATATCTCAAAAAACTTCTGAACATTTTTTCATGAAATTTTCAAAACATATGTTTCATGCTAGTCTGTATAAACTGAACCTAAAATTTCATTTTTATTGTTAAAAAAAAAAAAAAAAAAAAAAAAAAATAGGTGTTTATGCTGTTGAAATTTTCAAAATTAGATAAATATAACTTTGCATTAAAAATATAAAAATTATTTAAATACAAATTTATTTAGGTTCAGGATAATTATTACTATCTGGAGTATCAGTAGGCACCAAAATTTTCATTCTAGTTGCAATATTTATTTTGTAATCCTGCGCATAATCTGTTACACCAATTTTCTGCTCGTCAAATGCCTGACAGTTTGGAGCGCCCCTATGAATGCTAATTATGCATCTTGAAATTTTTTAAACACATCAAATTAAAGAACATGCTTATCTCTTTCATCCCAATAAAATTGTGTTTTAAAACCATAAACATTTTAAGATATTAAATGTTGAAAATGGTCTTTTTTTTTTCTTTTTTTCCAATCTTAAGAGTCCTGAGATCCCCCTTGACATTAAATTAGTCTTTTGGAATGGGGGGATTCTTTGTAATTTTAAGCTATAATCATACTATTTGATTTAGATCTTACAGCTATAAGTACTAGGCCATTTGGAAATTTTCATCTAATATGATTTATTTACCAATTAGAATAATTGTGTGAAATTTAATCTAGTGTAATTTCGTATCCAGCGATTTCTGGAGTTCCATTACCTGAGATTTATTCTGTTGAGCTGAACCAGGTTTCAGACCAGATGCTATTATCATTAAGGTTATCTGGGTGAAAAAGTTCCACCAGATTCGTCCGGGATAGCTCAGATGGCAGAGCACTGGCGGCTTCAGCCAGAAGATTCCTGGTTCGAATCCTGGTCTGGACATTTTTCGCCTAGTTGGAAATTTACATCTAATATGATTTATTTATCAATTAGAATAATTGTGGGAACTTTAATCTGACATATCGCGCTATCAGTGGATTAACAATATAAATCTGTTTATTAATTTTGTTTTTGCTTAAAAAATAACACAAAATTAATCAAGTCAAAAATTGTACGTCAAACGTGGCAAATGAGGTACGTTCATACTATAACTAGTTTCCTAAATATTCTGATTTTGGTGCAATAGCTGTTGAACTCTTTGCAAAAATGAATGAACACAAAATTTATTACGGTTATATATATTAAATTCAGTAATACGGAAATAATATGACTTCATCTCAAAAAAGTATGTAATCACCATGGCAACCTAGAATCCTTACCTATCATGGAATATTATTGAATTAATTACGTTTGATAGGATTTAATAACATGAAGAAAATTTTTATTAATATTTTCTTAAGTTCTTATTCGCTTTTCCTAAAATTTGAAAAGACAAAACTCTGAAACGAATTTAAATTTCAAACCATTCGGTTGGGTAGTTTTTGCGCTGTTATATGCGGACAGACGGATGCACCAAAAAACGACTGTAGGTGATACGTATTTATATAATTGCGAACGCACCTAAAAAATGTACTTGTATCTGACAGTATAAAATCGGTTACTTTGGTAATTGAAAATAATATATTTCTTTAGCAAATATAGTGGACGATAGAAAAATATCATACTTTCAAAGGGGCAACGGGCCTATAAATTTTAGAACCGCTTTACCATAGTTACTGGAAAAAAGTTTCGAAAATATCCCTATAATAAAAAATATATATATTCTATTTAGAATTTGTATATCTGTTTGAAAGGTACCTAAAAATCCTCTTCGTTAAATTTAGATAAATTAGTGTGCATTTGTTATATAGTTTGTCCTTCATATCGTTACATGCATTTTGCGCTCTCATTTGCCTTAGACTCCAAATGTTCGCCCATTATTCGAATAATATCGAAATTATTTATTTTGATTAAAACGTGAAATATAATTGCCTCTATCGACAACAGATGGCGTTACTAAAAATATATTCTGTAATATTTTTTCAATTTGAAGTTATGTACTTTCCTTAATGGAAAAGAAATGTTTTTTTTTATTCCGGAATAAAATTATATTTATTACACTTGTGAAGATTTTAATCAATTCAAAATTAAAAAGCAAAAAGCAATTATAACTGTTTTTGAAGAGTTCTAATTTTATAGAAAAATGAAAACGAAGTTTCTTTAAAATTGACTGTTGTTAATGCAGCGTCTCTCCGAATATGTTTTTATACTTCATGAATTGAAAATTTGTTTATGTAATAAATACAATATGCATGTTGAATGCAAATTAAATAAAAATATGTCAACGGAAATAAAAGCAAACAAGTGAATGTATATTACTCATAGTTGTTACGTGATAATTTTCGTTTCTTTCTTTTTTTCCCCCTTAACAGTTTGCGATGAGCTTCACATAAAATTCTTTTTACTTTTTAGCACCACCATTTTCGAACAGTAATTTCCGCTTTAATTATCGATGAAATTACGCGATTAAATAAGACAAAATTTACTATTCAAAAATAGCGGTGCTCAAATTCAAGCATTTTGCACACCTTATGCAAGCACGTAGGGGGTGAACGAATGGGTAAAAGCAAAAAAAAAGAAATGTTTCAAAACTACTTTACTCTTATTTAAAATTTTCTTAAAGAAAGGAAAATAAATACAATTTTTTGTTCATATTGTTTAAGCACCTAATTATATCTAATTTTGCAACACAAAACGTATCAAAGAGAATTTTTCAATTCATCCTTAAAAAGTGATGATTTTTTTTATATAATCAAAAATTAATAGTAATATATATATATTTTTAAGTATTTCAGAAATATTTACTCAGAAGTACGGAATGATGATTATTATTTATAAGTTTTAAATGAATCAATTTTTAGATAACAACAGTGCGTAAATTTCCATTTGAAAGCTAATAACTACATCGGTCCAACTAGTCTTTTTAGACCATATGTTCCCAAAATTTTCTGGACTACCACCCCTTTTACAAGAAAAAACAAATTCCAACGCCCCTCTAGCATAATAGTTAATTATACCAAATATTAAAATATTGTTGCATATTATCTATACTATTTTATCTGTCTCTCTGTTGAGAATCACAAAGTAGAAATTAATTAAAACGATTATCAAACGTATTAAAAAATTGTTTATTGAAAATTTAAAAATAAATACAAAATCAATAAGTAATTTTTAAAAAAATGAATGAGATTGTTGAGACTGGTAGAGTTTAAGTTTGTTAATGTCGGGTTCCAGATTCGTTAACATAAGGCGCAAATTGCCTAATTAGTGATATGCACTCTATTACTTTCCTTAGACAGTAAATTATCTACTGCACTGAACGCACGTTCAGCCAAATACGATGAGGGGAAAAAAAATTAGAAATTTCTGTATTCTTGCCTACAATCCAGAGTAGAGAGCTGGTGCTGATTTTTGAAAGTCAGATTTCTTGATACCATTTCTAAATTTTACTTTCAGCACTTCTTAGTGCCTAGTATACCAAATTTTGCACTCCGCAATTTTTGGATATTTAGCGATTTTTAATGAGATTTATAGCGATTTTTTGACATTCATGAAAGATTGCGGTTACAGTTGAAGAGCTGAGTGGATGAACATGTTATGCTACATTTTCTAAAAAAAAAAATTTATCTTTTGGATGAAAGCGTTATGAAGTATCCTATCACATGGTGAAGTTAAAATACTAAGATTCTATTTAGTCTTGAAGATTTAAGACATTATTCGTTAATATTTAATATTTTAATATTTAATAAATAAAATTAATAATTTTTAATATTTGAAAATTAAATATGAATAATTTTTTCTGAAAGAGTTTAGTACCATACCTGTTAATATTTTAAACACATAGTATCAAATAGAAAATAAATCATTAAAATTTACAGCAAAAACTTTCGCTTCAAATTTTTTCAAATGTAATTTTTGCTACTTAACATGTTCTTCCACTTAGCTCTTCAATTATTTAGCCCGCTATAATAAAATTTTGTCCTTCGCGATTTTTGGCGTTTATTCGTGTTCCATGGCGATTTTTTGACATTCGTAACAGAAATTCTATCCCCACCCCCTCAGCTCTAGGTTCGTTTGTATAGCTTTTCATTTTAAAGTATACTTAAGATTTTTATTAAGGACCCGGTCAACGCCCGGAGGGTGGAGGAGTCAGCTAGTGCTATTATATTACTTTAAATAGGTAGGTACGCCACGCCCCCCCCCCCCTTGACTGTCTTAACCCCTCTGAACCCTTTACCGCTACCATGGAAGGCTCCAGCGCCTACTGGGGAAGGGCGGTACCACCCCCATTGGGAACCTATGTTTACTCTATAAAAAATTATAGTTTTCTTTTATTTTTGTTATTTTCTAACGTAAGAAGACCCTTTTTTTATAACAAGATGTATACTAAGACTTATTTTTTGCAAGTTTCCTTTGGCGATATTTTTCTTTAGAGGCTGTTATTTGTGCTTTTATTTATTATTTAATTATTTGCATTTCACAAACAACCTGATTGATGAAACTCAATAGCGCTGTTTTTTTTCTAACAATAAGGACAATTTTACTCCTTAAATATTATAACAATTAACTGTCGAGTTAATAAAATATACATTTGTAAGAATACTGGATATTATAAAAAGTCACACATTAAATTAAACGCTGTAAAACATATATTGTGAACACCTGCAGTTAATCGGTTATCTAAAACTTTTTTGTGGGTATTGCTAAAGTTTAAACCAAAGAATAAATCAACTAACCCTTTGCGGTCGAAGTAGTACTCTCACGCACATAGGCATTTCTTACACAAATTTATTCAGTTGGCACCACTTTTTTTAAGAAACATTTTTACTTGTACTTTGACAAACAGTAAGAAGAGTTTGATGGGTTTCCTAGTAACCATACACTTAACAACACCCAGTCTAAAGTTAAGGGTCTATGCATATCTAATATTATCATTTTAGGGGGGAAGTGGGGGGGGGGTCTGGCACATGATATCGTAAGATAGCTCTAGGGGAAGGGGGGTATCTTTTGATATCGTTATCATTATTGATCCAGCAAAATTTTCTCTTTTTATTTGTAATTTGATCTTTATATCAAAATAGTATGTTATCTTTCTTTAGTATGTTATCTATTTTTATGAAAATACAAATATACTGTAGACCATGATCTGTAGCGAAAACGTTTTATTAATATATTGCTGTTTTTCTTAAAGTACCAGTCGTTGGTAATCCAGGTTCGTAGATCCTTGAATATAAGACATAAAAAACGAAAATAAGAACACTGCAACTTTAAGACAGGATGGCTTTATTAGCTGTAGACATGAATAATGTAAATGCCAGAGAGGGGCCCTTTTAGTTAGCTGTTACGAGTACGATGTACAGAGAAGGAAATGAATAATTTGTCACATATCGTTGCCAATGTGTCGAGCCAAAATCTTGGTACCCTGGACCATTATAACCCCAAAGATATATCACCTAATGGAACTTTGAATTAAAAAGTAGCCAAAAGGACCGTTGATTGGCGTTTTAACATTTCAACGTACAAATACGAATGCCAAAGCTAAATGATGAGAAATATGCATTTAGAATCAGCAATGCAGATGATGGCGGGTACCGATTTTAATATAAACAGAGTATATATTTGTGGCCGAAAAGGCACTTGTATTGACTATCAAACTGAAAATTAACACTGAGTGTATAAATAACTGCTACAACTGGTGCATATGGTCAAAGAATATCTTATTTATATATTCGTTAACCGAAGGAAAATATGCTCGAACAGTTAATGATTTTAGGATGAGAAAAAAATTTGTTTTTTATCTACTTTATTAACGGATTTGGGTGAACCCTGGAAACTTAAGTAACTGAAAAATAAAGCGCAAGAGAAGAAGAAATAGATATATTCTTTTTAGAAAGGAGAGGTTTTTATTCCGTTTATAATTATAAAAGGAGAAATTAAATTTTAAAATGGGGAATTTAATTTTAAAAAGGAGATAAATAATGATATGTGATGAAATGTTATTTTCAACATCACAACAAAGTTATTATTAAAATCATTAAATGATTATAAAATTGTTTAATTCCAAAATATAGAATACCCCAACGTTTCACATTCCCATTCTTCTGTTATGATGTCTATGCATATATAATCCACTGTTTGAGAAACCATATGTTTGAAATGAGATTTGTGTTTACCAGTAAATAAAAGAGAAAGAATGTTGTCCACCTGTTTTGTCGATAAGAAGTTCTGTCTGTCCCACTCCGTGCGGGGACAAGTAAAAAAAGATATTATTACTGTTGATTCAATTATGTAACAAAAATGTATCAGGTTGTAACGAAAGTTTCCCGTCACAGCCAATACGGTCTGTGCAAACAGTTCGCGTTGACGTGGTTGCTCCTATTTTGTCAAACGATTTTTGGCATTTGAAAGAAAGAGACTTGCTTTATAACATTGGGTTGTGAAATTTGTAAAAAAAAGTATCGTTAATTTATAGTACAAGGTGTCTGAAATAGAACTACTACGCTACCAGATTAGAACCTTCATTTACTTCCAGTTCTGTTGCAAAAAGTCAGCTACAGAATGTCGCCGAATAAAGTGTACAGCTTTAGGTACTATACTGTTGTATCATACGGCACTGTGAAGTTTTGGCGGAATGGTGGTTATATATAAAATTACAGTTAATTATATATGTTGTAATTAGTGTTATGTAATGGTGATATGGCGGAAAACTTTCGTTACAACCTAATATTTTTAAATACTTTTAAACAGTAACGATTTGTAGGATATATAATATGAACTTAAAAAAATTCACAGTTTTGCTTAAAAGGCGACTAAAATAATAAAAGATGTTACCAGTTAAAAATATACATTTAATTTAAAACTTCTTAGTACTTTCAAGCTTTTCCAAGCCCTTCATCAGAGAATATTTTAATAACTAACTGCTGTTTATTTATACAAATGCGTCACTTCGTTTTGAAAATGAGAGAGCCAATACTTATTAGAGGTGAAAGTGGAAGTAATAGTTTCTTTGGTTGAACTTTATACTTTCAACTCTAATAATTATTAACCTCTATCATTTTCAATACGAAGTGACGTATTTGTATAAATAAACAACAATTAGTTATTAAAATATTCTACGATGAAGGGCTTGGAAAAACTTGAAAGTACTAAGAACTTTTAAATTAAATGTATATTTTTAACTTGTAACATCTCTTTTATTATTTTAGTCGCCTTTTAAGTAAAACAGTGAACTTTTTAAAGTTCATGTTATATATTTTATATTTGAATCAAGGTGAAATATTGCGTTTCGTCTTATGATTTTATTAATAACTATTTAATTTAAGTGTTATTTGATATAAAGTTATTTCATGATATTTTATTCACTTCTCTTCATTTGAATCAAAAAAGTATGCGAAAAATAAATGTAACCATATTTGTATATCACTCCAAACAAAAGAAAAAACATTTAAAAATCTAAAGAACTTTTATACATTAACTAGCAAACCCCGCGGCTTTGCTCGCGTAATATTTGAAATATGCCAAGTGATATTTATATGTCTAATTTTTATTAAAAGGTACTAACTAAATTTTTATTTTATTAAAAGGTAATATTTTATTTTATTAAAAGGTGCTTATTACTTTTAGGAATAATTTAAAAAAATTACAATTTAAAACACAGTTTGATTAAATATCATTGTTACACTGCATAAGGCAGAAATGAGACTTAAATTAATAAAACAAAAAAAAACCAAATAAATGATAATTTAGAAAATATTTTGAAACTTTTATGCTCAATTAATACGCTCATTTCAGTATTCATTTGAAGTTTTGAATTTTTTAGAAACCATCTTCTTACATCTTAAAATTAACCATCATGTCAAATTCCAAGTCCTACCACCTCTCTCAACATAAAGGGCTATGTTGAAATAGGAACTGTCACCATTAATTTGCCAACATTAATTTTGAAATTGGTTTGTTATTTCCTAATATTCCACAGAAACGTAATTTAGAAAGCTTTTAAAGGCCTTTTTTAGAGCGTTTGTTGTTCCTGTGAATCCCAGGTGGTAGAATCAGCGGCATAAAATATAGCCTGTGTAGGATCAGAGACTGTTACCATTGATTAGCAACTATTACTTTTATATTTGGTTTATATTTCCTGAAATAGCGTAGAAATCGAAATTTAGGACTTTTTTAGAATGCTTTTCGCACCTCCCCTTCACTTCACAACTTTTTAATTCGAATTTATTTTCGACAGTCCTTCGGGGGCATTTATATTTTATAAGTAACTACCATGCCATATTTAAAGTTTCTAGCCTTTTCAGTATCACAGCAATCGCAATTTAGAAAGTTTTTAGCTACTGCAACCCTCTGGTGGTAGTGGCACAGACATAAAATATAGCTTATGTTTGAGCAGGTTCTATCACCAGCAATTTGTTATCATTATTTTTTTAATCGGTTTGGTATTTGAAAAAATTACATAAAAATTGTAATTTATAACGCTTTTCGCTCACTGCATCTTTTTAAATTTGAAATTTTCTTTCGACAGTTCATAGAAAGCAGTTGCATCTTGTAAGTAAATAACATTCCATACTTCAAAGTGCAAAAAACGCAAATTAGAACATGTTTTGCTTTTTCAACCCTCAGATGGTAGTGACAGCAACATAAAATATAACCTATGTCATAGCAGGGACTGTCGCCATTGATTTGCAACCATTACTTTTGAAATAGCTTTGCAATTTCCTGAGATTGAGTAGAAATCGCAATTTAGAACGCTTTTCGCGCATTTTCACCCCTTTTTAAATTTCCAATTTTTTCGAAACTGTTCTTAAAGATCATTTATATGTAACACATATGTACCTTGCCTAATTTTTAGTTGCTATCCCCTATCGATCACAAAAATTGAAATTTGGAACGCTTTTTTGCTCCTGCAACATCTAGATGATAGTGATACTGACTTAAAATAGCGTCTATGTTAGATCAGAGGCTGTCAGCATCAATTTCTTAACATTACTTTTGAAATCAGTTTGATTCTTCCTGAGATATTGGTGACAAATCGGCATTTAGAACGTTTTTAGAACGCTTTTCGCTCATTTTGCTCCTGCATCTCCTCTGGGTTGGTGGAAACATATATAAAATATAGCCTAACTTGGAGCAAGATCTGTCACCATCATTTTAACATCATTATATTTGAAATCGGTTCAGTATTTCCTGAGATTGCATAGAAAAATTGCAATTTAGAACATTTTTTACAACGCTTTTTGCGCATTTTGACCCCCCTTTTAAATTTCGATTTTTTTAGGAAATGTCCTTAGAGATCATTGATATCTTATAACTAACTACCATTCTAAATTTCACGATTCAAGGCCCTTCCGTCACGCAAAAACCGCAATTTAGAACGTTTTTCTCCTGCAGCCCCTTTGGGGTAGTGGCACCGACATAAAACATAGCCTATGTTGGAGCAAGGATTTTCACCATCATTTTGACGCCATTATTTTTTAAATAGGTTTGGTATTTCCTGAGATTGTGTAGAAACTATCATTTAGAACGTTTTTTATAACGCTTTTCGCCCATTTTCACCCCTTTTAAATTTCGAATTGTTTAAGAACTGCTCTTAGAAATCCTTTATATCTAATAAGTAGCTGATACTTCAAATTTCATATTTCTAGGCCCATCAGTAACACATAAATCGCATTTTTAGAACGTGTTTTGCTCCTACACCCCCTTTGGGGTAGTGGCACCGCCATAAAACATAGCCTATCTTGGAGCAAACGTTGTCATTATCATTTTGACACCAATATTTTTTAAATCGGTTTGGTATTTCCTGAGATTATGTAGAAACTACCATTTAGAACCTTTATTAGAACGCTTTTTGTGCATTTTCACCCCTTTTAAATTTCGAATTGTTTAAGAACTGTTCTTAGACAACATTTATATCTTATAAGTAACTAATATTCCAAATTTCATATTTCTAGGTCCTTCAGTAATGCAAAAATCGCATTTTTAGAACGTTTTTTGCCCCTGCACTCCCTTTGGGGTAGTGGCACCGACATAAAATATAGCCTATGTTCTAAGTTGGACTAACACCATCATTTTTATACCATTACTTTTGAAATTGGTTTGGTATTTCCTGAGATTATGTAGAAACTACCATTTAGAACGTTTTTTAGAACGCTTTTTGTGCATTTTCACACCTTTTAAATTTCGAATTGTTTAAGAACTGTTTTTAGACACCATTTATATCTTATAAGTAACTAATATTCCAAATTTCATATTTCTAGGCCCTTCAGTAACGCAAAAATCGCATTTTTAGAACGTTTTGTGCTCCTGCACCCCCTTTGGGGTAGTGGCACCGACATAAGATATAGCCTATGTTATAAGATGGACTAACACTATCATTTTGATACCGTTACTTTTGAAATCGGTTTGGTATTTCCTGAGATTATGTAGAAACTACCATTTAGAACGTTTTTTAGAACGCTTTTTGTGCATTTTCACCCCTTTTAAATTTCGAATTGTTTAAGAACTGTTCTTAGACATCATTTATATCTTATAAGTAACTAATTCTCCAAATTTCATATTTCTAGGCCCTTCAGTAACGCAAACATCGCATTTTTAGAACGTTTTTTGCTCCTGCACCCGCTTTGGGGTAGTGGCACCGACATAAGATATAGCCTATGTTCTAAGTTGGGCGAACACCATCATTTTGATACCATTACTTTTGGAATCGGTTCGGTAGTTCCTGAGCTTATCCCCGACAAATAAACAATTTTTTTCCTCTTTATAATATGACTAGCAAACCCCGCGGCTTTGCTCGCGTAATATTTGAAATATGCCAAGTGATTTTTATATGTCTAATTTTTATTAAAAGGTACTAACTAAATTTTTATTTTATTAAAAGGTAATATTTTATTTTATTAAAAGGTACTTATTACTTTTAGGAATAATTCAAAAATTACTATTTAAAACACAGTTTGACTAAACATCATTATTACACTGCATTAGGCAGAAATGAGACTTAAATTAATAAAACTAAAAAAGAATGATAATTTCGAAAATATTTTGAAACTTTTATGCTCAATTAATACGGTCATTTCAGTACTCATTTGAAGTTTTGAATTTTTTAGAAACCATCTTCTTACATCTTAAAATTAACTATCATGTCAAATTCCAAGTCCTACCACCTCTCTCAACATAAAGGGCTATGTTGAAATAGGAAGTGCCACCATTAATTTGCCAACATTAATTTTAAAATCGGTTTGTTATTTCCTAATATTCCACAGAAACGTAATTTAGAAAGCTTTTAAAGGCCTTTTTTAGAACATTTGTTGTTCCTGTGAACCCCAGATGGTAGAACCATCGGCATAAAATATAGCCTGTGTAGAATCAGAGACTGTTACCATTGATTCGCAACTATTACTTTTATAATCGACTTATATTCCCTGAAATTGCATAGAAATAGTAATTTAGGACTGTTTTAGAATGCTTTTCGCACCTCCCCTTCGCTTCACTCCTTTTTAATTCGAATTTATTTTCGGCAGTCCTTTGAGGGCATTTATATTTTATAAGTAACTACCATGCCATATTTAAAGTTTTTAGCCTTTTCGGTATCACAGAAATCGCAATTTAGAAAGTTTTTTGCTCCTGCAACCCTTTGGTGATAGTGGCACAGACATAAAATATAGCTTATGTTTGAGCAGGTTCCATTACAAACAATTTGTCGCAATTATTTTTTAAATCGGTTTGGTATTTGGTAAGATTGCATAAAAATTGTAATTTAGAAGGCTTTTCGCTCACTTCATCTCTTTAAATTTGGAATTTACTTTCGACGGTACTTAGAAAGCAGTTGCATCTTGTAAGTAAATACCATGCCATACTTCAAAGTGTTAGACACCTCAGTTGTGCAAAAAACGCAAATTAGAATAGGTTTTGCTTTTGCAACCCTCAGATGGTAGTGACAGCAACATAAAATATAACCTATGTTATAGCAGGGATTGTCACCATTGATTTGCAACCATTACTTTTGAAATAGCATTGGTATTTCCTGAGATTGAGTAGAAATCGCAATTTAGAACGTTTTTAGAACGCTTTTCGCGCATTTTCACTCCTTTTAAATTTCGAATTGTTTAAGAACTGTTCTTAGAAATCCTTTATATCTAATAAGTAGCTAATATTTCAAATTTAATATTTCTAGGCCCTTCGGTAACGCAAAAATTGGATTTTTAGAACGTTTTTTGCTCCTGCACCCTCTTTGGGATAGTGGCACCGACATTAAACATAGACTATGTTGGAGCAAGGATTGTCACCGTCATTTTGGCACCCTTATTTTGACACCATTATTTTTTAAATCGGTTTGGTATTTCCTGAGATTGTGTAGAAACCACCATTTAGAACGTTTTTTAGAACGATTTTCGCGCATTTTCACCCCTTTCAAATTTCGAATTGCTTATGAACTCTTCTTAGAAATCCTTTATATCTAATAAGTAGCTAATATTTCAAATTTCATGTTTCTAGGCCCTTCAGTAACGCAAAAATCGCATTTTTAGAAACTTTTTGCTTCTGCACACCCTTTGGGGTAGTGACACCGACATAAAACATAGCCTATCTTGGAGCAAGCGTTGTCACCATCATTTTGACACCAAAACTTTTTAAATCGGTTTGGTATTTCCTGAGATTGTGTAGAAAATACCATTTAGAACGTTTTTTAGAACACTTTTTGTGCATTTTCAACCCTTTTAAATTTCGAATTGTTTAAGAACTGTTCTTAGACATCATTTATATCTTATAAGTAACTAATATTCAAAATTTCATATTTCTAAGCTCTTCAGTAACGCTAAAATCGCATTTTTAGAACGTTTTTTGCTCCTACACCCCCTTTGGGGTAGTGGCACCGACATAAGATATAGTCTATGTTCTAAGTTGGAGTAACACCATCATTTTGATACCATTACTTTTGGAATCGGTTCGGTAGTTCCAGAGCTTACCTCCGACAAATAAACATTTTTTTCCTCTTTATAATAGGAGTATAGACTAGCAAACCCCGCGGCTTTGCTCGCGTAATATTTGAAATATGCCAAGTGATATTTATATGTCTAATTTTTATTAAAAGGTACTAACTAAATTTTTATTTTATTAAAAGGTAATATTTTATTTTATTAAAAGGTTTTTTTTTTATTAAAATGTACTTATTACGTTTATAATTCGAAAATTACTATTTAAAACACAGTTTGATTAAACATCATTATTACACTGAATTAGGCAGAAATGAGACTTAAATTAATAAAATGAAATAAAATTAATAAATGATAATTAAGAAAATATTTTGAAACTTTTACGCTCAATTAATACGCTCATTTCAGTATTCATTTGAAATTTTCAATTTTTTAGAAACCATCTTCTTACATCTTAAAATTAACCATCATGTCAAATTCCAAGTCCTACCACTTCTCTCAGCATAAAGCGCTATGTTGAAACAGGAACTGTCACCATTAATTTGCCTACATTAATTTTGAAATCGGTTTGTTATTTCCTAATATTCCACAGAAACGTAATTTAAAAAGCTTTTAAAGCCCTTTTTTAGAACGTTTGTTGTTCTTGTGAACCCCAGATGGTAGAATCACCGGCATAAAATATAGCTTGTGTAGGATCAGAGACTGTTATCATTGATTCGCAACTATTACTTTTATAATCGGTTTATATTCCCTGAAATTGCATAGAATCGTAATTTAGAACTTTTTTAGAATGCTTTTCGCACCTCCCCTTCTCTTCACCCCTTTTTAATTCGAATTTATTTTCGACGTTCCTTCGAGGCCATTTATATTTTATAAGTAAGTACCATGTCATATTTAAAGTTTCTAGCCTTTTCAGTATCACAGAAATCGCAATTTAGAAAGTTTTTAGCTCCTGCAAACCTCTGGTGGTAGTGGAACAGACATAAAATATAGCTTATGTTTGAGCAGGTTCTATCACCAAAATTTGACATCATTATTTTTTTAATCGGTTTGGTAATTTATAAGTTCGCTTAAAAATGGTAATTTATAACGCTTTTCACTCACTTCATTTTTTTTAAATTTGGAATTTTCTTTCGACTGTTCTTAGAAAGCAGTAGCATCTTGTAAGTAAATACCATGCCATACATCAAAGTGTTAGACCCCTCAGTTGTGCAAAAAATGCAAATTAGAACATGTTTTGCTTTTGTAATCCTCAGATGGTAGTGACAACAACATAAAATATAACCTATGTTATAGCAGGGACAGTCACCATTGATTTGCAACCATTACTTTTGAAATAGCTTTGGTATTTCCTTAGATTGGGTAGAAATCGCAATTTAGAACGTTTTTAGGACGCTTTTCGCGCATTTTCACCCCTTTTTAAATTTCCAATTTTTTCGAAACTGTTTTTGTAGATCATTTATAGCTAATAAATATGTATCTTGCGTAATTTTAAGTTGCTAACCCCTACCGATCAAAAAAATCGAAATTTAGAACGCTTTTTTGTTCCTGCAAAGCCTTGGTGATAGTGATACCGACATAAAATAGCGTCTATGTTATAGCGCAGAGGCTGTCAGCATCAATTTCCTACCATTACGTTTGAAATCAGATTCATTCTTCCTGAAATATTGCCGACAAATCGGCATCTAGAACGTTTTTAGAACGCTTTTCGCGCATTTTGCTCCTGCATTTCCTCTGAGGTAGTGGGAACAGATATAAAATATAGCCTATTTTGGAGCAAGATCTGTCACCATCATTTTTACACCATTATATTTGAAATCAGTTCAGTACTTCCTGAGATTGCATAGAAATCGCAATTTAGAAAGTTTTGAATAACGATTTTTGCGCATTTTGACCCCCTTTTAAATTTCGATTTTTTTAGGAAATGTCCTTAGAGATCATTGATATCTTATAACTAACTACCATTCCAAATTTCACGATTCTAGGCCCTTCCGTAACGCAAAAGCCGCTATTTCGAACGTTTTTTGCTCCTGCACCCCCTTTGGGGTAGTGGCACCGACATAAAACATAGCCTATCTTGGAGCAAGCGTTTTCACCATCATTTTGACACCATTATTTTTTAAATCGGTTTGGTTTCCTCAGATTGTGTAGAAACTACCATTTAGAACGTTTTTAGAACGCTTTTTGTGCATTTTCACCCCTTTTAAATTTCGAATTGTTTAAGAACTGTTCTTAGATATCATTTATATCTTATAAGTAACTAATATTCAAAATTTCATATTTCTATGCCCTTCAGTAACGCTAAAATCGCATTTTTAGAACGTTTTTTGCTCCTACACCCCCTTTTGGTTAGTGGCACCTACATAAAACATAGCCTATCTTGGAGCAAGCGCTGTCACCATCATTTTGACACCAATACTTTTTAAATCGGTTTGGTATTTCCTGAGATTGTGTAGAAAATACCATTTAGAACGTTTTTTAGAACGCTTTTTGTGCATTTTCAACCCTTATAAATTTCGAATTGTTTAAGAACTGTTCTTAGACATCATTTATATCTTATAAGTAACTAATATTCAAAATTTCATATTTCTAAGCCCTTCGGTAACGCTAAAATCGCATTTTTAGAACGTTTTTTGCTCCTACACCCCCATTGGGGTAGTGGCACCGACATAAGATATAGCCTATGTTCTAAGTTGGACTAACACCATCATTTTGATACCATTACTTTTGAAATCGGTTCGGTAGTTCCAGAGCTTATCTCCGACAAATAAACAATTTTTTCCTCTTTATAATAGGAGTATAGACTAGCAAACCCCGCGGCTTTGCTCGCGTAATATTTGAAATATGCCAAGTGATATTTATATGTCTAATTTTTATCAAAAGGTACTAACTAAATTTTTATTTTATTAAAAGGTAATATTTTATTTTATTAAAAGGGTTTTTTTTATTAAAAGGTACTTATTACTTTTAGGAATAATTCAAAAATTACTATTTAAAACACAGTTTGACCAAACATCATTATTACACTGTATTAGGCAGAAATGAGACTTAAATTAATAAAATGAAATAAAACTAAATAAATGATGATTTAGAAAATATTTTGAAACTTTTATGCTCAATTAATACGCTCATTTCAGTATTCATTTGAAGTTTTGAATTTTTTTTAAACCATCTTCTTACATCTTAAAATTAACCATCATCTCAAATTCCAAGTCCTACCACCTCTCACAACATAAAGGGCTATGTTGAAACAGGAACTGTCACCATTAATTTGCCAACATTAATTTTGAAATCGGTTTGTTATTTCCTAATGTTCCTCAGAAACGTAATTTAAAAAGCTTTTAAAGCCCTTTTTTAGAACGTTTGTTGTTCCTGTGAACCCCAGGTGGTAGAATCATCGGCATACAATATAGCCTGTGTAGGATCAGAGACTGTTACCATTGATTCGAAACTATTACTTTTATAATCGGTTTATATTCCCTGAAATTGCATAGAATCGTAATTTAGAACTTTTTTGGAATGCTTTTCACACCTCCCCTTCGCTTCACCCCTTTTTAATTCGAATTTATTTTCGACGTTCCTTCGAGGGCATTTATATTTTATAAGTAACTACCATATCATATTTAAAGTTTCTAGCCTTTTCAGTATAACAGAAATCGCAATTTTTTACACAGATATCGCGAAAGTTTTTTGCTCCTGCAACCCTCTGGTGGTAGTGGAACAGACATAAAATATAGCTTATGTTTGAGAAGGTTTTATCACCAAAATTTGTCATCATTATTTTTTTAATCGGTTTGGTAATTTATAAGTTTGCTTAAAAAATGTAATTTATAACGCTTTTTTCTCACTTCATTTTTTTAAATTTGGAATTTTCTTTCGTCTGTTCTTAGAAAGCAGTTGCATCTTGTAAGTAAATACCATGCCATACTTCAAAATGTTAGACCTCTCAGTTGTGCAAAAAATGCAAATTAGAACATGTTTTGCTTTTGCAACCCTCAGATGGTAGTGACGGCAACATAAAATGTAAGCTATGTTATAGCAGGGACTGTCACCATTGATTTGCAACCATTACTTTTGAAATAGCTTTGGTATTTCCTTAGATTGAGTAGAAATCGTAATTTAGAACGTTTTTAGGACGCTTTTCGCGCATTTTCACCCCCTTTTTAAATTTCCAATTTTTTCTAAACTTTTCTTAAAGATCATTTATATCTAATAAATATGTACCTTCCTAATTTTAAGTTGCTAGCCCCTACCGATCACAAAAATCGAAATTTAGAACGCTTTTTTGCTCCTGCAACGTCTTGGTGATAGTGATACCGACATAAAATAGCGTCTATGTTAGAGCAGAGGCTGTCAGCATCAATTTCCTACCATTACGTTTGAAATCAGATTAATTCTTCCTGAGATATTGCCGACAAATCGGCATTTAGAACGTTTTTATAACGCTTTTCGCGCTATTTGCTCCTGTATCTCCTCTGGGATAGTGGAAACAGATATAAAATATAGCCTATCTTCGAGCAATATCTGTCACCATCATTTTTACACCATTATATTTTAAATCGGTTCAGAAATTCCTGAGATTGCATAGAAATCGCAATTTAGAAAGTTTTTTTACAACGCTTTTTGCGCATTTTGACCCCCTTTTAAATTTCAATTTTTTTAGGAAATGTGCTTAGAGATCATTGATATCTTATAACTAACTACCATTCCCAATTTTTCGATTCTAGGCCCTTTCGTAACGCAAAAGCCGCAATTTAGACCGTTTTTTGCTCCTTCACCCCCTTTGGGGTAGTGGCACCGACATAAAACATCGCCTATGTTGGAGCAAGGGTTTTCACCATCATTTTGACGCCATTATTTTTTAGATCGGTTTGGTATTTCCTGAGATTGTGTAGAAACCACCATTAGAATGTTTTTTAGAACGCATTTCGCGCATTTTCACCCCTTTTAAATTTCGAATTGTTTAAAAACTGTTCTTAGAAATCCTTTATATCTAATAAGTAGCTAATATTTCAAATTTCATATGTCTAGGCCCTTCGGTAACGCAAAAATCGCATTTTTAGAACGTTTTTTGCTCATGCACCACCTTTCGGGTAGTGGCACCGACATAAAACATAGCCTATGTTGGAGCAAGGGTTGTCACCGTCATTTTGACACCATTATTTTTTTTTAAATCGGTTTGGTATTTCCTGAGATTGTGTAGAAACCACCATTTAGAACGTTTTTTAGAACGATTTTCGCGCATTTTCACCCCTTTCAAATTTCGAATTGTTTAAGAACTGTTCTTAGAAATCCTTTATATCTAATAAGTAGCTAATATTTCAAATTTCATATTTCTAGGCCCTTCAGTAACGCAAAAATCGCATATTTAGAAAGTTTTTTGCTCCTGCACCCCCTTTTGGTTAGTGGCACCTACATAAAACATAGCCTATCTTGGAGCAAGCGCTGTCACCATCATTTTGACACCAATACTTTTTAAATTGGTTTGGTATTTCCTGAGATTGTGTAGAAAATACCATTTAGAACGTTTTTTAGAACACTTTTTGTGCATTTTCAACCCTTATAAATTTCGAATTGTTTAAGAACTGTTCTTAGACATCATTTATATCTTATAAGTAACTAATATTCAAAATTTCATATTTCTAAGCCCTTCAGTAACGCTAAAATCGCATTTTTAGAACGTTTTTTGCTCCTACACCCCCATTGGGGTAGTGGCACCGACATAAGATATAGCCTATGTTCTAAGTTGGACTAACACCATCATTTTGATAACATTACTTTTGAAATCGGTTCGGTAGTTCCAGAGCTTATCTCCGACAAATAAACAATTTTTTCCTCTTTATAATAGGAGTATAGACTAGCAAACCCCGCGGCTTTGCTCGCGTAATATTTGAAATATGCCAAGTGATATTTATATGTCTAATTTTTATCAAAAGGTACTAACTAAATTTTTATTTTATTAAAAGGTAATATTTTATTTTATTAAAAGGGTTTTTTTTATTAAAAGGTACTTATTACTTTTAGGAATAATTCAAAAATTACTATTTAAAACACAGTTTGACCAAACATCATTATTACACTGTATTAGGCAGAAATGAGACTTAAATTAATAAAATGAAATAAAACTAAATAAATGATGATTTAGAAAATATTTTGAAACTTTTATGCTCAATTAATACGCTCATTTCAGTATTCATTTGAAGTTTTGAATTTTTTTTAAACCATCTTCTTACATCTTAAAATTAACCATCATCTCAAATTCCAAGTCCTACCACCTCTCACAACATAAAGGGCTATGTTGAAACAGGAACTGTCACCATTAATTTGCCAACATTAATTTTGAAATCGGTTTGTTATTTCCTAATGTTCCTCAGAAACGCAATTTAAAAAGCTTTTAAAGCCCTTTTTTAGAACGTTTGTTGTTCCTGTGAACCCCAGGTGGTAGAATCATCGGCATACAATATAGCCTGTGTAGGATCAGAGACTGTTACCATTGATTCGAAACTATTACTTTTATAACCGGTTTATATTCCCTGAAATTGCATAGAATCGTAATTTAGAACTTTTTTGGAATGCTTTTCACACCTCCCCTTCGCTTCACCCCTTTTTAATTCGAATTTATTTTCGACGTTCCTTCGAGGGCATTTATATTTTATAAGTAACTACCATATCATATTTAAAGTTTCTAGCCTTTTCAGTATAACAGAAATCGCAATTTAGAATGTTTTTAGCTCCTGCAACCCTCTGGTGGTAGTGGAACAGACATAAAATATAGCTTATGTTTGAGAAGGTTTTATCACCAAAATTTGTCATCATTATTTTTTTAATCGGTTTGGTAATTTATAAGTTTGCTTAAAAATTGTAATTTATAACGCTTTTTTCTCACTTCATTTTTTTAAATTTGGAATTTTCTTTCGTCTGTTCTTAGAAAGCAGTTGCATCTTGTAAGTAAATACCATGCCATACTTCAAAATGTTAGACCTCTCAGTTGTGCAAAAAATGCAAATTAGAACATGTTTTGCTTTTGCAACCCTCAGATGGTAGTGACGGCAACATAAAATGTAAGCTATGTTATAGCAGGGACTGTCACCATTGATTTGCAACCATTACTTTTGAAATAGCTTTGGTATTTCCTTAGATTGAGTAGAAATCGTAATTTAGAACGTTTTTAGGACGCTTTTCGCGCATTTTCACCCCCTTTTTAAATTTCCAATTTTTTCTAAACTTTTCTTAAAGATCATTTATATCTAATAAATATGTACCTTCCTAATTTTAAGTTGCTAGCCCCTACCGATCACAAAAATCGAAATTTAGAACGCTTTTTTGCTCCTGCAACGTCTTGGTGATAGTGATACCGACATAAAATAGCGTCTATGTTAGAGCAGAGGCTGTCAGCATCAATTTCCTACCATTACGTTTGAAATCAGATTAATTCTTCCTGAGATATTGCCGACAAATCGGCATTTAGAACGTTTTTATAACGCTTTTCGCGCTATTTGCTCCTGTATCTCCTCTGGGATAGTGGAAACAGATATAAAATATAGCCTATCTTCGAGCAATATCTGTCACCATCATTTTTACACCATTATATTTTAAATCGGTTCAGAAATTCCTGAGATTGCATAGAAATCGCAATTTAGAAAGTTTTTTTACAACGCTTTTTGCGCATTTTGACCCCCTTTTAAATTTCAATTTTTTTAGGAAATGTGCTTAGAGATCATTGATATCTTATAACTAACTACCATTCCCAATTTTTCGATTCTAGGCCCTTTCGTAACGCAAAAGCCGCAATTTAGACCGTTTTTTGCTCCTTCACCCCCTTTGGGGTAGTGGCACCGACATAAAACATCGCCTATGTTGGAGCAAGGGTTTTCACCATCATTTTGACGCCATTATTTTTTAGATCGGTTTGGTATTTCCTGAGATTGTGTAGAAACCACCATTAGAATGTTTTTTAGAACGCATTTCGCGCATTTTCACCCCTTTTAAATTTCGAATTGTTTAAAAACTGTTCTTAGAAATCCTTTATATCTAATAAGTAGCTAATATTTCAAATTTCATATGTCTAGGCCCTTCGGTAACGCAAAAATCGCATTTTTAGAACGTTTTTTGCTCATGCACCACCTTTCGGGTAGTGGCACCGACATAAAACAAAGCCTATGTTGGAGCAAGGGTTGTCACCGTCATTTTGACACCATTATTTTTTTTTAAATCGGTTTGGTATTTCCTGAGATTGTGTAGAAACCACCATTTAGAACGTTTTTTAGAACGATTTTCGCGCATTTTCACCCCTTTCAAATTTCGAATTGTTTAAGAACTGTTCTTAGAAATCCTTTATATCTAATAAGTAGCTAATATTTCAAATTTCATATTTCTAGGCCCTTCAGTAACGCAAAAATCGCATATTTAGAAAGTTTTTTGCTCCTGCACCCCCTTTTGGTTAGTGGCACCTACATAAAACATAGCCTATCTTGGAGCAAGCGCTGTCACCATCATTTTGACACCAATACTTTTTAAATTGGTTTGGTATTTCCTGAGATTGTGTAGAAAATACCATTTAGAACGTTTTTTAGAACACTTTTTGTGCATTTTCAACCCTTATAAATTTCGAATTGTTTAAGAACTGTTCTTAGACATCATTTATATCTTATAAGTAACTAATATTCAAAATTTCATATTTCTAAGCCCTTCAGTAACGCTAAAATCGCATTTTTAGAACGTTTTTTGCTCCTACACCCCCATTGGGGTAGTGGCACCGACATAAGATATAGCCTATGTTCTAAGTTGGACTAACACCATCATTTTGATAACATTACTTTTGAAATCGGTTCGGTAGTTCCAGAGCTTATCTCCGACAAATAAACAATTTTTTCCTCTTTATAATAGGAGTATAGACTAGCAAACCCCGCGGCTTTGCTCGCGTAATATTTGAAATATGCCAAGTGATATTTATATGTCTAATTTTTATCAAAAGGTACTAACTAAATTTTTATTTTATTAAAAGGTAATATTTTATTTTATTAAAAGGGTTTTTTTTATTAAAAGGTACTTATTACTTTTAGGAATAATTCAAAAATTACTATTTAAAACACAGTTTGACCAAACATCATTATTACACTGTATTAGGCAGAAATGAGACTTAAATTAATAAAATGAAATAAAACTAAATAAATGATGATTTAGAAAATATTTTGAAACTTTTATGCTCAATTAATACGCTCATTTCAGTATTCATTTGAAGTTTTGAATTTTTTTTAAACCATCTTCTTACATCTTAAAATTAACCATCATCTCAAATTCCAAGTCCTACCACCTCTCACAACATAAAGGGCTATGTTGAAACAGGAACTGTCACCATTAATTTGCCAACATTAATTTTGAAATCGGTTTGTTATTTCCTAATGTTCCTCAGAAACGTAATTTAAAAAGCTTTTAAAGCCCTTTTTTAGAACGTTTGTTGTTCCTGTGAACCCCAGGTGGTAGAATCATCGGCATACAATATAGCCTGTGTAGGATCAGAGACTGTTACCATTGATTCGAAACTATTACTTTTATAACCGGTTTATATTCCCTGAAATTGCATAGAATCGTAATTTAGAACTTTTTTGGAATGCTTTTCACACCTCCCCTTCGCTTCACCCCTTTTTAATTCGAATTTATTTTCGACGTTCCTTCGAGGGCATTTATATTTTATAAGTAACTACCATATCATATTTAAAGTTTCTAGCCTTTTCAGTATAACAGAAATCGCAATTTAGAATGTTTTTAGCTCCTGCAACCCTCTGGTGGTAGTGGAACAGACATAAAATATAGCTTATGTTTGAGAAGGTTTTATCACCAAAATTTGTCATCATTATTTTTTTAATCGGTTTGGTAATTTATAAGTTTGCTTAAAAATTGTAATTTATAACGCTTTTTTCTCACTTCATTTTTTTAAATTTGGAATTTTCTTTCGTCTGTTCTTAGAAAGCAGTTGCATCTTGTAAGTAAATACCATGCCATACTTCAAAATGTTAGACCTCTCAGTTGTGCAAAAAATGCAAATTAGAACATGTTTTGCTTTTGCAACCCTCAGATGGTAGTGACGGCAATATAAAATATAAGCTATGTTATAGCAGGGACTGTCACCATTGATTTGCAACCATTACTTTTGAAATAGCTTTGGTATTTCCTTAGATTGAGTAGAAATCGTAATTTAGAACGTTTTTAGGACGCTTTTCGCGCATTTTCACCCCCTTTTTAAATTTCCAATTTTTTCTAAACTTTTCTTAAAGATCATTTATATCTAATAAATATGTACCTTCCTAATTTTAAGTTGCTAGCCCCTACCGATCACAAAAATCGAAATTTAGAACGCTTTTTTGCTCCTGCAACGTCTTGGTGATAGTGATACCGACATAAAATAGCGTCTATGTTAGAGCAGAGGCTGTCAGCATCAATTTCCTACCATTACGTTTGAAATCAGATTAATTCTTCCTGAGATATTGCCGACAAATCGGCATTTAGAACGTTTTTATAACGCTTTTCGCGCTATTTGCTCCTGTATCTCCTCTGGGATAGTGGAAACAGATATAAAATATAGCCTATCTTCGAGCAATATCTGTCACCATCATTTTTACGCCATTATATTTTAAATCGGTTCAGAAATTCCTGAGATTGCATAGAAATCGCAATTTAGAAAGTTTTTTTACAACGCTTTTTGCGCATTTTGACCCCCTTTAAAAATTTCAATTTTTTTAGGAAATGTGCTTAGAGATCATTGATATCTTATAACTAACTACCATTCCCAATTTTTCGATTCTAGGCCCTTTCGTAACGCAAAAGCCGCAATTTAGACCGTTTTTTGCTCCTTCACCCCCTTTGGGGTAGTGGCACCGACATAAAACATCGCCTATGTTGGAGCAAGGGTTTTCACCATCATTTTGACGCCATTATTTTTTAGATCGGTTTGGTATTTCCTGAGATTGTGTAGAAACCACCATTAGAATGTTTTTTAGAACGCATTTCGCGCATTTTCACCCCTTTTAAATTTCGAATTGTTTAAAAACTGTTCTTAGAAATCCTTTATATCTAATAAGTAGCTAATATTTCAAATTTCATATGTCTAGGCCCTTCGGTAACGCAAAAATCGCATTTTTAGAACGTTTTTTGCTCATGCACCACCTTTCGGGTAGTGGCACCGACATAAAACAAAGCCTATGTTGGAGCAAGGGTTGTCACCGTCATTTTGACACCATTATTTTTTTTTAAATCGGTTTGGTATTTCCTGAGATTGTGTAGAAACCACCATTTAGAACGTTTTTTAGAACGATTTTCGCGCATTTTCACCCCTTTCAAATTTCGAATTGTTTAAGAACTGTTCTTAGAAATCCTTTATATCTAATAAGTAGCTAATATTTCAAATTTCATATTTCTAGGCCCTTCAGTAACGCAAAAATCGCATATTTAGAAAGTTTTTTGCTCCTGCACCCCCTTTCGGGTAGTGGCACCGACATAAAACATAGCCTATCTTGGAGCAAGCGTTGTCACCATCATTTTGACACCAATATTTTTTAAATCGGTTTGGTATTTCTTGAGATTGTGTAGAAACTACCATTTAGAACGTTTTTTAGTACGTTTTTTAGAACTCTTTTTGTGCATTTTCACCCCTTTTAAATTTCGAATTGTTTAAGAGCTGTTCTTAGACATCATTTATATCTTATAAGTAACTAATATTCAAAATTTCATATTTCTAGGCCCTTCAGTAACGCTAAAATCGCATTTTTAGAACGTTTTTTGCTCCTACACCCCCTTCGGGGTTGTGGCACCGACGTACGATATAGCCTATGTTCTAAGCTGGACTAACACCATCATTTTGATACCATAACTTTTGGAATCGGTTCGGTAGTTCCAGAGCTTACCTCCTACAAATAAACAATTTTTTCCTCTTTATAATAGGAGTATAGATAACGATATTATTACGGGAGGGAGAAGGGGTTCGAGGGATGATAACGTGTGATATCGAAAGGAGGTGTGGGGGTCCAAAATTACCAAAAAGTTGATAATGCACAGTCTCTAAAGTGTATCTCAAAGCATGAGCCCGTACGAGGAAAAAAGTCGAACTGCAGAGAAAAATCTACGATTGAGAAAAAAAGCAAAACAACGAAACGTAGAAGAAATTTCATTGGACGAGACCCGTATATAACAGGCCTGATCAAGGTCTAGTACATATTAATAACTTGTTTAATATAAATTTACTAAAAAATGTAATTTTAAATTACAGTAGTGCGAATAGAATATAAAAAAGTCCTTCCGGCCAGTGCCGGGAGGAAGAGGTAGCTTTCATATTCCTTATTTTAAAAAAGCCAACTTATATCATTCAAACACACGAAGCTCAATTTAGTGGAAACCGAATATAGGAGATTCAATACTAATTTTTATCAATACTAGGGGGATCGGCCCCCTACGAGCTACGCTCGCCAACCCCCGTCCAGACACCTCAGACTCTAAATGCACGCTAATTTGATCGGCTTTAAAAAGATTTCGAAAGATTGAATTATAATTTAAAAAACAGTGGCGATCTCCCTATAAACGAATTTCTATTCATTTCTCTTTGATTGGGGAATTTTAACGCCAAATCCGCTGCGGTACTACTTGATTATCCTGTCGACCAATTTCGCCAAATTATATAAATCGCCAAACCACTCGCCAAATTATACAAATTGATATAATTTTTATTTTAAATAACGAAAGAACAAATAAATTCGTACAACATTAATAAAAACACAAATAAAACGTCGAAATAAAAATAACTTGATGACGTATACACGTGTAACAACATTTCAAAAAAAGCTAATATAAAAGGAATTAAGTAAAGAGAGTCTTTGTCTCCTGGTATTTTTTAACAAAGCGAAAAGAAAGTTCTTTTAAATGAGACATTTTAAATTAATTCTCAAAATATCAAATAAATGTCTAACGCAATTTCTAAATTTAAACTTCCTTGCAATATTATTTTGTGTTCATTTTATGTAATAACTATAATGTGACGTAAATATGACGTAATTTCTCCTAAGACTTCTAACGCATGTTAATGAATTTATTATTTTACAATTTCCTTTCTCTTTTAAAATTCACGTGTATACTTTTTATGACGTAATTTTTAATAAGTTCCTGCTTTTTATTTAATTCTAATTTGAAAGTTTTTTTCCTGTTTATAATAGTCACGTGTAAATCAATTTTTAATTTGAAGCAAACATTATTGCTTGCGCTTTTTATACAGTTGGCAACAGTTTAAATTAGTACAATTTTCTGAAATCTGTAAAAAATATCTCTAGAAATGCTGAAAATTTGAATTTAAAATAGAAATAAAACCTGAAAAAATGAGTCAAAATAAAAAAATTAATACAATCTGCACTCCGGCAAATTCTAACGCATAAAATGATCTAAAAATGATTACACTGCCATGTATAGTTTTTGCTGCTATAAAACTTTTTTAGTGGAACGATTTTGTCCAACTTTAGCATTAAATAACTCTTAAAATAATTCTTCGATTTGAAAACTGCCTGCATCAGCGTGTTTATCAAACATTTCTGTATAAAACCACCGATTTTCATATTTTTGTATGCATTATTTTTGTTAACATTAACGAAGAAAGGCCTCCGGTCACAAAAAAATCAAAACCGGCGGCGGCGCTGACAGCGGTAGTTATTTTTTTTTAGAATAGAGAGATAATGAATGAGAATTTCGCGAAATTAGTCAGCTTTATCCAAGCTGCTTTTCTTTAAAGTAACTTATATTTGGCTGCCAAATTCGGCGATTTCTTAAAGTGCCTGCCATTTTAAGACAACATGGTGGATGAGGCTAACCAGTGAACTTGGTCGAGACCTTAGTAATTGCTGTGCACATGCTCACTCACATCGGAATCGGTTGATATATACGAGTGCTGTCGCATGCAAAAAATCAGATTTTTCAAAATGTCACCCACAATAGAAATTGAAACTGCTATATCTGAGCCATTTTTTAAGGTAAAGACAAACAAAAAATGCTCCTGAATCCTTATATCAAGGTCAAATACTTAAGAAAGAAACCTTTTTCAATTTCTAATTTTTTTTGCACCTCACTTTAAATATATATATATTTTTTAATTTAATGGCCGCCATTTTGAAACAAGATGGCTGATGAATCTGGCCAGCGAACTTGGTCGAGGTATTGATGTATACTATCCACATGCCTTCTTACATCGAAATAGGCGAATACATGTGTTATCGCGTGACAAATACAAGATCGTTTCAAAATGTTAGCCATGCTAGAAATTCAAAGTTCTATAATTCAACCATTTTTTAAGATATAAACAAAAGAACAAATTTTCAGAAACAAAAACTGCTCCGGAATCTTTGTATCAAGGCCATAAAAAAAATCTTTTTCATTTTCCAATTTTTTAATACCTCATTTTAAATTTTAAATTTAATTTTTTTAAATGGCAACCCTTTTGAAACAAGATGGCGAATGAAGCTGGCCAACAAACTCGGTCGAGACATTGGTATGTACTATGTATAAACGAAGTTACATCCAAATCGGTTCATAAATACGCCTTTTATCGCGTGACAAAATTCAGGACGTCTCAAAATGTCAGCTACGCTAGAAATTCAAAATGCTGCAACTCAGCCATTTTTTAAGATATAGACGAAACAAAAACTGCTCCGAAATCTTTGTATAAAGGTCAAATACATAAGAAAAAAATATTTTTTCCATTTTCAATTTTTTGTTACCACATTTCAAATTTTAAATTAAAAAAAAATTTAAATGGCCGCCATTTTGAAACAAAATGGCGGATGAAGCTGGCCAACGAACTCGGTCGAGACATTGGTATGTACTATGTACACACCGAATTACATCAAAATCGGTTTATAAATACGCCTTTTATCGCGTGACAAAATTCAGGACGTTTCAAAATGTCAGCCACGCTAGAAATTCAAAACGCTATAACTCAGCCATTTTTTAAGATATAGACGAAACAAAAACTGCTCCGGAATCTTTGTATAAAGGTCAAATACATAAAAAAAAAATATTTTTCCATTTTTAATTTTTTGGTACCCCATTTCAAATTTTAAATTTTTTTTAAATTTTAAATGGCCGCCATTTTGAAACAAAACGGCGGATGAAGCTGGCCAACGAACTCGGTCGAGACATTGGTAAGTACTATGTACACACCGAATTACATCGAAATCGGTTCATAATTACGAGAGTTACAGTGTGACATAGGTCATATATATATATATATATATATATATATATATATATATATATATCAATTTTGAACGGAGGGTGGTTTCGGGGTCGGGGGGTCATGATCGATGAAAATATACCAAAATTTTTTGAAATCGCTTTCCTCCGAACGGCTGCAATAGGTAGATTTTTGTAATGAAAGCTACCTAATAAAATTATGCATATAAAGCTCGGGCGGCTATTCTCCAACACTCGACCGCAAAGGGTTAATCATATTAAATAATTACGTAATAGACATTTATGTAACTATTTGTTTTTTATGAAAATGCATGAAAATGTTCTCCTTACGACAAAGGAATCTATATATAATATAGATTGCATACGACTCAGAAATCGTTAATTGTTAATTGTTTAATGATGGGAATGCCCGAACGAAACGCAATTCATTGGTTGTTGGACAGGATTTAATGCATCTCCATACCTATAGGGAGGGTTACCACAGGGGATGTAGCTAATCTGTCGCCAAATGCCGCCAAGTTTGGCGACCAAAATGAGTCGCCAAAAATGACGCCAACTTGACGATATCCCTAATATTTTGCCAAATTCCCATAGACTTCCATTGTAAACCAATAGGGTTTAATTGCTAACAGAAGACCGACAAATTGAGATATTTTAATGCAACAAAACTAATATTAGTTTAAGGGATTATATTAATTATATTTAAGGGAGTCAAAGTAAATTAAATTATGAATAAAAGTAACATGATACAATGTTTAGCATGCTTCCCCAAACATAAATTTTAAGGGAGATCAAACTGGTCGCCAAGGGCGGCTAGTCTAAATGATTGCACTCTTTTTTAGCCTCCCAAATTAAAGAAAAAAAAATAAATACGAATTACGTGAGCACCTTGTTATACCTCATTCTTCTACACAAAATGTATCCAAGTTTTCAAACCAATGTTTTCGATTTTTTTTTTTTTTAACCATAAATATATATATCTTTTTAATTTCAGAAAAAATATTTTATTTTGCAATTTTGAAATTCATAATTTTACCAAACAATAAAACATGTTAAATGAGATATTCAAAATTCAATAACTGCAACATTTTTATTAATAACCGACCTTTTGTTATTTTTAATTTTATTCTATAAATAGAATTTTCCGCTTTTTTTATACTCAAGAAAATATATTAAATTAAACTCATGAGTGTAAAACTGATATAGTGAATAAATAACTTCTATATTCAATCGGTAATCCAGACATATTATGTGTACAGCAGAGTCTCAATTATCCAAGTAAATATGGACCAAGTTAACCTCGGATAAGCAAAGAACTCGGACAAACCGGATTTACACAAATCGTCACCAACTAAGGAGGTTATACTTTTAAGAAAAACGGGGAATGAAATAGTTTATTTGAAAAAGTACTTGACAGTTTTTTTCTTCTTTTGCAGTATTACGCTACTGCATAGCTACCAATTTCTAAGACTTTTTTCTTATCACTAAAACTTACCAATAAATTTTGCCTAATTCAATTGCCGAAATCTAACAATTCTCATCGATTAAACATGGCTTAAATTCGTATTAAATTTTAGAGGTAACAAAACCGTACAAATTGGCAACCATGTGATTCTATTAGTGTCATGAAAATTGCAGGTGTAGTCTCTTCTTTCTGCTCGAAGTGTTAAATAGTTTTTTTTTTTCAATCGAACTTATTACCTTTGGAGTGGATCATTTTCTTCTGATAGACTGATGGCTTCCATTATTATAAAACAGTCATGAAAGAAAAAAAAAAAAAAGGCCATTTTTATTTGCCATTCTGACCAGAAAATCAGAGTTCTAACTTTTTACCACTGCTCTTTCATCTTCACCTAACGCTTCATTTATAATGGCTGTTTCATAATAATGGATGCCATCAGTCCATCAGAAGAAAGGAACTCAGTTAAAAGGGAAATTTGATTAAGCGAGACTTGGATAATCGGAAATCTACTGTATTGCTGAAACCTTAAAACAAAACAATAAATTAATTAATCATTTTAAATCATTACATATTATATATTTATGTACTAACTATTTGTTATTTTTGAAAATGCATAAAAATATTCTCTTTTAATTTTATTTTTTTCCTTAAAGGTTCCCTTAAAGCTCTAAATAATTGTACTTTTTTTAGTCTAACTTAACGAAAAAAATAAATAAAAATTTCGTGAGCATATTTCCCTTATTTTTTATGCAAAACAGGTACTTCTTAGTTATCCCGTCGACCAAATTACTGCCGCCAAATTGTAAGATTAATTGCCAATAATGGTTGCCATGAATTAATTAATTTTAAGATTAAATGCCAATAATGGTCAATAAAACTATTAATTCGACGTTTTATTTGTATTTTTATTAATGTTTTATTAATTTATTTTGTTCTTTCGTTATTAAAAATAAAAAATTATGTCAATGTATGTAATTCGGCGATTTATATAATTGGGCGAAATTGGACGACAGGATAGCTAAGAAGTACCGCAAAACATCTCAAAGACCAATTTTCAAACCAATGTTTTAGATTTTTTTTCTTTTTTTTTTTACTATAAATATATATATATATATATGTATTTTATTTTAGAAAAATGTTTTATTTTGTCATTTTGAAATTCATAATATCACCAAACAATAAAAAATGTTAAATGCCACATTCAAAATTCAATAATTGTATCATTTTATTAATAACCGACCTTTTGTAATTTATAATTTTATCCTATAAAGTTTTTTAATTTTTAATTTTTTATACTTAAGAAAAATGTCGTCTTATAATAAGTCTTAATATAATCAATAACGCTCTGTACGTTTTCTTGGCGAAGTTTTCCTTTGACGGCCTTCTTTGCATTTTTTTTTCTTTTTTTAGATGTCAAAGCCGGACTGATTAATGGAGTTCAATAGCGCAGTTTTTATTCCTTGACAATAAAGATAAATATAGTCCTTAAACATTATAGAAATAAAACAAGTTGTTATAAAAACTGATATATTTAATAAAGCGCATTAGTGTTAAACTGACTACTGAATACATAATTCCTATAGATAAATAGCAAAAGTATTTTTGTGCAAAATATTACATTATTTACAATAAAACGTCTGAAAACAAACGTACATAAATTTCCAAACAAAATAATAAAATATATGTATTACTTTATTAAATAAATAACTCTTTGTTATTGGTATTTTCAACTTATGTTTAATTACACTTTTCTTGTAATTGCCTTTTTTATTTTCGCCATGTAAAACAACCAGCTTATTTAAAACGATGCAGTAGTGCAATTTAAAAATGTGGTAACGCAAAACAAACGGATTAAAAAGAAACATTTGCTTTTACTTTTTATTTATATATTTATTTATTTTATTTTATTTTATTCCTATTTTAATGAGGAACGCTTATTGCAAAAAATTCATTACGTTCCACAAATCCAATGAAGCTTTTTTTTTTTTTTTCAAAAATTTGAGATCAGTGTTTGGTGATTTAGTTTCATCTTACCTATACATCTTCTCTCTCATTAGCCCCTATGGGATTATGAGAGAGAAGTGATTAATCTTCTAATATTCACGCAAACTCTATGTTAAAGCGAATAGGGCTCCAGAAAAAACGTTTAAAGATAAACTCTTTCAATATAGCTTGTTAAATTAATAAAATAAAATTTCATTTTCAATTGTGGCAGAGTGCCTAGCTACACTTTTATAAAAGTACTCTAGTGGGCAAGTGAGTTTTGAGATTTTGCGTGCGATCGTGAATGAGGCCTAATCTGTCATTTCTTTCTGTTACGGAAAGTACATATGTATCTATGTGAATCTGATTGTCAGGTAATGTTAGTTGGGTATCCATGGACGTGGAGTTGACGTAACACAAGATTAAAAATACTTCGGATAGCCATCCAAAAAGTCTAAGGGAAAGACTGGCCTGGCTAAAATAGTAAAAATTTGACTATTATGGAACATTTACGTCAGAGTTATAGCGAAGTGTCAAAATTATACAAAGCACACAAAATTTTGCAAGAAATATGAAATTTATGCGTAGAAAATAACTGTGAAAATCGCTTCTATAAAGTGTGATCGACCGTCTATAATTTAAAATTATCATCAAAGTTACAGAGAAAATAGAAAAGAGCTCGTAAGTATTTCTGTTGATGTGAGGTTGACGTAACTAAAAATTAAAAATACTTCGGATAGCCATCCAAGAAGCCTAAGAGAAAGATTGGAATGACTAAAATAGGAAAAAAACGACTATCATGGAACATTTATATCAGAGTTATAGCAAAGTGTCAAAACTATACAGCAGCGACAAAATGTTGCAAGAAATACGAAATTTATGCGTGGAAAATAACTGTGAAAATCGCTTCCATAAAATGCAATCGATCATCTGTAATTAAAAATTATCAACAGAATTACAGGAAAAAAAAGACCTCGTAGGTATGTGTGTGAGCTAAGAAAAGTTATTTTTATAATATTATAGTTATTCCTTTATAGTAATGCAAAATGTTTTAGATTTGTAACACAACTTATTTCCAAAATGTCTTTGGCAATTTTTTAACCCTTTGACATTGATGATGCACACTGTAGAAATCATGACGTTATCTTTGACCACCGCCTCACGTATCCACCGCTCATGTATTGTAAAAATAAATTAAATAAAAAAAGACAAATATTTCTCAGTCCACGCAACTATAATATGTGATAATAAATGTATAATAACTTTTTAGGAATTATCCACGAATCCAAAACAGAGTTATTTATCTTTAAAACTAAAAAAACCCCATATCTTTTCTATAATTAAAAAAGTTGGCAAATTTTTAGCCCTTTGGCATTCATAACGCACACTGTGGAAATATTGACGTTACCTTTGGCCACCACATAACGTACAACACATAGGTCATGTATTGTAAAAAAAAAAAAAAAACGACAAATATTTCTTGGTCTACGAAACTATAATATATCAACGGACGTAACTATATAATAACTTTTTCCGAATTACCCACGAATCCAAAAAAGAGTTCTTTATCTTTAGAACTCACAGAAACCCATATCTTATCGATACTTAAAAAAGAATTTATAAAAGTAACGTTTCTTTCGCTAACACTGATTTCCAGAAACATTTCCGAGTAATTTTTACTGTATATAAATGGGTTTATAAAACCGAAATATGCTTTTCTGAAATGTTATCAATTCTTAATTAAACGTTTTTAGTGACGTAATTGAATTGATAATTATAAGAGTAACAAAACAATACTAATTTTAATATTACTTTTAATGTAGTTAATTTATGACGTTCATCTGTAAAATACGCTTGTTGAGCATGAAAAAGTTTACTTAGAATTGATTTTGGATAGAAAGAATTTAAGAATTTGAGAGAATAATTAAGAACAATTTAAAATTAGTAATTTGGAATAAACTCTGTCTCAAAATATAGGGTTTTAAATGTTTAATTTAATACGCGATTGAAATTATCAGAACAATGTTTAAAAGTTTAATACAAAAGCAGCTCACCCTCAACTCTCAAAATAATAGTGCATGGAAGGCATTGACATTAGGCCGGTTCAATATTCTTCATTACACAAATATTCTTCATTACACAACAACATTAAATTAAACATACACGTGAATAATTTCAAGTTTAATACTTTTCAAGAAAATTACTTTAAGGCTTTTACAAGAATAATAGTAGGCTTTTGATATAATTTACACAGAATTATTTAATCTTGTACATTTCGCAAAAGAAAATGATTTATAGATTAACTTATTTTGCATACCTCACCACGATTTTTAAGGATTATTTCACCTTAACAGTTAGATTTTAGGAGAGGTAACTTTGCGCCGCAAGGATATGAACCAGGTATTTCATGATCAGGAGGCGAGAACGTTAACGTCGAGCAAAAGGCAAAGCCAGCTACTCTAAGCTAGTAACTCACTTTATACTGATCATGTGAGATGAGATCGCTACACACTCCATCCCCAGTGAGAAAAAAGTATTACTGACATCTGACGAGCGATATGTACTTGTGAGTGATGCTGTCGTATGCATGTATGATGTGCAGTATGACAGGCTTTGTGCTGTGAGGGTTTCGCACATAGACTTCTCATATAACTGGACTAAGAAACAGCAACCCTTTCTTGAACCCAGGATCACTGCTCGCCGTCACGTGATGGTGGGTAGAGAAAACGCGCCAAACCGGTTTTTCTCCCTCCAAAATCGCCTCGGAAATTCCCTCCAGTTCCCGCTGAAACTTTATCGCGTCGTCGTTACTCTCGCATGAATCAAATCCGACAGTTGCCAATAAGGCGATCACTGCCAAAAAAGACTACCCTTTTTTGGCGATGAAAGCGAAAACATGTTGGCTTCAAGTTCCGTCCGAAAAAACAATGGGATTCGGCCCCTACTTCTTATCTTTACTCTGATGTTTCACAGGCTTTGGGTGCAGAGGTTGATTTATTTAGTGCTGCCATCTGTTGGTGATAAGAGGAGATGATTGTTGCTGAAGGTTGTTGTTGCGTGTTTGCCCGGGTCACCAATGAGGAGAGTGAATTGATTGGAGCCGACGGGATATGAAGCAGGGATCTCATGATCAGGAGACGAGAACGCTAGCTTCGACCAAAAGGTCAAGCTTGTTATTCTAAGCTAATAACTTGTTACTAGTAACTGATCATGTGAGATGAGATCGCTACAGATTTATATGAATAATTGACGATCATGTCAGGCAGGCATGCGTGTTTTTAGCAAGTTCAGAGTGTCTCAACGTATTTTTAATCCTCCTGCCAATACCTCGTCCCGAGCTACGAGTAAAAATTGTTTGCATCCACACATTGCCGGTTTTTTCGCTCATAGTCAGTCACTTCGTATTCAACGCAGTTTTTGCGTACGGCTAAATGCAGGGAGTCTTTCTTCTGTTACTGATTATTTCCAGCATCTTGCTTTATGCAAATTTTTTGTGTGACATAATGCATTAACTCAATATATAACGTTGAGTAAAAAGTTTTCCGCCAAAATTTTTTTTATGATAAAATGATTAATACATACGAAAACATCAAAGCTAAAGAGGATACTAATTTCTTTTCAAATATGCCAAGGTTTTGGCACCTTTTCAATCCAAAAATTGAGGTGTGCGCGAGTCCAGAAGTGATCGGCCTTATTTATGGCTTCCTCATTTGAATTGAGGATCGCGCCATCAAGAGACAGCTGCAGACGTGAAAAGAGATAGAAATCCGAAGGGGCCATTTCGGGACTTTTTGGTGGATGTTATATTAAATCCCACTCTAGCTTGTTGAGCGTCCAGTGGGTCATCGTCCTAACATATGACCGGGCACTATCTTGGTGAAAGAGAACCACCTTGCTTCTGAAATCGTTTCTTCGTTTTTCGCGAATGGCATCACGAACTTTGATTAGCAGCTGTATATTGCACTGTTGTATTCGCGACAATCCAACCAGACGCAGAGAAGCACCTTCTTGTTAATTAGGGCACGTCTTGCAATCGATCCTGCTGATTCTCCAGATGCTTACCACTCTTCTTTACGGCTCTTGTAGTGTTGTAGTACATCCATTTTTCATCAAAGGTCACAGTTCTATGCAGATTGTTCTCTTTCCTTTGACCTCTGAGCACAGCCAAACAAGACTTTATTTCTTAAGCTTGTCTTCAGCAGTCAATTTGTAAGACACCCAGCGGTTGAACTTAAACGTTAGATTTATGCGTTTCAGAGCGTTAACTATTGTTTTTTGGCAAATTTTAAGCTCTAGCGCAATAGTTCGTGTTAACATTTCTGTCTTGATCAACGATTTGCTTTAACTGCTCACAATCAACTTCAATAGGGTGGATTGAATGTGGTTCATCTTTAATATCGAATTTTTCAGCTTTAAACTTCCGAAACCATACTTTGATTGTATCATAAGAAACAGTATTGATGCCTAAACTTTCACACATTTTTCAGTAACATAAAGTCGCAGTTACGAGTTTGTTATGAAACTCATAGTACATAACCGTTCTGATCTGCTGACGTGATAGCTCCATTTTAACGACTTCTTTGAAAAACAATAAATTTTTAACAAACAAATTGCACAGTCATGTAGTTCCTATAGTTAGCTTTCGAATGTAAAAACTGGTTTGTGGAAAGGCTAACAACTATACAAATGACAGCTGTTGGCACGAAGGTTAGGCCCTTGGCGGAAAACTTTTACTCAACGTAATATATATTGTGTGAAAATGAAATGTTCTGGTCGGTGGTTATGATATACGAGATAGCTCTGTTTTCATTTTGAAATTATGTAATTTTTCACCGTCTAAACAACATGTTATTACTATTTGAGAGTATGTCTATTTTAGTTACTTTGATTTTAAACATTTAATAACTTTGAAGTTTTTCGACATCAAAGTATTGATGTCTGCTTTTGTAATTTTAAATAAAAGTATGAAAAGTTCAACGAGTCTTCAACTTTTAATCAGCTGGTAATGGCTTCTTACACTGCGCTTTTTATTCTGCTCTGGCCTGAATTTAAGTTATTTAACCTCAATGAATTCATTAGATTAAACACCATTCGTTTCTTTGAGTTAAGGTGTCTCGGGACTCTTAAAATTGGAAAAAAAAAATTAAAAAAAGACCATTTTCAACATTAATATCTTAAAATGTAATTGATTTAAAAAAAAAAAAAAAAAACGATTTTAATTGGGATAAAAGATATAGGTATATTCTTTCATTTCACGTATTTGAAAAATTGCAACATGCAGAATTAGCATTTACAAGGGGCTCCAAACTGTCGGACATATTTGACGAACAAAAATTGGTATAACAGCTTGCGCGCATGATTACAAAATAAATATTGCAACCAGTGGCGTAGCCAGGATTTCGTTTCGGGGGGGGGTCCAAAATTTTTCCTTCAGGTTATATATATATATATATATATATATATATATATATAGTAAAACCTGTAAAATCGTAAATATTGCTGGAAAATTCCATTTTACACAGGTTTTTGTGTTATTAGGTGTATTTGTATAGTATTCTTTCCCGTAGCACGGAACATTTCTGTTTAAGACAGAATTCCGTTATAGGCAGGTTCCATTTTTAGAAGTTTTGTGTATTTATATAAATATACTTATTTATGTCATATGAATAGAATAAAACTTGTCAAAATAGTAATTGTCTATAACAGAATCCTGTCTTTAACGGAAGAGTTATATGGTCTTAATATGAATTACGATACAATTAAATTTGCTGAAAACCTGTCTGAAAGGGAATTTGTATTGTTCTTTAGTGAAACATAGTGAAACCTGTGAAAGTGGAATCTTTCTATAACGGAATCCTGTCTCAAACGGAAGAGTTTCAGAATCCCTGCGAAACGAACAATAGATCTTATTGAGGTTGTGTATCTTACAAACATGATTAATTACACTTCTTTCTATGGAAGCCTGTCTAAAATGGAGCTTTTTACCAGTCCCTTTGAATCTTGTCTTGACTATGTATGTGTAATAGAAGTATTTCGAGTAACTTTAAGAATTTATGTATATCCTTATTTAATTTCTTAATTTAAAAAAAAAGCATGGATAAAAAATGTAAGGCCAATTTCTATAACTGAAACTAATAATACATTGAAGTTACATTAATATTTACCAATGAAAAAGATTCATTATGATGTAAAAACCTGAGAGCATACTGAAGAGATAAATTTAATTAACCCATTTGCTGTCATCCACGAGTATACTCGTGTCTTTAATGTATTAATTACTTTGTCACCACTATTTTAGAATTTAAAAAATTGCCTCATTTATTGGCAGAAATTTCGCTGTATTAGTAAAGCGAAATTTACCTTTCTGAATTTGTGGTAGCAAACGACTTTTAACAAAAAATTTGAAAATTATTACTTTATAGTTTTGTCAGCAAATGGGTTAAATCAAGTTTCATATTACATAACATTTGCCTACAATAAAGTTAGGATCAAGTGGTTAAGTTTAAAACAGCAATTTCCATGTTTAATTTCTTGCCATTGAATTAAGAACTTGTGCTGTAATAGATATTGGATAATGATTTCACATAAGTGTCAATCGCATGAGCCATTCATGTGATCCGCCGCGCTCCCCATGGGAGTTTTTGAGATAACTCAGATAGCATGAACATTAGTGGCAAATTTATTATTTCTGATATTATCTTGCCGTGACAAATTTGAATTGAGAAATGCGCAACAAATCTCCCGCAAGCTATACCATCACCCACTTGCATGAGTAGTTTGTTGTGAAACTGATGCAAGACTGTCTTTAATTCACGAAAGGGACGAAAGCAAAAAATCCCTTTGTTGAGAGAATAGACAATCAGCACATACACAGAAATTTTATTCGGTAGGCACCGCTTTACTTATTAAATACCAAAAAATGCTTGAAATGAATAGTACAAATATTACCTAAACTTGCTTGTGGTGATAAAACCGATGCATGCACCTTCTGACGGCGCTTTCGCATCAATAGACTTGATCAGCTCTATGGACCCCTTCGAAGGGGTTAAACTTATAGTGTGACATGGAAAGATTACTACTTTGCAGTAAGTCTGCAGTATTTTTGATTATTTGTTTGCCGTTAGTTTGCAATAAATTTGATACAGTATGAATTTAACTTGCACGACAAGTTAGCTGCAAGTTCAAAGTGTGGTGACTTCGGCGTTTGCGTTATCTTGCTGCAGTCTTGTTATGAACTTTCAGCCTTAGCATGCTGAGCTTACTGCAACTTTGCAGGTTTTCAAAGCAAAACTGTTGCAAATTTTCTGAAAACTAAAAATGCTATGTGGGAAGGTTTTAACTTTAAGAAAAAGATCTTGCATTTTCAGCTACAGAAACTTGTAATGTAAGAAGCACACACATCAAATATAGTTCATGCTGGAAAAAGCAACAATTGTCTTATTCAGCCATAATTCTTTTAGATTTCCATGTTTCATGTCTCGCCACTTTTGATACCATATTCGATCTAATAGTTGTTTCCGATATCTGGTCGTCTTTAAGGAAGTTAAATTTTTGTAATAAGTTTATTTGTGATGGATTAGCACAATTTTGGAAGTATTAGAATGTGTAAAAAATGGGTCATGGTGGTCTCTGTTTTTGTACTTCCCTGACAATTTATTTTAGATGGTTCAAAACAGTTTTAGAACATTCTCCAAGTTCAGCAGTAAGCTTCGGACGGGTCGGATTTACGCAGCTCTGGAAGGGATACTTAAGAGTTCCGTGGAAGGCGGTAGCACCCTTCTAGACCATTAATAATCATAAAATTCCGAATCTTCCGACTGCACCCTTAAACAACTTGACAGGAGAGTCAAGAATCCCATCCCTGTATATTTCAGCATTCACAGTTGCACTGGTAAAAATGTGCCCGTCACTGCGGTCATTCAAAATGATGTCCGTCCATACCACGATTCCACGACCTTTTCCTTTCACGGATGTTTGCAGCCTTATTGCATGTGATTTTCTCCCTCCATATGGTAACACGTCTGTAGTAACTCTCTCAACAAAATCGGGATTCATCGGTAAAGAGAACTCGGCTCCAATCCGTGGTGCTCCAATGACGATGATATCTGCACCACTTTAACCGGGCGCATTTCGCTGCCGGAGTTAGTGGAACACAAATCATATATTTCCTTGCATGCAGTCTGTCACTCACAGTAAACCAGGATAGTCGTCGAATTCTTGTTGCTGCAACAAACTCCCTGCAATCTAAACTGACGTCAATTGCCTATTTCTTTTAGCAATCGTTGGCAAATTACAGTCCTGAGAGCCTATTGTGGTGCGTTTTCTACCTTGACCTGGTTGTCTGTGGACATTATACCGGTGTCTTTAAACCGTTTACAGATTCTTGACATGACGCTTTTGGCTATTTATAAGTCTTTACAGAACCCTAAGAGTGTCTGTCCTGCTTCCATTCTCCCTATCGCACGCAATTTCTCAAAATCGGTCAAATGTCTTCTGGACGACATATCCCACCTATTAGAAGCAAAATTTTACCTAATTACACGTACAATCCTTAAAATTAGACTTCAAATTACCCACGTGCGCTCCTTTTCACACGTGAACCGAAAGAATGGGCTGAGGCTGAAAAATTTGCATATATTTCTGTAGCAAATGTTAATCCCATTGCACTACGTGATAACGTTGACATTGAATTACCTTTCTGGAAGTTCCCTTAATAGAATTAACATAAAGCACCTTTTTATGGTTGTTCCTTTAATTTTTCTCGTCAGTGTATTTTGAAAGTCGTAACATAAAACCAGTCCAAAAATAAAGTTACTTTTATTAATTGCAGGCTGCATATTTAAAGTAATTGTTAATATTGTCCGTTATAATGTGAACAAAGATAAGGGTCACGAAACTCAACCAATGTACCGTTATTGCGTTCGTATAAACTCGTTCTTTCCCATAAGTGTCGACAACAGAGCCCCATCGAAGTCCAAGATAAAGAAGTTTTACGTTTAATCTAGTTACAGTAAATTTGTGTAAACGGAATAGCAGGTATACTTGTATAGTTATCTTTCCGTCTCGGGATATTAAAATGTTTTTTTTTTTTTTGTTTTTTTTTTTATGAGAGGATTCCGTGTTTTCAGAAAACCTGCCAAGAAGGATTCACAATTGAAACAAGTTTCATTTCAGATAGGTTTCAAACGTTAGCAAGCACAAATATATAGTGTTGTTTTCGTCGAACCTTGAATTGTTTTCATTTGAGATAGCTCATCGTCACAGATTTTCCTGTAATAGATTTATGCTCTTCAGAGGTGGTGTTATAGCAGCGGTTTCCAATCTGCGGTACCGTACCCCTGGGGGTACGAGGCGGGTCTGCTGGGGTATGTTAAAATAATATCGGTAATGGCGGAAGTCACAAAAATGTTAGGAATATCAATGTAATTTGCATCGATTTATTATATGGTTGTGATAAGAAGATTACTAATGGAAAAAAGCATGTTTACGTTATCTCCTTGAGTGGAGAAGGGGGGGTAGGGGGACGTGTTTATGAGAAATGGGGGTACTCCGAAATGAAAAACCTAAGAAAAGAGTACGTGAAAGAAAAAAGTTTGGGAAGTGAGTACGTTTTAGCAGTTTTAAGCGATACTGCGGAAACGGAAAGTGTTTATAACGAAAACCTGCCTAAAACGGAAAAGTTCATAGTTCCGAAAAAAGACATACCTTTGAATTATACCTTCTAAGACGAACACCTCTCTAAAGCGGAATTTTTTATAGATCCTTTGTGATTCTGTCTTATCAGTTTTTACTGTTGTATTTGTATCCATGATTCAGTAAACCATGTCTAATTTCGGGGGGGGGGGGTCCGGACCCCCTGGACCCCCCCCCCTTGGCTACGCCACTGATTGCAACTAACAATGGAAATTTTGGTGTACTTTTTTTTTATATTGGTTACTTATTTGGTGTACTTAAATTTTGTCCTACTTGTACTTCAGATTGTAATAATTACCCTGAACCTAAATAAATTTGTATTTAAAGCATTTTATATTTTTAATACAAAGCTGTATTTATCCAACACAAAATTTTGAAAATTTCAACCGTATAATCGCCTAAAAAATATTTTTTTTTTTAACAACAAAAAGAAAATTTTAGGTTCCGTTTATACAGACTAACATGAAACATATGTTTTGGAAATTTCATGAAAAATATATATATAAGTTTTTGAGATATCGTGCGCGCTATGCCCAAAAACGTCATTTGGAGAAAAATTAATTCAAAGTTTCGGAAACGCCGCTTCAGCTACTGAGCGGATATAATTCTAAAAGCCATAGTATCTGTTCTAAAGGGAATTTCAAGGAAACAAATATATCAAAATGTTCAGAAAAGATAGGAGTTTAAAATCTAAAAAAAAAAAAATAAAATTTCGAAGCTTTATCCCTCTCGCTGCGTAATTGTTTTATCAAAATAGCTTCAAAAATTGCGTACTTAATTCCTTCTCGACGAGCGTCTTTTAAGAATTTTTATTCTTTTGCCACCGGTTTTTCAAAACAAAAACTTTCGTCTGATTTAATCGAGAAATGCTCTGATTACATAAGGCAAAATTTACAATAAAAAGTAACTGGTGGGAATGATCAAGGCGGGTTAATTAGACGGAGAAAATGCATTCCCGATAAATCTCGGGTTGCGCAAATTTTGCTACTTTTATGTTGCCGAGAAACTCTCGGTTTGCGCAGCGAGAGGGTTAAGAGTAATTAGACCCCTTAAATAATTAGACTATTTAAACTAAATACCAACTAAAATATATCAACGTTTTCAATCGCACCAAAAGAAACTAGATGAAGTTCTCTATAACATTTTGAATCAGGATAACTAAAAATAAACAAGACTAGAATTTGTATGCACTTCACAACACAACGTTTCGAATAGAATAATCTTCTTCTTATGAACTACTGCATACTCGTACTAAGGCTACTGTCTATGACCGGTCCGTCAAGAATAAAAATTTCCGACGTTCCAGCCTATACATTTAGTAGCTTTACTGCGCACGGTATTCTCTGACATCAATTGTCGTGGGTTTTAATAATGCTTATTGAAATCCCTAAAATATATTAATTATTGAGATTTCTAAAGAAAAAAAAATGCTTTTCAGAATTATGGGTAACTTTATTTGATATCATTCGAAAAACTTATATTCTAAAACTATATTATCGTATCTATTTGTTCTTTGTTATATCACATTTTCTTAAATCCAGAAACATTTAATTTTTTTACAGCGTGGATACACTAAACAAATATACAAATAAGGCCTTTGTATCATCATATTGCATATATGCAACTTACCTAAAATCAATGTTGCTTCCAAAGTGAGCTTTAAAATACGAGTTTATTCATTGCTACTATCTTTCAAAAGAGCACTTAATGTAAATTGTTCTTAAAATCTCCAGTAAGTGGTGATACTGAGTTAATTTTTTATACCAACATTTAATTTATCACTTGAGCTTTTACACGTGGCTTTGCTAAAATACACTTTATGAATTTAGTGAAATTTAAAAAAAACTAGAGACGTCGAGAAATAAATATTTCATAAAGTTAAGTTTATATATTAAGTTTATATACTGTACAATTTTAAATTATAAAATTTACAATATTTATGGAAAATATGTAATTTTCGTCTTACTGCAAGTATGAAACAAGCCCATTTTCATCAATAAATTTTAATTTTTATGTTCTATTTTTTTTTTGCTGTTATTTACATGTTTGGAATAATATATTCTAACAACCGAGTAAAACAATTTCAAATCGGAGTTGTCGCACTACAGAGGGTTAATATGAAAACTGCCAAATACATGTATAAATTAAATTTTTCCTGAGCGAAAAAGTGGCAAAGCTGGGACTCGAGCACAGAACCTTTGACTTACATTGTGGATGGTCTACCGATTTTCAGGTAGCTAAAAAGGCAGAGCATTAACAATGTAAGAGGAAGGTTCCGGGTTCGAGTCTCAGCTTAAACATGTTTAGGCTCAGTAGGAAAAATTTAATTCGTAATTTTACCAATCAGTATGCTTGAGATTAAAATAATAGTAAATGAATGTATATCTTAATAAAATGTTGTGGCTGTTCGCTTTGGAAACAGGTTTTAGAAACTTCTCTAATATTCTATAGTAAATTGTCAAGTATTTTGTCGGTTAAATTTAATTATATTACCTTCCAGATTTGAATGGGAGAAAAGGTAATTAAAATTAAGCATATTTTGTTTTTAATTTTCCATTTCTATATTTCTATAAATAATTCAAGGAATTTAACTGTGAGGTTAATTTTTGTTAATTTTTTAACCTTGGTATTTCAAAAAGACAATAAAATGATATAAATCATCTATCCAAAATCCAAATATCTATAAATAAAATTAAATATCAACTTTGAGCTATATATATTTTATCCTATGATAAATTGTGACATTGTGTTATTTTTCTTATAATATCACGTTTCTTGCTTAATAGCAAATGTTAGAATCAATAATTCTTTTCTAAGTTTTTATGGCAAAGTTTGCTGGTCGTCTTTTGTATTTTTAGATGTCATAACCGTACTGATTAATGAAGCTTTTTGACGCTGTTTTTTTTTAAATATAATTATTTGTATTAATTATTTATAATATAATTATTTGTATTAAAATACAGTTATTCTGTATTTTTTTTAAAAATACAGAAATTAAACCCTAAATGAAACTTTCTTGTTAATAAAATAAATTTTATGATAAAATTAATCATTATCGAAACAAACGTATTTAAATCATTTCAAGAATATTTAACCCCTAACTGAAATTATAAATGCAGGTTCTGGTATTTTTCACTTGTTTTAAGTATAAATTAGTAACTTGGATTATAATACATATAAATTACAGCTTGTAGGATAGACTAATAGACAAGCAAACTAATATTCTACGTTTAGGGCTTAATAAAATTGCCGAAACTACCATAAAAAATAACAAAATGCATAGGAAAAAGTGCCATCAAAATCAGTATGGAAGCAAAAAGTAAATACATAAAAAAAATATGTCGACAAACTACTTTTTTATAAAATAAAAGAATATTTATTTAACGGACAAACAAAATTACAACACCTTAAAAATTATTGATTTTTAATAACTGTTTTTAAGAAAACTATACATCGGAATGAAAATTTAATTGAATGTATTTATTATATTGATCTTTATGATCAATAATATATCTTAATAATATTTTTTCAAATTAAAAATAATAAGATAAAAGTAAAAATAGTTTTTAAACAAGAACGAAAAATCATCTTCGAGCATATAATTATGAAACACTTTCCAACACATCTATAAAACTGCCATGAAACGTCACTGTTAAATAAGATACAAGAAGATATGTAAGTAAACTGTTTAGAAAATATATAAGACATTTAAAAATTTCAGATTTAGCAATTGGATTCCATATTCAAAAAAGTAGTCCAATTATGTTGTGCTGCCCTATTTACAATCTATAGATTTGCAAATACACCACCATGCTAAAATTTAGTTCATTTTGAAAATTCACTTTTAGCAAATTTCTCCAATACATATATATGACCCCAAATTCTTTAGAACAGCTCTGTATATTATTTAAAAACTTGTACATTTTATTATTACTAGTTACTTGTTACATTTATTTATTACTTGTTTACTACATTTATTATTTGTACAATTAAGCAGAAATTTAATTTACGAACAAAATGCAGAACACAACTTAAATTGTACTTCCAGCAATTACGAACTATAAACGGCTTCGTTTGCGTAACTCTGTACATAAATTTGCTTCTATTCCACAAACTTCTATTAATATACAAATATAATAAGCATAGATAATAAGAACACAAAATAATGCATACCAACTGATTTGTGTAGCTCTGTATGTGATCAACAGAATACCACACTTTTCAGTAAGGAACTTATAGTGCACCTCAGTAAAGCATGTAAATTTATTATTTTTGAAAATAGTGTAACAACATTAAAATGTACTGCAAAACAATTTCCCCGGTATACCATCATGTAACATAATCCTTTTGTGTGACTTTGCAAGTTAATAATAAATGCTTTCCACTTCTTCAGAAAATATGTTTTAGTGCGCTTTATAAATGGGTATCAATTTCATTAAGTTTGAAATGGTTTAACGTAAACATATTGCACTTGAAATGATTTTTTTTCATTGGCCGTAATGTAACGGAAATCTTTTGACTGTCTCTGTAAATGAACTATACATGCTACACACTTTTTTCTCAATAGCAATCGTTCTATATCAGTTATCAATAACATACAAAAATTTCAGTGCATTCAGTTAATATTTACACGAGTTAGAGCTCGCATAGGCGGACAGACAAAAAAAAATGTCATAAACAATTTTCAACTATGTTGGAAAGTGTTAAAAAAATTAATTTTCATCTGGAAAATCACGTATAATTTTTTCAAGGCAATTCATGTTTTTTCACAAAAAATTAATACATTAATTTGGCGTTGGCACAGAACTCTGTCAAGAATTTGTAAAATGGCACCGCACTTGATTATAAAAAAATCACTGTTTCTTTTACGCTTGGTATAAAACGCTTGCAAGTGACTTTACTAAAAAGAAATCTCTGTTTCTTTTTTAAAATAGGGCAACAGAAAAAAATTAACAATATGTAAACCACCTTTTTAAGATTTCTATATTGATTTCTCAGCGAATAATCGCAATTTAATTAATATTAAATTGTTGATACATAAAATCTTTTTTATTATTATTACATTCTTCATTTTTTGTTTATATTTTATTTTCTAATTATTTTAGTCTTTAAAATGTTTCATTCTTGTAGTTTCACAGCGATGTAGCATATTTTCGCAAGCATTTATTAGCGCATCATTAAATGCTTGTTTTTTTCAGCTACCATATAATTGCACGAGTTACAGAGAATATTGGACGATTTATCACCTTGGCAGTCAAGTTAAAACATACCTTAAAATAATTGTGTTATTTTATGATTAAGTTGTAAAAGTATTCAAATGTATTGTCATTGGAAACACACCTTTGTACATAATTTGTAAAATTATAGCGTTTAAGTAAGTGTGTTAAAAATTATTGCAAAATGCCATCTTTACATAAAAAAGGCAATTTGAGTTAATTTTTTAAAAAAAGTAAAGATAACGGTGCTCGTGCTGTAGCAGCATTTCAGTGCTGAGAAGTTTTTTTTACAAAATAATTTAAAACTTTTTCATAGGATCGCCTCTACATTTTAATCACATATTCTCAACAATTTTCTTTAGAAAATTACACAAAATTATTCTGATTTAGAAATATTTTTATTGTTAAACAACGTACATAATGAAATCTTTATACGAAAATCGTATACTTTTTTTTTTCTTTTTTAAAAATATCAATTTTTTTTTTTTTTTTTTTTTTTTGAAGTATGAAGGGCTAAATTTTTAGGGTATTTATTTTTAGGAGGGCTTAATTTTTTCGAACCGATGTAGAGTAGGAATAGGAATAACACGATAAATTGATACTATAGCACAGAGGGGTATGTCTTTTTGAAAGGGAAGTATGCAGGGGCTAAATTTTTAGGGGTTCAAAAGTCACTTTTTTTAATAACTGATATGTTATCCAATGTCCAGATTGCGTATCTAACGTTTGCTTGCATGCTTTTAAACACTATCTTTCGCAAACATTCGATAAGTAATCAGCCTTTTCAACAGAAACTAACTATTATGTAAATAATAATACTCATTGACCTTTTGGCAAATTGTTTTGCAGACTAAAAGAATAATAATGATAAACATTTGTTTTTCAGGTCCATTTGGAGAGCACCTATGATGAAAGTCGCCAAGGCCTAATCTTTTAGAATCCCCATGTTCTCGCAGAATTAAAACAGCTATTTTGAATTTAAAAAATAAAAAAAAATGAAAAATGTCATTGATATTAAAGATCGAGATAATGAAAACATTCTAACCAATTTTTTTTCCGATGACAGTTTTGCCAAAAAAAAAAAAACATATATATATTTAATTCTACAATTAGTAATTTTTCATGTGGTGTTACTAGTTTTGCCTTTTAAATACTACCAAATTTACATAATAAACGTGAAATTCCTGTACTCAAATGATAAAACGCAACTAATTTAAGGGGAACGCAGCCTTTAAAATGATCTTTTTTTAATTGCATTTTTCTATTTTACTTTTTATTTTTTTAATAGATGCTAAGAAAGCGCATCAATCAAATAAATTCTGATATTTTTCTTCGGATACAATAAAGAAGAACAAGTTTATGATAAATATACCTTTCTGTTCTATTTTTAGAACATAACAATTATGTCGTAGCAATTATTTTGGTTCGTAAAAATAAACATTATTACCAAATATTATACGATACTCTGATTATGGACGATACGTTCATTTGGATTTACATGTATTCAGTTTTAGTTTAAATAGGATTTTCTTAAATACTACATTTACCCCCCCCCCCCCTGTGGTATAGAAATCTATACACACAGCTTGTTATACAATTAAAATATTTATACAAAACAGAACAACCTATTATTATTCAAGAGAAAATAATAAATGGCATTTTGACAAATATTTCTTTATAAAATAAATAAAGTAAATTAATTTGTAAAAAATCTTAAGAGTATTTAGATAAAGAAAAATCATAATTTATAATAAGTATATGGATGCATATATATGTTTTTGGTATCATTTCATTTGTAAAAATTAAAGGTTTGTGAATATTGAATGTATTTCGTAATATGGCAATTAATTAAGAATTTTGTAATATTTTATATGAAAATTAATAGTGTGATAAAAATTCACATATACTTCAGACGAAAATAGGGCAATAAAACTTATAGGAAGGGCACATGGACGCCATGTGAGACATGTTAATAATAAAGCCAGTCACAATTATTTATGATGCACTTAGCACTGATAGGGCTACGATTTATTGGTACCATCGTGTGTGGCAGAGGGGTTCCGAAGCTCACTGGTGACGTCAGATCCCCGTAAACGATGAAAAAAAATTAGCTATGCGTTGGAAAAATACGGAGACGCCCAGAAGAGGGAAAAAAAGCGAACCACAGCCAAGAGATCAGGCGCACCAGTAAGAGAGAAGCACCAATCGACGAATAAAAAAAATCATATTGTACTAATGAAATACGCCCATTTTTTTGTGGTGGAAGATTTTGAAAAGAAAAAGATACTTGGATTTTGTCTTCCACCTATGTCACACCTCCTGAAGGAAGCTCTGGGGTTAGTCTTGCGACCAAAAGGGCTAGGTTGATAAGCTGAAGTCTGCGAAATCCTGCATCACCCTGTATCGGATATGGAAAGAAGTCTGATCTAGGAGTGCGCCACCATTTTTCTGATTGCCATTAGCGGATGAGATGGGATACCACACCACCATTTCTCTGATTGCCACTAGCGGATGAGATGGGATGCCACACCACCATTTTTCTGATTGCCATTAGCGGATGAGATGGGATACCACACCGAAAAGTTCCAGTTATCACAGTGATTGTATAAGGAGTTCAGCCAAAAGAGACTACATGAACTTTAATGTGTCCGGTTAAAATGACTTTCCAAATTTGAAAGATGCGGACCAAATCTACCTAGTGATAAGAACTATGAGTGCTCTACAGGAAGTGTTTTCACCCCTTTCGTCTGAGGTATATGGTGAGTTATTACTTAATATATGGCCATTATTTTATTATATATTTGTGTTGTATGCGTAGGATTTTCTGTGTCTAATATTTTATAGGCAAAATTTTAATGCAGTTATGAGTATTTGTCATTATTATGGACTAATCATAACATTAAAATATCAACGTTGGAAATTTGTTAATAACTTGGCTAAGAAGCCCATCTATTTGTGCTGTGAGAAGTTCAAACAACGTTTTGAATCCAAAATTCCACAAAGATATGACTCATAATTATCTTGTTATGAGATCTCATGTAACTGAGTATGCTGTAAAATCAATATGCATTTAAGAGTAATTATGTTTGATATATGGAAGTTATGCGCTTGAAAATAATAAAATTTGATTCACATGTACATTTCCTATCTTTTCTTTGATGCATTATTCTTATTCTTTCTTTTCAGAGGTTTATTAAATTTATAAGTTTTGAAAGTTTAATTTTAGAAAATATTTAATCGAATAATTATCTATGCCACCCACTGAATCCTGAATATAAATTTTAACGTTAAATAAGTCGATTCTGAGTATTGACGTATAATTTTATTCAAAATTTATTCTCCTCCTATTTTATTAATTAATATTACCCTCTTTTGATCTTTCACAACGCGGATCGGGTAATATTTCTATCATTTGTACTACCACTTTATTGTCGCGTGACCAAGTGTGTTGGTGATGGATCGTCACCACATACTAAAATTTAATGGTTTCCATTATACATATTATAAGATATTAACAACACGTTATGACTTTGACACGAAAATGAAACATTATGAACACATGGTCTTAAAGTATGCAAATAAATAAAAATTGCTATGTCACGGATGCACTTTTAAATATGGCATTTATATTACCATATTGATGACACAACATGGATAAAATTGTATATAAATTTATACAACATTTCACTCTTTGTAAATATAAACGATTTAAAACACCATTTGTCAGAAAATAAAAATTTTCTACACATTACTACCATTTATAAAAAGAAAAACAAGTAGTAATTGGGAAAATGTAAGCAAAATGTAAGTGTGTAAAATTGCTAAAAATTTATGAAAGTAAGAGATTAAACATAAAAAAAAATCTGAAAAATAATACATAAATAAGTAAATAAATTAATACATATATTAAAATAAACATTACAGACTCATTTAGGAAAATAAATAAAGTGGATGACCACATAAGGGCCAAAAATGAAAAGCACACCGTTTTGTAAACAACATAATAAGTAAACAATCTGTAGGTATTATTTAAAAACCTTAAAACTATCAACAACAAAGTAATTTTAATATAATAATGTTTGAAAAAATTGTAATAATCGCATGAAATGATGCTATATTCCCGGGAAAATGTCATTTTATTGCTGGACGATAGGATGACATTATTAAAAAAATAAAATTTCATGAGTTTGTTAACAAATTTTTTCAATATTGAAGCAAAATATTAAAACACACATACCTAAATTAATATATTAATATAATAAATAAACCATAATATACCTAAAATTAACAATATATATATGGTAGATTTGCAACAATACCTTAACGGAACGGAAAAAAGTTTATAAAAATTTATTAACTTCATTGTGCTGGAATGAAAACATTCGGAAATAGACAAAACAAAACCATTATAGATGAATTATTACAACATACATTAAAATTTTCACAATTTATAAATAAAAATAAATAAGTAAATAAAACGGATGCATATTAATTTGGGAACCCATTGAACAATTAAAAAAATATAAAACGGCAAAATTGAGCACGGAAAGACATATTTAAACACTATATTGACCGCTAATATATGAGTGAATAGAGGGTACCATCTTTCACACATGTGTTAGAAAATCGTAGTTTAAAATAAATAAATAATATAAAATCAACTCAAAAGATGTTAAGCAAAGTACCATGAGTCATATGACGCATAGTAGCGTATATAATATATATATATATATATATAGCAAAACAATTTGTTAGGAGTTTAGGATTAAAACATTTCACACGTCATAAATATACAAAATACCACATTAAAAAGGATACGGTTGACAAAAAAAAAAAAAAAAAAAAAAAAAAAAAATCTCATTAACATAGTGTATATAATGACGCACGAGAACTACACTGTGCGCAAACGAAATAAAACATAATATTGTTTGTGAAATAAAATCAAAATATATATAAATAAATATGTCAGAAAAAATTACGTAACCAAATGACACGAAAGATTATGACAAAAAATACTGTGAAAGAAAAATAAGAAAGGATACATTGACAGACTTCTAATATCATATGGGATAATAAGGCTCATATGAAAGGAAATTGTACGAGGTAAGGAAAATATTTTATGAATTTAAAAGCACTAAAATTATTTAATGAAATGATAGTTACATGAGTGCAATTTCTTGAAGGTAAGCTCAAAAGAAAATGGCGACCAGTCAGACACTAGAGATCTGATAAATAAATATTAAAGGATATCATTAAGAATAAGGAATGATATACTATATAAATAAGAACACTTTTATTAGATAGTATTTAAATCTTCGGATTTAAAAATGAATTACACTTACCATATATTCTGTAGATCTTATCCAATTTTATATACAAGGAAAACATACACACGATAGAAAAATATACCGCGCACACTTCGACATCCATTAAGAAAAAAATAAAAACGATTAGTAAGGTGGCCAACGCGATAAGGAGAAACCTTGGAGTGATAGTACTGACCAGTCCGTCTTGTTCCGAGATTATTGTCACTGTCAAGGACACGGGCGTGGGAAAATCGCATCTAGGCACCGGAGAGGATATTCGGTTGTGCTCTCTGTGGAGAGATTTTTCGGTTCATCTTTCTGGGCTGCAGGATGAATTGGCTTGCTCGCTCTGGGATGTGCTTTCCCGCAAAGCGCGCGCCAGTGACTGGGTATTCTTTTAAAATTACACACTGATTTCAGTGATGTTTTGCATGAATGTACATAGATTTCTACACACATTATTGTATATATTTGGAAAATGGGGTTCATGTAAATATCTGTATTGTGAGGATGGAAAGAATGTATAAAATTATGTTTTTTCAATGGCCAGATATTGGAGTAATCTTCTCACCTACACGTCATTTTAATTGTATATAACAATTTATATTTTGTATTACTGTTCTCAATTGTTATTTCAGATCCCCTTAGTTAATATAGAAGAAAATATGAACTTATCAGGTTTGATAAATTTCTGTAAATACTAGATGTATATATGTATATAGAAAATTATGTGGGACGCGTTGTTTTTTTTTCTTTTTTAAAAAAAGGGGGCAAAGCTATGTGGTATAGAAATCTATACACACAGCTTGTTATACAATTAAAATATTTATACAAAACAGAACAACCTATTATTATTCAAGAGAAAATAATAAATGGCATTTTGACAAATATTTCTTTATAAAATAAATAAAGTAAATTAATTTGTAAAAAATCTTAAGAGTATTTAGATAAAGAAAAATCATAATTTATAATAAGTATATGGATGCATATATATGTTTTTGGTATCATTTCATTTGTAAAAATTACAGGTTTGTGAATATTGAATGTATTTCGTAATATGGCAATTAATTAAGAATTTTGTAATATTTTATATGAAAATTAATAGTGTGATAAAAATTCACATATACTTCAGACGAAAATAGGGCAATAAAACTTATAGGAAGGGCACATGGACGCCATGTGAGACATGTTAATAATAAAGCCAGTCACAATTATTTATGATGCACTTAGCACTGATAGGGCTACGATTTATTGGTACCATCGTGTGTGGCAGAGGGGTTCCGAAGCTCACTGGTGACGTCAGATCCCCGTAAACGATGAAAAAAAATTAGCTATGCGTTGGAAAAATACGGAGACGCCCAGAAGAGGGAAAAAAAGCGAACCACAGCCAAGAGATCAGGCGCACCAGTAAGAGAGAAGCACCAATCGACGAATAAAAAAAATCATATTGTACTAATGAAATACGCCCATTTTTTGTGGTGGAAGATTTTGAAAAAAAAAGAGACTTGGATTTTGTCTTCCACCTATGTCACACCTCCTGAAGGAAGCTCTGGGGTTAGTCTTGCTACCAAAAGGGCTAGGTTGATAAGCTGAAGTCTGCGAAATCCTGCATCACCCTGTATCGGATATGGAAAGAAGTCTGATCTAGGAGTGCGCCACCATTTTTCTGATTGCCATTAGCAGATGAGATGGGATACCACACCACCATTTTTCTGATTGCCATTAGCGGATGAGATGGGATACCACACCACCATTTCTCTGATTGCCACTAGCGGATGAGATGGGATGCCACACCACCATTTTTCTGATTGCCATTAGCGGATGAGATGGGATGCCACACCGAAAAGTTCCAGTTATCACAGTGATTGTATAAGGAGTTCAGCCAAAAGAGACTACATGAACTTTAATGTGTCCGGTTAAAATGACTTTCCAAATTTGAAAGATGCGGACCAAATCTACCTAGTGATAAGAACTATGAGTGCTCTACAGGAAGTGTTTTCACCCCTTTCGTCTGAGGTATATGGTGAGTTATTACTTAATATATGGCCATTATTTTATTATATATTTGTGTTGTGTGCGTAGGATTTTCTGTGTCTAATATTTTATAGGCAAAATTTTAATGCAGTTATGAGTATTTGTCATTATTATGGACTAATCATAACATTAAAATATCAACGTTGGAAATTTGTTAATAACTTGGCTAAGAAGCCCATCTATTTGTGCTGTGAGAAGTTCAAACAACGTTTTGAATCCAAAATTCCACAAAGACATGACTCATAATTATCTTTTTATGAGATCTCATGTAACTGGGTATGCTGTCAAATCAATATGCATTTAAGAGTAATTACGTTTGATATATGGAAGTTATGTGCTTGAAAATAATAAAGTTTGATTCACATGTGCATTTCCTATCTTTTCTTTGATGCATTATTCTTATTCTTTCTTTTCAGAGGTTTATTAAATTTATGAGTTTTGAAAGTTTAATTTTAGAAAATATTTAATCGAATAATTATCTATGCCACCCACTGAATCCTGAATATAAATTTTAACGTTAAATAAGTCGATTCTGAGTATTGACGTATAATTTTATTCAAAATTTATTCTCCTCCTATTTTATTAATTAATATTACCCTCTTTTGATCTTTCACAACGCGGATCGGGTAATATTTCTATCATTTGTACTACCACTTTATTGTCGCGTGACCAAGTGTGTTGGTGATGGATCGTCACCCCCCCCCCCCCTTATTATTGCAAATTATCCGATACTCCGACAAAATGAATAACAAAACTGCGCTGTAAAAAAAGACAAATATTTCGTAATCTATGCAAATATGTGAAATGCGAAATTAAACATAAAAATAAATTATGATCCGTAGATTTACACAATATTTTTTATTTATTTTTATTTTTATTTTTTTTTTTTTTTACAGAATAACGTTAAAAAAATTATTATCAACCACGGAAGAAAATATAAAAAAAAACCCTGGTAAGTTAACCAAAATCCCGAAAACCTTTCTTTACTTTCAGAAATCCCAGAAACCAAAATATTTTCGAGTTTTAAAGAAGCGTTTATAAAAATAAAGTTTCTTTTACTGCCGCTAATTTTTGTACACGCTTCCGAGTAGTTTTGATAATTTTTCGAACAGTTTTCTCAAACAGGAAAATAGGTAACGTATTAAGTAAGTATTAATTTTTATGTTTATGTAAATGTTGATAGTTTTTTTTTCTTTTTTTTTGGGGGGGGGGGGGGTAAAATATATTTGTTGAACATGAAAATGTTTACTCGAGAATAGATAGAACTAAAAAAAACCTATATTCTGAGATGATAAAACTGTAAATATGCTTCTTTAAATGAGTTTCTGATCTTTCTAAAACAAAAGAAAAACTTTTCGCAATCTTGAGTAACTCAGAGGAGGTTATTATCTAAGTTTGTTGATTTTTAGAATGAGCAAAGCGAATCCTCTACTAGTCCACACAAATTACATTTTGTCGTACACTTTACAAAAAAGCTATTCAGTATTTTGATTTGAAATTAAACATAAAAATAAATTATGATCCGTAGATTTACACAATATTATTATTATTTTTTTTTTTTTTTTTTTTTTTTTTTTTTTACTGAATAACGTTAAAAAAATTATTATTTTAATTAATTTATTTTACTTGTTTTTTCCATTACAAACGCATTTTTGCAAATAAAAAATGAAACTCGTATATTTTCAGAAGAAAAAGTTTATCAAAAAAAAAAAAATGTGAAAAGTTACGATTTCTTTTATGAAATTTTAAAATACCTTTTTTATAAAAATTATAGCATATTTTAATGAATTAAAGTTTGTGAAAATTCAATTATTTACATTCAATTATAAAAGTATTTTTCAGTGTTAAGAAATCAAACACACAATTTATTCTTATTCTGGGAAATCATTTACGCAGACGATAATTATACATATTAATATAATTATATTATGATTTTTTTGTAAAGTGGCAACAAAAGAATTGTAAACGACTAAAATTAATTGTTAAATTCGTTATATAAATATTTTGTAAAATTTTGCTTCGAAAATATTTTTATTTATACCAGTCTTATATCACAAATAAAAAATTCCGAGGAAATTCTTAGTTAATTGGCTGAATTTACATTTCTAAAATTAAAATGCTCCAAAACATAAAATAACGTTTTCGCTTAATAAAGATGCAAGAATAATATAAAAAAAAATAGTTACTTTCAAATATTCCTCTTATTAAATAATGCTTCGCGAATCCAAACAAAGCATGACTTTTGCTAGTTATGATATTTTCGTAGAATATTTTAAGAAATTTGTGTCAAATTTCTATTTATTTATTTATTTATTTTTACAGTGGATAAACACTGGAATTATTGTGAAAATGTGAAATATACAATTTCACATAACAAAATTGACTAGTAAGAAGTTAACATTGTTATTATATTTAAACAGTTAGCTAAAATTAAAATTGTGAGTATAATTAAAGATTTGAAACTAGTTAAAACAAATATAGTGAATTCTAATTTTTATATCTGCTCTTCTACACCGAGAATTGAGAAAGGAAGGAAGCGACACCTTATCATTTTTTCTGCATTTAGTCTACATAAAAGGTAAAACCAGTTTTACAGTGAAGTTTGAAGGCGGAGGCTTATGAGATACAATGGGGTTCCCGGTGTTATGAGAATGATGTTTGATTTTAAGATTTTGGAGTGCAATTAAAAAAATGGGCCAGGAATGTTCCATTAAAAAAGCTTCTAATTTCATATTATCTGCCGATTTGCATATATACTACATAATATTCTAAAATTTAATTCAGTTAGTCAAAGCATAACACTTTAAAATTCCAGTTATAGAAATTTCTGAAATAAACGGTAATGTACTCGAATTATTTTGTGTAGCACCATATATGATTTGTGTAATTTATACACATCAATTAATGTTTAAGATATTTTTTACATTTAAAAACGCATATCATAATTAAAATGCATGTTCAGCAATTATTGCTCATAGGCAGTAGTGAAATCGAATTCTTTTGTGTGTCCCTATAATTTAACGATAGAGTCTATACGCCAAATATTATATGTTAAGCATCCGGAAGTAAGCTTTAGTGACCTATATTCATTTCAATATGTTTGAAACGGTATAACTTCATTAAAATAAACTGCAAACGATTTTTCTCTATAGACCATAATGTAAAGGAATTTTTTGGGCCCCCTATAAACGAACTATAATTGTTACACAAATCATTTTCAATATTAATCATGCCATACTAAGCCTCAATAACATATACCAGTTATATGGCAAACTATATGAAAGGCCAGACATACCAAATTCATATCACTTTTCAACTATGTTAAAGGTAGTAAAAAGAGACAAGCATCTACATTGAAGAAGTATTAATGCAATGATGTGGCCGATTGACAACTTTAATGCGTCATTTTTAAGAAAAAATTAAAACCGACATTTTTCAGAAATTTCTTACATTTGTGTTCTTGTGTCAAAACCTGTATTATTTCTATCTACATAAGAGTCCTGCATTGATTCGGGTTATACCAGGCCCGAATCATAAAATTCTACTTTCGTTGACCCGAAACCCGACACGATCACCACGCAGTTCAGCCAAAACCGATCCAAAATGAAAAAAAAATTAATTATGTTATTATGTAAATTAATGTATATTTTGACTTATAACGAACACTTTTGAAAGAAAAAAATTCGTTCGAATTTGACGATACCTGATATACGCCAAGTAAAAATATAATATATTAACATCTCAGAAATGGTAACCATAAAAAATTAAAATTTTACAATAATGAACGAGAAAAAAAGACATGATCAGTTGAATGAACCAATTTCCAATGAATCAATGCATATTTTCCTTTTTACGCAGTTGAACGGGCAAAAAATGCAATTAGAAATGTAATAAGTTTCAAAACAATATTGTACACTATATGGCCAAAAGTGACCGGCCACTTGCGATTTTAGGCGTTTTGTTAAATATCTAGAAAAATGCAGGAGGAATTAACCTGAAACTCCAGGTGTGTTAACAATATAGTATAGGTCATATATTTCCGCTAAGATTTTTTCCCGAGACCCCATGGGGGACCGTCAACAAATTGAAAAAGAACAAATATCTCTTGGATAACCCTGTCAAAACTAATGTAGCAAAAGCGTTCAAACTGTGGGTTATGATTAAGTGGCTTATTGTAATTGTGTTCATTTTTATGAGGATAGCATGTTATACTCGTAGAGAAATTAAAGTTTTTTTAAAAAGAGTCGCAAATTTTGCCAAGATATTGCTTATTATTTGCAGAGTTCTTGATATAAAAAAAAGTCCTTTTCAAAAAATATGACAAACAATATTGTGCACAATACCCTGCAATCAGAATTAAAATATAGTAAAAATTGTATGAAAAATGAGCAAGTTTACTAAATAATGTTTCACTGCGCATGCCCGAACGCAATCAAAATATAATATGCATAATGTGTTTGATAAATGTTTAGGGAAACTTTTGTAAATGTCTCAAAAACATATCTTGAAAATTCTGAAATTATCGTTGATAGAATAAGCTCAAAATCCGTTGTTCCCAAAAGGAAGCAAAAAGATGAGGGGCTGTATCCTTATATCCATTGATTAGTGCCAATATAGCATACACAATATTTCACCCACAACTGCATTTGGATGAAACCCCTCATCTTTTTGCTTTCTTTTGGGAATAACGGTTTTTGAGCTTATTCTATCAACGATAATTTTCAGACTTTTCAGACTATCTTTTTGAGACTTTCATAAAAGTTGCTCTATGCAATTAGCTAACACATTACGCAGATTATATTTTGATTACATTCGGGCATGCGCAGTGAATCATTTAGTAAACGTGCTCATTTTTCATACAATTTTTATTATTTTTTAATTCTGATTACAGGGTATTGAGTAAAATGTTGTTTGTCATATTTTCTGGAAAGAACATTTTTTTATATAAAGAACTCTACAAATAATAAGCAAAAAACTTGGCAAAATTTGGGACTCTTTTTATAAAAAATTTAATTTCTCTTCGAGTATGCAAGCTATCCTCATAAAAATGAACACAGTTCATTGCAATAAGGCACTTAATCATAATCTACAGTTTAAACGCTTTTGCTACATTAGTTTTGATAGGGTTATCCAAAAGTTATAAAAAATCCTCACGGCAATATATGACGTGTACTATTCTGTTTACACACTGGGAGTTTCAGGATAATTCCTCATGTAGTTTTCTAGTTATTTATCAAAACGTCTAAAATCGCAAGTGACCGGTCACCTTTGCCCATATAGTGTATTTGAAAACTGTATGGCGATTTACTCATTTTTTATGGTTTTAAAAATAATTCTCAAGTAAAATTTTTTTCTTGAATCTATCTGTACCCCTGCAGACGATTATGAAAAACAAATCCTTTTGCACTTATATAGTGGAGCATTTGTTTCCAGCTAATATCCCATAATGAAGTTGAAAATGCATCAATAAAGTAAAATAATATAAACGGAAATTTAAAAAAACATGTAATTGAAATACGCGCTTAAACAATTGAAATGCCCAGAATTAAAATGGAGTTCTGTAAGTAATTAAGTCTTTGGTGATTTCTTCGGCTACTAACTCATATAAAAGGATCGCCTTTAATAAGTTTCAAAACTTTATTTGAATCAAAATTTTATACTTTTCAAATAAAAATGCTTTTCGGTGTTTTTAGTGGGCAATCTAAAAAAAATATATTAATATAAAAAATGATTTTCCCTTATATTTTGTAACTCGGAATGTCCGGGTTTAACACCCTAATACCTGTAAAAGAGCTTTTAAGTAAACTTTATAAAAATCATGCATCAATCATAGATTCTGAAACACTTTCAAACAGTGAGGGAATATTCAGAAAATTAATTTTTTCGCACAATGAAATGATATTTCTAAATAAGCAATTTAAAAAACACATAGCTCAGTAAATGAAAAGAAAAATGCCCAGTTAAACTAATGGCATTGCGCTCACAGGCAATTCACACTAATTGTATATTATACTCTTATTTCAAAGAATAATGCCCCCCGAAAATTAATAATGGAGAATTAGTCCTGCCCTTCCCCTGTTTCACATCTTCATGCTTAACCAATGTGCCTCCAAATCACCTCAGGGATGCGCCCTATCAAAATAAACCGCTATACCAAATTTCAGGCAAATCGGATAGAAAAACACATTTGCCTAAATTAAGGGAGGATATTAGCCCCCGCCCCCCCCCCACCTTTATACTTAACCAATTAACCTCCAAATCCAATCAGTGAAGCACTTTATCAGAATAAACCGGTATACCAAATTTGAAGCAAATCGAATAGAAAAACCCATTTATTTAAATTATGGGGGGGGGGTATTAGACCCCCGTTCCCCCCTTTATACTTAAACAATGAACCTCCAAATCTAATCATGGAAGCGTTTATCAGAATTAACCGGTATACCAAATTTGAAGCAAACCTGATAATTTTGCATGAAAAAAAACATTTATCTAAGTTAGGGGTATTAACCCCCGTACCCACCTTTACACTTACCCAATGATCTCCCAAAACTAATCGGGGAAGCGCCTTATCAGATTAAACCTGGGAAAAAATTTAAGAAAATCGGATATTTCTATCAAGAGTTATCGCATGACGTACATACAGATGGGTGACAAAATAATACAAACACCTACGAAATAAGAGAAGAGCTTTATTAATAGGGGGTTGGCCCACCATTTGACTTAATTATAGATTGTCTGTGACGTGGGGTGGATTCACAGAGGTCATCAACAACATTTAAAGGAATATGAAGCCATTCATCCTGGAGAGCAGTCTCTAATTCCAAAAGCATAATGGTGGAGGAAACCGAGCACAGAGTTTTGACTTCAAATATCCCCACAAATGTTCAATAATGTTCAAGTCGAGAGACTGAGGAGGCCAAGTAAGATGTCCTACTTCCTCCTCATGCTCTTCAAACTATTTGTGGGCGATTTTAGCAGTGTGGATAGGACCATTGTTGCCTTGATAAAGTGAGCATTCTCCTGGATACTAAAGTCTGGACAAAAGGATACAACTGATCCCCCAGAATATCGCCATATTGAGCAGCTGTAACCTTCCCATGCAGAGTAACAAGTGACCCAAGGCCACGCAGAGATATCGCACCCCATACCATAAGGAAACCACCTCCATGCTTCACAGTCGACAAGAGGCAGTCAGGAGAAAATTCTTCTGGGGGCTTTCTCCACACATAAACGAGTCCAGTTGTCTGAAAAATAGTAAAGATAGATTCATCAGACCAAGTGACTTGTTTCTATTGTTGAGGAGTCCGGGTTTTGTGTGTTTTACACCATTGGTGTCGGTCAAAAGCATGGCGCGATGTCACCAATGGCTTAACAATTGCAACTCTTCCATAAATGTTCGAAGCATGAAGTTCCCTTGGGGCAGTTCTTGCTGAAATGGGATTCTGGACATGATTATTTATGTCTGACGTTAACTGGGATAAAGATTGCCTGCGCTTTCGGACCGTTATGCGGGTCAACTCTCTTTTATCCCTCTCAGAAAGCTTTCCTTTCGGTCCACTGTTGTACTTCGCAAACGACACTTTACCGCATTTCGTGTACGTTGTCATAACGGCTGACACAGTAGTCATTCAACGCTCCAAATAATTGCCTGTTTGCTTCACAGAGCAACCAGCGCACCGCATTCCAACAACCATTCCTTTTTCGAACTCTGACAGGTCAGTCATTATTGAGTTTTCCAGAGCGTATGGTATGCGTATGGAATACCTATGACCGATGTTGAGCGACTCATACATTTCTTTTCATAACCACTAGGTGGCAGAATTGGGTGCAAAGTGACATGCGCGTTCTACTTCTTTGAAATCTACCATGCCTTTTACATTGGTGTTCGTATTATTTTTTCACCCATCTGTACATACCTACACACGTACATACAGAACCTACTTGCACATTAGCTCACAAGCTATCAAAGCCTGAGCTCTCAGGCTCTCAAAAATCATACATTAAATAAATTATTATCAAAGATCAAAGCTCTCAAGCTTTGATAGCCTGTGAGCTAAAAAAAAAGAAAAATAATCTGCAATTTCTGCCCATATGCAGTACTGTGTGGAATTTCTGTCCTGCAGCCCAGTACTCGATTTATAGAATTTGCAACCACTACAACACGTAATACACCAGAGCGTGCATATCACGTCCCGATCAGTTTTGATTTTATATTTTTAAACGAAAGTTTTTCCAAGCGGACATGAAGTAGTGGGGGAGGAGGGCATATCGTTTTACAACGTACGCACTCAAATTTGTATGATTTTATATTTTAAATGGAAATCTATACAAATGAATTTTGAGCCCCTTTATAGGAATTGCTGATTCAATTTCCCACATTTCGATACAGTGGCCTCCAAAATTTAAGGAGCAGCGACCAGATCCTTTGTACTGTACACGATCTGTCGATTAGCTACCAAAACTCTTGACGAATTTTTCTTCAACTTCGAGGATGTAAAAAACATATCTGACTTCATATTTCCCAGTGAAGATTTAGTCGCGGGCGCAGAAATAAATTTAATAATTAAATAATGTTTGCGATCAGTCATGTAACAGAAAATGCACAAAATGTTCTGTTACTGTAACAAATGACTAGTAGTGCGTGTCAAAAGTACAATATAAAATTTCAAAATAAAATTTTATTATTGACTGAAAGTTACTTTCCTTTTCACATGACCAACAAATTGTAGTTTTAAAAAGATATTTAACAGATTTATGCTTTACAATTTATCTTAAATAATATATTCTATCAAATGAACAAAAATGTTCAAGCACAGTAGTATTTTAGCCTTTATTAGAATAAGAATAAAAAAGAATAATACTTGATTATTGCTTCATTCTGCTGAATTACTTTAAATATACCGTCTTCTATCCATAAAATGAGGTACTTTATTGTTTCTGGTTCAATTTTAAACCACGCGTTTTCAATGTCATATTTCAAGTCTTTAACTGAAGAATGCTGCTTTCCATTTGAATAAACTGCATAAATGAGAATACCCTACATATTGTCTATAGGGTTTTAATCAGGGATAATTGCCGGCCGTTTCAAAACAAATATTTTTTTCGACTTAAGCCACGTTGAAGTTGAGTTTGAGGTATGGATCGAAGCATTATCATGTTGAAATAACCATTTTCTCCTCCCAAATTCTTGGCAACAGGGAGCTAATGATTGACAAGAGTCTCCTGATAGTTTCCAGAGTTTTCACGACCGCTGATGAATGCTAAAGATGTCTCGTCATTGAAAGGAATAGTTCCCCATACCATTACACAACTACCACCATGTTATTGCTTAAATATACTCCTAGGTTCTTTGCAGAGATCATGCCAATAGTACTTAAACCCATCAGGGCTATCGAGGTTTCATATTTGTTCATCACTGAATATGATATTCAGCCACTTATCACCAAATGACATATACTCTTTGTCCCACTGTAATCTAGCTTCTTTATGATGTTGTTTCAGACATGGTAACGGAGCCATTTTACGGTTTTGATTGTATTCCGATTCCAAAACTCTTCTATGAACAGTTTTTGTCGATATTTGTTCTCCAACTGCATGTTTTCTTTGCGAAAGAGAGTAATTACCACTTGAAGCCAATTTTCTGATGCGACGATGTTCGCGCAAAGTAGTCACTCGTGGCCTTCCTGAACGGAATTTTCGTTTGCAACCATTACCACGAGCTTGATTAATACCTCTCTTTGATCTTTTTAATGCCCTTGCAATTTCAGAAACAGGCTTATGTTTTGTTTTTCTACTCCAGATATTTATCACCTCCTCCTCTGAAAATTCTTTCGACTTAGGCATTTTGTACTCAAAAACAACAACTGACTTGTTTCTTGTACACCCAGAAATCATTTGCGTGCGCAACCGCTTACAACAGTTTGTAAAATATGCATAAAAACAATTTTAAGCTTAAACATTTGGCGCGGTTATTTTTGTTCTATTCTTAAACTCCATGGTTTGAAATAAAATTTAAAATATAATTTTATTGAATATGATGTTAAAATCATGCTATTATTAACATATACAAGACAGGTATTGAAATAAAGTTAATATTTAATGTTATATTTTAAAATTGTTATTGTGCTTAAGCTATTGACACGCACTGTATGTTGGTGTTGTTTAATCTTTTAGCGGGCGATGTCCACAAAAAAGGACACCCAATTTTAAGAGTCAAGCCCCCAAGAATATTTAATTGGAATTTTCCTTTTATAAAGTACGGGGAAATAAGCAAGATTTTATTTTCTAATAAATTCGTTTATAAATTCTGGTGTCAGTTCATGATTCATCATTTTGCATACAGAATTACTCCGCGCCGGAAAGGATTAACGGCCGTGTGCATTTGTGTAAACATATCCTGCATATTCGTGAAGGTGTTATCATTTTTGTAAAAAACTCAAAAGTGTTTTTGATTATAGAATACAGAGTTTTCAACCAAATTTAACACCACTTTCCGAAACTTTAAAAAGAACAGTAAAAACAGTATACTCCAATTAAAACATGAATATATTGAATACTTGATGAGATATCAGTATTTGTATGAAGTAATTTTTAACTACGTATGCGTGAATGATTCAAAATTTTTTATTCCATAATTTTTTAGTCAGCTATTTAGAGCAACTGATATAAAAAGTCCAGTAAAATATTGGGATATCTCAAAAAAACAAAAATTGTGTAAAATCCCTTATAATAAAGCTACTTTTAGAAAGCAACTCACTACATTCCCCATATCTTTCTGAATTCAAAGACAATTCATCAAGAATTTTGGTAGCTATTCGACAACGCGCGTACAATAGAAAACATCCGGTCACTGTTCATTAAATTTCGTACGTCCTTGTATATTAACACCACTGCCTTCGACAATGTGCACACACGAATGTGTATGATTTTATATTTTTAAACAAAAATCTACACAAGCGAATTATGGGGCAACCGTTAGAGTGCTTGTTGATTTAATTTCTCATATTTAGATATGTTAAATATTCTATTCTGACCAAAAGTTCCTAAAAAAACCTAAATAAGACAAAACGTGAGCCCTCCGTTTCCCTTTTTTAAAACACGAATACGATAAAGTTGCAAAATGCATTTGTTATGAAACACAATTAATATGTGAGAAGATATTGAGAAAAAAAAAGTCTGTCGAAGTCGTGAAATGATTTCCAAAAATTGTTAACACACACACACACACACGGAGAAACATCTTTCTTTTAATTAGTTTGGATTCAAACTACTAAATCAAAATCAGTCTACTTAAATAAAAATAATTTTATATTTTTCGCTAATTTTCATAAGCATATTTTTGTTTATATATCTTTTAATAGTTTGTTTCAATAAAAGTACCATGAAGATATTAAATTTTCTTAAAAGAAAAAAAAGCTTTAGTGAATCAATAACAAAATAAATCATTCCCTAGGCCTGAAAATTTTAACTCTGTGTCAATTACTTTTTTTTATATTTCACTCCTTATAATGAATTACAGCGTTTAGACCTTCTTGTTATTTATTTAATAGTCTCCACGAATATTTTTTTTTTCAAGCGTAAATGTCTCAATCAATAACCTTTCTGAAGTTTTTATAGGTAAGCTCCTTTTTTTTCTTTTTTCTTTACACCGGTGTCCGTCCCAAGGATTTTTTCAAGTGCCAAACGTGGATTGATTAATGAGGAAGATTGTCAACTTTTACTCTTAATAAACATTCTTAGGTAAATAAAAATCATGAAAAAAATGGTTATTTTTTTTAAATTCAGATTTTAGTGAAAAATAATTTGACAAGTTTTTTTACATGAAAGATTTAAGAAAAGTTCCGATATTTATTTTTTAAACGGAAAGTTTTAATAATTATTTTGAAATTTAGTAAAGTATGATAGATTTTTTCCCGGAAGATAAAATATTAATGATATATCGTACGTTTTCACACAGCTTAAAAAAAGTTTAATAAAAACCCGGTAGAAAATAATAATTTATTTAATGTATGATAAAAGTATAGGATGTACATTTAGAATTAGATTTAACCGTACAGTTAGAAAAAAAATATATGAACACAGGCTGAGACATCAGTTTTAGATGGTATAGCTAATAGAAATTCTATTAGCTGATGGAAAGAAAAATATACACCTTTAATTGGTAGAGTGTCCTTTATAAATAATGCGATATATTTTGTCATAATGGATCACATACATGTAAAAATTAAAATCAACTTTAAAAGTTTAATTAATAATATTGTATTTTTATTAGTACTTTATCAGTTTTCTGTCACAGCGGCTTTGGCATTTATTAAAAAGGTTGGCGCAAATTGGGCTTAAGAAACTGTCATTTGTTTCTTAAAAACTTTGCAACTATTTTTATTACTTCGATGATTTTTTCTACCAACTTTCTTTATTTAAAGCCAGGAAAAGCATAAAATATGTTACATTGCTAATTTATTGTTCAGGTTTTCTTGAGGAACTTTTGGTCAGAATCAAAAGCGTAATATATATCTAAATGTGAAGCTAAATCGGAAGTCACTATAACGGGGACACCTTACTTCGTTTGCTGGTATTTCCGTTTTAAAATCTAAAATCCCAGAAATTCGAGACAGAGTTAGTGAAGCTCAAGGAATCTTAAAGTTACTATGCCGGCCCCGGGAAACGCTGGTTAGCCGGCAATTATATAAAAACTATATAATTATAGTTAACTGGCAATTATATAAAAAAGAAAATAAATTATAATATATTGCATTTATCGAGACATATTTGCCTTGCTTTTAGTTAGAAAAAACATTATTTTTATATTAGTAAGAGACATTATAACTATGCATAATTAAATACTTATTCAAGAAAAAAAATTCAAGATATATATTCGATAACCAAAAAAAGCAAACAAAAATGTTTGATAGTTGCTAAATTCAACTAGCACGTAAAAATAATGAACTGTATTCAACAAATTTCTTTAACCTCTTCAGGGACATTTTTTTTATGGTAAAAAAAAATTCTTTTATTTCGATTTATTTATTTTATATTAATAGGAATCCAAAAAGAAAGAAAAAAGGGAAAACGATAAAAAATCACACAAAAAAATAAAATAACGTCCACATTTGTTGCCGTTGAACGTTCACCCATTTGTGCCTGAATTTTTGTTTTCTCAAATTTGTTGATAAAATCACTTTAAAAGGTTGTAAAATGAACTGGAAAAATACTAAAAAAAATTACGCTAAATTTTTTTTGTATTTGATAAAATGTAAACGTACTAAATATGGGAAAATGCATAATATTTGTAATAATTTTAATGCGCATAATTAGATGTTTTGTATAAATTTATATAAAATAAGTTTCTAAATTGTATATCATATACTATAATTAGTATTTTTATGAACTACTAAAAAAATATATTTATTTCTTTACAGAGACTAATAAAATTATAAGTATAGTAATAATAAACTAAGAATAATCGTATTGAAGGGTTAAAAACCATTTGTTTCTTAATCATCTTGAAACGCACTTCACATAAATAACTGTCCCCTAAATGGCTAATACAAATTTATTCCTATTTGGTCTTAGCGCCCTATATTTTGCACGTTACAAAAATGCATAAAATAATAGGCTTGAACCTATAATTTCACAATTTTAAAAAATACGTATTTCAAAGAAGTCTACAAGCTAAGTGGCCATCCATAAAGGATGTTCACGCTTGGAGGGGGGGGGGGGGGAGGGGGTTCATGAAATTGTGGCAGTTTGTGACAAGGGGTTGAGAAGGGGTAAGAAGAAGTGTGACATCACACATTTTGGTTAAAATAAAAGCATTAAAAATCAGCAGATTAAATTTCAAAGTTATTTTGAAATTAAAGTATTTTGTTTTCATACAGTAAAGATAACATTTAAAGCCAAATATATTAAATTCCATTTCAAATTCCAAAATAGGGTGACTGCTCCAGTAGTTGATACCCCTCCAGTAGTTAATCAAATTTTTGAAATATTGCTCCATTTCCGGCGGAAATGAGTTTTACAAGTAGAACTAGACATAATATTTTTGTTCGAATGTTAGTGCACCTGTTGTCACATAGTTTTCAGCTATCCTCTGTAAGAGAAGCCATATTCTGAAATTTTTTTATTAGAAAGCGTAAAAATTTAGTTTTTGATTAGTTGGAGACAATAATGGTAAGTTAGAATAATACCCTTCCAGCTTGCTTATTTCAACTAATATTTTTATAAGAATTGTTGTTAATCAAAGTTCAAGGATGATATTTTAAATATTGATTTTTAGATTTTCGATGGACTTCTTTTTAGGGGTTGAAATTTGACTGATCAACTTCTGGTCTTATTAAATAAGCAAATTCTAGAAATTGACCAGCTGTGATCAATTATTGGTTTCGAGGACTCTAGTTATTGATCAGTATATCAACAACTGGCTAACAACATGCGTAGCCATTAATTGATCATTTTTTATTTTTTTGCTTACCAAGCCATTATTGCTTATTTTCTGAATTCATTATGCCGCCGAAAAAGAAATTCTTCCAGTACTAGAAGAAAAGGGTGAGAAAAAAGGGTGTTTCGATAATTTCGAAAATGTTCCACCTATGTTTCCTTAAAAAGCTTTTTTGTTTTAGGTTAAAGGAAAAACACCAGAGGTGAGACGGAAGAGACATTCATCAGTTTTAAAGCAAAGAAGAGGAACAGATCCTTGTTGATTGGAAAAATGCTTATGCCAAAAAAGAGTTCCCGATTAAGAGGAGGATTTTATTTGAAACCGTAAAAAAAAAAACATTGAAGCCGATAAAAAGCCAAACCCTTTTGCAAACTGAACTCCGGGGAAAACATGGTTTAACCCTTTGAGGGGCGGTGGGATATATTTTATCCCACCTATGAAGATTTGCAAGGGACAAATTTTATGAAATTTTACTTTTCTAACTTTGGTGGGAAAACGTCGTAAAATTGATTTTCCTTATTTTGAAATAAAATTTTTCTAAATTTCCGGTGAGAATTCAGCATTACACAAACGCAATTGCTTGCCCCAAGTGGTTGCTATCCAGGGGTTAAAGGATTCATGCGAAGAAGTAGTTCGATAGCTCAGATGTATGCAAATGCTATCAACACTGCAAGAGCAGAAGTGTCAGAGCCGAACATCTGCGAGTGGTTCCAAGAACTTCACAAATATCTTGAAACTGAAGGCTGCCTTGACATTCTTCTTGATTCTAGGAGAATTTTTAATACTGATGAAAGCGGTTTTCAAACTTGTCTAAAAACGGGAAAAGTCTTAGGACCCATTTCATTCAACATTTTTAATGAATTAAAAACAGGTAATGAAAAAGTCCTTCCGGCCAGTGCCGGGAGGAAGAGGTAGCTTTCATAATCCTTATTTAAAAAAAAGCCAACTTATATCATGCAAACACACGAAGCTCAATTTAGTGGAAACCGAATATAGGAGATTCAATACTAATTTTTATCAATATAATGAATGAGAATTTCGCGAAATTAGTCAGCTTTATCCAAGCTGCTTTTCTTTAAAGTAACTTATATTTGGCTGCCAAATTCGGCAATTTCTTAAAGTGCCTGTCATTTTAAGACAACATGGTGGATGAGGCTAAGCAGTGAACTTGGTCGAGACCTTAGTAATTGCTGTGCACATGCTCACTCACATCGGAATCGGTTAATATATAGGAGTGCTGTCGCATGCAAAAAATCAGATTGTTCAAAATGTCACCCACAATAGAAATTGAAACTGCTATATCTGAGCCATTTTTTAAGGTAAAGACAAACAAAAAATGCTCCTGAATTCTTATATCAAGATCAAATACTTAAGAAAGAAACCTTTTTCAATTTCTAATTTTTTTGCACCTCACTTTAAATATATATATATTTTTTAATTTAATGGCCGCCATTTTGAAACAAGATGGCTGATGAATCTGGCCAGCGAACTTGGTCGAGGTGTTGATGTATACTATCCACATGCCTTCTTACATCGAAATAGGCGAATACGCGTGTTATCGCGTGACAAATACAAGATCGTTTCAAAATGTTAGCCATGCTAGAAATTCAAAGAGCTATAAATCAACCATTTTTTGAGATATCAACAAAAGAACAAATTTTCAGAAACAAAAACTGCTCCGGAATCTGTGTATCAAGACCAAACACATAAAAAAAATCTTTTTCATTTTCCAATTTTTTAATACCTCATTTTGAATTTTAAATTTAATTTTTTTTTAATGGCAACCCTTTTGAAACAAGATGGCGAATGAAGCTGGCCAACGAACTCGGTCGAGACATTGGTATGTACTATGTACAGACCAAGTTACATCCAAATAGGTTCATAAATACGCCTGTTATCGCGTGACAAAAATCAGGTCGTTTTAAAATGTCCGCCACAAGAGAAATTCAAAATGCTATTACTCAGCCATTTTTTTTTAGATATAGACGAAAGAAAAACTGTTCCGGAATCTTTGTATTAAGGTCAAACACATACAAAAAAAATCTTTTTCATTTTCCAATTTTTTGGTATCTCATTTAAATTTTTTAATTTTTTTAAATGGCCGCCATTTTGAAACAAGATGGCGGATGAAGCTGGCCAACGAACTCGGTCGAGATATTTGTATGTACTATGTACACACCAAGGTACATCCAATTCGGTTCATAAATACGCCTGTTATTACGTGAGAAAAATCAGGACGTTTCAAAATGTCAGCCACGCTAGAAATTCAAAATGCTATAACTCAGCCATTTCTTAAGATATAGACGAAACAAAAACTGCTCCCGAATCTTTTTATCAAGGTCAAACACATAAGAAGAAAATATTTTTTCAATTTTCAATTTTTGGTACCACATTTCAAATTTAAATTTTTCTTAAAAATTTAAATGGCCGCCATTTTTAAACAAGATGGCGGGTGAAGCTGGCCAACGAACCCGGTCGAGACATTGGTATGTACTATGTATAAACGAAGTTACATCCAAATCGGTTCATAAATACGCCTTTTATCGCGTGACAAACTTCAGGACGTTTCAAAATGTCAGCCACGCTAGAAATTCAAAATGCTATAACTCAGCCATTTTTTAAGATATAGACGAAACAAAAACTGCTCCGAAATCTTTGTATAAATGTCAAATACATAAGAAAAAAATATTTTTCCATTTTCAATTTTTTGGTACCACATTTCAATTTTTACATTTAAAAAAAAAATTAAATGGCCGCCATTTTGAAACAAAATGGCGGATGAAGCTGGCCAACGAACTCGGTCGAGAGATTGGTATGTACTATGTACACACCGAATTACATCCAAATCGGTTCATAAATGCGCCTTTTATCGCGTGACAAAATTCAGGACGTTTCATAATGTCAGCCACGCTAGAAATTCAAAATGCTATAACTCAGCCATTTTTTAAGATATAGACGAAACAAAAACTGCTCCGGAATCTTTGTATAAAGGTCAAATACATAAGAAAAAAATATTTTTCCATTTTTAATTTTTTGGTACCACATTTCAAGTTTTAATTTTTTTTTTAAAATTTTAAATGGCCGCCATTTTGAAACAAAACGGCGGATGAAGCTGGCCAACGAACTCGGTCGAGACATTGGTATGTACTATGTACACACCGAATTTGATCGAAATCGGTTCATAATTACGGGAGTTACAGCGTGACATAGGTCAGATATATATATATATATATATATATATATATATATATATATACCGGGTGTCCCAAAAAGGACTGACTGATTTTAAAATTCAATAACTTGCAAACGGTGACAGATATTAAAAAAATTCTTGCAGGAGGGTTATGCATAAGGTCAAAAGTTTTATTACAGTGATTTTCAATTTTATTTCGATTTACAAACAATAGATGGCGCTGTAAGCAATAGTCGCTAAATACAGGCTCGATTTTTGGTCCTTTATCTTGTTCCATGCAGAAAAAGGAGATGGAAATGTATTATCCGGGCCATGAAGTACCAAAAATCGAGCCTGAATTTAGCGTCTATTGATCGTAGCGCCATCTATTGTTTGTAATTCGAACTAAAATTGAAAATCACTGTAAAAAAAACTTTTGACCTTATGCATAACCCTCCTGCAAGAATTTTTTAAATATCTGTCACCGTTTACAAGTTATTGAATTTTAAAATCAGTCAGTCCTTTTTGGGACACCCGGTATATATATCAATTTTGAACGGAGGGTGGTTTCGGAGTCTGGGGGTCATGATCGATGAAAATATACCAAAATTTTTTGAAATCGCTTTCCTCCGAACGGCTGCAATAGGTAGCTTTTTTGTAAAGAAAGCTACCTAAAAGAAGCTATAATCGTGATGGTTGATTTCACTGCAGCAGGAGAGGTTATTCCTGGTATGATCCTTTACCCATTGCAGAAAATATCACTTAAAATTGCACAGAATGTTCCAGACGACTGGGGAATGGGTAAATAAAAGAAAGGTTGTATGTGTGGGAGCACCTACTTTAAATATCTTGCAAAAGTATTTATGCCTTGTTGAGAAAGCAAAATATCAAACTACCCATATTACCTCTGGTAGATGGCCACAAGAGCCACTTAACTCTTGAAGTGGCAAAGTTATGCTCAGCGAATCAAATACTTCATTCTGCTCTTTACCCGAGTGCAACATACATACTCCAACCAGCTGACGTTGCTATTTTCAGGTCTCTCAAAGTACGCTGGAGGGAAACCGTTTACCATTGGAAAACTAAATGTGAAACAAAGTGGTAACAAAAGCAGTATTTGGATCTTTGATTGCAAGTGTATTTCGAGAAGCAGACTCCGAAAATCATTAAAAACGGCTTCCGGAAATGCAGTCTGTTTCCGTTTAACGCAGACGCTGTAGAATACGAAAGGTGCATCAGCAGTAAGCAACGACATTGTCCACCAACAAACCCACGTGAAAATTAGTCTAGAGTAGGAGTAGCGGAAAACTTCAGCGTCATGATGCTTTTGCACATTGAATCCCTATTCAAAAAAGGCAGAACTCAGAAGTTCAAAAGCGTGGAAGGGGACGAATGGGAGATTGGTGTTGAGGCTCTTGAATTGTTCCATTTATGGAGGCAAATGCGGAGCAAATATCTTGAACAAACTCAAACGAACATTGCGACACCAGAGAGCGAACTTGAATCGCCAGTTGGTGATCGCCTAACACCAACTGCTTATATTGCTCTACAATATGATGATCCTCGAACAATATTTGATCATGATCATGCAACACCAGATCCTTCAAGGCAGACGGACCCACTTCCAAATTCTGCGACTCCTCAGCGCCCAAAAAACTTAGGTGTAGCTAAAGTAAAAAAAGTCAGTCCATCTTTTGCAGACAACATTCTATGGCCTCACGACTCGCCACAGAAGAAAAAACAGAAAAGAGGCGGTTGCCTTATGCGACAACGTCAAAACAGTGGATAATGTCTTTCGAAGAAAGGGAAAAGGAAAAAGAAGAGAAAGACACCCGAAAGAAAGAAATGATTCAGAAAAGGGAAAAGAGGAAGCAACAACTTATACATCAAAGATAAGATGTAGGACTATCTAAAATTCCGACTAGGTTGAAAAAACAACGACTGAGCAACTCACACAGCTTTCAGTCCAGTGCCAAAGTTTCGTCCGGTGAGAGTGTGTGAGTGGAATCCTTAGATGAGAAAACTGTCCATACTTGGCAGACGGTGCAAAAGTATATTGATGAGCACGTTGCCATTTTGGAAAATATTGGAAATGGAAAAAGAAGGAGCGACTGTGGCTTCCATGGCGGCATGTGGGCGCCTACGGAAGTGTTCCTTTTTTATAGGTTGGATCAAGTTATTTCCACATTGAACCCACAAAAATCAGTAGAACAAGAAATCTTTTCTCTGTCCCTGAATTAGAGTTTCAATATTGCTTATAAGTTATTGTATTTTTTACTTTTATCCGTCTCATTAAAATGTTTACTATTCTCAAATTGTTTAATTTTTTCTACTTACATTGAAAAAAAGATAAAAATGACCAGTGATCAATTACTGGAATGAAATCGATCAAAAACTGGATTCGCCTGATCAACTACAGGGGAAATGGCAATTAAGAAAACTATTTATGTATAATTCTGTTGCTATTTAATTTCAGCAGAATTTAATTATTGTCTATTATAATACATTCATTAAGGGTTGTAGAAATCATGTTAGTTTACTCCTAAAACTTAAAATGAAAGAAATATAATAAAAACGCTGTAGCACCGACTTTATTTGATCAACTACTGGGTCGGTCACCCTACTACTGTTTTTAATTGTTCTTCCATATTAATATTATTACTATTGTATATTAATAATGTTTTTTGTTGTGAATCTTAATCTTATTTCATACAAAATAAGTACACGAATCATTTTTAATATTATGCTCACAAATGTCATTAAAACACATAATTAAAAGTTTCAAAACAAAATTTGAAATATTATCTATAACATAGTACATTGTTTTTGAACTGCAAGTATATGTTTATGTAATATAGCGTGACATGTGACAAGAGGGGGGAGGGAGTATGGTGAAGTGTGACATTTTGTAACAAAGGGGGGAGGAGGGCCGTCAAAATTATTGAAAAAAAGTGTGACATCATATATGGATGACCCCTAAGATTATGACTTATTTATTTGGATTCTTTGTACAAAAAAACAAAGATAAACTTACTTTTGCATTTCGCCATCTTTTAAAAGGAAAAATCTATAAACTCCATAAAAAGCCTTCATTTAAGCAAATAAATATCCATCTTATGCTGTCATCTTTAGGAAACAGATGAAGATATTTATAGTTAATTATTTTATACAATTTTCATGTTGTAAATAAGAAGAAAATTATAAAAAATCATAAAAATTCGAAGCGTCCCAAAAATGGGACACTAAGCATAAATGGGTTAATGTCAATACAAAGTGAAATAGTGAAATGATATCTTATAAAATAAAAAAACTAACAGTAAATTTTTTCTTACGTTTCTACAAATTATTGAAACTTAATATATTTAATATATCTGATATTATATTTATCAAACGATTTGTTCAAACAATCCAACAACACTGACTGCCGAAAAATTTCTTCACACTTTTTTAATATCTCTAACTGTGTATCAGAAATAACATTATCAGTGCAGCCAAATTTTTACTTCTCTTGTTGAGGGATTCTGTAGTGAATAAGTTATTATCTCTCTTTTTTTTTTTTTTTTTTTTTTTTTTTTTTTTTTTTTTTTATTGACAGTAATTCTAACTATAAAAACTAAACGTCCACGTATGTGGCCAAGGGCGTAAAGAGCTTACATTACAATGCTTATATGTAATACAATAAAAAAAATAACGGCAAAAACATATAGTTTCTTACAAATAAACAGATAAATAATCTCATTTATATATAGAATGAGAAACTTTATATTTTTTGTGACAACCAATTAAATCTTCATTGAAAAATAGTATAATCTTAACCCTTTATGTACTGAATTATGAATTCATGAAAATTTTATCTTCTAAAACATTTTTCGTGAATTTTTGAAATTACATTAGAAGATTTAAACAATCATTTTATACATTTTAGAAGGATTGAAGGATTTAGAAGAATTCATTAAATTTGAATTTATAGGGATTTTGTGTACTATTTATAACCCCACTCAAATCTTTTATTTTAAATATTCTTCTTAGTATTTTGTAGAACTAAGAAATGTACAAATATGGTGTTCTTACAATAGAAATATAGCAATATTTCCGAAATTGAAAAATTCCCTCCCTATCCCCCTGCCCCAACGCCAAGAAAGCTGAAAAGATGTAAAGGCAAAAGAAATCATCCTTTTAAAAATAGTTTTGTTTTGTGTAACCAATAAGGCTTTTGGAACAAGATAAAGTAATGCATCTATAACTCATTCTAAACTGTATTATTATTAATCTATATATTAAATGGATTTTATAGCAAGTTATTTTAATGGTACTTATAAGCAGCGCCAGTAGATACAGGGTTAAAAGAATTAATGATTTTCGCTATGTAAATTAACAAGATGAAATTATATATTTTTGACATTTACTACTATATTTGAGAAATGAACTCGTAACAAAATTATGCCCGTATCTCCAGAAATTCAGTCAAATAATTTTAATCTTAACGAAACAAGAAAGAAAATTCTGGGATGCATTCCAAACTTGAGACAAATTTATTTTTTCCATTGACACGCATTCATCATTCGATGTCAGTTCAAAAGTCAAGTTTTTCAAACTTATTCGTTAATCGAAATACAAAAGATATATTTTAAAATTTATATAATGGCTATTTTCCGCGAAAAGTTCTTTCATTTTTATTTTTGATAGAATAAGTATGAGGTTTTTTAGTAACTTTGTTATTGATGTATCACATGGATGATGCCACATCGTTGTTTTTTGAATGATTTCTTTTTAATTCACATTTTTAATAACAAGGAGAGAGAAAGACATTTTTCTCAGCTTATAAAATTGATTTATTCTTTGTTTTAATATATTCAAAAAATTTACAAAATATTAATATTAATAATATATAGATGGATAATAATATATATATAGATAATAATATTAAGATTATTAAGATGTTACAGGGTGTCCAAAATGTATCTTTACACTTTAAAAGAATAATAAAAAATAAACAAGCAATGATATGCACTTAAGGTTTTTTAATGCTGTATAAAGAAAAAAAATCAAAGTATTTTTTACAATGTTTTATCCCAGTATTTCAATGTGCGCACCATTAGTCGCGCGCAAAACATCTTAGCCTATGCGAGATTTCTAACCATGTTCGAAAATGTTCTCAAAATGTGAGAACGCTAAATGTTAACTTTAATAAATTTTAAAAATCATGAAATAAAAAAAAAAAAATCCTTTAATCCATTAGTTTACAAGTTCATAATATAGAATATGTTCATTTAAAGACAGGAAATTGCATTACAATTAATAATTAAAGTATTTAATTATGGTACCTGTAGGTTACAGATTTTGGACATTGGACGAACTGTAGGTTACATAAGTTGGACATATCCATATTTTAATGTGAATTTATAAAAAATGTAATTGCCTTATTTTTGAATGCAAATTACAAAATTAAACATCTCGTAAAAAATGTTGAATTAGACAACTTTTATTTACACACATTAAAAAAAATATATATATGTTTTTCTTTTAACTTTTAGCGAAAGATTTGAAATTACTTTCAAATTACAATTCAATATTAAAATTAATCTGCAATAGGTGTTTGTTATGTAAAAATTTCTTTACTTTTAGCATTTGAAATATCATTCAGTTTAATATAGTCTATTCTAAGGAATTTTAAGCAAATATCTCAATATTTAAAATAGTTAATCAAATATAATTTAAATGTTTAAAAAATGTATCAATTAAACTTGCACTTTGATATATTTTCTCAATTTGTTTAAATAAAATAAATCATAATTTTTACTACATTATTAAAAAAGTAATAATAATAAATGTTAAATACTTATTATATCCCCTTAAGAGATGTCCAAAAATGACTAACGATCGCGACGGCTGCCATTTTACTTCGATCGTACATGAATGTTGGCATGTGATTAACAAAGTTTTTGCTTTTCCATTAAGTTAATATGACGTATTTCGCCAAAAAAGCACTTAATTTCAAGAAATAAGACTATATTATATTATATTTCTGATATTTTAGGACAGTGGGGTTTATTAAACATAAATTAAATTGCGGGAAAAATCGGAATCGCGATCGTTACATGTTTTTAACATCACATAAGCAATAAATAAGAGATTTACCACTATTGAAATGTCAAAACTGTAAAAAAAAACTTTTTAAAATTAACTTTAAGAACAAATAAGTAATGATTAAAGATATTATTGTTCATCCAACTTTCCAAAATCAATATTGTTGTTTAGATCGTTACAGTTTGACAAAATATACATCAACCCATTTAGTCCTTGTTAATTCTACAAAATAACCCTTGTTGCTGCCATCTATTTCATGAAAATATAAACAATGTGTTCTTTTTCTAAATTCATATATTTTTTCTTCTTTAAACTCATTAATAAAACATACAACGATTTTTTATTTTGTCAGTTAACATTATAGATGTCCAAAAGTGACTATTTATAGCTAATTACATTTTAAAAAATAATATTTATAATAAAGTTTTAAAATAAATTATGTGTATTCTTGTTTTTGACAACATCAAAAACCACTTTTTAAAGATAGAATGCAATTAAAGAAAATTAAACATCTCCTGTATTAGATCTAAAAATCTGTGCTCTACTCCCACCTTTTGAGAATCACCCTTATACGAGATTTCTAAGCACGTTCGATTAAGCATTGCAGAATCAATTGTCAGGATGGGCACTGTAATTTTACTTTTCAGTTCATCAGTGTCCTGAATTGGACATTGTTAAACAGTGTTTTTCACGTATCCCCATAGAAAGAAGTCCAAAGGTGTTATGTCTGGAGATCTAGGTAGCATTGTGTGCTAAAACTTTGGCTATATAGGTGGCTAAAAGATCACAAAATAACTTTGATATTTTCTATACAGAACCTAAAAAACCGTAAGTACTTATCATTGTTTGTTTATTTTTAATTATTTTTTAAAGTGCAAAGATACATATCGGACACCATGTATTACAACTGTTGTAAGCTACCGATATAGACATTTATACTGTTAGCGTTTCAGATACCAAAATACATAAATAGACAACATCAACTTAAGTGAAAGAAATCGTAGGCTTAATTTAAAAGTGCACTGCAGAAGACTCATTTTACAAAGGGCTCTTGGATATAAGGAGTAACAATTTCTGCTTTCTCTTCCTTTTTTTCTGCAATAAACAGAAAAAAATGGTTTGCTGAATTTGAAAGTGCATTGCAGAAGACGCGCGTTTTATAAAGGGCACTTGGCTTGGGCACGAGTAGCAATTTCCGCTTTCTCTTCCTTTTTTTCTGTAATAAACAGAAAAAAAGGATTGGCTTAGTTTAAAAGTGCATTGCAAAAGACTCGCGTTTTACAAAGGGCATTTGAATATAACGCGTAACAATGTCCGCTTTCTCTTCCCTTATGTTCTGTAATAAATAGAAACAAATGGTTGGCTTTATTTAAAAGTGAATTGCAGAAAATTCGCGTTTTACAAAGGGAGCTTGGATATAACGAGTATCAATTTCAGCTTTATCTTCCTTTTTCTGTAATAAAGAGAAAAAATATGGTTCGCTTAATTTAAAAGTGCATTGCAGAAAATTCGTGTTTTACAAAGGGAGCTTGGATATAACGAGTGACAATTTCAGCTTTATCTTCCTTTTTCTGTAATAAAGAGAAAAAATATGGTTAGCTTAATTTAAAAGTGCATTGCAGAAGACTCAAGTTTTACAAAGGGAGCTTGGATATAACGAGTAACAATTTCAGCTTTATCTTCCTTTTTCTGTAATAAAGAGAAAAAATATGGTTGGCTTAATTTAAAAGGGAATTGCAGAAGATTCGGGTTTTACAAAGGGATCTTGGATATAACGAGTAACAATTTCAGCTTTATCTTCCTTTTTCTGTAATAAAGAGAAAAAATATGGTTCGCTTAATTTAAAAGTGCATTGCAGAAGACTCGAGTTTTACAAAGGGAGCTTGGATATAACGAGTAACAATTTTGGAAATTCTGGAAACAATTTCCAATCTCTCTCTCTATTTTTTTTTATTATTATTATTTTTTTTTTTTGGTAATAAACAGCAAATAAATGGTTGACTGAATTTAAAAGTGCATTTCAGAAAACTCGCGTTTTATAAAAGAAAAAGAAAAAAAAACCTTGGATATAGCGAGTAACAATTTTTCAAATTCTCGAAACAATTTCTACTTTCTCTCATTCTTTCTAAATAGAATGCATTAAATCATGTGCGTGGTATAATTTTAATAACTTGGGGATCCAATCCGGGGTCCCTATGTTACAGAATACAGAGACTATTAAAAATATTATTATTTTTTTAATTAAAAATATGAATATTCGTGCAGATTTTTTTTACATTTAATATATTTTTGATTGCCCACTAACAACACAAAAATGTATTGTTATATGAAAAACATCCATAATGTATTCAAATAAAGATTTTTGTTAGCTGCAGAAATCGCCAAAGAATTCTTTACTTACAACAGCCTTTTTCATTCTGACAATTTCAGTGATTTAAGCTCGTAGTTAAATAGCATGTCTTTTTAATTTATGTTTTACGTACTATATAGTTTTATTTATTTATTCATTTACTGATGAAGTTTTAATTCCATTCGAAAATATTAACCGGAAATAAATACTGAAGTATTTATATTGTTTCTAAGTGTAAGCGGATTAATCGTTTATAATCTGTATCCACACTATAGAGATAGAGATTGAAAAAAAATTCATATTTGAAAATTATTTTAAAGACTTAAAAATAAATAAATTGAGATTCAAATTTGCAAACAAATCTCATTTAAAAAAATATTTTATTATTATTATTATTGTTCGACGGTGTAAACTTTGAATTTGGGCTATATGACGTCAACGTTACTCAGGCACATGTTTTTGCTTTATAATATAGACTGGGTGTAACGTCGTTTACAGACTATCATTTATCCAGACGTTTCTTTTACGTGGCCTGGCTTCTTTTTCATAAACAAACAAATTATAGTATTATTATTTTCTTGAAATCAGGAAGGTAATTAAAAAGAAGGTATAATATCCATCCCGAGCTTCTACAGAGCATCAGGGAATAAAGATTTTTAATTCATAACATTAACAGATATTTTACTTTTAATATAATGTTTTTAGACTACTCACTAACAACACCGAACAATATTTTCATGTCAAAAATATCAATTATGTATATAAATAAAGTTTTGAAAATTATTAGAAATGCTGATTTCGTATAAGTTGCATGCAAAAGGGTTAATAGCAAAACAAATAGTCAATGATTTTGCTATTTTTAGCGGTTGTTTTGATTCTGATTATTTAAGTGTAAAACGTCATTCATTCACATATAGGTTAAACTTGTTTATGTGTGTGTGTGTGCGTGTGTGTGAAATTTTAATTTTGTTATGGAATATTAGCTCAAAACTAATGCTGAAATATTTATATTGTTTTAATTGAAAAATATCTTATCTTCTGTAATCGGGTTGCATGCAATAGTGATATATATATATATATATATATATATATATATTTTTTTTTTTTTTAAATCATGCTTGAAAATTACTTTTTTAAAGCATAAAAAAATCAATAAACTGCTATATAGTTTTAAAAAAATTCGCATTTGAAAGTGCATTTATATTTTTTGTTGGTGGTGTATATTAAAATTGCGAGATGTTTAACAGTTAAAAATTTGAAGTAAAATCTAAATCCATGTTCGTCGTTGCCATCAGTTATATGAAATAAGGGTTACTCAGGGACATGTTTTTGTTTTATAGTATAAATACTTGCTACAAAAAAATTAAAATTAAAGATAACTTGCCACTAGTAATTAAATTTTATGTTCTAACAAAGAAATGTAAAATTGCATCTATCAGAGCAATCATTCTGTAATTTGTTTAAAATTAAGTCGTACTATTTTGTAAAGTAATTAAAAATCTTCTATCACCTTCGGTAAATAAACTTAATTATTTCGAGAACCATGTTATTACAAGCAACTGTAAACTTTATTATAACGAGTCTTTCGTTTTTGTTATAACAGTGTTCAAATATATTACACCTACTTACTCAAAGAGATCGTCGATACCATGTCAAACTATTTAATACGAAAACAGTGTTGCCAATGGGTTACTTTTTAAAAATTCGGATTTCCTGATTGGCACCACTTTTTTGAAATAGTAAATTTTGCCTTATTTAATGACATATTAATCAAGTCGTAAACAAGGGTAATTTTACCATTTCAGAAAAGTGGTGCTAATCAAGAAATCTGAATTAAAACAAGCAGTAAATTGCTCGTCAAACGTGCCAAATGAGGTGCGTTCGTACTATAACTAGTTTTATAATTATTTTTTGCACCCCATATTGTACTGAATGTATAATTTTTTGCACTTCATAAAGTGCATAGTCTGTAACATCATTAAAATTCACTTCTAATAATTTTATCCCATTCCCCGTAATGTAACGGAACACTTTTGACTGTCCTTGTCATTAAACTATACACCCGATTTTCCTAAAATTTGAAATGGCTCGACAAATTTTTGCAACAATTATATCTTTAAAATTTCAGACCATTCGGAAGGCTGTAACCTCATTAAAATGCATTTGCAATAATTTTTCCCATTGGCCGTAATGTAAAGAAAAACGTTTGACTGTCCCTGTAATTAAACTATACATCCAATTTTCATAAAATTTGAAATGGCTCGACAAAATTTTGCAACAATGATATATTTAAAATTTCAGACCATTCGGTTGGGTAGATTTTGCTCTGTTATATGCGGACAGACAGACGGACGGACTGAACGACGACTATAGGTGCTACGTATTTATATAATTACGAACGCACCTAAAAAGTAGGAAACTGACAGCACTATTTTCAAATTGGATGGTTTGACATGATACCGATGATATATGATAGTTTACCCTTCGTTAAAGTCTAGAAACCACACACGATATAATGACCTTTATCTTTTAACATTCTCAAAATTCTCTTAAATATAAAAAAAGAAAAAAAAACACATATAAAATTCAAATTTTAAAATTTAATAATTAAAAAAAGTATAATTTATTCAAAAGTTGTTAGTTCTAAAACTATCTAGTAACTTTTGGCCCAATATGTATTTATTTAATTGAAGAAAAACGAAAAATAATGCGTCCAGCATAGATTGTGAAACACTTTCCAACATATTCAGAATGATGGAACAAAACTTTTGCAGTTTATTAAAGTGAAATATGTGTACATATGCAATTTAGTATGTGCATAACGCTTTTGAAAACCCAATTTCTGAAATTACTATCAATAGTTGGAAAAATATCCGATGAAATAGTCCAATGAAATAATAATAATATTAATAATAACTATAGTATAATAATGATGTAATAACAATATAATAACAATACAGTGTAATAACAATAATAATATAATAGCAAATAAATAACAATAATAATAGTCCAATGAAATAATAATAACAATAATAATATTCCAATGAAATAATAATAATAATAATAATAATAATAATAATCCAATGAAATAATAATAATAGTCCAATAGTCCAAGTCGAATAGTCCAATGAAATAATAATAATAATAATAATAATAATAATCCAATGAAATAATAATAATAATAATAATAACAATAGTAATAATGCAATAACAATAGTAGTCCAATAATCCAAGTCGAAATAGTCCCATGAAATAATAATAATAATTATAGTATAATAATAATGCAATAATAATACAATAACAATACAATGTAATAACAACAACAATAATAATAATAATAATCCAATTAAATAATAATAATAATTAAATGAAATAATCATAATAGTCCAATATAGTAATAGTCGAATAGTCCGATGAAATAATAATAATAATAGTTATAATATAATAATAACGTAATAACAATATAATGACAATACAATCTAATAACAATAATAATATAATAATACAATGAAATAATAATAATAATAATAATACAATGAAATAATAATATTAATAATAATAATAGCGGAAAATAGTATAATGAAACGCTTTTCATAGTTGAAAATTCCCATTCCGTAATTTCCGTCAGTAATCGGAAATGTACTTGATATTTTTGTGTAGCCCTGTATAGGATCTATGGAATTTATGAACACCTAGTAATATGCAAAAAAATTTAAATCGCGTACCACAACTGAAAACGCACATCCAGCAATTATTCATCATAGGCAGTACTGAAGCCAAACACAGTTCCAGCAAAAAAGTTTTGGCACTCAAGCCATAATCTTAATGTTCATATGACTTATTTTACCCTTTCCTGCTTTAAATAGAAGAGGCGGGTGAGGGTTTCTATCGCGCGTTGGTGAGGTGGAGTGTTGGCCATAGTAGCTTGAGATCACTCAGCGTTCTCCTTTTTTTTTTCTCAGTTCTGGTAATGATTTGAAACAGGGCTTTTAAAAAAAATTTCAATGACTGTTAAGATTTTTTTTTCCTGGCACTGTACTTTTGTGTGTCCTTGTAAATGAACGGTAAATTATATGCACACCGGGTTCCAGGATAAGCGCCTGGTCAAACACTAAAGTGATATATATATACATGTAAATTTCAATACGTATAAAATAGTGTAATATCAATCAAAGACACTGCAAAGGATTTTTCCTCTTAGGCCGTAATGTAACGTAATTCTTTTATTCTTTTGAGTGTCGCTGTAAATGAACAGTGAATTCTACACACTCTATTTGCAATACAGAACATGCCACTGTAAGCCCCAATAACACATATCAATTTCATGGCAATCTGACTATACAGGCATTCTGACTATATCCTCTGTCTAAGGCGGAATCGATCGGGGCCGTTGTAATTTCCGTTGTAGACAATATTCCGCCTTAGACAAATTTTACTCTATGTCTATGGACTCGCAGGGACTTGGAAATCTTTCCGAGTTAGACAGATTTCCGTCTTACACAGAGTCCGTCTTACAGAGAGTTTATTGTATTTACGCGAGTTAAAGTACGGACAGAGACACAGAAAAACGGAATTCATAAACACTTTCAACTATGTCGAAAAATGTTAAAAGGAATAAAAAGGTTACTAATGATTAAGTTCTATACTTAGAAAGATTTTTTTTTCAGCCATAAATAATCTCATTATAAGAAAATAAACTTTCACTTGATAAAAAAAAGAAAAACTAGATGGAATGCATTTTAACCGAATGACAAATTTCTCTGTTTTGTTGATATACATTCATCATTCGTTGGCAGCATTTAAACTATTTTTTTATGTTCTCCTCTATCATAACAGCATACTGACCTACTTGCTAATAATATAATTAAAATTTACAAAATCTTTTACAACGCAGCTATATTCAAAAAATATTTTTTTTCTTTGTATTAAAGGATTTAAATTTTTCGATAAATTTAATTTAATATATTTTGCTAAACGACATATCTAACCATTTTCTGTTATTTTATTTAATGCTTTTTATTAAATTCATTGTTTCATTAAAAACTATATTAATGTTGTCAAACTAAGTTTAGGGTACAATTTAATTTTATATGAGCAAAGATTTTCTATTTTTGATTTATTTTGCAGTTGGATATTATTCTTTCGGGTGATGTACGATACGCTAAAAACTTAAATTGAAAATATCAAACTTTTTTTTTAAATTTAAACGAAGTGAGAAAGTATCCTAATCTTTCAAAAAGTATTAAAAAGTGTAATTAAGGTAATTAATGATCAGATTTATCAAATTGATTACTGTAATCCATGGTCTGTTTAGGTAAAGGATTTCTACGACTAAAAGAACATACTTCATCTGTCTGGCGATTTTCATTTTAACTTTATTAAATAAGCTGACAGAATATAAGGAATTACTAACAAAAGATGCATTTTACAAAAGGTTAAGCTTTATATATGATGACTAATTTTTATTCATAAAATGAACTGCATTATATTTTCTCATTGAAATATTTTAGTTTTAGTGCCAGTAGAAATCTGATAAGCATTCACAATTTATAGACTGTTGCAACTGTTTAAAAGAATAGTTTTGATAAATTGTTCACTTTTGTGTCTTGTTATATTTAACATTAGGTTTAAATTTCAATTGCAGAAAACATTTAAATTTACAAATGATTCAGGGCTACGTCCAAAAGCAAAAGTCTTAATCTTTCAACCATAAATAAACTCATTATGGGAAAATAAATTTTATTCATAAAAGTGTAAGAAAAATATCTGGATGCATTTTAAAATAAAATAAATTTGTCTGCCTTGTAGTAAGATTGTCCTGATTTGTTGACAGGCTTTTTACGTGCGTTCGTAATTATATAAATACGCAGCACCTATAATCGTCGTTCAGTCCGTCCGTCTGTCTGTCCATCTGTCTGTCCGTCTGTCCGTCCGCATATAACAGAGCAAAAATTGCCCAACCGAATATTCTGAAATTTTAGATATATAATTGCTGTAAAATTTTGTCGAGTCATTTCAAATTTTATGAAAATCAGATGTATAGTTTAATGGCAGGGACAGTCAAAAGCTTTCCGTTATATTACGGCTAATGGAAAAAAAATATTGCAAATGCATTTTAATGATGTTACAGCCTTTCAAACAGAATGAAATTGATATGCACTTATGAAGTGCACTAAAATATACAATCAATACAATATGCGATGCAAAAAAAATATTATAAAACTAGTTATAGCACGAACGCACCTCATTTGCCACGTTTGACGAGCAATTTCCAACTTATTAGGATTTCGCTACAGTGACGAAACCCTATTCGTCTCACTGCTCTGTCTGTCTGTGGAAGAGTTTGTTCTCAGAAACTGTATAAGTTAGATATTTGAAATGTTGCATCCTTACAGCTGAATACCTCCAATCACAAGACAAATCATAAATTTTTGAAAAAGTCTAATATTATTTTTGTTCCGGCTAATTCGCTAAACAACTACTTAGCCAGCGCTTGCTACGTTTGAACTGTATACTTCTGAACTGAAACGAAGTATCTGTTGTTGATATTAGAATTCTTTGGATGCATCGCGTCGAATAGCGCTTAATAGATTTTTTATGTTCCTTTTGTTATTAAATTTTGTGCCGTTAAAGATACTGATTATTCATGATTAGTTACGATTACAAACACTGATACAAACCCTTACTTGATATTAGATCAAATATGAAATGAATATTTAGATTAATTTGATTAGAACAGAACAATTTTAATTAAATGAACTAATTTAATCACATCCGATCCTTTTTGCGATTTAGATTTTAAAAAAGAACTTTAACTTCAGTCTTTTTAGCTCTGGCTTGAACGCTCCGTAGTAAAGCATCTTCCTGCAATCAAAAGTCTTCCGAGAGTGCTCGGCGTCAGAGTTTGAAATTTTTTCAAAGGAATATATTTTATTATCCAATAGATTCTATTTTACAGTTTTTTGTTTGTTTATTTGTTTGTTTTTTTTTTTTTTTGCCATTTTAAGGCCAAAAATGTTTTATAAATCTTTTTAGGATATCGTTCATCTGACAAAACCTTATTCGTCTCACTCCTCTGTCTGTCGGTCACAGTATTTGTTCTCAGAAACTGTATAAATGAGAGACTTGAAACGTTGAATACTTATATATGTATAGCTTCAACCACACGACAAATTATAAAATTTGAAACAGTCTTATAATTTTTTCATTAAATGAATTAATTTAAGACGTTGGTGAATGACGCGTTCTAAACGGAAAGTTCAGTGTCGGTCAACGGTGACTGATGTGGCGCTTAACGTATTAATGACATACAACTATTTTTGCGTTTTAGATTATAAAACAGACCCTTAATATTTTCAACTTTCCAAGACCCTTTTAACTTTTTCGCGCTGGCTCGATAGCTCCGCGGTAAAGTATCTTCCTGCTAATCAAAAGTTTAACTGTTCGATGCTTGGCGTCAGAATTTGGAATTTTTTCCTAGAATATATTTCATTATCTAATAGATCCAATATTTCTGAATTTTTGTTATTTCTTCTCCATTTTAAGGCCAATGCCCCTAATGTAATATTCTGCTCCTAATGGGATTTTGCGACACTAAACCCTATACAACAATTTTTATCAACGATTTTTAATTTTTATCAGAAAATAGAATGAACAAAGATAAAAATACCTCATTATTTCTCTCTTGTCTGCAATAATGAAAGCTATCTAATTTTCACCATTTTGAAGAAATTTCATAAAATGCTTTTAAAATTAAGATATAAAAGTGGGGATATTTAAAAAAAGCAGATAGTGCGGTAACATCTACAGATGAAAAGCTTTCAGTTAAAAAAAAAAAAAAATAGTAAAATTGGTTTAGCAGAAAGATCAGGGCAGATGACTAAAAAACACACTTGTATTTTAAATATATAGATTATATAAAATTAGGAAAAATTAAATTAAGCAAATTATGTTATTTTGATAAAATTATAGCAGAATGTCCTAAAGAATAGCATTAAAATTTTAGTATTCGAGAGAATTTTGGACAAAAACTTCAGGAACATAATATTATTTTAAACCACGAATTATTTGTTTGCTTGACTAACTCAGCTAAGCAAATCCATCCAGGTGAGAATCATCAATTTCTGTAATATAAATCGTTTTTATTTGCATGTCACCTCTCTTTTATAAAGACACTCTAAATTTTTGTAAAATATTGCGTTTTATCAGTGTGTGATTTCGATTACATTATTTTCAAAAGTGAAGCATTTTCACCTGTGAAGAATTTCAAAGCAGCTGGGCTGTGAAAATGACACACTTCTACAAAACATAATTCAGGTTTAAGAATTAAAATACACGCTTTTTTATAAAATGACGTCATTTGCATCCACTAAAGCAATCCACTTTTACAATCCACTCTTAAACCTAATCTATAGAAAAGTATGCATATGACGTAATTATCACGGAATAACAGACAATATTCTTGACATAGCCCATACTTTAATTTCAACTTTTTTTCAGGTTTTATGAGAAAATGGCAACAAAAAGATACAGTATCGCCTATTTTCGACTATTTTCCGTTTACTTTCAATGACTTTCAATAGAAATTATGTACTTTTGTTGCCACGATCAGAAAAATGTTATTAAAAATTACAAAAAATATTAATATCTCAAAAATAAATTGAGATACAGCTTTTAAACAGATAGCATTTAAAAGAGCATTTTTTTTCTTATACGACTGTGTAAAAATTTAAAATGTGCGGTGTTTAGAAGTTTAAAAATTTGCAGTAGAGAAAATTGCAAAACCAAAATTTTATTTCAAATTTCAAATTGTTGTCATTCGCAAAATGACGTATGCGTTACCTACAGATGTGTTTGTCCTTTATAATATAGATATTTGACTGAAAATAATAAACTAAGAAATTTGGAAAATCAAATTCAGAGTGATAAAAGATTTTGTAACTGTATTTACTATAGACAACAAATAAACGAAATCATAGGGTTATTTTCATCCTTTTACTGATATTTCTTTCTGTTATCATTAGGTACCATTGAAGCTAACGAGTGTTTTTAGTAATCCTGCGTACACACATATTCATTTTTTATATTTTAAAAAAGAATATTTATCTCAGAAATACGCACAATCAACAAATTAATTATCGTTGTACATGGTTTATTATGCTATGGTCTAAGATTTAATAAGGTTAGTTGGGGCAACTGGACCATGATTTTAAAATGTGACTCTGGAGCTTATGACAATTCAACTTCAAAAAAGCTAATGTTCATTTGAATTAAAGTCTTAATTTCTGTAAATGTGTTCAGTTAGATTCCCTCTATCAGACAGAAATGCTCAAAATTACATTTTAATTTTTAAAAATATAAAAATATGCATATTTCATCTTTCTTTCCTCGTGGGTCCAGTTGGCCCATAAAAATGGGGTAAGTGGACCAGGAGGGTCTATGTTCCACACGCGTTTATTTTTATTATTTTTTTTTTTTTTTTGCATATAGGATATTAGGTCCTGTTTGAAAAAGTGCAAATAACTTTAAAAAATTTAAACCAGGCAGATCATGTAAATTATATGTCAATAAAGAGGGAAACCTTTGCTGTCAATGTGTCTCAAAAAAGCGCGAAAGGGGAAAATATTAGATTTATTTATACCAAAAAACATAAAAATTACCAAAAACATAGTACGTACTTATGTACTTTAGTATAGGTAATAAGTATAAAAGTCACATGGATATTTTAAGGAAAAAAATAGCAAGGTAAATCTATGGTCAAACGGCTACGTAAGCACTTAAGTACTTTATCGGTATCCAGTGGTCGCATTATATAGGGAAAATTTTATTGTTTCTACCAGAACCCTTAATGAGTGTCCTTCATGATAATTTAATTAACATATTCTAAAGAAAGATGCGATGAAGATATTATTTTCAAAATAGTGGTGGGAGCAATAAAATTTTCCCTATAGAATGCGACCCCTGTATCTTACAATTTCAAGGTTTGGCTATCTCGCTTTCAGGGGCAAGTACTTGCATTCGTAAAATGTTGAAATATTTTAATGACACCTGTATTTACAAGAGAATATATTTGAAAACAAGTAAAAGTGTATTTTCGCGTACTTAATAAAGGTGAAATTTTCATTATAAAATTCCGGTGCCAATGTGGCAATTAGGAATTAAAATTATGTGGTGCCATAATGGCATCACCGCCCTTCAAGGAGTTAAGAAATTTAATTTGATACCACCCAATGTGCTTTTTTAAAATTTTATTACGTAATATTAATAAGGTAATCTATAATTTTCTTTATTGTGAGCAAAAAACAATAGAGAAATTTATTTCTCGTAGCAAGAGAAACTCAAAAAAATTATTTATAACTATTGGGGTAACTGGATCCAGCATGTTTCAGTTGCCCCGGATACATAATGGAATTATGAATAAAGTGGAGGAGACATATAGTGTATTGTCTATCATTTGCGAGTGAAGTAACTGAGGAGGTTGTCACAAGATGGCGGCTGTTTTTTTTAATCGGACCAACAATTTCATTACCGCCGGTGAAAACTTTCACCAATAAACTTGAATAGAAAATTCCGCCTTATATAAGCGCCTTATTCTTGAGACGTTTTTCTCACAAATATGCTAAAAAAATTCTATTTATTTTTACTGGTGTCAGTCTGCCCAGGTGTTATAATTTTTTACTGATATTAACAGGAGGTTGTCTTCGTTGTCACAATATGGCGGAAGTAAACTTCCACCAGTAAAAATGAATATCAGTTTTTGTCACTTTTTTTGGCTGAAAATTTCCTTTAATAAGGCGTTTAAATGAAGAGAAATTTTCTATTTTAATTTGCTGGTGGAATTTGGACCTCTGAGTAATGAGCCCCTGCGATAGAGATTACAGTTGAACCTTCTTTATTTTAAGGATATGTCAGTTCCTATTTCTTAATTGATCCATGGAATACATGTCCCAGTTACCCCATTCTTGAAAAATTTATGGGGTAACTGGGACACAGGGCTTAGATTTGAAACATCAAGTAAATATGTATAGATACCTAATAATATTAATGTAGTTATATGCCTAATCTTAAAAAAAATCGTTTAATAAAAGTACTTACAGTATTTTAATAAAAAGCCGAGGAAGTTCAGCCATATTGACGTTGTTTTTTAAAAAAGAAACGTAAATTTTTGACAACCTATCACAGCAAAGTGAGAGTTATGATTGTTAGGCTATTGTTTTAGGAATTGGAGATTAAGGTGTTTAGTTCACAAAAGCTAAAACTTAAAAAACATCAACAGTTTTTTATAAAATAGCCTATGGCCCAGTTACCTCATGGGTCCAGTTACCCTAACTAACCTTACCTTGTATGTCTGTTATTACTTGCCGTGCATACTTAAAATTGGCGAAAGATTACAAAATTATTTTTTATAATAGAAAGATAATAACTGAAGGAATAAAACAATCACAAAATTTGTATTACTTTCTTTTTTACATACAAATAATCACAAAATTTATATTACTTCTCTTTTTACATACAAATATTGAAAAAGCAATACTCGTATAAAGCAATATAGTTTATTTCCCATTTCAAAGGAATTTCTATGGAAATATTTCGTATATAGTGGAACGCAGCAGCTTTACAAATAATTACGCTGTAAACTGTTACTGTTTTCGTAGCATCTTTTTATACTATGTGAAATTTTGTGCGTCATATGACTAGTCAAATTTCCTCTAAGTTTCTTTTGCTTTTATGAATTTATATATTGTTATCTATTTGTTTAATTTAAAAGGATTAAAATATATTCGTTCTCAAAACTTTCACAACATTTTCTTAATACAAAGTATTTTTTTCTTATTACCCTATTTTTCTAGAGTTTTTAAAATTTTTATTTTATAATATAATCTATTTATAGAAAGATGCAACATTAACAAAGAATGGATTAATAAGGTACGACTTATAAACTTCAAAATTTGTAAATCCAATAAATTACTTTAGAAGTGGTTTTTAACATCAAGTGACACAGCACTCCAATATTAAATGCATAAACAAAATAATTAATCTCTTTAAATAAAGCTCGAAAGGTCGCCTTTCACTGTGCACCGAATTAGTATAATAAGATTTAACTTTTTCTATATCTTTTGTCCTTTAAAAAAATATGCGTACATACACATATATATACATATAGATAAGGGGCATTCTCACAATCTTTTGACTTTCAGGAATAAAAATGTGGTGAAATTAAACTTGCTAAAATAACATTTTAATCTGATAGACGAATGCCTTAATGATTCAAAATAAAGCAAAAATGGTCAGCAGCGAAAAAATTTTTATTTAACTGAGGTTTATGTTAAACTTGCGAGTTTAATTTTACTTACCATTTTACCACTAAAACTTTTTATTTTCTTCTAAATTTTTACTTATAATGAATTTGCACAGTACACACAGGACATTCAAATAAGAAATAATAACAATGTAGTTTTTTTAGTACAAAATTTTGGTATAATATTGTCTTAAAGGGGTGTTAAAGAAGGGACGGTAAGGTAAAATATGGGGACGGTATAGGAAAAAAGGGACGAAATCAGACAAAAAGGGTCGATAAGGATGGAACGGTAAGGAAAATTACCACCTATTTTAGGCAAATCATTTTAAGACTAAATGATAGCCACAGTGTTCATTGATATTTAGAAACAGTTATTTACATTGGATTAAGTTAAAAAAAAAAACAAAAAAACAATTAATTTATTTCGAAAAGTGCAGGAATAGACCTTGGGGACGATAAGACTACCAATAAAGCCACGATGCTTGAAATTGATATTTAAATGCTGATTTAAATTCTGCAGTAAATTTCCTGTCAAAGAATTTTAGACATTCTTTCTCTTGCATACTTCTGCGTGAGAAAAAACTTGAAAAAAATTCTGTGGCTGCATCTGAAGTGATTTTCTGTATAATTTTAGAAGAGGGATGGTAAGGAATCTAACACCCAGGGACAGAGTTTAAAAAATAATAACAACCCTTAAAATGTGTGCAGGTTAATTATTTGCTACCTATTTATATAAAACAATAGTTCCAGTTTCAGAAAAAAATTACACCGACTTATTTTTATTCAAACAATTTTATACAGACACCTCCAAACATAACTAGTATGTTGTGGCCGTCACAAAACTTTCTTCTATATAAATCACGTCAGTTAAATCATTTAAATAGTACAAGAAATAACAACGATTTAGTACCAATTCATATCAAAATATATCCGAATTTGAAGTTGGATGAAAATTCGTGCATTAGTTCTTGAGATAGAGCTATAGCGGAAATTCTGAAAAAAGTAGCATAGCAGCGCCACCTGCTGAGCGATTTACACCAAAAATAAGCAGCACTAAATAATATCAAGGTATACCTGAATCTGAAGTTTGTTGAAAATCCAAACATTAGTTCTTGAGATAAATCTATTGCGAAAATCGCAAAAAATACAGCATAGCAGCGCCACCTGTTGAGAGATTTACACCAAAAATTAAACAGCACTAATTTATACGTCAATTCATGTCAGAGACTAACTAAATCTGAAGTTTGATGATAATCCGTGCAATAGTTCTTGAGATACAGCTCTTGCGGGAATCATGAAAAATGCAGCAGAGCAGCGCCACCTCTTGGGCGATTTACACCAAAAATTAAACAGCACTAATTTATATCAGGGACTAACTGAATCTGATTTTTGATGAAAATTCGTGCATTTTTTCTTGAGTTAGAGCTATTGCGATAATCATGAGTAATGCAGCATAGCAGCGCCACCTGTTCTGTGATTTTCACAAAAAAGTAATCAGCACCAAACTATGTCCTAAACTAAAATTAAACTCTGTGGCTATACAATCCAAGAAGGATGTGGGCCGACAGTGCCCATCTCTGTTTTCTTGACCCTGGGCCCCGAGGTGCTATGCAGCATGCGTCCCGGCCAGGTGGTCAACCTAACGCGAGACCCTCGGTGTTTAGTTCCCAAGCAAGCTTGGTTCTCATTTTATCGACCCCGAAGGGATGAAAGGCTGAGTGCACCTTGCCCAGTCGGGAGTCGAACTCTCGACCTGCGGTGCGGCAGACAGGTGTGCTGACCACTACACCATTGGGCAAAACTATGTCCTGGACTAACTAAATCTGAAGTTTTATGAAAATCCGTGCAGTAGCTCTTGAGATATAGCTATTGCAGAAATCGTGAAAATGCCGCATAGCAGCGCCACCTGTTGGGCGATTTTCACCAAAAACTAATAAGGTCCAGTTTATATCAAGGTCTAACTAAATATAAAGTTTTGTGAAATTCCGTGCATTAGTTCTTGAGATAGAGCGCCCACAAAATTTTTGTCACATACAGACTCACAGAGTGACAGACAGACTCACAGACAGACTTTTCTAAAAACCATCAAATCGTGTTCTGGGCATTCTAAAACGTCTAAATCCGTCGAAATTTTTTACGAATCCAATACTTTCTTCTTGTAAAGATAGAAGAAAGTAAAAATCAGCATCAGAGATACGGGACGGTATAGGAGTTTTCCTGGTATTTGGACCCCAACATCGTCCAAAATTTATTTATCTCGTTAATACTGTTATGTAATCATGCAATGGAATGTTCCTCAGTGTATGAAATAAAAAAAAACACAAGAACATGGACTAAAATGAAAATTATTTTTCAGGGACATAAAAGTCAAAAGATTGTGAGAATGCCCCATATATCGATATAGATATATAAAGGATTTTTTATATTTAAAGGTAGATTTTCTTCTATTCGATAATTACAAAATAAGTGGAAAGATTATGATCAAGATTATTGTGCTAATTTTACAAATAAATGATTAAGTCTTCACGGAAGAATTTACATCTTTTAATTTTCCTTAGAATTAAAAATTCACTTGGATTCGACAAGAAGAAATAACACCATATTTCCAAGGTTCGCATTTAGAATTTTATCCAAAATTCACCTATTAAATTTACGAATTATAAGGCAGTAATGAAGAAAGTTCTACAAAATTGGGTAATTTGAACTCAATTCTAAAACTCCAAAAACGTTGTTTTAACTCTCTAATGACTTTTTTTTATAATTAAACGAAACAAAGCGTTAATACAAATATAAAAAAAAATAAATAATAATAATATTATACTGTTAGACATATATTAAAAATATGAATATAGACTTAAACAAGCAACGAAAATCCTTGAAACTTCTCTATTTTTAGGTGCGTTCGTAATTATATAAATACATAAATACGTAGCACCTAATAGTCGTTGTCTGGTTCGTCCGTCTGTCAGTCCGCATATAACACCGCAAAAACTAACCCAACCGAATGGTTTGAAATTTAATATGTATAATCGTTGCAGAATTTTGTCGAGTCATTTCGAATTTTATGAAAATCGAATCAAAACTTAAAAAGATATTTATAAAAGTTTTCTTCATTATATTAATCCTATCATACGTAATTAATTCAATGATATCGATAAGTAATGATTCCAGGTTGCCATGATGATTACGCCCCATTTAAGGTGAAGTCATATTGTTTCATTATTACTGAATTTAATATATATAATCTTAATAAATTTTGTATTGATGCATGTTTGCATAAGGGTGCAACAGCTATTGAACCAAAATATGAATGTTTATAAATCTAGTTATAGTACGAACGCACATCATTTGCCACGTTTGATGTACAATTTCCGACTTATTTTAATTTAGTCCATGCATTGTTTTCTCACGATTAAGGTTTATTTTCAACATCGTTTCTATGTTTGCATTTTTATCTGACCGTAAAGCATAATATTCATTTCTTAAATTTCCCATATTATTTCTATAAAAGTTGGAACAAAAAAATGATGAAATTATTCAGCTAGCAATATAAAATTTAAAAAAAATGAATTTTTAATTTCTAAAAGTCTTTGTATATCTATTTGAAAAAAGGCATTATTTCAAAGTTTTCAAACTATCAAAAATATATACGCTTATTACATATGAAGCTTTCATAATATTTAAACAGTATACGAAACTTACAGAAATTTCTCTCTTTTTTTTTTTAATTTTAATCATTGCAACATTTTCTCACAATTAAGGCTTATTTTAAACACCATTACTTTTATTCATTTTTATTTGACCATTATACGTAATAATCACTTCTTAAATTTCCCATATTATGAAAGGAAATAAAATGAAATAATAAAAAAAAAAAGACGATGAAATTACTGGACAAGATAATCCCCTAGACATTCTAGTAAACAAGATAATTCACTCTGCTTTTCCCAGAAGGGATGATTTCTAAAGCTGTTACGTCAAGATACGGGTTACATACAGCATCTGTTTAAAATAGATATGATGGCTTAATAAATGCTCTCTTAATGTTGTCTTCAAAAATAAAATTTTAATACCTTTTTTTTGTGTGAATACATTTTAATTAATTTACTTGAAACGGCAGATGTGCTTTAGCGATAGGTGTAAAATCTTGACTTAATGATTTTGACGTCTTGTGTTAAAATTAATTAATTGTATTTCAATATCGATACACAGGTTGGGTAATTAATAAAAATGTATTAAATGAGTTAATGTTGCTTAAACAGTCCATAAAACTTTTCTCTTTCAAAATTGAATTAACATGAAGAGTTTCATACATTTGCAAGTGAAATATGCATCATACAATAATAATTTTGGAAAATTAGAAAAAATGTATATATGGAGGGGGGTAATAAAAATGATGAAGTCCTGGTAGGATAAATAATTGCTTAAGAAACTTTACAATTTGGTAAAATAACTTATTTATTTACATTTTAGTTTAAATACTTAGCTAGTAAAGCAGTTGACGTACTTTCGCTACAGTTAGTTTATATAGTCCGATAATACACTGTTAAAACCTTTTCTGTGAAATTACAAAGAATCTACGGGTAATCCATTATCTTAAGATTTATATAAAATTACAGAGATTAGAAAAACCGGGATTCTGTTAAATAACGGGTATTCGGTAAATTTACAATACACACTTTAAATTATCATCATTAAAATACAAAAGACTGCATTTTTTTTTCTTTTTTAATGATCATAATTTAATTTGGTTTTCAAAATTAGTGAATCACTCAATCTTCAGTGAACTTCAAAGAATTTGAATTTTTCGAGTAAATTTAAATTGCTGTATCATTTAATTTTTACACAATTTGTTTCTAGCCGTCATGGGGCTTGAACCCGAGACCTCTTGACAATGGTACACTGTAAAAAAAAATCTGTGAAGTTACTAAAGTTTTTCTAGGAAACTTGGATTCCTAGAACTTTTCATGTAACGGCAACAACAAAATTTCATGTAACAGACACACTTTTGCGCCGAAAATCAAAAAATCTGTAAGGTTACTAAGAATTTTTTTGGAAACTGGGATTCCGAGAACTTTTCATGTAACTGCAGCCAGGGTTACAAATAAAAGTTTAGTAAGATTACTGAAATTTTAGCAGATTCATTTGTAAAGTTACAGATTTTTGTAGCTTTACAAAAACTAGTTTTGTAGATTTGCAGCTTTTTTCGTACAGTTACAGGTAAAAGTTTAGTAAGCATGTAACTTTACATCTGTAGAACTACAGATTTTTTTTTACAGTGTAGAACACCTTACTGACTGAGGTATAAAAGCTGTCGCTATTGAGTACAAAGTATGTCTTTTATGATTCAGCGAGGAATAATCGATTGTACTGGTGCTTTTCAAAGATTTAGCTTCAAGTATATTCGTTACAAAATTAGTAAACAGTTTATTTTAATTGATTTTAGACACATAATATTTATTATTAGACACATAATATTTATTGTTTAATTTATTTTAGATACGTAATACATATTTTTTAATCAATTTTATCTTTTTAGCAAGTTTAATTAACAAAAAAAAAATTCTATGGAGTTTTCTTAAGAAAAAATTTGAATCTGATTCCTTTTTTACAACAATAATGTTTTAGAGAATTTTTCGAAATCGTGACACACTATTTATTTTTGAATACTCTAATATTTTGAAAATAATTTTTTAGTAAAAAATAAGAGAAAAATAAACAAAAAATATTTAAAAGTGATTTTTTACGTTTTCATTATTTTATTCATTCTGTGTAATATGTTTTAGAAGATTAATATATTTTTTATAACGAATGAAATAATAATAATAATAATAGCATTGTAATAATAATAACATCTTTGAAATAATACTACACAATTTACTTTCAATATTACCAAACTTCTGGCATACGGTGAAAGAAACAACAGCAACGTGTTTGTCCATAAAAAATCCCCACTAACTCCAAGAAGATGATTTTTTCCCTTTCTAAAGTTTAAAAAAAAAATAAAAAAATAAAAAATAAACTAAATTTTCTTCTTTAATATTTCTAATAAAAATGCAAAACTTTTTTTAAAATTGTGTATTTTGAACTACACTTTACACAAAGATGAAAATATCTTTAAATAAAGGCATGGAAATCCCCACAGGGTTTCGCTGAAAAAAAAAAAAAAAGGAGATTCTACTGGCAATCAAGATGCCAGTACTATTTCCGTATTTTAACGGAAAATTTCCCCCATAAATTCCAGAAATCCGTATTTTTACAGAATTTTTTTTACCATAAATTACAGAAAAATTTCCGTTTTTCTGGAATTTAGGGGGGGGGGGATTTCCGGTAAAATACGGAAATAGTACCGACGTCTCGATTGTCAGTAGAATCTCCGTTTTTTAGTCCGTTTTTTTTTTTTTTTTACAATGATTATATATCAGAAAAGGTAAATGTCTGTAAAATGATGACCGAGAAATTCAATCGTATGTATTTAATCGAGAACTAGTGTAAATTTACAGAGAGTCTCGCTTTTTTCCTGTGTTTTACAGAAATTTGTAACAGTGTAACTGTGAATGTGTAAAATGTCAAAGCAGCCAATAAAAGGCCAGGATAGAGATCAATATACCAAAGAGGAATTTAGTGTATTCATTATACAGTTTTTTCACTTAAAACGCTTACTTTGCTTCATTTTTATTTGACAATAATACATTCTGATTGTTTCTTAAATCTCCTCATATTCTGAAGGGAAAAAAACATTAAATTACAGGACAACATAACTTCATAGACTTTTTAGTAAAGCATATAATACACTCTCCTTTTCCCATAATGAGAGATTTCTAATGCTCGTTACGTCAAGATATTGGTTATATTTAGCATATGTTTTAAACAGATATGATGGCTTAATAAATGCTTTATTAATATGGCATTTAAAAATAAATTTTTAATTATTTCTTTTGTGTGAAATGCGCTTTAATTAATTTGCTTGAAACGACAGATGTGTCTTACTGATATGTGTAAAATATTGACTTAATTAATTCGATGCCCGGAGTTAAAATTAATTAGCCGAATTTCAAAGTCGATACATAAGCTGTATTAAGAAGTTTTAATAACAACTGATAAATAGACTGGTTAAATAGTCATTAAAAGTTTCTTATTCTGAGTTCAAATAACTCCTATAACTATCCGGATTTTGAAAATAAAATATCAAGGTACATTAATATTTTTTTCTGCAATTAAAAATAATATAATGCAATGAAAAATAATTTTCTACATCAAAATCACGAAAATACACATTTTATTTAAAAACAAATCTGTATTACTATTATTATTATTATTATTATTTTTATTATTATTAACTTTCTGCTTTGCAGTATATTGTATAAGAAGGGAATTTTTGTTCTTTAGAACTTTCTTTTGTATAACCTTACATTATTACCTCTGTGCACAGCGAATTTTTTTTTCTCTTATGATATTCTTTTACACATAATCTTACATTATTGCTTCTATGCACAGCGTGTTTTAAGATAAATATTTATTTCTCTAAATAAAGTGATAAAGTTGTCATTTGACTATAATATTGATGATGATTACATATTTTAATAGCATTTCCTTTACCATTATGTAAATCTTATAAATTTTCCTAGAAATTTCGAATATATAATTGTTTTGGTAATATTACATATTAATATATATATATATGTATTAAAAAAATACAGAAAACTTTCTTTTAATGCATTTCTCCCTTTATTGCGTGGGTGTCGCATGTTTATGTCAAACACATATATTATATGCGATAAGTAGAATGGTAACTGTTTTATGGCAAGAAAATATTATGCATAGGTACTTCATACAATAAATTATTCTATACCAAGATAAACAAGAAAGAAAAAATAATGTGTCAAGCATAGATTATGAAACACTTTCCAACGCATTCAGAATAATGTAACAAAACTGCGCCGTTTAAAAAAATTAAATATTACGTCTAATTTAACCATATGGAAATGCATAACACATTTCAAAACCCAATTTCACCTATTCCCAATCGGAAAATTATCCCAATTCTTTGAGCAGCCTTGTATATGATACATAGATTTGTATCTATTAACTACACGCATGCCAAAATTTAGTTCACTTAAGAAATACATAACTTCAGTTGAAAATTCTCCTTCAGCAATTTTCTCTAATGAAGAAAAAGGTACGGGGATACTTTTGTGCAGCTCTGTATATAAGGTATAGAATTTATATATAACGAGTAACATGCAAAACATTAATTAAATTTAAAAGCACATACCGAATTTTAAACCGTACACTCCAGCAATTATTACTTAAAGACAGTGCTGTAACCGATTTCTTTTATGTGACCCTGTAAATGAATAAAAAATGTTATAAATGCCCTGTTCTAATGTGGTCATAGTGATATTCAGTGATTTATGTCAGTTTCAATATATTTGCAACAGCGTAATGTCATTAAAATGCTATGCAAACGAGTTTTCTCCATATAGTATATTGTAATGGAATACTTTTGAGTGCCCCTGTAAATGAACTATTAATCTTACGTACTTCATATACAATAGCAAACTTGCTTTGGTGACACTAAATAAGCTTTATCAATTGCATGAAAATCCGAGTATATTTACGGGAGTTAGAGCGTAGACAGACCGACAGACAACCAGAACGCATAAACACTTTTCAACTTTGTTGGAAAGTGTTAAAAGGAGATGAGACCGAGAGAATGAAGATAAAGTAATACCATAAAAGAAAATTTAGAAATACACCTTAACGAACGAAAAAAACAGCACTTTCTGAAAGAATCGGTCTGTGTTTTTTAAGTGCAGAAAGGCGTGCTACTGCTATGAGAGCAAAAGCAATATTAAAAAGAAATAAAAGTAAAATAGGACTAGCAAAACAAGTGATTAAGAAAAGAAAACTGATAAACATTTGAAGAAAGAGAAAACAACCAATCAGGAAAAAACTGACCTGAATAAACGCTTCTCCTTATAATACTTGTTTGTAAATAAATTGCTTTAGGAATACAAACAGAACAGAAAACAAACAAAACATGAAGCATCATATTGGATAGCAGCCGCAGTGCTTATATAAATATAAAATAAATGTTATTCAAATGTATAATCATTATCAATGTTATAGTCTAATAAAAATTTTGTAGAAGTAATAAAAAAATACGATGTTTGTTTATATCTGTGATAAATCGTGAAATATAATACCTATAATTATGACAGGAGGTATAGGAAATAAAGAATAAAGAGTGGCGATCGTTAAAATAAATTTTTAAGTAATACAGTCACGCTCGTTATAACGATCTAATCATTCCATATGAATATCGTTACAACGGCTGGTCACTATAACGGATTCTTTAAACATATTACATAATAGAATTATACTTATATGCATTATATCAATATAGAAAAAATAAATAAAAGAATTGCATGTAGATCTTAATATAAATAACCAATGATAATTCTAAAATAAAAACGGAATTGAAAGTGAAATGTATCTAAAAATGTTATACTTATGATACAGTAAACTGCCGACTATCCGGCTTAATGTGGCGGTAGGCTTGGCCGGATAACAAAAAAGCCGGATAGGCCAGAGTTCTATAAATATTTACTTTTATCCCCCTCGCCCTCCATGATATTAAAAACACATGTTACACATCTATTTATATAAAATCCAAGTCTCTGTGTGTCCCTCACGATTCCGGTAGGACCGCCTCATTGAAATGAGTAATTGTTGAAAAAAACTAATGCAGGGTTACCACAGTAGCGCCAAATGTTAGCCAACTTGGTGATAGCTGGGTAATTTGGCGAAATTCCCATTTAAAACCATTAATATTTCATAAAGGAGGTCACTGAAATTTAATTTAAACTCCGCTCTTTTAAGATATTTTTCAAAATCTATGAGTGAGAATTTAAAGTACATCTTTACATCTTCCTCCCGATGCTACTAATAAAATAACCGCCAATAGACGACGCTGTACTGTGTGAGCTCCTAACTGCGCGATTTTAATGTGCTTTAGGTACTTTTCCAGTATAGATGCCTTGGCGAAAAAGGAAATTTGGCAACACATTTTCCGGGAACCTATTCACTGTTTCATTTTATATACACACGCATTTTTTTTTTTAATATTTATACGATTTATTTAATATAAAAAAGACGTTTCTCTAATTTTATAAAGAAATAGATGTGATTTGTACATAAAAACATCAATAATATACATATAAAATAAACATATAAAACAAACAAAAACGCTCATCAAGTTTGTTTTTATAGCTGTTTATATGATTTGACAACAAATCTCGATATTTTTCAGTTATACGGACACCATGCCAAAATGTATGCTAATGCGCCAATTATTTCAAAATGCTAAAATATATTTTTAATTTTATGCCAGCAGTTTAATATGAGTTTTATTTTATTGCTTTATTTTATAACAGTTATTTGTTCACTTATTTTAAGTACATAATTGTGATTTAATGAAATAGTTCGTAAAAGTCTGGAATTTTCAAATGTTATATTTTTTAAATGCTCACTTTAGTGTCGACAATGTTTTTTCTTTTATTTTTCAAATGCTTCAATTCACGTGATTTTCATTTTGCGCCATCTATTACGCTTGGCGACAAAGGTATCCGTATAACGGAAACGAACCCAAATCTTACTTTCTGATGCCCAAATTACACCAAGCTTTAAAAAAAAAAAAAAAAAAAAAAAAACGCCAAAGCTCCTACAGTGGAAAAGTAACAAACTGTCTATTACTTTGCGCTATCTGTGTTATAGTTTGCACTATATGTAAGGGGTGTGGAGCGAAGAGTTTAAAAATTAAATATTAAAGTTTCGGCACAGATGTCATATAATACACGCGTCGAATATTGGCGCGATTTTTTTTCTGACGCCAATGTCATTTACACAACGGGTACTTAACTGGCGGCAAAGTGTCGTTATTTTGCTTGATATGGTAACCCGGATGTTGTTGTTTATGCTGTTGATGTTTTCGCCAAATTGGCGTATATGACAATTGTGCCAAAGTTTCTATAAAGCAGTATAAGACTAAAAAATTAAGAATAAAATAAATGCAAAATAAGACTAAAGAAGAAAGAAAAATCATGCTTTAAGCATAGAATATGCAGCACTTTCCAACACATCCTGAATGCTTTAACAAAACTTCGTTATTTGGGGAAATAAGATAACTAAGTAAACATTTTAGAAGACGCATAAAAATTTTTAAAAATTGATTTCAGCAGTTACCGTCCATAGCCAAAAGTATCGTTATTACATGACACTATTTAGCCAAAATTTAATTTAAACTACTCTTAAAACTACCGAAATCACATTTCCAGATATTATCATCCATAGACGGTTATGTATCCAATTCTTTGCGTGACCCTATATATCATTTTATCTATATTCTACAGACATTTCTTAGTAAACTAAATGCAGTTTAGCGTAAAAACGCATAAATCTTTTAAAAACCACCTTTAAGCAATTCACTCTCATACTCAGTAACCCTTACGAATTCTTTTGTGTAGCCCTGCATATGAACTGTAGCATTTATACACACAGTATAGTATGCATAAATGTAGTGAAACATAAAAGCGCATATCATAATTAAAAATTCATTTCTAGCAATCATTGCTTATGTACAATACTTCGGAGAAAAGTTGCTTGGCGAGAAAGAAGTTTGTCAACGTATTTTCTGACAACATATTTACTGCTTCATACTCACAAGCAATTTTTTCCATATGTATGCAATTTATTTAGGTAGTTGTTAGCTATCCCGTCGACCAGTTTCGCCAAATTATATAGATCGCCAAATTATACAAATTGACATAATTTTTATTTTAAACAACGAAAGATCAATTAAATTAGCAAAACATTAATAAAAATACAAATATAACGTCGAATTAAAAATCACTTGATGACGTAAGAAACACATGATCATGTTTAATGTCAACCATTATTGGCATTTAATCTTACAATTTGGAGACAGTAATTTGGTCGACGGGATAACTAACAAGTACCTTTATTTAATGTAAAAAAAGCTAATTACCCATTTTTTATAAGAAACAGAAGTAATTTTGGCACAGATGTCATATTCGCCCCATATTGGCGCGATTTTTTTCCGACGCCAATTTGGCGAAAACATCAACAGCATAAACAACAACATCCGGGTTACCATATCAAGCAAAATAACGACACTTTGGCGAGAGTTAAGTACCCGGTGTGTATATGACATTGGCGTCAGAAAAAAAATCGTGCCAATATGGGGCGAATATGACATATGTGCCGTAATTTTTGCACAGATGTCATATACGCATCGGGGTTGGCGTGATTTTTCTCTGACACCAATTTGGCAGAAATCTCGCTTTCGAATACCAGTTACTTATATATTTTTAAATTATTTGCTATCATTTTGAAAAGGAAATAACTATAAATAAATAAAAGTTTGAATAATAGCTACAGTACAACACAGTTTATACATTTAAAAACAGAAAATAAAAGCAAATGGACAATTTATTAATAAATAAAAAACAATACCTGGTTACCATAGCAGGCAAAATAACACCATTTTGGCGCCAGTTAGGTATCTCGGTACATATCTGAAATCTGTGCCGTAATTTGTGTATATATATAAAAAAATATTATATATATTTAGAAACGATTTTTTTATGTATATAAGTGCATATATAAACGAAAATAAAAGTTCATTAGATTTGTTTTCATAGCTGCTTATATTTTTTGGCAACATAGCTCACTTTCTGATGCCCGAATTGCGCCAAGCTTTTTTTAAACATGCGCTATAATGGAAAAGTAGCTAAATAAATAATTAACAGAAATAACCAATTATACAAACTAAAACTTGGTACAGATGTCATATTCGCCCCATATTGGCGCGATTTTTTTCTGTCGCCAATATCATATAGGCAACGGGTACTTAACTTGCGCTAAAGGGCTTGATGTGGTAACCCGGATTATGTTGTTTATGCTGTTGATGTTTTCGCCAAATTGGCAACCGAAAAAAATCGCGCCAATATGACATCTGTTCCCAAAACTTTTTATTTCGAGATCAAAGCATTGTTTTTAATTTCAATTAAAAATACATATATCGTTGGATAACTTTAGTTGAAATTAGGTTCACAGCTTAATATCTCATTCCATAAACCTAAACAAACACAAGTGATTCATTCATCGTGAAACTTAAAAAAAAATTAAATCATTGAGGTAATCATTCACAAAGTAAGTTCTCCAACAATCAATGGACAATATTCTAATGACATCATAGTAGGTAAAATGGTGGCGGTATCGATTGTTTATGGTTTGAAATCACAAAGATTTAATTTTGCAAAGTCTCTTACTTACATTATTTTATTGTCATATTTATGAGCTCAGAACAAAAGCATATTTTTTCATTGTTTAGTTATTAAAGACGGAAAAAAATTATAAATGCATGATTTGAAAAATTTAAATAATTTTCTTTCTTAATACTAAAAAATAACATCGGGAAGTAACAGCGGGTTTAAGTTAAATAAGTGTAACTGTTTAATTCTGTTGTAATGTTCAAAATAACTCTATTTATTAGATTTCAGTAAACAACATCAGAGCCCGATTAAACTTTGAAGTTAGCGGAATTACAATGTCATTTCAGGACCTTTCTTTTGGATAAGCTTTTCTAAATTTCATATATACATGGAAACTCTTCTGTGTTAGAAATATTATTCTTAGGACTGACATAACATGAGAACGGCCTGCAATTTTGCACAAGTTTTTGAAAACTACTTTATATCAGAAATTTTGCTAAAAACTGGTTACTTTTTTGTTATAGCGGCCCACACTATTAGGATTATGACAAGTTGCAGCCAATTTCGCCAACGTCGTAACCAAGATCGTGAAGCACACACATATAATACCATATAATTCCATTTCATGAAATCGTATACGATAATTAATAGTTTTTACCTTACTTCAAGTGTAAAATTTATTTATTTTTAAGGTTTAACAATCTAAATTGTCCAATATATGAATTTAAAAAAATCTAAACAAAGATTGAATAGGCATGACCGCAAAAAGCCTCAAACCTGCATAACACTTGGAAACAAACTGTGCAGATTAGTGGTCTTCTACTGTACACAGTTTTTCATAAATGTGTTTTGTTCTTTAAATGTGTTATTTTCATCTATCACTGCGAAACAAGCGAGAAAACTCTTATTCTTGCACATGAGTTGTATATATGTTTATATCTAAATTTCCGTCATTTTTGACGGGCTTTTCTAGTTTTAAGATAAATTTTATATATACCGTACATACAGTTTCAAAATAAGCAAAACATTAATGAAAAAGTAACCCTAATTCATAAAAAAATGAGTAATTCTTATTTTACTGTTTATTAATAAATGATTCCACAAATATGAAAAGTTATGAATAAGATAAAAGAGTCAAAACTTAGTTTTTTGAAAAAGTCCTTGATAGATGACTGCTTCTTCCTGTTAGCCGTCATCCACAATGCAAATCTCCCATTGACGCAAGTAGAGGATATCATCTGGCGTCCCTTCCTCCTGCAGACTAATGTACAGCAGTGCTGCCTCAATCGTCTCGAACCTTTTGGAAAGCGGGGTGAGATTTTTCCTGCCATTCTCCTCCTCTTTCTCTTCTGTTATTTCTCCTTTCGTCACCATTTCTACAATAACGTTGTCAGTTAATTCATTAACTTTGTCGTTTGTCATCCATTCTGTAATGTACTCTGCATTGACATCGTCAGAGCCCGGTATATTTTCAGCAACCTCATGGTCCAAAAGTATGTTTCAAGGGCTTGCAAATACTATGTTTGGAATTTCTTTCCAAGCTTTTTCCACACACCTTATGACATCTAGCATGTCAGTCTTCTTCAGATTAGATTATGTGGTCTTCATTATTATCAATCGCTGATATCAACAAACGGAGAAGACGCGGGCTATACTTTTTCTTTGTCATTTCAAGGACACCCTGGTCCATTGGCTGTCATATTGGCTGGCAATAGCCGTCACATTATGACTCATTTCGTTAATCTTCAATAAATAAACGCGAAACAAATCAAAAGACAATACGAACATAACCAGGAACAGCGGCAAATAACGTCCACTCTTGTTAACATTCGAAGCACAATTGACGAAACAGGTTATCAAGTCTTAACCTCCTCCCTTCCTGTCTGTCATTGTTCTGCTTTTGCAATCTGCAATCCCTTCTTGCTCCTTCCTGTCGTAAATCAGCACTTTCACACGGACGGGAACTTGCCTGTCTCGGCCGCTTGAAACATACTTCATTTTTTTACTAGGCCGGATAGCCGGGTGTTTACTGTATTTATTTATTTAAATGTCTACACTCATTTGATGTATACTGTGTTTGAGGAAGAAGGCTAACGTGAGTGTTTTGCACTTCTCCCATTTCTGTCGCAGTTTCATTCCTAAAATATTTTCAATATCGGAGCTGGTAGGAGTCGAGTTGTTGGTCTCTTTAAAACCTTGCAAAATATTGAATATTCATATGAGCTGCAACAAGAGTCTTTCATTTCAGATATGAAATCAGATATGAAATATACAAAATGAATTATTTGAAATTATCGACATGCAAACAAGAAATTTGTAAAGAATGCTTCTATTAGTTTAACACTAGCTTACGAATGTTGCATGCTGACAAACAGACGCTTTTACTAATATAAAATTCGAAAAAAGGGAAACATTTAATACATTTAGTCAAATTTTACTCCAAATGGAAATAAACAGAAATATGTTTGCTTTTGTGTAATAAGATGGGGTATTTCAAGAACATAATTTTCCAACAATAAAATAATTTGTGCAATAAACAATGAAAGAGTAATTGGAATATTTGTTCGTTTGTTTTGTTGAACACATACATCAGATTTGTGTGCTTGACACCAGAGCCCGCTTATAAGTCATCGTTGATATGCAGGGACGAGATAGCACAAGGAAATTTACAACACCAGAGAATTGCATCCTGGGTGCTCCACAAAGAGTGTGCAACAGAACCGGCGGGATTCGAACCCACCCCCACCTACGCTCTCAAGCGATTAGCGGCGTGGTGGCTTATCCACTCAGCCACGCTGGGCCCTTGGAATATGGATAAAATTAGAATGCATCATTCGTAACATTTACGGTTCATTTAATCTTTTCTTACTGACTGATCAGAGATAATGTCCACGATCGAAATGAAATTATTTCAGAGTCAAAGATCTGTTCCAGTCATTAAAGACACAGAAATCCACAGAACTAGATGAAAGAAAAATCAAAAACTGAGTTAGAATGCTTCTATAAGAGAGTGCCGTAATACGTACAGGGCGTATGCACAGTTTGAAGTTTTTGTCAAAACTACGGCAACATACATTTCAGATGTTTGCATTCATTGAGGAAAGAGATAGATGAAGATGCAGTATGCTGTAAAAACGGTTTATAATATGATGTGCGGTATCGCTCAAATTTAAATGCCCTCATTCGACCCAAACATAACAAGCACCTGGAACAGCTACCGAATTCTTTGACATCACCCATGCATTTATTCTCTAAATGAAAGTGATCTGCTCATATTTGAGCATTCTAAAGTAGCATTTAATTGTATTATGAATTAAAACCTGTATTATTAAAAGTTTTCTGCTTTTTTTGTGAAAGAATGTGGTTGTGTTTGGGCCTAATATAGCGGATTTTAGGGTTACATTTTTGGCACCCAGCACTATACTACATCTCTATTCTTTCTCTTTACTCTATGGTTTGCATTACATTATAGGCGCCTGAACAAATTCCATTGTACAAGTGAGGCAAGTCAACAAACAATAGATTCTCGATAATGACGGACTCTTCACATTTCGCTTTGTCCAAAATCGTCTCGTCCAATCACATTTTATTCCATATGTCGCAACTCTCATTTAGAGGCACCCTATCTAATTTTAAGAAGAAGAAGGAAAATGTTTCCTATTTAAGAAGACAAACTTTCTCAAGTTTTTCTCATATCCTTACAAAGTCAAACAAATATTAGTAAGAAAAACTGGAATGGATCATATATTGAAGTATTTTGGCTATTTGGTCGTTACATGGTTTTTAAAATTAAAATTGCATAAATGAGGATATCTTTGAGGCTTTCTATATTGATCATTATAATAAAAGAATAGTTATATAAGGCACCTATTTTATTTAGTTAACCACATCATAAGTTAGCCAAAATAAATTTATCAAATATGAAGTAATTTCCTCTAAATATAAATTGTAAGTAAGTATAAACCCTTTAATTAACAGTATTATACACCATATCATTTATTTCGCTCTTAATGGTTAGAATTTAATGTAGCTATTTCAGAAAATTACATGTTTTACCGTATTATCTAAACAGCAATTATACCATTCCTGTATTACCTCAGTCTTATATTCTAAATCAAGCAATCTATCCGTTTTTTGGCTCTTCACCAAAAGCTTAATTCTTTACCCTTATCAAACATGAAAGTAAAAGGCTACATAAATGTTAATTCTGCATGATGAACATTACACTAATAAAATGAATAGAGAAATATCTATCTTCATAGATAGAAAAAACACTCTTGAGGTCTCTATTAAAAGAACTAAATTAGATATTATTTTAATCGCAATGAAGAGGAATACCTTTTATAATTATTTCTGTTCATCGCTATATTGAATTTTTGAAATACGCTTATCTTGGATAAATTTTCAATATTAAAAGACATGTCCAAAACAGCAGCATTTAAATAAATTTTCTAAAGTCTTATATTGGATAAATTTTCAATACTAAAATACATGCCCAATACAGCAGCATTTAAATAAAGTGTTATAATAATACATGATAATCAAAAAAATGTTGCCGATATGTAGAACGTCCTAAAATGGACTGACGGCTTCATAATGGAATAGCAAAGACTTTGTGACAGCTATTAAATATATTAACCCTTTCCGGCACAGAGAAATTCTGTTCGTAAAATGATGAAATTATTGACTAACACCGGAATTTACAAACGACTTTTTTATAAATTAAAACCTTATTACTTTAAATTTTCATTGTAAAAGTAAAATTTTATTAAAATACTCTTGGTGCCATTTGTTAGTTTGGAATTAAAATTAGGTGGTCCCGACGTGGAACCACTGTGCCAGAAAGGATTAATTTAGGATTTGTTCTTATAATTAGGGTAATTCTGGGATTTATGCCGTACATTTATTTGAGTTTGTGTACAAGTCCCATGGTGGACATAAAATAAAAAAAAATCATGCTGTGCTATTTAATGTTAAGTATACAACGCGTGTAATGCGACAAAAATTTTCAAAACGTGTTATTAATATTTTTTAACAATTTTTTTCTAAAACATTACACTGCGGCGCGTCACCCGTACATTCAGGCTGAGACGCCGCACTTGTGCGGTAGTTATGCCGCGCTTGTAATAAGAACAGAATGAAATTATAAATAAAAATATAAAAAAAATATTCATATCTTGACTATAATTAACGATGTAATAACAAAATGGAACTAAATGAGTACAATGAAACGTATTAGTTGGCTCAAATTAATAATTGTTGCATACTTTCACTATTAAAATTATCGACTTTTTTTTTTGCCTTAAATTTTAATTGTTATTTCAGCAACAAGGTAACATCAATGCATTAGAAAGTGAAAAAAAAAGTAAAATTGTGTTTACGTAATTTATTTGTTAACCCAATCGGAACCGTTAGCTTTTACACAAATTTTATTCGGTTGGTACCAGTTTTTTAAAAGAAGTTACCTCTACTTAATTAATCATGAAAATGCTCTAAGTAAATAAACCAAATATTAGTTTTCTTTTTTACTGGTGCCAGAAACAAAGTTTGTAAGCCGTTTATGAAGGTGCTTATATGCACCTATGGTCCCAAATGGGTTAAGAGACCTGTTTTTTCGGCTACAATCTACAGAAAAAGTGTCGAAGAAGTACAGTCTTTATGTAACTACATTTGACACCTGATGCAACAAAGCCAATTACGCTTCTTCTTCTTCTTTTTTGGTGTAGTTTTCTAAACATTCCTTGCAAAGAACATCTGCGTTACGCGTAATCTAATTTTTCATTATTATCATCTTGACTTGCATCTTTCTTGCCCTTCTTACTTTTTATTTTCCCCTTTTTCTCCTTTCGTTTTAGTAAACTTGATAACATGCCTAACATGGTTAGTGTGTGCAAAAAGAAAAGGAAAAGTTAATAACACTTAATCATCCCGTACAAAAGAAACTGCGGCATGTATACCGGAATAGAAATGCGGCATGTATCCCATTTTGCATGGTGCAGACGTCGGCCATCACAATTACCTGCCATCGCTAAGAGGAATGGCGTAATTATACACACAGTACTCTATACAAACACTACACTTAGTTTTGACTTCGAAATCATGCATACATTTAGTAATTAGTGTATGAAAAGTATTTAAACATAAAATGCTTAAAAGTTTGGACAGTGAAATCATGCAATTACCTCAAAATAAGGATTGTTTTTCTACAAGTAAACATCGAAATGGGATTCACGCTATATACTGGTTAAAATAATCTCATTGCGCACCTATACTGTGCGTTTGACGACTATCTATCGCTAATTACAAAAAATACAAGGGGTGCGGCATCTATCCCGTATGCGGCGACTCTCCCGGAGTTACCCTACTTAAAAATTGGTTTGACGTATAACGACAAATGAATACATCTCTCCACACTAATTTTATACAATATTTATCACTTACTCGAACAAATAATGTGATGAGTTGACCACGATAATTCATATACATCGATTACGTAACACATTCGTATATATGGATACTTGAATGCACCTAGAATTCCGGCACAAACCCTCTGTTTGACATATTAATGATTTCAAACCTCCTTGATAAAATAAAAACTGTTGAATAGTTCAATTCCTTTTGCTTTTTTTTAATCCTCCTTTCACAGGAAGATCGCCCATAATCATCTTGCAATTTCCCGTGTCGACGTAGTTTCATCTTTTGTCGTCCAGATCTGGTTGAATCGGCGACAGAATTTGTCCTTTTGAATTTTTTGATAAGTTTTGCCACGGTGTCATTGATTATCTGCGTTCTGCGTGTATTGAAGATACGCGTTACATGAAGGTTGGTACCACTCCCAGCCAACAGAATCGTGCCAAACCGTTCTTCCTTCTTAGTGGTATCTATTTTCAACCGATTCACCTTCCTGAAAACGGAAAAGAATTTAGTGACCTCTTTAACCTTTTATATGGAGACTTATGACTCAACCTGGATATTTTTATTACGGATACAGAAAAAAATAAAAATTAAATTTACAGTAAAATTCGTGCAGTACTATGCAGGGAGAAAGTATCAGATTCATTAAAATTTTCAACTTTCGGTGTTACTTTTGGTAAACTTACACATTTTTAGAATGCGCAGAATGCGATTTGACAATTTTTAAGTCTTTTTGTCTTGCATCTAACATGCGTGGTGTATATACAAATCTTTTGTAACAACACTTCAGTAACAGAAGAAAGGAATTCCCTAAAATTTCATATTTAGTTATATCTTCACATAAAATTTATCTGAGTAGATTTTTGTGTATTTGGCCTTATAGGTTGCGCTACTCTGCCATTTGATTCAAGATTGTTTGTAACGTTATATCTCGTAATATATAAGATGAAATTGCTTGAAACATAATATCGCTCATCAGCAACTAACGCAGCTAAAAAAATTCATTTTGCATATCATTGCACTAATAAGTATGACTTAGATACAGTTACTTCTTTTAAAGCCCACTCCTATTCAAGGGCCACCTCTATTAAGGGCCAATATTTTTAGGAACGAAACTTTTTTCCATAAACATAATGTTAAATTTACTCCTATGAGGGGCCCTACCCCTCATAAAAGCCATATTTTCACATATGCCTTACATCCTAAACAGGTGTATTAAATTCCTGAACCAAAAGATAAGAGATCAGCAAACAACTGCACTGGCAACAAAGAAGTCAGGGGATGAGGAGGATTTATTAGCACAATGAAGGAGCACAAACTTTTCAACAAGTAAGAAAACGGGTGTTCCTCACACTTTGACTTTTCAACCTGTAGGGGTTGGGCTGGAGGGGAAACTTGACCCTTTGTTACAATGGAACGGCAGGTGGCCCTTACAGAGAGATTTCACTATATATGTTGCCAAAGGAACAGTTTTATAAGTATAGTTACCCGTAAAACCACTAGACTAATTTATAAGTCCATTTACCACAGTAGAAGAAAAGGAGAAGTTTATTGTGAGTGAATAAAATTACTTAATATTCCAAATTTCTTCTGCATCGTCATTCTTAAGAGGCCTCATTAAAGCTTGAAGATTTTCGAATTTTTAATTTCTTTAAATGTTAAACGCCTATCTTCCCTGAACATTTTGATATTATTGTTTCAGTGAAATTCCCATTAAAACAGAAGTTATGGCTTTTAGAATTATACTCACTCAATAGCTGAAGCTGTGTTTCCGAAACTTTGAAGTCATTTTTTCTCCAAATGACATTTTTGGGCATAACGCGCACAGTATCTTTAAAACTTGAATATTTTTTTCATGAAATTTTCAAAACATATGTTTCATGTTAGTCGGTGTAAATTGAACCTAAAATTTCTTTTTATTGTTCAAAAAAATATTTTTTTAGGTGATTATACATTTGAAATTTTCTAAATTTTGCGTTAGCTACATACAACTTTATATTAAAAATATAAAAATGATTTTAATACAAATTTATTTAGGTTTAGGGTAAGTAGGCACCAAAATTCTCATTCTAGTTGCAAAATTTATTTTGTAATACTGCGCATAAGCTGTTATACCAATTTTCTGCTCGTCAAATGCCTGACAGTTTGAAGTCCCAAATTATTGCTAATTCTGCATCTTGGAATTTTTTAAATACATGAAATGAAAGATGATACCATATAACTTTCATCCTAATACAAACTGTATTTTAAAATCATATACATTTTAAGATATTAAATTTTGAAAATGGTCTATTTTATTTTTTTTTCCTGAGTCCTGAGACCACTTAACAATTTTACGCTTTTATGCCCATTTTGACCGTTGCATGCAGAGCTAAGTGCTATATTTTTATGTTATAGTAACAACATGCGGAATCTCATGTTGCCTGTCCTGTGAAATGTAACATTTTTGAGTGTGTCACTTTTCTTGCAGGTGAGAGGTATCTAAAATGTTTATTGTGAAAAGCTATGCTTATTCAATTTTGTTTTTTATTATACAAGAGAGGCTGTATCCAATCTATGCTTTTTTTTAAATAAACATTATATCTCTAATGCACTTTCTATCCGGTAAAAATACACCAAATTTTAAATTTCAGGTTATTAAATAAAAATACATATGCGAGTTAAATTTTTGATCAGAAAGATCAAAAGTTTAGTCTGTAACGTTTTTTGTCGTTGCTGTTTTTCATTTTACACATTAACTAACTATATATTAACCCTTATCGGTCCTATGTCACTTCCCACGTGACATCTGTACTTTTTCGTATGAGTCGCATGGCACGTGTGAGGTGACAAGATTAAACCGATCGAGACCATCTTCTCATAGATAAATTTTATTGGGTTTGCACGACTTTTTTTAAACATTATTTTGATTTGTACTTTAACAACATTTGAAAGAGAAATATACTAAAAAATATTTTTTAAATAAAGCGGTGCGAATAGAATATAATAATAGTCGTCTGTGGCAGCCCCGCGAATATTCACCGAATACAATTACAGCCAAGTGGCTAATTAGGTATACATAGCTAGCATCCGATAAGGGTTAAATTCAATGAAATGAATTATATTTCCCATCCATAATTATTAGCGCATAGCTGTGATCTCGGGAGTTTTAGATGAAGTTTTGCAAGACGACGAATTTTAGAGGTGGAATATGAAGGATTTTCTTTATTTGAAAAGTGTCTCTTGTTCTACTAGAGGAGGGAGCAAAACCATATATTCAGATCTATCAAAACCTTACAGATAATATTTAAGACGATGACTCCTACATCATGAGGTATGGCGTTGTCTTTATAATTAGGCTCCCTAACAATATTATATATCATGATTGGGTAGAGTCTCATGCATAAACTTCTGCTGATTGTTGAATTTTAGAAAATATGGGTGGAATGTGGACCGAATACAATTACAGCCAAGTGGCTAATTAGGTATACATAGCTAGCATCCGATAAGGGTTAAATTCAATGAAATGAATTATATTTCCCATCCATAATTATTAGCGCATAGCTGTGATCTCGGGAGTTTTAGACGAAGTTTTGCAAGACGACGAATTTTAGAGGTGGAATATGAAGGATTTTCTTTATTTGAAAAGTGTCTCTTGTTCTACTAGAGGAGGGAGCAAAACCATATATTCAGATCTATCAAAACCTTACAGAAAATATTTAAGACGATGACTTCTACAGCATGAGGTATGGCGTTGTCTTTATAATTCGGCTCCCTAACAATATTATATATCATGATTGGGTAGTCTCATGCATAAACTTCTGCTGATTGTTGAATTTTAGAAAATATAGGTGGAATGTGGACCGAATACAATTACAGCCAAGTGGCTAATTAGGTATACATAGCTAGCATCCGATAAGGGTTAAATTCAATGAAATGAATTATATTTCTCATCCATAATTATTAGCGCATAGCTGTAATCTCGGGAGTTTTAGATGAAGTTTTGCAAGACGACGAATTTTAGAGGTGGAATATGAAGGATTTTCTTTATTTGAAAAGTGTCTCTTGTTCTACTAGAGGAGGGAGCAAAACCATATATTCAGATCTATCAAAACCTTACAGAAAATATTTAAGACGATGACTTCTACAGCATGAGGTATGGCGTTGTCTTTATAATTCGGCTCCCTAACAATATTATATATCATGATTGGGTAGTCTCATGCATAAACTTCTGCTGATTGTTGAATTTTAGAAAATATAGGTGGAATGTGGACCGAATACAATTACAGCCAAGTGGCTAATTAGGTATACATAGCTAGCATCCGATAAGGGTTAAATTCAATGAAATGAATTATATTTCTCATCCATAATTATTAGCGCATAGCTGTAATCTCGGGAGTTTTAGATGAAGTTTTGCAAGACGACGAATTTTAGAGGTGGAATATGAAGGATTTTCTTTATTTGAAAAGTGTCTCTTGTTCTACTAGAGGAGGGAGCAAAACCATATATTCAGATCTATCAAAACCTTACAGAAAATATTTAAGACGATGACTTCTACAGCATGAGGTATGGCGTTGTCTTTATAATTCGGCTCCCTAACAATATTATATATCATGATTGGGTAGTCTCATGCATAAACTTCTGCTGATTGTTGAATTTTAGAAAATATAGGTGGAATGTGGACCGAATACAATTACAGCCAAGTGGCTAATTAGGTATACATAGCTAGCATCCGATAAGGGTTAAATTCAATGAAATGAATTATATTTCTCATCCATAATTATTAGCGCATAGCTGTAATCTCGGGAGTTTTAGATGAAGTTTTGCAAGACGACGAATTTTAGAGGTGGAATATGAAGGATTTTCTTTATTTGAAAAGTGTCTCTTGTTCTACTAGAGGAGGGAGCAAAACCATATATTCAGATCTATCAAAACCTTACAGATAATATTTAAGACGATGACTCCTACAGCATGAGGTATGGCGTTGTCTTTATAATTCGGTTCCCTAACAATATTATATATCATGATTGGGTAGAGTCTCATGCATAAACTTCTGCTGATTGTTGAATTTTAGAAAATATGGGTGGAATGTGGATCTTTTACATTGGTCCTTTATAACCGCACCCGACTTTCAGGAGTAAAATCGCATCTCAGGATGCAACAAAATTTTTTGAAGGATAGTAAATCTTAAAATATAAGCGTACTGTAGGGAGATTTTATCATTTTTGTCCAGTACCCCTTGACGGGGATGGGACAAGCTGTGGATCATAATCTATCAGTGTGTTACATATGAAATTTTGCTAGATGATCAGTCGCAAAATTTAGGTGTAGAGTATGAACATTTTTCTCTTTTTCTTTTTTTCTGTTTTTTCATATTTCCCCGGGAAGTATGAGGAGGCAAAACAGACGAAAGTATTCGAGGTGATGACTTTCAAAATATGGGCGTGGGGTACGGAGATTTCACTCTCTTGAAACGCAGGAGGCAAAACTATACCTCATAATCTATTTGGGTCTTACAGATAAAATTTTGCTCGAAGCTGAATTTCAGAACATAGATCTAACAAGAGGAATATTTTTTATCTACCCCCTGATTCTTCCAGGGGAACAAAACAATAGCGCAGGATCTTTTAAGCGCCTATATCATCCCCTACCTCCTTTCCAACTCAATTCATGATTTTGTATCTATTTTTCTAAATCAAATTTTTTCTATAACTATCACTTTAACAAAAAAAAAAAAAAATTATCATAACTAAAATAAAGATCTTTCTAGCTCGTTTTACTAGTTCGATGTACTGGGGTAAAACAGAAACTATACTGTATCAACTAGTTCCACTTACGGAACTACATGATATGCTTTCCATAGTAGGATAGAAACATATCGGTATTAAGCAGCAATCGTACACTCGTGATATATCTCCAACTTAGAAATAAAAGTGTTGCAGTCATGAAATCATGGTCGGAGTGGAAGATCAGGCCTACATCCCTTGGTAGTTTCCCAGAAATAACAACTGAAGCCGTTAGATTCATCAATTATTTATTAGATGATCATAAAATATACTAATTCCACTAGTAACCGTGCTACCCATGTTCGGGTCGTTGTTACGTCGTAAATATAAACCGCTAGATGTTAAACATTAGAACAGCCTAACGAAAATACAGAAAAAATAGCTCTCCATGTGACAACGGGTTTTTTAGGCAGTACAATAATCGTAAAAATCTAGCTCTCCAAGTGAATGTAAAAGTTTAAATACTAAAAAGAAAAGACGCGAACGGTTACATTACATAGCAATGAACCAATTTCGTGGCAATAAGGGGGGAACGGGGCAGAAGAACTCGCATCGCGATAGGATAAGACCTAAAAAAGAGGCGGAAGTGCATGACGTAGATTATCGAGCTTAATACCTACTAACGGTAGCATTATAGCGTAATCAGGAGGCTGGCGGCAACTTTCAAGGCATTGTGGGATATGGAACAAAATAGAATAAATGATATTAAATACATTTGAAAGAAAAAAGAATTTTGGTCTCAGAATAAAATGAAGAAATAAAGTAATTTAGTGGGTTTTATAAGAAGTATAGCTACGAACGGATTAAGGTTTTTAGAATAATAAATAATAAAAGAATACGCTGGATTTAAAGCATGGGGAAAAAAAGATAAAAGATAGTTAAGATATTATTAAAGATAGGTAAAAACGATAGATATTATAATAATTTGGAATAGTTTAACTAAGATAAAAGGGTGAAAATTTTTATTATTACATACATTGCTCATCCTTAGAAAGAAAGAACGTATATTTCGTGGATAATATTCTTTAGGGGTCTCAGAACTCTTAAAATTGGAAAAAAAAGAAAAAAATTGGACCATTTTCAACATTTAATATCTTAAAATGTATATGATTTACAAACACACTTTTTATTGGGATTAAAAGATATAAGCATGGTCTTTCATTTCATGTATTTAAAAAATTGTAAGATGTAAAATTATTATTTATAGAGAGCTCCATCCAAGTGAAAATTCTTGCTAGTACCAGCATAAAAAATATGCTAGTTATTGCTATGTATTGCTTTGCCTGCTAGATTTTCATGCTAACATATGCTTTTTTATGCTTGCCAGCATAATATGCTATGCAGCCAGCTTAGGTAGAAATAGCATGACAAGCTATGTACAAGCATTTTATGCTTGTTTGCTGTTTAAGCTTTTTCCAAAGCATGGAGAGGTAGGTACCTTAATGTGCTATTATATGCTTTCTTATGCTTGGCAGCATAATATGCTATGCAGCCAGCATATTGAGAAATAGCATGAAAAGCTATGTACAGTCGTGGAAAAAAAAAGTAAACACCCCCTACTAACTCCTCAACAAATTATCGTAGAAGAAAGTTACTAATACCGAACGATTGGAAATAAAGTCTATTTTTAAATGATGTATATAAAATTTGCTTAGGGGGCCATCTACATATTAAAACGAACCATAACTTTGTTTTTGTCAATAGCAGTACCCAATTCTGACATCATAAATGAACTCTACACCCTTCAATTAGCCTAAAAACGAATTTTTATGCAATTCGTACCATAAGTTTCCGAGAAATTAATTATTTTAAAACGAGCGTATTTTAAGGGCTGTATCCAAATTGAAGTTCCGTACTGGATTGTTAACCGAGAGAGCCCCTTCCTTGATCAAGACACCTTAAGCGCCACTCAAGGAGTTAATGAAGCGTGTTAGATTTCAGTACGGCAGAATAAATTTCAAAATGTCTACTCACTTCCGTCATAGACGGCCCCTTAAACCATCATTTTGCCGTTTTGTAAGCATAATTTGAAAACTACTTGGAAGAAAAATTTGAAATTTTGGAATTTCCATAAAGCAAGACTTAATAAATCTAAATCCATCAAAAAAATTGTAGGTTGCAATTCATAATTTTTTCGAATATTAATTTCATAAATCATAATTCATGTCATAAAATTATAAAAATTGCAAATTCAGCTTATTTATATTTGGGTATATTAGTATTATTACTACAAAAAAAATAGCACATTAGGAGTATAATTTCGGGAGATAGAAATAAAAATATGAAAATGCAATTTAACATTAAAAGCACTAAATTTTGAATGTTTATAATTCAAAAACTTATCATTCAAATGACTTGAAATTTGGTGTCTAGGCATAGTTTGAACCGAAGATTTGAAATATCTCGTTAAAATTGGGTATTGCCATTGAATAAAAGGAAGTTTGGATTCGTTTTAATATGTAGATGGCCCCCTAAGCAAATTTTATATACGTCATTTAAAAGTAGACTTTATTTCCAATCGTTCGGTACCAGTAACTTTCGTCTACGATAATTTGTTGAGGAGTTAGTAGGGGGTGTTTACTTTTTTTTCCACTACTGTACAAGCATGTTATGCTTATTTGCTGTTTAAGCTTCTTTCAAAGCATGGTGAGGTAGGTACCTTAACGTGCTATTATAAGCTTGCCCGCATAATATGCTATGCAGTCAGCTCGCATGTCAAGCTATGTACAAGCATTTTATGAGCTAATTTGCAGTCAAAGCATGGAGAGGTAGGTACCTTTACATGCTATTATATGCTTTTTTATGCTTGCCATCATAATATGCTATGCAACCAGCTTTGATAGAAACAGCATGGCGTACTATGTGCCAGTAAGATGTGCTAAATTGCTACACAAGTCTCTTGTCAGTAATGATGAGGTAGGTACTTAAATGAAGCATTGTGTGCTTGTTAATGCTTGACAGCATCAAATGTTTACTTTATTATTTTTTTTTTTTTAGTTACTAGGGGGCTCGGCCCCCTACGAGCTACGCTCGCCAACCCCCGTCCAGACACCGTAGACTCTAAATGCACGCTAATTTGATAGGCTTTAAAAAGATTTCGAAAGCTTGAATTATAATTTAAAAAACACTGGCGATCTCTCTATAAGCGTATTTCTATTCATTTCTCTTTGATTGGGGAATTTTAACGCCAAATCCGTTGTGGTACTACTTGATTATCCCGTCGACCCATTTCGCCAAATTATATAAATCGCCAAACCACTCGCCAAATTATACAAATTGACATAATTTTTATTTTAAATAACGAGAAAACAAATAAATTAGTACAACATTAATAAAAATAGAAATAAAACGTCGAAATAAAAATAACTTGATGACGTAGACACATGTAACAACATTTCAAAATAAGCTAATATAAAAGGAATTGAGTAAACAGAGTCTTTGTCTCCTGGTATTTTTTAACAAAGTGAAAAGAAAGTTCTTTTAAACGAGACATTTTAAATTAATCGTTTTTAATCTGACGTAATTTTGACCAAACTATTCTTTCTCTTTTTAATATTCACGTGAAAATACTTGTGTTAGAAATTAAATATTATTTGCGCTTTCTTAACAAAAATAGTTGAAAAGTATCCTCTTAAAATATCAAATAAATGTCTAGCGCAATTTCTAAATTTAAACCGTTTTGCAATATTATTTTGTGTTCATTTTATGTAATAACTGTAATGTGACGTAAATATGACGTAATTTCTTCTATTTAAGACTTCTAACGCATGTTAATAAATTTATTGCTTTACAAATTCCTTTCTCTCTTAAAATTCACGTGTAATTATAGTTTTTATGACATAATTTTTAATAAGTTCCTGCTTTTTGTACATAATTATTTAATTCTAATTCCAAATGTTTTTTTCTGTTTATAATAGTCACGTGTAAATAAATTTTTAATTTATTTACACGTATAAATATTTTTTTTTTTTTTGAAGCAAACATTATTGCTTTCGCTGTTTATACAGTTGGCAACAGTTTAAATTAATATCACTTTCTAAAATCTGTTAAAAATATCTCTAGAAATGCTGAAAATCTGAATTTAAAATAGAAATAAAACCTCAAAAAATTAGTCAAAATAAAAAAATTAATGCAATCTGCACTCCGGCAAATTCTAACGCATAAAATGATCTAAAAATGATTAAATTCCTATGAACAGTTTTTGCTCCTATAAAACTTTTTTAGTGGAACGATTTTGTCCAACTTTAGCATTAAATATCTCTTAAAATAATTCTTCGATCTGAAAACTGTCTGCATCAGCGTGTTTATCAAACATTTCTGTATAATACTACCGATTTTCATATTTTTGTATGCATTATTTTTCTTAATATTAACAAAGAAAGACCTCCGGTCACAAAAAATTCAAAACCGGCGGCGGCGGCGGCGGTGACAGCGGTAGTTACTTTTTTTTAGAATAGAGAGACTCGAAAAGTATAAATTTGACTACGTTTTTGAAAATAGATGAAAAGGAAATTTATATTATAAATTAAATTAATTATTCAAATCCGGGGAGAGACAATAAATCTCTTCCGACTCCTCCCCCTCCCCCCCTAACAGAAAATTCTTACTTTCTTTTTTATTTTAAGCTAAGAGAAAAGATTAAATTTCAATTTGTTTTTCAAAATCGGAGAAAAAAATTAGTTAAATTTCAAATTCGAGAGAGGCTTAATGGATCACCTAAGCCTCTGCCCTTAACCCCTTCAAGGGCGATGGTTCAATTTTGGACCACCTAATTTTAAATCCTAAATGGGGCATTGACACCAGAATTTTCGTTTTACTGAGTACATGAGCAAAAGCTTTTAAATATATTCAAATAAATTTGCTTCTAAATTCCGGTGTTAGTCATTCCTTTCAGTCATTTAGTAATAGAAATGCCTTGCCCCTGAAAGGGTTAACGGAATATTCATGAGTTTGCGTTATACAGGTTTCACTGCATATTGCAATTTTGCAAGATGTGAAATATAACTTCTATTTTTTAATTAACTTCTATGGGGGTGGGTTCAATTCTGTGAGGGATTTAACTTCTATGAGAATCTCCTAGTGAAGCCCCCACCCCGCCGCAATGGAATTTTTTCTTCTGTTTCTTAGAATTTGAATATTCTAACTTACTCGAAAAAAATGCAGTACGTCTTTAAAAAACGGAGAAAAAGAAAATTTTGTTCATTAAAATCTAAAATCTCGACTGGCTCTCTCCTAATTAAATACTCTCTTAAAACACTCATTTGAGATTAGTTTTTAGCATCTAAATATAAAAAAAACAGAACAAAAAATTAATTTCCAAAGCGGATATGGAAGAGTAACTCCCCCCCCCCCCCCCCCCTGCACCCCCCAACGGAAAATTTTGCACTGATCTTCCTCTAACTGTTAAATTATTTTAGGTTACCCGTAAATTATAAATTTTCTATATCTTTAAAAATGGGAGAAAAATAAAATTTTGTTTGTTAAATTTTAAAATCCAGGGGCGGTAGATTTCCTTTTCAAACCACTGCAACGCAAATTCAATACTGCCTTCGTCCACTCGTTTTAGATAAAATCTAAACACATAAATCTAAAAAAAAGCTGAAAATTTATTTCTATAAAGGATTTATTGGGAAAAAGCGCCCCTGCCCCCCTTGGTTTAGATAAAATTTTAACACATAAATAAAAAACTGAAAATTAATTTCCACGAAGGATTTTTTGGGAAAAAGCGCCTCCCCTCCACTCCCCCATCGTAAAATTCTTAGCTGTTTTTTCTCTTAGTGTTATTTTAATTATACAAAAAAAGAAAAAAAAAAAAATCCGTGCTTTTCAAAAAGAGAATTTAGTCAGTTAAATTTCAAAATTCAGGGAGCACTGTTTCATTTAAGAAATAAGTTCATAACAATCGAATTGAAAATATGTACAATTGACCCCCCTTCTCCTCCAATAAGGACTAAAGTTTTAAAATTTTAACCCCCACCTGAAATTGATAAATTCTATCCTAAATATACTTCAAAATCTTTTATTTTTCTGCAATAAATAATTATGACCATGTTCAAACCATTCATTAAGCAAAGAAGATTCCACTAATAAATTATAAAAATCAAGCCATATTCTAATTATCCATTAAACATAGAAAAAACCCTAATAATAAATTAACCTTATTAATTGAAACTTGGAAAATAACAACTTCGATAAATTCACCCTCTATCTTATAAAAATATCAACACACAGCAGAATTAGCTCTTCACTCATTACCTGCATTTAAAATCGTTTACAAACACGACCCCAGTAGCGAAGTAAGTAGAGCTTTCTGTTCCCAAACCGGAGGTAGTGAGTTCTATCCTTCTCAGAGGAAAAGAAAACCCGACATAAGATCCCCAGAAAATCTCCAAAGATGGCGGCACCAGCGTCTTTTTTTTTCTAACTGGGAGAATAGCAAAAAATAAAAGCAAGTGATGCTAGAAAAGTAATGCTAGAATAGCAAAAATTAAAAGCAAGGGATGCTAGAAATGTAATGCCAGCATAGCAAAAATTAAAAGCAAGGGATGCTAGAAAAGCAAAAATCAAAAGCAACTGATGGTAGAAATGTAAACTGATGGTAGCAGAAATTACATCAATTTGTGGTCTTTATTGCTGCTAGGCCAGCAACATATTCAAGCAACACAAGCTGGAATATGTATGCTGGCCAAGCAGTAAAGTGTTTCAATACACACCATAACTTGCTGGTTTATAGTGGAACCAGCAAATGTGTTATGGTAGTTTATGCTATTTTACTTTTCTGGGATACAGCATTTGATGCTTGTATAGCCACCAAATACCAGCATGAATTTCGACCTGGGCAAACTGTCAGACATTTGTTGAATTGGTGTAACATAAAATTGGTATAACAGCTTACGCGAAGGATTACAAAAAAAATTTTGGAACTAGAATGGAATTTTTTGTGCCTAATTGTACTTCAGACTATAATAATTCCCCTGAACCTAAATAAATTTGCATTTAAAGTATTTTTATATTTTTAATACAAAGTTCTATTCAGCTAATACAAAATTTTGAAAATTTCAACAGTATAATCACCTAAAATATGTATTTTTTGAACAATAAAAATGAAACTTTAGTACCGTTTATACAGATTAACATGAAACATATGTTTTGAAAATTGCATGAAAAAACATTCAGAAGTATTTGAGATATCGTGCGCGTTATGCCCAAAAACGTCATTTGGAGAAAAATGATTTCAAAATATCGGAAATGCTGCTTCCGCTAAGGAGCGGGTATAATTCTAAGAGCCATAACTTCTGCTCCAATGGGAATTTCAAGAAACAATCATATCAAAACGTTCAGAAAAGATAGAAGTTTAACATCTAAGAAAATTAAAATTTCGAACATTTTGAAGTTTTAGGAGTCCTGAGACCCCTTAAAAAGTCTACCAAGATAGACATCGATACGAAATAAATCAAAATAAATGCGGTAGACATGCGACGAGTCTTCTCTTCACACTAAATGAATTCGTATCATGTACTGTCATCGATTTGTTTTTGTTTTTGCTGTCCTGTATGAATGTGCTTCACAGCGATGATCTCTACCTCCTTTCAAAGTTTGTATGTGGAGTTTTGAGGAAATCTGTATTCAATACTACTTGAAGTGGATGCACTCCTTAGAACCTGAAAAGAAAGGAAAACATATATATATATATATATCTTGTCCATTTACTGTTTTTTTTTTTTTTTTTTTGGCTGGATGAGAACTGGAACTGTATCTAAATACTGTTTTCTACTCCGAAATTGAAAAGAAATTATTTTTTAGTTCCGGAATTGAACCGTAAAAAAATTGTCTGTTTAAAAAAACATATAACAAAATTTATATTGCTTAAAATACTAATAAAAGTTCAAGCCATCGACATCCTTTGCTTCTTGCTTTTAACTTTTATTTATAACGAATATCAAAAGTTACATCAGAAATTATGTATCTGATTTATGAATCCGACAGCACGAAAAATACTTATTAACTAAGATATAGGAATAAACAGTTTTATCTTAACATGCATGTTCTAAAATTATCAATTCAAAGAACGTACCTAATATCAGTATTTTTGTTTGTCTAATTTCACGATTTGAGATGATTATACTAGTACAGGGTGCAGGATTATTTTTAAGATTAATAAAGACGTGATTTGAGTATGAATGTTTATCCCTCTACTAAAACAAAAAGATTGTAAAATTGTCAAAAAATGCTTAGAGCGGAAAAAAATAAAATTTGATAGGTTTCCATAATGGTATTTTTTATTAACTTATTTGCACATAGTCTGTCGATTTATTGAAATCAAGGCTTCAAATCGACGCCCAGCCGAAAACTTTGTTATTTTTATTGGAAAGAAAATCCGAAGTCACCAAAAACAAAATAAACTGCAACAGAATTAAATTAATTTATCGCAACTGTACTGAAACGATAACATGAACGATAACCGAAAATAAAAAAACATCATGGTTTGAAGCCCTCCTTCAAAGTGATAAAACATCAGTTAATAAATATTTATAATTTTGTTAGGAACTTTCTTGGAAAAGATGTACTGGTAATAATTTATTTTAAGATGACTTATGTAAATTTACATACAGCTGAAAAGCGAGATCCTGTTTAAAAAAAAAGAGAAGCTAATATGTAAATTTACCATACATCTCGTAAATTTACATCTGTAAAAATACTCTGTGACTTATGTAAAAAGACTCTGTAAATTTAAATGCATGAAAATATTAAAAAATTCGTAATTGTACATGAAGAAAAACAACAGCTGTGATTTTGTAGTCCATACTTTTAGCAAATTATAACACATTGTATGCGGATATATTGCAAGTACATTATAGAACAAGTAGGGAAATTTTCAAAACATATCCTAAAAATTTGTTGCTGCTAAAAACTTACAATAACTCAAAAAAGCTGTATTACAGCAATAAATTGAAATGAAATGGATTAGGGTAAAGTGGCCATATTTCGACCGTTTTCCTAATTTCGCCCCCTTTTACTTCTCCGCTTCTGCGAAAGTGGCACCACTTATGACGCAATGCACAGGGAACGGAAGGTAAAAGGGGTCAGTATTGAAAGTTTCGTTCGCCAAGACGCATACATAAATTAAACACGCCAAATTTCCTATTTTTAGAAGACCTGAGTTCTTATTACGTCGTTTGTAGAACGTTATTTACTTTACTGTAAGTATTTATTTCCTATTTATTGCATGTATTTTACATAGGTAAGATGCTGACAGTAGCATACATTGAGTTTTAGGACGCTCAGTGCATCTTACGGGAACTGAAGCTCAGCGATATTGGGAAGTAGCGTGGTCCCAATTTCGTCATCCTTGCAGTTAATATTTTAGTCCCGGGGACGAAATTAGGAATGCTTTTTCATGACAATTTTTTCCTCATGTTTGGATGGCTAATGTTTCGTTATGTTATTCTTCCACTGATAATTGGTATGTGCCTCACTTTAATGTAAATTAAATTACTTACTCATTTAGAAATAAATTTTGATTTAGTTATAAGTTAAGCCTCGGCGTATTGGAGTTTTTTGGGGGGAGGGGGGCGAAATTGAGACCTTTTTTTTTTTTTTTTTTTTTTTTTTTTGCATTTTTTAGATACTTTTGAAAAAACAATTTTTCGCATTGTTAAAAATTTGTGTACGATATTTGCCTATGTTTCTATGTGCGTGGGTAGTTAGTCTATGTAAAATCCAAATTTGGTAGGTTTTCATTGAAAATTACAACATTTAGGGCCTAAAAGTTACTGGGGGACGAAATATGGGCACTTTATCCTACATCTGCTGTCTTCCTCTGCAAAAATACAAGCACTAATTTCTCCCACGGATCTATATAAAAAGTGCGCAATGATGAATGAGAATCTTGATTGAACTTGTTTTAGTGCTTTTAACAAAAGAAGAAATGTAAATTTAAAAAAAATCTGTTTCTTTTCTGTATTTCTACATAAATTGTCAATAACGAAGAAAAAATATCTGTTGTCAACCACGACGGTAATGAATCTTATTCTCAGAATATTCTTAAGTTTTCACTTACCGCATTTGAATTGAAGAGCTCAGATGATGAAGGTGGTATGTGACAAAATATAAAAAAGAGTTAATCGTATTCTAGGTTTCGAGGAATTGGCCTTGACTGAGTTTGAACTTCGGATCTACTGTATAAATGGCGAGCTCCGTAGCACAGAGCAAAAGGATAGTTCAATTGTTCTGTGCCAGTGACTCATTTTTTGACTCATTTTTCAGTGACTTTTGTTTTCAATCTAGATCATACAATTTTCAAAATTAATAACATAAAAAGTGACAGCAGGGTACCTTGACACGTCTTACACATGTTTAGAGAAAAAAATCAGTTTAAAAGGCGTTTTCTGTTTATAAGAAGCAAAATTTCGAAAGTCTTCAAATTTTATGTTTTTAAAATGGGGTCTAAATACCGGCTACCTAAGTTTTTTTCCAAAAGATCACACAAATAGAGCTAATGACAATTATTAAGCAATAAGAATGTTATTTTAATAAATTGTATTGATTAATAACATTTCTTATGTACAAAAAAAATACGCAATTTTTAATAAATTATGTATTTTTATCAAATTTCTAAAATTCTTTTCGACTATATCTCACAGACTTCTTCCCATTATGTTTCTAATTTTGTTTTTTAACGTGTAAAACAAAAAAAAGCTTACTGATTGAAATGAGAATTATTTTATCTGGAAAAATCAAAAGCATAATATCACTCTCTGCGTCGGTATAGTCCCTATCAACTCACATATCGCATTCTTAACATTGAACGCAGAATCCCCTCCACCATTCTTGTCCACAGAAAAAGCACCCATGCAAAAGACTCAAATTTATCATCTTCCTCTGTTGGATATTTTCCTTTTTCACTTTTTTAGCCCTCTCACTGCATAATTGTTTTATTAAAATAGCTTCAAAAATTGCGTATTTAACCCCTTCGCGACGAGCGTTTTTTAAGAATTTTTATTCTTTTGTCACCAGTTTTTCAAAACAAAAGTTTTTGTCTAATTTAACCGGGAAAATGCTCCGATTAAATAAGGCATAATTTACAATTAACAAATGACTGGTGGGAATAATCAAAGAGGGTTAATTAGACGGAAAAATGCATCCCCGAGTAAATCTCGGGTTGCGCAAATTTTGCTACTTTTACGATGCCCAAGGAAATCTCGGGTTGCGCAGCGAGAGGGCTAAAATCAAATTTCTGCCTCTTTCGCCTGGTTTACTCCGTCATTTTTTTTCTTTCTCTTCACATTTATTACAGGCAATTTCGTAATGTCCAACAGCTCTTTTTTGGAAAGTGATCCGGTAACCAGTGTCGGTCCTGAAGAATTACGGCCATGGTTGCTTTTTTCATATTGCGAAATGGGACGGGGATTATTTCTGAACCATTTAAATTAATTTATTAATTATGGAACTATTTAAATTAATTTATTTTCCTCCCCTTCATGCAGAGCAACCGAGAGAGGTGCCAATAGCGGCTAGCCGGTATTTAGACAACTCTAGGTAGCCGGTATTCAGACCACTGCTATGTTTAAGTTAAAACCGGTATTACTCATTCATGTAATAAAATACCAATACTGTGCGCGTGGCAATTGAGAGCTAAATATGTCTAGAAAATAACTTAATCAACAATACAAGCCAATATATGATCAGTATCTCTCTATTCTAAAAAAAAGTAACTACCGCTGTCACCGCCGCCGCCGCCGGTTTTGAATTTTTTGTGACCGGAAGTCTTTCTTCGTTAATATTGAGAAAAATAATGCATACAAAAATATGAAAAACAGTGGTTTTATACAGAAATGTTTGATAAACACGCTGATGCAGACAGTTTTCAAATCGAAGAATTATTTTAAGAGATATTTAATGCTAAAGTTGGACAAAATCGTTCCACTAAAAAAGTTTTATAGCAGCAAAAACTATACATGGCAGTGTAATCATTTTTAGATCATTTTATGCGTTAGAATTTACCGGAGTGCAGATTGCATTAATTTTTTTATTTTGACTCATTTTTTCAGGTTTTATTTCTATTTTAAATTCAAATTTTCAGCATTTCTAGAGATATTTTTTACAGATTTCAGAAAATTGTACTAATTTAAACTGTTGCCAACTGTATAAAAAGCGCAAGCAATAATGTTTGCTTCAAATTAAAAATTTATTTACACGTGACTATTATAAACAGGAAAAAAACTTTCAAATTAGAATTAAATAATTATGTATAAAAAGCAGGAACTTATTAAAAATTACGTCATAAAAAGTATACACGTGAATTTTAAAAGAGAAAGGATATTGTAAAATAATAAATTCATTAACATGCGTTAGAAGTCTTAGGAGAAATTACGTCATATTTACGTCACATTATAGTTATTACATAAAATGAACACAAAATAATCTCTCTATTCTAAAAAAAAGTAACTACCGCTGTCACCGCCGCCGCCGCCGCCGCCGGTTTTGAATTTTTTGTGACCGGAGGTCTTTCTTCGCTAATATTAAGAAAAATAATGCATACAAAAATATGAAAATCGGTGACTTTATACAGAAATGTTTGATAAACACGCTGATGCAGGCAGTTTTCAAATCGAAGAATTATTTTAAGAGATATTTAATGCTAAAGTTGGACAAAATCGTTTTACTAAAAAAGTTTTATAGCAGCAAAAACTATACATCGCAGTGTAATCATTTTTAGATCATTTTATGCGTTAGAATTTGCCGGAGTGCAGATTGCATTAATTTTTTTATTTTGACTCATTTTTTGAGGTTTTATTTCTATTTTAAATTCAAATTTTCAGCATTTCTTGAGATATTTTTTACAGATTTTAGAAAGTGATATTAATTTAAACTGTTGCCAACTGTATAAACAGCGGAAACAATAATGTTTGCTTCAAAAAAAAAATATTTATACGTGTAATAAATTAAAAATTTATTTACACGTGACTATTATAAACAGAAAAAAACATTGGAATTAGAATTAAATAATTATGTACAAAAAGCAGGAACTTATTAAAAATTACGTCATAAAACTATAATTACACGTGAATTTTAAGAGAGAAAGGAATTTGTAAAATAATAAATTTATTAACATGCATTAGAAGTCTTAAATAGGAGAAATTACGTCATATTTACGTCACATTACAGTTATTACATAAAACGAACACAAAATAATATTGCAAAACGGTTTAAATTTAGAAATTGCGCTAGACATTTATTTGATTTTTGAGCGGATACTTTTCAACTGTTTTTCGTAGGAAAGCGCAAATAATATTTCATTTCTAACACCAGCATTTTCACGTGAATATTAAAAAGAGAAAGAATAATTTGGTCAAAATTAAGTCAGATTAAAAACGATTAATTTAAAATGTCTCATTTAAAAGAACTTTCTTTTCGCTTTGTTAAAAAATACCGGGAGACAAAGATACTGTTTATTTAATTCCTTTTATACTAGCCTATTTTGAAATGTTGTTACACGTGTCTACGTCATCAAGTTATTTTTATTTCGACGTTTTATTTGTATTTTTATTAATGTTGTACTAATTTATTTGTTCTTTCGTTATTTAAAATAGAAATGATGTCAATTTGTATAATTTGGCGAGTGGTTTGGCGATTTATATAATTTGGCGAAATTAGTCGACGGGATAATCAAGTAGTACCGCAGCGGATTTGGCGTTAAAATTTCCCCAATCAAAGAGAAATGAATAGAAATCTGTTTATAGGGAGATCGCCACTGTTTTTTAAATTATAATTCAATCTTTCGAAATCTTTTTAAAGCCGATCACATTAGCGTGCATTTAGAGTCTGCGGTGTCTGGACGGGGGTTGGCGAGCGTAGCTCGTAGGGGGCCGAGCCCCCTAGTATTGCAAAAAATTTTAAATTTAGAAATTGCGCTAGACATTTATTTAATATTTTGAGAGGATATTTTCAACTATTTTTGTTAGGAAAGCGCAAATAATATTTCATTGCTAACAAAAGTACTTTCACGTGATTATTTAAAAGAGAAAGAATAGCTTGGTAAAAATTACGTCAGATTAAAAACGATTAATTTAAAATATCTCATTTAAAAGAACTTTCTTTTCGCTTTGTTAAAAAATACCAGGAGACAAAGACTCTGTTTACTTAATTCCTTTTATATTAGCTTATTTTGAAATGTTGTTACACGTGTCTACGTCATCAAGTTATTTTTATTTCGACGTTTTATTTGTATTTTTATTAATGTTGTATGAATTTATTTGTTCTTTCGTTATTTAAAATAAAAATTATGTCAATTTGTATAATTTGGCGAGTGGTTTGGTGATTTATATAATTTGGCGAAATTGGTCGGCGGGGTAATCAAGTAGTACCGCAGCAGATTTGGCGTTAAAATTCCCCAATCAAAGAGAAATGAATAGAAATTCGTCTATAGGGAGATCGCCACTGTTTTTTAAATTATAATTCAATCTTTCGAAATCTTTTTATAGCCGATCAAATTAGCGTGCATTTAGAGCCTGCGGTGTCTGGACGGGGGTTGGCGAGTGTAGCTCGTAGGGGGCCGAGCCCCCTAGTATTTTTAAAAAATGAGAAACACATATCTGAAAAACTTTTGATGTACCAGATTACGTAGATTCGACACTTTTGCATTTACTATTTGTAAATGACACAGACTTCAGCGACGTACTTTTCGTAACTTTCTTCTCTCAATTAAAGTTATAAACTCTGCCTATCACCGCTAGGCTGGGCTGCGCTCAGTTCTCAGGACACCTAGTAGCCGGTATTTGGACCCTAGCCAGTATTTGGACTTTCTCCTCTATATATTGTTTGTTGAAGTTTTGTTGTGATGATGGCGTCGCTACATATATGATTGAAGATAATAAATGGACTTCTATCATCTGTTAAATTACTATTTTAAAACCCTTTCACCGTCCGAGGGTTTTTCAGTATTTTTATAAGAGTTCTTGTAAATCACAGGATATATATATATTTTTTAATCGCAGTTTGATGCTATAATATCTTTAGTATCACTACTTGCTATATAAGGTTCAAAATAGAATTCCGTTTAAAATATTCTGGTCTTCAGCCATTTTAACATGATTTCCAGGAACGAAAAATCCGGGCCAGACGGTTAAAGGGTTAATAATAGCTAATACTCACAGAGACTGTTATTGATAAAGTAGGCATTTGACAATAAACGAAAATAGATATTTGGTTTTTACAGCTCATTTTCTTAAAACGGTGTTTGTGTCACGTACCACCTTTATCATCTGATCTCGTCAATTATTTACATTTAGTAACGTTTGTCTTTGACAACATCAAATAAAACTATTAATCTCTGCATTGCAAACCACTATTATTTTCAACACATAAAAATCATAATAAAAGACTTTTATTCGCTTTATTTTACTATTTATTCCTTTATGTAAGAGAAAAATGTCTTTCAACATGCCATGATAACCGTCTTCTAGTTTGAGGGTCAAATACAACTGATATAATCACATATTCCTTTCGTATAATTAAATTTATCTACAGAGAAATAGAATAGGCGATAAAATATTGAATAGTACCTGAATAGAAAGATCTTTTCTGATAAACAAATTACGCATAAGTTATAAACAAGCATTTCTCTTAATTCTGAAAACAATACAATGATATGTCTTTACTGAAAAATACTAGTATCTGAATTTATATCGATACATTTGCATTATTTACACAGAAAAAAAGTTTTCGACATACTATTATTATTTCAGATTAATTTCGTTCTACAATATAGCTAATTTTGTTGTATTAGAAATATTATGCTTAATTAGGTTCACTCAAATAAATAAAATCATAAGCCGAAATGCAATATTCTATCTTGATCCAATCACAAACTACATAATATGAAATTCAAAAATAATAAATCAAAAAGTTAGATTTACGCATTTCATTTAAAATATCCATGTCTAAAGTTCTCGATAATTTAACTCGATATAATTTCATAAACAAAAAAATTAAAAAATAAGTTAATTGTGAAACAATATTTTAATATTTCTATTCTAAAAGGTTTTTAATTTTTTTGTTTTTAGTACAATGATACTGAAAGGGTCTGATTAACCTTTCAGCTGAGGAAAAGTACAAGCTTATTTGTGGGCTCTGCTTCTTCTATCTGCTAATTACAGACTCTTTTTTTTTTATTCACATAAATGGAAAATTTAACTGTAAAAAATATTATAGAGAATTTTCCATCTCAAAACTTAATTACAGTTATTCTATTTTAATGAAAATACATAAAATTCAGCAATAATGGCAATGCACTAACTGATATTCATGTCCTTAAAAATAAAGTATAAACCCTTTCATTTTTTTAGAATTACACTTTCTTACACAAGGTGCCGAAGAAATACCACCCTGTACATGATGGTCATAAATTCTTTCTCTTACATGTAAACATGTCAAAAGCTAGACTAAATAAGGAAATGAAGGGGTCAATGAAATGCCATTGTCTCGTCGGCTGAAGAACACTCCGATTTAGAGACTGCTGCATTCTTGGAACTCGTCCCGCTATTCGTCTTTAATATAAGGAGCGAAATGAAGGCTTCCATGTATGATGCAGCAACCGTTTCTTTCAGGGAATGACATTGCTAATGATATGATATTAGCAAAACGCCGGAATTCGTCATTCATGTCGATGAAAATCGTAGGAAGTCTATGAGGGCACTCGCTAGAGAGCTGCAGGTTGATGAGGCCACTATCCGATGTGCTATTCGAGAGCACCTTCGTTAGAGATCGTGCGAGATGAGGAGAGGACAGTTCTTTTCCGAGAGATCCCAGGATAACCGCCTGATAAAAGCCAAACGCCTCCTTAACTAGCCGAAATACCAAGAGGAGCCAAGAATGCTGTAGATTTCCTGAGATGAGTAAAAATCGTCCAGGTTCAGGAAGTGAACCTCAAAAACATCGGTGGTTGTATAAAATCCCCTAAAAGTCTCCGACCGTCATCCACAGAAATTTTCCAGCCTCACTAATATGATTCCGGGATGCCGTAAGCAGTGAAGACGACATGACGCCCCCACATGTCTTTCTTCAAGGTGCAAGAGTCAACGCCGTTGTTTATATAGAGGTGTTGAAGATCTGGATTACTTCAATTACATGTTGGAGACCGTGCGTTTTTCAATAAGACTCTGCACCATCCCATACAGCCTATAAAATCCAATAATGAATGGCCAAAAACTTTCATGAACATGTCATCCTCAACTCGTTGCCCTCCAGCTCATTAGACATTAATCCGAAGGATTATTACGTATGTGGCGTGGTTTAGAGAGCCTCTAATAGACATCCACACAACACTGTTGCAGGGCTCGGGACAGCCGTTTGTATTCAATGCCAATTGTTTCCAACACACATCTAATTATTGCCTGCAATTGGTTTCGACAGCCTATAGAGGCTGTTATTGCGGCTGACGGTGGTTTGAGTGCATGATATCATCTATGGTGTATGTAGTCACCGGAAAGGAAGGTTTAAAATGTAAACAATGCTCCATCTCTAGTGTCTATTTTGGTTTGGATTCAGGCGTCATTTTGTTCTCAAATACCTGTCATACCCTGTATATTCAAATTAACAAAATATTTTTTAAATGAATGATGAAAAACACAAATTACAAAAAATAATATTTTTGAAACTAAACTGTCGAAAAAGAAAAAAAAAAGAAAGAAATTATCCTTTTTACATGATTCGCTGAATGAAAATTAATATATAATTTGAAAAAAATAATGCGAGAGTGAGAAAATTTGTGATCCTTGTTCTAAAAAATATGTTATTGCCTTTAAAAAAATTCCAAATAGAAGCTCGTGGTTTCAGTACCTTTTCGACAAACAGGGTTTGACTATGGTCAGACATCTTAAAGATTTTTTATTAACTTTGTTACTTTATCTACAGCTTTCATATTTTTCTCAATTCGATTAATGTAAAGCAGAATTTTCTCCATCAGCTAATGTGTTTGTATGTATGTTCGATAACAACTTTCCAAAAGATAAAAATATATATATTTCATTTTTTATCAAATTTCACTAAGAGAAAAGATTATTATTATTATTTCTATCAGAAAATAATTACATTTTCCTTTCACAGTCATCCTATTTAAAGCTAATTTGCTCAAATTCTGTGCTAACAGAAAATATTAAGGCAAGTATTTTTTATTTTTTTTTTACTTTTTACACTTTAATTTTCTAATACTGGTTTAATTATTTCATTGCAATTAGTAAAAAAAAAACTATTAATACAGATATAAATCACAGAAATTTGCTGTTAAATGTACTTTTTTAAAAGAATTATTGCGCATACAATTTTAATTTCTAATTAATAAAAATATATTTAATTTTTAATTAGAGAGTAAGAAGTATTTTGCAAAATAAGCCTTAGTAAAAATTAATTTTAGCAAAATTTCGCCGATCGCCACGAATTTTCAATATAGTGTTAAGGTACACAGTGCAACTTTGCTAGTCATATCGTGTACAGTTTTTTTTACAGGGACATCTCGAATTTTTTCCTAAATCATAGTCTACTATGCGCCAAAATAAGCAATACTGGCAACAATGAAATTTAAAATAAATGTGAATTAGAGCCCTGTATCAAGACGGAAAACCTTATTTTACTAAAAACTAACGCAACCACGGTTATGGGCCGGTCCGAGTCTGCACAATTTTTTTTTTTTTTTTTTTTTTTTTTTTTTTTTTTTTTTTTTTTTTTGAATGCGGCTGGTTTTGAATCGGATTGACGCTATTTATTTAGGGGTCGAGTAGGTTTGTTGCTGCTTTTTATGCTTTTGGGTTGGTTTTGGTAAACCGGATTTACAAAAGAAAGTCCCAATATTGTTTAAGTTAAAAATTTTATATAATTGAATATAAGTGAGTAAATGTATGTTTTTTTTTCTAAATAAAAGATAAAATTATTAATAGGGGAGAGCGCGCACCTTGGGACACTTTTTTTCTTTATTTTTTCAATTTATTTTATATTGATCAATTGTCAAAATTTCACTTGTTATTCAATCTTTTAACTTTTAGCTATATTATTAAATAGCTGTTGATCTTGTATCCATTATAGAAAAATTAAAGAAATATATTTATTAAACTTGTGCTTTGTCCCAAGGTGTCCCATCTGGTGGGGTACCTTGGGACAGTTAAAAATAGATTCGAAAAGTTCAATAATTGAATTACAGTTTATATTGAATTGTTTGTTCAGGAAAAGAAATGTATATAAACTGATAAAGCTAACTTTAAAATAGCAATTAAAGCCTTTGTGCAGGAATATTAAAAAGCAGTAAACCAACGTTTAAAATGCACAAATAATGTGTGATAAGCAGCAAAGAGCTGTTTCGAATCCACAGCGAGATTCTTCTTCAGTGCAAGATAGGTAAAAAAGGGAACAGCGTGCTAGAAAAAGCAAGGCTGAGGTTCTTTTGGCTCAGCCTCGCTTTTTCTAGCACGCTGTTCCCTTTTAGGTAGCTTTCTTTACAAAAAAGCTACCTATTGCAGCCGTTCGGAGGAAAGCGATTTCAAAAAATTTTGGTATATTTTCATCGATCATGACCCCCAGACCCCGAAACCACCCTCCGTTCAAAATTGATATATATATATATATATATCTGACCTATGTCACACTGTAACTCCCGTAATTATGAACCGATTTCGATGTAATTCGGTGTGTACATAGTACATACCAATGTCTCGACCGAGTTCGTTGGCCAGCTTCATCCGCCGTTTTGTTTCAAAATGGCGGCCATTTAAAATTTTTAAAAAAATTTAAAACTTGAAATGTGGTACCAAAAAATTAAAAATGGAAAAATATTTTTTTCTTATGTATTTGACCTTTATACAAAGATTCCGGAGCAGTTTTTGTTTCGTCTATATCTTAAAAAATGGCTGAGTTATAGCATTTTGAATTTCTAGCGTGGCTGACATTTTTAAACGTCCTGAATTTTGTCACACGATAAAAGGCGTATTTATGAACCGATTTGGATGTAATTCGGTGTGTACATAGTACATACCAATCTCTCGACCGAGTTCGTTGGCCAGCTTCATCCGTCATTTTGTTTCAAAATGGCGGCCATTTAAAAATTTTTTTAAAAAGTTAAAATATGAAATGTGGTACCAAAAAATTGAAAATGGAAAAATATTTTTTTCTTATGTATTTGACCTTTATACAAAGATTCCGGAGCAGTTTTTGTTTCGTCTATATCTTAAAAAATGGCTGAGTTATAGCATTTTGAATTTCTAGCGTGGCTGACATTTTGAAACGTCCTGAAATTTGTCACGCGATAAAAGGCGTATTTATGAACCGATTTGGATGTAATTCGGTGTGTACATAGTACATACCAATCTCTCGACCGAGTTCGTTGGCCAGCTTCATCCGTCATTTTGTTTCAAAATGGCGGCCATTTAAAATTTTTTAAAAAAGTTAAAATATGAAATGTGGTACCAAAAAATTGAAAATGGAAAAATATTTTTTTCTTATGTATTTGACCTTTATACAAAGATTCCGGAGCAGTTTTTGTTTCGTCTATATCTTAAAAAATGGCTGAGTTATAGCATTTTGAATTTCTAGCATGGCTGACATTTTGAAACGTCCTGATTTTTCTCACGTAATAACAGGCGTATTTATGAACCGACTTGGATGTACCTTGGTGTGTACATAGTACATACAAATATCTCGACCGAGTTCGTTGGCCAGCTTCATCCGCCATCTTGTTTCAAAATGGCGGCCATTTAAAAAAATTAAAAAATAAAAAAAATTAAATGAGATACCAAAAAATTGGAAAATGAAAAAGATTTTTTTGTATGTGTTTGACCTTAATACAAAGATTCCGGAACAGTTTTTCTTTCGTCTATATCTAAAAAAAAATGGCTGAGTAATAGAATTTTGAATTTCTCTTGTGGCTGACATTTTAAAACGACCTGATTTTTGTCACGCGATAACAGGCGTATTTATGAACCTATTTGGATGTAACTTGGTCTGTACATAGTACATACCAATGTCTCGAGCGGGTTCGTTGGCCAGCTTCATTCGCCATCTTGTTTCAAAAGGGTTGCCATTAAAAATAATTAAATTTAAAATTCAAAATGAGGTATTAAAAAATTGGAAAATGAAAAAGATTTTTTTATGTGTTTGGCCTTTATACAAAGATTCCGGAGCAGTTTTTGTTTCTGAAAATTTGTTCTTTTGTTGATATCTTAAAAAATGGTTGATTTATAGCACTTTGAATTTCTAGCATGGCTAACATTTTGAAACGATCTTGTATTTGTCACGCGATAACACACGTATTCGCCTATTTCGATGTAAGAAGGCATGTGGATAGTATACATCAACACCTCGACCAAGTTCGCTGGCCAGATTCATCAGCCATCTTGTTTCAAAATGGCGGCCATTAAATTAAAAAATATATATATATTTAAAGTGAGGTGCAAAAAAATTAGAAATTGAAAAAGGTTTCTTTCTTAAGTATTTGATCTTGATATAAGGATTCAGGAGCATTTTTTGTTTGTCTTTACCTTAAAAAATGGCTCAGATACAGCAGTTTCAATTTCTATTGTGGGTGACATTTTGAAAAATCTGATTTTTTGCATGCGACAGCACTCCTATATATTAACCGATTCCGATGTGAGTGAGCATGTGCACAGCAATTACTAAGGTCTCGACCAAGTTCACTGCTTAGCCTCATCCACCACGTTGTCTTAAAATGACAGGCACTTTAAGAAATTGCCGAATTTGGCAGCCAAATATAAGTTACTTTAAAGAAAAGCAGCTTGGATAAAGCTGACTAATTTCGCGAAATTCTCATTCATTATATTGATAAAAATTAGTATTGAATCTCCTATATTCGGTTTCCACTAAATTGAGCTTCGTGTGTTTGCATGATATAAGTTGGCTTTTTTAAAATAAGGATTATGAAAGCTACCTCTTCCTCCCGGCACTGGCCGGAAGGACTTTTTTCCCTATCTTGCACTGAAGAAAAATCTCGCTGTAGATTCGAAACAGCTCTTTGCTGCTTATCACACATTATTTGTGCATTTTAAACGTTGGTTTACTGCTTTTTTGATACAGCTAATTATTGTAAATTTTATGAATCTTAGGGATGCAACGAATATTCTCCGTTTGATATTTAGTATTCGGCTTTGGTATTCCTTTCCAGCTTTTTTTTCATCCTCCCAATTTGAAGGAATGTTCTTTTTATTTTCTGAAGCATATTCATAAGCAAATGTAGGCGTATCATTAATTGTTAGTCCATCGGGATTATTTCGAAGCTTGCAAAATGAAGTCTACCAAATTTCGTTGCTTCATCGGTGACTGTTTTTCGACTTTCTATCTTTGATATATGTTTAAAATTAAAATTTATTTGTTCACTTTTTTAAAAAGAACGAACATGACGATTCAGAGTGTTCTTACTAACATTGTAGACTGCAGCAGCTTTCCTAAAAGGCATTTCTCCTGATAAAATTTTTGCAGCAGCTTTCCGAATATTGTCAGCACGGATTGCTGCGTTTTTTTAAATTCTAAATTTCTAATCTTTGCCATTGTTAAGCCTAATTAGTTCCTAAAAGAAGAAATAATAACTATTAATAAATACATGTTATGTAGATTAAATAAAAAGTGTTTTAAACACAATATCTTTTTGTTAAAATATTTCGAATAAAAGTTAACTGGGCATATCTTGTGTTCCAAGGTGCACCATATACCTGCTATGAAATTTTGGAATGTCATGCTGCCCTTTTATTTCAAAATATCTTCAATCAAATTCTACTTTGCAAATTATCAAACTTTTACATGAAAGTTACTGGGCATGTTTGCAAAATAAAAGTCTTAATAAATTCTTGCCTGCTTCAACAATGGAATCAAAAGATATTTGAAAGTTAGATCGTGCTGCCATCTATCTGCATCTGCAAGACGTAAGAGTTAATCTAAAAACTTGGGCAGAAATAAAGCTGTCTCGAGGTGTACCTTGTCCCAAATGGAGCCACTCTCCCCTACGCTGTTTTTGCCCTAAGATAAACCAAGTTTTGTTGCTGCAGTAGCTTCAACTTTAAGATTGTGAAATCTCGTTCCAATATTTCGAGCTCTGTTTGAATCATACTTCCAAATGATGTGAAAATATTGCACCTATTATGGTTGCAGCTGCGCAAGCATCAAAATTTTGTTCAAATCGGGACAAAAATTTTAACAACGTAGAGATTAATTTCAGAGTCTAGTCGAACCCGGTTAAGACGTGTTTCAAAAAAATGGGGGGGAAATCCCGTATTAAGCGGGATCGCGTATTGAACTTGATTTGTATAACGCTGAAGGAAGTGAGCATTTGTAAACGTCTAATCATCTAAATGACATTTAGAGCTTTTTTACAATGAATTATGAAAATACCCAATTTTTGGGTATTTACCTAAGACTCGGATAAATACCCAGGTGCATACTCCAGGTAATACCTGCGTATTTACCCATCCCACATCACTGTGTGTAACTCATAGACTAAAATCGCCACTCTCTGTCCATATTTTCTTTACATAATGACCTATAATAATATTTTTATCTATAAACAGCCTTTTATTTAAATACATATTGTAGAAATTAATTATAATAGATTGTGTTTTGACTTTTCAGTAGTAAATTAATGTTGCTTTACATAAACAAAAGAAAACATTCACAAACTTTGAATATTACGTAATTAAATTTGCAAAACGAGTCATAAACAATATGATTTATTATTTAATTGTTTAAAATTTACATTGGTTAAATTTGAAGGCAAAGATGATAATATAATAAACATGATATAAATAAGTAAGGTGAAACATATAAATCCTTTTAGCCAGAAAAACTACATTGAATCACTTTTTATTGCCATATTTCATTTTCATAAAACATTTGCTAAAATTTATGCATTTATAAAAGTCGTAATTATTCTACTGAAATTTATTTCTTGATGAATATATGATTACGATCGAAAGTTGTTTCTTTTACACATAGTTAGATTAAAATTTAATTGTATTCAAGTTTAACTCATGTTTTGTTTTTATAGGACCGACTGAAATAATAACAGAAGAAAAATATGGATTTAAATATGACTTTATTATTGATTAATACGTTACAAACATGAATAAAACAACAAAAGTATGTTTAATGCAAGACTATTTTCTTTTTTTTACAAAAACTAAAAATGTTAAATATTTGCAGAACAACTTAGTTATTAAAATGATATTTAGTTTTTGTAATAATGAGTATTCTTATAATCAGTCTCATCTTATAATTATCTCAATTTGCCGATTGCATTTGGATTTTTATATAGCACACATGATACAAAACATTGATTCCTAAATATTTTTATTTATCATGTCCTTCACAGATATATTTCTGTATAATGTCCAGTTTATTGGGTCGATCGGAAAGTCCTGTCGTGTTGGGAAAATCAATTGGTAACGGAAAATTTGACTGGTAATTATTAGAGATCGGAATCAATGTCTAATAATCAAATGACAGAATTTTCCGGTGCTAATTGATTTTCTCAACACGACACGACTTTCCGATCGACCCAATATATGACACAGATAGTACCTTTCTTTTGAGTCTATGATTATTATCTATGTTAACAGAAAAAAAATTTAAACTCGACAACACAATAAGATACGACTTGGCAACACGAAACTCATGGGGTAAGTAACTCACAGACCATGAATTAAACAGGAACAGCCAAACATCAGAACAAAATACCGAAGGAATTGAATTTAAAAAGAAACAACATTTCCCTTCCTCTTCAAGTTCCTCTCCACTTAAAAGCACACAGTACTAGGGTGGTTTTATTTACTACAGTGTACGAGAGGAAAACACCAGAATCGACAGCATAGACCGAGCAAAAAAAGAAGAAAAAAGTGACAAAAATTCGCCTGTCTTTCTTTACTTCAAACACATGCACGAAGCGAGAGATTGTACATTAGGATGCAGGATCTAAGAAGAATTTCAGTCTTGCTAATTTAGTCAATTTTTAATTTAAAGATCTATCACTACTTCAAATTTGTAATATTCGCCTTAATTAATCTATGATTAAATTAGGTGAATATTACTATTCGTAAATTGCGGTGCATATCTTAATAAAAAATATCCCTCTCCATTGGAAACATCAGAGAAGAGAAAATAAACTTGCATATTGGTTTATGAATTTGCGTATTCTGTGAGGACCGGCTGCATTTTTTCCTTGTAAAATTTCATAAATATATAGATTAATTTCCTTTTATTTCGGAATTCGATTTAAAGTGCGTCGGCATCAGACAGGGTTTCAGGATATCTTGATTTAGAATTATCGGATATAAACTGACTCGTTCAAGAGTTGTCCCTTAAAAACTTTTTTTTTTAAATTATTTGTTCTTTTGTATTTTATATTCATTGATAAATATCATGCGGTACAAAGATAATTTTGATTTTTATCTACTCCAAATCTTCATTTATACATTTTTAGCATTCTTTCACGCAGATTAGCATTAGTTACCATCTTGAAGCACTGCTGAAATTGACCCCCCTTTTTTCTTCAATTTCATGAATAAAGTGCTCTAAAACAATTCAATTTCACGTCATAATTATATTTTTTGGGGCACCTCGTAACCCCACGAATCGTGATATCATGCATATTTCGGTAATTTATTTACAGTTATTTTGAGATTTATTATACTACTAAATCGAGTATTGTGTGATTCCATACAAAATGAGCAAATCAGGTATCACTGACACGTCACAAATCTGAATGAAAATCAGCATACATCTAGATCATATTTATTTATTTGTAAATACAAAATAACAGATTTCAAGATTGTTTATTTAAGTAACAAAATTTACATTAAAGATTGACACATAATCGAGGTTTTGTTTAGATGGTTGAAATTTCAATTTTGATTATTAGTCTTAGGAATGGAAAGACTATATTAAAATAATTTATAATTAAGAATGAATAAGCAACAGTTCATCGTAATTTAGTAATTCTCTTATTTTTCCTTAATCAGAAAAAAATAAACAATGACAAATTTTTGGACAAAAATGTAATATTTCTATTACTTGTTTCAACATGAAGGAAAGGTCTTACTATTTTAAAATTATTTGACGCCATAAACAAAAGTATACATTTTAAATACAGAAACATTCATTCGTGCCTTCTTATTCCTTAATGAGAAAAACAATAATATAAATTTTGAGGGGGGAAATGCAACACTTCTATTACTTGCTTGATCATAAAAAATAACCCTATTAAAATTTTAAAATTATTTGACATTATAGATAAAAATGCATATTTTAAATACAGAAAATATCTTTATTTCCTTCAGTATATTTTTGCATATACTACATTAAAATATTATTCAGCAAGAATATTTTAAAGTAGAGTAGAATTGAAGAATTAATTATATAGTAATCCTAAAACGATATAGATGGCACTCCTAATTAGTTTTTCTGACATCAAAGGAAATATTGTAAAAAACGCGCGCAATTTTGAAGTGCAATGGCTCATAGAATGTAATAATGCTACATTTTTAACCCAATTCTGTTATGTTAGGAATAAAAAAAAACAACTTGAATTTTATTTTAGCATATAACAGCGGCTTATTGATCTTTTATGCCTATGCAATATTGTATATGTCTGATTTTTCCTTCAGTTGATTTTTGTGCCTACATAAAAGAAAAAATTGTGATTTTGAAATTTTTTTTAAGTTTCTAAGCTATTTTGAAGATAAAGGAAATAAATGACAACTTCCAAACATTAGAAATGTGGTTTTCAAGTGTAACACTATATCAGGCATCAATTTCACATTAATTTTAAATTCTTTTGATTTTTATAACAGTTTTAATTTTTTCAAAATTTGCAAATTTTCAATTTTTACAACCAACTTAAGAATAACCATAGTATTACGAAATCCTTATTACTAAATAAATTTGAAGATAATTTCCCAGATGTTACAATATTATATATATATATATATGTAATTAATGTTAAATAGTTTTCAAGATACGAAACTTCAAACATGCAACTTTGAACAATTGCACACATGCCATTCTATGTCACAATTTTTTTAAATGTCCAGAACTGCCATATGTTTTATTTTTTGTCAAGGTATTTTGCATAGCTCTATTTAAATATGATTGGAATTTGTGTACCAAATTTTATTAAAATCGGTTACCATGGGGGCATGATTTTTTAAAAAATTTTTGCTCATTTTATTATATGGAATGACCCTATGTTTTTTTTCCTTAATTTTAATATATTTTTTCAATAAATGAAAACTCTATTTTACTTTTCCAAGAACTCGCGCTTCATGTATTTTTATTAATTTCTGATATCTGTCCACTAAATAATAAAGTACTTTTACAAGTTGTACTGAAAGTAGTCTTATTATGTAAATATGTAACAAATTAACACCTAGTGAGGATATACTTCTTTTAACTGCTAACATGTGAAGATGAAATCCTTAAAAATTAAATATAGAAAATCTGAACATATAGCTGATGTAAAATATAATAGAAAAACCACAGCCCTGACAAGAATATATCAAGAAGAAACCATCCAAATAAATTTCGATGAAGTAAGATAATTTTTTACTCCAATCTATATATCCACACATTATAAGAGAAAACATAGAGATTGTAACAGGTAAAAATTCAGTATGGAAAGATGCAGCTTCATTTAACTTGTCAAAATTATGGATCCAATTACTCCATGTTTAAAAAATATGGAAACAAACGTAAAAGGTAAAATAACAAATAATGTGCGCCATCTTAAAAAAGAGTACGTGAAAAACTGAATGATGGTGTTTTTAGAGCATTAATTACATCATAGATCGGGCAATTTTTGGAATATTTTCCTTTATTTGTTTTGAAAATGTTTTGAATAAAGCCAAAGCATTTAAACAGTCCAATAAAACTACACTGCTCAAAACAATTAAAGGATATTGCAGTTTTAGGTGGATTTTGTATCTGGTAAACTGTTTAGCTGATTGATACATGGTCGACAGACATAGTAGGTTATATGAGAATAAATTACACATGTTTGGCAGAAAAAAATGCATTTTATTGCGCATTTGTGTACTAAAGGAAAAAAACACAATTTGTGCATATGAGAAAAAAAGAATAAGAAAAGGTGTTTTCTTCAAAGAAAATCATTTTCAGTAGGGGGTATGGTTTCCACGGGCGGCCAGCAACGTTGAACACTTTTGAGGCATGGACTCAATGAGGCTATTAATGACGAGTTGGGGTATTCTGCCCCACTCTTCCAGAAGAGCTCTTTCCAGTTCTTGGAGAGTTTGTGGGATTTGTTGGCGGCCAGAAACTCGTCTTCATAGAGCGTCCCAAACGTGCTCGATTGGATTCATGTCTGGAGAACACGCTGGCCATTCCATTCGAACGATTCCTTCCTCGAAAAGGAAATCCTCCAACAGGTTTGCACGATGTGGCCTGCAGTTATCGTCCATTAAAATGAAGTTATCTCCGATTGCTGCAGCGTAAGGGACTACAATAGGTCTGAGGATCTCATCCCTATATTGGCGACCAGTCAGAGCTCCATCTCGAATGATGTAGAGGTCAGTGCGCCCGTCAATGGAGATGCCACCATACACCAACACTCCTCCACCGCCAAATCTGACACTTTCGTGCACGAACGCAGGATTATTCCTACTGCCACGGTCCCTCCAGATGAAAATACGCCTATTATCCGGATGCACAGAAAAACAAGACTCGTCAGATAACAGAATATTGCTCCATTCATTTCTCCCCCAGTTGACATGCTCGGTTGCCCACTCCCTGCGGTCGCGACGATGCCTTGATGTTAATCTAACACATACCATCGGTCGGCGAGCATACAGACCTACAGCATGCAGCCGGTTTCGGACAGTCTGAGTTGAAATCGTGGTGTCTGTAGCCGAGCGAAGGTGTTGTTGGAGAAGAGTAGCGTTCATGGTTCGGTGTCTCCGAGCTGTTAACGCTAAATACCGATCTTCATTGGGCGTTGTTGCCCGTCTACGACCTTGCCCTGGTCTTCGGCCTGCACATCCACTCTCCAAAAAACGGTTCCAGATCCTGGAAATGACACTTTGTGACACTCCAATGGCTTGCGCTACTTCAGCTTGAGTTTGGCCCCCTTCTAATTTACCAACAATTCTCAAAGCTTCTGAATCTGTCAAAAGACTTCGCTGAGACATCGTACTCATCGAAACAAAGCAATCACTGAATGCCGATCATCCTTGTCTTCATTCTCTTTTATCCAGTTGAAAGTCAAATTTCATTCGTTGCCACTGAAGCGACGTTTTTGACGTCGAACTCAAAATTTGCATACTCCACAGTTTGAAAACCAGAAAAATTTGCATTTGTGATTCTCTTCTTCTATTTTCGGCAAAAAAAATTCGTTTATATCTTTATTTTATATAAAACTTCAAATATCCTTTAATTGTTTTGAGCAGTGTATGTTTAGTGTTTTTAATGTTTTATCTGACACCTTTTAGGCAATCTTATTAGTTATTATCTTAATTTTCAGATTTTCTAGCACTGATTTTGATGCTTTGGTTTCTTACGAGTATATTCTTACAGTACCAGAAAATTATAGTACGAGAAACATTTTACAGTCCTTATCATGCACTTGAAAATATTAACCCTTAAATGCCGGGTGTTGCTTTTCGGCAACATACCCAATTTAGGTTCTAAAATTCTATTAGAATAATATTGAAGCTATAATGCCTAATGTTGCCAATAAAATACATTCTTAAAATATTATTAAACCGATTTTCAACATGTAGATGGCAACAATTGTGCTGTTTAAGAATAAAGATAGATTTATTTTTTTAATTGTTGCTACTTGTTCTTTTTGTTTTGTTTGGAAGCTTGCGAAATACCCTATTTTGTTCTGCAGTGAGCAAGTAAAATTTATTTCTTATTATAGCTCCTAAAATTCTTGTGTGTTTCATGTTATAGAATTTTATCAAGGAAAATTATTCTTTCAATTAAAGACCAGTATTGCCGATTAGTAACAAACTGTTTTTTAGCCGTAAACCATACTTAAAACAAAATATGATTTTTTAAAGTATTTTTACCATGGATTATTTAAAAAATTAAAGCCGAAAAACATTATTACAATGATTTTTGAAAAATCAGGCATTTAAGGGTTAAAACAATTTATTTCCTAGTTAACCAAATTTTTCTATGTACCCACTTTTATACCCTTTTTATATGTAGGCTTATTCTTCAAACAGCTGATTTATTTTAAACAGCGTTAAGTTTATTCAAGTATTTGTAAAACAGTGTCCATATTTTACTCTCTTTCTCTCAAAAAATAAATGCCACTAAAATAACTTGAATAAAATATCTCAAGATTCTGTCATTCTGTTCTAACGTCCGATATAATATCGGAACGTGAGAGCCGATGCTTACCTAAGAAGCTTCACTCTGGCAACATGCCAGCGTGCGGGACGCATGGTTTGAGAAGAAATATTAGCATATTTTGACAGCTTGGCTTCATTTCTTTTCTGCGTGTGAGTGAAAAAAAAACAAGCTCGTAGGACATCGGTAGACCAGTAACCCAGTTAAAACCAATTACTTTGATGGGCAGATTCTAGAAAAAGAAGCACACACTTAAAAAAAATGTGAATATTTAATAACAAGAAATAGAATCATCTCACACAGATTATGAAACACTTTCCAATATGCTCTATGTTTTTTATTTCTTATAATAAACGGTAATATCTAAATATATACACCAGGACAGTAAAATGATGAAAATTTAATGCACAGCCCTGTATACAGTGTGCGCCAAAAACATTGAGCTCGCCTTTTATTTATTAAATATTGATCATAGACTAATATTATAAACTACGAAATTTCGTAAAAAAAAAAAAAAAAAAAAGAAAAAAAAAAAGGTGCAGAATTTTATAAAATCGATAAAAAAAAATAAAAAAATAAATAAAGGATTTAATTTGAAGAAATGCGAAATTTAAATTTTTATACGGTTCCCGTAAAAAAAAAATTCATCATCATCATTCATAGAATCATCTCACACAGATTATGAAACACTTTCCAATATGCTATATGCTTTTTTTTCTTATAATAAATGGTAATATCTAAATATATACACCAGGATGGTAAAATGATGAAAATTTAATGCACAGCCCTGTATACAGTGTGTGCCAAAAACATTGAGCTCGCCTTTTATTCCTTAAATATTGATCATAGACATATATTATAAATTACGAAATTTCGTAAAAAAAAAGGTGCAGAATTTTATAAAACCGATAAAAAAAATGTAAAGGATTTAATTTGAAGAAAAGCGAAATTTAAATTTTTATACGGCTCCCGTAAAAAAAAAAAATTCCCAACGTGTAAAATGTGTCCCATACAATAATAAAGTCATGTATAAAATTTCAGCATTTTATCAAAAAGTCGAAGAGATATAAAAATACATGAATACTGAGTTAAACCACTTTTCGATGCCTCGGTACGAGTTTGCAAAGAGAAAAATCATGTCGGATGATTGCCATACACAACAGGTGCCATACACAAATTACGAAAGTAAACAATGATACCTTTGTTTTCTTGGGGGCAAATTTATGATTAACCCCTCAACAACATTGTTTAAACATTTCTCTGCTACTATTTTTGATAAATGCTGAAACAATGTTTGTAAATGACCTTATTGTATTGGGTACATGTTACTCACAGCAAAATTCTTTGCACAGGGGCTGTATAAAAATTTTAATTTTGTATTTCTTCAAATTTAATGACATGAAAATTTTAATCGATTTCATAAAATTATGTACTTTTTTCAACGTAACTTTGCAATTTATTATATATGTCTATGGCCAATATCTACCCTATTAAAATCCGTCCGGGCACACGGGTTGCTGGTAGGGGGACCATGAACAATTGGGGCGAAAAATTCGGAATTTTTCAATAATTTTTTTTATGTTTTGGACGATTTTTTGCCTTTTTTTATGTTCAAACGCTAATCGCGCGAGTTGTAACCAGCTCTAAATGTTTACTGCAATGTGAGATATACATTAGGGTGGGCCGAAAAAAACTTTCTTTCGATTTTCGATGACGGGTAGTGCGGAAAAGTTGCCACTGGTGACACTAAGTTTACACAAAAAAATTGAGATTTTTCGGACAATTCTTCCATTTGCGGCAAATGGCTTGAAGTTTTGCTCAAATGCTGATTTTTGAAGTTTTTTAGAAAAATTTTAAAAATGTTAAATTAAATTTATTTTAGCTCAATTTACTTGAAATGCCATGTTTAGTGTACGAAATGTTTAAATAACCTCTGATTATCTATTATTTATGAGTTATGTATTTGTTAGTTTTGGGCGATTTTTATAACCTTTTCGCGTATGACTGAGCAAAAATTGTAAGCATTGCTTCGTTCGTTCGTTGGTTTCTCTCTTTTGTCTTTATAATGTTCCTCGCTCTCCCTTCGTTTTTTTCGACGCATTCAGATTCACATCCTTGAATGAGGGACCACAGCATGTCTTGGCAGCAACTCTGTAAGGAGAGGAGAATGTGGAGTAGAAACCAATGAAAATGCAGACAGCCATCATGAGGATGATGGAGGAAATAGGAGCTGGGAGTAACTGCGAGATGGGATGCTAATTATTTTTCTGATCTAAAATACAGCTATTGTCAGAAGATTCAAAAAGTAAAAACTTTAAAGCAGGCAATTCGTCTTAATTAGAATTTGAACAAGAGCCTTCAAAAGCAGACTCTCCCAAACGCATATCCATTTCTGGCACAGCGTTCGCCAGATTTAGAACTGTATAATCACATAATTAAATTGCGTTAAGAGCTTCATCTGCGTTTCAGGATGCAGAAATTGTGACAACCAGGAATAAGGATCTCGTCATCGATAAAGACTTGGTTTAAAGACAGAAAAAGAAATTTGAAAAGAAGATACAGGAAGAGGAATATTTTGGAAGATGAAAAATTTCAGCCATATTTTTTGATGGTAGAATTAATAACACGATCTTCATAGAAAAAAGGGAACAAGCGGCACCGTCGAGATAAATACGAAACACATATCACTAATGGCGTGAAAAAATGTATGTGTCCATTTCTACGAGACTATTCCTGTTTCATGGACATCAAAAATACAAAAGGCTGAAGATTTGAGTACTGTATTAATCTAGCTCCATTTCAATTGGTAAAGGTCTTGGGTCAAGTGGTTCTACCATCTAGTTTAGACAGTTGAGGTCGCTGTCAGAGTGGTAACTCGTTCGTATTAATATTGCATATCGAACAGGTCTCTTCTTGAGTTTTTCTAAAGAAGACTTTATTCTGGCTTAGAAAATTATATAATGATTTTGCTATTTCTCCGCAATGACCAGAAGGAGTTGTCAAGTGACCCAAATATTTCGAACCACGTTCATGGTGATATTTGTTTCGTCTTTCTGTCGACGGTGTGCTAGTCCCCTTTTTTTCTAAGAAGATCGTTTTATTTTTTCTACTATCAAAAAAGATGCTTGTAATTTTTCTTCCTCCAAGATCTTCCTCCTCCTCTATCTTCTTTCCAAGTTTCTTTTTCTTCCGCCTGACCAAGTCTTTATCGATGACGAGATCCTTATTCTCTGTTGTCACAATTCCTGCAATTTTTGCTCACTTGTACGCGAAAAACCTATAAAAGTCACATAATTCAAAATGCACTTAACTATTAAATAATACACAATCAAAGCTTATTTAAACATTTCGTACGCTAAACATGACATTTCAAGTAAATTCAGCTAAAATAACTTAAATTTAGCATTTTTTTAAATTTTGTTAAAAAAGATAAAAAAATCAGCATTTGAGCAAAACTTCAAGCCATTTGCGGCAAATGAAGGAATTGTCCGAAAATTTTCAAATTTTTTGTGTGAACTTAGTGCCACCAGTGGCAACTTTACCGCACTATCCATCATCGAAAATAAAAATAAAAAGATCTTTTCGGCCCACCCTAATATACATATTGCGTAAGCCACGCTGCAATACTAGGAAGCTGTAGCAGGCATTACGATAATTCTTTTACCTCGCATGTAAATAATTAGAGCTTATTTAATTGCGCTAAATTATTACCTTTTTAAAAAATATAATGAAAACATTTGGGACACCCTGTATGCATGCATTTTTATACAAAGTACTTTGTATGCTTAAATTTCATTCAGCTGGAAAAGACATAACACAGAATAAAACTAAAAAATTACTGTCCCTAGATGGTAAATTTTTCAAAGTATTTTGTACAGCCCAGTATATCTAATAATGTTTGAAATACTAATATAACATTCTTAAAATGCAAATTAAACTACTGCATGTAGACAGTAATGTAATCTTTTGTATTCTTTAAATGAATGATGCTAATACTAAGCACACCATATTCTACAAAAACATGGTTGTAATTCATCTGAGTAACATACATGAAGTCAATTTCAATGTACTATTTGGAATAGAGTAACATCATTAAGTTAGGCTTATACCCCATAGAGCATAATGTAATGAAATTATTTCCTTTGCCAGTCTAAGCTAATTACAAATATTATTTGCTGCATATTTTACAAGGAATGCCTTATAGTACGCCTTAGTAACATATATAAATTACAAAGCAATCCAAGAATATTTACAAAAGTATATGCAAGAATATTTACAAAACATTTATGGACAGAAAAACAGACGAACTGAAGTCATAAAGCACTTGGACTATTGTTAGATCATAAACTTTCGTCACATCAGCTTTGCTAGAAAGTATTAAAAATGGCGAATTATCCCGCTGTACTATTTATAAATTACTTTTGTATTTATGAACCAATGAATCAAATATTGTGTTCAAATGAATTCAAGAAATTGTTTCTAAAAATAAAGAAAGGCACAGTTTGCCTATATTATCCAATAATTTATGATATACATTAAAAAAATAATTAAATAAAAATATTTGTACTTGTTACTACGGAATTCATTAATTTATATCGACAGAAAAAATACTTAATTTTTAGGGATATTTTATTAATCCTTTTGCGTATTATTAAACGGAAAATATATTTATAAATTTTTGTAAGTACCTAATTTATAGTAAATATTTGGCAAACAAACTGTAAATAAACATCAAAAGACTAAAAAATACTAAACTGTAATAAATTCGTCTTTATTATTTGTCTAAATATATAATCTAATTTTATAAATTATGTTACTACAGCATACAAAATACCAGCATAAAATTATTTTTCGCACAGTAGGATGAATCAATAACGAGCCTTATTTTATTTTACTTTATACATTACCCCGATTTTTCAGCACATTTTCATATTGGTGGTTTATATTTCGTATTTAAGCATATTCATATTTTGTATACACAAAATAATTCCTTTGGATTATGACCTATGGGGAAAAGTCATTTGCGATGCATTTTAATGAAGTTATGATACTTTAAACATAATGAAGTTAAATATTTCTGAGATGCACCAGAACATGTTTTCTACGGATTATGGAGTACGTAGCATTTATGGTTGATTCATAGAGATACATAAAAGAATTCAATCACTTGCGGTGCATTTTAATGAAGTTATGATACTTTAAACATAATGCAATTTAATACAGTTATACTTAGATGCACCAAGACATGTTTTCTATATATTATGGAGTACGTAGCATTTTTCGTTCATTTACAGAGATGCACAAAAGAATAAATCATTTGCGGTGCATTTTAATAAAGTTATGATACTTCAAACATAATGAAATTTAAAGCAATTACTGAGATGCACCAGGAAATGTTTTCTATAGATTATAGAGTACTTACTCTTTGTCGTTCATTTACGGAGATGCACAAAAGAATTCAATCATTTTCGGTGCATTTTAATGAAGTTATGATATTTTAAACATAATGAAATTTAAAATAATTGTACTGAGATGAACCAGGACATGTTTTCTATACATTACGGAGTACGTAGCCTTTTTCGTTCATTTACAGAGATGCACAAAAGAATTCAATCATTTGCGGTGCATTTTAATGAAGTTAAGATACTTCAAACATAATGAAATTTAAAGCAATTACTGAGATGCACCAGAAAATGTTTTCTATAGATTATGGAGTGCATAGCATTTATCGTTCATTTACAAAGATGCACAAAAGAGTTCAATCATTTTCAGTGGATTTTAATGACGTTCTGATACTTTAAACATAATGAAATTTAAAACAAGTATACTGAGATGCACCAGGACATGTTTTATATACATTATAGAGTACGCAGCCTTTTTCGTTCATTCACATAGATGCACAAAAGAATTCAATCATTTGCGGTGCATTTTAATGAAGTTATGATACTTCAAACATAATAAAATTTAAAGTAATTACTGAGATGCACCAGAACATGTTTTCTATAGATTATGGAGTACTTACTCTTTGTTATTCATTTGCTTTAAGCATAAAAATATTCTCACATAAAGGACTGGCTATGATCAATAATTGATGGAAACGCATATTCCTCTGTGGTGTGCATTTTTAAATACATCTATTTTTCAGAGTATTATATGGCGTGCATAATATATCATTCTATAGATCATTTACAGAACTGGGCATATCATCGGATATGGACAGAAATTGCTGATAATGGATTGTTACGAAGTTATATGTTAACGCATAACTTTCGAGAAAATCGTTCAAAAATCGTCTATTTCTTTTTATTCACACACAGCGTCCAACTCCTACAAATTCTTAAAATTAAGCATTCCGAACTTAAAGTCATTTTTGTCAATTCAGTGCTGCCAGTTATTGAGGGCTTAAGCATTTAAACAAATCCCAGAAGCGATAAAATCAAAAAAGAAACTATAGTATATTAGCTAAAGTTGGAATTTAGTACGTGAAGTTGACGGGCGTGACGATTAATGTGTTAAATTGCTGATTTGTAAAAAAAAAAAAAAACTAATTTCATTTTATCAAAATATGAAAAATTTAAATATTATTCTGCTTGTTCTGTAAAAGTGTTTCATAATCACTGCGTGACGCTTGATTTTTCAATTCCTACTATTAGTTCCTACTAAAACAAAATCTTTATATTACTTGTTCTTTCTTGTTTTTAAATCTATCATAAACAGTTTTTGTTCACTATTTACATATTCTGCCCATACTAGCAAATAAATGATAAAAGGCATACTTTCTCACGTTAAAAAATGGTAGTAATTTGAGTGTGCCGTGTAAATTTTAATATATGTGCAAGTGTGCCGTATAAATTTTAATATACTAGGTGCAAGTATGCTATTTAATTTTAACTTTAAGTTCAAGAATGTTGTGAAATAAAAAAAAAGTTTAAAAATCCCTACTAGAGATAATCATACGATACCTCATTATTTAGATTTAAAAGTTTAAATTTGTGAGAAGTAAATTTATTTATTTTTTACTCCTTGCATATAAAAAATGCTGCATTATTTTTGTGATTTTTAATCATCCTCTTCTAAAATCATCTTCTTGCGTAATGATCTCAATCAATAACTTTTGAAAAAGATTTTATAGCGATATTTCTTTTCTTTTCTTTTCTTTTTTTTTTTTACTTACGTATAAGGCATTTTTTTTTCAAGTATCAGGCACGGATTGATTAATGAAGAAAATTGTCAACTTCTATTTTAAATAAACATCTTTATCTATCTAAAAATTATTAATATAACAAAAAGTGCTGCACTTTTTTTAAAAGTAAATATTTATGAAAAAGCAGCAGGTTATTATACCTTATAAGGCAAACATATAATTAATTTGAACTTTATTATGTAAGGATCAACAATTTTTTGCGAAAGAAAGAAATAAACGTTATAAATGTAGAGGGCTTTATTTACTGCGCGATACAATTCTTTTAAAATAGAATTTTTATAAAAATACGTTTATTCATCTATCTACCTGTCTATCTATCTATATTATAAAGGACAAACGTATCTGCGCGTAACGCTGACGTCATTTTTCGAATGGCAACACTTCACGATCAAATTTCAGTTTCCCATTTTCGCTACTGCAATTTTTTAATCTTCTAACAATCGTACATTTTCAATTTGTACACCGTCGTATAGGGAAAAAATCTACTTTCAAATGCAATTTGTTTGAAAACTGTATCTTAATTGACTGATTTATTATGTTTTTAAAATAATTTTCAAGCATGAATTTTTGTAATTTATCTCTATCACGTGCGAGCTCCATTACATAATAATAACTAGTTGGATGTGCCAGTCCCAAATTTTCTTCTATTTCATACATCTTAATATTTCAAAAAGTAGTTACGCATGTTAATACCTCAATATTATTAGTTCAATACTGTACCAACATTGATTTTCATCTTACATTTCTGCTTCAGTCAATTGATCGGAGTAAATACAACTTTATCTAGATCATGATATTTATTAAAATCAATATTTCTTCATTATTCTGTTGTACATCAGCTGTTTGCGAATAGCCGGCTTAGCAGAGCACGAGTTATGCAAGATCCGCAATGGATAATAGAACTAAGAAAACTCGAGAAAGTTATACAAAAATAACTGTCACAGCGCCCCTTTAACCCTACAAAAAAGATGACGACCTTTGTAAATGTGGTGGTCGAGGAGACCCGATGCATTACATTTTCGGCAACTGCAAATTCATGAAGTTTAAATTTCACAGAACAGAAACGACAATCCTTCAGGACATCCTAAAAATAATTAATGACCCGGCACAACTTAAAAAACTTTATGCTAACTACGATATTCTCAATAGCCATTATTCTTTTATTCAATATAAATACATTCAATAATTACCTCTTCTGATTGCCTGTGGTGGACATGTCATGGGTCCACGTGGTGTATGGAAAGGTGTTTTTGAGATTGTTTTATTTTTAAGAACTTAAATACCACTAGAAATATTGTAAATATGTATAAATATTTTTGTTTAAAAGGATGAAAAAAAGGGAAAAAATATTTCTTATCAAATGAAAAGATGAATGTAAATACTTAAAATTTTTTCAAATAGTACGTAAATTCCAAAACATATAAATCATAATCGTAATATATTTCTAGGCTCGCCCTGAAACAATAGGGTAGCCAATTGTGATTGGTAAAGAATCGCCATCTTAAATAATCATAAATTTTCACAGGCGGTCCGGGGACACGGCACTTGCCTCTTGTGCTCTCTTCGGCGTGTCAGGCGGGTCGTTCTGAAGTCTTCTTTCCCGAAGACTGGGGTTCTGGGCTTGTTTCCGCAGGTAGTAAAACTTTTCCCTGCCCTGGGCTTGGGGGTTACACCTAACCATAAGCCAAAAGCGGGTTCCCAGGGTGGGTGCTTACTTACTTACTTACCTTTAACCCGAAAATTTTCCAAATCCAAGGAGGACATGATGGTCATATCCAAAAAAATTTGTTCAATTCTCATGCATAACTGTATAGTATACACTTTTCGATGGTACAATAATCAAAATGGCACAGACATCGCTATTAAAGTACACCCTTCCGGCAGAATGTTTTTAAATTCAGGGAGGTCCTGCTTGCCATAGCCAAAAACATACACAAAAAATTTGGTTCAATTATATGCATAACTTTATACAGTTTCCGATGGTACAATAATGAAAATGACACAGACATCGCTATTAAAGTGTACCCTTCCGGCAGATTTTTTTCGAATTCAGGGAGGACCTGCTTGCCATAGCCAAAAACATACATAAAAAATTTGGTTAATAATATCCAAAGACTTCACACGGAAATGACAGTAAAATTTTTCTGATTTCAGAAATTATTTCCAGCAATAAATATCCAGTCCGGAAATATGACGGGCACGAGAAATAACGAACGACACAAGTTTCAGATTGCTTAAAATAATTGTATTTTAACATATGTTTTATTTTATGAGGCCATTACGTTGTTTCATTTCATGATTTCTTTTAACAAAAATTGTATTATCTTTCACTTATATTTTTAGTACAGGTTGTATATTTTGTTTTCATGTGTCAGAATGAAAAAAATATTTAAAATTTATATTGCAATGTTGATTTTACTCTCAGCTGTTATTATTTTTTTATACATATATCTGCGGATTATTTATATTTCTAGTATATTTGTGAATGGCCCCTATTTTGCAGCAAAAAAAGATGCTTCAACTTTAAACAGCTATTACCCTGTTAGTTTTAATAGTAGAAGAATGGGACTTTTATGTTTTACTTCTTTGTGTAATAGAATAGAATACACTCCCTCAAATCCGCAACTGTAAAATCCACAAACGCCTGAAATCCGCACTTCATCGTAGATGTAAACAATGAAACTTTCAGTTTAGATGTAGAGACAAAATCACAGAATTTTTATGAGGAAGTTTAAATGTATTTCGGAAAAAAAAAAATCATGATATTGCTGCTATCACTGGTAATCACAATCTTTTTACCAAATATATTTAAGTATTAATCAAGCTTTTTTGGTTATTAAGGCTGGCTTAACCTGAAATAAAACTTCCTTAATTTACGATGTTGCTGTGAATCAATACAGTACTTTTATGAGGAAAGTTTCACTGAATAAGCCAAGGAAAATGTATCTCATCTTTATTATGCATATTTAATTATACATTATTAATGATTTACTTGACCTGTACTTTTAATAATTTAATCATTTTTTAAATTATCATATATTTTATCATTTTAGTTTATTACTGTACTTATATTAATATTTTACTATAATAAGCATTCATCATAATTTTGATTGCATTATTTCACCCAAATTATTACTGTTTAAAAAAATGTAAACAAAGCAATTACCAGAAATCCACAAAATTCTATTTATGGAGCCTACTGTATTTTTATGAAACATAACTTATAAGACCGGCGGATCGTATAAAAACTTAAATTTCGTAATTTTTAATGAATGTTTTTATTGACCCAAATCATTTTTTACCTCATTTAAAACATTTCTGTAATTGGAACATTTCTGTAATTGGAACTATATGTTTATGACTAATGGTTTAGGAATTAGACATTGGACACCTTTGAGAGTGAGCACCTTGTATATTAAGAGCAATAACTAAACAAACAAAAAAAAATTCAGGCTAGAAATCACCCGATCTTTTGAGAAATATTAATAGCTGTATATTTCAATGAAAAATACTTCGATTATTAAAAGAGTAATATCTACAATTTTATCTAGTTTTCATAAAAGATTACTAAAATATATAATACAGAATTTTAATTAAATTACGTTTTATTCATTTATCTGTAAAAAAATTATAAGCAATCCAACTGTGAGAAAGCTCGATTTAATTAATAATATATAATGGTAGTTATAACTACCAATAACACATAGAAGTTTCAGAGATTATACAATGTAAGAGTATTCTACTCATTAAAAAAACTTTTATATTCTTGATTACTTTTAATATAATATATGCAATATACTGTCTTTAATAGACGCTTTAATTTCTTTTCTACTTGCTATTCATTTTAATATTATAATATTTTTCGTGTAGAATAAACGTTTATTTTTTTTACTCTCAAGTTTGATAAGGATAAAGAATTAAATTTTTGGTGGAGAGCCAAAAAAGGGATAGATTGCTTGATTTAGGATTTAAAATTGGGGTGATTCAGAAATGCTATAATTGCTCTTTAGATAATGCATGTAATTTGCTAAAATAGGCTACATTAAACCTTAAATTGTCATATTGAAAATTGTGTGCTATGTAATATAGTTAATTAAAAAATTTATGCATGCAGTTTATAAATGAAGAAAGTAGTTTTGTTTTATTAAAAAGTTTAATAACTTATGGTGGTTAGATTTTAAGCTAATTTTGAAGTTTGGAAATTTAAAACTTGAATAAGTTTCATTTTCGCATTTTATTTATATAGTCTCAAAATTATTTGAACTTTTAAGAGGACTGTGGACCTTTATTTAAGCAGAAATCGACCCAAACTTGAAAATTATTTTTGTAAATATTATTGTTCTTCAGTTTAGTCTGAACCATTTGCGAAAAACCGCATGCAGATGCGATTATTTTTCGTAAAGTCACAAGCGTCTGAATTCTGTACACAAACAATTTAAAAATGATTAATAATCGAAATTTAATGTATATTATATTATTTCAAATGTTATTTGTAAATGTTTGTTTGATGATGATAAATGAAGATCTAAGATGGGAAAAATAATGGTCTTATTCGCATTAATTTGTATGGTGCAAAACAAACATTAAAACACAGAATTCTCGCATGATGGCTTTTCCACAAATGTGAATTTGTTCTATAACATCTTTTTTTTCGCCTTAAAAAAAAAAAAAAAAAAAAAAAAAAAAAAAAAAAAAAACTAATTGCGTATTTTATATAGAAACCTTATAATTATTAAATTTCTGTAATAAAAAAATAGGTACATTTTTTATGGTATTTCCAAATATTAAGTGACCGTTAAGGGGTTAATACTCCACCAGACTATCACAGGGATGTTACCGCGTTTTTGAATATGACATTTCAAGTCATATGAAGTTGGATTGAAAGACGAGCCCCAATTGCCTGGCCGCCAAGGTCTCGGTTTTCACTTCATTAGACTTTTTTGCTAGGGTATTCATCAAATCCGTTGTGTATGAACAAAAAATTACTATGTATGAGTTGAAGAAGTGTATCATTCAAGCAATTCGTCTAATAACTCCTGACATGCTAAGAAACACTTGGAGAGAACTGGATTACTGTTTAGACGTTGTCATTCTACAAAAGTTGCACACATCGAAATCTATTGATATTAAACTGGCGAGATGCTCTTTCTATTTAAATATTTTTTTTTTAAATTATAATGGGTAGTTCTGTAAAAATAGGCCATAACTTTTGGATACTTTTAGATTTTTGAAATGCTCTATGCATCATATTTTTTTTTTCTATCAAAATTCATGAAATTGATCAGGAAGAATCCCGATGTTACTTACAAAGAAAATGTCTATGCATTTTAAAATTCGACTTCATTGAGATAATTAAATTTAATTTTTAATTTATTAAAAGGCAAAATTTTGATGAAAATCGATTTGGAATTCAGAAAAAAAATCTCTAAAATATTAACTCTTCAAAGGATTAAAAAATTGATGCTCCGATTTATTCGTAATAGGTTTTAAGTGATTAAAAAGCAAAATTGAAGAAATATCTCAAAAATTATGACGCATGTAGCATTTTAAATGATGTCCTTGTTTAATGCACTGTCTAAATGTTGTATAACTCAACGAATGTTTTAAGGGGTCCGGGACACATTTTTAAAATAATTTTTATTTATTGAGTTAAAATTTCGAATTTTTTTGTAATGGTTAACCATATCATTTGTAAACAAAATCACATGATAAAACTTCTCATAATTATTTGTATTTAAAATTAAAAATTTATTAAAAAAGTGTGGTAGTTTAAAATCATTATAACTCGAAATATTATTTGTAAAATTTCAATTTTTTATCATTTAACTAAACAGAAATATGTAAGTTTTAATTTTGATTCAGCGTTTTTAAAAATATTAATTTAAAAAAAATTAATACTAGTTAAAGTAAAAATTAAAGAAAAAATGATGTAACTTTAAAAAAGAAATCATATTTTCAAAAGTAAATATTTTTTTTTTCAAATTTGCTGAATCAAAATTAAAGTAAACTAATTGAAAAAGACATGTTCCAAGTTTGAACCATATACTATCTTTAACGGTTCTTGAGTTATAACAATTTAAATACGAGAAATGGTGAAAAAACCCATTATGAAGAAAAATTCGTTTTCACAAGAAGTTGTTTGCATGACAACCATTGCTTGAAAGCTAGATTTTGAAAACAAACCAAAACGAAAAAATATATATACAGTCGAACTTGGATAATTCGAACGTCTTTAATTCGAATTCGTGGATAATTCGAAGTTTTTTGTCAGTCCCTTGAAGCTTGTATTCAGTTAATGCTAAAAAATCTTGGTTAATTCGAAGTCCAACTTCTTTAATTCGAAGTTTTTACCTTTTCAAAAATGACAAAATCTAGTTTCAATGCAGTTTATTTGAAAAGTGGCCGGGTTATTTTCAGCTATTGTGGAAATTTTGCACTCAAACTTCTTTAATTCGAAGTTTTTACCCTTTCAAAAATGACAAAATCTAGTTTTAATGCAGTTATTTGAAAAGTGGCCCGGTTATTTGCAGCTATTGTGTAAAATTGTTTAGGGAAGAGAAGGGGGTGGGAGAATATTTTTATCTGTTCTAGGAAACAGAGCAGGGATAAAGGGAGGAGGAACGTAGAAGAACAGAGGCCGATTCAACATCAAGTGAGACAGTCTTTCATCTAGCGCAGGCATGTCAAACACGCGGCCCGCGGGCCACAACTGGCCCGCCGACAACTTATTTGTGGCCCACGAAGCCTTTGGCACTTTACCTGTATTTAATTCAATTGTTAGAACGTGCATGCTGAAAATATACTTTGGACGAATAGACTTGCACGAACCGCGGTCTTAAAGATAGCAATAATCCGAAATTCGAATATTTCGAACAATTGTAAAAAGTTACAATTTTCATTTTAAATCGACAAATTATGAATGTGTATTTTCTAAAGACTACCAATAGACAAAGTGCTTGGAGTTTTCATTTGAAATTAAGAGCACCTGAGTAAATTTCAACCTCAGAGTAAATTTCATAATGCTGTCTTGATATTTAATAGTAGTATTAGGGTTTTCCAATAGAGTTTATTACTTATACAAAATGATTTTAAAAAAGAAAATGCATTTCATTTTAAATATGCCAGACATTATTACAAGCCAAGCCAATGCTTAACGCGTAACATCCATCGAAACTGTACAAGGAACATAAAATGAATTTTTGAAACGAAAGAACGGTCCGAAAAAATAAATTTCGAAACTCTGGTGGAGAACCCAGCAACAGCATGGTCATTCCAGTGTTTGGAGGATATGAAGCCCAATGCTAGATCAAGATTAGTGTGTACAATAAAATTTTAAAATAAATGCAATTTAGAATATTCTATTAAACTTTATAGATTTTTGTTGAAAAGTAATTCTGAGTATTTTTTTTTTCTGAGAAATAACATAAAATAAACAATGCATAATAATAACTTTGGAATTTTGTGCTAAATTTTTGTTTAACATGGCTACGTTTTGAACGAAGAAATTTTATTCTATGCAACGGTAATAATATTATTTAGCCTATTTAATGTGGTTCCAGCTTTCTATATAATACTTAATTTGGCCCGCGGCTTTGTATACGATTCTTAATTTGGCCCGCAGCGGTAAATGAGTTTGACATGCCTGATCTAGCGGAATATCGTCGTTTGGTAGGAGGAGAATCTAAAGTGCGTTAAGCTGTGTTTCGAGCTGTAGATATCCCAGAAAATTTTGTTTAAGAAAATCAAGTAAGCTTTCTAAAGAAAATATCTCAATATTTTAAAAAGCTGCATTAATTTTATTTAAAATTAATAAACATGATTTTTTCGCAATTTTTTTGTGATGGATTATTTTACAACATAAAAATAAATTATTTTGGATAATACGAAGTTTGGATAATTCGAAGTTTTGCAGAGGTCTCTTGCACTTCGAATTATCCAAGTTCGACTGTGTATTATGTTCTAATAAGGATATAAACATGATTTAGGCATCATTTTAAGCAGAAAAAAGTAGAGAATGTTTTACTGCAATAAAATATTTTTAGAAAACTTGAAGATTTTTGTGTCCGGTCCCCCTTAATTTCGTAATGGAACATAAGCTGTAAACAAATGCTGAGCTACTTATATTAATTTAAGAGAAAACGGATTTATCTTTCGTAAATATTAATCGTTTGCAAGCGACAGATATAAATTTAAAAAAAATCATGATTTAAAATTATTTTTAAAATAATAAAAATTGAGTAAATTGCGACACAGTTTTCACACAAATTGCGATACAGTTTCAAACAAACAAATTGCATTTGAAAGTCTCATTTCCCCATTCCACGGTGTAAAAAATTGAAAATGTGGGATATTTAGAAGCTTAGAAAAGTGCAGTAAAAGTCAAATTTAATCGTCTGCTGTTGCCACCGTCAAAATGACATGAACATTTGTAAAAGACACATTTGTTCTTTATAATATAGATAGGCAACGTTGTGAAGACTTTTTTCCAAGGAGCCAGGGATCTATGTCCCACATCCCCGGATATAATGAGCAATCTAGTATAGATAACAAGGTGCATTTCCATAGTCAGCAGTGACAGCTTAAAAAATTGGGGGAGGGATGGAGGCTACAACTTATTAGGTTGTTGAGTTCAATAAAAAAATAGTAATAAATAAGATTATAAACTGATTAATATTTAAATTTTTTGCAAGGAAAGTTTTTGCAAGAAATCGGTAAGAAATGAAACAAAAATGCCTTTACCTAGTACCCCTTTCTTAAGCAGACGACGTTCCCCAGGGTGTGCGCAGAAATTAGCCTCGAAAAAGGCTCTTTGCAACACCAGTATAAATAGGAACAATGAAACAATATTCGTGAGTAAAATAAATAAAAATTAGTATTATAATTTTACTGGTCAGAATTTGAAATTTTTTAATAAAAAAACTGAAAGATTTGGCAATACTGTTTGTGGCCTGTATAGTGTTAATAAACATGAAATTGCTGAAGACATTAATTTATTTAGAATTAGCAAGGGCGGTTTGTAGTAACATAAAAACACAGACGGCATACTGACGTACCAACGTCTTTTAAGGCCTAAATATTAACTTTTGTTGCTAAAGAAAAATAGCGTCTAATTTCCAGTAATAGTACGAATATAACAGTCATCCAATTTTTTAAAAGTTTAATTGAGAGTAAGAGAATATAATAAATTACAGAAACACACGTGTGGCGTATTTCGTACATAGTAGTGAGTTACAAATAAAAAATCTCTGCCGGCTCGGGCATACAGGCGGAAGTAGATTTCGAAGTTAAGTACTTAATTCACCAACAAAACTTAAATCAAGATTAGAGATAAATCCAATTCCTTCACTAAGATGGAGATCTAGGGAGTTGAACATTTTATGAAAATTCTAATATACACTAATACACACACGCATGTATATGAAATAGGTTTAAAAAATAGCTAAAGCAAATTCAGAGAACCTCAAAGTGTTAAAATAAGTTAATATTTCCATAGTCTGGTTTTTATCATGTTTTAATACGTTTCTTCAAACTCACATGACGTTACATATTCAGCTGCTGAGGTCCATTTTATTTCCAATATGACGCAACATATATATATATATTTCGTCAAACTATTTATTTCATTTTGAGTTTTCATGCGGAAATCTTGCTCTAGAAAACTTAGACGCAATGCACAATTTGTTTTCAATTCGTCAAACTATTTATTTAATTTGATTTTTCACGTGAAAATCTGTTGTGGTGAGAATTTTATTGCTTTTTTTTAATTGTTGGCAATTGCTATAACGAAAAATATTTATTTTTTCCTGTCATTGTTGTGTAAGAGCTGGTTTTATCAGAATCATGTTAAGACGGTATTCAAAATTTTGAACTCTCCACATTTCCATTCCCTTGGGCCGATTTTGCCCATTTTCAATCCCCGCCGAGATATTAGCCATCTTAAAGTTGTTGGCGAATTTGAAAACGATCCGTGCATAATTGCGACTTTTATCGTGCGGACAAAATTTAGTACATACATACATACATACATATATATATATATATATCTATATATATATATATATATAATTTTTAGGTGGGGGTGGTTTTGGGCTCCTGAGGTCCTATAATGAACAGTTATGAAGGAATTTTTCAAAAGTCACACCATGGTAACGACTGCAATAGGTAGTATTTCTTACGAAATCTACCTAAAATCACGAATAAAAGCAGAAAAAGAAATCCCTGCCGGCTCGGGCCTAGAGACGGAGGTAGATTTCGAAGTTAAGTACTAAATTTACCAGCAAAACTTAAATCAAGATTAACAGTGCACACGGATGCATATGGAATAGGTTTAAAATTAGCTAAAGCAAATTCAGAGAACCTCAAAGTGTTAAAATAAGTTAATATTTCCATAATCGGGTTTTTATCATGTTTTAATACGCTTCTTCAAACTCACATGACGTTACATATTCACCTGCTGAGGTCCATTATATTTCCAATATGACGCAATATTTTGTTTGTTTTTAATTCGTCAAACTATTTATTTCATTTTGAGTTTTCATGCGGAAATCTTGCTCTAGAAAACTTATGACGTAACATTCAATTTGTTTTCAATTCATCAAACTATTTATTTAATTTAATTTTTTACCTGAAAACCTTGCAATAGAAAAGAAATTGTTGTGGTGAGAATTTTATTGCTTTTTTAATTGTTGGCAACTGCTATAACGAAAAATATTTATTTTTTCCTGTCATTGTTGTGTAAGAGTTAGTTTTATCAGAATCATGTTAAGACGGTATTCAAAATTTCTAACCCTCCCCATTTCCATTCCCTTGGGCCGATTTTGGCCATTTTCAATCCTTGACGAGATATTAGCCATCTCAAAGTTGTTGGCGAGTTTGAAGACGATCCGTGCATAATTGCGACTTTTATCGTGCGGACAAAATTTAGTACATACATACACACACACACATATATATATATATATATATATATATATACTAGGGGGCTCTGCCCCTTGCAAGCTACGCTCGCCAACCCCCGTTCAGACACTGTAGAATCTAAAAGAACGCTAATCTGATCGGTTTTAAAAAGATTAGACAAAATTGAACTATACTGAAAAAACCTGTAGCGATCTCCCTGTAAACGGATTTCTATTCAATTCCCTTTTATTGCAAAAATTTAAGGTAGAATTAGTTGCTGTTAAGACATCCAATGGTTGTTTTCGTGTTTGGTTAAAGAAGATCAGTTAAACATTTGAAAAGAAACTAAAATAAAATTAATTAAGTAAACAGAGTCTTTGTCTCCTGGTATTTTTTAACAGCGTTATAAAAAGATTGACATAATACAATTACTAAAATTTGTTGCTTTAGCCCCTTCAAGGGCGGTGGTTCATTTTGGACAACTTAATTTTAATTCTTAAATGCCACATTAGCATCAGAATATTGGGATGAAAATTTCCCTTTTATTAAGTAAGTGAACAAAAGCATTTTTGTATTTCAAAATTTGTTTGCAAATTCTGGTGTCATTCACTGATTTCAAGATTTACCGAATAGAAGTGCCTTGTCCGTGAAAGGGTTAAACGCATATTAATGTATTTATTATTTTAAAGTTTTTTTTTTTCCTTTTAATATTCACGTGTAAATACAATTTTCAGGACATACTTTTTAATATTTTCCTGCCTTTAACACGTATTCATTTAATAGTAATTTTTAATTTTTTTTTCTGTTTTTAATAGTCACGTGAAAATAAATTTTTAATCGTTAGGAAATATTATTCTTTGCGCTGTTTTTAAAATTGAAAACAATCTCTATAATAATAGCCTAAGTCATGTGACTATCATCAACAGCTCCAGGCGGATACCTTCGCTTTTTATATTCCAGGCGGCCATTTTGGTACTTTAATGTTAGCCAGCCACATATGTGATAAGTTGCCGAATATTATTCTATCCCCATTATTTCGTTTATATTATAATAGTCCAAAGTCATGTAACTGCCATAAACAACGGGCTGATTCCTTTGCTTTTCATAAGAAAGGTTTCCATTTTGATTAAAGAATGAAAATTATTTTTTCGAATATAACTACATAAAAGTTGCCATGATCACAAAGAATTCCTGGTATTTTTGTGTTAGCCGGGTGAAAATCTCGTCAATAGCTTTTTTTAACTCGCCAGTTCATTTTTCGCACGTTTTATTTTTCGAGTGGTAAATTAAAATGGTGCTACTTGGTTATCCCATCGACCAAAAATCTGTCTCCAAACTATAAGATTAAATGCCAATAATGGTTGATCATAAATATCCCATTCACTTGACTTTAAGGAAGTTACACATGTTCACGCCATCAAGTGACTTTTATTTCGACGTTTTATTTGTATTTTTATTAATGTTATACTAATTTATTTGTTCTTTTGTTATTTAAAATTAAAAAAATATGTCAATTTGTACAATTTGGCTATTTATATAATTTGGCGAAATTGGTCGACGGGAGAAGTAATAACATTAAAACGTTGCTTTGAAGTGGAAATTAAATCTCATGGCTTGTTGCATTGTCACATACGCACCGGGTTTGGCGTAATTTTTTTTGTTTTGTTTTGTTTTGTTTACAACAATTTGGCGAAAACCTCGTTTTCAATTACTTGTTACATATGTATTTTAAAATTATTTTCTGTTATTTTTAAAATGAAATAACAATAAATAAAAAAAAATTAATTAATAACTATAGAACAAAACAGTTTATAACATTTTTTGTAAATGAAAAGAAAATAAATTAAAATAAACATTTATTAATAAATAAGCAACAATAGCCGGGTTACCATGTCAGGCAAAATAACGCCATTTTGGCGCCAATTAGGTACCCCGTTGCGTATATGACATCTGTGTCTAATATTTTTCTTTTCGTTTCGTTTAAAAAAAAGAATGAAGTAAAAGCCATTTATTTTAAAGGTTTCAATTTTAAAGGAAAGTTTTGTATGAAATAATATGATAATGAAATACAAATTGAATTCTGAATAAAAGTAACATGATGCATTTCTTAGCATACATTGAAGGGAGGCCAAACTCGTCGACAAATCAATTTAAAATAACCTTTTCTAAAATATGAAAAAAAATATCTGTTATGATTAAAATTTGAGTTGCCATCATTAGAAAAAAAGTATTTAAAATTAGAAAAAAATTAATATTTCGAAAACTAATTCTAATTTTAAAATTCTAATACCAGTTTTGAGATCTGTGGATCAATACGGATTTTTGGTGTTAATTTCATCGCAAAGTATTCCATATTTTAGGGAAAATCGCCGTGAAACGTAATCAGTTGTTTAATCAGTCGTTTCATAGAATCGTTACATAAATTCGTTTCAATTCGATTCATTGGGATTTTATATATGTAGGGTAGATATATATCTATATCTATACTCATATTATAAAGAGGAAAAAATTGTTTATTTGTCGGAGGTAAGCTCTGGAACTACCGAACCGATTCCAAAAGTAATGGTATCAAAATGAAGGTGTTAGTCCAACTTAGAACATAGGCTATATCTTATGTCCGTGCCACTGGCCAAAAGGGGGTGCAGAAGCAAAAAACTTTCTAAAAAGGCGATTTTTATGTTACTGAAGGGCCTAAAAACATGAAATTTGGAATGGTAGTTACTTATAAGATACTAATGATCTCTAAGGACATCTCTTTAAAAAATCGAAATTAAAAAGGGTTGAAAATGCGCATAAAACGTTCTAAAAAACGTTCTAAATGGCGGTTTTTACGCAATTTCAAGAAGAACCAAACCGATCTCATAAATAATGGTGCCAAAATGATGGTGACAACCTTTGTTCCAACATAGGCTACGTTTTATGTCGATGTCATTAACCCTAAAGGGGGTGCAGGAGTAAAAAACGTTCGAAATTGCGATTTTTGTGTTACTGAAGGGTCCAGATATATGAAATTTGGCATGGTAGTTACTTATTAGATATAAATGATCTCTAAGAACATTTCTTAAAAAATCCGAAATTTCTAAGGGGTGAAAATGCGCAAAAAGCTTTGTAAGTGGTGATTTTTACGCAATCTCAAGAAGTACCAAACCGATTTAAAAAATAATGGTGTCAAAATGATGGTGACGACCCTTGCTACTATATTAGGCTCATTTTATGTCTGTGCCACTACCCCAAATGGGGTGCAGGAGCAAAAAACCTTTCGAAAATGCGATTTTTGTGTTACTGAAGGCCCCAGATACTTGGAATTTGAAATGGTAGTTACTTATAAGATATAAATAATCTCTAAGAACATTTCTTAAAAAATTCGAAATTTAAAAGGAGTGAAAATGCGCGAAAAGAGTTCTAAAAAACGTTCTAAATGGCGATTTTTTACGCAATCTCAAGAAGTACCAAACCGATTTCAAAAATAATGGTATCAAAATGATGGTGACAACCCTTGCTCCAACATAGGCTACATTTTATGTCGGTGCCATTAACCCTAAAGGGGGTGCAGGAACAAAAAACGTTCTAAATTGCGATTTTTGTGTTACTGAAGAGCTTAGAATCCTGAAATTAGGCAGGGCAGTTATTTATAAGATACAAATGATCTCTAAGAACATATGAAACCGATTTAAAACAGAATGATTGCAAATTTATGGTGATGAACCTGCTCAAACATGAGCTATATTTTATGTCGAGGGTTGCAGGAGCAAAATCTTTCTAAATTGCGATTTCTGTGGTACTGAAGAGGCTAAAAACTTTAAATATAGCACGTTAATTAACTATAAAATATAAATGTGCTCTAAGAACAATCGAAAATAAATTCGAAATTAAAAAGGGGTGAAGCGAAGAGAAGGAGCGAAAAGCATTCTAAAAGAGTCCTAAATTACGATTTCTATGGAATCTCAGGAAATAATAAACATATTATAGAAGTTATTGGTTGCGAATCAAGATTGATAGTCCCTGATCCTATACGGGCTATATTTTATGCCGGTGTCACTGCCAACTGGTTGGCAGGAACAACAAGAAAGCCTTTAAAAACATCTAAATTCTGTTTTCTATAGAATATTAGGAAATAACCGATTTCAATGTTAATGTTGGCAAATTAATGGTAGTAGTCTCTGTTTCAACATTTTTCGAGATATTCTGTTTCAACTCTGTTTCGGCATTTTATGTTGGTGCCACTAACACCAGAGAGGTGTTAGACAAGAAGCCTGGAATTTGACATGATGGTTAATTTCAAGATGTAAATGTGTTAAGATGGTTTCTAAAAAATTCAAAACTTCAAATTAATACTGAAATGAGTGTATCAAATGAGCATAAAAGTCTCAAAATTCTTTCTAAATTATCATTTAATTGGAATTAGTTTTAGTTCTTCTTATTAATTAAAATCTCATTTCTGTCTATTGCACTTTTATAATGAAGTTTAGTCAAACTGTGTCTTAATTTGTAATTTTTGAATTATTTCAAAAAGTGTTCTAATAAAAAATAGTCATGCAAATATCACTTGGCATATTTCAACTATTACGCGAGCAAAGCCGCGGGGTTTGCTAGTATATATATAAATATAAACTTTTTAGGTGGGGGTGGTTTTGGGTTCCTGGGGTCCTATAATGAAAAGTTATGAAGGAATTTTTCAAAAATCGCACCATGGTAACGACTGCAATAGGTAGTATTTCTTAAGAAATCTACCTAATAGCGGACTTGCATTGTTTGAACATTAAAGGGTCTTTCGGAAGAGAATATTTGAAGCGCAGATGTTAATCACGTAATTGTTTTAGAACTCTAAACTGTTTTTTCCATGAGTGATGCAATCAGTATAACATCCGTCTTTAAAGATTGAAACATTGTCCAGGAGGGAATACACGTCAGGTCAAACAAGTACTTCACAGGAAATTAAATGTCGCATTCCTAACAAAGAATGTATTTTCACCCAAATTTTTACCAGCGAAGAAAATATTGTAATAATATTTTTAGAGGACTTTGTTTTTGCTAATTTATTGACTTTATGAGAATTGCTGAAGATAAACTGAAATATCGATCAGTTTTATATTGATATAAGCACCGTTAACGTCCACACAACACTGGCATGACACATATGTGTCAATCACAGTGATCAGTGACAGTTCGATCAATGACAGAGTGTCACCGTCATTTTCTGTCATTGATTGAACAGAGTCGTTATTAATTTATACTATAGCATTTCAATGACAATTAGAAGCATCTGTAAAGCACCGTACTCTTCTCTGCCATTAACTGAACTGTATTTTTAAGAATTAGTTTCGTCAAAAGCAGGTGGATGCATCATTCATGCCTCCGTTTCTGCTGTTAATCGAAATGATCTGTTAAGAATTCGTTCAAATAATTCATTTGGACGCGTGACTCTTACCTCCGTCGGAGTATCTATCACTGAACGAACGGATATGCGTAGGATTTATATGGCCAGTACACTGTAAAAAAAAATCTGTGAAGTTACTAAAGTTTTTCTAGGAAACTGGGATTCCTAGAACTTTTCATGTAACGGCAACAACAAAATTTCATGTAACAGACACTTTTTTGTGCCGAAAATCAAAAAATCTGTAAGGTTACTAAGAATTTTTTTGGAAACTGGGATTCCGAGAACTTTTCATGTAACTGCAGCCAGGGTTACAAATTAGAAGGGTTACAGGGTTAAGTAAGATTACTAAAATTTTAGCAGATTCATTTGTAAAGTTACAGATTTTTGTAGCTTTACAAAAACTAGTTTTGTAGATTTGCAGCTTTTTTCGTACAGTTACAGGTAAAAGTTTAGTAAGCATGTAACTTTACATCTGTAGAACTACAGATTTTTTTTTACAGTGTAGCAGTTGGAGGCACGACTTATAACTCGTCCCCTTTTCTATAATTGTTAAATCGTAGTCTTTTAAGAATCGCCCACTCAAAAGTATTTGGAGGCATGAATCATTGCCCAGTTCCCTTCTCTGTCATTTTTTGGGATACGTTCCGTCAATGATAGTGGAAGGCACGACTGTTGCCGATCCCTTTCAATGTCATTGATTGAACTGATCCAATTGCGGTTAGATCGGTCAATAATACTTGGAGGCACAACTCACCCCTCTGTCAATTTCTTTATCAATGATCAAGCGAAATTGTTTAGGATTCATTCGATCAGTGATGTTTGGATGATTGACACATTCCCCTGACTGTATCTTTGCCTTTGTTTGAACGGACTCTTTTGAGATCCGTTCTGTTGATAACAAATATAGGCATGAGTCATGCTACCGCTCCCGTCTCTGTCATAGAGGTCTGCACGGGCCGACATTTCCAGGCCCGGGGTCGGCCCGACTCGTAGAAAAAAAATCGACCTGGCCCGGCCGATACAAAAATTAAAAATTCGGCCCGGCCCCGGCCCGGAAAAAAGTTAAAATCTCGGCCCGGAACCGGCCCGAGTGAACTTCTACAAAACATTGATTTTTACGTCGAATCGGTTAAAAATTTGTCTCGTACGAGGAGTTCTGACCAAAAATATTTATCTTAACTTTTTATTCATGTTTATAATATTTTTTTTATAGAAGTGCAGCGGGCTGCGATATTTATTTTTTTAATGAATCTCTATTTTTTGTATATAAATGTTTCAGTTATCATTAATATTGTTAATCCATATTCCATGTATAGAAGTGTTAAAAATCGAAAAAATGCTATACAGTAAAATCTTCTAATGCAATTGCATAGAATTGCATAGAAGCTTTTAATTGCATCAGCTTTGGAATTGCATAGAAAAGAAAAAAAATGCGTTATAGACAAGTTCTCTTCTTAGCAAGTGTAAATGTATTATATATTCTCTTCTTACTTATTAGTATATTTATTTTGCATGGGTCAACACGTTTTTCAGTTTAAAACAGGGTTCCGTCATAGGCAGGTTCCTTTTCACACATTTCACTGTATTTGAATTTGGTTATATTTTAATATGCTTAGAAATCTACTATTCTTTAAAGTAATAAATTTTAATGTTTAAGTGTAGAATAATGGCGATTCAAAAATGTATGCATTTTTTGCAAAAACTTTTGGGCCAGGATTAATTTAACTGACTGTAAATGGACCAGGCTACGCTGAGACAATGATTTTCATACGGGCTGGCTCAAAACTAGGACTGAAAATTTTGGGCCGTGAAGACTAGGAATAAAACCAGGCTCTGTACAGAAAAATTAAGTTAGGCCCGGCCCGGCCCGAGCCTTCAGAAAAAAGTATGGCCCGGCCCGAGTGCCGTGAATAAAAATCGGCCCGAGACCGGCCCGTGCAGATCTCTACGCTGTCATTGATCAAAAAAGTGCTTTTTAATGTCATTGATCGATTGGATACATTTAAGATTCTTTCGGTCAATGGCAATAGGAGGCATTCATACAACAAGTCTCTTTCTCTATCACTTATCGAATGAATTCTATTAAATTTGTTCGGTAAAGACCTGATTCCACCTTGCTTCCTATTCTATGTCTTTGATCTAATAGATCTTTTAGGTTTCGTTCGGTCAAAGGCAGTTGAATGGGACGGAACAAAACTCATGAACAATCCCATTTTTTGTCAGCTAGAGGCATATTGTAGGCAAATGACGGCAAATGGAGACATGTATCATGCCTCAGACCCCGTCTCTGTCATTGAGCGAAATGATCCGTTTAGGATTAGTAGGACAATGACAGTTGCAGCTATCACTTATACATCCGTACCCTTCTTTATTAAGCGAACACATTCTTTTAACATTCATTTAATAGGGGGTGGGGGGGTTAACCTTATCAGCGCCGTGAAATGATATATCCGTTCACTAAGACGTTGGTTTCACTGCAATGGTATCATTATTTAAGTCAATATAATTCTACATATACATTGCAGTTTTAAAACATTGAGTAATGATTAATAATCACAAGAACTATCTTGACGTCTTTCATAAATGTTTGTTCCTAAGGATCAATCGCTCAAAATTCCAGCAATATAATAACAAAACATTTTGAAATACAGAAGACGCCTGTATAAATTTCGTCGCGAATAAAAACAAAAATTGTTATTTTCTAAGAATGAAGGTTTCTTTTTAATGAAATACATGTAGTTGATACTTTTTGAAAATCAAGGTTTCCCATCTATATGCTATACTATTTCTATACATATGTGTCACTATGAGTGAAAATAAAAAATATCCTAATACAAACGTAATGTATTTAAAATTTCGCCTAAAAGTTAACAATATCGTTTTTATTTTGCTGTTTGGTAGCTTTGTCATTGATCGGAAGGATCCGCCTACAAGTTGATTGATCAAAGGTAGTTGAAAGTGTGTTTCATTTTTCAATACCGCTCCTCTGTCAGTGAGCTAAAGGATCGCTTTGATATACATACGTTCGGTCATTCAAAGGTGCGTGCATGACTCATTTCTTTTTCCCTTTCTCTGTCTATAACTGGGCGGATCCGTTTTGGCGTTCCATCGGTAAACGATTCTTGCTTTTCCTTTTAAGATCCGTTCGATCTGGTGTAATCATTAGTCATGAATTATGAGTACTTCTGTCTCATTGAGTGAATGGATCTTATTCGCTCTTTGAATATCACTTGGAGGCGTGACCCATTCCTCCGTCACTTTCTCTGTCATTGATCAAACGGACCCTTTTGGGACTCGTTCTATCAAAAGCAGAAAGATGCATGTGTTATGCCTAAGTCCCTTTCAATGGGTTTGCTCGTACTGATATATTTAATATTCTTGCCATCAATTACAATTAGAGGCTGATCCTTTTAAATTCATTCAGTAGTGGCAATAGTACAAACTTTACCATGAGTCCAAACTCTATTTTTTTTCGCTCTATGTCACTGATTGAACGGACCCATTTACAATTAATCCGATCAATGGCAATTAAAAGTATATCTTATTTCCCCCATCACCTTCTATTTCATGAGCGAAAGAAGCCACTTGATATTCGTCCGTTCAGTCATAGGTGTAGGCAAGATACAGACTACTTTCACTTCTTTTTCATTTATGTAAAGGATACTTTTGGGGGTTCGATCTGTCAATGGCATCAAGTGGTATGACTAATACCTCTGCTACTTTTCATTTTCTGAGCGAACATATCTATTTTGATTATTTCTGCAAACAACAGTTGTTGGGATGACTCATGCCTCTGCCTACTTCTGTGTCATTGATCTTGCATATCCTGTTAAAATTATATCAGACCAAGGTAGCTGAAGGCATGACTCATGCACCCGTCCCTTTCTCTTTTTTGGAGTGAACTATACGTTTAAAATTCCTTCCTTTGATAGATGAGTGTTGGATACATAACTCTTTTTCGTCCCCTTCTTCTCTTACATTTGTGTTCTTGAGCGAACTGATTTATTTATGATTTCTTTTGTCACTGGCTTTTGGAGGTATGACTCTTTACTCCGTTTCCTTCTTATCTGTCATACGATGAACAGATTCTTTTAGAATTCGTTCGATAAATGGCAGTTTGAGGCTTGTCTAATTTCTGACATCTTTTATGTCTTTGATTCAGTTGCTGCTGGAGCCATGACAAATTCATTTTTTTTTTACAGTTCATTTCAGCTAACTCATCGGTTTATGTTTCCTCTGATAGTGGTTAGGGACTTATGGCGGTTAGGGATGCCCCCATATATTTTTTCTGTGTCATTGGGCGAATGGATCCTTTTGACATTCTTTCGGTCAATTGTAGTTGTAGCCTTTGCTCATGTATATGCTTTCTTCTGTATCATTCACCCAGTGGCATTTGGAGTTATTACACATGCATGCATATTCTTCTCTCTATAATTACTCGAATGAAACTTTTCTTTTCGTTCGGTCAGTGGCTGTTAAAATCATAACTCATTCCTCGATCTTTTTTCTTGTTGATCGTGCAGAACCTTTTCGGATTCTTCCGTTTGATCGTAGTTGGAGGCACGCATCCAACATGAGTGAATGAATTAAATTAGGATTCGTTCGGTCAATGGCAGTTGGAAATTAGACTTATGTCTCTGCACCCTTCTATGTAATATATCCAGTGTCAGGTGTATCTATGGCACATGCACTCGTTTTACTCTGTGTCATTTAAACAGCTGATATATTTATGATTCCTTCGTTCAATGACTTTTAGAGACATGGATACTTAGATCCGTCCCTTTCTTCTCCATCATTGAGCAAAAAGATTCTTTTAGGATTTGTTTGGTGAATGGTAGTTAGCGGTTTGACTCGTGTCACTGAAACTTTTATGTCATGGATCCAATTATAGTTACAGCCATGACACATGTCTCCATCTCATACCCTGTCAATGAACAAACGGATTTTTTACGGATCTTTCCGTTAATGACTTTTGAAGGCATGACGCTTGCCTCTGCCGTTCCTCTCCGTCATTGAGCGAACGCATCCTTTTAGAATTCGTTCGGTCAATGACAGTTAAAGGCTTAACACGTGACCTTGCCCCCTTCTATGACATTGATCAAGTGTTAGTTGTAGATATGATACTTGCCTCCGTATTCTTCTGTGCCGTTGAGTGAACCGATCCACTTATAATTCTTCCGATTAATAGATGTTCGAGACAAAACTCTTTTCTCCGTCTATTTTTATGTCATTGAGTGAAAAGATCCTTTAAGGATTTGTTTCATCAACGGCGGTGTGAGAACTTTTCCATGTCGTTGATCCAGTGGCAATTAGAGATATGAAAATTGCCTCCGTCTTCTGTGTTTTTAAACGAACTGATTCATTTAAGATTCGACCGGTTAGTGGCTAATGAGGACATGACTTTTACCTCAGTTTACTTCTTCTCTGTCATTGAGCGAACTCATCCTCATCCTTTGTCGATTCAGGTCAATGACAGATGAGGCTTGACACATGTCCCAACTACTTTTTTGACATTTATCCAGTAGCTGTTTGAGTCATGATACAAGCATCCATATTCTTCTCTGCCATTGATCGAATGCATCTTTTTATTATTCTTTCTGTCAGTAGCCGTTAAACGCATACATAATATCTTGTTCATCAAAAAGATCGTTTTTGGAATTCGATCGGTTATTGGCAGTTGGAGGCATGACACATCCATCCGTCATGCTTTCTCCAAGCATCGATTTATTAAGGGGTCTCAAGACTCTTAAAGCTCTAAAATTTTCGAAAATTTAATTTTTTTTAGATGATAAACTTCTATGTTTTCTGAACATTTTGATATAATTGTTATCTTTAAATTTCCATTATAACAGAAGTTGTGGCATTTAGAATTATACTCGCTCAATAGCTGAAGTGGTGTTTCCAAATCTTTGACCTCATTTTTCTCCAAATGACGTTTTTGGGCATAACGCGCACGATATCTCAAAAATTTCTGAATATTTTTTCTTGAAATTTTCAAAACATATGTTCCATGTTAGTCTGTATAAACTGGACCTAAAATTTCCCTTTTATTGTAAAAAGAAAATATTTTTTTAGGTGTTTATATTGTTGAAATTTTCTAAATTTTGCATTAACTAAATACAACCTTGTATTAAAAATATAAAAATGCTTTAAATGCAAATTTATTTAGATTCAGTGTAATTACTATAATCTGGGGTTTAAGTAGGCACCAAAATTTTCATTCTAGTTGCTAAATTTATTTTGTAATCGTGCGCATAAGCTGTTATGCCGGTTTTCTGCTCGTCAAATGTCTGACAGTTTGGAGTCCCCTGTAAATGCTAATTCTGCATCTTGCAATTTTTCAAATATTTGAAATGAAAGAACACACTTGTATCTTTCATTCCCATTTAAAATTGTGTCTTAATATCAAACACATTTTAAGATTATTAAATGCTGAAAATGGTCCTTTTTTTTCATTTTTCCAATTTTAAGAGTCCTGAGACCCCTTCACTGCAATATGATCAATAAAATTATTTTGTGCATACGGCAGATTGAAAGGTCTGTCCTACCTATCGTCATTACCTGACGATCCGAAACAATAATATGAGAAACCTTTTAATTGGGGGAAATCACCAATAAAAATGAATTTTGTCATAAGAAATTGAAAAAGTTAAAGGAACAAACTTAAAGTAACTTTTTACAGAACAATTAAAATTAAATTTCTTAATTAATACTACAGCTTATTTTTCAAATCCAACCAATCATTATGAGGATTCTGATCCCGAACAATAACTATCGTAATCTGTACATAAAATTTTTACAACTTGCTCTCGCCTAACTAAAAGAACCCTCAACAAATTACTCATAGACTTGTAAATAGAACTTTTAACAGCTCTTATCTAGACTTGTAAATAGCGAACATTCAACTCACTTATAGACTTTAAAATAGTTTCTTTACGATATCATAAATTACAAATATTACTTTCATTTTTTTAAAAATTAGTTCAATTTCAAACTTGTTAAATAATATTGTATTTTTTTAATAAACAAGCAACGCGGGATCTGAACCTATGCGGATTGGTGGGTTATCTCGAGCTGCACTACCTGCATCCGTCATGCTTGTCCTCTCTGTCCAAGTTCAAAACATGACAAATAAAGGCTTGACTCATGCCTCCGTTCTCTTCTCTCTTTCTGAGTGAATTGATACATTTATGTTCCATTCCGCCATTGGCTGTAGTTGACATGATTCTTGCTTCCTTCCCCTTCTTATTTGTCAATGAGCGAACGGATCCTTTTTAGGATTCTTTCAGTCAATAGCAGTTGGAGGTTAGACTCATGTCTCTATCTTCTTCTATGTCATTTATCAGTGGCAGTTGTAGCTATAACACGGGCCTCAAATTTTGTATGTGTCGTTGAGTGAACTGATACTTTTATGACTCTTATCGTCAATGGCCACTGAAGATTCATCATGACTCATGTCTCTGTTCTGTTCTATGTCACTGACCAGTGGCAGTTGTATATATAATACGTTCCTCCGTCTACTTATGTGTCGTGGAATGAACTCCATGTATGATTCCTCTGGTCAATGGGTTATAGAGATATGACTATTGCTTCAGTCCACTTCTTCTCTGTCATTGTGAGAACGGATATATTTAGGATTCATTCAGACAATGGTATTTGGAGATTGCACTCATGTCTCTGTCCTCTTCTATGTCATTTATCAGTGGCAGCTGTAGCTATGACACTTGACTCCCTCTTCTCATATGTCGTTGAGTGAATTGATGCTTTTATGATTATTCTGGTCAATGGTTATTAAAGACATGGCTGTTGCCTCAGTCCAGTTTTCCTCTGTCATTGCGTGAATGGACCTGTTTGGGATTCTTTCAGTCAATAGAGATTTGACTCATGTCTCTGCTTTCTTCTTTGTCATTGATCAGTGACAGTTGTAGATATGACAAATGTCACCGTATTCTAATGTGTCGTCGAATGAACTGATCCATGTATTATTCCTTTAGTCAATTGCTATTAGTGACATGACTCTCGCCTCCGCCACCTTCATCTCTGTCATTGTGCAAACGGATCCTTTTAGGATTCGTTCAGACAATGACAGTCAGGGTGGACTCATGTCTCTGTTCTCTTCTATGTCATTGATCAGTGGCAGTTGCAGCTATAACCCGTGCTTGCGTCTACTTGTCTGTCGTTGATTGAACTCAATGTATGATTTCTCTGGTCATTGGGTTTTAGAGACATGACTCTTACCTCTGTCCACATCTTCTCTGTCAATGTGCAAACGGATCCTTTAAGGATTCGTTCAGACAATGGCCGTTAGAGGTTAAACTCATGTCTCTATTCTCTTCTATGTCATTGGTCAGTGGCGGTTGTAACAATGAGACATGCCTCCGTCCACTTGTGTGTCATTGATTGAACCCCGTGTATTATTTCTCTAGTCAATGGGTTTTAGAGACATGACTCTTACCTCCGTCCACTTCTTCTCTGTCATTGTGCAAAAGGATCCTTTTAGGATTCCTTCAGGCAATGGCAGTTGGAGATTGGACTCATGTCTCTGTTCTCTTCTATATACTTGATTAATGGAAGTTGTAGCTATAAGACGAGCCGCCGTCTCCTTCTGTGTCACTGATCGAAATCCATGTATGATTTCTCGGGTCAATGCGTTTTAGAGACATAAGTCTTACTTTCGTCCACTTCTTCTCTGTCTTTGTGCAAACGGCTCCTTTTAGGATCCGTTCACACAATGGCAGTTGTAGCTTGGACTCATGTCTCTCTTCTCTTCTATGTCATTGATCAGTGGCAGTTGTAACCATAACACGTGCCTCCGTCTATTTGTGCGTCGCGCTCCATGTTTGATTTTCCTGGTAAAATGGTTTTAGAGATGTGACTCTTACCTCCGTCCACTTCTTCTCTGTCATTGTGCAAACTGATCCTTTTAGGATTCGTTCAGGCAATGACAGTTGGAGGTTGGACTCATGTCTCTGTTCTCTTCTATGTACTTTATTAATGGAAGTTGTAGCTATAAGACGTGCCGCCGTCCACTTGTGTGTCATTGATCGAAATCTATGTATGATTTCTCTGGTCAATGGGTTTCAGAGACATGACTCTTACCTCCGTCCATTTCTTCTCTGTCATTGTGCAAACGGATACTTTTAGGATTCGTTGGAGGTTAGACCCATGTTTGTATTCTCTTCTATGTCATTGATCAGTGGCAGTTGTAGCTATAATATGTGCCTCCGTCTATTTGTGCGTCGCGGATTGAACTCCATGTATGATTTCCCTGGTCAAAGGGTTTTTGAGACATCAATCTTACCTCCATCCACTTCTTCTCTGTCATTGTCCAAACGGATCATTTTAGGATTCATTCAGGCAATGGCAGTTGGAGATTGGACTCATGCCTCTGTTCTCTTCTATATCCTTGGTTAATGGAAGTATTAGCTATAAGACGTTCCGCCGTCTATTTGTGTGTCATTTATCGAAATACATGTATGATTTCTCGGATCAATGAGTTTTAGAGAAATGACTCTGATCCCTCCGTCCACTTCTTCTCTGTCATTGTGCAAACGGATACTTTTAGGATTCGTTGGAGGTTAGACCCATGTTTGTATTCTCTTCTATGTCATTAATCAGTGGCGGTTATAGCTATAACACGTGCCGCCGTCTACTTGTGTGCCGTTGATTGAACTCCATATATGATTTCTTTGGTCAATGAGTTTCAGAGACATGATACTTACCTCCGTCCACTTCTTCTCTGTCTTTGTGCAAACGGTACTTTTAGGATTCGTTCAGACAATGGCAGTTGAAGGTTGGACTCATGTCTCTATTCTCTTGTACGTCTTTAACCAGTGGCAGTTGCAGCTATAGCACGTGCCTCCGTCTACGTATGTGTTGTTTATTGAACTCCATGTATGATTTCTATGGTCAATGGATTTTAGAGACATGACAGTTACCCTCCGTCCACTTTTTCTCTGTCATTGTGCAAACAGGTCCCTTTAGGATTGGTTCAGACAATGGCAGTTGGAGGTTGGAGTCATGTCTCTGTTCTCTTTTATGTCACTGATCAGTGGCAGTTGTAGCTATAACACGTGCCTCCATCTATTTGTGTGTTGTGCTCCAGTGTCATATGGTTTTAGAGACATGACTCTTACCCTCCGTCCACTTCTTCTCTGTCATTGTGCAAACGGATACCTTTAGGATTCGTTCAGGCAATGGTAGTTGGAAGTTGGACTCATGTCTCTTTTCTCTTCTATGTCATTGATTAGGGGCAGTTGTAGCTATAACACGTGCCTCCGTCTACTTGTGTGTCGTGGATTGAACTCTATTATCATTTCTCTGGTCAATGGGTTTTAGAGACATGACACTTACCCCCGCCCACTTCTTCTATGACTTTGAGCAAACGGATCCTTTCAGGATTCGTTCAGACAATGGAAGGTGGAAGTTGGACTCATGTCTCTGTTCTCTTGTATGTCATTGTCCAGTAGCAGTTGTAGCTATAAGACATGTCTCCGTCTACTTGTGTGTCATTGATTGAACCCCATGTATTATTTCTCTGATCAATGGGTTTCAGAGACATGACTCTTACCTCCTTCCACTTATTCTCTGTCATTGCGCAGACGCTCATTTTAGGATACGTTCAGACAATGGCTGTTGGAGGTTCGTCTCTTGTCTCTGTTCTCTTCTTTGTCATTTATCAGTGGCAGTTGTAGTTATAACATGTGCGTCCGTCTATTTGTGCTCGTGGATTGAACTCCATATATGATTTCTCTGGTCAATGGGTTTTAGAGATATGACACTTACCTCTGTCCACTTCTTCTCTGTCATTGTGCAAACGGATTTTTTTAGGATTCCGGCAGGCAATGGCATTTGGAGGTTGGACTCATGTCTCTGTTCTCTTCTATGTCCTTGATCAGTGGCAGCTACGTGCCACCGTCTGCTTGTGTGTCATTCATCGATCTCCATGTATGGTTTCTCTGGTCAATGGTTTTTAGAGACATAACTCTTACCTCCGTCCACTTCTTCTCTGTCCTTGTCAAACGGGTCCCTTTTGGATTCGTTCAGGCAATGACAGTTGGAGGTTGGACTCATGTCTCTGTTCTCTTCTATGTACTTTATTAATAGATGTTGTAGCTATAAGAAGTGCCGCCGTCTTATTCTGTGTCATTGATCGAAATCCATGTATGATTTCTCTGGTCAATGGGTTTCAGAGACATGACTCTTACCTCCGTCCACTTCTTCTCATTGTGCAAACGGCTCCTTTTATGATTTGTTCAGGCAATGGCAGTTGGAGGTTGGACTCATGTCTCTGTTCTCTTCTACGTCATTGATTAGTGGCAGTTATAGATATAACACATGCCTCCGTCTAATTGTGTGTCGTGGATTGAACACCATGTATGATTTCTCTGGTCAATTAGTTTTAGATACATGACTCTTACCTCCGTCCACTTCTTTTCTCTTATTGTGCAAACGGATCCTTTTAGGATTCGTTCAGACAATGGCAGTTGGAGGTTGGACTCATGTCTCTATTCTCTTGTATGTCATTGATCATTGGCAGTTGTAGCTATAAGACATGTCTCCGTCTGCTTTTGTGTCATTGATTGAACTCCATGCATGACATGTATGATTTCTCTGGTCAATGGGTTTCAGAGACATGACTCTTACCTCCGCCCACTTCTTCTCTGTCATTGTGCAAACGGCTCCTTTTAGGATTCATTTAGACAATGGCAGTTGGAGGTTGGACTCATGTCTCTCTTCTCTCTCCTCTCTTCTCATTGATCAGTGGCAGTTGTAGCTATAACACGTGCCTTCGTCTATTTGTGCGTCGCGCATTGAACTCCATGTATGATTTACCTGGTCAAAGGGTTTTTGAGACATCACTCTTACCTCCATCCACTTCTTCTCTGTCATTGTGCAAACGGATTATTTTAGGATTCATTCAGGCAATGGCAGTTTGAGATTGGTCTCATGTCTCTGTTCTCTTCTATATCCTTGGTTAATGGAAGTTGTAGCTATAAGACGTTCCGCCGTCTACTTGTGTGTCATTTATCGAAATACATGTATGATTTCTTGGATGAATGAGTTTTAGAGACATGACTCTTACCTCCGTCCACTTCTTCTCTGTCATTGTGCAAACGTATACTTTTAGGATTCGTTCAGACAGTGGCCGTTGGAGGTTAGATTCATGTCTGTATTCTCTTCTATGTCATTAATCAGTGGCAGTTGTAACTATAACACGTGCCGCCGTCTACTTGTGTGTCGTTTATTGAACTCCATATATGATTTCTCTTGTCAATGGCTTTCAGAGACATGACACATACCTCCGTCCACTTCTTCTCTATCTTTGTGCAAACGGTACTTTTAGGATTCGTTCAGACAATGGCAGTTGAAGGTTGGACTCATGTCTCTATTCTCTTGTACGTCTTTAACCAGTGGCAGTTGCAGCTATAGCACGTGCCTCCGTTTACGTATGTGTCGTTGATTGAACTCCATGTATGATTTCTCTGGTCAATGGATTTTAGAGACATGACAGTTACCTCCGTCCACTTTTTCTCTGTCATTGTGCAAACAGGTCCCTTTAGGATTCGTTCAGACAATGGCAGTTGGAGGTTGGAGTCATGTCTCTGTTCTCTTCTATGTCACTGATCAGTGGCAGTTGTAGCTCTATAACACGTGCCTCCATCTATTTGTGCGTTGTGCTCCAGGGTCAAATGGTTTTAGAGACATGACTCTTACCCTCCGTCCACTTCTTCTTTGTCATTGTGCAAACGGATACTTTTAGGATTCGTTCAGGCAATGGTAGTTGGAAGTTGGACTCATGTGTCTGTTCTCTTCTATGTCATTTATTAGGGGCAGTTGTAGCTATAACACGTGCCTCCGTCTACTTCTGTGTCGTGGATTGAACTCTATTTATCATTTCTCTGGTCAGTGTGTTTTAGAGACATGACACTTACCCCCGTCACTTCTTCTATGTCTTTGAGCAAACGGATCCTTTCAGGATTCATTCAGACAATGGAAGGTGGATGTTGGACTCGTGTCTCTGTTCTCTTGTATGTCATTGACCAGTAGCAGTTGTAGCTATAAGACATGTCTCCGTCTACTTGTGTGTCATTGATTGAATCACATGTATTATTTCTCTGGTCAGTGGGTTTCAGAGACATGACTCTTACCTCCTTCCACTTTTTCTCTGTCATTGCCTAGACGGCTCATTTTAGGATTCGTTCAGACAATGGCAGTTGGAAGTTCGTCTCATGTCTCTGTTCTCTTCTTTGTCATTTATCAGTGGCTGTTGTAGTTATAACATGTGCGTCCGTCTATTTGTGCGTCGTGGATTGAACTCCATGTATGATTTCTCTGCTCAATGGGTTTTAGAGATATGACACTTACCTCCGTCCACTTCTTCTCTGTCATTGTGCAAACGGATTTTTTTTTATTCCTTCAGGCAATGGCAGTTGGAGGTTGGACTCATGTCTCTGTTCTCTTCTATGTCCTTGATCAGTGGCAGCTGTAGCTATAAGACGTGCCACCGTCTGCTTGTGTGTCATTGATCGAACTCCATGTATGGTTTCTCTGGTCAATGGTTTTTAGAGACATAACTCTTACCTCCGTCCACTTCTTCTCTGTCCTTGTCAAACGGGTCCCTTTAGGATTCGTTCAGACAATGGCCGTTGGAGGTTAGACTCATGTCTCTATTTTCTTCAGTGTCATTGATTAGTGGCAGTTGTAGCTATAACACGTACCTCCGTCTACTTGTGTGTCGTTTATTTAACTCCATGTATGATTTCTCTGGTCAATGGGTTTTAGAGACATGACTCTTACTTCCGTCCACTTCTCTGTCCTTGTCAAACGGATCCTTTTAGGATTCGTTTAGACAGTGGGCGTTGGGGGTTAGAATCATGTCTCTGTTCTCTTCTGTGTCATTGATCAGTGGCAGTTGTAGCTATAACACGTGTCTCTGTTTTCTTCTTTGTCGTTGAAGAAACTGATCCATTTATGATTCCTCTGTTTAGTGACTATTAAAGACATGACTATTGCCATTGTATACTTCTTTTCTGTCATTTAGTGAGCTGACCCTTCATTTATTCGTTCATCCAATGGCAGCTGGAGGCTTGACTCGTATCTCTGTCTTTTTCTTCGTCATTGATCCAGTGTAAGCTGGAGACGTAACTAATGCATTCGTAATATTCTATGTCGTTGAACAAACTGAGTCATTTAAGATTCATGTGGTAATTAACTGATGAGTGCACGACTCTTCCCTCTTTCTCCTTCTTTTGTGCCCTTGAACGAATGAATTGTTCTGCTAATTTTGTCTGTGAATGGCAATAGAAGCTTGACTCATGTCTCTTTACCTTCTATTTCACGAATCCAGCCATCGCTGGATCAATTAAATGTGTCTCCATCTTCTTCTCTCGTACTGAGTAAACATTTCTGTTCATGATGCTTTCTATCAACGGCAGTTGAAGGTATGACTCTGGCCTTCATATCCATTTTTTCATCGAACAAACATATCATTTTAAGATTCGTATAGGCAATAGCATATTGAGCCATGACTTATTTTTCCACCCCCACAACTTTCATTCTTCAAACGAATCCTTTTGTTTCGCGTTCAATCTGTGGCATTCACGACTCAGTCCTAAATCTCTTTCTTTTTGTTGATCTAATTTATCCTTTTCTGATTCGTTTGTTTAATGGCGGTTGTAGGCATGACACATGTCTCCGTCCCTTTCTCTTTCATTGATCGAACAGATCCTTATATGAATCGTTATCCAAAGAGTTTGAGAACATGACTCTACGTCTTCCGTTTGTTTATGTCGATCTAACCAATTTTTTAGAATCGTAAGTTCCCAGCATTTAGAGGCAAGACTCATTCTTCCGCCCCTATCTTTGTCGTTGAGTGATCGAATTCTTTCAGTATTCATTCGGTAAAGAACAGTTAGTGGCATGTGGGAATTAGGAGCTCTTTTTTTCATCCAGCCTAGCTATCTTGATTTATTCTATTAGTTATGAAGAATTTTGCTATACCACATTGTTCGAAAAACTAAGGACATGGTTTCTCCTTTGTTGTATAAAGTGGTAATTTTCCCTTCACATTGTTGAAAGTGACAAAATTCATTATTATAATATTATTTACTGAGAGTTTGCCAAATCTGTCGCAAACATCCAAACCGTTCTAAAAAACTGGTGATAAAATAATGACTGTTTTTAAATGTTATGCTAGAATTGGCTTAGAACTTTTATTTAGTACCTTGGCTGAAAGTGATAGGAGAAAATACTTCACATGTAAGTGAAAATATATTTTCTTGCATTAGACTTAGGCTAAACGAGGTAAAAATAGTTTTGCGTACATTAATAAATGCTCGTACATACATTTAGCGAAGAATGAATATTGAATTATTAAGATGTAACGCTTAATGTCAAATCTTTCTTTAATTTTAGCACTAAAAGTTATTTTTTCATTCAACCTACTTATATGAATAATTTGATCAGAAATGACGATTTTTACAATATCCTACTGTTTGAAATAACAATTTGATATTATTATTCTATTGTTGATTGCAATTTTTAATTGTTAATTCACATTGTTGAAATTAGCAAAATTTCATTATTACATCATTATTCACTGTACGAGATTACCAAATCTGTCGCAAACATCAACAATATTTTAAGAATACTGGTGGATAGAATTTTTTAACTGAATTTTTAGCAGCGATTAACTATTTATCAAAATTCCTTCAGTTTCATGAAAACCGATGAAGGTCAGGAAGAATCTAAAAACTTTAGGAAGTTAAATCCTCGTCCACTTCTTTGCATATATATATGAACATATATCTTACTTCCTATTAAAAAGTTGTCACATGTACAAAGTAGAAAAAAATGGTTTGAATGTAAATATACTGTATTGCTTGGTATATGAGCTTGGGATGAGCACTGCCGTTCAGTATCATATTATATATTAAACTTTAACAGAATGAAATAACTCTGAAATGTTATCTCTTACATTTTATTAGAATTTTCACATTAAAATAAGGTGTTAAACGTGTTAAAGGGACGGCATGCGTGTGAGACATATTCGAAAAAAAAATGCAATTTAACAAATTACAACGGCCATTTGAAAAATGATTTTTTCAAAGATTAAGATTTAAGACAATTTTTAACAACAAAATTTTTAACAACAAAAACAAATTTAAGACATAAAAAATCGCACGGAGTTGATTATACATTACGTGCGCCATGTATTACATTTTTCGGTACTGTAAATTTTTAAACTTCTGCGGAGCTGGTCATTCATTACGTACCCCATGGATTAAACATTACTCTATTCCTGGACCAATTTTAATGAAATTTCATTCTTAAACTTCTAAACATCCCACAATATTACTTTTTATACCGTCGTATAGAGAAAAAAAAATGTACTTTTAAATGCAATTTGTTTGAAAGCTATATCTCAATTTGTTTCTGAGCTATTATTTTTTTTTTTTGTAGTTTTTATTACTTTTATGTCATAGTGGCAAAAGAAGTATCCATCTCTGTTGAAAGTAAATAGAAAATACAGATTACTGTATAGACCAATCAGAAAACGAATAAAATGCGGATTCAACCAATAAAACGCTTCAGATATGTTTTTGATTTCCTACCCTGACAGAGGACAATAACCGTTTTTCCAAATGGTTAATAATTGCTATTTTTAAATGTTTAGCCAGAATGTGCTTCAGTGACGGAAAGTTCTACTACGTCCCTGAATGTAAATGGTATTTTCTTGCGTTGCATCTGAATATTAAGACGTAAATACAGATTAAGCGTTGTATTGTGTGTAAGCAACAAATGCCAGTATTTATAATTTAGTGACGAATTAATATTGAGTTATGGCGATGCAGCGTTTGATGGCAAATCTTTGTTTAACAGTTTGAATAACAGTTTGAAAAAAATGCAAAAAAACGCTTGTTTTTTAAATGGATTTAATATTTTTTTTTTTACATTTTTAAGCTGATAATAATCAGTGTTAGAGAGTTTAAAGGTACATAAATTGTATATATTTGTAATATGCATAATCTGCTCTGCTTTTTAAGCCACAATTTGAAAAATCGATTTTTTGAAGGTATTTGATGTCAAAACTTCCTAAGGATTTCAAAGTTATTAACAATATTCTTTAGGAAGTAAATCCGCGCCCTCTATTTTATACATATGAGAGTAAGCCTCTACATCCTACTTAAAAGTTTGTAAAAAATGGATGTATATTAGCTGTTTCTAAATATCATTTGATCTATTTGAAATTAAATTTATGATAAATTCGATTGAGTAAATATTGACAGTAATTGATATTTAGAAACAAAAATACATGCAATCACAACGATAACGCGGTAAGAATAATCAGTGTTAGGGAGTTAAAAGGTACATAAATTGTATAAATTTGTAATATGCATAATCTGCTCTGCTTTTTAAGCCACAATTTGAAAAATCGATTTTTTGAAGTTATTTGATGTCAAAACTTGCTAAGGATTTGAAAGTTACTAACATTATTCTTTAGGAAGTAAAACCGCACCCTCTATTTTATACATATGAGAGTAACCCCCTACATCCTAAAATTAGTTTAACGTTGTATCCTAAATTGATTTAACTATTAGTTTCGGCATTAATAATTTACAATTTTTAAATAAGATAGTACGAACTTTGGCAAAACCTTATCACACGCATGTTTCAGTCTTAAAAACACTTGCATCAACTTTTTGCTAAGTTTTTTTCTGGTACTTCTTGGTAAGTGGTATTCTTACCACTATGTATGGGTACTTCGCCCAAGACAACCTTGACATATTTCAAAAGTGGTTATTCCTAGATATCAATCACTCAAAATTTCAATAATGTAATAACATGCATTTTAAAATACAAAATTCCCCAGCAAAGAAAGAAACAGTGGGCCATCAGCTGGAAAAAACATGACAGCCAGCACTGCCATCAGCGGTAAAGTGCAATGGTGCCATTACTTAAACCAGTACAAAAGTGTCCGAGCCGAATGCGGCTGGCCCATCAGTGATGTCCAGCAGCAGGCCAGCATTGGTATCCCATCACATTTCTTCAATCCGGCACTTTTCCTGCAGTACTAGAACCTATCACACTGCTGCCTTTGCTGGCCCAGCACTTTTCCTTACAAATATTTCTTATATAATTCTATAAAAAACAAAGTACTATATAAATATGGCTCTTTTTTCTATAAGCTAGTTTCACCAAGAGCTATAGAAATATCTGTAGAAGTGTTTATAATAGAAACATTTGAACGTTCAACGGTTTCCATGTGGTCACCCTCCCAAGTACTAACCGCGCTCGATGCTGTTTGGTTTTCGTGATCGGATATGATCAAGTACTTTCAGCGCAGGTTACGACTGCTCGTAGTTTTCAAGCTCTCGTTACACTATTTCAAGTTTGTTTCTTTTGTGATTTACGTTCCCAATCATTAAACTGATATAGAAATTACTCTATTGTATAGAAATCCTATGCATTTTATACGCTTTTTTATTATTGATTCTGAACTGTGTAAATTATGAAAACCGAAATCCTTTGTAACCTAGTAAAACCAGATTTAAGGAGAAAAAAAATTGCGTTGAAATAAAGAATTTATTTATTTATTCATTTACTTATTTATTTTGTTGGTGGCAGTGGTGCTATATTTTTTACAGTTTCAAAAAAAAATTAGCTTCACAGCTTAAATTGTGTTAAGATATTCATTTCAGATTTGTGTTCAAATACTCAATGTCTTCGATATTTGCGGCGCCACCTAGCGTAAGGTTTCCCAGCAATAATACTGCAAAAGTTCGCGCACTTCCATGTAGTGTTGGGCCAGCGCATGAGATAAAATGGATGCCCACCAGAATTTTATCTGATGATTTCCAACAGCAAAGTTGAATGAAGCTGTTCAGCAGTGGCCATGCAGTGATAGACCATCAGCCAGCACCTATCTTGCTGCTGGCCAGCAATTTCCGCTTTGCTGGGACGTCTGTCTTATTTTCGTCGTAAATAAATAAAAACTAGTTGGATGTGCCAATCCCAAAACTTTCTTCTATCTTATACATCTTAATATTTTAAAACCTAGTTACACATGTTAATATTTCAATATTATTAGTTCAATATTATACCAACTTTGATTTTCATCTTAAATTTCTGCCCCAGTCAATTAAACGGACCAAAAACGAGTTAATCTGTATCATGATATTTGTTAAAATTATTATTTTTTCCTTATTCTGTTGTTATCAGCTGTTTGCAAATAGCCGGCTTAGCAGGAAGCGAGTTCCCGCCACTGCACGAACCGCCGATGCGCAATGGAACTACGAAAAATCAAGAAAAGTGTACAAAAATCGCTATCACAGAGCCCTTTTACCGCGAAATATTTCCAAATTCAAGGAGGACCTGTTGTCCAAAGCCAAAAACATGCACAAAAATTTTGGTTCAATTGCATGCATAATTTTATACACTTTTCGATGGTACAATAATGAAAATGGCACAGAGATCGCAATTATAGCGTTCCCTTCTGGCGGAATTTTTTCAAGTTCAGGGAGGACTTGCTTGCCATAGCCAGAAACATACACGAAAAAATTGGTTAAATTATATGCATAACTTCATACACATTTCGATGGTACAATAATGAAAATGGTACAGACATCGCAATTATAGCGCCCCCTACCGCCAGAATTTTGTCAAATTCAGGGTGGTCCTTGGTTTCATGACCAAAAACACAAAAAAAAACTGGTTCAATTCTATGCATAACTTCATACACTTTTAGATGATACAATATTCAAAATGGAACAAAAATCGTATCACAGCGTCCCCTACCGGCGATTTTTTTACAAATTAAGGGAGGACCTCTTTACCATAGCCAAGAACTTAAAAATGTTTTTGGTTGAATTCTATGCACAACTTCATACACTTTTCGAGGGTACAATATTCAAAATGGCATAAAAATCGCTATTACAGCACCCCCTACCGGTAATTTTTTTCAAAATTCAGGGAGGACCTGCTTGCAATATTCAAAAACTTAAAATAAAAATTTGGTTCATTTCTATGCATAACTTCATACGCTTTTAGATGGTACATTATTCAAAATGGCACAAAAATCGGTATCACAGCACCCCCTACCGGCGATTTTTTTACAAATTAAGGGAGGACCTCTTTACCATAGCCAAGAACTTAAAAATGTTTTTGGTTGAATTCTATGCACAACTTCATACACTTTTCGAGGGTACAATATTCAAAATGGCATAAAAATCGCTATTACAGCACCCCCTACCGGTAATTTTTTTCAAAATTCAGGGAGGACCTGCTTGCAATATTCAAAAACTTAAAATAAAAATTTGGTTCATTTCTATGCATAACTTCATACGCTTTTAGATGGTACATTATTCAAAATGGCACAAAAATCGGTATCACAGCACCCCCTACCGGCGATTTTTTTACAAATTAAGGGAGGACCTCTTTACCATAGCCAAGAACTTAAAAATGTTTTTGGTTGAATTCTATGCACGTCATACACTTTTCGAGGGTACAATATTCAAAATGGCATAAAAATCGCTATTACAGCACCCCCTACCGGTGATTTTTTTCAAAATTCAGGGATGACCTGCTGGCCATATCCAAAAATTTAAAATAAAAATTTGGTTTATTTTTATATTCATTCTTCTTCATACACTTTTGGATGGTACAATATTCAAAATCGCACATAAACCGCTATTACAGCGCCCCCTACCGGCGATTTTTTTCCAAATTCAGTGAGGACCTGCTTGCCATATCCAAAAATTTTAAATAAAAATTTGGTTGAATTCTATGCACAACTTCATACACTTTTCGAGGGTACAATATTCAAAATGGCATAAAAATCGCTATTACAGCGCCCTCTACCGGCGATTTTTTTCAAAATTCAGGGAGGATCTGCTGGCCATATCCAAAAATTTTAAATAAAAAATTGGTTTATTTCTATATTCATTCTTCTTCATACACTTTTGGATGGTACAATATTCAAAATCGCACATAAACCGCTATTACAGCGCCCCCTACCGGCGATTTTTTTCCAAATTCAGTGAGGACCTGCTTGCCATATCCAAAAATTTTAAATAAAAATTTGGTTCAATTCTATGCATAAGTTCATACACTTTTGGATGGTACAATATTCAAAATCGCACAAAAATCGCTATTACAGCACACCCTACCGGCGAATTTTTTCCAAATTCAGGGGTGACCTGCTTGCCATAGCTAAAAAGTTAAAATAAAAATTTGGCTCAATTCTATGCATAACTTCATACACTTTTTGCTGGTACAATGGCGACAGACAGACGGACAGACGGACACACGAACAGACAGACATTTTCTATAAACATGTTTTTTGGGATCTCAGACCCCTAAAACGTGTAAATCCGTCGAAAACCGGAAGTCGAAAAAAATTTCGATTACAACACTTTCTTCTATTGAAGATAGAAGAAAGTAAAAATATTTAATAAGAATCAGGTTTTCTTCTTAAGAAAGTATAGTCGTGAGATAAAAAGTAAACACCTCTACTAACTCCTCAACAAATTATCGTAGAAGTAAGTTTCTGGTACTGAACGATTAGAAATAAAGTCTACTTTTAAATGATGTATATAAAATTTGCTTAGGGGCTATCTACATATTAAAACGAACCATAACTTTGTTTTTTACAATAGCAGTATACAAGTCTTATAGCATAAATGAACTCTACACCCATCAATTAGTCTAAAAACAAATTTTTATGCAATTCGTACCATAAGTTTCCGAGAAATTAATTATTTTAAAACGAACGTATTTTAAGGGATGTATCCAAATTGAAGTTCGGTACTCGAATGTTGACCAAGAGAGATCCCTTCTTGATCAAGGCACCTTAAGAGGCTACTTCAGTCAAATGAAAAGACGCATTCGCTAATGTTAATCCTATGAACGAAATTTATAAAGATATCTCGGTCGTAATTTCAATATTTTTAAATGATTTCTTTTGCATTGAATAGCTGAGACCAATCTGTACAAAGGTCGTTGCTTACTTTTTTGATTTTGTTTATAGGTATTTCTTATGAGGACACTTTCATTTTCGGAACCGGTTTCGAAAGTAAAAGTATCCTCATAAAAAATATTTTCAATCAAAATCGAAAAAGTAAAAAACGTTCTGCATACAGATCGATCTCAACTATTCAATGCAAAAGAAATCATTTAAAAATATTGCAATGCGACCGAGATAACTTTATAAATTTCCTCCATAGGATTAGCATTAGCGAATGCGTCTTTTCATTTGATTGAAGTAGGCTCTTAAGCAGTCAATTAAGCCTGTTAGATTACAGGATAGCATAAGAAATGTCAAAATATTTAGTCACTTCTATCATAAACGGCCTATTAAACCATCATTTTGGCGTTTTTAAAGCATAATTTGAAAACTACTTGGAAGAAAAATGTGAAATTTTGGATTTTCATAAAGTAGGACTTAATATATCCGAATCCATCAAAAAAATTGTAGGTTGCAATTCATAATTTTTTTAATATTATTTTTATAATTCATATCAGAAAATTATAAAAATTGCAAATTCAACGTATTTATGTTTGGGTATATTAGTATTATAGCCCAGTGGCAGAGGAGCAAAAAAAGGCTCAATTCGGAAATAATTAAGGGAAAGCTGGAAATTGTTTTAATCCCTTCATTTTATGTCTAGAATTAATATGCTACGTTTCCTCCCTCGTACTAGGTGAGCGTTAGGAATTATACACAGATTTATAGTCAAAAAACACGTTTTTTTTTACATACAATAACAGTATCTCAAAACAGGTAATTCTGTCAAAAACATTTTCAATACAAATACTGTAGAGCTTAAGATTCTGAATAAAATGAGTACCTACACTTAATACTTTTGTTGAATATTAAGGTCACAATTTTACTTTAAAGTTTTAGCCCCTTGGTCAGAGGGTTGAACTCAGAATTAATTAGGTGAAAACTGGAAATCGTTTTAATCCCCTCAGATTAGGTCTAAAATGAATATTCTATGTTTTCGCTTTCGTACAAAGTGAGCGTTAGGAAATATGTACACATTTACATTCGAGAAACACGTTTTTCTTTAATAATTTTTAACAATATCTGAAATTGCGAACTTAATTTTGAACAAACATATTAATATGAGTATTCATTTTATTCAGAATTTTAAGCTCTACAACATCTGTATTGGCAATTTTTTTGATATAGTTAGCTCTTTTGAGATATTGTTAAGGAATTCTGGTCACTCTTATCTTGAAGCACTTGATTAGTGATTAAGGCAAAATTTTGAAATGGAATTGCGACCTTAATTTTGAACAAAAATATTAATGTGAGTGATCATTTTATTCAGAATTTTATGCTCTACCTCATTTGTACTGACAATGTTTTTGACAGACTTAGCTGTTAGGTAGCTTTCTTTACAAAAAGCTACCTATTGCAGCCGTTCGGAGGAAAGCGATTTCAAAAAATGTTGGTATATTTTCATCGATCATGACCCCCAGACCACGAAACCACCCTCCGTTCAAAATTGATATATATATATATATATATATATCTGACCTATGTCACACTGTAACTCTCGTATTTATGAACCGATTTGGATGTAATTCGGTGTGTACATAGTACATACCAATGTCTCGACCGAGTTCGTTGGCCAGCTTCATCCGCCATTTTGTTTCAAAATGGCGGCCATTTAAAAATTTAAAAAAAAATTTAAAATTTGAAATGTGGTACCAAAAAATTGAAAATGGAAAAATATTTTTTTCTTATGTATTTGACATTTATACAAAGACTCCGTAGCAGTTTTTGTTTCGTCTATATCTTAAAAAATGGCTGAGTTATAGCATTTTGAATTTCTGGCGAAGCTGACATTTTGAAACGTCCTGAATTTTGTCACGCGATAAAAGGCGTATTTATGAACCGATTTGGATGTAACTTCCTTTATACATAGTACAGACCAATGTCTCGAACGAGTTCGTTGGCCAGCTTCATCCGCCATTTTGTTTAAAAATGTCGGCCATTTAAAATTTTAAGAAAAATTTAAATTTGAAATGTGGTACCAAAAAATTGAAAATTGAAAAAATATTTTTTTCTTATGTGTTTTACCTCGATAAAAAGATTCGGGAGCAGTTTTTGTTTCGTCTATATCTTAAAAAATGGCTGAGTTATAGCATTTTGAATTTCTAGTGTGGCTGACATTTTGAAACGCCCTGATTTTTGACACGTGATAACAGACATATTTATGAAACGATTTGGATGTACTTTGGTGTGTACATAGTACATACAAATAACTCAACCGAGTTCGTTGGCCAGCTTCATCCGCCATCTTGTTTCAAAATGGCGGCCATTTAAAATTTTTTTTTAAAAATTAAATTTAAAATGAGATACCAAAAAATTGGAAAATGAAAAAGAGTTTTTTCGTATGTGTTTGACCTTAATACAAAGATTCCGGGACAGGTTTTGTTTCGTCTATATCTAAAAAAATGGCTGAGTTATAACATTTTGAATTTCTATTGTGGCTGACATTTTAAAACGACCTGATTTTTGTCACGCGATAACAGGCGTATTTATGAACCGATTTCAATGTAACTTGGTCTGTACATAGTACATACCAATGTCTCGACCGAGTTCGTTGGCCAGCTTCATTCGCCATCTTGTTTCAAAAGGGTTGCCATTTTTAAAAAAATGCAATTTAAAATTTAAAATGAGGTATTAAAAAATTGGAAAATGAAAAATATTTTTCTTATGTGTTTGGCCTTGATACAAAGATTCTGGAGCAGTTTTTGTTTCTGAAAATTTGTTCTTTTGTTTATATCTTAAAAAGTGGTTGAATTATAGCACTTTGAATTTCTATCATGGCTAACACTTTGAAACGATCTTGTATTTGTCTCGCGATACCACACGTATTCGCCTATTTCGATGGAAGAAGGCATGTGGATAGTATACATCAATATCTCGACCAAGTTCGCTGGCCAGCTTCATCAGCCATCTTGTTTCAAAATGGCGGCCATTAAATTAAAAAATATATATATTTAAAGTGAGGTGCAAAAAAATTAGAAATTGAAAAAGGTTTCTTTCTTAAGTATTTGCCCTTGATATAGGGATTCAGGAGCATTTTTTGTTTGTCTTTATCTTAAAAAAGTCCTTCCGGCCAGTGCCGGGAGGAAGAGGTAGCTTTCATATTCCTTATTTTTAAAAAGCAAGTTTATATTATTCAAACACACGAACCTCAATTTAGTGGAAACCGATTATAGGAGATTCAATCCTAATCTTTATCAATATTAAATCATTATGAATGAGAATTTCGCGAAATTAGTCAGCTTTATCCAAGCTGCTTTTATTTAAAGTAACTTATATTTGGTTGCCAAATTCGGCGATATCTTGAAGTTCCTGCCATTTTAAGACAACATGGCGGATGAGGCTAACGAGTGAACTTGGTCGAGACCTTAGTAATTCCTGTGCACATGCTCACTCACATCGGAATCGGTTGATATATACAAGTTCTCTCGCAGGCAAAAAATCAGATTTTTCAAAATGTCACCCACATTAGAAATTCAAACTGCTATATCTGAGCCATTTTCTAAGATAAAGACAAAACAAAAAATGCTCCGGAATCCTTATATCAGGGTCAAATACTTAAGAAAGAAACCTTTTTCAATTTCTAATTCTTTTGCACCTTACTTTAAATATAATTTTTTATTTAATTTAATGGCCTCCATTTTGAAACAAGATGGCTGATGAAGCTGGCCAGCGAACTTGGTCGAGACATTACGATATACTATCCACATGCCTTCTTACATCGAAATAGGTTAATGAATACGCGTGTTATCACGTGACAAATATCAGATCGTTTCAAAATGCCAGCCATGCTAGAAATTCAAAGTGCTATAATTCAACCCTTGTTTAAGATATATACGAAACAAAAACTGCTCCGGAATCTTTGTATCAAGGTCAAACACATAAAAAAAAAAATTTCATTTTTCAATTTTTTGATAACTCATTTTAAATTTAAAATTTAATTTTTTTAAAAAATGGCAGACCTTTTGAAACAAGATGGCGAATGAAGCTGACCAACGAACTCGGTCGAGACATTGGTATGTACATTTACACACCAAGTTACATCCAAATCGGTTCATAAATACGCCTGTTATCGCGTGACAAAAATCAGGTTGTTTCAAAATGTCCGCCACAATAGAAATTCAAAAGGCTATAACTCAGCCATTTTTTTAGATATAGAAGAAACAAAAACTGTTCCGGAATCTTTGTATTAAGGTCAAACACATACAAAAAAATCTTTTTCATTTTCCAATTTTTTTGGTACTTCATTTTAAATTTTAATTTTTTTTAAATTTTTTAAATGGCCGCCATTTTGAAACAAGATGCCGGATGAAGCTGGCGAACGAACTCGGTCGAGAAATTGGTACGTATTATGCATACACCAAGGTACATCCAAATCGGTTCATAAATACGCCTGTTATCGCGTGACAAAAATCAGGTCGTTTCAAAATGTCAGCCCCGCTAGAAATTCAAAGTGCTATAAATCAGCCATTTTTTAAGATATAGACGAAACAAAAACTGCTCCAGAATCTTTGTATCAACGTCAAACACATATAAAAAAATATTTTTTCAATTTTCAATTTTTTGGTACCACATTTCAAATTAAAAATTTTTTTAAAAAATTTAAATGGCCGCCATTTTGAAACAAGATGGCGGATGAAGCTGGCCCACGAACTCGGTCGAGACATTTGTACGTATTATGTATACACCAAGGTACATCCAAATCGATTCATAAATACGCCTGTTATCGTGTGACAAAAATCAGGTCGTTTCAAGATATCAGTCAAGCTGGAAATTCAAAGTGCTATAACTCAGCCATTTTTTAAGATATAGACAAAACAAAAAATGCTGCGGAATCTTTGTATCAAGGTCAAATACATAAGAAAAAAATATTTTTCAATTTTAAATTTTTTGGTACCACATTTCAAATTTAAAATTTTTAAAAATGTTTTAAATGGCCGCCATTTTGAAACAGGATGGCGGATGAAGCTGGCCAACGAACTCGGTCGAGATATTTGTATGTACTATGTACACACCGAGTTTCATCCAAATCGGTTCATAAATACGAGAGTTACAGTGTGACAAAGATCAGATATATATATATATATATGGATATATATATATATATATATATATATATATATATATATATATATATCAACTTTTGAACGGAGGGTGGTTTCGGGGTCTGGGGGTCATGATCGATGAAAATATACCAAAATTTTTTGAAATCGCTTTCCTCCGAACGGCTGCAATAGGTAGCTTTTTGTAATGAAAGCTACCTAAAATGGCTCAGATATAGCAGTTTCAATTTCTAACGTGGGTGACATTTTGAAAAATCTGATTTTTTGCCTGCGACAGCACTCGTATATATCAACCGATTCCGATGTGAGTGAGCATGTGCACAGCAATTACTAAGGTCTCGACCAAGTTCACTGGTTAGCCTCATCCACCATGTTGTTTTAAAATGGCAGGCACTTTAAGAAATCGCCGAATTTGGCAGCCAAATATAAGTTACTTTAAATAAAAGCAGCTTGGATAAAGCTGACTAATTTCGCGAAATTCTCATTCATAATGATTTAGTATTGATAAAAATTAGTATTGAATCTCCTACATTCGGTTTGCACTTAATTGAGCTTCGTGTGCTTGAATAATATAAGTTGGCTTTTTTAAAATAAGGAATATGAAAGCTACCTCGTCCTCCCGGCACTGGCCGGAAGGACTTTTTTGAGATATTCTGAGGTAACTTGGTCTCTCCGGACTTAAATCTCTTGATTAGCGATTAAGGCAAAATTTTGAAATTAAAATTGCGACCTTAATTTTGAACAAAAATACTAATGTGGGTGCTCATTTTACTCAAAATTTTAAGCTCTACAAAATCTTACAAGACCAAATCTGAAGGGATTAAAACGATTTCCAGTTTTCCCCTAATTAATTCTGAATTCAACCCTCTGACCACGCGGCTAAAACTTTAGAATTGTGAACTTAATATTCAACAAAAGTATTAATTATAGGTACTCATTTTATTCAGAATTTTAAGCTCTACAACATTTGTGTTGACAATGTGTTTGAAAAAGTTAGTAATTTCGAGATAGTGTTATGGTATTTAAAAAAAACGTGTTTTTTGACTATAAATCAATGTATAATTCCTAACGCTCACCTAGTACGAAAGGGAAAACGTAGCATATTCATTCTAGACCTAACCTGAAGGGGTTAAAACAATTTCCAGCTTTCCCATAATTATTTCCGAATTCAACTCCCTAACCACTGGGCTATTATTGCTACACAAAAAATTAAAACATTAGGATCATAATTTCAGAAGTTATAAATAAAAATATGAAAATGTAATTTAACATTAAAAGCACTAAATTTTGAATGTTTATAATTGTCGGAGCACAGCTCCGGCCTCCCTGCAAAAATTACACTTTTTGTTAACACGATAGCGTCCAAAATATTTATCGCATCGACACAAAAAAAAGAGGTGGACGTCGGTAGTGCCAAAATGTCGGCGGGTATTGAAAATCTAAAATAGTCGTCAACCCTAACACCCCGAAACGTCGGCTTTAAATTTTCCCATAGAGATAACATTGATTTGATTCTACATATTGAAAAAATAAGGCTTTTTTTTATCATCTACCCTGAACATTCTACTGAAACAATTTCAATCAGTCTTTTTTTTTTAAATGAAAGCTATTTCTTTGTAGATTTGCCCGCACTAGCTATTTTTAAATATATTCCCATTTTTACATTAAAACTTAAAATTAAAAAGAAGTTCTATGATTTTTTTTTCAAAATGGTAGCAGTTGGATTAATTCCATTGTTGCAAAGAAAGGAAAAATAATAAGATTTTTATAATAAAACACACATATTACAATATATATTAAAACACACATAGACACATAAATAACGCCTGCATTTAACAGTTAAAGGTATATATAAATATTATACAGACATACACACAATAAATACAATAAACCCAACTGGGGTGAAAAATTAGCCAGAGCTAGGAATCGAACCCGGGACCACAGTACACAAGACTGCTGCTCTAACCACTGAGCTACTCCGGCCGATTTCTGAGTTTGCAATTTCTCGCTAATAAACCATGTTGGGGAAGTCACCAGCCATCTATACGACAGCCTTGGATGACCGGACAACGATGAATAGATTTTACTATTACATCGATCTACGATAAATATAATAAAACACACATATTACAATATATTAAAACACACATAGACATATAAATAACGCCTGCTTTCAACAGTTAAAGGTATATATAAATATTATACAGTCATACACACAATAAATACAATAAACCCAACTGGAGCTCTGGCTAATTTTTCACTACAGTTGGGCTTATTGTATTTATTGTGTGTATGTCTGTATAATATTAATGCCTTTAACTGTTGAATGCAGGCGTTATTTATGTGTCTATGTGTGTTTTAATATATATTGTAATATGTGTGTTTTATTATATTTATCGTAGGTCGATGTAATAGTAAAATCTATTCATCGTTGTCCGGTCATCCAAGGCTGTCGTATAGATGGCTGGTGACTTCCTCAACATGGTTTATTAGTAAGAAATTGCAGACTCAGGCATCGGCCGGAGTAGCTCAGTGGTTAGAGCAGCAGTCTTGTATACTATGGTCCCGGATTCGATTCCTGGCTCTGGCTAATTTTTCACTCCAGTTGGGTTTATTGTATTTATTGTGTGTATGTCTGTATAATATTTATATATATCTTTAATAATAAGATTTGTTTATCTTTATTGATGCCATTTTCTCATAAAAATTCAAAATAAACTTTTTAAAAACTTTTGAACAGAAAATGACGTTACGATTTGAATAAACGCATTTTTACTCATAAAGGTGTTATATTTCAATACCTTTTTTCATTAGATTGAGACGCTAATCTCAGAGGTCTTCAGTGAGTGAAAATGACGGCATAGTAAAAATGAAATATTTCTTTGAATAAAATTAAATATTTTATTGTATTAGGAATACGTCTAAAAGGCATACATTTCAATAGTGCAGATGTTCAGAAGCAAAATTGTAACTGACAAACGTAACATCAGATTTGGGACTATGTTTATTAATAATCTATTTTAAAATAATTTTAAAATAGTAAATATGAATATGAAAAGTACGCATGTAAATTTTAAGACAGTGAAAATGACGTTATTTTCAGATTTCGTTGTTAAAAAAAAATGATTTTGTCATAGTGGCGCAATTTTTGTTGATTTTTCATTGCGTAATATAAAAGACCAAAGCTTCAATTGATACCCTCATAATTTATTATCTGAATTACGGAATAAAGTTTAATTTTTCAATAATTTGAAAAGTTTAAGTTAAACATTAGTTATGAATAATATTTGTTTTATAAATTAGTCCAGCCAATATAAGATTGATTATTTATTGTAATTATTTTTAATAACTTCAATCTAACAGTTCTTTAAAACAACTTCATTCGTCGAATTCGATGGGTTCCGAATCGTTATTAATTAAAATATTGGCTCCGTTGTTTAAATTATGCATTTTAACCTATTCTTTGTTCCATCGTTATGACGTCAACGTTAGTGACGCACACATTTATAATTTATGATATAGAAGGACTTCTTAGAGTTTTACTTCTTACAAACGTAACATCCACACATTTTTTTTTTTTTTTGCCTAAGAAAGTGCAAATTGATAGGCAGGTATAATTTTTTATGTTAGCCTTGCACCAGTGATCGCCATCTTTTTTAATCTCGCCAACCATGTTTTACATATAATTGTTGTTAATATTGAGCCAATAATTAATTCTTGCACACTGCAATGACTGGTGTAACTCTCTGTTAAGGAATGAATAAATTAAAATATTTTGACAAAAAAAGATTAAGATTAGTCATAAAAAGTTCAATAATTTCTGCTATATCTTAAATTACTTAGCTTAAAAATAATAATGAAATGCGTAATCACAAACATATCAATTCAGATAATAAAATCTGGTACGACTTAGTTATTCCGTCGATCAAAAATCTATCGCCAAACTATAAGATTAAATGCCAGTAATGTTTTATCATAAATGTCACATTCGCTTGACTTTAAGCAAGTTACACCTCTTTACGTCATCAAGTATTTTGTATTTCAACGTTTTATTTGTATTTTTATTAATGTTATACTAATTTATTTGTTCTTTTGTTATTTAAAACTAGGACTTCCCTCAGAGGGATTAGTCTGAGCGATATTACTGAGAACATAGATTTAATTGTCTGAGCGAAGCGAAGGCTAATACTCAGCGAAATATTACTGTCCGGACACTTTACTACTACGATGGATATTAACGCCATGTCCTACTAAAAAAAAAGCCTAATAAAAACCTTTCGTCAAGCATAACTCAAAAAATATTTGTCGGATTTCGTTTCTGATTGCACCAGAAGGTACCTATGAGGGTCGCCTACTGAATGCACCTACTATGAAAAATAAGTTCCAAACCGTTTAAAAATTATATAGAAAAAACTCTTAAAAAAGCACAATTTATCTGCATACGTCACAGAAATTTGGTGTGCGTCACTTTCACAGGTTGATGTTTTCGTAGACAACTGGTTTGAACACATGGAGCAAATAAAAAAAAATACGCTCGCAGTAATATTGAATAGATCAGTTTCAACCACGTGATCACAAACCTTGCAACAACCCGTGGCAACCAGTTTTGGTGGGCAAACAAATAATAATACAGTATTCCGTATCACGGTGACCGTTTTTAGCCTGTTGTATAAAATCTGGCATGTTGTATGACATAAAATTGTGGATGATTAAAACAAAATACATGAGTGTTTATTGATCCTTGAGGTTATCTTTCTCTGGATGTCTGTCTGTCTATCATACAGCATGCAATGTTCTTGTAAAGGATGATATTATTATGCAGTAAAACCTCCATAACGGACACACTCGATTAGTGGACACCTCTATTTAGCGGAAATTTTTTCGATTACCAACCCTTAAATAACTGTACATTTTTTACTCTCAGTAGCGGACACCTCCAAATAGAGGACAAATTCTGCCCTCCGAGGTGTTCGCTATTCAGAAGTTTTACTGGTAAAACCTCCATAGCGGACACACCCGATTAGCGGATACCTCTATTTAGCGGACATTTTTTCAATTACCAACTCTTAAATAACTGTTATGTTTTACTCTCAGTAGTGGTCACCTCTAAATAGAGGACAAATTCTGCATTCTCGGGGTGTCCGCTATTCAGAGGTTTTACTGTATATAATATTGATAATTATTTTACAGGGCCGCACAAAAGAATAAGAATATATGAAACGAATATAAACTAAATTCGGGATTGGTAGATAGCTGATGGTAATGTAATTTTAGGATGTTGTTACAGTCATCCGCAGCATGTTTTTAGAGTTTCGTTCATCTAACGAAACCCTACCTGTCTCACTCCTTTGTCTGTTTGTTTGTCCGTCTGTCACAGAGACCGTTTTCAGAAACTATATATGTCGGAAACTTGAAAATTTGCATACTTATAGCTGAACACCACACATCAAATGGCAAATAATAAAATTTTGAAAAAGTCTAATATTTAACCCTCTGGGCTCCAACTTGTGTATTTTAAGCAATTTTTCTAACTCAGCCCCTAATTTAATTAAGTTGGAGACATGAAATTTTGCATACTTATAGCTGAACATCTCACATCAAACGACAAAGAATAAAATTTTGAAAAAGGCTTAATATTTAACCCTTTGGGCTCTAACTTGTGTATTTAAAGCAATTTTTCTAACTCAGCCCCTAATTAAATTGGAGACATGAAAGTTTGCATACTTATAGCTGAATACTTGCAATAACACGATAAATCATAAAATTTTGAAAAAGTCATATTTAACCCTCCGGTCTCTAACTTCTGTATTTTAAAAAAATTTTCTAACTCAGCCCCTAATTAAGTTGGAGACATGACATTTTGCATACTTATAGCTGAACACCTCACATCAAACGACAAATAATAAAATTTTTAAAAAGTCTAATATTTAACCCTCTGGGATCTAACTTATGTATTTTAAACAATTTTTCTAACTCAGCCCCTAATTAAGTTGGAGACATGAAATTTCGCATACTTATAGCTGAAATACTCACATCAAACGACAAATAATAAAATTTTGAAAAATGTCCGATATTTAACCCTTTGGGCTCTAACTTGTGTATTTAAAGCAATTTTTCTAACTCATCCCCTAACTAAGTTGGAGACTTGAAAGTTTGCATACTTATAGCTGAACACTTGCGATAACACGATAAATCATAAAATTTTGAAAAAGTCATATTCAACCCTCCAGTCTCTAACTTCTGTATTTTAAGCAATTTTTCTAACTCAACCCCTAATTAAGTTGGAGACATGAAATTTTGCATACTTATAGCTGAACACCTCACATCAAACGACAAATAATAAAATTTTGAAAAAGGTCTAATATTTAACCCTCTGGGCTCTAACTTGTGTATTTTAAGCAATTTTTCTAACTCAGCCCCTAATTAAGTTGGAGGCATGAAATTTTGCATACTTATAGCTGAACACCTCACATCAAACAGCAAATAATAAAATTTTGAAAAAGTCTAATATTTAACCCTCTGGGCTCTAACTTGTGTATTTAAAGCAATTTTTCTAACTCAGCCCCTAATTATGTTGGGAACATAAAAATTTGCATACTTATAGCTGAACACCTCACATCAAACGACAAATAATAAAATTTTGAAAAAATCTAATATTTAACCTGTAATATTTTGTCTCGCGCAATTTTTAAATTTAAACTGTTTTGCAATACTATTTTTCGTTCATTTTGCGTAATAAGTGTAATGTGACGTAATTTGTTCTATTTCAGATTTCTAACGCATGTTAATGAATTTATTTTACAATATCCTTTCTCTTTTAAAATTCACATGTAAATATAGTTTTTATGGCGTAATTTCCAATAAGTGCCTGCTTTTTATGCCTAATTATTTAATTCTAATTTGAAGGTTTTTTTCTGTTTATAATAGTAACGTGTAAATATTTTTTTTTTATTTGAAGCAAACATTATTGTTTGCGCTGCTTATACAGTTGGCAACAGTTTAAATTAATACCATTTTCTAAAATATGTAAAAAATATCTGTCAAAATGCTGAATATTTGAATTTAAAATAGAAATAAAACCTCAAAAAATGAGTCAAATTAAAAAAATTAATGAAATCTGCAGACTGGGATCTTCTATTGAATAAAATGATCTAAAAATGATTAAATGCCCATGTATAGCTTTTGCTCTTATAAATTCTTTTTAATGGAACGATTTTGTCCAACTTTAGCATTAAATATCTCTTAAAATAATTCTTCGATTTGAAAACTGTATGCATTAGTGTGTTGATCAAACATTTCGCTATAATACCACCGATTTTCATATATTTGTATGCAATAGTTTTCTTAATATTAACGAAGAAAGACCTCCGGTCACAAAAAATTCAAAACCGGCGGCGGCGGCAGCGGTGACAGCGTTAGTTACATTTTATAGAATAGAGAGATATATAAAAATGAAAACTTGCCTATCTGTCTGTTTGTAATTCTATAAAAAATCCACAATTTGGAATTTAAAATTGTGAAGAGATACGTACATGTGTATTAAAACATGGCCGAGACAACTAAAGTAATCCGGAATCGAAATAACTTATAGTTAATTTTTAATTAATAAAAACCCACCAATTTAACAGCAATTTCTTATGAAATTTAAACATTTTTCGTTATAGCAGTTGCCAACAATTAAAAAACACAATAAAATTATTACTACAACAATTAATTTTCTACTGCAAGATTTCCACGTGAAAAATGAAAATGAAATAAATAGTTTGCCGAATTTAAAAAAAGGTGAATATTACGTCATAACTTTTCTATTGCAAGATATTCAAGTGAAATATGAAAATGAAATAAATGGTTTGACGAATTTAAATGAAAGTGAATATAACTTCATAAATTTTCTATTTCAAGGTTTCCACGTGGAAGAGGAAACTATTACGTCATATTGGAACTATAAAGGGCATGGTGGATATAGTATAATGTCATATGAGTGTGAAAAATGTATTGAAGCATGATAAAAACCCGATTAGGGAAGTATTGGCGTATATTAACATTATTGCTCCAATTATAAATTGAAATATGTTCATTTATAGCTGTATTCTTTTGCGTCTGTTATATAAATTTATACATTTTTATATTGCGTTTTCATGACTCATTCAACAACATTTCGACTGCTTTTTTTAATGTTTGTTTTGTGTTGTATGTTAAATTTTGAAATTGATTTTTCAGAACAAACATCCTTCAAATTCTGGGCAACGCCGGCACTTTAGTTTGTAACAGATAAATGGCTTTTGTATCTGTACATCTAATGCTAATATTATAAAGCGTTATAATATTATAAAGTATGTAATATTATTAATGCTTGTACGTTTGTGAGGTGTTATCTCTGAAACTACATAGCCAACTTAAAAAAATGTTGGTGGCCATCTCTGCTCCGAAAAAAAGACTATTTTATGTCAGTGCAAGAACCTACATCGCTGCAGGAGCAAAAAAGTTCTAAACTTGTGATTTCTGCGATATTGATTGGGTTAGAAACTTTAAATTTGGTGCGGTAGTTACTTTTAAGATGTAAATACTCGTAATGAACGCTCTCTAAATGGTTCAATTTGACGGATAAACGTAAAAATTTCTAGACAGGTTCTAAACTATGATTTATTTGGAATACTGAAATTTTTGGGATACTGTTGGGGTCAGAAACTAGAACTTTGGCATGGTAGTAATTAATAAGATGTAAATGCTCGTTGTAGAACGAATTCTAAAAAATAGAAAGACTAAACAAAGCGGAAAAAGATCTAAAGATGATCTAAGTAACGAAGAACATGGAACTGTTAGGAATATAAACATGAAAATTGACATGGCTGTATTTATCATGACGTAAATTCTCGCAATAGAACAATTTCTAAAAATATCGCTATATAAAACAGTGCAGAAACAAAAAACTTTCAAAATTTCTCTATTTCTCTGTTACTGCTGAGCCCAAAATCTTGAAATTTTGCTTCGGGTTAGTTTTAAAATATACAATTGTCTCTATGAATGGTTTATAAAAAATTTAAAATTCAAAAAGATGAAATTAACGGAAAGCGATCTCAATTACCATTAATTTGGAATTATTAGGTACAGCAACTTTAAATATTTCATAATGCTGCATTTCCTCCGCAAAACATGCGATTTAAATGCAACAAAACTGATAGATACCCACCTAGCATTAAACAAATTGTGTAAATATTGAATAAAGACCTGTATGAAACAGTGAGTAGGTTGCCCGAAAGTACTTGTTAAAGTGTTCCTTCTCCAGGCTTTCCTCTCTCTCGCCAAGGTCACTAACAGAGGGAAGTGCCGTTTTAAATGTGATATGAATTTTTTATCCGATTTATTTTTCTAGACATTTTATCATAAGGTCATATTCTCAATTATCATTAGTAGATTTTTTATATATTAACTTATTCTGTTGAAATTTTGTAATCGGGTTCATATTGGCGTATGTTAGCTTGCATGATTTGCTGAATAAATATGTATGGATTTGTAAATTACTTCAAATGACACTTTGACAGCTCAAAAGTTATGCAGACGATATATTTAGATCTTGCGTCATACTTTATGTTGTAATCATTGCCGATTTCTTTTATTTAATACATGCTAAATACAGCTCAACTTGTGCAGAATATGTTTGAAAACAAAACAATACAGCGTATGTAGTGGCCAGCATACACTCATCATTTAAATCCGATCGAGCATATCTAAAGCACACTCTAAGGAAGCATTGCATGCCACTTTTGATGTATTCGGTACTTTGATACTATATTAGATTTTGAGAAGAGAATTCCTTAAATGTTATCGACAACCTCATTGCATCCGTGGAAAACAGATATTGTACAATATTAACTATTCCGGGGGAGCACACACCATATAAAGTATAGTCCATTCTTTTTAAACATCATATATTTGTCATTTAATGTTACTCAAATTGGTGCGGAGCGTCTGATTATGCTCTTGACATCATTTTATACAGTTAAAATTCCGATGTAAGTAAATTAGTGTTTCATTTTCTATTTTACTTTTAATATATTGCGTACTTTCAAATTTATATCCATGCATGGCTGTCTTGAATGCTTTGATTTCCCATTTTTTTAAACAGTGTATACGAATTTATATATAAGATTTTGTAATTCTACAATTCGTTTATTTTCATCATTTCAATTTTTCGGAGTATATGGACAATTAAAGATAACATCTCATTTTCTTTGCTTCCACATGTTATTATTAAATCTATGTTCTCAGTAATATCGCTCAGACTAATCCCTCTGAGGGAAGTCCTAGTAATAACATGTGGAAGCAAAGAAAATGAGATGTGATCTTTAATTGTCCATATACTGCGAAAAATTGAAATGATGAAAATAAACGAATTGTAGAATTACAAAATCTTATATATAAATTCGTATACACTGTTTAAAAAAATGGGAAATCAAACCATTCAAGACAGCCATGCATGGATATAAAATTGAAAGTACGCAATATATTAAAAGTAAAATAGAAAATGAAACACTAATTTACTTATATCGGAATTTTAACTGTATAAAATGATGTAAAGAGCATAATCAGACGCTCCGCACCAATTTGAGTAACTTTAAATGACAAATATATGATGTTTAAAAAGAATGGACTATACTTTATATGGTGTGTGCTCCCCCGGAATAGTTAATATTCTACAATATCTGTTTTCCACGGATGCAATGATGCTGTCGATAACATTTAAGGAATTCTCTTCTCAAAATCTAATATAGTATCAAAGTACCGAATACATCAAAAGTGGCATGCAATGCTTCTTTAGAGTGTGTTTTAGATATGCTCGATCGGATTTAAATGGTGAGTGTATGCTGGCCTTTACATACGCTGTATTGTTTTGTTTTCAAACATATTCTGCACAAATTGAGCTGTATATAGCATGTATTAAATAAAAGAAATCGGCAATGATTACAACATAAAGTATGACACAAGATCTGAATATATCGTCTGCATAACTTTTGAGCTGTCAAAGTGTCATTTGAAGTAATTTACAAATCCATACATATTTATTCAGCAAATCATGCAAGCTAACATACACCAATATGAACCCGATTACAAAATTTCACCAGAATAAGTTAATATATAAAATATCTACTAATGATAACTGAGAATATGACCTTATGATAAAATGTCTAGAAAAATGAATCGGATAAAAAGTTCATATCACATTTAAAACGGCACTTTCCTCTGTTAGTGGCCTTGGCGAGAGAGAGAAAAGCCTAGAGAAGGAACACTTTAACAAGTACTTTCGGGCAACCTACTCACTGTTTCATACAGGTCTTTATTCCATATTTACACAATTTATTTAATGCTAGGTGGGTATCTATCAGTTTTGTTGCATTTAAATCGCATGTTTTGCGGAGGAAATGCAGCATTATGAAATATTTAAAGTTGCTGTACCTAATAATTCCAAATTAATGGTAATTGAGATCTCTTTTCGTTAATTTCATCTTTTTAAATTTTAAATTTTTTAGAAACCATTCATAGAGACAATTGTATATTTTAAAACTAACCCGAAGCAAAATTTCAAGATTTTGGGCTCAGCAGTAACAGAGAAATAGAAAATTTTTGAAAGTTTTTTGTTTCTGCACTGTTTTTTATAGCGACATTTTTAGAAATTTTTCTATTGCGAGAATTTACGTCATAATAAATACAGCCATGTCAATTTTCATGTTTATATTCCTAACAGTTCCATGTTCTTCGTTACTTAGATCATCTTTAGATCTTTTTCCGCTTTGTTTAGTCTTTCTATTGTTTAGAATTCGTTCTACAACCGGCATTTACATCTTATTAATTACTACCATGCCAAAGTTCTAGTTTCTACCCCCAACAGTATCCCAAAAATTTCAGTATTCCAAATAAATCATAGTTTAGAACCTTTCTAGAAATTTTTACGTTTATCCGTCAAATTGAACCTTTTAGAGAGCGTTCATTACGAGTATTTACATCTTAAAAGTAACTACCGCACCAAATTTAAAGTTTCTAACCCAATCAATATCGCAGAAATCACAATTTTAGAACTCTTTTGCTCCTGCAGCGATGTAGGTTCTTGCACTAACATAAAATAGTCTTTCTTTCGGAGCAGAGATGGCCACCAACATTTTTTTAAGTTGGCTATGTAGTTTCAGAGATAACACCTCACAAACGTACAAGCATTAATAATATTATATACTTTATAATATTATAACGCTTTATAATATTAGCATTAGATGTACAGATACAAAAGCCATTTATCTGTTACAAGCTAAAGTGCCGGCGTTGCCCAGAATTTGAAGGAGGTTTGTTCTGAAAAATCAATTTCAAAATTTAACATACAACACAAAACAAACATTAAAAAAAGCAGTCGAAATGTTGTTGAATGAATCATATGAAAACGCTATATAAAAATGTATAAATGTATATAACAGACGCAAAAGAATACAGCTATAAATGAACTTATTTCAATTTATAATTGGAGCAATAATGTTAAAATACGCCAATATTTCTCTAATCGGGTTTTTATTATGCTTCAATACATTTTTCCCACTCATATGACGTTATACTATATCCACCATGCCCTTTATATTTCCAATATGACGTAATATTTTCCTCTTTCACGTAGAAACCTTGAAATAGAAAAGTTATGAAGTTATATTCACTTTCATTTAAATTCGTCAAACCATTTATTTCATTTTCATATTTCACGTGAATATCTTGCAATAGAAAAGTTATGATGTAATATTCATCTTTTTTTTTAAATTCGGCAAACTATTTATTTCATTTTCATTTTTCACGTGGAAATCTTGCAGTAGAAAATTAATTGTTGTAGTAATAATTTTATTGTGTTTTTTAATTTTTGGCAACTGCTATAACGAAAAATGTTTAAATTTGATAAGAAATTGCTGTTAAATTGGTGGTTTTTTATTAATTAAAAATTAACTATAAGTTATTTCGATTCCGGATTACTTTAGTTGTCTCGGCCATGTTTTAATACACATGTACGTATCTCTTCACAATTTTTGCTTCCAAATTGTGGATTTTTTATAGAATTACAAACAGACAGATAGACAAGTTTTCATTTTTATATATCTCTCTATTCTATGAAAAGTAACTAACGCTGTCACCGCCGCCGCCGCCGCCGCCGGTTTTGAATATTTTGTGACCGGAGGTCTTTCTTCGTTAATATTAAGAAAACTATTGCATACGAATATATGAAAATCGGTGGTATTATAGCGAAATGTTTGATCAACACACTAATGCATACAGTTTTCAAATCGAAGAAATATTTAAAGAGATATTTAATGCTAAAGTTGGACAAAATCGTTCCATTAAAAAAAAAATTTAAGAGCAAAAGCTATACATGGGAATTTAATCATTTTTAGATCAGTTTATTCAATAGAAGATCCCGGTCTGCAGATTTCGTTAATTTTTTTTTTTAATGTGACTCATTGTTTGAGGTTTTATTTCTATTTTAAATTCAAATATTCAGCATTTTGACAGATATTTTTTACATATTTTAGAAAATGGTATTAATTTAAACTGTTTCCAGCTGTATAAACAGCGCAAACAATAATGTTTGCTTCAAATAAAAAAAATATTTACACGTTACTAGTATAAACAGAAAAAAACCTTCAAATTACAATTAAATAATTAGGTATAAAAAGCAGGCACTTATTAGAAATTACGCCATAAAAAAATATATTTACATGGGAATTTTAAAAGAGAAGGATATTGTAAAATACATTCATTAACATGCGTTAGAAATCTGAAATAGAACAAATTACGTCACATTACACTTATTATGCAAAATGAACAAAAAATAGTATTGCAAAACAGTTTAAATTTAAAAATTGCGCGAGACAAAATATTAGAGGTTAAATAATAGATTTTTTCAAAATTTTATTATTTGTCGTTTGATGTGAGGTGTTCAGCTATAAGTATGCAAAATTTCATGTCTCCAACTTAATTAGGGGCTGAGTTAGAAAAATTGCTTAAAATACACAAGTTAGAGCCCAGAGGGTTAAATAATAGACTTTTTCAAAATTTTATTATTTGTCGTTTGATGTGAGGTGTTTAGCTATTATAAGTATGCAAAATGTCATGTCTCCAACTTAATTAGGGGCTGAGTTAGAAAAATTGCTTAAAATACACAAGTTAGAGCCCAGAGGATTAAGTAATAGATTTTTTCAAAATTTTATTATTTGTCGTTTGATGTGAGGTGTTCAGCTATAAGTATGCAAACTTTCATGTCTCCAACTTAATTAGGGGCTGAGTTAGAAAAATTGCTTAAAATACACAAGTTAGATCCCAGAGAGTTAAATATTAGACCTTTTCAAAATTTTATTATTTGTCGTTTGATGTGAGGTGTTCAGCTACAAGTATGCAAAATTTCATGTCTCCAACTTAATTAGGGCCTGAGTTAGAAAAATTGCTTAAAATACAGAAGTTAGAGGCTGGAAGGTTAAATATGACTGTTTCAAAATTTTATGATTTATCGTGTTATCGCAAGTTTTCAGCTATAAGTATGCAAACTTTCAATTCTCCAACTTAGTCAGGGGATGAGTTAGAAAAATTGTTTAAAATACATAAGTTAGATCCCAGAGGGTTAAATATCAGACATTTTTCAAAATTTTATTATTTGTCGTTTAATGTGAGGATTTCAGCTATAAGTATGCGAAGTTTCATGTCTCCAACTTAATTAGGGGCTGAGTTAAATACACAAGTTAGAGCCCAAAGGGTTAAATATTAAGCCTTTATCAAAATTTTATTATTTGTCGTTTGATGTGAGATGTTCAGCTATAAGTATGCAAAATTTCATGTCTCCAACTTAATTAAATTAGGGGCTGAGTTAGAAAAATTGCTTAAAATACAAAAGTTAGAGCCCAGAGGGTTAAATATTAGACTTTTTCAAAATTTTATTATTTGCCGTTTGATGTGTGGTGTTCAGCTATAAGTATGCAAATTTTCAAGTCTCCGACATTTATAGTTCCTGAGAACGGGCTCTGTGACAGACGGACAAACAGAGAGACAAAGGAGTGAGACAGGTAGGGTTTCGTTAGATGGACGAAACTCTAAAAACATGCTGCGGATGACTGTAACAACATCCTAAAATTACATTACCATCAGCGATCTACCAATCCCGAATTTAGTTTATATTCGTTTCATATATTCTTATTCTTTTGTGCGGCCCTGCAAAATAATTTTCAATATTATATTCAGTAAAACCTCTGAATAGCGGACACCCCGAGAATGCAGAATTTGTCCTCTATTTAGAGGTGACCGCTACTGAGAGTAAAACATGTACAGTTATTTAAGAGTTGGTAATCGAAAAAATGTCCGCTAAATAGAGGTATCCGCTAATCGGGTGTGTCCGCTATGGAGGTTTTACCAGTAAAACTTCTGAATAGCGAACACCTCGGGAGGGCAGAATTTGTCCTCTATTTGGAGGTGTTCGCTACTGAGAGTAAAAAATGTACAGTTGTTTAAGGGTTGGTAATCGAAAAAATGCCCGCTAAATAGAGGTGTCCACTAATCGGGTGTGTCCGTTATGGAGGTTTTACTGCATAATAATATCATCCTTTACAAGAAAATTGCATGCTGTATGATAGACAGACAGACATCCAGAGAAAAATAACCTCCGGATCAATAAACACTCATGTCTTTTGTTTTAATCATCCACAATTGTATGTCATACAACATGCAAGATTTTATACAACAGGCTAAAACGGTCACCGTGGTACGGAATACTGTATTATTATTTGTTTGCCCACCAAAACTGGTTGCCACGGGTTGTTGCAAGGTGATCACGTGGTTGAAACTGATCTATTCAATATTACTGCGTGCGTATTTTTTTTTATTTGCGCCATGTGTTCAAACCAGTTGTCTACGAAAACATCAACCGGTGAAAGTGACGAACACCAAATTTCTGTGACGTATGCAGATAAATTGTGCTTTTTTAAGAGTTTTTTCTATATAATTTTTAAACGGTTTGGAACTTATTTTTCATAGTAGGTGCATTCAGTAGGCGACCCTCATAGGTACCTTCTGGTGCAATCAGAAACGAAATCCGTCAAATATTTTTTGAGTTATGCTTGACGAAAGGTTTTTATTAGGCTTTTTTTTTTAGTAGGACATGGCGTTAATATCCATCGTAGTAGTAAAGTGTCCGGACAGTAATATTTCGCTGCGTATTAGCCTTCGCTTCGCTCAGACAATAAAAATTATGTCAATTTGTATAATTTGGCTAGTAGTTTGGCGATTTATAGAATTTGGCGAAAATGGCCGACGAGATAACTAAGTAGTACCTAAAATCTCAAGTAATCGGGTCTATTAATGATTAGGCTTAGTCAATAACAGGGATGTTTAAATAAGAGATAACACAAACTAAAAACATTTTATTTCATAATGAAAGCATCGTATCTAATTTTATGTAGACAAAAATAGAAGATTCGTTTCTTAATGTCCCAAAACCTTTTAATATCATTTAAATTTCTTAAAAATGAATCGTTAGCAAAGCAGGATATAAAGTTAGTTCCTCTTCTTCACATAAATTCAGCCAAGGGTTGCAATTCAATAAGGAATTGAAACAAGATTTGGCGAGTTATCACTTGCACCCGGCTAATATAACAATACCTTTTGCAACTTCCGAATAAATGTAACTTGATTTGAACTTTATACATTTTTTAAAATGATATCAAAAACGATACGGAGAATGTGAAATTGGATATTTCCGTATTCGTCGCATGCCAACGGTTAATAGCCAAAGGAAAAATATAATGTTATGCATGTATTCATTTTATGTATGTATTTATTAATATGTATATACCGGGTGTCCCAAAAAGGACTGACTGATTTTAAAATTCAATAACTTGCAAACGGTGACAGATATTTAAAAAATTCTTGCAGGAGGGTTATGCATAAGGTCAAAAGTTTTTTTGCAGTGGTTTTCAATTTTAGTTCGAATTACAAACAATAGATGGCGCTGCGATCAATAGACGCTGAATTCAGGCTCGATTTTTGGTACTTCGTGGCCCGGATAATACATTTCCATCTCCTTTTTCAGCATGGAACAAGAGAAAGGACCAGAAATCGAGCCTGTATTTAGCGACTATTGCTTACAGCGCCATCTATTGTTTATAATTCGAACTAAAATCGAAATTCACTGCAAAAAAACTTTTGACCTTATGCATAACCCTCCTGCAAGAATTTTTTAAATATCTGTCACCGTTTGCAAGTTATTGAATTTTAAAATCAGTCAGTCCTTTTTGGGACACCCGGTATGTATGTATATATTAAAATGCATCAGTATGTTTGTATGTATGTATTAATATTATGTATGTATTCAAATGCATGTATGTTTTTATAGATAAATTTCCGTAATCGCTGTCGCAGGAAATTGGCGTATTTTTGTGAACGTTGTTTGATGTCAACTTGGCGGAAATTTAATTTTATTGTATTAATCTGTTTTTGTTTTACTTTCTGTAAAAATACAGTGTAAGGAGGCGCTCTGCGGCTGAGTGCTCAAAGCACCAGTCAGCTAATCGCTTGTGCGTAAGAGTTTGTGGGTTTGATTCACGCTGGTTCCATTGCACACACACTTGGTGTGGAACTCCCAGGGTGTACTTCTCTTGTGTTGTAATATTTCCTTGTGCTATCTTGTCTCCGACTTATAAGCGGGCTTTATGTCAAGCACACAAGTCGTATGTTTGTTATTCAGTTAAAATAAATAAACAGTGTAAGGAATATATTATAATCTCTCTATTCTAAAAAAGGTAACTACCGCTGTCACCGCCGCCACCGCCGGTTTTGAATTTTTTGTGACCAGAGGTCTTTCTTCGTTAATATTAAGAAAAATAATGCATACAAAAATATGAAAATCGGTAGTATTTTACAGAAATGTTTTATAAACACGTTGATGCAGACAGTTTTCAAATCGAAGAATTATTTTAAGGGATATTTAATACTAAAGTTGGACAAAATCGTTCCACTAAAAAAGTTTTATAGGAGCAAAAACTATTCGTGGGAATTTAATCATTTTTAGATCATTTTATTCACAGTTTGAGGTTCCCGGTGTGCAGACTATATTTCTTTTTTTAATTTGACTTATTTTTTGAGGTTTTATTTTTAAATTCAAATTTTCAGCATTTCTAGAGTTATTTTTTACATTAATTTAGAAAATGGTATTAATTTATACTCTTGCCAAATGTATAAACAGCGCAAACAATAATGTTTGCTTCAAATTAAAAATTTATTTACACGTGACTATTATAAACAGAAAAAATCATTTGGAATTAGAATTAAATAATTATGTACAAAAAGCAGGAACTTATTAAAAATTACGTCATAAAAAGTATACACGTGAATTTTAAAAGAGAAAGGATATTGTAAAATAATAAATTCATTAACATGCGTTAGAAGCCTTAAATAGGAGAAATTATGTCATATTTACGTCACATTACAGTTATTACATAAAATGAACACAAAATAATATTGCAAAACAGTTTAAATTTAGAAATTGCGTTAGACATTTATTTGATATTTTGAGAGGATCTTTTCAACTATTTTTGTTAGGAAAGCGCAAATAATATTTTATTTCTAACAAAAGTATTTTCACGTTAATATTTAAAAGAGAAAGAATAGCTTGGTCAAAATTACGTCAGATTAAAAACGATTAATTTAAAATGTCTCATTTAAAAGAACTTTCTTTTCGCTTTGTTAAAAAATACCAGGAGACAAAGACTATGTTTACTTAATTCCTTTTATATTAGCTTATTTTGAAATGTTGTTACAGGTGTATACGTCATCAAGTTATTTTTATTTCGACGTTTTATTTGTATTTTTATTAATGTTGTACTACTTTATTTGTTCTTTCGTTATTTAAAATAAAAATTACGTCAATTTGTATAATTTGGCGAATGGTTTGGCGATTTATATAATTTGGCGAAATTGGTCGACTGGATAATCAAATAGTACCACAACGAATTTGGCGTTAAAATTCCCCAATCAAAGAGAAATGAATAGAAATCCGTTTATAGGGAGATCGCCACTGTTTTTTAAATTATAATTCACTCTTTCGAAATATTTTCAAAGCCGATCAAATTAGCGTGCATTTAGAGTCTACGGTGTCTGGACGGGGGTTGGCGAGCGTAGCTCGTAGGGGACGAGCCCCCTAGTTATGATTAAAAAAAAACATGATTGCGGATTTAAATGTATAGTTTTAAATCTGATGTAATTTTCAGGAAAGTTTTCTTTTTCTTTGTAATATTCATGCAGTGACAGAGTTTAGCTACGTTTTAAATTTTGGAACAGAGAGATTTATAAACTTATTTAAATAATAAAATGCTCTGAAACAACTTTTCATCAAAAGGCATTATTAACTCTGCCGTAATTTTCAGTAGTAGATGTATTTCACTTTTCTGAAATAAGAACTTCAAACATTTTATCTTATAACACGTGCAATGAAGTTTAAATCATATTAAGTACATGAATTTAGCCTTTTTTAAAAGATTAAACTCGGCCATCGGTGCAATTCAACTCTTTGATTCCTAGAATCAGTGGGCTACTTAATAATGTAAATATTTTTATATATGTATGGTAGTCTTTAAAAGTTGCAAGAATGCCAGCAATAAGAAAGCATTCATTTGAAATGAGAAGAAAAGCGCAACGTAATACTATGCAGAGAAGTCGCACGAAAAGAAGTAAGCCAACATCCGAATTTTTTGCGAGTGACGATATAACAAATCAGGTGAATGAAGCTATGAAATTTGATAGAGCGATATCGCAAATTAGATATGTGCGCTGTGATACGTGTCACAGAGCTTTCCCTGATATTATATTAAATAAGGCTGGCTCTGCCAGACATGCAAGTCTACAGAGGGTGCTTTGAAATTTGCTGCCACAAATTCAAAGGATCCAGGTTCAGTTCCTAATTGTCTCAAAGATCTGAGCTACATTGAACAAATGATGATCACACAAATACATCCAGTGGTTTCACTTTACCGTATACAAGGCTCACAGTACGGATATTGCGGAAGTGTAATCAGCTTTAAGCAAAATATAGAGAGCTTTATTTCGCGCCTGCCTATCAATCCTACAAATATAACTTCAACTGTTTTAGTCACAAAAAATACTTTATCAGGATATGCTGAGTTTTCTGTTCGCTCACAACGCATTCTAGAAGCATTCAGGCGGCTTAAATCTCACAATCCCTATTATCCAAATATTATAATTGATGAAGATTTGATATTTACACTAACTGAGAATGGAAATGTATCTCAAATGCTACCAACAGCAACCGAATTTACTGAACATCTTTATACTTTGCACGAAGAAATAAGACTCGAGTCATTTAGACCACTACTTGATCCGTTACATCAAAACAACCTAATAAATAACGCAATCCATGTGCCTCATCTTTCATTAAATTCGCAGCCTATCAACGAATTTCAGGAACAAGGTTACATCGCACGTGCTTTTCCTTATCTTTTCCCACATGGCACAGCTGATTTACGACAACCGCGTCAAGAAAGGGTAGCGGTCGTTGCAGCAACTGGGAACCTGAAAATTTGAGCATGCGCATCAGCTTTTGATTTTTGCCTGAGTGAAGAACCAGATCGAAAATAAACACAGTTTAAAAAAAAGGGAAATCTAGCTATACAATAATGAATGTTTTAGTAGTTGACTCCATTGAAGAAGGATAACAACAGATTAAAGACTATGAAAATGAAACATTTTCTAAATTCTAAAGTTGTGACAACTTATGCAGTTTTATATTTATATTAAATAAAAACAATAAACAATTAGACTCATTCATAGATTTTTTTCTTCATAAAAACAACAACAGAAAGAGATATGATTATTTTACAAAAAAAAACATTACTGGATACACGAAACTCGCTGTGCAGCAATCTCAAAAATCGTCAATGCCACGGTCAGTAACGCGCGTATGAAACCGAAAAAAAAATCACTGGACACTCGAAACTCGCTGTGCAGCAATCACTAAAATGCACGAAACTCGTCAATGCCGCGGTCAGTAACGCGCGTATGAGCGCTCCGCGCCCATAAACCGAAAAAAAACATCATTGGGCACACGAAACTCGCTGTGCAGCAATCTCTAAAATGCACGAAAGTCGTCAATGCAGCGGTCCGTAACGCGCGTATGAGCGCTCCGCACCCATGAAACCGAAAAAAAAAAATCACTGGACATACAGAACTCGCTGTACAGCAATATCTAAAATGCTCGAAACTCGTCAATGCCGCGGTCTTAATGCGTGTATAAGCGCTCCGCGCCCATGAAACCTTAAAAAACATTACTGGACACCCGAAACTCGCTATGAAGCAATCTTTAAAATGGGCAAACCTCGTCAAAGCCACGATCTGGTAACAACAAACTGGTAATAACAAAAATCTATTTATCGACTCGCCAAATCGTTATATGTCTGCAGATTGAATTGGCAATTTTTTTCAAAGCGCGCCAAAATGCTATTTTTGTAAATGATTGCCAATCTGAAACTACGAAATAAACAAACCAGTGTGGCGGTTATTTTCAAAACTAAAGTGATTTTATCAGCGTTTTAAAAAAGAAAATTCAAGAAATATTAAAAATTACATAAATATAAACTACAAAAATGAAGTGCTTAAAATAACTTCTTTTACCATTATGTTAAAGTTCTGATAACTTATGTAATTTTATATTTTTGTTAAATAAAAACAATAAAAAGTAAGACTCATTTGTAGATATTATTGTGGCACAGATGCCATATACGCACTGCGATGGCGCGATTTTTTTCTAAATCCAATTTGGCGAAAACCTCGTTTTCGAATACCAGTTACATATATATATTTTAAAGAGGGAATAACAATAAATAAAAAAATGTTTAATTAATAACTATAGAACAAAACAATTTATATAATTTTAAAAAGAAAATAAAAGTAAATAAACAATTTTTCAATAAATAAACAACAACCGGTTACCATATCTAGCAAAATAACGGCACTTTGGCGCCAGTTAAGTACCCCGGTGCGTCTATGACATTGGCGTCAGAAAAAAAATCTCGCCAACGAGGTGCGTATATGACATCTGTGCCGTTATTTTTTCTTAAAAACAACAGCAAAAAGATATATGATTATTTTACATAAGAATTAAGTGAAAACACGAAGCAAAATTCGGTATTTTTCGAGAATATGAGCCTTGTCACTTTTTTTAGGCTTCAGAAAGAAAGATTTTCTGCCAACTGATGTAAACAACCATGAAAACAAACCTGATAAGATTTTTTGCTTATTTATTAATTATAAGAATACTCTTAAATTTATCAAATGACTTTGTTTAGTCGTTATTATTATTACTAATAAAAAAATACCTAACTTAAATCAATAATTAAAAAATAGGTATATCTTTTTTAAAACTGTGTTTATTTTCTATCTGGTTCTTCACTCAGGCAAAAATCAAAAGCTGATGCGCATGCTCAAATTTTCAGGTTCCCAGTTGCTGCAACGACCGCTACCCGTCAAGAAACTGTGTCTCCTGATGAATATTTTAAGTTCCTGCTGAAGTATGAAGATGGTCGATTTGCTAAAGACCCCCGATTTCGCTACTTTGCCATGAATTCAATTCTTCGGTGGCAGTCTCTGGCTAAAGGGCATTTTTTTGTTCAACGAAATAAATTCACTAATAAGACGGTAGAGCAGATGCGTGATATTCTGAATAGACAACAAGAAATGACAAAGCACATCATCATTCACATGCTAGCAAATTAAGATCCACGAAAGGATACTGGAGTGCACGTTGTGGGAAACTTCTTTCCATGGTAGGACAAATTGGAGCACCAACATTTTTTTTAAATTGTCTGCTGCTGATTATCACTGGTCTGACCTTTTCAGACTTTTAGAGCCTAACAGAGATCCAACTGAGTTAACTGATGCAGAACGCAGGGAATTAATGCAAGACAACCCTCTCTTTACTGGTTGGCTCTTCCAAAAACGTTGTGATATATTTTTAAGAAAAATCTTGAAGCCATTGTTTTAATTGACGACTATTGGGTTCGTTTCGAATGGCAGTGGCGTGGAAGCCCTCACATATGTATGGTTTGTTGTGGTTAAGAGGGGCGCCAAACGTGGAAACACTAGATATGACGAATGCCGAAGATGAAGCAGCCGTTACAGCATATTTTGATTAAACTATGCAGCGCTGTAAATCCTGACAATGACATCCTGACAAATGATACACACACTGTAAAAAAAATCTGTGAAGTTACTAAAGTTTTTCTAGGAAACTGGGATTCCTAGAACTTTTCATGTAACGTCAACAACAAAATTTCATGTAACAGACACACTTTTGCGCCGAAAATCAAAAAATCTGTAAGGTTACTAAAGATTTTTTTGGAAACTGGGATTCCGAGAACTTTTCATGCAACTGCAGCCAGGGTTACAAATAAAAGTTTAGTAAGATTACTGAAATTTTAGCAGATTCACTTGTAAAGTTACAGATGTTTGTAGCTTTACAAAAACTAGTTTTGTAGATTTGCAGCTTTTTTCGTACAGTTACAGGTGAAAGTTTAGTAAGCATGTATTTTTACATCTGCAGAACTACAGATTTGTTTTTACAGTGCACCGCTGTTGATTTCGATTTTCAGACATTTCTAATGAAGATCGTGAAAAAGATCTCGCCTAGCTCTTAAATCAAGTCCAACGACACACAAGGCATGGAAATTATTGCCTAAAAAAGAAAAGAGGTACAAATAGTTATAGCTGCAGATTTGGTTTTCCAAAAGCAGAGTGTGACTCTCCAAAACTTGACGAAGAAAATGGCATAATTAGTTTTTTATCAAAAAGAATCGACCCTGAAATGAATACCTATAATCCTTTCGTGACACAAGTTTGGAGAGCTAACACGGATTTCAGTCCTATTACAAGATGCTGTTTTGCATTACATTGCCAAATATGCGTCAAAATCAGAATCACCTTCGGCACCTTACAAGGAATTGTTATCTGATATTTTAAATAAGATGAACGAAACAAACCCAGATGTTTAAGCAGTCCAAAAACTTATTTTTCTTCTGTTTCTGAAAAGGATTACTCAGCCTAAGAGGTAGTCTGCATATTAATGGGGTGGCCAATTTTTCTTCTGTTTCTGAAAAGGATTACTCAGCCTAAGAGGTAGTCTGCATATTAATGGGGTGGCCAATGTATCACAGCAGTCGTGAAGTAGTTACAATACGGCTTCATGATAACAACTGGGAAGAAATTAATTTTGCAATCGACGAAAGACCATCAAAAAGCTTGGTTCAGAAATGCTGCGAGCGGCCGGAGACACTTGCTTCCTGTACGCTTCTTAAGATTGCCAAATCTTTCTCGGTAAGAGGAGTCAAATATCATCAAAGAAGAAAATATGCAGTTGTCAGAGTTTTTCCTCTTATATGCATCAACCACGACCCAACCTTAAAAGAAGAATACTATAAGCAGCAAGTGTTACTCAAGTGTCCTTGGAGAGGAAATTCTGATTCTTTATTGCAAGATAGCCTGCCACCTGTGTATCAGTCATGGGAGGAGACATTTAATGAACTATGTATTGATACATACGAAGAAATGAATTTTCCTGTATTAGTAGTATACATGAGCCTGAGATAATACAAGAAGAATACCGCGAGCTTGATCCCTATATGGCGGCAGCTGCCATAATTCCTGTGCAGACAAACGAAGAGGCTTTGGGGCAACGCATAATTGACCATGCATATGAGTGGAAAAGTGAGAGCTACAATTACCCTAATCGGAATTTTACTTCATTTCTGAGCTATTGTAAAGAACAAAAACTTACAGTGCATCAAAATTATGATAATTCTGACGTCGTCGTATTTACAGATGAGCAGAAAAAGATACTTCATTTATGCATAGAACAGCTTTAGTCTTTGCAAACAAGAGTTGTAAATTGCCCTAAACGTGCTTTTATCATTGGGAAAGCCGGAGCTGGAAAAATACGGTAATCAAATATTCTGAAAAGAGTTACTGAACAGTTAGGACCGGAAGCTATTATGGCTTTGGCTCCAATAGGTGCCGCTGCAATTAATGTCGAGGGCAAGACAATTCACTCTGCTCTAAAAGTACTAACATGTTTTAAATCGTTCGCTGATTTAGGAAGTGAAGCAGCAAGAAATCTACAGCTCAGCATGGAACCTGCGTCATTTCTAATTATAGATGAATTTTCAATTATCGGATGTCGTTTGATGGCTGCACTTGAGCAAAGATGTCGAGAAGGTAAACCAGTTAGCAATGAGCCTTTTGGAGGCTTATTTGTTTATCTCATTGGAGATATTAGGCAATTACAGCCTGTGAAAAACACACCTCTGTATAAGAGACATTGTATAAAAGACATTTTGGCTTTACGCAGACAAAGAGTACTTAGGACTTTTGAAAAATGTTTCACCTTAACAAAGTCGATGAGACAAAGCGACGATTCGCAAAGACAGTTTCGAGAGATTCTTGATTCGTGTGGGACAAGTTCTGTGGGACAAGTTACATGCGACCAATATTCATCCCTTATGCAAGGAAGTAAAACTATACTGCCACCGACTGACCTTGAAAAATTGCAAGATGCCATACGCCTTTATCCCACAAACAAGCAAGCTAAAGAACATAATGAAGAAATACTCCGTAAATCAAAATCACCAGTTGCAAGAATATTAGCAGAACACAACAATCAAATAGCAAGATGGAGTAAGAATGATCATGCATCTGAACTTCAGGCAGAACTTTTCTTATAGAGTTATGTTACGTACCAATCTGTGGACAGAAGGAGGATTGGTAAACGGTGCACTTGGAAAGGTAAAAGATATTGTCTACGGCCGAGAACTGCGGCCTCCAGGCTTGCCTCAAGCTGTAATGGTTGATTTTGATGATTACCATGGACCATTTCTAACTGAGAGGCTTTTCCCTGTGACACCTATTTCTAAGTCTTGGAACGAAAATTGTTTCATATTCCCGAAATCAGTTGCATTTACAAGTTGCATATGTTGTCACCATACACAAATCCCAGGGTTTAACTTTGCCAAAAATTGCTGTAGACATTGGTTCAAAGGAGCTATCACTTGGAGCAACTTATGTCGCATTTAGTAGAGTTCGTCGTTTAGAAGATATTCTCATAGAAATATCATTCACAAAGGAAAGACTCGATCAAATTAAAAGAATGGGTGCGCTTGCTGATAGGTTAGTATTTGAGAATTACCTGAGGCAAATGACGATTGCATAAACATTTTAAAATGAAGATATAACAGCTGTTATTAAAATTTTACTTTCATATTATTAAATAGAAAATGTAAAAATAAAATATTTTTTTATTTTACTAGTAAATCTGCAGATCAAGAGCCTCAACGTCATCTCTGCAACTCATTATTTTTAGCACATTTTGCGTAATATTAATCTTTTTATAAAAACGAAATTTAAAGTTTTTAAATTACATAAACATTTATAAAAGTAAAAAATATTTCCACGATTTTAGACATTAGAAGAGTTAAATTAAACACGTTGTTATGTAATGATATTTTGAAATTCTCACGAGCTACTTATTCTGGTAATTTTTATATAATAAAGCAGATTTCTTCAGGGGGACTCTGCCCCCCTGAACCTGTGTAATTTATTTTACATTTGTAATTTTCTATTGATTGAGTTAATGGTTATCGTATATCTTCGGTTTCATTTTACACTGCGATTTATAAGGATAAGGAACAGTTTGGACAAGCATTTTACGTTATCCTAATATCCATACAGCAGTATTTACTTGCCTGCTAACCACAAACACTTGTATCTAATGGATAAAGAACTTTTGGAAACGTAAACTGATTCATCTAATTTAGAAATCTTTTCTTAGAATCCTTTATAATTTTTGTTTCCAAAAAATAGTTTTAATTGCCATTCTGCAATATTTATATCTAAGATCTAATCTAAATATCTAAAAATGTACTCGATAGCATTAACTTACTAAAATCACCCTAAAGTAGGGGAACTTCTAAACCTAACGGTTAATAATTTATCATCGTGTCCACTTGACTATATAGACATCGTCCCAGTTGACTATATAGATAATGGGCATTCTCGCAATCTTTTGACTTATAAGTTCCTGAATAATAATTTTTATTTTAGTACATATTCTTGTGGGATTTTTTATTTCATATACTGGGGAACATCTCAGTGCTGCATAACAATATTAACGAGATCAATAAGATTTGGACGATGTTGGCGGCCCAAATATCCGAGAAACTCCTATACCGTCCCGTGTCCCTGATGCCGATTTTTAAGTTTGGAGCTGTCTATATAAAATTGTTTCAATAAAAATAATTCGATGTATTTTTTCCCCTAAACTGGGACAATTATTGTATATAAATATGTAGCAAAAAATTAACCTGCACACATTTTTACGGTTGATATTATTTTTTAAACTCTGTCCCTGGGTTTTAGATTCCTTACCTCCCTCTTGTTATATTACACAGAAAATCACTTCAGATGCAGTCACAGAATTTTTGTCAACTTTTTTCTCATGCAGAAGTATGCTAGAGAAAGAATGGCTAAAATTCTTCGACAGAAAATTTACTGCAGAATTTAAATTAGCATTTAAATATCAATTTCAAGCATTGTGGCTTTATTAGCAGTCTTACAGCTCCCAAGGTTTATTCCTGCACTTTTCGAGGTAAATATATACGCATATATATTTTTAAACCAATGTAAATAACAGTTTTTAAAAATCACTGAACATTGTGCCTATCACTGAATCTTAACATGATTGGCCTAAAAATAGGTTGTAATTTTCCTTACCGTCCCATCCTTACAATCCCTTTTTTCCCATTACCGTCCCTTTTTTCCTTTCCGTGCCTTCTTTAACATCCCTCCCTTTAAGACAATGTTATACCAAAAATTTTTACTAAAAATACTACATTGTTATTTTTTATTTGAATGTCCTGTGGGTACTATGGAAATTCATCATAAGTTAAAATTAAGAAGAAAATAAAAAGTTATAGTGGTAAAATGGTAAGGAAAATTAAAGTCGCAAGTTTAACTTAAACCTCAGTTAAATAAAAAAAAAATTGCTGCTGACCATTTTTTCTTTATTTTGAATCATTAAGGCATTCGTCTATAAGTTTAAAATATTATTTTAGCAAGTTTAATTTAAACAGATATTTATTACTGAAAGTCAAAAGATTGTGAGAATGCCCCATAAACGTGATTTGGCGCCGTAAATTATTTTTTTCTATAGCCTTTTAATAGTATCCACATATCGTGATGTTACAAATACCGTTCATATTTGACGCAAACCTATGTTTTAGATCAAATTACGAAATGTTCACTAACCTTTTATTTCCCTTAGCCGGACTTTCTGTTTCATTTTTCGTAATAGGGATTATTTTGATAATTTATTTTATACTCCACAAGCTGTTGCACGAGACATAGTTCACGTAGAATTAAAATAGAGATAAATGCATTAAGGGGGTCCGGGACACATTTTCAAATTTTTTTTATTTATTGAGTTAAAATTTTGAAATTTTTTGTGATGGTTAACCATATCATTTGTAAACAAAATCGCATGATAAAACTTCTCATAATTTTTTTTTAATTTGAATTTTAAATTTTCTTAAAAAAGAGGGGTAGTTTAAAATCGTTATAACTCGAAGTATTATTTATAGAATTTCATTTTTTTTCCATTTAAATAAACAGAAATGTATAAATTTTAATTTAGAGCCAGCATTTAAAAAATATTAATTAAAAAAATTTAAAATATTTAACGAAAAAATTACAAAAAAAGTGGTGCAACTTTTTAAACAAAAATCATATTTTCAAAAGTAAATATTTTTTTCAAATATGCTGGCTCAAACGTAAAGTAAAATAATTGAAAAAGATATGTTCCGAGTTCCCTGTATCTTTAACGGTTCTCGAGTTATAAGAATTTAAATATGAGAAATGGTGAAAAAACCTATCATGAAGAAAAACGCAATTTCACAAGAACTCGTTTCCTTGACAAACATAGCTTGAAAGGCAGATTTTGAAAACAAACCAAAACGAAAAAATTAATATTTCCTGTTTTAATTAAGATAGAAACATGATTTAAACATCATTTTAAGCAGAAAACGGCAGAGAAATTTTTAATCCGATTAAAAAAAAAAATAATAAATAAATAAATAAATAAATAAAAATAAAATGAAAATTTGAAGATTTTTGTGTCCCGGACCCCTTAAATAAAACATTTCACTCCCCACCAGACATGCCAAGTCTCAGGCTTTTTGCACATCACTATTATCTTAGAGAAAATGTTATTCTTTTAAATCACGCAAATGTTCCAATTAAATAAAGTAACATTTTCTATATTAAAATACTGGTATCCAGAACGCCGATAGCTTGGAAACTCAGCTCCTCTTATTAAAAACATATATAATTAACCAACACTTTATCACATTTTATAGGAGACAATACGGAATTTCTTATTTTTATGGCCTTACGTATACCTCAGTCATAAAAATGTAAAACTTTGTGCCAATTAATATACACAATTGCGAAAATGAAATCGCAACCAATGAGAAAAGGAAGGCAAAGTAAAATCGTGTAAATTGAGGAATCTTTCTTCGTAGTGCTGGGAGAATATTACTAAAAAAATTATTTTAGGTTATATTTGGTGTGAAATATTTATATGTATTCATTCCTGTCCTATATATCCTTTTTTTTATTTTTAATTTGCTTATTCCATTTTTCTTTTGCACGTGAAAATCTTACAAATTAAAATTAACTCTTTGGGAGAAATTGTTATTCATTTTTTTTTGGCAACAATAAAGTTTATAAAATTTAACAGAATAATGTCAGTTTATTCTGTATGAAAATAACGAACTTTTTCATTTATAATCAAATAATTGAATAAATAAATAACAAGTTATATAAAAATTTTGTTTTTAAAGTCAATTCCTACTTAGGCCATCAAAGAAAAATTTAATGTAATCCCTTAAGCTAATATTAGTTTTTGTTGCATTAAAATATCTCAATTTGTTGATTTTCTATAAGCAAGTAGGTTTACAATGGAACTCTATGGGAATTTGGCGAAATATTAGAGATATCGCCAAGTTGGCATCACTTTTGGCGACTCATTTTGGCCGCCAAATTTGGCGATATATCGCCAAGTTGGCGACAAACTTGGCGGTATTTGGCGACAGAACAGGGTCCCCCCTATGGTAACCCCTTAATGAAAATACTTTCATTGACCTTCAATAACCAATGGCCGCCATTTTGTTTCCCATGCAAAACTAAAATTAATTAATTAAAAATTAATTAATTAATTAATATTTGAAAAAACTGTATTAACATCAATTGTCACCCAGTACAAGTTTAAAAAAATTTATTTCAACTTGATAGGATGAATAATGAGTATTTTATCAACGATTGAAAATTTGAACAAGATAAATATATAAATAAATATAGGGAGAGTGTGAGCTAATAGTAGGAATTGAAAAATATTATTCTATATAGTATATAAATACTATTTTCATTTCTGCGTTTAAATCAATCTATATGCAAATATCTATAAAAAGGCATTCATTAATTCATTCCTTTTGCTTTGATTTGGCTTCAAAAAAACCATACATACTTTCACATTTATGATATTTTTAGATGAGATGCTGTTGCTACGCAACGGTTAAAAGAAAAAATGAAATATAAGTAAATTCATAAAATAAAATGTTTTATATTATTCGAACACATGTATAAAATTCCATCATAAGTTATACACCAAATTTAAAAGCTCTGACAAATGTTTTGACAAAATTGCAAACTAATAGGAATAATTTAATACTTTTATTTAAAAATTTCAGCATTCAAAATTTACCATTTCAATCCATTATTCATATGAGCGATTTCTTTCAACAAATGAAAATTTGAAAATCGTCTGACTTGCCATAGAAAAGCATTATGCCACAAAATAAAATGTTCTATATATTCCGAACGAATGAACCAAATTTAACCCAAAACCATACAGCTAAATCCGGGGAGCTCACCAAAATACCTCCTTAATTCCAAGCTAATCGGATGCTTTTTGCGGCAGTTAGACTAACGGACAGACAGACTAACAAACAGACAGACGGAAACCAAAAACATTTCGGGTCTCCACAGTAAGCCTTCACTGACGTTTCGGCAATAATGTTATCTTTTAAGTCGATGCGACGCAATGCTCCGACATTTCGGCCTGGCGGATTTTAGTTCAAAAATTTACCATGCAAATGACTTGAAATCTGGTGTCTAGGCATAGTTCCCAGCAAAGAAAGAAACAGTGGGCCATCAGCTGGAAAAAAGATGGCAGCCAGCAGTGCTATCAGCGGTAAAATGCAAGGGTGCCATTACTTAAACCTGTCGAAAAGTGTCCGAGCCGAATGCAGCTGGCCCATCAGTGATGGCCAACAGCAGGCCAGCATTGGTATGCCATCACATTACTTCAATTCGGCACTTTTCCTGCGGTGCTATCACCTATCCCACTGCTATTCCTTTGCTGGCTCAGCACTTTCCCTTACAAAAATTTCTTATAGAATTCTATAAAAAAACAAAATACTACATAATTATGACTCTTTTTTCTATAAGCTAGTTTCACCAAGAGCTGTAGAAACATGTGTAGAAGTGTCTATAATAGAAATGTATCTAAAAATATTGGAACTGCATGTGGTCACCCTCCCAAGTACTGACCGCGCTCGATGTTGCTTGGTTTTCGTGATCGGACATGAACAAGTGCTTTCAGCGTACGCTACAATTGGTCGTAGTTTTCGAGATCTCATTACACTATTTCAAGTTTGTTTCTTTTGTGATTTACGTTCCCAATCATTAAACTGGTATAGACATTATTCTATGGTATAGAAATCCTCTGTATTTTATACGCTTTTTTTTTATTGTTGATTTTAAACTGCGTAAATTATGAAAACCGAAATCCTTTGTAACCTAGTAAAACCAGATTTAAGGAGAAAAAATAAGTGTGTTGAAATAACGAATTTATTTATTTATTCATTTACTTATTTATTTTGTTGGTGGCAGTGGTGCTATATTTTTTACAGTTTCAAAAAAAAATTAGCTTCAATGTTTAAATTGTGTTAAGATATTCATTTCAGATTTGTGTTCAAATACTCATTGTCTTCGATATTCGCAGCGCCACTTAGCGTAAGGGTAAAATAATACGTATTATTATTGCTGGGTAACTTTTACAGTACTGCAAAAGTTCGTGCACTTCCATATAGCGGTGGGCCAGCACATGAGATAAAATGGATGCCCACCAGAATTTTATCTGATGATTTCCAACAGCAAAGTTGACTGAAGCTGTCCAGCAGTAGTCATGCAGTGGTAGACCATCAGCCAGCACTTCTCCATCATTGCCAGCACCTATCTTGCTGCTGGCCAGCAATTTCCTCTTTGCTGGGTTTGAACCAAAGATTTGAAACTTCTCGTTAAAATTGGTAATTGCCATTGAAAAAAAATGAAGTTTGGGTTCGTTTTAATATGTAGATCACCCCCTAAGCAAATGTTATATACGTCATTTAAAACTAGACTTTATTTCCAATCGTTCGGTACCAGTAACTTTCGTCTACGATAATTTGTTGGGGAGTTAGTAGGGAGTGTTTACTTTTTTTTCCACGGCTGTACATCGAGTTCAATCTTTTTGAAAATCCACATTGTCCATTTATAGGGTAAAGAATTTTTATTCCAAATTTACAGTATGAATTTAAATACCAAAATATTCCCATGTAAGAATAACGTATATGGAAATATCTTAACAAATTGACTAACATCTGGTCTTTATAAATGTTAGGTACTCATGGGAGACAGTATCTTTATATCAGCAGCCTCAAAATATATAGTGTATCATGTAGTGTTGCTTTCTAAACATCATTAGCGAAAAAAATGGAAGGGAAAAGTACCCTCCCTTTTTCCATCTTAAATGACGTTTCTTCTAACCAAAGTGTCAAACATACTGAAGTGTACACTGGTAGACAAACTTAAGGACCAAGAAAAAATGTACACGTAAATCAGAATCTACGTGAGATTGTGGTTCAAGAAGCAAACAATAGTATTAACAGAATGTTACACAGGATTTAATATAAAAATTTGGATGAAAGGATGTTTACAGGGTATTACCAGAGGCTCTTTTTTCTGAAACGTGAATATTGTCCGAAAACATTACTGCACGAAGAAAGCAAAATACACACAATTAAAAATCGTCAGTTCCATATCAATAAGTGATGTAGCCACCTTGTAATGCGGAGCAAATTTCAAAGCGGCGTGGCATACTCAAGTCAACATGATTCAGTAGCTCTTGAGGGAAGTTGCTCCATACCTCCCTCACTGCACGGATGAGAGTTTCCTCGTTTGTGGGAGGAAATTTTCGAGCAGCAATACATCTCCCCAAGGCATCCCATACATTTTCAATGGGATTCAAGTCCGGGGAACGTGCTGGCCAGTATATGCGATGGATATCTTTGGCCTCAAGACAATCTTGTACAGACTGTGTGCGATGACAAGGTGCGTTATACTCCATAAAACGAAACTTTTCACCGATAGCACCTCAAAAAAGTTGAACATGTGGAAGCAGGAGGTCTTCAATGTACCGTCTACCGGTCATGGTCCCTTAGTCAAGTACATAGAGATCCGTCAGGCCATGGAACATGATGCCTGCCCACGCCATAATACGTGAAGTCGCACATCAATCTCTTTCTAGAATATTTTCGCGACTGTAAGTACTACCAATCTCGCGCCATATCAGTTTACGTCTACAATCAGACGATAGACTGAATCTATTCTCATCTGAGAATATCAGGGTAGGCCAGTCCTCATCAGTCCAATTGCAATCATACAACACCACTGTAAACGGGCGCTATGTTGACGTCTCGAGGATGGGAAACACGAAACGGGTCTTCAAGCGTATAGCCCACCCTTTTCAAACGTTTTGCAGCAGTTTTCCGGGATATTTTAGTTCCTGTGGCAGCACAAAATTGATTTTCTAATTGACCAGCTGTGCTGCGTCGGTTTCTTTTTGCCGAAACAACAATATAGCGGTCTTTTTGGAACATCGTACTGCTAGGACGACCTCCTCCCGTATGCCTAGTAGATATTCCACTCTTTTGGAATGCTACCCATAGCCTAGAAACAATACTGTGCGCAATATTAAATTCACGGGCAACATCTCTCATTTTGCGTCCCTCTTCCAACTTTCTTATTATTCTACCACAAGCAATATCATCGAAAGGATACCTCAAAGATATGTTCAAAATTTCAATGTTCAAGCTTCCCTCCATCTCCTTCAATTTTTACATCAAATGACAAGCATCTGCCGATTGCCTAAAATCTCTTTTCTCTGCTGTCATGTGATCGACAAAAGCAGAAGTACAAAATTTTCATAAGTTTCACAAAACAGAGTACATCCCGCATTCATGCAAATTTACACGGGCCTTCTGCGGATATATTTCTAACTGTAATCGTTGAAAATAACAGTGGTCCTTAAGTTTTGTCCACCAGTGTGCTTTGTGTTTCGTTTTTATTTGTTTGTGAATCTTTTTCTAATTATTATTTTTATTACAATTGAATAAGTAAGTTTTTTAAATAATCTGATACTTTTTTTAAGAAACTTATCAATCCTCAACAAGGGTCAAATAGTAAAACAGGTTCGGTAACTTCATGTAGCTGTGTCTCAAACCCCTTCTATAAATATGGATTCTGAGACACGTACTTGTACTTACCTACATGTGACTAGAAATCACAAAACAGTCCATTGGAAATTTGGGAAGACATAAGAAAATTTTTAATGCTTATGGATTCCCTCGAAAATACTGAAATAATTTTATTAACATTAAAAACATTATTGTTAAAAATATGCAGCTAAAAGTTTAAAAATCATTTTTAAATAAAACATTATCTAAAATAAAAAAATAATAATAATTCTGTGTAAAAAAAGCAATATATAACAATTAACACATTTCGAATATCCGGAAATATCGATAGATCAATATTCTTTTTAAAATATCATGTCTTTAAGAAGGTATATCGAAAAATTGATGTATGGATATTATGAAATTTTGCAGTCACTATACATCACAAAAGTGCACTTAATACAAATAATTTTTACGAAAATATCCGACAATAAAGAAGTGCTTTTCACCTCATAACACTGATATTTATTTACTGCGTGCAAGTTGGCACCTATCAATAGAAGTGGTTTAGCACAACAACACAATGCATCGACTATTTAAATAATTAAAGTACTGCTTCACAACATATTTAAATTTCATAATGATTGGTCAATTGTTACGAATGTTTGAGCCTATATAGTAAAAGAAAAATATGAAAACAGGCAAAAAAGACAAACACAAATATACCACTTTTTTACCATAATGAAATTGAGTGTGCCCACAATTGGGATAGATGCAGAAAGCATCATGCATTGCTGCCGATGGTAGACACACACTTAACTTAATTTTCTTATTAAAATTAAAGTATAACTTGTTTACACGTGTTAATTTGATTAGTAGCCAACGCGCGTCCATTTTACAATCCAAACTTCTGCATATAAATAGTTGTGTATGTAAGCTAGTATAATTTGGAAATAGAAAAAAAAAACACATTTCAGATCTTAATATAAAGTTATAGTTTCATGAAAGATAACCTCATATTTAAATCGAGGTCACTCTGCAATTCTATTATTGACCTTTTTTTCCATATCTCATATCACCTTTGAAACAGGAGGGCTAACTCTAAAATTTTTACCACTAAGGAGTGCTACCAGGTATCTCATCGTATTGTGCATATCAGTATCACTATACTTAGACATCGCATTCAAGATTGTACCGTAAACCGGGATGCTTTGGATCACTTTTTCCTGGTTCCACTAACATTTCCATTATTAAAAAATATTATATATGATTTTTCAACGTCGAATTTGTCTTGTAAGAAATTAACATGAAACAATGAAGCAAACTGTTTGGTTTAAAAGAGGCAATTATTATTATTTTTTTTAACTATTTTTAAAGTTTCGGAACAAAGTAGCCCCTACTGGGGTCTTCTTTGGTCCATTCACTTATTTTCATATAAAATTAATACATTTCATATGATGGAATTTTTAATCCCCTTGTAATAGGAACTTCTAAGGGATTAACACTGTAAACTTGATAAACAAATGATTTTTTTTATAACATTTAAGCACAATAAACTAATTGTTAATATTAAAGACACGAATAACAGTTTTCGTCATGTTATTCTCAGCAACTGGAACAAAAATAATTAATACAACATTTTGCAACAGTAACATTTGAAAAAAATGTAACTTAATACATTTTTTAAGAGATTTGGTTGAATAAAATGCATTTCTAAGTAACTGGGGCTACTTCCAGACCAATAAAGATCTGGCACAAAGTAGACCCGAAAAATTAGTTTTTATGTTAACTTTATGAAAACTTAAACATTTTCTATCAAAATTAAACTTTAAAGGAAAACCTATGATCACAAATGTTTTACAGGTTACTAAAGGTAATATTTTGACACAACTTATTGTTATCTCTTATCCACATTGTCTCACTGTAGAAAGTTTGGGGAGTTAAAATCTACACCCGAAAACAGTTGTTTACAAACACATCCAGTGTTGCCACTAAGAAAAATTTAAATTATCCCCAATCTATTCAAATTCCCTATAGTAGGGCCCCACCAGTGGCCGAGAGGTTCTGCTCTCGAAGCTGGTAGACGGGAGGTGCTGGGTTCGATCCCAATCGCGCCCGTCGGCCTAATCGTTCGGAGTTTTCGTGGTTTTCTTCGAGCCGTGGATCTTCCATGCGTTAATACGGATTAGGTTCCCTTAGAAAGACCCCCACGGAGGGCACTCCCCCCGGGCCTATATCCCTCGTGTAGATAATTGGCCGTCAAAAATCAACCCAACCCATCCCTATAGTAGGATATAAAATATTTTTAAAGGCAAAAACTCCGAATTATCTTGTATTGTTTGTTCAATACAAAGAATAAAAACTTTTTTTTATGGGATGGACCAAAGTAAGGACGCAAGGAGAAAAGTAGTTCCGGTAGACGGTCGCTAACTCGATTCTGAAGGCGAAACTGATGTGAGGAATCATCATGTATCTATTTATACATATATAATATATATATGTATACATATATATATAAACGAATTGTGTAACATCCTTTGTTGGAAATCGATTCAAATTCTAATTTTATGTAAAATTTTTGTAAAGCATATACGTTATAGTCAGAAAATAATAAATGTCTTTGGACACTAGATCACGTTTTTCTTTTGCCCTGGCCCTCGACCATTTTTAAAGACTCTTTTAATCTGTTTCTCACTATCGAATGAAATTTATCATCTGAATGTCAGAATAAACAATTGTTATGTATATTTCTAATTTTTTTTTTTTTTTTTTTTTTTTTTTTTTTTTTTTTAAGTTTCTACATTAAATGAAATATATTCATTCAACAAATATGAAACTCTTTGATTTCTTTCAGCAAAAAAAGTGCTCTTAGAAAAAGAAAAATCTTTTATTTTCTTTGTATTTATCCATTTATGTACAAAAATAATATTGCTCAGCATGCCATGATAAAAATCTTCAAATGTGAAAAACAAATACAACCCACATAATTACACATTACTTTTTGAATAAATATGTTTATCTACTGAAATATATAATAGTCGATAAAATGTTGAATAGTACCAACATAATAAATAGGAGGGTAAAGTAATCTTATGGTAATAAATAGATTATTCTCTTGGGTATAAATAAGTATTTTCTGAATTTCACAAAAGGTCTAATCGTGCTGTATTCAGATATGCCCCAATATCTTTGGCAGTAATTTTGCATATTTTCCCATCAAATACGCTTTCTTTTAATATTAATAAAATTTAAATGCACTTTTAATACATCGCAAGTTTTAGATGAATTATTATTATTGCTATGTTTTTCGCTTACGAAGCATTATAAATACTGAGGAAAATGCCTCAATAATGATTCACGTTGAGATATAAATTTTGTTAAAATTTTCTTTGGAACATGAGGTAAGAGAACATGATTGGCATGCTGATATATTTTATATCAGCGAAAATAACTTTATGAAAGGCATATAAAATTTTGCATTTATTAAGGACTGTACAAGATACGGGGAAATATTTTATGTAATGATGTTTTGATACCGTTTAGATGAATAACACTTAAAGTCTTACCGTCCATTCACACTTTGCATTACTTCTTGGTAGAACATTTTAAAATGTCATGGTAAGAAATAGAATCTAGAGGCATTTCCAAAATCAATCAATACATTTATATATAATTTGCAAAATATTACAGTAATAATAAAGAAACATGAAAAGAAAAGGAGAAAATGCAAAAAGTCAAGTTTCAGTAGTAGCAAGATATAAATATTGTTTATAATTTTCGATATACATATTTTTATTCGAACTTTGAAATTTTAAATATAAATTCCCAATTTGTTTCTTTATATTCAGTTTGTCATGCCTCATTAGACCAAATATAAATGTTTACTGCCCTATTTTTAAATTAGTTGGATGCGTCAATCCTAAAACTTTCTCCTATTTGATGTATGTTAATACTTCAAAAGCATATTTTTATTAATTAGTCATTTTAGAAACGAAAAATGAGTAGATAACATATCTCCTATTTATTTTTGATTAAACATCAATTTTTTTGTCAAAACTTCTTTAAAATCGTAAGGATGGGGGAGGAAAAAATCGTATTGAAGCCTAATCAACATGTAAAATATCAAAAAAAACTAAAAGTGTTTGCTTATTAAACCCCCTCACTGACAAGCCCGTGTTAATACGTTCACTAAGCTCCAGGTTTCACTGCAATACAAGCAATATTTGAAGTAATATAATTCTATTGATTTAATGTATTTTTAATACATTGAACAATGATTAATGCCTCCAAGGATTGCATTCATATTCGTTATTAAGTTTTTTTATAAAATGTTCAAAGAATAATATTTTTTTAGCATTTAAAACAAAATGCAAAGAAAACAACATTACAATTTTGCCCTTTTCCAAGACAGTTGGAGGGTTAAAACTATGCAAATCAAACCTATATGGGACAGTTAGGTGATTTAATACGATTTTTTCTACCGCGTTCATCCCAAAAATCAAACAAAATTAGCTATTACAGAACCATGTTCAAGCCGATTTTCTCCATAATTTTCTGCAAACATTGGCCTATTACATTAAATATAAGTATCAAATTTTGTCAAAAAATATTCACAAAATCTTCACAGAAAATACAAAAAGTTGAGATAATTGCACAAAAATCGCTATCACAGCAACCTTTTCCTGTGAATATTCTCATTTTGAACAGGGACATAATGTCCATTGTCAATGTATATAAACAGGAATTGGGCAAAATAATGTGAACACCTGTGGAAAGAGAATTTTCTTCTATTAATAGGCCGTTGGAATATTTGCCATATGCAGTTCACGCAGGATAGTTTTTGATGAAACTGCTTCCTGTAGATGTGTGTTCATCTGAGATGTTATCTGGGATGCTGTTGTCTTTTTTTTTTTTTTGCCACAATCAGCATCAAAACCCTTCTGTCTCTGTCATTCAGCTTCGACTTCCGACCACTGTTGTGCTTTTTAGATGGTGTATTTCCGTGTTTCAAATATGCTGGCATTACAGTCAACACTGTACCTCTTCCAACACCTAGAAGAGTAGCTGTTATCGTTAATGAGGCTCCATCAAGACAGGCCCCAACAATCATGCCTCTTTAGAAATAAGAGAAATCAGCTAAAACTCAATTTTAACACAAAAATATATTTCACATCCGATTTCCATCACTGCTAGTAGCAGACTGGTGTGTGTACTTTCTCATCCGCTAGATGGCACCCTTCACCGCTAGAGTTCAGGAGTATACGAGAAGCTTCTTTCGAGTGCTATTTTTTCACAAGTGTTCATATTATTTTTTCCAACCCCTGTATATGAACTTTGGTTCAATTCTATCCATAAGTACAATCATTTTCCGAAGATACAAAGGAAAAATCGCTATCGCGGTGTCCCTTGCCTGGGAAAAATCATCAATTTGAACTCAAGCCTTACGGCCATAGTCAAGAACATACATAAGAAGTTTAGTTGCCCCCTTTCGGACGGGGAAACCCAATTCCAACTGGTACCTGCTGACCATAACCAAATATATATGTATAAAGTTTAGTTCAATTCAATGCTTAACTTCATACACTTTTTAATTACACAAAGAGGAGGACAAACAGACGCACGGGCAGAGAGTCAGTTTATAAAAATGTGGGTTTTTTTTATCTCTAACTCCTAAAATGTGTAAATCCGTCGAAAACCGGAAGTCTACAAACATTTCAATTACAATACTTTCTTCTATTATAGATAGAAAAAAGTAAAAATTTAGAGTGAATGAATTTCACGTGACTTTCCTGGCACTTTACAGAATACTCATATGTATTATATATATATGAGTTAATATATGCATTAAATAGTAATATGAAAATATTTAAATACTTAGATCCTAATTTCACACAGGGGAAACTTTTTATTGTAGAAAATGGGCTTCACGTTCCAAAGAACACGTGCATTTTCATTCATAAAGTTTAATATGGCATAATTTTTAAATAATATTTATTTCACCTTTGTTGAAAGTAAGACATTTAAATTAAAATAAATATTTCAATTGAATTTATAAAGTTATAACAATTGGAGTTTCAAGTTGTTTTAAATATACATACTTCTCCTAAAATACCTGTAATATTTAAATTTCCACAAGCTTTTATCATGTTAATTAAACTATATATTTTTTGTTTGTTTTTTAAAAGTAAAAACATATTTTACCAAATTAAATTCCCTTCAAGTGAAACACGATTGTTGTATTAACATACATAGTGCAAGAATAATAAAAAAACTAAATAATTGAGTTAAAAAATGAAATATTTATCTATTTTATTCGGTCACAAAATGGTAGTAAAAGCTTTTAAAAAGGGTTTAGATGTCAAACCCGTTGTTCGAAAATGCGACCTATACCATATTCTTCAAGGTTGGACGCTTTGCTCATAAACGTACACATACATATATTGTGTGAGGTGAATGCAAAAGTTCAACCCGTTTTGAGCATATGCAAATGTCAAGTGAAGTACGGACGTCACAGTTGACGTTTCGAGGACAGGAAAGTGGCCAACAACACGTGGAGCAGTAGAGTATATATAGGTACAACCTTTGTCATAAGAACTCATGCCGAACGGGAAACAACATGGCAAGCGAAAAAGATCACATCAGACATTGTTTAATGTACGAGTATGATAAAGGTGTTTCAGCAGTCATAACTTCCCACAGCATTTATCAAGTGTATGGCAAACATGCCGTGGATGATAGCACTTGCCGACCGCTGTTGGTTTAGGAAATTCCGGGACGGACACATAAACTGTAGAGATCATGCGTTCTCGACGCCCATCATTGACTTCTGAGGAGAATCTGGACACAGCCATAACAAATCCCTCATACCCAACCGTCGAAGAATTAGCGGAAACGTCCTCGGCACATAGAACAGCAGTCAAAAGACGGATGCATGCACTTGGCTTCATCCCCAAGTTCGTTCATTGGGTACCACACCAACCTATAGCGAGGAAACAAGGAGAGAGGATCAGAAGCGTATAGCCCCGACCTTGCACTTCCCGACTATCACCTTTTCCGATCGTTACACAATGCCTTCGCCCGCCGAACCTTCAATGATGTGGAGGCTGTAAAATGGCATTACAACAGTGTTTGTATCTAAAACAGAGGAGTTTTATCGGCGTGGAATTCACTTATTGCCATCAGATGGCAAGGGATAATATATAATGATGGTACTTATGTGACTTCATAAGTGCTTAAGTTTTTGTGTTCTCCGCCTTTCTGTTTTCACATATAAGGTGCAGAACTTTTGCACTTATCCAATAAAAACACCAAAAAACTGTCTCTGGCGTCCGGAAAATGCAATCATACACACACATATTTGGAAACATTGTAAAAGTAATGGAATCGGGGAAAGTTAAGATAGACATAAATTTCCATATGGAGGGTTTTGATATGATTACAATGCTTTCCTTACAATATGTGTAAAATAAATATGAAAAGGATATATCTATCTATATATATAAAGGCCGTTCTTTGTGTGTATGTCCTTTATAGAAATCTTCAGTTTTTGACCGATTTGCACGAAACTTCATGTACATACGTTTTAGAACGTGGAAAAGATCGCTGTCTACTTTATAAAACCATCAGACCACTATTTATCCCTTTTTTCTTCCACCATCCGTAATTTAACATTATAGAAATATCTCTTTTATTTAATTTTATAATTCAATCATTTCTTTCCTGTTGCCACAACTTAAAAAACGGTGTAATAATTTTAAAAAATTGATAACACGCGTACTTTCTTTTTATAAGCAAATAAAAATCTATATATATATATATAAAAGCCGTTCTTTGTGTGTATGTTCTTTATACAAATCTTCACTTTTTGACCAATTTGCACGAAACTTCATGTAGAACATACGTTTTAGAACGAGGAAAAGATCGCTGTCTATTTTATAAAACCATCAGACGACTATTTATCCCTTTTTTCTACCACCTTCCGTAATTTAACATTATAGAAATAGCTCTTTTATTTAATTTTATAATTCAATCATTTCTTTCCTGTTGCCACAACTTAAAAAACGGTGCAATATTTTTAAAAAATTGATAACACGCGTACTTTCTTTTTATAAGCTAATAAAAAATCTGACTCAATCGCTATATTTTTGAATTTTCGAAATTATTGTCATTCTAATCAGAAAACGCACATTTTCTCCATATAATATAAAAACTTTAACTGAATGTGTGTTCAAATGACATAGTATAGCTTCATTTGAATGTTTTTGAAGCTAAAAAATCTATTTAAATACATGCGTTTCAATATCTAGAAAATAATTTAGGGAATAGATAATAATAAAAAAATCGTTTGCTAGATATGACGTCAATTTCTGATTAACTGACAGTGCTTTCTAATGATGTTTAATCCTGAAGGGATACTCTTGAACTTCTGAAATAATTCCTTATTATTATCATCCATAAAGTGAAAGATTTATTTTGGTTTCATGAAACGTTTGTATTAAAATAATTTTTTTTTTTAATTTCCAAACTATTCAAATGAAAATACTATGCCCCACGTATACACACGTATGATTAATGTTTTTACATATATATATATGAAAAATGTGCATTTCCTGTTTTGATTGACGCCGATTTCAAAAATGCAAAAATACAGCGAGTGAATCTGAATTATTTTACTGTGATGCCACACCCTAAAAAACGGCACAAATAATTAAAAAAGAAAGCGCATTTCTCACATTTTAAATAAAAACTTCAAGGCTTTGAGAAAACTTAAAACCTCCATTTAATATATTTGAAATTAAAATTTCACTAAAATTTAGTCTTTTCTATTCCAAGAAAAAGGATCAGAAACACAAATCACTTTCAATAAATTATGACGTCAATTTCGATAAATATGGCCTCATCAAACTGGCTCTAAAAACCGTTTGCTATGATTTATTTCCTATTTCGTTATAATGTTGTTGCTTTAATTATACCATTTAGGAAAATGTTTTAATATTTTAAATGCAGTGATAACATCTATGATTTACGTCAAATACCATAATGTAAAATCTACTTTTATACGATTTATATTAAATTGAAATTAAAACATAGCAACTTTTTTTTAAGAGTTAGCTTTCTCATTTTAAACAAAGTTTCATAGATTGACGTCATTTTCATGTTAATCGCTGTTGATTTGGATTTTTGATTAGTGTGAGTTTCCGTTTAAAAATTATAGGCAATGAATCTTAGGATATCCGTGTTTAAAGGTACCTGATATACTGCACAATAATAGAACATAAATAAAAATCGTTTTTAATTTGAAACTCTAATATATTTAGTGAATTTTTTAGATTTCTCAAAAACTACATGAAAAAGCATTTTTGTTACTTTCGTACTATGACGAGCAGTTAATCGTGAATATTTCCACTATAATTCCGTTATAATCTGAGTAGCACATTTCGCCCTCTGTGCTGGTCGGTTTTTCCAAACGAATCTTGAATTAAATGAAATATATCGGTGAATTTGATCCGTCATTTTAATGCAATATGGGTCTTTATCTGAAACATCCTTCCACGTAGATGAAAACGTTACTGCGCTATTATACTTTCTAATGATTAAGACAAAACTTCGGTTGTTAAGGGCCAAATTTTTTAGTTGATGATTTACAGTAGAACTTGGTTTAAGAATGATAGACCGATAAGCAATATACTAAAACTATCCCTGAAAAATTATCTAACATTTTAAAAGGGTAATCATTCAGAATCAGGTTCAGCTGATTAGTAACTTTTTAGCTAACAAAACATGTAGAGCAAATGGGATATATTAAAACCATTATAGAAAAATGCGTGCATAGTAACAGCGCAAATTCCATCAAAATCTGTCTGTAGAACTTTTTTAAAATGCTAATCTTTTATAATCGGCCTCATCTGATTATTGAATTTTCTTCTATAATTATATATATAACTGTCTGACGTAAATGCAATATTCTAAAACCTCCCGTGTAAAATTATCTAAGAAACGATGCAAGTTCCAAGGAAGTCCACTAATAAAAATCTTTTCTTTAAATACTAATCTTTCATAATCGGGTTCACATGATTATAAAACCTTTCCCTATAATTCTATGACTAATCACCATAAAACAATATGTCATACACAAAAAAACTTTCCTGATAAACTGATAGTCGCATTGAAATCCATTCAGAAGAACTCATGTTATAAGCAGCCGGAACGAAATTCCCATTTGCATTTTCTATACATAAGAGATTATTTTGCGTAGTTCGATTTGATATATGTTAAATTCGTGATTTATTTTATCTTATTTTGGCCTTTTAATTTCGTTTACAATTTAGTTATGAAATATTACTCGAAAACAATCGAGTACTGAATTATTTGCAGCGTTTTTGAGCAATTGAGTTAATCTTTTGTAATTGCATGCACATTTAAAAACTATTCATGCTTGAGAATCACTTTAAAACCTATAAAAAATCTATAAATTGAAATAAACTTTTCAAACAAATATTATTGAGGGTTTTTTTTTTTTTTTTTTTTTCCTACTAGACGTTCGAACAATCGAATGTGCGATGTTTAAAATTTAAATTGTAGTAAAATAGAAATTTGTGGATAGATTAGGTTGTTGTCACCAATAATATGATGACAAAGTTACACATAGAGATGCCTTTTCTTTATAATATTGCATTAAAAGCAAACGAGTTCATCTTTCCCAATGGTTTCGTTGGGCTGCACGCACATTTAAAAATATCCATGTTTGAAAATTACTTTCAAACCCATTAAAATAAAAAAATTGAGATACAATTTTCAAATAATGTTCATTTGAAAGGAATTTTTGTTCTATTTGACAGCTTAAAAAATTAAATTTGTGCTGTTTAGAAGTTAAGAAAAATTGCTGTAAAGGAACAATTTGTCTATTAGGTCGTTGTCATCAACAGTATGATGTCAGCTTTATTCACTGGCATACTTTTACTTTATAATGTAGATATACGCCATACAAACGAGAATTTCACTATATGATATGCCATTTGGTGGATTTGTTTTTCGTATTGTCAGAAAATTACAAATTTTTCTGTTACACCAGCCGAAGAAAAGGGGTATTGTGATATTAAAGCTCAGACATTTTATTATGGTGGCGAGACAATAACGTATGTTTTCTATTTGTCATTTTAATGATTTGTGGACCTGAATGCACAAATCTCAGTTATTGTGATTATTATAGTAGTACATTTTAATTTATTATTTTACATGGAAGGTCTATTATAATTGACAAGGGCGAAGCCGGGTAGTTCTGCTAGTTAGATATATAAATATGCAAACGATTCACAACCTAAAATGTGATTAATACAATTTAAAATGAAGTTAAAAAAATCAAGTGCTTGCTTTCTGCTATGTACATAGCCATCACTATGATTTCAGATTTAAACTAGCGTTACGAACACTACTTGTCCATATCTCACCCATAAAAACCTCGCTTCAAAACCGCCCTTCCGTATTCCATGATCGATACCACTAACACGGCGAAAAATAGAAAAGAGGTGAGGGAAGGAGGAAGCCTCTTTTTAGGTGCGTTCGTAATTATATAAATACGTAGCACCTATAGTCGTCGTTCAGTCCGTCTGTCTGTCCGTCCGTCTGTCCGTCCGTCCGTCCGCATATAATAGAGCAAAAACTACCCAACTGAATGGTCTGAAATTTTAAATATATGATTGTAAAATTTTGTCGAGCCATTTCAAATTTTATGAAAATCGGATGTATAGTTAAATTACAGGGACAGTCAAAAGTTTTTCTTTACATTACGACCAATGGGAAAAATTATTGCACGTGCATTTTAATGATGTTAAAGCTTTCCGAATGGTCTCAAATTTCAAACATATAATTATTGCGACATTTTGTCGAGCCATTTCAAATTTTATGAAAATCGGATGTATAGTTTAATTACAGGGACAGTCAAAAGTTTTTCTTTACATTAAAGCCAATGGGAAAAATTATTGCAAGTGCATTTTAATGATGTTACAGCTTTCCGAATGGGCTGAAATTTTAAATATATAATTGCTGCAAAATTTTGTCGAGCCATTTCAAATTTCATGAAAATCGGATGTATAGCTTAATTACAGGGACAGTCAAAAGTTTTCCGTTACATTAAGGGGAATGGGAAAAAATTATTGCAAGTGCATTTTAATGATATTACAGACTATGCACTTATGAATTGCAAATAAATACACATTCAGTACAATATAGGGTGCAAAAAATAATTATAAAACTAGTTATAGTACGAACGCACCTCATTTGCCACGTTTGACGAGCAATTTCCAACTTGTTTTCATTACAAATCATTGCTCTCTCATCCACGGAACTATAAATTAAGGGCAATTGGCATATCCCCAAAATGATGAAGCTCCAACTGTAACCGGTTTTACAATGGCTTATTACCGCCGGGTAAAACTTCCACCAGTAAATTTGACAAATTTTCTCTTTATTTAAACGCCTTATTAATGCAGAATTTTAATCGCAATTATGTCCAAAAACAGATATTTATTTTTAATGGTGGAAGTTTACTTCGACGGTAGTCAGCCCCTGCCTTTCCGTCATATTGTGACAACCTAAAAAAACTTCTGTCAGTGTCATTGAAAGAGGTTATAATACCCGGGCTAACTTTCACCAGTAAAAACGAATAGAAATTTTTATCGTACTTGTGCGAGACATTTTGCATGAAGAAGCCGCTAATGTAAGCAAAATTTTCCATTCAAAATTTTCTGATGGAAGTTTGCTTCGGCTGTAGTGAGAAACTGTTGATTTGATATAAAATGTAATATTTGTGCGAGAAATTGTACATGAATAAGCCACTAAAATAAGTCAAAATTTTCCATTCAAAATTTACCAGTGGAAGTTTTCTCCGGCTGTAATGAGAAACTGCTGATTTGATGTAAAAAATTATCCGCTCTCTTGTGACAACCTCCTCAGTTACTTCACTCGCAACTGATAGACTCTACACTATATGTCTCCTACTCTTATCCATTCTCTTATCAAACCTAGCAAATATTTGGAACATTGTAAAGGTAAAATATCATTGCATGCAGTTGAAATCTGAAATCCTAATGTAGGCTAGGTACAGTCGTGGAAAAAAAGTAAACACCTCCTACTAACTCTGCAACAAATTACCGTAGTAAAACGTTAGGGGTGCCAAACGATTGGAAATAAAGTCTACTTTTAAATGATGTATATAAAATTGGCTTAGGTGGCCATCTACATATCAAAACGGACGCAAACATTGCTTTTTTAGGTGCGTTCGTAATTATATAAATACGTAGCACCTATAGTCGTCGTTCAGTCCGTCTGTCTGTCCGTCCGTCTGTCCGTCCGCATATAACAGAGCAAAAACTACCCGACCGAATGATCTGAAATTTTTAATATATAATTGTTGCAAAATTTTGTCGAGCCATTTTCAATTTTATGAAAATCGGATGTATAGTTTAATTACAGGGACAGTCAAAAGTTTTTCTTTACATTACGGCCAATGGGAAAAATTATTGCAAGTGAATGTTAATGATGTTACAGACTTCCGAATGGTCTGAAATTTTTAATATATAATTGCTGCAAAATTTTGTCGAGCCATTTCCAATTTAATGAAAATCGGATGTATAGTTTAATTACAGGGACACCCAAAAGTTTTCCGTTACATTATGGTCAATGGGAAAAAATTATTGCAAATGCATTTTAATGATTTTACAGCCTTCCGAATGGTCTGAAATTTTAAATATATAATTGCTGCAAAATTTTGTCGAGCCATTTCAAATTTTATGAAAATCGAATTTATAGTTTAATTACAGGGACAGTCAAAAGTTTTCCGTTACATTACGGGGAATGGGGAAAAAATTATTGTAAGTGCATTTTAATGATGTTACAGACTATGCACTTATGCAGCGCAAAAAATATACATTCAGTACAATATGGGGTGCAAAAAATAATTATAAAACTAGTTATAGTACGAACGCACCTCATTTGCCACGTTTGACGAGCAATTTCCAACTTGTTTAAATAGCAATACCCAAGTTTGACACCATAAAAAATTCTATTCCGTTCAATTAGCCTAAAAAGAAATTCTCATGAAATTCGTACGATTAGTTTCCGAGAAATTAATTCTTTTAAGGGGACAGTGGACGTTTAGAAAAATTTCTTTTAATTTTCCTATTAGAGATTTGAGACTTTTGTGCAAATATACATTTCACCATAAGTATATACAACACCTTAAAAGAAATTTCCAATCTTATTATAATTTTAAGATCTTTAAAAAAAATTTTAATTTTAAAACAAAATTTTTAAATGCTATATTTTTTAGATATTTCTTCGATTTTGTATTTTAATCACATAAAACTTTATTTCAAACAAATCTGTGTATCGATTTATTAATACTTTAAATAGTTATTTTTTAGAGATATTTTTCTGAATTCCATATCGTTATTCATAAAAATTCTGCTTTATAATACGTTAAAAATCAAATTTAATTGTCTTAATAAAGTCGAATTTTAAAATGCGAACACAGTTTCATTTTTAGCAATAACAAGATTCTTCCTTATCAGTTTCATTAACTTTGATCAAAAATTAAGTAGCAAAGACCATTTCAACTATTTTTAAAAAATCTGAAACACCAGTATTAAGAAAACAGATTAAAAGTATATATAAAGGCCAAAAAAATATTTGTGAACAAAATTAAAACACTTGTAACTTTGCGTAAAATAATCTCATCTGCATGCGGTTTTCCACGAATGACGTAGTGCAAATTGGAGAATAATAATACACACAAAAAGAAATGTCGAATTTTGCACAAATAAAGATCCACGCTCCCCTTAAAATGAACCTATTTCAGAGACTATATCCAAACTGGAGTTCGGCACTTGAAATGCTACAGAATGAATATGTCACTTCTATTAATGTATTATTTCTTGCCAATATGACCTTTCATTCGTTTACTATGTTTCTACTACTGCCAACCGGAATATATCAATAAAATAAGGAAAAAATAATTTTTTTCAAATTATGCCTTTCTACACATCATCTTAAACCATCATTTTGACGTTTTTTAATGATAATTCGAAACTTACTTGACAGAAAAATTTGAAATTGAGAATTTGCATAAAGCAGGGCATAGTAAATAGAAATGTATCAAAAAATTGTAGATTGCAATTCATATTTTACTTGAAAATTAACCCTTAAATGCCTGGTGTTGCTTTTCGGCAACATACCCAATTTAGGCTCTAAAATACTATTAGAATAATATTGAAGCTATAATGCCTAATCTTGCCAATAAAATACGTTCTGAAAATATTATTAAATCAATTTTCAATATTTAGATGGCAACACTTGTGCTGTTTAAGAATAAAGATAAATTTATTTTTTCAAATGTTGCTACTTGTTCTTTTTGTTTTGTTTGGAAGCTTGCGAAATACCCTGTTTTGACCTGCAGTGAGCAAGTAAAATTTATTTCTTATTATAGTTCCTAAAATTCTTGTGTGTTTAATATTATAGAATTTTTTAAGGGAAATTATTTTTTCAATTAAACACCAGTATTGCAGATTAGTAAAAAACTGTTTTTTAGCCGTAAACTATACTTAAAACAAAATATGATTTTTAAAAGTATTTTTCCCATGATGTATTTAAAAAATGAAAGCCGAAAAACATTATTACAATGGTTTTTGAAAAATCAGGCATTTAAGGGTTAATTTCATAATTCATAATTCACATCATATTTTTTTAATTACAAATTCAATGTATTTTATGTTTGGGATTTTTAGTATTATACCAACACACAAAATTATCCCATTAGGATTATAATTTCAGGAGATATTTATAAAAAAATGAAATGTAATTTACATTAGAAGCTCTAAATTTTGAATGATTATAATTCAAAAACATAGCATCCAAATGACTTGAAAATTCGTTTCTAGGCATAGTTCGAACCAAAGATTTAAAATATATTCCAAAAATTGGGTGTTGCTATTGAAAAAAACAAAGTTCTGTTTGTTTTTGATTTGTAGGTGGCCCCTAAGCCAATGTTATATACATCGAACTAAAATAACTTCTTAAAACACCATCAAAACCTTAAATGCGCAAGTTTTAAGAAGTTATTTTAGTTCGTATTAATTCACACCAGTTTCAACTTATTTTCTTTTATATTAGTCCAGGCAATAGAGACCGAGGGACTCTACCTAGCAAATTTAATGGTAGTACTGGAAATCGGCTTTCTAGATGTTTTTTGGGTCGCTGAATCCGAATTTGTAACTTCCCACCAAAATTTCCCCCGGCAACCACCTAGATTTTGGTAAAAAGCCCCCAAAAAAGGTTTTTATTTAAATAATTTTATTGTTTTAGGGGAAAAGTAGCTAGAAATTCAGAAAGTAGATAAAATTTGCAACAAATTAGATATATGACATTATTACTTAGGATGAAGGGGAAGGGGGGATCTGCCTCGGAACATGCTGCGTGGACTAAGTTGCGCAATTCCACTTAACTACTCACGCGTTTTACATTGGTCCTCCCATCTTCCCTCCGAACTTTCTCTATAAGGTTTACTTTAAGTTTTTTGGGTCTCTGAATCCGAATTTTTAACTTACCCCCAAAATCCCCCCCCGAAAACCCCCCAAATCGTTGTTTTTAACTTAAATTTCTTATTGTTTTAGGAGAAAAGCATTACGAAATTCAGAAACTAGACAAAATTTGCAACAAATAGGATATATGATATTATGACGTAGGATAAACGGGGAGAGAGGGGGCTGCCTCGGAACATTCCCCGCGCGCTTTTCTCAAAAATCAATTTTTTTCAAAAAATCAATTTTTGGGGGGATTGCCGGGTGAAATTTTGGTGGGAAGTTACAAATTCCGATTCAGCGACCCAAAAAACATAAAGTGGGTCGAAATCCAGAACTAGTACTAATTTTGCCAGATAAAATTCCCTATTGCCTGGACTTCATAATTTAGTGCACGTAGCGCCGCAGTGCATGTTCAGAGGCAGCCCTCACCCTCCCCGTTCATCCTGATTCATAATGTCATATATCCTATTTATTGCAAATTTTGTCTAGTTTCTGAATTTCGTAATGCTTTTCCCCTAAAACAATAAGAAATTTAAGTTAAAAACAACTATTTGGGGGGGGGGGATTTAAAAATTCGGATTCAGCGACCCAAAATACTTAAAGTAAACCTTATAGAGAAAGTTTGGAGGGGAGATGGGAGGGCGAATGTAAACGTGTGAGTGGTTAAGTGGAATTACGCAACTTAGTTTACGCAGCACCGCGCGCATGTTCTGAGGCAGATCCCCCCTTCCCCTTCATCCTAAGTCATAATATCATATAGCTAATTTGTTGGAAATTTATCTACTTTCTGAATTTATAGATACTTTTTCTCTAAAACAATAAAAAAAAATTGATTTTTTTAATAAAAACCTTTTTTGGGGGCTTTTTACCAAAATTTGGGGAGGTTGCCGGGGGAAATTTTGGTGGGAAGTTACAAATTCGGATTCAGCGACCCAAAAAACATGTAGAAAGCCGATTTCCAGTACTACCATTAATTTTGCTAGGTAAAATTCCCAATTGCCTGGACTATATACATCATTTAAAATTAGACTTTATTTCCAATCGTTTGGTACCAGTAACTTTCTTCTATTATATAATTAGTAGCAGAGTTAGTATGGGTGTCTACTTTTTTTTTCCCCACAACTGTAAATAGTCGAAGGTACCCAGCTAAAAATGAACTGTAGTTTTTTTACAGAAATGAGGTATTTTTCAAGTTTTTCTTCGGTCAACTGTAGTTTTTTTTGTAGTGCAATATCAACAGTAAAAACACTTCAGTTATTTTCCAGTTATTGACAAGTATTTTTTCAACCCAAAATTTAAAAAATGTATCTGCAGTCTGACTGCAGTTTCTGAAGAACTTTACAGGTCTTAATTTTGTAAGTATGATTATTATAATAGTAACTACAGTATAACAGCAGTTACTGTAAGATTCTTTTGCAAGACACAATGCCGTATGATTGTGTGATATTTCCCGAATTTTCTAAAGTGTTTAAAATTGTTTTAATTTTGTGAGAGTTGCATGTTATGAAACACACTTTTTAAATACTAATGATAATTAATACTCTTTCCAAGACTTTTAAGGACTTAATTGAAAGTCACATTCCTACCTAACGCAAAATTTTTAGTTCCTCTTTCATTTTAAGCTAAGATAAAAAAAATTAAATTTCACTATGATTTTCAAAATCAGAGAAAAAAAATTAGTTAAATTTCAAAATCGAGGGAGGGGCAGTGGCATCAACCCACCTGTGCCCCTGCCCACTACGGAAAATTCTTAGTTTTTTTTTTAACTTACTCTAAACGAATAAATTTTGCTATTTTTTTTTTCAAAATGGGAGAAAAATATTTTAATTAAATTTCAAAAGCCAGGGGGGGGGGGGCGGGAAATGAGAAATTTCTTCATTTTTTTATTGTAAGTTACTCGAAAAATATACATTTTACTATGTTTTTGAAATAGAAGAAAAGGAAATTTTAATTAATTAACTTTTGAATTCCAGGGAGGGGCAATAGGTTTCTCCTACCCCCTACCCTATCCCTAACTGAAAATTCTTAATTCATCTTTTATTCTAAGATAATTAAAAAAAATTCAGTATGTTTTTCAAAAGCGAAGAAAATAGTTAACATTTAAATTCAAGGGAGGGGCAATCGCTCAGCTATGCCCCTTCCCCTAACAGGAAATTCTTAGTTTCTTTATTTTTAGTTAGTCGAAAAGAATAAATTTTACTACTTTTCAAAAGTGGAAAAAAATAAATTTTTATTAGTTACATTTTAAAATCCAGGTAGGGGATGGCAATGAACCTCTCAACCCCCCCCCCTCCCTCCCTCTTAATGTAAAATTTCTCATTATTCTATTCTAAGTTACTCGAAAAGTATAAACTTTACTATGTTTTTGAAAACAAAAGAAAAAGAATATTTAATTAATTAAATTTTTAAATTTAGGGAGGGGCAATAGCTCTCTTCTAACTTCGTTCCCCTAAGAGAAAATTCTTAGTTATTCTTTTATTTTAAGATAAGAGAAAAGATCAAATTTCACTATGTTTTTCAAAAATCAGAGAAAAAAATATTTACAATTTAAAATCGAGGGAGGGGCAATGACTCACATATGCCACCTTCCCCTAACAGAAAGTTCTTAGTTCCTTTATTTTAAGTTATTCGAAAAGAATAAATTTTACTATGTTTCTGTAAATTGGAGAAAAAAATTGCTAATTAAATTTCAAAATCCAGGGAGGGGCAATGAGTCTCCCCCCACACACACACACACACCACCACCACCACCCCTTAACTGAAAATTTCTTATTTATTTTCATTTTAAGTTACTCAAAATATTTACATAATGTTTTTGAAAACAGAAGAAAAGAAATTCTTATTAATTAAATTTTAAAATCAAGGGAGGGGCAATAGGTCTCCCTTGCTCACTGCCCCACTATCTTCATAACTAGTTTTTAGTTCCTCTTTTATTTTAAATTACTCGAAAAAAATTTACTATGTTTTTCAAAATCGAAGAAAAAGGAAATTTAATTACATAAATTTCAAAATCGAGAGGGACAGTGGCCCAACCATTCTTTTATATGTCGCCCATGATTAGAAATTAGAAACACAGGTGGGTTTACTCATTGCATATTGCATAAATTGTCTTTCTTCCACATCGGACATACATATAACTTCCAGTTTTCCACTTTTACCTCATAAAAACAAAGAAGAACAACAAAAGAATAGTATAATTTTCTTCCTTTATTTTATTTAAATTTCTCATTTGGACATATGATTTATTTTTCAACCCCTTACAGCTGAATGTCTGACCCCATGGTTTCGTTGCAACTGCAGGAGAAGCATTAAAGAAACACCTCAACTCACGGAAACGCCGGCTTGTTTATGAAAATCGGCGCGGAGTACCACGTTGATTTGCTGAAAGAAGATCATTTATTTTGCAGTTTGGCGAAAAATATCACTACTGTTTATTGAAATAAAGTGGCTGTATGGGTATTTTTACATTCTCAATCGAAAGAAATTAATTTCAGATCCACACGATTGAGTTAATTTGAATAAAGTGATAACGATTTATAAACCGTCGCAATTTTTGTACAATCATCGTTAGTATTTCAAATCCAGATGAGATTGTACTATTAACGGTTAATGCAGGCGAAAAAAAAAATTAGGTCCATTTCATATTAACAGGATTAATTAAATTCAAATGTCATCCAAAACATTTGATAAAATTTTGTTTCTGACAATCCAGATAGTTCGATTTTACTTGATTTAGTGCACTTATCTATTTATAGTAATTAACAATGTTTTATTTCAGATTTACACTTGCTTCAATCAGTATGTTCTTTTAGATTAGGAGTTTCAGAATTTAAATATCTTACACAGATACTTATCTGTGCTTTGTATTAAAGTATGTTGTTCAGTTACACAAAAAATCAATACTGAACTTCAAATTATAACTTGATGCCTGTCTAGGATACCTACAATAAGTGCATAACATTTCACAGGTAAGTAACTTATTTTCTTTTTAGGAATGAAACAGTTTTATGTAATACAAAGCGGTTTGACACATTGTGTTAATAACATAACATAGAGTTAATAATAATTTTTATTTAATGAGTACATACTCACTAATTATGTAAAATATTAAATTTTTTAAATGAAGCAATCTTTTTTTACTGTCATATGAATTGTGTTATTGTAAAAAGAAAATTTACACTTCTGAATGGTAATAGGGCCAAATTAGTTTTTTTCGTCAATTATGACACTTCTCAGAATCAAATAATAAAGGCAATATTTTGCAATATTATATTTCTACCCTACCCACTGTTAAAATTTAGTTTTTTCTTGATACTGATTTGTGAAACTCGTGGGATTTTTATCATATGGTCGATGAATGAATTTAGACTTTCAGAGCACTTTTTCAGATTTTCCCTGCAAGCAATCGAAGAATTATTTTTTTTTCCACATGACAGAGTTTTCATATGCGTTTAAATTTTTTAAATGATTTTTTCATTTATTAAGAAGGATATTGAATGAGCTTAGTACACCGTCATGTTACAATACACAAAAGCTAATGTTAAACCACTGAAAATATCCTTAATTATTTTAAATGTTTTTTGCATAAGAGGACATTGAATGAGCTTAGTACACTGTCATGTTACAATACTCACAAGCTAATGTTAAACAAATGACAATATCCTTAAATTTACGTTAACACTTTGGCTGCCGCCCATTTTTCAAAATCTGTTCACAGTCATCGAATGCGTGACTTAGAGATCTGCACGGGCAGACCCGTGGCCCCAGAGTTGATTTCAGGGGGTGGTCCGGGGGGGGGGACATTCCTTCCAGAGCAATGAGAGCTCCCCCCCCGGGCCACCCCCTGAAATCAACTCTGGGGCGTGCAGATCTCTAAGTCACGCATTCGGTGCCTGGGAACAGATTTTGAAAAATGGGCGGCAGCCAAACTCCTTAAGGTGAATTTTTGATCAAAATCCGCAACTAAAGGATTTCTCTTTTTTGTCCAACAATCAACTGGCAAATTTCACAAATTTTTCTGATGACTTAATGACTATTTTCAATTTTTTTTCATGCAACTGATTGACAAATTTTGCAATATTATATTTCTACCCACTGGTAAAATTTAGTTTTTTCTTGATACTGATTTGTGTGAGCTTAGTACACCGTCATGTTACAATACACACAAGCTAATGTTAAACCACTGAAAATATCCTTAATTATTTTAAATGTTTTTTGCATAGGAGGACATTGAATGAGCTTAGTACACTGTCATGTTACAATACTCACAAGCTAATGTTAAACAAATGACAATATCCTTAAATTTACGTTAACACTTTGGCTGCCGCCCATTTTTCAAAATCTGTTCACAGGCATCGAATGCGTGACTTAGAGATCTGCACGGGCAGACCCGTGGCCCCAGAGTTGATTTCAGGGGGTGGTCCGGGGGTGGGGGAACATTCCTTCCAGAGCAATGAGAGTTCTCCCCCCCCCCTCCCGGGCCACCCCCTGAAATGAACTCTGGGGCCAAGGGTCTGCCCGTGCAGATCTCTAAGTCACGCATTCGGTGCCTGGGAACAGATTTTGAAAAATGGGCGGCAGCCAAAGTGTTAAGGTAAATTTTTGATCAAAATCCCCAACTAAAGGATTTCTCTTTTTTGTCCAACAATCAACTGGCAAATTTCACAAATTTTTCTGATGACTTAATGACTATTTTCAGTTTTTTTTCATGCAACTGATTGACAAATTTTGCAATATTATATTTCTACCCACTGGTAAAATTTAGTTTTTTCTTGATACTGATTTGTGAAACTCGTGGGATTTTTATCATATGGTCGATGAATGAATTTAGACTTTCAGACCACTTTTTCAGATTTTCCCTGCAAGCGACAAGGTACAAGTGTGCTGTTTTTTAAACATTTCCGCCCAGTGGCCCTTTTTATCTAGAATCAACACTAGGATAGTGATGATTCTAGAAAAAAGGACTGCTGTGTGCGAATTTTTAAAAAGGGGCACTCGCAGAACAGAAGTGTAAAAATCTAGGCGCCAGCAGGCAGTTTCTCACCACTAAATTTTATTAGTTCTCTTCACTTAAATTCTTACAAAAAATTTAGGTGAAATATTAGACAAAAAATAACAAATAAAATTTAGTGGTGAGAGACTGCCCATTGGCACCTAAATTTTTTTCTTGCATTTGTGTACCTTGTTCACAAAAAATAATTTGAATTGGTTTTCTTAGACTCCTTTTTTATTAGTGGTGTACCGAGTAGTACTTTGGCCGAGTACCGAGTACTCGGCCACTGACTACTCGGCCGAGTACCGAATACCGAGTAGTTGTGTAATAAGAAAAACTTACTTTTATTTGTATGTGTGAAACTAAATTTTAATCTTGAATTATTTTATGAGGGGTTTTTGCTTAACTTTTTTTATATTTTGTACACATATTGTTAAATACTGAGTAAATAGTTTTATGAATTATTACATATATTATACATTGATATTCGAATAACTTTTTACTGATCAGTTTGAAATTCTTACAACTAATCGGTATTGGCCGAGTACTCGGCCAAAATCTCGCAGAGTACCGAGTACTCGGCAAATTGGCCGAGTATGCCGAATACTCAGTATTTACCGAGTACTCAGTACAGCTCTATTTTTTATCAATAAAATTTTGCAATGTTTTCCTGTGACAGATTGAACTTTGCGATTTTTCCCCCATTTAATGTTATTATGCATTCCTTTTTTTAAATATTAATATTCAATAACTATTTTTCAATTATGAGTTAATGTGACTTATTTAGCAGTTTTTCAGCTGCAATCGGTCGACAAATTTCACATTTTTTCCTGCCACCAACTGAAGAATCTTGTGAGTTTTGTCTCGATTGATGAATTTCACGATTGATTTCTGCAACAGGTTGACAAGTTTCACAATATTTTAAAGCAGCTGACTGAAGAATTGTTCTGGTTTTTTTTTTTAATAATGGTTGTTGGTTGTGTTTATGATGGCCAGTTATCAGCACGAGGGATATAGGCCGTAACGGGGGGAGTGCCCTCCGTGGGTGGTCTTTCTAAGGGAACTTAACCCGTATTTATGCTTGGAAAACCAAGGTCCGAAGAAAACTCTAAAAGATTAGGCCGACGGGCGCTATTGGGATCGAACACAGCACCTCCCGTCCTACCAGCTTCGAGAGCAGAACCTCTCGGCCACTGGTGGGGCTTTTCAATAATGGACTGGGGAATTTCATAAATCTTTTCATTGAGTGAGTAATGATTTTTGCAATTTTTTTCACGCTACCAATTCTCAAGTTTTGCAATATTTTATTTCTACTGATCGGGGAAATGTGCGGGAGCTTCCTTGCGATCGATTTGCAAAACTCGTGCGATTTTTTTCATATTGTCGATGGATGAATTTCGCAGATTTTCACCACGTCCGATCGAAGAATTTCATTATTTCTCTTACTTTTTTAATATTTTCATCCTTTTAGATCGGATTTTTTTACAGAGCCCTCCGATAAATGTCATTTATAATATATAAAAATTTCATAGAGAAGTGAGGGTGTATTCCAGGTGGTGCAACCCCCACTTTTCAAAATTTTGCCGACATCCCTCATGTAACTTGTTAGAAAGGCCCCATCACCACTTATTTATGTTATGCACATCCGGCTTTCCTCACCCGCTTTGCCCGCCCCCCCCTCCAAGGGGGAACTTTTCTAAATTTTGCCAACATGCCTTGTAACATATTGTTGGAAAGGCCTGTGAGCACTTATTCATGTTGTGCACATCCGGTCCCCCCCCCTAGGGGGCACTTTTCTAAATTTTGCAGTCACCCATCATGTGACATATTGTAGGAAAGGCCTAATACCACTTATTCATGTTATGCACATCTGGTTTCTCCCCCCCACTTTGCTCCCCCCTGAGGGGGCACTTTTCTAAATTTTGCTGACACCCCTCGTGTGACCCATCGCTGGAAAGGCCAATGACTACTTATTAAGTTATGCACATTTGGCTTTCCTCCCCACACTTTGCCCCCTCCAAGGGGGGGCACTTTTCTAAATTTTGCAGTCACCCATCATGTGACATATTGTTGGAAAGGCCTAATGCCACTTATTCATGTTATGCACATCCAGCTTCCCTCCCCCACTTGCCCCCCCCCAAGGGGGGCACATTACTAAATTTTGAAGTCACCCATCATGTGACATATTGTTGGAAAGGCCTAATACCACTTATTCATGTTATGCACATCTGGTTCCCCCCCCCACTTTGCTCCCCCCTGAGGGGGCACTTTTCTAAATTTTGCCGACACCCCTCGTATGACCCATTGCTGGAAAGGCCAATGGCTACTTATTCAAGTTATGCACATTTGGCTTTCATCCCCACACTTCCCCCCCCAAGGGGGGCACTTTTCTAAATTTTGCAGTCACCCATCATGTGACATATTGTTGGAAAGGCCTAATACCACTTATTCATGTTATGCACATCCAACTTCCCTCACCCCACTTTGCCCCCCCCCCCAAGGGGGCACTTTTCTAAATTTTGCAGTCACCCATCATGTAACATATTGTTGGAAAGGCCTAATACCACTTATTCATGTTATGCACATCCGTCTTCCCTCCCCCCACTTTGCCCCCCCCCCAACGGGGCACTTTTTCTAAATTTTGGAGTCACCCATCATGTGGCATTTTGTTGGAAAGGCCTAATACGACTTATTTATGTTATGCACATCCGGCATTTCTCCTCATATTTTCTAATAAATTTTTAAAAGGCTACAGTCAAACTGCAAAAAAAATGTAGTTGGGAGACTGCGGTGATTTGGCACAAATCCCTGCAGTTCTTTTGAAGTCGACATAACTATAAATTTACTGCGGTGAGTGTGTAGTTATCAACTACACATTTACTGCGGTTAATTTATAGTTATGTCGACTTCAAAAACACTGCAGGGATTTGTGCCAAATCACCGCAGTCTTCCAACTACATTTTTTTTAAAGTTTCACTGCAGTTCATTTTTAGCTGGGTATACTTGATTTTTATTTATCATTTTAAACAGTTTGTATTAATTATCTTTTAAGTACTGAACCATTTGTCTATTTTTATATTGTATTATTTAAGAGGAGTTTTAGCATTCTGAACTAGCATATTAAATATTATATGAAACTATTATCGGGTCTGTTTCAATATTGAAAGTCAGATTTTGAAGATTGATTGAAAAAGCGAATATATAAATATGAAGCTAATTCAAGGAAATAAATATCAATCAAATAAAACTCAATTGCTAATAAATATCAAGCAAATCCAAGCTAATTCAAACTACTTTTATATTTTGTGTCGAATGATAATTGAATATTAGATCTCTCGAGCCTGTACTACTGTGAATTTCCCTCAAATTATGCTTTTCTGCACATCATAGACGTCATTAACATAGCACCATCATTTTGGCGTTTTTTCAATCGTAATTCGAACACTACTTCGAAAAATTTGAAATTGTGAATTCGCATAAAGCAGGACATAATAAATATAAATCTACCAAAAAATTGTATGTTGCAATTCATATTTTTTTTCGTATAATAATTTCATAATTCATAATTCATGTTATGAAATTTTTTAAATTACAAATTAATGTATTTATGTTTGGGGGTTTTAGCGTTAAAAAAATGTACCACATTAGGAGTACAATTTCAGGAGATATTAATAAAAATATGAAAATGTCTTTTAACATTAGAAGCTCTAAATTTTGAATGTTTATAATTCAAAAACTTATTTCCCAAACGACTTTAAATTTGTTTCTGCGCATAGTGAAACCGAAGATTTAAAATATAATGTAAAAGTTGGGTGTTTCCATTAAAAAAACAATGTTTTGTCTGGTTTTGGCCCCCTAATCAAAATTTATATGTATCATTTAAAAGTAGACTTAACATCCAATCGTTCGGTACCAGTAACTGCCTTCTATTATATTAGTTGCAGAGTTAGTACGGGGTGTTTACTTTTTTTCCGCGACTGTACATTAATTGAAAATAAATGTTTCCTAAATAGAAAAATTCAATAGTTATATCAGCACTGTAACAAATCCGATGAACAATATCTTACAAATAAAATTAAATTTTCTGTCTAGGTTTTTAAAACACATAAAAAAATTTATTGAGTCTTTACAACCTTGTCATGCTTTTATTGAAAGTTAATTTGGTAAAATGGTATTAATTTTAACAAATAAGGCATATTATTTTTGTAATATCTATATATATAGTTCTCTTACGTAGCGCTAAAAAAGGGCTGTATTTGTAGCTTGCTATTTGGCAACAGCCAAAACGATGTTTCTCAGTGGTAGTTACGGTCACATGTCCCAACCCACTCAGCAAATCAAAATCCAGACAGGATCTATCTTTTAACGCAAACCGTTTGAGCAATACATGAATGCTATTGGTCCGTTTTACGGTGACGTAGCTTTTTGATCCAAGGTTGTAGTTAGACACAGACGAAAACGTTTTGTTTACATTTCGGTAGCGTGATACATAGCATATAGTTTTAAATTAATTTAAGCCGTGATTTTCAATACTATAGGCAAAATGAAAAGAGGAGGACCCCATCTGACACTAACATGCCATTTAAATTTAAACGGCGTCAATTTCCGGTTCGCTTAGCTTTCTCAAGGATGATCAACAAGTCACAGCTTCAAACTTTTGATAAATGCATTTTTATTTATATTTTCAACAAAATTTTCAATTACTTTTTTATGAATTAAAATATTTGTAAATTTCACATGTTGCTTGCTCGGATCTCATAGCGGCCCAACTAAAAATATTTTTTATTATGTTTCCACTAAGGTTTTTAATTTATTCTGTTTCCAAGGTACGTTTTTATTTACATTTTCAAAAGTTTTCCATTACTTTTTTATACAATAAAAATATTAGTAAACTTAATATGTTTTAATGATTTATGATAGCACTCATTCAGGCTAGAGTTGACATAAATAGTGGCGAGCGAGCGAAGCGAGCTGGGATCGCGTAGCAATCCCAATATGAATTGCGTAGCAATTCGTGGGGGTTGGCGAGCATTAGCGAGCAGGGGGCTGAGCCCCCTATATTTTTAATAATACATTTTGTTACAGTGTTAATACTTTATCAAAAAAATAGTCATTGAACACAAAACAGTCCTTCAGAGTTGTGCTTAGTAATGATTTGCTTCCTAACAGCCAGCTAATGAGAAAAAATATTCAGTACATGGACTTGTGTAATGCTGGTGCTGTCATCCATTGACTGTGAAAATCCGGAACATTTAACTTATTTATTCTACGAGAAATTGCACTTGCCCACCTGTCTCTTTAAGTGAGAAACAATTATAGTTATCTCTAAATAAAAGTCATTTCTAGTTTCTAAAAGTAATGCCCCTTGTCCCGTTAGTCCTCCTCCACGTGACATTTTGAGCTGCATTTAGGCTTATTGTAATTTAACTATTCATTACTGACACAAACGAAGATTCTAAATAGATAGCATTGCATTGATTAAAAGCTTCATAATAATATATAATTTTGTTGAAATAGACTTAAAACTTTATCAAAAAAAGTATTCATTGAACATAAAACAATCCTTGACAGTTGGCTCAGAAATTCTTTGCTTCTTACTTTGCAATCAGCTAATGAAACAAAATGTTCAATACGTGGACTCGTGTAATGCTGGTGCTGCCATCCATTGACTGCGAAAATCCTGAACATTTAACTGATTTATTCTACGAGAAATTACACTTGCCCACATGTCTCTTTAAGTGAAGAAACAATTATAGTTATCTCTAAATAAAAGTCATTTCTAGTTTCTAAAAGTAATGCAATAACAAAACTTGACTATTCATTTTTTTTTCGTTTTTTTCTGTATCTTATATCCAAGTTATCTATGTTATAGAGATAACAGCTATAACGTTTTGTTATGTACTATTAACAAATATATTTATTATGTTTGTTATATATTTACTATTTAACAAATACTAGACGTTTTCGGGAATGTGTACATGGTACTTTTCCTGATCCTTCAGTATTTGTTAATTGTATTTTACTTACTACAATTTCCCTAGGGAGTGAACTTGCGCTAAACCCGTGAAAAAAAAGCACTTTAAACTGAGAAAATTCCATACATGTCACACATTGCATCTGAATGTCACACATTTAAAACAAGTTATTTCTAAGCATTAAAATACTTAAATCATCACAAAAATTTAAAAGCAATCATACATGAACAAAGGGCTGTCAAGCGGTATTTGAGAGTACTAATGTTCATAATTAATGTTCATGTATGTTCATAGGGCTCCTCTAGGACTATTTATGACATCAACAATTTTTCTGACCATATATTTATAAATGGTAAATATTCCTTTTAAAAATGAATAAAATGTAAATTTCCACTTAATTATAAGTCTTTGAAACGAAATATTATAAATTATTAAAGAACTCTAATAATAAGATCTAAAAATATACCTGCGGGACAACAATCCATTAAGAATCATAACCTACATTTCCAGCACTGTTTTTTTTTGTTTTTTTTTGTTTTTTACCACGGGCCCTGAGTATACATCATATTTCCCGATCAGATGGTCAGAATAACCCGGGACCCTCAGTGTTTAGTTTCTAAACAAACTTGGTATTCTTTTTACCCGACTGCAGAGAAGGGTTAAGTGTTTGACGAGTATCTGGGTATGTGGATTTCTTTATACCCTCGAAACATCCCAACGGCTGGATGGATATTAATGAATGAAATCTCTATCGATTCGTCTTAACCGTCCGATGGTTATAGGCTAGATTTTGTTTTTAGAAATTCAAAATGGCCGCCGTAAAATCCAAAATAGCGGTAGAGACGAAAAATGTTTTTTACGCACCATAAGTTAGTAGCATATCATTGGATAGGGCTTTCAAAATGAAGACGAGATGTTTCATTCTTTTACAGTCAGAAGATCCGTTTAAATATTGCACGACCTTGAAGTTGTGTAGGTAGGATCGCTAGCTTTACTGCAACTCTAACCTTCATAGACATCTGTAGGCCTCATCAAAACAATGTTTCGAGATAGGAACTCACAATTAAACACAACTTAAAAGTCATCAATACAAGTAAATAAAAAAATAGGTAAGTAATATACAAAAATAGTTTCACATTGATGAGAAATAATTAATTAGTTCGCTTTTTACGCAGTCGGGTTTTTTGATTTTTTAAATTTAATTTCTACTTGTTACCAACACCAAATGGATGAAATGTTGAATATTACGAAGGTGTATCAATAAGTTTTTGCCCTCACATAGAAATAATTGAGTGAAATTTACGAAATTGCTACATTTTATCAGTCATTTTCTATATAATCATTGTGCACAGTAACACATTTCTGCAAACGGTATTTCAAAGATAGGGAGGAGGATGCATTCCAAGAGGCGTGATGGTAGACCCAGAGGGGGGTATTTTCTTACTTTTAGCGACCCCCTCATGTGACCTATTGTTTTAAAGGCCTGTGCCCACTTATTCATGTTATGCACCTCCCGAGCCCCTCCCCCCAAATTTGCCCTCCGGAGGGCACTTTTCTAAATTTTGAGGACATCATTCATGCCTCCCGCTGGGCAAATTTGAGGTGAGGGACTCGGGAGTTGCATAACATTAATAAGTGGGCACAGGCCTTTCCAACAATATGTCACATGTGGCGGTCATCAAAAGATAGAAAAATGCCCCCCTTTGGGTCTACCATCGCGCCTCCTGGAATACATCCTCCTCCCTCTCTTTGAAATATCGTTTTCAGAAATGTGTTACTGTGCACAGTGTCTATATAGAAAAGAACTAATGCAATGTAGCAATTTCATAAATTTCACTCATTTATTTCTATGTGAGGGCAAAAACTTATTGATACACCCTCGCATGATCACCCTCTGTATTTTGATTCGAAATTTAAAAAAAATTCATAAGAAGCCTACTGAACCGTTAATAATGTGATTACCCATTGTATTTCTATTATAAGTTTTGAATTTTAAATGAGAAAGTCTATGTATACAGAGGAAGTCCGGACATTATGGAGTTCTTTACAGGTAAATTTTATAAAATTCGTATTATTTATAATACCTCTTCATCACTGATGTTAACCAAGTTCAGTATTAAGTTAAATAGTTGTATTTATTCCTGCGTTAGTCTGTTTACCTCTATACTAACTCGTTGACGAGTGAAGAGGTTATTGTTTTTTCAAGATGGCGTGTCCGATAATATAGAATATCAGCTAGACAACTGTTTCAAGACAAATCTAGTGAAGATGAACAATCATACCTCTTCATCACTGATGTTAACCAAGTTCAGTATTAAGTTGAATAGTTGTATTTATTCCTGCGTTAGTCAGTTTACCTCTATACTAACTCGTTGACGAGTGAAGAAGTTATTGTTTTTCAAGATGGCGTGTCCGTTAATATGGAATATCAGCTAGACAACTGTTTCAAGACAACTCTAGTGAAGATGAACAATCATACCTCTTCATCACTGATGTTAACCAAGTTCAGTATTAAGTTGAATAGTTGTATTTATTCCTGCGTTAGTCAGTTTACCTCTATACTAACTCGTTGACGAGTGAAGAGGTTATTGTTTTTCAAGAAGGCGTGTCCGATAATATGGAATATCAGCTAGACAACTGTTTCAAGACAACTCTAGTGAAGATGAACAATCATTCCACTCCGATGTAATCTCTGAAATGGTTTTTTTTACCAGATTGTATACCTGATGAAGAAAATGTTATGTGCCTGTTTTGCAATGGAAAATATTCAGAGAATGGAAGAGGGGAGAAGCGGATAAAATGCCTGATGCATGCGATGTGGGCTCAGGTCGACTGTAGTGGAGACGGAACGACAGACTACATTTGTGGTTTTTGCAAAAATTAAAACAATTTTTCAATGAACCTGATGATTTGTAGATGATGTACTACTGTTTACTCGTTAAATAATCTTGGTTATTCTTGTAAATATTGTTTTGTTTTTTTTTCAATTTCAATATTCCTTTTAACCCTATTCCAGAGTACATGACTGGTTTTTATTGCCTGAAAAGTGTAATTCTTCTTTTAAGTCTAACATCATTTTAACATTGATATTTTTTTTCTTTCACTTTGAACGCATTAAAAATGTCTTAAGGAAGAGTCAAAGTTTGAACTTTACTAACTTTTAATGTATCTCAAATTATTTATGATGACTTACAAATCAAAATCTAAATAGTATTCCATAACACTCGAACTTCTTCTATATGTACTTATTTTATTAGATTTTGTACGTCTCGTTACCTCAAATATAAATTTTCATTACTCTATTTAAAAACAAAAAAACATTAAATTTGATTTAAAAGGTATTTTAAAGTTTGGTGGGAAAAGAGCGACTATAACTATCAAAATTCAAGCTAATTCAAACTTCGTTTATATTTTGAATCGTTTAAGGGTGTTCCAATCCAAACTGCTTATTTTCTGATTAATTTTTAAATTCATTTTTACTCTCAAACGCATCAAACTGGGAAATTCTCTTATTTAGAAACTATATAATGGTGCCGTGCTTCTCGACTTTTTGATAAATGCAGAAAATATTGTAAAAAAATACTGTCAAAGTTGGAGTTTTGACGAATTTTCCGAAGCGGGAGATCTGGGAATGAAAAAAAAATGGTCATACAGAGAAAATAATTGTTTAAAAATCAAATTATAATTAATTAATCGAAAAATGAAATCACACGACCTGTTATACATCTTTTCAAAAATCACCTCAGCAAGTTTCATGTTCTTACCTTTAAAAATGAGTCTGAAAATGTCTCAGAAAATTTCGAACTGTTGAAGGTGGAAAAACTTATTTTCGAATACACCCATTAAGCCTTCCGAACATGAACCAGAATGATTTTCTTCCAGATTACAAAATTACCAGGATAAAAATAATTTTATTGCCTTTTTATTCATATTTTATATACAAGCATAGTATCCCGTAAACATGCCATAATCACAGTCTTCGAACATAAAAAACAAATACAACCCACATAATTGTATATTACTTTGCGAATAGATAAGTTTATTTACTGAAATATATAATCGGCAATAAAATGTTGAATAATGCCTGTATAATAGCGGATTAAAGTGACCTTATAGTAATAAATAGATTGTTCGATTCGGTAGAAATAAGGCTTTTCTAAATTTCACAAAACGGATAATCGTATCGTATTCAGATATAGCCCAATATCCTTGGCAGTTATTTGCATATTTTGCCATCATATTTACCTTCTCTTCACATTAATAAAATTTAAAGGTATTTTTAGTAGATGGCAACTTTTAGCAGATAGGTGGAAAAAAAGATAGATAAAATTTTCTCTTAACCATTCTAAATGTCAATGAAATGACAAAATGCTTATACAATAAATAATGTATTGATAGATTTTATTAAAATATATAGATAAGAAGACAGAAAATTTGATTTGAATCACTAGAGAAATCTGTTTTCTAAAGCGTAAAAAATTTTGCATTCTTAAAAGATATATAATGAACCGGAAATATTTTGTATGTTTTTATGCAGTTTAGCCAAATTCCTTTTAGACACATTATTTGCACAAGCACTTTACACGACCACTTGAGAAGGTACCTTTTTACAAAATTTTTATAAATTGGATGTAAAAAATTATCTTCCCATCTAATCAATCAATTGGCGTGTTTAACATTACGAGTTCCAAATTGTACATCTGAATAATATCCTAAACTTTTTCACCAAATGATTTCCAGTTTCATATATGAAAATAAAATTTATCTATTAATCCAAATATGATGTCAAATTTAGGCCTTAATACTGAAATTATCAAATATTTTGACAATTCCAATAAGGATTTATGTATTTGTGGGCAAAAAGATATCTGAGAACTATGATGAGCTTGTAAACAATCTGCTACAAAAGTATCAGCATCTGGGTTGCAATAGGGGAGAGTAGCCATATTTCCCAGCTAAAAATGAACTGCAGTGAAACTTTAAAAAAAATGTAGTTGGAAGACTGCGGTGATTTGGCACAAATCCCTGCAGTGTTTTTGAAGTCGACATAACTATAAATTAACCGCAGTAAATGTGTAGTTGATAACTACACACTCACCGCAGTAAATTTATAGTTATGTCGACTTCAAAAGAACTGCAGGGATTTGTGCCAAATCACCGCAGTCTCCCAACTACATTTTTTTTGCAGTTTGACTGTAGCCTTTTAAAAATTTATTAGAAAATATGAGGAGAAATGCCGGATGTGCATAACATAAATAAGTCGTATTAGGCCTTTCCAACAAAATGCCACATGATGGGTGACTCCAAAATTTAGAAAAAGTGCCCCGTTGGGGGGGGGGGGGGCAAAGTGGGGGGAGGGAAGACGGATGTGCATAACATGAATAAGTGGTATTAGGCCTTTCCAACAATATGTTACATGATGGGTGACTGCAAAATTTAGAAAAGTGCCCCCCTTGGGGGGGGGCAAAGTGGGGTGAGGGAAGTTGGATGTGCATAACATGAATAAGTGGTATTAGGCCTTTCCAACAATATGTCACATGATGGGTGACTGCAAAATTTAGAAAAGTGCCCCCCTTGGGGGAGGCAAGTGTGGGGAGGAAATACAAATGTGAATAACTTGAATAAGTAGCCATTGGCCTTTCCAGCAATGGGTCACACGAGGGGTGTCGGGAAAATGTAGAAAAGTGCCCCCTCAGGGGGGAGCAAAGTGGGGGGGGAGAACCGGATGTGCATAACATGAATAAGTGGTATTAGGCCTTTCCAACAATATGTCACATAATGGGTGACTGCAAAATTTAGAAAAGTGCCCCCCTTGAGGGGGGGCAAGTGGGGGAGGGAAGCTGGATGTGCATAACATGAATAAGTGGCATTAGGCCTTTCCAACAATATGTCACATGATGGGTGACTGCAAAATTTAGAAAAGTGCCCCCCCCCCTTGGAGGGGGCAAAGTGTGGGGAGGAAAGCCAAATGTGCATAACTTAATAAGTAGTCATTGGCCTTTCCAGCGATGGGTCACACGACGGGTGTCAGCAAAATTTAGAAAAGTGCCCCCTCAGGGGGGAGCAAAGTGGGGGGGAGAAACCAGATGTGCATAACATGAATAAGTGGTATTAGGCCTTTCCTACAATATGTCACATGATGGGTGACTGCAAAATTTAGAAAAGTGCCCCCTAGGGGGGGGGGGAACCGGATGTGCACAACATGAATAAGTGCTCACAGGCCTTTCCAACAATATGTTACAAGGCATGTTGGCAAAATTTAGAAAAGTTCCCCCTTGGAAGGGGGGGGGCGGGCAAAGCGGGTGAGGAAAGCCGGATGTGCATAACATAAATAAGTGGTGATGGGGCCTTTCTAACATGTTACATGAGGGATGTCGGCAAAATTTTGAAAAGTGGGGGTTGCACCACCTGGAATACACCCTCACTTCTCTATGAAACTTTTATATATTATAAATGACATTTATCGGAGGGCTCTGTAAAAAAATCCAATCTAAAAGGATGAAAATATTAAATAAGTTCAAAAAGTAAGAGAAATAATGAAATTCTTCGATCGGACGTGGTGAAAATCTGCGAAATTCATCCATCGACAATATGAAAAAAATCGCACGAGTTTTGCAAATCGATCGCAAGGAAGCTCCCGCACATTTCCCCGATCAGTAGAAATACAATATTGCAAAACTCGAGAATTGGGAGCGTGAAAAAAATTGCAAAAATCATTACTCACTCAATGAAAAGATTTATGAAATTCCCCAGTCCATTATTGAAAAGCCCCACCAGTGGCCGAGAGGTTCCGCTCTCGAAGCTGGTAGGACGGGAGGTGCTGTGTTCGATCCCAATAGCGCCCGTCGGCCTAATCTTTTAGAGTTTTCTTCGGACCTTGGTTTTCCAAGCATAAATACGGGTTAAGTTCCCTTAGAAAGACCACCCACGGAGGGCACTCCCCCCCCCGTTAGGGCCTATATCCCTCGTGCTGATAACTGGCCATCATAAACACAACCAACAACCATTATTGAAAAAAAAAAACAAAACAGAACAATTCTTCAGTCGGCTGCTTTAAAATAGTGTGAAACTTGTCAACCTGTTGCAGAAATCAATCGTGAAATTCATCAATCGAGACAAAACTCACAAGATTCTTCAGTTGGTGTCAGGAAAAAATGTGAAATTTGTCGACCGATTGCAGCTGAAAAACTGCTAAATAAGTCACATTAACTGATAATTGAAAAATAGTTATTGAATATTAATATTTAAAAAAAGGAATGCATAATAACATTAAATGGGGGAAAAATCGCAAAATTCAATCTGTCACAGGAAAACCTTGCAAAATTTTATTGATAAAAAATAGAGCTGTACTGAGTACTCGGTAAATACTGAGTATTCGGCATACTCGGCCAATTTGCCGAGTACTCGGTACTCGGCAAAATTTTGGCCGAGTACTCGGCCAATACCGAGTAGTTGTAAGAATTTCAAACTGATCAGTAAAAAGTTATTCAAATATCAATGTAGTATAATATATGTAATAATTCATAAAACTATTTACTCAGTATTTAACAATATGTGTACAAAATATAAAAAAAGTTAAGCAAAAACCCCTCATAAAATAATTCAAGATTAAAATTTAGTTTCACACATACAAATAAAAGTAAGTTTTTCTTATTACACAACTACTCGGTGTTCGGTACTCGGTCGAGTACCGAAGTCCGAGAAGGCCAAGTGCTCGGTACTCGGCTAAAGTCGGTTACTAGGGCTAAAGGTAACGGGCTAAAGCTAACTCGGTACACCACTAATAAAAAAGGAGTCTAAGAAAACCAATTCAAATTATTTTTTGTGAACAAGGTACACGAATGCAAGAAAAAAATTTAGGTGCCAATGGGCAGTCTCTCACCACTAAATTTTATTTGTTATTTTTTGTCTAATATTTCACCTAAATTTTTTGTAAGAATTTAAGTGAAGAGAACTAATAAAATTTAGTGGTGAGAAACTGCCTGCTGGCGCCTAGATTTTTACACTTCTGTTCTGCGAGTGCCCTTTTTTAAAAATTCGCATACAGCAGTCCTTTTTTCTAGAATCACCACTATCCTAGTGTTGATTCTAGATAAAAAGGGCCACTGGGCGGAAATGTTTAAAAAACAGCACACTTGTACCTTGTCGAAAAAAATCTGAAAGGGAAAAATCTGAAAAAGTGGTCTGAAAGTCGAAATTCATTCATCGACCATATGATAAAAATCCCACGAGTTTCACAAATCAGTATCAAGAAAAAACTAAATTTTACCAGTGGGTAGAAATATAATATTGCAAAATTTGTCAATCAGTTGCATGAAAAAAAACTGAAAATAGTCATTAAGTCGTCAGAAAATTTGGTGAAATTTGCCACTTGATTGTTGGACAAAAAAGAGAAATTCTTTAGTCGGGGATTTTGATCAAAAATTTACCTTAACACTTTGGCTGCCGCCCATTTTTCAAAATCTGTTCCCAGGCACCGAATGCGTGAGTTAGAGATCTGCACGGGCAGTCCCGTGGCCCCAGAGTTGATTTCAGGGGGTGGCCCGGGGTGGGGGCTCTCTCATTGCTTTGGAAGGAATGTCCCCCCCCCCGTACCACGCCCTGAAATCAACTCTGGGGCCACAAGTCGGCCCATGCAGATCTCTTAAGTCACGCATTCGGTGCCTGGGAACAGATTTTGAAAAATGGGTGGCAGCCAAAGTGTTAACGTAAATTTAAGGATATTGTCATTGGTTTAACATTAGCTTGTGAATATTGTAACATGACAGTGTACTAAGCTCATTCAATGTCCTCCTATGCAAAAAAAAAAAAAAAAAAAAAAAAAAAACATTTAAAATAATTAAGGATATTTTCAGTGGTTTAACATTAGCTTGTGTGTATTGTAACATGACGGTGTACTAAGCTCATTCAATATCCTTCTTAATAAATGAAAAAATCATTTAAAAAATTTAAACGCATATGAAAACTCTGTCATGTGGAAAAAAATATAATTCTTCGATCACTTGCAGGAAAAATCTGAGAAAGTGCTCTGAACGTCTAAATTCATTCATCGACCATATGATAAAAATCCTACGAGTTTCACAAATCAGTATCAAGAAAAAACTAAATTTTAACAGTGGGTAGAATAGAAATATAATATTGCAAAATATTGCCTTTATTATTTGATTCTGAGAAGTGTCATAATTGACGAAAAAAACTAATTTGGCCCTATTACCATTCAGAAGTGTAAATTTTCTTTTTACAATAACACAATTCATATGACAGTAAAAAAAGATTGCTTCATTTAAAAAATTTAATATTTTACATAATTAGTGAGTAAGTACTCATTAAATAAAAATTATTATTAACTCTATGTTATGTTATTAACACAATGTGTCAAACCGCTTTGTATTACATAAAACTGTTTCATTCCTAAAAAGAAAATAAGTTACTTACCTGTGAAATGTTATGCACTTATTGTAGGTATCCTAGACAGGCATCAAGTTATAATTTGAAGTTCAGTATTGATTTTTTGTGTAACTGAACATCAAAACATACTTTAATACAAAGCACAGATAAGTATCTGTGTAAGATCTTGGTAAGATATTTAAAAATTCTGAAACTCTTAATCTAAAAGAACACACTGATTGAAGCAAGTGTAAATCTGAAATAAAACATTGTTAATTACTATAAATAGATAAGTGCACTAAATCAAGTAAAATCGAACTATCTGGATTGTCAGAAACAAAATTTTATCAAATGTTTTGGATGACATTTGAATTTAATTAATCCTGTTAATATGAAATGGACCTAATTTTTTTTTTTTCGCATGTATTAACCGTTAATAGTACAATCTCATCTGGATTTGAAATACTAACGATGATTGTACAAAAATTGCGACGGTTTATAAATCGTTATCACTTTATTCAAATTAACTCAATCGTGTGGATCTGAAATTAATTTCTTTCGATTGAGAATGTAAAAATACCCATACAGCCACTTTATTTCAATAAACAGTAGTGATATTTTTCGCCAAACTGCAAAATAAATGATCTTCTTTCAGCAAATCAACGTGGTACTCCGCGCCGATTTTCATAAACAAGCCGGCGTTTCCGTGAGTTGAGGTGTTTCTTTAATGCTTCTCCTGCAGTTGCAACGAAACCATGGGGTTAGACATTCAGCTGTAAGGGGTTGAAAAATAAATCATATGTCCAAATGAGAAATTTAAATAAAATAAAGGAAGAAAATTATACTATTCTTTTGTTGTTCTTCTTTGTTTTTATGAGGTAAAAGTGGAAAACTGGAAGTTATATGTATGTCCGATATGGAAGAAAGACAATTTATGCAATATGCAATGAGTAAACCCACCTGTGTTTCTAATTTCTAATCATGGGCGACATATAAAAGAATGGTTGGGTCACTGTCCCTCTCGATTTTGAAATTTATCTAATTAAATTTCCTTTTTCTTCGATTTTGAAAAACATAGTAAATTTTTTTCGAGTAATTTAAAATAAAAGAGGAACTAAAAACTAGTTATGAAGATAGTGGGGCAGTGAGCAAGGGAGACCTATTGCCCCTCCCTTCATTTTAAAATTTAATTAATAAGAATTTCTTTTCTTCTGTTTTCAAAAACATTATGTAAATATTTTGAGTAACTTAAAATGAAAATAAATAAGAAATTTTCAGTTAAGGGGTGGTGGTGGTGGTGGTGGTGTGTGTGTGTGGGGGGGGGGGGGTGAGACTCATTGCCCCTCCCTGGATTTTGAAATTTAATTAGCAATTTTTTTCTCCAATTTACAAAAACATAGTAAAATTTATTCTTTTCGAATAACTTAAAATAAAGGAACTAAGAACTTTCTGTTAGGGGAAGGGGGCATATGTGAGTCATTGCCCCTCCCTCGATTTTAAATTGTAACTATTTTTTTCTCTGATTTTTGAAAAACATAGTGAAATTTGATCTTTTCTCTTATCTTAAAATAAAAGAATAACTAAGAATTTTCTCTTAGGGGAACGAAGTCAGAACAGAGCTATTGCCCCTCCCTAAATTTAAAAATTTAATTAATTAAATATTCTTTTTCTTTTGTTTTCAAAAACATAGTAAAGTTTATACTTTTCGAGTAACTTAGAATAGAAAAATGAGAAATTTTACATTAAGAGGGAGGGAGGGGGGGGGGGGGGTTGAGAGGTTCATTGCCCTCCCCTCCCTGGATTTTAAAATGTAACTAATAAAAATTTATTTTTTTCCACTTTTGAAAAGTAGTAAAATTTATTCTTTTCGACTAACTAAAAATAAAGAAACTAAGAATTTCCTGTTAGGGGAAGGGGCATAGCTGAGCGATTGCCCCTCCCTTGAATTTAAATGTTAACTATTTTCTTCGCTTTTGAAAAACATACTAATTTTTTTTAATTATCTTAAAATAAAAGATGAATTAAGAATTTTCAGTTGGGGATAGGGTAGGGGGTAGGAGAAACCTATTGCCCCTCCCTGGATTTCAAAAGTTAATTAATTAAAATTTCCTTTTCTTCTATTTCAAAAACATAGTAAAATGTATACTTTTCGAGTAACTTACAATAAAAAAATGAAGAAATTTCTCATTTCCCGCCCCCCCCCCCCTTTCTCCGATTTTGAAAAAAAAAAAATAGCAAAATTTATTCGTTTAGAGTAAGTTAAAAAAAAAACTAAGAATTTTCCGTAGTGGGCAGGGGCACAGGTGGGTTGATGCCACTGCCCCTCCCTCGATTTTGAAATTTAACTAATTTTTTTTCTCTGATTTTGAAAATCATAGTGAAATTTAATTTTTTTTATCTTAGCTTAAAATGAAAGAGGAACTAAAAATTTTGCGTTAGGTATAGGAATGTAACTTTCAATTAAGTCCTTAAAAGTCTTGGAAAGAGTATTAATTATCATTAGTATTTAAAAAGTGTGTTTCATAACATGCAACTCTCACAAAATTAAAACAATTTTAAACACTTTAGAAAATTCGGGAAATATCACACAATCATACAGCATTGTCTTGCAAAAGAATCTTACAGTAACTGCTGTTATACTGTAGTTACTATTATAATAATCATACTTACAAAATTAAGACCTGTAAAGTTCTTCAGAAACTGCAGTCAGACTGCAGATACATCACCGAAAATTTTTGTGAATTAATTGCTATAAAATCACTTGAAATTCACTGCCGTTTTACTGTAGACATAAAGTCTTACTATTTTTTTAAATTTTGGGTTGAAAAAATACTTGTCAATAACTGGAAAATAACTGAAGTGTTTTTACTGTTGATATTGCACTACAAAAAAAAAACTACAGTTGACCGTAGAAAAACTTGAAAAATACCTCATTTCTGTAAAAAAAACTACAGTTTATTTTTAGCTGGGTTGGACCGCCACTTTAATTGGACCGTTGCCATTCTGCCGTTAATTACAGGAAGAGACGCCATCTAGCGCTGAAATACTACTCATCACGATGACGTCACTCACGATTAGAAGAAGCAATCGCCTACCACGTGTTGTTTTCAGACAATTTAATAAAACCTAAAGTTAGCTGTTTTGATCTACTTTTTCCCTACTAAACGTAAGTGAATACTTTAAAACTAAGGTAAGTTGTTATGTTTTCATATACATATAAATTCATCTGTTAATTGCGCATATTTCTCACGCGGATTTGTTTGATTTCGTTTTTGTACTTAGTCTTGAAATTATGTGTTTTAAAAAATGGCGCAGTTGCCATAATTGGACCAATTTAAGTTGCTTAAATTGGACCAGATATGCGATCATAAATTTTGAAAATTAAGTAATGAATTTCGAGGACGATACACTTTGTACACTATTTTTTTTAATTTTTTAAATATTTTATAATGGATTACTATCTTCATGCAAGTTTTTTCTTTTTCTTTTTCTTTTTTTTCTTTGGGGGAGGGGAGGGGGGTTATATCTGGATTAATCTTTTTATACAGTTTAGGCCTATATAAACAAAAAAAATATTTTTACATGTTTATGCAATAAATTTTGTTTGAAATTTTTTTTATCTAGTATGTATTTGTATTTATTTTCTTTGAATATTTTATTCCTACGGCGTATTTGGTTTAGAAAGTTGAATTCAAACATTTTCTTCCTGGAGGATATTTGCGATTCCCTGAGGAAGGGCAGACTTTTTACAGTTCTGGAGGGTGGAATTACACTTTTTTGCCATTAAAAAGCATAAAACCCCAAACCTTCCGGGAGTAGGGGAGGTGAATACAACACTCTTGAATATATAATGTTTGCGTATAATTAATCGTAGCGTATTTTTCAATAGAGCATATTTTTTTAAACACTTTTATAATATAATGTTGAAAATGTTGAAAAAGACACGGACAAGAAGCTGTCTGGAAAAAAAAAAAAACAGGTGACAGCAAAAGCTGTTAAAGATATAGGAAATAAAAAGGAGAGAGTAAGTTGTGAAGAAATTGAACTGCAATAAGGCTGTAGCTACAAATCCTCCCCAAAAGCCAAAAATAATTAGAAATGTTATATCCTTCGCTAAATTTAGTTTTAAAAAGTACAGAGGGAGCCAAAAAACAGTTGTGTTAACATCTTCACCATATAAAGTAAACCTTGAAATGAAAAAAAACACAAAAAATCGACTAAAAGGAAGCTATCACAGCATAAAAGCAAATGGAACATCAAATTTTAAAAAATAGGCGTAATGCAATTATCAAGGAAATAATGAAAGGGGAGAACTACAATCATAATGTAAAGAAAACTTGTGTAGCAAAAAAAAGTCTAATAATTCAGAATCTAAAAAGAAAAATCTAAATAGTGATGATTGGTTTTGCCTGATTTGTAAGAAAATAAAACAGCAGAAATTATTCAGTGTTCATATTGCCAAATACGGTTCCATGTTGTGTGCGCTGGAAAAAAAAATCAATAAACGAAATTCACGTGTAAGCTTTGCATCACTCCTTAAATGATATTCAAGTAACTGGCAATTAGTTTCATAATTTCTATTCTTAATTACTGATAACTTTGATTTATATTTTGAATACATTTTGATTTAAAACAATTACACTTATTTTCAGATATTTGATTTCATTATATTTCATTGCTGTTATTTTGTTTGATTGTTTCAGTAACCGCAAACTTTGCTTTTAATAAAATTAGTTATATTCCCTAGTCATTAAAACAACCTGATTTTATTTGGTCCAATTTAGGAGACTGGTGGTCCAACTTAGGCAACCAGTTGCTGAATTTGGACCACTTTTGACAAATTTTTCAAATTAAAATAAAATTTAAGATTTTCAAAAAGAAAATGATCTAAAGTTTTATTTAGTTAGTAGATGAATTGATTGACCTCGTGTAGAAATATTTTTCAGATATTCCAAAAATTAAGTGAGTTACACCTGAAAATAAGCGAAGTGGTCCAAATTAGGCTACTCTCCCCTATACCCGTAAAAATTCACTTTCTTCACTTTCATCTCATTTTTGTCATGCAAACTGCCGTGTTGTGAGCGACGAACATGGCTAACAATTTCACCAAGGCAACAGAAAAAAAAATACTATGGGTGATTGAATACGTCAGAGTTAACAGGTAACTGCTGGAACTTGATTAGAGATGCCTCTGAAAAGGAACACAAAAGACAAGCCGAAAAGAGGAGGGCTTGTTTATTGATAACTGGCTAGAGTAACCAGCGTTGCCCAGAATTTGAAGAATGTTTGTTTTGAAAAATCAATTTCAAAATTACATATACAGTATAAAACAAGCAATAAAAAAAACAGTCGAAGTGTTATAAACATAGTGAAAACAAATGGTGAAAACAAATTCAGAAAACCTCAAAATGTTAAAATATTCCAATGTTTCAATACGTTTTTAAACTCATATGCCGTTATATTCAACTCTGCTGACGTCCATTATATTTCCAACATGACGTAATATTCACTTTTTTTTTTATTCGTCAAACTATTTATTTCATTTTCATTTTCCACGTGGAAATCTTGCAATAGAAAAGTTATGACGTAATATTCACTTTCTTTCGTCAAACTATTTATTTCATTTTCATTTTTCACACGAAATCCTGCAATAGAAAAATAATTATTGCGGTAAGATTTTTATTGTGGATTTTTAACTATTGGCAATTGCTATAACAATTTTTTTTTTTAATTTGATAGGAAATTGCTGTTAAATGGGTGGTTTTTTATTAATTAAAAATTAACAATAATTTCGATTCCGGATTGCTTTAGTTGCCTTGGCAGTGTTATAATACACATGTACGTAACATTTCACAATTCTGGCTTCCAAATTGTGGATTTGTATAGAATTACAGATAGAGAGACAAATTTTCATTTTTATATATTAGATATAAGGTTGATGTTTTGATGTTGTTCATAAATTCTTAATTTCATATAAAACGGTTTTATAAAACTAAATAATTTGATTTTTTAAATAAATAGTTTATGTTCTTTGATATTTAACTTAAAATCATAATTTTTCAAACTAGCCATATTTTTAGTCAGAGAGCCAACATTAAAATTTTAGAGGTTAATTCGTATTCTATGTTCCCAAACTAGTATAAAAATATATCGTTTATTTAGAAAGGACAAGAAAGTTTTATTTTGTAGACAAGTGTAATTAGAAATGAATAATGATAGAATTATGCAATTTTCACAGTAATCTATAAAAAATCATAGGATTTTCTTAACAGAAAAATAGCCCGTAGGGTAAAGTCACGTCTTAGCAACGAAATTTAGAGTAGATGATTTTGGTATATAGGATCGAACAAATGTTATAGATAATGTAACCGCCAGTCTGCTGGCCTTACTGCAACGTAAAATTATTAACATTCCGATTGCTGGTGAGGATCACCAGGCGGAGTGATATCAGTAATCGGATTACCATTCATTTCACATTTGTAGTGACCTGTGAGATACTGATACAGGAACCCCAAATTCCTTAACCGTAGAATACTAGACGATAGTAATTATCACGACTAGTTAACGTTAAAATGCCATAATCGTGTACTATGCCTAGTATTGTAGGGTTAATCGTGCGCTAGTGGAAACCGTGATCTACAACTTAGATGATTTTTCATTCTGTATTAATATTCCATCGCAAAATGTAAATCCAATCAAATACTTTTCGAGACATCGCAAAATACAACAATACTTGTATGTTGAAATTATTTGTACACAAACGCGCGCACGCGCTTTTTAAGCCATCATCAAGGCTTACCGCTGTTTATCGCTAAGTTCTGCACAAGAAAAGCCTGAAATACAGAAAGCAAGCATCTCATGAACCCAGCAGTTTAGAAAACTTTTACTAGGAGATAACTTTGTTTACTTAAACTGCTTTCGTGTATTTATTTTTTTTTTACTTTTTTACAGTGTTTTAAGCACCACATTTATTTTAAATCACACTGCTATTCATATCACCTATATTTATTGTCAGCTAATAGCGTAGTTGGATATCGTCAATGGAACATTGCCTCGAAGATTTAATGAAATATGTTCATTTACAATAGACTGGGGATTCTTGATACAATTTTTGTTGTAAGAATTTGATATTTTTCAAAATTTTTAGTAAATACGATGCAGAAGGTTATCTTACTTAAACTATTTTTTAAATATTTTCTTCTCTTATCATGCTTGAAGGGATTACAAATAGATTTAAATATAATATAATATAACTTTTAAATAATATACATACAAGGCCTATGTATAGGCCTAATTATTTTTTGATAGACATGGATAATATTCTTAAAAAACTCATTTTCCAGTTAAAGTAAAAAATAAAAACTCATACGTCAAGCATAGATTATGAAATATTTTCCATGACATTCTGAAAACGATCAGAAAATTTCACCATTTAATAAATTGAAATATGACTTCTAATTGAAACTTAAGGAAACGCATAACACATCTGAAAACCCTATTTCAGCAATTCCCGTTTATAGTCGGAAAATTATCCAAATTCTTTGAGTATATGATATATAGATTAATAACTATAAACTACATGCATGTAAAAATTTAGTTCAGTTAGGAAACATATACCAGAGTTGAGCAGTCCTGCATACAGCAATTTCCGATAATAAAGAGAATGGTATATGAATTCTTTTGTGCAGCCCTCTATACGAGATATAGAATTTATGCACAACGAGTACAATACAAAATAAATAAAAAAAAATGCAATTTAACAAATTACAACGACCATATGGAAAATGATTTTTTTAAAGATTAAAATTTAAGACATAAAAAATAGCACGGAGTTGATCATACATTACGTACGCCATGAATTAAACATTAAAATAACACTATATCCACCTGAAACTTACTTATTATCCAAGCATTTCATTGGCTGTTCGGGAAAAGGCTTTTCCATCGTCAGATTTCCAAGAAATCTGACGGCCAATTTTAAATGAAATTTATTTCTTAAACTTCTAAACATCCCACAATATTACTTTTTATATCGTCGTAAAGAAAAAAAATGTACTTTTAAATGCAATTTGTTTGAAAGCTGTATCTCAATTTGTTTCTGAGTTATTAATTTTTTTTGTAATTTTTATTACTTTTTTGTCATAGTGGCAACACTCTGTTGTCTATCTCTGTTGAAAGTAAAGGGAAATACATATTACTGTATAGACCAATCAAAAAACGAAAAAAAGGATGATTAAACCAATAAAAACCTTCAGATATGTTTTTGATTTCCTACCCTGACGAGGACAATAACCATTTTTCCAAATGGTTAAAAAATTAGTTATATTTAAATGCTCATACCGAAATAGAAAATGCACTTCCAGCAATTATTTCTCAAAGACAGTACTGCACACTGAAAAAATTTCTGCCACGAGCATCTAGAAAATGAATAGTGGCTCTCGAAAAATAGTTCCATATCATTCTTATAAATTTCTACTTCTCTTTGCTAGAGAGTTCTAGCTATCCCTATCAAAATTCAATGCCGTTTTCCTATATTATCATCGTCAAACCTATTAAAAAATATCTGCAAATAAATGCGAACACAAGAAGTGAGTTTTAGTAACTATAATTCTAGTTCATTCTAGAAATCAAGTGACAATTTCTCTCAATTCAAACGATTCATAATATAATGTATCGTTTCACCACCTAGAAAATTATAGACTAGAAATTCTCGATCATTTTATTCAATTTATTTGTTTATCTTGTTTGCAAAACTCGGAAATCTACATTTTAGTTTAGGAATTTAGAAAATGACTACCTATTCGTTTTAGATGAAATCGGTATATTTTTTCTTTCAGTGTAACCGATTTATTTTGTGTGTCCCTGCAAATGAATGATAAATGCCCTATTTTATAATAAACATGCCTTTTTCTATAATAAACATCTTGCAGTCATATCATTAAGTGAATTATATCAATTTTAATACATTTTAAATAGATTAATATCATTAAAATACACTACAAACGGTTTTTCCTCAATGACCATAATGTAACGAAATTATTTTGAGTGCACCTGTAAATGAACTATTAATACTACACACTTCATATTCAATTCCAAACATGCCATGGTAAACATCATTAACATATATCAATTGCATGAAAATCCGAATATTCATGCACGCGAGTTAGAGCGTGGACAAACAAACCGAATTCAAAAACACTTTCAACTATGATGGAAAATGCTAAATAGTCAATTTCTAACTTCAAAAGTATTCAATTAACAAGCATTGAACTATTATTTCGTGTAAACTTAAGTCCAAAGCAGTTTCTGAAAAAGCAATACACTCAGTTTTATTCCTTTTCACAAATAAATGTCACTAAAGTAACTTTGAATCAAAGATCTCAAGATTTTGTCATTATGCCCTAACGTCCAATATAATATCAAAACGTGAAAGCAAACTCTTACCTAAGAAGCTTCACTTTGGCATTATGCCACTGTGCGGGGACGCATGACTTGAGAAGAAATATTAGCATCTTTTGACAGCTTTGCTTCATTTGTTTCTCTCTTCGGGCTAAAAACAACAAAGGACAGAGACGTCGGTCAATAGTCCAGTTGAAACCAATCTCTTTAATGGACAGCCTAAAACATTTCTTAGAAAAGGATAAACACGTTGGTTAAAAGGAGAATATTTGTGGGGAAAAGTGACAAATGCAATTTTCAAACAAATATTTATTTCTCTGTTTTCAAAATGTATTTATTTGTTATTCTACATTGTAGATTCCGAGGAACTTAAAGAATTATTAAAGAACAAAATAAATAAATAAAGTAGATTAAAAAATAATTAAAAAGCAACAACCCCCCCCCCCCTTTAAATATAGGGTGAACCAGCTAGTATTTGATCAAATATTGTCGATGCTACGGAGTTTTTTTATATTTCCTTTAAAGTTTTAGAAGTAAACTAACAGGATTGCTACAACCCTTGATGATTGTCGTAGAATGGGCAAAAATAAAATCTGCTGAAATTAAATAGCAACAAAATTATAAGTAAATAGTTTCTTTAATTCGCATTTTCCCAGTAGTTGAACAATTGAAGAAATCAGTCGAAAATTCTAAAATTAATCTTTAAATTATCATGCTCAAGCCGTAATTAACAATAATTCATACAAAACTATTAGTTGAAATAAGCAAGATGGAAGTGCATTATTTTAACTTACCATAATTGTCTCCAAGTAATCAAAAATGAAATCTTTACATTTTCTAATTAAAAAAAATTATAAACTGGCTTCTCTTAGAGCAGGCAGCTGACAACAATGTGATAACAGGTGCTCCAACATTCAAGCAAAAATCTTATGTCTAGTGCACGTGTAAAATTCATTTCCGCCTGAAATGGCACAATATTTCAAAAATTTTATCAACTACTGGAAGGTATCAACTACTAGCGGGTCACACTATATATATATGTGGGAATGTAAATATTCTCAACAATGCAACTCGTCTAACTCAAGGGTTTATTGAATCGATACGCAATCATATATGAAATAAAAAGTACAACACGAGGAGAGTGGAAAAAAGCTAAAAATGTGTGGCAACGGTTTTGATGGAAAATAAGTAAATTCAAGAGATGTTTTATGTTTTTTAGAAGTTCGATAGTGTTTATCTCAACATGAAGGTTGAAGATTAGTTGAATAAAAAATAAAAGATTTGAGAAAGAATTCTAGGTGAATTCCAGTATTTATGTAAACAAATGTATTATATTATTGATGTGGATGAACTGTTGTGATCTTCCAAGCGTAATATTTGTTCGAGTGAATAATAAATGCCGTATTAAATTGATGAACTTATAGATGCATTTATTTATAGTTATAAGCTAAGTGAATCTTTAAATAATTTTACGAAAGAATCCTACAACTTTTGGGGGCTCGGTGCCGGGATTTGAATAAAAAATTGAAACGATTAAGGAAAAACACATCATTATGTCGATTTTGAATAAAGCGCGACGAAGCGATTTAATTGAACTATGCGAGGAATGCGGAATGAACACTCCAGAAAAAGTAACCATTCTGTCATTAATTGAAGCAATAAAAACTTGGAAAAGTTTTGATGAAGACTTTATAAAAGACCGCCTTGAAGTAATATCCTCGGCTAGCAAAGAGAAAAGAAAGTCAGAACTTGAAGCGCAAGCAGAGAAGAAGAAAGAGCAAAGAAAAATAGAAGCAGAGAAGGAGAAAGAGCAGAGAAAAATAGAAGCAGAGAAGGAGATAGAGGAGAAGAGAATAGCGTTGGAAGAAAGAAAATTAGAACTTGAAGCAGAAGAGAGAAGACGACAGGCAGAACTTGAAGCAGAAGAGAGAAGACGACAGGCAGAACTTGAAGCAGAAGAGAGAAGACGACAGGCAGAGATAGAGGAGAAGAAATTGATGTTAGAAATAGAGGATAGAGAAAAAATGAGGGAATTTTAGCAAAAGAAATTGACAATGCAAGCCGAGATAGACTCTCAGAAGGATGCAGAAATACTAGCTCCAAGAACGGGAACAGGTAAAAATTGTGATTTGTTGAAGTTACTTAATCGTTTTGATAGTGCAAACGGTGATATCTGTATGTTTTTAACATTATACGAGAGACAAGTATCTCAAATGAAAATAGACAAGGATGAATGGGTATCGTATCTGTTAAGTTTATTACCGTTAGAAATAGCTAGCATAATTATGAGAGAAAAGGAACCTGATGTAAATAACTACGAATATACAAAAAATTTATTGTTTAAAAGATTCAAAATGTCGCCGGAACAATTTAGGCAGAGGTTCATGACTCATAAAAAAGAGCCAACAGATAATAGGCGCGATTTTGGTTTTCAGTTAAAAACGTACTTTAATGAATGGGTACGTGGAATGAACGTAACAACTTTTGAGGGATTAACGGAGTTATTAGTAACTGATCAAATTAAGCGAAAAATACCGCCAGAAACCAGAGAACGTTTTATTGAGGAATTTTCAAAGATAAAAGAAGTAGATTTATTAGTGGAAAAACTAGATGATTTTGGTACGGCGTGTAGAGGATTTAAAACCGCCAAATTGTATAAGGCGCAAAATAGCGTGAACAGGGAGGAAATAGATAGCCAGTGGAATCAAAATTCTCATCAAAATAATATAGGACGAGGCGAAAGAGCTATTAATTCGAGAATTATCTGCCATCTTTGTAGTTTGCCTGGTCATATCGCCACCAAATGTACAAATAGGGATCAAATGAGCACACAAGAATATTATGGTAACCCGATTAGGAAAGCAAACGATAATGGCGCACAAAAAAGAAACATAATAAGCTTATCAAAAGCGGAAAATAACGCCAAATCGACAAAAAAGATACGTGTAGTTCCAATAAATGAGAAACCCACGAAAATTATCATCGACACAGCAAACGATGTGAGTTTAATAAATGAAGAATATTACACCGAAATAGGCGCACCTGAATTATGCCAAGAAAATTTGCATATATTGATTGGATTTGGCGGAGAAGAAACACAGCCAATAGGATACTTTGAGCATGAAATACAAGTAGACGGCGTGAAACTGACACATAATTTTCATGTAATATTAGGTCTAGAATGTGACATATTGTTAGGTGTAAGTGCAATATCAGGATGCATTTTAACAGTCACGGAAGAAGGTGTCAAAATAAAAAATCTCGCCAAGGAAGAAAACGCCAAAGGCAAGACCATTATGTATTGTAGATATATTAGGGCGGTAAGGAATACCGATGAAAATTAAAAATATGTGGCCAATGAAATAAATAGAAAAGCTATAATGAGAAAAACGGAAAGATCCTGTGTGAAAAAAAAATTAAATTCAATTAACAAAAATTTGAATGAAAGAAATGAGGTATCACGAATAGTACGAGTGAGCGACCTAAAAGAAAAACGCAATTTATATGCACGCGCGAATGAAAATAAAAATGAAATAAAGAATGTTGAAAAATGTTATAAACGAAAGAACACGAGAGAAGAAAATAATACTGAAGGAGTAAATGTAAATAAAAAGAGATTTAGCGGAAATTACAAGCGTGATCGCAATGACAAAAATGAAGATAGGAAATATTATCCGAGAGACAATTTTGTAAATAGACGTTCCAAATATTGTAAACAACATACATTTCTTGACGATAGAAGATATTTATACGGAGATCAGAAAGAAAGAATACGGGAAAATTTTGAAAGGGAAGAGATTGAACTGTGTAAAAGAGATGTATACGTCTGGAGTAATAGTAATCGTAGGCAGTATGAACAGTCATTAAACCATACTGATAATTCTGTTTATGGTGGATATGAAGCTAAATTTAAAAGAAGATATGATTTGAAAACACGTTCCGTTGGGTCACCGGACTGTCAGGATGACCGAATGTGGGAATGTAAATATTCTCAACAATGCAACTCGTCTAACTCAAGGGTTTATTGAATCGATACACAATCATATATGAAATAAAAAGTACAACACGAGGAGCGTGCAAAAAAGCTAAAAATGTGTGGCAACGGTTTTGATGGAAAATAAGTAAATTCAAGAGATGTTTTATGTTTTTTAGAAGTTCGATAGTGTTTATCTCAACATGAAGTTTGAAGATTAGTTGAATAAAAAATAAAAGATTTGAGTAAGAATTCTAGGTGAATTCCAGTATTTATGTAAACAAATGTATTATATTATTGATGTGGATGAACTGTTGTGATCTTCCAAGCATAATATTTGTTCGAGTGAATAATAAATGCCGTATTAAATTGATGAACTAATAGATGCGTTTATTTATAGTTATAAGCTAAGTGAATCTTTAAATAATTTTACGAAAGAATCCTACATATATATCTTGAATTATTTTTAAATTTTTATCAAAAACTTCAAAATTTAAAAAGGTGTTTTAATTCAAATAACTTATTAGAGGAATTTTCTTTGTTGTAGTACAGACATATAGTTCATTTTATAGCAGTAATTTTAAATAATTTATTCAGTGCGGTGTCAGAGACATGTTTAAGAACTTCCCAAGTTTTTTCTCACAGTTTTCTTTTCAAAACTTTAATATTATGATAAGTTTTAAAATAAGCAATTAAAAGTAAAAATAATTTCCTATAAATATTTTTTAAAGATTTCTCTTCTAGTTTAATCTTTTTTGACTTAATTTCAAATTCAAAAATTTTTCAATTTCAGATATTTTATTTTCACTACTTAATGTATAAATTACTCATTAATTTAAAATGAAGTTATGTCAGGCGAATGACCTATAAAATCAATACATTCCCTTTTATCCTTTCTAAAAAAAAACTCACTAAAGTAACTTCGAATAAATATTTCAAGATTCTGTCATTGTACCCTAACGTCCGTTATAATATCAAAACGTGAATGCAAACGCTTACCTAAGGAGCTTCACTTTAACATCATGCCAGTGCGGGGGCGCATGGTTTGAGAAAAAAAAACATTTGCATCTTTAGATAGCTTTGCTTCATTTGTTTCTCTCTGCGGGCTAAAAACAACAAAAGACAGGGACGTTGTTCAATAGCCCTGTTGAAACCAATCTGTTTAATGGACAGCCTGAAATATTTCTTAGAAAAAAAATAAACACAGTTCTTAAAAGATGAATATTTGTGGGGAAAAGTGACAAATGCAATATTAAAACAAAGACATTTCTCTGCTTTCAAAATGTATTTACTTGTTATTCTACATTCTAGTTTCAAAGGAATTATGGAATTATTAAACAACAAAATAAATAATTAAAATAGATTAAAAAATGCTTAAACAGCAAAAAAGAAAGAAAACCCTTTAAAAATATATTATATATATATATATATATATATATATATATATATATATATATATATATATATATCTTGATTTAGTTTAAATTTTTATCAAAAACTTCAAAATTTAAAAAAGGCTTTTTTAATTCAAATAAGATATTCGAAGGATTTTCGTTATTGCAGTACAGAGTTATAATTCATTTTAAAGCAGTAATTTTGAATAATGTATTCGGTGTGGTATCAGAGACATGTTTAAAAACTTCCCAAGTTCTTTTAGCCCAGTGGTAGCGGAGGAAAAAAAGCCCAAATTCGGAATTAAATAGGGGAAAGCTGGAAATTGTTTTAATCCATGTAGTTTAGGTCTCGAATGAATACGCTAATTTTTTCCCCTCGTAGTAGGTGAGCGTTAGAAAATATGTACAGATTTATAGCCAAAAAACACGTTTTTTTAGATAACATAGCAATATCTCAAAACAGCTAACTCTGTCAAAAATATTGTCAATACAAATGTTGTAGAGCTAAAAATTCTGAGTAAAATGAGTAACTACACTTAATATTTTTGTTGAACATTAAGGTCACAATTCTACTATAAAGTTTTAGACCCGTAGTCAGGGGCTTGAACTCAGAATTATTCAGGAGAAAACTGGAAATTGTTTTAATCCCTTCAGTTTACGTCTAAAATGAACGTACTATGTTTTCTTCCTCTTACTTGAGTGAATGTTAGAAAATATATGCATATTTATTTTCGAAAAACAGGTTTTTTCTAATTACCTTAACAGTATCTCAAAACAACTAACTCTATAAAAAACATTGTCAATACATTGTCAATGCTGAATAAAATGAATACCATGATTAATATTTTTGTTCAACGTTAAGGTCGCAATTCTATTTCCAATTTTTTCAAATCAAGAGCTTGAAGCCAGTGGAGACCAAGTTAACTAAACAATATCTCAAAATTGAGGCCTTAATACTGAACAAAAATATTAAGTGTAGGTACTAATTTTACTCAGAATTTTAGGCTCTACAACTTTTGTGCTGAGAATGTTTTTGATAGAGTTAGCTGGTTTGAGATATTGTTAAGTTAACTTGGTCTCTCCTGGCTTCAAACTCTTGATTTGCGATTAAGGCAAAATTTTGAAAGAGAATTGCGACCTTAATGTTGAACAAAAATATTAATGATAGTACTCATTTTATTCAGCAGTTTAAGGTCTACAACATTTGTATTGGGAATGTTTTTTTATAGAGTTAGTTGTTTTGAGGTATTGTTAAGGTAATTAAAAAAAAATGTGTTTTTTGAAAATAAATATGTACATATTTTCTAACATTCACTCAAGTACGAGGAAGAAAACGTAGTACGTTCATTTTAGACCTAAACTGAAGGGATTAAAACAATTTCCAGTTTTCTCCGATTTAATTCTGTGTTCAACCCCCTAACCACGCGTCTAAAACTTTAAAGTAGAATTGTGACCTTAATGTTCAACAAAAATATTAAGTGTAGGTACTCATTTTACTCAGAATTTTAAGCTCTACAACATTTGCATCTACAACAATGTTTTTGACAGAATTAGCTGTTTTGAGATACTGTTATGGTATGTAAAAAAAACGTGTTTTTTTTATTATAAATCTATACATATTTCCTAACGCTCACTTAGTGCGAGGGGGAAAACATAGCATATTCATTCTAGACCTAAACTGAAGGGATTAAAACAATTTCCAGCTTTCCCCTAATTAATTCCGAATTCAACTCCCTAACCACTGGGCTATTTCTCACACATTCCTTTTCAAAAATTTAATATATGATAATATTTAAAATAAACAAAAGTAAAAACAATTTCTGATAAACATTTTTTAAAGATTTCTCTTCTATTTTAAAAGACAATTTCAAATTCAAAAATTTTTTCAAGTTCAGATATTTTATTTTTCAGTACTTAATATATAAATTACTCATTAATCTAAAATGAAGTCATGTCATGAAGTCATACAAAATCAAACATTCCCTTTTATCCTCTCTCAAAAAAATGTCACTAAAGTAACTTTGAATAAAATATCTCAAGATTCTGTCGTTGTAGCCTACCGTCCGTTATAATATCAAAACTTGAATGCAAACACTTACCTAAGGAGCTTCACTTTGGCATCATGCCACTGTGGAGGACGCAAGGTTTGAGAAGAAATATTAGCATCTTTTGACAGCTTTGCTTAATTTGTTTCTTTCTGCGGGCTAAAAACAACAAAGGACAGGGACGTCGGTCAATAGTCCTGTTGAAACCAATCTCTTTAATAGACAGCCTGAAATATTTCTTAAAAAAGGATAAACACATTGCTTAAAAGGAGAATATTTGTGGGAAAAAGTGAGAAATGTGATTTTAAAATTACCGTATATAGTCGCGTAAAAGCCAACACCTACATTCGAGGAAAATATACGTTGAATATCAATATTTTCGACTAGTTATGTTTGCCTTATTTAATATCCAAAATTTTTGGCAAAATCTGCTGTTATATAAGACGAAGATAACTTTTTTTTTTTTTAAATACTGGTATTCAGTATGTTATTTTTATCGAATTTGGGGTCTGCTTACACGCAGGTATATACAATGAGACGTACATCACTGCTTTTAAAAATGAATTTATTTTTTATTCTACGATGTAGATTGAGTCTAACTTATGAAATTATTAGACAAAAATATATAAGTAAATAAAGTAGATTATAAAACAATGAAACGGCAACAATAAAGCCTTTAAAAAAATATATGGTAAAACCACCTATCATGGCCCATATACCAGTGATGACCCACTTAATATTTCTACGGCGCTAGAGGCAAAACACACAACCTTCAAACTGAACGAAAATAAGTGAGTGATAGAATGGCCCCTCTACTGCTAGATTATTCCTTTATTTCAACAAATAGTTGCACGTCACGTGACCGACAACTTCCTTCAATCTAAGTTTGTATTTTTGCTAGCAAAAATTTTAATAGGCAAAGTTAGGTTTCGTGCGGTTTACGAAAATTTCAAGAATAACAAGCGAAGAAAGGTAAGTTGTAATGACTTCTAAAAAGTGTAAGGAACATGTAAACGTATTGCTATTATCAAAATAAGCTTATTAAATCAGCTAGTGGGTTGGTCGAATACTGGTGCCGCTTTTTCACGGTGGCAGTAGTGATGGCCCACAGTTATTTCATATACTTTATCACTATGTGTTGGCATTAATTGAAGTAATGTTATAGTCTAGGAATGCACTATGTCAAAAACCTGTTCAAAAATATTTCTTATGATACCCCATCCATCTTTGTGCGTTTTGTATGTGTATAGAAAAAAGAAAGTTGACATTATAAAAATATACATGATTATTTTACTTAATCTTTGATCAAGTCATCTGAAATAAATTGGTCTTGATGTACAGTCGTGGAAAAAAAGTAAACAGGCCTTACTAACTCTGCAAAAAATTAAAGTAGAAGAAAGTTTCTGGTACCACACGATTTGTAATAAAGTATTTTTGTATATAAAATTGTATAAAAAATTGTATATAAAATTTGCTTAGGGGGACATCTACATATTAAAACGAACCATAACTTTGTTTTTTTCTATAGCAGTACACAATTTTGACAGCATAAATGAACTCTACACTCTTAAATTAGCCTAAAAAAAATTTTTTTATGCATTTTGTTCGATACGTTTTCGAGAAATTAATTATTTTAAAACGAGCGTATTTTACGGGCTGTATCCAAATTGAAGTTCGGTACTCGATTGTTTGAAGACTGCTACATTATAGGACAGCATAAGAAATTTCAAAATATCTAGTCACTTCTATCATAGACGGCCCTTTAAACCGTCATTTTTCCGTTTTTTAAGCATATTTTGAAACCTACTTCGAAGAAAAATGTGAAATTTTGGATTTCCATAAAGGAGGACTTAATAAATCTAAATCCTTCAAAAAAAATTGTAGGTTGCAAATCATAATTTTTTCGAATATTAATTTCGTAATTCATATCATAAAATTATAAAAATTGCAAATTCAATGTATTTATATTTGAGTATTTTAGTATTATTGTTACACAAAATTTAGCACATTAGGAGTATAATGTCAGGAGATATTAATAAAAATGTGAAAATATAATTTAACATTAAAAGCACTAAATTTTGAATGTTTATAATTCAAAAGTTTGTCATTCAAATGACTTGAAATTTGGTGTCTAGGCATAGTTTGAACCGAAGATTCGAAATATTTTGTTAAAATTGGGTACTGCCATTGAAAAAAAAAATGAAGTTTGGGTTTGTTTCAATATGTAGATGACCCCTAAGAAAATTTTATATACATCATTTAAAAGTAGACTTTATTTCCAATCGTTCGGTACCAGTAACTTTCTTTTATGGTAATTTGTTGAGGAGTTAGTAGGGGGTGTTTACTTTTCTTTTTCCACTACTGTACCTCATGTTCCTTTTTCACTGTTGTAATCCAAAAGACATCAGCATTTGAATGTCTCTTATTCCTTATTTATAATATAGTAACCGAATAAATCTGAAATGTTATTTACCGAAAATTCAGGTTAAATATTGAATTTAAAAGTATTACATAGGATCTAATCTCTAAAACACTTCAAGCAAAAAATCTTTTTTCCTTATCTGCCGTTAAATCTTTTTTATTTCCAGAAAAATGTAGTGAATTCAATATAAATTTTATTTTCTCCTTAAACTGTAACCTTTTAAGTTGAGCTTGATATGCACATGAGCAGAAAATTCAAGTTATATTTTTTAGTTTCATTTTCATTTAGTACTAAATAGAAAAATTCCTCATAATATAGCCATGTAAAAATGCTTTATGTGTCACTATTTCTATAGAGTTCATGAGAAAAAAAATTGATTTAATAAATGTTTAATCAGTATTATATATATATATATATATATTTATTTATTTATATATTCTATCTTGGTACTCAAAATAAAATTTAACCCGCAGACAATGCAAGAAACAGACCGTGGCCCTACCAGCCACATCGGTTGTCACGTGAGTAAGATTTATAAGTTAATTAGAAAGTTGCTTAGCGTCGTTGATTAATATGAAATGATATTTCAAGTGAACAAAAAAAAAACCTAAATGTAAAAGTGACAAGGGCGAATTGTGGTTTGAAGTTTTTCCATCGCATAAGGAAAGATTTGTAGTCAATGGTGACCAATTGGAGCCTAAAGAGGGACAGTAAAATTTCGCTTTGTGTTTAATAACCATGTTATTTGGCTGCAATTCATAGATCTTTTTCACATGTTATTTTTCTCTGTAACGAAGTCAATGCTATAGTATGAACTGGAATTAAAGTTATTCGCTTTCGAATTAAGGTATTCATGCAGTCGCAGTGTCATTTCCTGGTAATAATTAAACTGAACAACTTTCGGATTGAATTTTTTTTTATGTAATTATATAAATGGTAGCACCAATAGTCGTAGTCTGATCCATCCATCTGTCCGCATATTACAGAGCAAAAACTACCCAACCGAATGGTTTGAAATTTAATGTGTACAATTGTTGCAGAATGTTGTAGAGGCATTTCAAATTTTATGAAAATCGAATCAAAACTTAAAAAGATATTAATAAAAGTTTTCTACAGTCTATTAAATCCTATCATACGTAATTAATTCAATGGTATCCCACGATAGGTAATGATTCTAGGTTGCTATGCCGATTACGTCCTATTTAAGATGGAGTCCTATTATTTAAGTGTTATTGAATTTAACATATACAATCGTAATAAATTTTGTATTCATGCATTTTTTCATAAGAGTGCAACAGTTATTGCACCAAAACTGAATATTTATAAAACTAGTTATAATACGAACCTCATATACGTACTTCATTTGCTTCGCTTGGCATACAATTACGATTTGTTTATCATTAAACATCAGAAACCAATATATTTTCGAGATTTAAAGGATCATTTTTAAAAGCAGAATTGCTTTTACTTCCAGTAATTTTCAAAACGTTTCCGAGAAGTTTTTAGAGTATATTAATTAGTTTTCCTAAATCGAAATGTCATTTTTTAGGATCTCACCAATTTCCAATTAAACATTTTCAGATGCGTAGCAGAATTTAGACTTACAAGAGTAACAAAATAATATTAACTTTAATGTCAATGTTAATGCTGTTAATTCATCATGTTTGTCTATAAAACATGGCTGTTGAACATGAAAATGTTTACTTAAGAATTAATAGCATTCGAAATACCTTCACTTTGGTTTAAGAAAACTGATTAACACGCAAACAATACTTTTAAATGTTTTCGAAAATCAGTGGCAGTAAAATAAACATTATTTTTTGAAATGATTCTTTAAATCTCAAAAATATATTGGTTTCAGAACTTTCAATAGATAAAGGACAGTTTTCGGCTAACTCGGAAGAGATTACTGTATATTTTTATTCTTTGTTATATTATATTTTCCTTGATTAATAAACACCTGTCTGTTTTTTACAGTTTATTTTCAGTTAGAAAAACAAAGACAGCGACAAAGAATATATATATATATGTTACCGACTGATTGGTATAATCAGTTCGTACAATTGGTACAGAATTGAACCTATATTTCTTTCTAACTTTACACTGTCTTCAGCAGTTAATAGATGAGCAAAAAGTTTTCGTGAGTAAAGCCCATTCCAGTAATTTTTAAAGTAAATTAGTTATTCGTATCTTGGGAGACTTTCGTAATAAATTAAAAAAAGAAAATGCAGGTAAAGAGTTTGAATAGAAATTATATTTCCTAACTGACAAAATTTTTATTGCGGTTATGCCAAAAAAATTACCAACACGGACATAAAAGTATATTATTCGAAATACTTCTCTCCTTTTCCAAAATAGTTTAAAAAAAATCATTATAAGAGAAAACTAAAAATATTTAACTATTAATTGAAAAATTCCTAATTTACAATTGAAAAATTATAATAAAAGAGCTGAACATTTACACCAACCCCTTAAGCGTCCTAACCGTGTTCTTCCGTCACATAATCTTTTAATTCAAGGGCTGATTTAATACAAAATTGATATTAATGTTATTTTTTTCGAGTGCATAAGATAAATAAATATGTAAGGTAATCATAAACAAATCCTCAAACAAATATTTTTCATAGTTATTATTTTATGAATCACTAAACATACATGAAAAATTTTGAAGGACGCTTAAAGGGTTAAAAGTTCAATATTAAAGTGAAAATAAAAAAAAAATCACTTGTTTACTAAATAATGTTTACAAAATGTTTAAAGTTAAAAACTAAACAAATGTTAAAATAAAATTATAGGGTAAAGTGCCCATATTTCGTCCCCTTTCTTAATTTCGTCCCCCTTAACTTCTCCGCTTCTGCAAAAGTGGCGCCACTTATGACGCAAGGCACAGGGTACGGTAAATAAAAGGGGTCAGTATTGAAAGTTTCGTTCGCCAAGATGCATGCAAAAATTAAAGATACCGAATTTCCTATTTTTGGAAGACCTGAGTTCTTATTACGTCGTTTGTATAACGTTATTTACTGTGCTGTCAGTATTTATTTCTTATTCATTGTATTTATTTTACGTAGGTAAGATGCTGACAGTAGCATACAATGAGTTTTAGGACGCTCAGTTCATTTTACGGGAACTGAAGATCCGCCATATTGGGAAGTAGCGTGGTCCCAATCTTGTCCCCTTTGCAGTTCTTATTTTAGTCCCGGGGACGAAATAAGGAATGCTTTTTCATGACATTTTTTTCATTTTTTTCATCATATTTGGACGACGAAAGTTTCATTATGTTATTCTTCCACTGATAATTAGTACATTTCTTGGTGCCTTACCTTAAAGTAAATTAACCTTTTACCAGCCAACATTCCACAAGTGGAACATAAACTATCTGATTCTATATCTTTTTAAGTAATTGTTAAATCTGTTTGAATTTTGAAATATATCTTTCTAAAGATATGTTTTAATAGATTAGAAATTATTATTTAATAATTTTTTGTGATTCCCATCTTAGAGCTTGTTGAAATGTAACAAGAAACGTATATATTATAGGCTGCGTTTTTTACTCTATCTGTAACTTTAGAATTCAAATATGAGTGCTATGATGATTATTATTGTATTGCTTACTGTTGTTTATGAAGTTTTATGTATAAATGAATGTTTTATCTTATTTTGTTTTTGTTTTATGATCATTTCAATGCCAATGTTCCACATGTGGAACGTTGGCGATTCAGAGTACAATATTACCCTATTGTTATTATTTTTAGGATTTTGATCATTTTTACTGGGATCCCTAGGCCAATTATTTTTTTTTTGTACCGGTATTATTAAAGAACAAATTTATATATATATATACATGTTCTTTGAACCTATTGCCAGATCATCTGTGAAATGTTTCTGAACTAATAATTGCCAGTAAAATCTACAAAAGAATTGTGCAAACAAGAAGGAGGAAGTTTTCATTATTATAGTAATGGCAAAGTTGTTTGTGTACGATGCAATGACAACAGACTCGTTACCGTTATATCAAATTTGGAAGGAGCATTGCTAACTCAAAGTGTAACATGATATTCTTGAAAATTGAAGCGGGGAGTTTCAATCAAACAACCTCGATTGATTAGATCGTATAATTAAAATATGGGTGATGTAGGTGTTTTGGATCATTTGCTTGGAAGATATCATCCAGTACTTCGATGATAAAATGGTGGTGAAATTTGTTTCCAAAGGAATTAAATAAGGCTGTTGTTGATGCTGAGAGACTGCATTGTCATGCAGTAGGCTCAAAAGGAAGCCCTAAGCCATTAGGAGTTTTGTCGTGAAATTGCAACTGTTGCCATAAAAGTTGGATTTGATGTTTTGAGAAAGGGAATAAGTATCCTACTGCTCCAGTAAAGTATGAACACCATCACCTCATCCAGTAGCTATTGCATTTCGTCTAGTACTCAAGGAAGATGCTCAAATTATCAAAAAGCATAAAGAAATGGTGTGAATATTATGGAAAGCGTATGAATGAAAAATGTTTTCAGGCCTTTCATAAACATTTTTCTGTTAGTGACTAGTTAACATGTTCCTAAAATAGAAAAAAATTTTTACTTTAGCTTGTTTTCTTTGTTATCTTATGTGTGTAGTGCTGGTATGGTCTGGAAAGAAAAATTCGTCAAAATGTGCAAATGTTATTCGTACTGCCAACGTTCCACAGGTGGAACATACCTGTAACTCCACTTCTATTATACATAACATCCCCTATTTCGGCACACAACCTTAGAATTAATCGAAATCGTCTCAAAAAAATCATTACATTGCTTTTAAAATTTTAAAGACCAAGGGAAATCTTGTCTTGAATTTTCTATAATGAAGATCAGATTTAAGAAAAATACAATTCGCCATAAAATTCAAGACGGATTGTCTTTGTTCTTTAAAACTTTAAAAGCAATGTAGCAACTCTTTCATGAAGATGGTCATAGACGGTGACCGAAACTTTGATTGTTATAATTTTATTTTAATGTTTGTTTAGTTTTTAACTTTACGACATTTTGTATATGCCATTTAGTAAACTTGCTATTTTTTTATTTTTACATTAATATTGAAAAATTTTATTTCTCTAACATGAAAAAGCAATGTAATAAACTCACATACTTTACGCTGTAAAACAAAATTAACTGTTTATTTTATATTTTTTATGAATACTTATCTAAAAGCAAGCCGTTATATTAATATCTATAGATACCCCATTCTTTAAAGGCACTTTGTTTTATACGAATAAAAATATACACCTGATTTATTATGTAAATAACATTTCCTCTGTTACACATGCAAGAAAAAAAATCCTGCATTATTCCATAAATTTCAATAATTCCATAAATTCCATAAATTTTTAAAGTAAAACTGCGAGCATCCACTTTAAAAGTATTTAAGGGAAATCAATCATACTTTTTGTGCTCTGTTATAGTGTACTTTCAGTTAGAAAAAAAATCTATTACCGACTGGTTGGTATAATCAGTTCGTATAATTGGTACAGAGCGGAACTTATATTTCTTTCTAGCACTATCTTCAGAAGTTAATATATGAGCAAAATGTTTTCGTGAGTAAAGCTCATTGCAGTAATTTTTAAAGTAAATTAACTAGTCGTATTTTGGGAGATTTTCCTAATAAACTAAAAAAAAAAGGCTGAAAAAGGATTTGAATGGAAATTATATTTTCTAACTCACAAAGTTATTATTGCGCTTATTCTAAAAAGCTTGCCAACACTAATAAAAAATTATATTTTTCGAAATTCTTCTCTCCTTTTTAAAAATAGTTTACAAAAATTATTATACGAGAAAACTAAAAATATTTAACTATTAATTGAAAAAATAATAATATACAATTGAAAAATTATAATAAAAGAGCTGAACATTTACACCATTAAAAGTTCAATATTAAAGTGAAAATAAAAAAAGTTTACTAAATAATGTTTACAAAATATTGCAAAATTAAAAACAAAAAAAAAAGATTAAAATAAAATTATATCTATCAACGTTTCGGTCACCATCTATGACCATCTTCAGGAAAGAGTTATTACGTTGCTTTTAAACTTTTAAAGAACAAAGGAAATCTTGTCTTGAATTTTCTATAATTCAAGGTCAGATTCAAGATAAAATATAATTCGCCATAAAATTCAAAACGGATTGTCTTTATTCTTTAAAACTTTAAAAGCAATGTCATAACTCTTTCCTGAATATAGTCATAGATGATGACCGAAACGTTGATTGATATAATTTTATTTTTAAAGTTTGTTTAGTTTTTAGCTTTACAACATTTTGTAAACGCCATTTAGTAAACTTGCTTTTTTTTTAACGTTAATATTGAAAAATTATATTTTACATGAAAAAATAATAATGTAACATGAAAAAATAATATAATAAACCAACTTACATTATCTCTCTATTCTAAAAAATGTAACTTACACTGGCACCGCCGCCGCCGCCGGTTTTGAATTTTTTGTGACCGGAAGTCTTTCTCCGTTAATATTAAGAAAAATACTGCATGCAAAAATATGAAAATCGGCGGTGTTATAGAGAAATGTTTGATAAATACGCTGGTGTAAACAGTTTTCAAATCGAATAATTATTTTAAGAGATGTTTAATGCTAAAGTTGGACAAAATCGTTCCATTAAAAAATTTTTATAGGAGCAAAAACTATATATGGGAATTAATTCATTTTTAGATCATTTTATACGTTAGAATTTCCCGGTGTGCAGACTGCATTCACTTTTTTAATTTGATTCATTTTTTGAGGTTTTATTTCTATTTTAAATTCAAATTTTCAGCATTTCGAGAATTCATATGCGAAAATTAAAAACATTTAACTATTAATTGAAAAATTCCTAATTTACAATTGAAAAATTATAATTGAAGAGCTCAACATTTACAGCATTAAAAGTTCAATATTAAAGTGAAAATAAAAAAATCGCAAGTTTAATAAATGATGTTTACAAAATGTTATACAGTTAAAAACTAAACAAATATTAAAATAAATTTATCATAATCAACGTTTTGGTCATCACCTGTGTCCATTTTCAGGAAAGAGTTATTACATTGCCTTTTAAACTTTTGAAGAACAAAGGCAATCTTGTCTTGAATTTTCTATAATTAAAGATCAGATTCAAGATAAAATACAATTCACCATAAAATTCAAGACGGATTGTCTTTGTTCTTTAAAAATTTAAAAGCAATGCAACAACTCTTTCCTGAAGATATGGTCATATATGGTGACCGAAACGTTGATTGTCATAATTTTATTTTAATCTTTGTTTAGTTTTTAACTTTGGAACATTTTGTATACGCCATTTGGTAAACTTGCTATCTTTTTAATTTTTACGTGATTATATTTTGCTGACATGAAACAATAATATAATAAACCTACTTACATTATTTTGTAAAACAAAATTGTCTGTATTCTTTTCTTTTATGTTTTTTATGAACACTTATCTAAAAGCATGCAGTTATATTAATATCTATAGATACCCCCATCCTGTGTTTTATACGGATAAAAATGTTATGCCTGATTTATCCTTCTATACATAAAAAAAATGCAACACTTCGGAAATGGACCAATGAAAATCTGCGTAGATACCGCGAAAGACGTCTGATTGGTCAGAGCTTTCTGGAGCTATAAGAGGTTTTACCAAGGAGACACCCGGCTCTGTCGCCAAAAGTGTCGCCAACTTGGGGCTATTTTCAGTATTTCTCCAAATTTCCATAGACTCCCATTGAAATACAATAGGGTTTACTTGCTTGCTTGCAGAAAATCAACAAATTCAGATATTGCAATGCAACAAAAACTAATATAGCTTATGAATAGAGCTTAATTGAACTAACATTATTTTTAAGCACAAACAATAAGCTAGGGTTGGCTAGAAAATAGGGATTGCTTCACGATTACGCGGGGGGTTGGTGAGCGTAGCGAGCAAGGTGGCGGAGCTTTCTTAGTTATGTAAATAAAACTTCCTCTCTTATAAACCTCTCTTATAAACCCTACTTCCTCTCTCTTTTTTTATACACACGTAAGTAAAAAAAAAATAATAATAACAATAAAGCATACATTGTTTTCAAGAAATTTTAAAGTAAAACTACGAGTATCCACTTTAAAAGTATTTAAAGAAATCAGTCATACTGTTTGTGCTCTATTACAGTGTACATTCAGTTAGAAAAAAATCTATTATCGACTGATTGGTATAATTAATTCGTATAATTGGAACAGACCTGAACTTATATTTCTTTCTAGCACTGTCTTCAGCAATTAATACATGAGGAAAATGTTTTCGTGAGTAAAGCTCATTGCAGTAATTTTTAAAGTAAATTAACTGTTCGTATTTTGGGAGACTTCATAATAAACAAAAAACAAGAAATTGCAGAAAAAAGGTTTGAATGGAAATTATATTTTCTAACTCACAAAATTTTTATTGCGCTTATGTCAAAAAAATTGCCAACACGGACAAAAAAGTGTATAATTCGAAATATTTCTCTCCTTTTTAAAAATAGTTTTAAAAAAATATTATATGAGAAAACTAAAAACATTTAACTATTATAATTAGAAAATTCTTAAATTACAAAAATTATACTTTTGTGACATGAAAAAACAATATAATAAACCAACATACTTTGTGTTGTAAAACAAAATTATCTGTTTACCTTATTTTATACTTTTTATGAATACTTATCTAAAAGCAAGCCGTTATATTAATATCCATAGATACCCCATTTTTTAAAGGCACTCTTTTTTTATACGGATAAAAATACACACCTGATTTATTATGCAAATAAAACTTCCTCTGTTACGCATGCAAGTAAAAAAATAAATAAATAAATAAAACGTACATTATTCTCAATAATTTTTTAAGTAAAACTACGAGCATCCACTTTAAAAGTATTTAAAGGAAATCAATCATACTTTTTGTGCTCTATATACTTGCACTAAATCTACTCACGCACATGCATAATCAAAAATTCACCACCGTTTAAATTCTCAAAACATCCCGTCTTTAGAAACTTAAAAGGGGAGAAAAAAGAAGAATATTCACGCAGCTATAAGGAAAAAAGTGTTTCTCAGTGCGTGCTTCAGAGGAAATTTCGGAAACTATTGAAAAAAGTTCTAAAGTAAAATCCAATCTCCAGTGCAAAGTGTTCGAACGAAGGCATTTGGAAAAACGTGATGCTGTGACTATAACTACGTAAAAGACAGGTTTTCTGCTGGCAAACTGCCACTCCGTATGCCTTCTATTGTTTAAGAAAGAAACTCTTGGATTTTCGACAACTTAGACTGTTTTTTGCCTGCATTCTGGCAACAAAAATATTGTCCAGAAGATATTAGTGAATGTTTTGGTCGAAAGCAATCAATGTAATGGGTGTATTTCGGAGGTGGCCCCGAAACATGTTAGGTGCTTTAGAAGCGTTCTTAGTTTCTAATAGTTCTTTTGTTTTATCGAAAGTTTCCTTTTATATATAACACTGAGCCATTTTGGGGAAAAGTTTGGTTATTTATTTATTTATAAAGATGAATGTCGGCCCCATAACTTAGTGTGGCGATTATACGAGAGCAAAAGTGTATATGCAATGCTTTTATATTTTGCGCATGCAAATTTATATAAATAATTCATTGCGAGTTAAAAGAAGTGAAATATCATATCGCATAGCTTTTATAATAAAAAGTAAATGGAAAAAAGCAAAATTGTGTTATGCTTTATTTGAACTAGAAAATTTGATGCATTCATCGAATGTTAGAAATAAATTGTAAATTAATAGTAAACTATGAAAACAATTTTTTATAATTGAAATTTATTGAATATAAAATTCGACCTTACCTAACTGGAATTGATATTATATGTATAATTTTCGTTGACTTTTTCAACAAAATAAATAATATAAACTTTTCATTACCTTTTGTTTTCCAAATTATGGTTCGTTGGTTGGTTGTATAGGATTTTATGGCGCAAAGTCCCTCTAGAGATATGCTGCGGCAATTCCCAAATTATGAAGTCATGAAAATTTGATCTTCTAAAGGATTTTTCTTGAATTTTTGAAACTACATTAAAAGATTTACAAAATCATTTAATAAATTTTAGAAGGATTTGGCCAATTAAAATTAATAATTTAAATTTGAATTTATTGGGATTTTGTTTAATATTTATAACTCCACTCAAATATTTTATTTTAAGTTTTTTTTTTTAGTATTTTATAGAATTAGGAAATGTACAAATGTAATGCAGTTACAATAGAAATATGGAAATATTTCCTAACTGAAATCGAGAAAGCTGAAAAGATGCAGATGAAAAAAGAAATCGTCCTTTTAAAAATATTTTTGTTTTGTGCAATAAATAATGCTTTTGGAACAAGATAAACTAAAGTATCTATAACTCATTCTAAACTGTATTACTACTAATCGATGTATTAAATAAACTTTATAACAAGTTATTTTAATGGTACTTTAAAATACCGTTGGGGCATAAAGTGTTAAAAGAGCAAATAAATAAAAAAATGCTACATTCATCTTTAAAATGTTAAACTTAAAATTACACTATGTGCAAATTACTTAAAAAATGACAAAATATTTAAAAAGGCGTTAAATTACCTTAATACTTCTTAGTACTTTCAACTATATGCATAGCCTTCGTCAGAGAATACAAAAATAGTATTATTAGCATCTTATTTTCAAATTTCACGTAGTTGGTGTCAAAAGGAGTGAAAGTGAAAGTCAATTTTTAGATCTGGAAAACATTGGGGAAAATAAAATTATGGATATAGAGGAAATGAAATATTACGTGTTTTATGATTCTTGAAGCAAACTGAACCAAGTTCAATTATCCGTGATTTAATTATCCGTGAATCAATAGAAATTCTTACTAAAGAAAATACTGTTTGTAATGACGTTTTATCCGACAACATACCCAGAATTTGGATCAGTTTAGTTAAAGAACCATGAAATACGTGATATTCCACTTCCCTCTATATCCAAATTTTTATTTTCACAATGTTTTCCGGATCTATAAATTGACTTTCCCTTTCACTCCTTTCGACACCAACTACGTGAAATTTGAAAATAAGATGCTAATAATACTATTTTTGTATTCTCTGACGAAGGCTATGCATATAGTTGAAAATACATTAGAACCTCTATTATCCGAAGTAATTGGGACCGACCCTCTTTCGGAAAATCGAAATTTTCAGATAACCGAGAATGCTTCAATTTTAAGATTAAGGAGAAATATATGCAATATTACGTATTATGGTAACAAGTGCTTAATAACAATAAATCAATAGCAAAATAGAAAAAAAAAGAATAAATTATCTGAATTTTAATTTTGAAATTAAGTACATTTTACATATTTCACAAGGGTTTGAAAAAATGTTTTTTTTATCGCAATTTCGATTGCCTTTGCTTTGAAGCTCTATCACGGAATTTTTTAATATTATTAGTTCACCAGTATCACAGTCTTTCTTCTGCTCCAGCCATGCCAAACCTTTTGTAAAACATTCAAAAGCTTCAGAATTGCTAATTTGTTCGTCCCACTCCGCAGCTTACGGGAGCTCAAGTTAAAATAAAAGGAACTCTGAGAAAGGGGATCGAAAATATTTATATGTACTCGTAGTTTGGAAAGGACCGCTTGCACGCCAGGAGTATGGTAGTTAAAAAAAAAAGAAAAGCTTTAAAAATTGATTTCGGTTAATCGAGAGTTTCGGTTAAAAGGGTTTCGGATAAAAGAGGTTCTTTTGTAATAAGCAGTATTAAAGTAATTTAACACCTTTTTAAATACTTTGTCATCTTTTAAGTAATTTGCACATAGTGTAATTTTAAGGGTTAAAAGAGGTTATGAATTAACAAACTCTTTACTGCAACAGATAAATTTTTCTCAATATTTTCAATGCAAGCAATGCCCATATAAAATAAATATTTTCAATATTTTGCTCCCAGAAGGTCTAATTTTGAGAACTTTAATAACAAAAAAGTAATTTTACTTCAATGCTCACATATACATTAAGAAGTCTGGAATTCTGAAATCGGTGTTGTAAGGCAAGATGAGTGTAATTGCTTCGTAAAGATTCGTGTTATTAAACTTGTCAAGTCTCTTGTATTTTGAGTTACATTATTACTGAATAGAAATTTTTGCTTTATTTAGTAACAACAATTTAGTCAATAAATAAAACGAAGATTACTATTCGGAAATAGAGATCTCAAAATAAGTGAGACGGCAGATAAATGTTAATCAGCGGAAAATGTAGTTTTATAACCGCATACAAAATATAAATATATTTTAAACCCTTTATCTACTGACGATATTTTTAAGTACCATTAAAATAACTTGTTATAAAATTCATTTAATACATCGATTAGTAGTAATACATTTTATAATGAGTTATAGGTGAATTACTTTATCCTGTTCGAAAAGCATTATTGGTTACACAATACAAAAATTTTTTTAAAAGGATGATTTGTTTTGCCTTTGCATCTTTTCAGCTTTCTTGGCTTCAGCTTTCTTCCGAATTTTTCAATTCGGAAATATTTCTATATTTGAATTGTAGGAACGTTATACTTGTACATTTCCTAATTCTACAAAATACTAAGAAAAATATTTTAAATAAAAGATTTGAGTGGGGTTATAAATATTGCACAAAACCCCTATAAATTAAAATTTAATTAATCCTTCTAAATCCTTCAATCCTTCTAAAATCATTCTAAAATTTATTAAATGATAATGTAGATATTCTAATGTAGTTTCAAAAATTCACGAAAAATACTTTAGAAGATAAAATTTTCACGAATTCATTATTCAGTACATAAAGGATTAATCATTTGTACAATAAAAGTTAATAATGTGTGTAATTCAGATAATTTATATCATAAGTAGTAAACTTATTACCATTCGGTTACATAAAAAAGAAGAGGCTAGTTTTTTCTTTATTTTACACTTATCATCACATTGCTAGTAAATAACTTCTTAAACATGGATATGAATTTAATCAATCTGAATTCTATAGTCTTTCTGTTTATATTTATTTATATTACTAGGGAGCTCGGCCCCTACGAGCTACGCTCGCCAACCCCCGTCCAGACACCGCAGACTCTAAATGCACGCTAATGTGATCGGCTTTAAAAAGATTTCGAAAGATTGAATTATAATTTAAAAAACAGTGGCGATCTCCCTATAAACGGATTTCTATTCATTTCTCTTTGATTGGGGAAATTTTAACGCCAAATCCGCTGCGGTACTACTTGATTATCCCGTCGACTAATTTCGCCAAATTATATAAATCTCCAAACCACTCGCCAAATTATACAAATTGACGTAATTTTTATTTTAAATAACGAAAGAACAAATAAATTAGTACAACATTAATAAAAATACAAATAAAACGTCGTAATAAAAATAAGTTGATGACGTAGACACGTGTAACAACATTTCAAAATAAGCTAATATAAAAGGAATTAAGTAAACAGAATCTTTGTCTACTGGTATTTTTTAACAAAGCGAAAAGAAAGTTCTTTTAAATGAGACATTTTAAATTAATCGTTTTTAATCTGACGTAATTTTGACCAAAGTATTCTTTCTCTTTTTAATATTCACGTGAAAATACTTGTGTTAGAAATAAAATATTATTTGCGCTTTCCTAAGAAAAATAGTTGAAAAGTATCCTCTCAAAATATCAAATAAATGTCTAGCGCAATTTGTAAATTTAAACCGTTTTGCAATATTATTTTGTGTTCATTTTATGTAATAACTGTAATGTGAGGTAAATATGACGTAATTTCTCCTATTTAAGACTTCTAACGCATGTTAATAAATTTATTATTTTACAAATTCCTTTCTCTCTTAAAATTCACGTGTAATTAATGTTTTTATGACGTAATTTTTAATAAGTTCCTGCTTTTTGTACATAATTATTTAATTCTAATCCCAAATGTTTTTTTCTGTTTATAATAGTCACGTGTAAATAAATTTTTAATTTATTACGCGTATAAATATTTTTTTTTTTTTTTTAAGCAAACATTATTGTTTCCGCTGTTTATACAGTTGGCAACAGTTTAAATTAATATCACTTTCTAAAATCTGTAAAAAAATATCTCTCGAAATGCTGAAAATTTGAATTTAAAATAGATATAAAACCTCAAAAAATGAGTCAAATTAAAAAAATAAATCAATTCTGCACACCGGGAAATTACAACGTAAAAAATGAACTAAAAATTATTAAATTCCGATGTATAGTTTTTGCTACTATAAAACTTTTTTAGTGGAACGATTTTGTCCAACTTTAGCATTAAATATCTCTTAAAATAATTCTTCGATTTGAAAACTGTCTGCATCAGCGTGTTTATCAAACATTTCTGTATAACACTACCGATTTTTATATTTTTTTACGCATTATTTTTCTCAATATTAACGAAAAAAGACCTCCGGTCACAAAAAATTCAAAACCGGCGGCGGTGACAGCGGTAGTTACTTTTTTTTAGAATAGAGAGATATATTTAAAAATAAACCACGAAGTTAGAGAAGATAAAGAAAGACTTTTTAATTACTTGATGATTTTTTTGTTTGTTTGTTTGTTTTTTCCAAACAATGCTTTATTTAAAGTTTCAGAAGCGATACAAAAGAAATAAAAAAAGGCCTAAAATACTATCGTAAAAATTTACAGAAAACTTATCAGAAATCTTAAAAATTTACTTTTCACACTAATAGGACCTCATTTTATACTAATAATTTTCACCCAGAATAGGGCGAGTGCATCAGCAATTGACCAATGAAGTATAAAAAGTCCTTCCGGCCAGTGCCGGGAGGAAGAGGTAGCTTTCATAATCCTTATTTAAAACAAGCCAACTTATATCATGCAAACACACGAAGCTCAATTTAGTGGCAACCGAATATAGGAGATTCAATACTAATTTTTATCAATATAATGAATGAGAATTTCGCGAAATTAGTCAGCTTTATCCAAGCTGCTTTTCTTTAAAGTAACTTATATTTGGCTGCCAAATTCGGCAATTTCTTAAAGTGCCTGTCATTTTAAGACAAGATGGTGGATGAGGCTAAGCAGTGAACTTGGTCGAGACCTTAGTAATTGCTGTGCACATGCTCACTCACATCGGAATCGGTTAATACATAGGAGTGCTGTCGCATGCAAAAAATTAGATTTTTCAAAATGTCACCCACAATAGAAATTGAAACTGCTATATCTGAGCCATTTTTTAAGGTAAAGACAAACAAAAAATGCTCCTGAATCCTTATATCAAGATCAAATACTTAAGAAAGAAACCTTTTTCAATTTCTAATTTTTTTGCACCTCACTTTAAATGTATATATATTTTTTAATTTAATGGCCGCCATTTTGAAACAAGATGGCTGATGAATCTGGCCAGCGAACTTGGTCGAGGTGTTGATGTATACTATCCACATGTCTTCTTACATCGAAATAGGCGAATACGTGTGTTATCGCGTGACAAATACAAGATCGTTTCAAAATGTTAGCCATGCTAGAAATTCAAAGTGCTATAAATCAACCATTTTTTAAGATATCAACAAAATAACAAATTTTCAGAAACAAAAACTGATCCGGAATCTTTGTATCAAGGCCAAACACATAAAAAAAATCTTTTTCATTTTCGAATTTTTTAATACCTCCTTTTGAATTTTAAATTTAATTTTTTTTAAATGGCAACCCTTTTGAAACAAGATGGCGAATGAAGCTGGCCAACGAACTCGGTCGAAACATTGGTATGTACTATGTACAGACCAAGTTACATCCAAATAGGTTCATAAATACTCCTGTTGTCGCGTGACAAAAATCAGGTCGTTTTTAAATGTCAGCCACAAGAGAAATTCAAAATGCTATTACTCAGCCATTTTTTTTAGATATAGACGAAAGAAAAACTGTTCCGGAATCTTTGTATTAAGGTCAAACACATACAAAAAAAATCTTTTTCATTTTCCAATTTTTTGGTATCTCATTTAAATTTTTTTATTTTTAATTTTTTTTAAATGGCCGCCATTTTGAAACAAGATGGCGGATGAAGCTGGCCAACGAACTCGGTCGAGATATTTGTATGTACTATGTACACACCAAGGTACATCCAAGTCGGTTCATAAATACGCCTGTTATTACGTGAGAAAAATCAGGCCGTTTCAAAATGTCAGCCACGCTAGAAATTCAAAATGCTATAACTCAGCCATTTCTTAAGATATAGACGAAACAAAAACTGCTCCCGAATCTTTTTATCAAGGTCAAACACATAAGAAGAAAATATTTTTTCAATTTTCAATTTTTGGTACCACATTTCAAATTTAAATTTTTCTTAAAAGTTTAAATGGCCCGCCATTTTTAAACAAAATGGCGGGTGAAGCTGGCCAACGAACCCGGTCGAGACATTGGTATGTACTATGTATAAACGAAGTTACATCCAAATCGGTTCATAAATACGCCTTTTATCGCGTGACAAAATTCAGGACGTTTCAAAATGTCAGTCACGCTAGAAATTCAAAATGCTATAACTCAGCCATTTTTTAAGATATAGACGAAAGAAAAACTGCTCCGAAATCTTTGTATAAAGGTCAAATACATAAGAAAAAAATATTTTTCCATTTTCAATTTTTTGGTACCACATTTCAAATTTTAAATTTTTAAAAAATTTTTAAATGGCCGCCATTTTTAAACAAAATGGCGGATGAAGCTGGCCAACGAACTCGGTTGAGAGATTGGTATGTACTATGTACATACCGAATTACATCCAAATCGGTTCATAAATACGCCTTTTATCGCGTGACAAATTTCAGGACGTTTCAAAATGTCAGTCACGCTAGAAATTCAAAATGCTATAACTCAGCCAATTTTTAAGATATAGACGAAACAAAAACTGCTCCGGAATCTTTGTATAAAGGTCAAATACATAAGAAAAAAATATTTTTCCATTTTTAATTTTTTGGTACCACATTTCAAGTTTTAAATTTTTTTTAAAATTTTAAATGGCCGCCATTTTGAAACAAAACGGCGGATGAAGCTGGCCAACGAACTCGGTCGAGACATTGGTATGTACTATGTACACACCGAATTACATCGAAATCGGTTCATAATTACGGGAGTTACAGTGTGACATGGGTCAGATATATATCAATTTTGAACGGAGGGTGGTTTCGGGGTCTGGGGGGTCATGATCGATGAAAATATACCAAAATTTTTTGAAATCGCTTTCCTCCGAACGGCTGCAATAGGTAGCTTTTTTGTAAAGAATGCTACCTAAAATGGCAGAAAACAAGAATTAATGGATATCTATACTATGGTTATTAAAAAATATGTCTAATATTCAATGGTTATTTGCAAGTTTTTGTTGCATCTAAATGTGCATTAATGTTAATGTAGAACATTAAAAATATTTTTACTTTCCTATCTTTACCATTTTTTAAGTTATTGTGCTTCAAAATGCTTTTTCACTTTTGAATTACCTGTTATAGAGATGTTTTTTAGCAGCAAATTTTAATACAAGCATTTTATTTTTTTTTCTATAGAAAAAGAAGTGGTCAATTGTTAGGTGTAATCTCATTTTCTAAGTTACACTGTAAATAATTTATATTATAGAAAATAAAATAGGAAAATGTTTTCAGATTATGAATTGTGATACCTTAAAAAGCATTTAGGGAAATCTGCAGAAAAATATTTCCGTAATTTAAAACTTGACGAAATTTCCAATTTATGGTCAATTACTAGTTCACTCAACCTCTTTTCTTTATCAATTTAGGTTACTTCTTATTGGTGAGAGAAAAAAAGAATGAAATATTTTGTTTTTAGCTGTGAAAATGTTAAATTAAGTGTTAAATCAATGTACAGAGAAATATTATCTCTCTATTCTAAAAAAAAGTAACTACCGCTGTCACCGCCGCCGCCGCCGCCGCCGCCGGTTTTGAATTTTTTGTGACCGGAGGTCTTTCTTCGTTAATATTGAGAAAAATAATGCATACAAAAATATAAAAATCAGTGGTTTTATACAGAAATGTTTGATAAACACACTGATGCAGACAGTTTTCAAATCGAAGAATTATTTTAAGAGATATTTAATACTAAATTTGGACAAAATCGTTCCACTAAAAAAGTTTTATAGCAGCAAAAACTATACATGGCAGTGTAATCATTTTTAGATCATTTTATGCGTTAGAATTTGCTGGAATGCAGATTGCATTAATTTTTTTATTTTGACTCATTTTTTCAGATTTATTTCTATTTTAAATTCAAATTTTCAGCATTTCTAGAGATATTTTTTACAGATTTCAGAAAATTGTACTAATTTAAACTGTTGCCAACTGTATAAAAAGCGCAAGCAATAATGTTTGCTTCAAATTAAAAATTTATTTACACGTGACTATTATAAACAGGAAAAAAACTTTCAAATTAGAATTAAATAAGTACTTATAAAAAGCAGGAACTTATTAAAAATTACGTCATAAAAATTATACACGTGAATTTTAAAAGAGAAAGGATATTGTAAAATAATAAATTCATTAACATGCGTTAGAAGTCTTAGGAGAAATTACGTCATGTTTACGTCACATTATAGTTATTACATAAAATGAACACAAAATAATATTGCAAAAAAGTTTAAATTTAGAAATTGCGCTAGACATTTATTTAATATTTTGAGAGGATATTTTCAACTATTTTTGTTAGGAAAGCGCAAATAATATTTCATTGCTAACAAAAGTACTTTCACGCGATTATTTAAAAGAGAAAGAATAGCTTTGGTAAAAATTACGTCAGATTAAAAACGATTAATTTAAAATGTCTCATTCAAAAGAACTTTCTTTTCGCTTTGTTAAAAAATACCAGGAGACAAAGACTCTGTTTACTTAATTCCTTTTATATTAGCTTATTTTGAAATGTTGTTACACGTGTCTACGTCATCAAGTTATTTTTATTTCGACGTTTTATTTGTATTTTTATTAATGTTGTACGAATTTATTTGTTCTTTCGTTATTTAAAATAAAAATTATGTCAATTTGTATAATTTGGCGAGTGGTTTGACGATTTATATAATTTGGCGAAATTGGTCGACGGGATAATCAAGTAGTACTGCAGCGGATTTGGCGTTAAAATTCCCCAATCAAAGAGAAATGAATAGAAATTCGTTTATAGGGAGATCGCCACTGTTTTTAAAATTATAATTCAATCTTTCGAAATCTTTTTAAAGCCGATCAAATTAGCTTGCATTTAGAGCCTGCGGTGTCTGGACGGGGATTGGCGAGCGTAGCTCGTAGGGGGCCGAGCCCCCTAGTTATATAAACAGAAAAACTAATTTTTAAGAAGATTAGGTGCATACCTACAACCATTCTGAGTTTTCAACCGCATTTCACAAAACTTAAAGAAAAATTCAAAATGTACAAGAAAAAACACCTTATTTGAATTTGAAATCGAATCTATTGAATGTTCGATGAATTACGATCATTTATAAGAAGTTATTTTTTAATTGCGCGAACTTTCATATTTTGGAAGCCAACTGAATAGGTAACTTCAATAAAAATTCCAGTTCAATATCTCAAAAATACAGAAAGTTATAGACGACATCATGAGTGACTTTTAAGATATTTCCTAAAAATAGTTGGATGATAAGAGATTTTCCCCAAATTACGTTTTCTATGTAACTACCCTGCAATTCCCCATGAAAAAATACAATTCTGAGAAACGCAGCTTAATCACCCAAATACTTTTGGAAACGAAATAAAAAGCCACTCACTAAATCGCCAATATCTTGAGATTTCGAGACCATTTTTTTGTGATAATGAACGGGAATTTTTTGTAACTAGCCCTATGCCGAGTGATTCAAAATAACGGTTAAGATGATTAACTTTTAATCTGATTATTATAAGAAACTTACTTCCAATTACAAAACATTTACAAATCAAGTGTAACTTTTAGATGTGGTATTGAAGCATAATTTATCCTTGAATTTACAAAGGACTGCATTAAAATACGAAACTTAATTTTTTAGACAGCTTCTTTTTCCTATAACTTACATTTAGAGGAAAGTTGTTCTGCGCTAAAGAAAGGACATCAAAACATTTCACTCTTTTTCATTCAAAACTTACCGAGTTATGTAACCTTACATTTTATCAATATATAGTGTTTTACGGAATTAAAAACGGAAAGCCGTTTAGGCAGGATAGCACTGAAATATCATAGTAATTATTTTATGGTAAAAGAATGGAATATTTTTAATATACGGATGTTCATAAAAAATTGTCTCAGTTTCAACGGGATATTTTAACAGCTTAATTTAGACTATTTACAACAAATCGTACACCAAATTGAAAATAAACAAACTTAGTTTTTCTTACAAATGTTCAATAGGTGCAACTTTAGTTATACGGATACACCCAACCTAAAGTCCAATTCTTCACACACTTCGGTTAACAAGTCCGGAGTAATGGAAGCAATAGCCTCTTCAATTCTGTGTGGCATATCCGACAAATCATTATTTAGTGGTGGAAAGCATACATGATCTTTCATAAAGTCCCACAGGAAACTAGTCGGATGTACCAATCCCAAAACTTTCTTCTATCTCATACATGTTAATACTTCAAAATTCGCTATCACACTGCCAAAATTAAATGACAATCTATGCATCTCATGAGGATTCTAAAGATATGAAATTCCGTGCATTAGTTCTTGAGATATGACTATCGCTGAAATCGTTAAATCCAACAAAATGCTACTTAGCAGCGCCACCTATTGGGTGATTTATACCAAATCCTAATTAGCAACAATTTATGTCAACGTCTGACTGAATCTGAAGTTTGGAGAAAATCCGTGCATTAGTTTTTGAGATAGAGCTATTGCGAAAATCGTGAAAATTCCTGCATAGCAGCACAACCTATTGGGTAATTAACACCAAGACCTAATTAACAACAACTTGTGTCAACATGTAACTAAATCTGAAGTTAGATGAAAATTCGTTCATTAGTTCTATAGATAGAGCTATTGAGGCAATCGTGAAAAAGGCAGCACAGAAGCGCAACCTGTTGGACGATTTACACCAACACATAATCAGTAGCAAGTCATATCAAGGACTCACTGAATCTGAAGTTTGATGAAAATCCGTGCGTTAGTTCTTAAGATAGAGCTATTGGGGAAATCGTGTAAATCGTACAAAATTCATCATAACAGCGCCACCTGTTGGGCGATTTACACCAAAACGTAATCAGCATCAATTCATATCAAGGACTAACTAAATCTGAAGTTTGATCAAAATCCGTGCTTTAGTTCTTGAGATAGAGCTATTGCGAAAATCGTGAAAAATGCAGCATAGCAGCGCCACCTGTTGAGCGATTTACACTAAAAACTAATCAGCATCAATTTGTATTAGGGACTAACTGAATATAAATTTTTATTTAATTCCGTGCATTAGTTCTTGAGATAGAGCGCCCACAAAATTTGTGTCACATACACACAGTCAGACAGACAGACTCACAGACAGACATTTTGTAAAAACATGTTTTTTTTAATCTCTGACCCCTAAAACGTGTAAATCCGTCGAAAACCGGAATTCGAAAATTTTCATGAATCCAATACTTTCTTCTTGTAAAGATAGAAGAAAGTAAAAAAAAAAAAAAAAAAAAGAACGCATTGTTCTAACGGCTTTTAAATCTTCAGCCCAGCAATAACGCTTTACGCTCAGGAGTCGCCATTTTGCGCATGTGGCACTGCAAGCGAGTCAATAACAAAGCAACATTCGCGCATGCTCTTATGTAAAACTGTTTGAGTTACTCTTTATTTGTGACCTTGGACCAATACTCTACAACGCTTACACTTCATACTATTAATATTTATAACTAGGACATCTTTTTATGGACACCCTGTATTTCTTAGTCAAACGGGCAATAATTATCTAAACATACATAATAGGGAAAAGGCGGAGTTAGAAAAAAAATCGTATTTTAATATGTAAGCTCAAGGTCGCTGCGGTCTTCTGGTGTAGTAAACGCACCGTCCCTTCTGAACCCGCTGATCGATGTCCTAAACTTATAAAAAGTCGTTTTTAAAATTTCCCATTGGAATCTTTCGCGATCGATGCAATAATTATCTAAGCATACATAATAAGAAAAAGGTGGCATTTGAAAAAAAAATCGTTTTTTAATATGTAATGTGTAAGCTCAAAGTCGCTGCTGTCTTCTGGTGTAGTAAACGCACCGGCCCTTCTGAACCCGCTGATCGATGTCCTAAACTTATAAAAAGTCGTTTTTAAAATAAAATTTTCCATTGGAATCTTCCGCGATCGATGCAATAATTATCGAAACATACATAATAGGAAAAAGGTGGCGTTTGAAAAAAAAATCGTTTTTTAATATGTAATGTGTAAGCTCAAAGTCGCTGCTGTCTTCTGGTGTAGTAAACGCACCGGCCCTTCTGAACCCGCTGATCGATGTCCTAAACTTATAAAAAGTCGTTTTTAAAATTTCCCATTGGAATCTACCGCGATCAATGCAATAATTATCTAAACATACATAATAAGAAAAAGGTGGCGTTTGAAAAAAAAAATCGTATTTTAATATGTAATGTGTAAGCTCAAAGTCGCTGCTGTCTTCTGGTGTAGTAAACGCACCGGCCCTTCTGAACCCGCTGATCGATGTCCTAAACTTATAAAAAGTCGTTTTTTAAATTTCCCATTGGAATCTTCCGCGATCGATGCAATAAATATCTAAACATACATAATAAGAAAAAAGGTGGCGTTTGAAAAAAAAAATCGTATTTTAATATGTAATGTGTAAGCTCAAAGTCGCTGCTGTCTTCTGGTGTAGCAAACGCACCGGCCCTTCTGAACCCGCTGATCGATGTCCTAAACTTATAAAAAGCCGTTTTTAAAATAAAATTTCCCATTGGAATCTTCCGCGATCGATGCAATAATTATCGAAACATACATAATAGGAAAAAGGTGGCGTTTGAAAAAAAATCGTTTTTTAATATGTAATGTGTAAGCTCAAAGTCGCTGCTGTCTTCTGGTGTAGTAAACGCACCGGCCCTTCTGAACCCGCTGATCGATGTCCTAAACTTATAAAAAGTCGTTTTTAAAATTTCCCATTGGAATCTACCGCGATCAATGCAATAATTATCTAAACATACATAATAAGAAAAAGGTGGCGTTTGAAAAAAAAATCGTATTTTAATATGTAATGTGTAAGCTCAAAGTCGCTGCTGTCTTCTGGTGTAGTAAACGCACCGGCCCTTCTGAACCCGCTGATCGATGTCCTAAACTTATATAAAGTCGTTTTTAAAATTTCCCATTGGAATCTACCGCGATCAATGCAATAATTATCTAAACATACATAATAAGAAAAAGGTGGCGTTTGAAAAAAAAATCGTATTTTAATATGTAATGTGTAAGCTCAAAGTCGCTGCTGTCTTCTGGTGTAGTAAACGCACCGGCCCTTCTGAACCCGCTGATCGATGTCCTAAACTTATAAAAAGTCGTTTTTAAAATTTCCCATTGGAATCTTCCGCGATCGATGCAATAACTATCTAAACATACATAATAAGAAAAAAGGTGGCGTTTGAAAAAAAAAATCGTATTTTAATATGTAATGTGTAAGCTCAAAGTCGCTGCTGTCTTCTGGTGTAGCAAACGCACCGGCCCTTCTGAACCCGCTGATCGATGTCCTAAACTTATAAAAAGTCGTTTTTAAAATAAAATTTCCCATTGGAATCTTCCGCGATCGATGCAATAATTATCGAAACATACATAATAGGAAAAAGGTGGCGTTTGAAAAAAAAAATCGTTTTTTAATATGTAATGTGTAAGCTCAAAGTCGCTGCTGTCTTCTGGTGTAGTAAACGCACCGGCCCTTCTGAACCCGCTGATCGATGTCCTAAACTTATAAAAAGTCGTTTTTAAAATTTCCCATTGGAATCTTCCGCGATCGATGCAATAACTATCTAAACATACATAATAAGAAAAAAGGTGGCGTTTGAAAAAAAAAAATCGTATTTTAATATGTAATGTGTAAGCTCAAAGTCGCTGCTGTCTTCTGGTGTAGTAAACGCACCGGCCTTTCTGAACCCGCTGATCGATGTCCTAAACTTATAAAAAGTCGTTTTACAAATAAAATTTCCCATTGGAATCTTCCGCGATCGATGCAATAATTATCGAAACATACATAATAGGAAAAAGGTGGCGTTTGAAAAAAAAATCGTTTTTTAATATGTAATGTGTAAGCTCAAAGTCGCTGCTGTCTTCTGGTGTAGTAAACGCACCGGCCCTTCTGAACCCGCTGATCGATGTCCTAAACTTATAAAAAGTCGTTTTTAAAATTTCCCATTGGAATCTACCGCGATCAATGCAATAATTATCTAAACATACATAATAAGAAAAAGGTGGCGTTTGAAAAAAAAATCGTATTTTAATATGTAAAGTGTAAGCTCAAAGTCGCTGCTGTCTTCCGGTGTAGTAAACGCACCGGCCCTTCTGAACCCGCTGATCGATGTCCTAAACTTATAAAAAGTCGTTTTTAAAATAAAATTTTCCATTGGAATCTTCCGCGATCGATGCAATAATTATCGAAACATACATAATAGGAAAAAGGTGGCGTTTGAAAAAAAAATCGTTTTTTAATATGTAATGTGTAAGCTCAAAATCGCTGCTGTCTTCTGGTGTAGTAAACGCACCGGCCCTTCTGAACCCACTGATCGATGTCCTAAACTTATAAAAAGTCGTTTTTAAAATTTCCCATTGGAATCTACCGCGATCAATGCAATAATTATCTAAACATACATAATAAGAAAAATGTGGCGTTTGAAAAAAAAATCGTATTTTAATATGTAATGTGTAAGCTCAAAGTCGCTGCTGTCTTCTGGTGTAGTAAACGCACCGGCCCTTCTGAACCCGCTGATCGATGTCCTAAACTTATAAAAAGTCGTTTTTTAAATTTCCCATTGGAATCTACCGCGATCAATGCAATAATTATCTAAACATACATAATAAGAAAAAGGTGGCGTTTGAAAAAAAAATCGTATTTTAATATGTAATGTGTAAGCTCAAAGTCGCTGCTGTCTTCTGGTGTAGTAAACGCACCGGCCCTTCTGAACCCGCTGATCGATGTCCTAAACTTATAAAAAGTCGTTTTTAAAATTTCCCATTGGAATCTTCCGCGATCGATGCAATAACTATCTAAACATACATAATAAGAAAAAAGGTGGCGTTTGAAAAAAAAAATCGTATTTTAATATGTAATGTGTAAGCTCAAAGTCGCTGCTGTCTTCTGGTGTAGCAAACGCACCGGCCCTTCTGAACCCGCTGATCGATGTCCTAAACTTAAAAAAAGTCGTTTTTAAAATAAAATTTCCCATTGGAATCTTCCGCGATCGATGCAATAATTATCGAAACATACATAATAGGAAAAAGGTGGCGTTTGAAAAAAAATCGTTTTTTAATATGTAATGTGTAAGCTCAAAGTCGCTGCTGTCTTCTGGTGTAGTAAACACACCGGCACTTCTGAACCCGCTGATCGATGTCCTAAACTTATAAAAAGTCGTTTTTAAAATAAAATTTCCCATTGGAATCTTCCGCGATCGATGCAATAATTATCGAAACATACATAATAGGAAAAAGGTGGCGTTTGAAAAAAAAATCGTTTTTTAATATGTAATGTGTAAGCTCAAAGTCGCTGCTGTCTTCTGGTGTAGTAAACGCACCGGCCCTTCTGAACCCGCTGATCGATGTCCTAAACTTATAAAAAGTCGTTTTTAAAATTTCCCATTGGAATCTACCGCGATCAATGCAATAATTATCTAAACATACATAATAAGAAAAAGGTGGCGTTTGAAAAAAAAATCGTTTTTTAATATGTAATGTGTAAGCTCAAAGTCGCTGCTGTCTTCTGGTGTAGTAAACGCACCGGCCCTTCTGAACCCGCTGATCGATGTCCTAAACTTATAAAAAGTCGTTTTTAAAATAAAATTTCCCATTGGAATCTTCCGCGATCGATGCAATAATTATCGAAACATACATAATAGGAAAAAGGGGCGTTTGAAAAAAAAATCGTTTTTTAATATGTAATGTGTAAGCTCAAAGTCGCTGCTGTCTTCTGGTGTAGTAAACGCACCGGCCCTTCTGAACCCGCTGATCGATGTCCTAAACTTATAAAAAGTCGTTTTTAAAATTTCCCATTGGAATCTACCGCGATCAATGCAATAATTATCTAAACATACATAATAAGAAAAAGGTGGCGTTTGAAAAAAAAATCGTATTTTAATATGTAATGTGTAAGCTCAAAGTCGCTGCTGTCTTCTGGTGTAGTAAACGCACCGGCCCTTCTGAACCCGCTGATCGATGTCCTAAACTTATAAAAAGTCGTTTTTAAAATTTCCCATTGGAATCTACCGCGATCAATGCAATAATTATCTAAACATACATAATAAGAAAAAGGTGGCGTTTGAAAAAAAAAATCGTATTTTAATATGTAATGTGTAAGCTCAAAGTCGCTGCTGTCTTCTGGTGTAGTAAACGCACCGGCCCTTCTGAACCCGCTGATCGATGTCCTAAACTTATAAAAAGTCGTTTTTTAAATTTCCCATTGGAATCTTCCGCGATCGATGCAATAACTATCTAAACATACATAATAAGAAAAAAGGTGGCGTTTGAAAAAAAAAATCGTATTTTAATATGTAATGTGTAAGCTCAAAGTCGCTGCTGTCTTCTGGTGTAGCAAACGCACCGGCCCTTCTGAACCCGCTGATCGATGTCCTAAACTTATAAAAAGTCGTTTTTAAAATAATATTTCCCATTGGAATCTTCCGCGATCGATGCAATAATTATCGAAACATACATAATAGGAAAAAGGTGGCGTTTGAAAAAAAAATCGTTTTTTAATATGTAATGTGTAAGCTCAAAGTCGCTGCTGTCTTCTGGTGTAGTAAACGCACCGGCCCTTCTGAACCCGCTGATCGATGTCCTAAACTTATAAAAAGTCGTTTTTAAAATTTCCCATTGGAATGTACCGCGATCAATGCAATAATTATCTAAACATACATAATAAGAAAAAGGTGGCGTTTGAAAAAAAAATCGTATTTTAATATGTAATGTGTAAGCTCAAAGTCGCTGCTGTCTTCTGGTGTAGTAAACGCACCGGCCCTTCTGAACCCGCTGATCGATGTCCTAAACTTATAAAAAGTCGTTTTTAAAATTTCCCATTGGAATCTACCTCGATCAATGCAATAATTATCTAAACATACATAATAAGAAAAAGGTGGCGTTTGAAAAAAAAATCGTATTTTAATATGTAATGTGTAAGCTCAAAGTCGCTGCTGTCTTCTGGTGTAGTAAACGCACCGGCCCTTCTGAACCCGCTGATCGATGTCCTAAACTTATAAAAAGTCGTTTTTAAAATTTCCCATTGGAATCTTCCGCGATCGATGCAATAACTATCTAAACATACATAATAAGAAAAAAGGTGGCGTTTGAAAAAAAAAATCGTATTTTAATATGTCATGTGTAAGCTCAAAGTCGCTGCTGTCTTCTGGTGTAGCAAACGCACCGGCCCTTCTGAACCCGCTGATCGATGTCCTAAACATATAAAAAGTCGTTTTTAAAATAAAATTTCCCATTGGAATCTTCCGCGATCGATGCAATAATTATCGAAACATACATAATAGGAAAAAGGTGGCGTTTGAAAAAAAAATCGTTTTTTAATATGTAATGTGTAAGCTCAAAGTCGCTGCTGTCTTCTGGTGTAGTAAACGCACCGGCCCTTCTGAACCCGCTGATCGATGTCCTAAACTTATAAAAAGTCGTTTTTAAAATTTCCCATTGGAATCTTCCGCGATCGATGCAATAACTATCTAAACATACATAATAAGAAAAAAGGTGGCGTTTGAAAAAAAAAATCGTATTTTAATATGTAATGTGTAAGCTCAAAGTCGCTGCTGTCTTCTGGTGTAGTAAACGCACCGGCCCTTCTGAACCCGCTGATCGATGTCCTAAACTTATAAAAAGTCGTTTTTCAAATAAAATTTCCCATTGGAATCTTCCGCGATCGATGCAATAATTATCGAAACATACATAATAGGAAAAAGGTGGCGTTTGAAAAAAAAATCGTTTTTTAATATGTAATGTGTAAGCTCAAAGTCGCTGCTGTCTTCTGGTGTAGTAAACGCACCGGCCCTTCTGAACCCGCTGATCGATGTCCTAAACTTATAAAAAGTCGTTTTTAAAATTTCCCATTGGAATCTTCCGCGATCGATGCAATAACTATCTAAACATACATAATAAGAAAAAAGGTGGCGTTTGAAAAAAAAAATCGTATTTTAATATGTAATGTGTAAGCTCAAAGTCGCTGCTGTCTTCTGGTGTAGTAAACGCACCGGCCCTTCTGAACCCGCTGATCGATGTCCTAAACTTATAAAAAGTCGTTTTTCAAATAAAATTTCCCATTGGAATCTTCCGCGATCGATGCAATAATTATCGAAACATACATAATAGGAAAAAGGTGGCGTTTGAAAACAAAAATCGTATTTTAATATGTAATGTGTAAGCTCAAAGTCGCTGCTGTCTTCTGGTGTAGTAAACGCACCGGCCCTTCTGAACCCGCTGATCGATGTCCTAAACTTATAAAAAGTCGTTTTTAAAATTTCCCATTGGAATCTACCGCGATCAATGCAATAATTATCTAAACATACATAATAAGAAAAAGGTGGCGTTTGAAAAAAAAATCGTATTTTAATATGTAATGTGTAAGCTCAAAGTCGCTGCTGTCTTCTGGTGTAGTAAACGCACCGGCCCTTCTGAACCCGCTGATCGATGTCCTAAACTTATAAAAAGTCGTTTTTAAAATAAAATTTCCCATTGGAATCTTCCGCGATCGATGCAATAATTATCGAAACATACATAATAGGAAAAAGGTGGCGTTTGAAAAAAAAATCGTTTTTTAATATGTAATGTGTAAGCTCAAAGTCGCTGCTGTCTTCTGGTGTAGTAAACGCACCGGCCCTTCTGAACCCGCTGATCGATGTCCTAAACTTATAAAAAGTCGTTTTTAAAATTTCCCATTGGAATCTACCTCGATCAATGCAATAATTATCTAAACATACATAATAAGAAAAAGGTGGCGTTTGAAAAAAAAATCGTATTTTAATATGTAATGTGTAAGCTCAAAGTCGCTGCTGTCTTCTGGTGTAGTAAACGCACCGGCCCTTCTGAACCCGCTGATCGATGTCCTAAACTTATAAAAAGTCGTTTTTAAAATTTCCCATTGGAATCTTCCGCGATCGATGCAATAACTATCTAAACATACATAATAAGAAAAAAGGTGGCGTTTGAAAAAAAAAATCGTATTTTAATATGTCATGTGTAAGCTCAAAGTCGCTGCTGTCTTCTGGTGTAGCAAACGCACCGGCCCTTCTGAACCCGCTGATCGATGTCCTAAACATATAAAAAGTCGTTTTTAAAATAAAATTTCCCATTGGAATCTTCCGCGATCGATGCAATAATTATCGAAACATACATAATAGGAAAAAGGTGGCGTTTGAAAAAAAAATCGTTTTTTAATATGTAATGTGTAAGCTCAAAGTCGCTGCTGTCTTCTGGTGTAGTAAACGCACCGGCCCTTCTGAACCCGCTGATCGATGTCCTAAACTTATAAAAAGTCGTTTTTAAAATTTCCCATTGGAATCTTCCGCGATCGATGCAATAACTATCTAAACATACATAATAAGAAAAAAGGTGGCGTTTGAAAAAAAAAATCGTATTTTAATATGTAATGTGTAAGCTCAAAGTCGCTGCTGTCTTCTGGTGTAGTAAACGCACCGGCCCTTCTGAACCCGCTGATCGATGTCCTAAACTTATAAAAAGTCGTTTTTCAAATAAAATTTCCCATTGGAATCTTCCGCGATCGATGCAATAATTATCGAAACATACATAATAGGAAAAAGGTGGCGTTTGAAAAAAAAATCGTTTTTTAATATGTAATGTGTAAGCTCAAAGTCGCTGCTGTCTTCTGGTGTAGTAAACGCACCGGCCCTTCTGAACCCGCTGATCGATGTCCTAAACTTATAAAAAGTCGTTTTTAAAATTTCCCATTGGAATCTTCCGCGATCGATGCAATAACTATCTAAACATACATAATAAGAAAAAAGGTGGCGTTTGAAAAAAAAAATCGTATTTTAATATGTAATGTGTAAGCTCAAAGTCGCTGCTGTCTTCTGGTGTAGTAAACGCACCGGCCCTTCTGAACCCGCTGATCGATGTCCTAAACTTATAAAAAGTCGTTTTTCAAATAAAATTTCCCATTGGAATCTTCCGCGATCGATGCAATAATTATCGAAACATACATAATAGGAAAAAGGTGGCGTTTGAAAACAAAAATCGTATTTTAATATGTAATGTGTAAGCTCAAAGTCGCTGCTGTCTTCTGGTGTAGTAAACGCACCGGCCCTTCTGAACCCGCTGATCGATGTCCTAAACTTATAAAAAGTCGTTTTTAAAATTTCCCATTGGAATCTACCGCGATCAATGCAATAATTATCTAAACATACATAATAAGAAAAAGGTGGCGTTTGAAAACAAAAATCGTATTTTAATATGTAATGTGTATGCTCAAAGTCGCTGCTGTCTTCTGGTGTAGTAAACGCACCGGCCCTTCTGAACCCGCTGATCGATGTCCTAAACTTATAAAAAGTCGTTTTTAAAATAAAATTTCCCATTGGAATCTTCCGCGATCGATGCAATAATTATCGAAACATACATAATAGGAAAAAGGTGGCGTTTGAAAAAAAAATCGTTTTTTAATATGTAATGTGTAAGCTCAAAGTCGCTGCTGTCTTCTGGTGTAGTAAACGCACCGGCCCTTCTGAACCCACTGATCGATGTCCTAAACTTATAAAAAGTCGTTTTTAAAATTTCCCATTGGAATCTACAGCGATCAATGCAATAATTATCTAAACATACATAATAAGAAAAAGGTGGCGTTTGAAAAAAAAATCGTATTTTAATATGTAATGTGTAAGCTCAAAGTCGCTGCTGTCTTCTGGTGTAGTAAACGCACCGGCCCTTCTGAACCCGCTGATCGATGTCCTAAACTTATAAAAAGTCGTTTTTAAAATAAAATTTCCCATTGGAATCTTCCGCGATCGATGCAATAATTATCGAAACATACATAATAGGAAAAAGGTGGCGTTTGAAAAAAAAATCGTTTTTTAATATGTAATGTGTAAGCTCAAAGTCGCTGCTGTCTTCTGGTGTAGTAAACGCACCGGCCCTTCTGAACCCGCTGATCGATGTCCTAAACTTATAAAAAGTCGTTTTTAAAATTTCCCATTGGAATCTACCGCGATCAATGCAATAATTATCTAAACATACATAATAAGAAAAAGGTGGCGTTTGAAAAAAAAAATCGTATTTTAATATGTAATGTGTAAGCTCAAAGTCGCTGCTGTCTTCTGGTGTAGTAAACGCACCGGCCCTTCTGAACACGCTGATCGATGTCCTAAACTTATAAAAAGTCGTCTTTAAAATTTCCCATTGGAATCTTCTGCGATCGATGCAATAATTATCTCAACATACATAATAAGAAAAAGGTGGCGTTTGAAAAAAAAAATCGTATTTTAATATGTAATGTGTAAGCTCAAAGTCGCTGCTGTCTTCTGGTGTAGCAAACGCACCGGCCCTTCTGAACTCGCTGATCGATGTCGTACACTTATAAAAAGTTGTTTTTAAATTTTCCCAATTAGAATCTTCCACGATCGGATGTGTACCTTCCTCAGAAGTCTTGAATGACGAAGTCTGCGTTTCTTCCTTGGTTCACGACTAGCGACTGTCGTTTGATCTCGTTTTGTTCTTTGTGTTGTTGTTAGTCCCATTGTTCCTTTTATGAAATAAATGTAATATCTGAAAGCCTTTATTTGTATACATTTTATAAGACAAAGTATTTGTATCATTAGCGGTTTAAGAGATAATTACCTACTTTAAAAAAAAAAATTAAATAAAGGTTTTCATCTATATTCGATTACACCGAGAAGTCCAGATTTCATCCTCTGGTATTTATTACAGTTACAGATCAATTTTATTTTTTATGATCCAGGGCATCGCTAGAGTCAGGATTTCATGCAAATGTATAATGCATATCCATTTCCATATCTTGGCTGTATTTTCTATAAATAAACATAAATTCATAAATACTAATAAAAATAAATAAATTTAAAAAATCAAAAAACCCGACTGCGTAAAAAGCGAACTAATTAATTATTGCTCATCAATGTTAAACTATTATTTATGTTACTTATCTGTTTTCTTAATTTACTTGCATTGATGACTTTTTAGTTGTGTTTAATTGTTAGTTCCTATCTATAAACACTGTTTTGATGAGATCTAAGGATCTTTATGATGGTTAGAGTTTCAGAAAAGCTAGAGATCCTACCTACACAACTTCCAGGTTGTGTAATATTTAAACGGAGCTTCTGACTATAAAATAGTCAATGAAACATCGTCTTCATTTTGAAAGACCTATCCAATGATATGCCACTCAATAGGGTGCGTACATTTTTTTTTGTCTCTACCGCCATTTTGTATTTTACGGCCGCCATTTGAAATTTATAAAAGCAAAACCTAGCCTATAACCATCGGACGGTTAAGACGAATCGATAGAGACCTCATACATTAAAATCCATCCAGCCGTTGGGATGTTTCGAGGGTATAAAAAATTCACATACCTAGATACGCGTGAAACACATAGCCCTTCTTGGCAGTCGGGTAAAAAGAGTTTATAGTATATATTTTGTTGTGCGTATTGTGAAAACAAAATTAAAATTCGCACTTCTCATATTCATGACACATTACTGTGACGAAGCATCCTTTTCTAGATTCGACTAAATTGACAGAATTCTTTCAAATTTACTATCAGATTTGAATTTTTTCTTGTTTAATAATTTTCCTTCTTAATTTCTTGAAGGCGGGATTTTTAAGCCACTTACCTTTAATCCATAACTTTAACATTGGCACCAAAGTTTTAGAATGAAATTTTTTATTAATTTTAATTAAGCAGGTGTATAAAAGCTGTTACCTATTTTCTAATAATTTGTCTGCAAATTCTGGTGTTATTTAATTCTGTCAGTATTTTACGAATAAAAATAATTTGCCCTACAAACGTTAAAACCATCTAATAGTATGTCAAAAGGTATATTAAAATGCTGCAGTACAGAAAACATTCAAAGGGTTGGCGCTGTTTGTGTTTTGGTGTAAATCGTCCAACAGGTGGCGCTGCTATGCTACATTTCGCAGGATTTACACGATTTCCACAGTCGCTCAAAGTCAAGAACTAATGCACACATTTTCATCAAACTTCAGATTTAATTAGCCCTTGATATGAAATGATGTTGACTACGTGTTGGTGTAAATCGCCCAATAGGTGGCGCTGCTGTGCTACATTCTGCAGGACTTCCTCAATAGCTCTATCTCAAGAACTAATGAACGAATTTTCATCAAACTTCAGATTCAAGTATGCCGTGATTAATATCGCTGCTGATTATGTGTTGGTGTAAATCGCTCAACAGGTGCCGCTGCTATGCTGCATTTGTCATGATTTGCGCAATAGCTCTATATCAAGAACTAATGCACGAATTTTCCCCATACTTCATATTCTGTTAGACGTTCACATACGTTGATGAGGATTATATTCTGGTGTAAATCACCCTATAGGTGGCGCTGTTATGCTGCATTTTGCTGGATTTAGACGGTTTCAGCGATAGTCATACCTCAAGAACTAATGCACGGAATTTCATCTTTTTAGAATCCTCATGATGATCATAGATTGCCATTTAATTTTGGCCCAGTGATAATGATTTTGAGGTATTGATATGTATGAAGTAGAAGAAAGTTTTGGGATTAGTACATCCGACTAGTTTATAAATCTTCTAATGAATTTCTTTTTTTTTCCTCTTGCATTTAACCGCTGTATAGCAACTGCATTTCAAAGCGTCACAAAAAAATGAAAATCGCACTATTTTGATACAATATATTTTTTTAACAAAATAGCTTATTTTACGTGATTTTAGTATGATTAAAAAAAAAAATAGATAAGGATTTATTTGGATGAACGTTCTCTTTTTACTGCTATACATGTCCCGACGTAGACTATTGAGTGCCCAGGGGCAAACATCATTCTGGGGCCTCCTCCGATATATCCATAGACTTTGTTCGCGAATTAAATGACTAGCAATAAAATTTATATATATATTGTATAGATATAAATTTTATATATATATACATGGTTTGGGAAAACAAAGGGATTAGAATAAATGGGGAATATTTAAGTCATCTCCGATTCGCTGACGACATTTTAATTTCAGTAACAGTCCTGAAGAATTGGAAAATATGCTAAAAGATTTGGCAGAAGCTAGCATTAATGCAGGATTAAAAATAAACTTGGAAAGGCTAAGGTGATGTTCATTTCATTTGCATCAAAAAAGAAAATTGTCTATAACAACACTGAAATTAAAGAAGTGCAAAGTTATGTGTACCTTGGGCAGGAAATATCATCGGATAATAGTATCATGAATGAAATCAATAGAAGAATAAGAAATTGGAGTGCTTTTGGGAAGAACAATATTCTGAAGAGTAGCATGCCCCTTTGTTTGAAAAGAAAGGTATTTAACCAATGTGTTTTGCCTGTGCTAACTTATGGAGCAGAAATATGGACGCTAACAAAACGGATGGTACAAAGATTACAAACAACACAGAGAAGTATGGAAAGATGTATGCTAGGTATAACTAGAAGAGACAGAAAAAGAATAACCTGGATAAGAAGTCAGACGAAAGTTTTTGACATCATTGACAGAATTAAACGGCTGAAATGGAAATGGGCTGGGCACATTGCAAGAAGACAAGACAATAGATGAAGCACAAACACCCTACAGTGGTATCCCTGAGATGTAAAACGGCGAAGAAGACGACCTTAAGTGAGATGGAGTGATGAAATCAGAAAAGTAGCCGGTGTAAATTGGATGACTAAAGCACTAGACAGAAAACATTGGAAAAATCTGGGGGAGACCTACATCCAGCAGTGGATTGAAAACGGTTGATGATGATGATGATGATAAATATATATAAATTTTGTACCAGGTACTATTCATATTTGTATACAGCGTATCCCAAGAAAGATGATGACAAAAAAAAATACTAGTAAGAAAATCAGTATGAAGCTAGTAGAAAAATAATGGATTAGTGGACCGAAGTATGTTTGTAAACTTTCCCGTTATTTATATGTGTGTCGCAAGATGTCCAAAAGAAAAAGGTATTTAATTCGTCGTCGTAAATGTTTTTAACTTCTTTCGTTAAGAGAAAAACACCAATAATGAATATTTCTTTAAAATAATTAACTACTATGTTATTATAATAAAATTTGAATCATTAGTTTTCTCATTGTGGCGGAGGGTGCATAAAGTACGAGAAGCAGGGAGAGGAAGGGTAGGACCTCATTCCCTTCCAAAATATTTTAAAATATTTTTAGTCAAAAAGAATTTTGGTTACATTTGACCAGTTTTAACTATTTAACACCCTCTTAATGGTTATCCTGATCACTCCCATGTCGGTCCCCTCAACTGGGTGGCCTGAGCAGCTGCCCCACATGCCCTTGCTTTAGTCAGACCCTGCTATTACAGAATGATCATAAAAACAGGTTTTTAAAAAGTAATTTATAAAAACTTTGGATGTTTAAATTACATGTAAGTCTCAAAAGAGGAGTTTACATTTATATAGTTATATTTGTTAAACGACGATTTATAGTAGATACTGATATTTCATGGTTAAAAATGTAAGTATTCTTTTAACGATAGGAAATGAAATATGTTGTACAAAGAAATGGTTAATCTAATGAAATTCCAGTAGAAAACACACCCATACATATACTAGAATTCTGAAAATTGTACAATTGCTGGAAATTGAGAACATATAAATAAAGTAACAATGGGAAGTTCAGGGGAATAGAGCCCCTAAAGAAATGTACTTTCTGTTCTGAAAAAAAAAAAAAAAAAAATACTTGAATAAACAGCAGATCATCAGAAAATCATTTCATAAAACCTTTTTTATCGATCAGAAGCTTCGAGAAATGTTATATGCTTGTATATATATATGGAAATAAAAAAATAAATAAATTTTCGTTCTGGGCTAATAAATATAATGCACAGTGAGGTTAATGAAAAATAACTTGCACTAATGAACAATGAGCTGTCGTTGAGCCCCCTGATCTGCAGATTTACTAGTTTAAAATATCAATTAAGAAGCGCTATTAAGAATTTGTCACTTAGGTTAAAACTTACAGTATTCAGAGCTGTCATTTCCTCCGTATATTTTACTACTATTATTTTGATAAAGATATTTTCTCTTTAAGAGGAGATTTCACTTTGTAAGTCCAAAAGGTTTTTTTAGTGGATTTTTTTCTCAATAAAGGATCAATAAAACGAAACCGACTATTTTTTCTCTAAACAAATTTATTTATATTATTTTTGTGTGTAAAAAATAAAAACAAGTGGCAATATCCTTATTTAAAAACGCCTGTCCGCAGCGTGCACGGCTTTGTGCATTTCAGGAATTTGCATCGTAGAGTCATCCAAAACGCAAAAGTTGAACACAAAATATAAAATCTGAAACATAAGATCTGACGCCAAATACATTTTCGAGCTATCTATTATGATTGAAATTCGCATGAAAGAAAATGGCGCTTGTTTGAAAATCGACCTACGCATTTCACGTTTTTAACACTTTCCAACAAAGTTCAAAAGTGTTTATGACTTCGGTTTGTCTGTCCGTCTGGCCGCGCTCTAACTCTCGTAGATATACTCGAATCGTTCTGAAATTTTTGGATGTTAGTGACCTCTACCATAGCACGATCCCTATTTCGAATAAAGTTTCTAGCATGTTTAGTTCATTTACAGGGACAGTCAAAAGTTTTCGGTTGCATTACGGCCAATGGGAAAAAATCTTTTCAAATGATTTTTAATGGTGTTACACTCTTTGAAACACAGTAAAATTGATATTCATTTATGAAGCCCACTAAAATATGCATTCTGTTGAATATGCGGTGCAAAGAATAGTTATTGTTCATCTACAGGGCCACACAAAAGAATCCCGTTCATAATGGTATAGGGGAAATTGTTTGCAGTGTATTTGAAAAGATTTCAGATACTATATCGTATCCGAATTACTGTATATTAGTAATAATTGCTCGAAATGCATTTTTTATTATGACATGCGCTTTTTTAGGATTTCGTTCATCTGACGAAACCCTATTCGTCTCGCTCCTCTGTCTGTCTGTTCGTCTGTCACAGAGCCCGTTCTCAAAAACTGTACATGTTGGAGACTTGAAATTTTGCATACTTATAGCTGAACACCACATATCATACGACAAATCATAAAATTTTGAAGAAGTCGTACATTTAACCCTTTGGGCTCCCACATGTGTATTTTAAACAATTCTTTCTAAGTGAGTCCCTAATTAGGTTGGAGGCGTGAAATTTGGCATCCTTATAGCTGAACACCTCACATCAAACGAAAAGTCATAAAATTTAGAAAAAATCGTACATTTAACCCTTTGCGCTTCCACAAGTGTATTTTAAACAATTCTTTCTAAGTGAGGTTCTCTTTAGGTTGGAAAGGTGACATTTTGCATACTTATAGCTGAGCACCTCACATCAAACGACAAATCATAAAATTTTGAAAAAGCCGTACATTTAACCCTTTGAGCTCCGACATTTATATTTGAAACAATTCTTTATAAGTGAGCCGCTATTTAGGTTGGAGGCGTGAAATTTTGCATACTTATAGCTGAACACCACATATCATACGACAAATCATAAAATTTTGAAAAAAACCGTACATTTAACCCTTTGTGCTCCCACATGAGTATTTTAAGCAGTTCTTTCTAATTGAGCCCCTTATTAAATTGGAGATTTGAAATTTTGCATTCTTATAGCAGAACACCTGAGGCCAGGCGACAAATCATAAAATCTTGAAAAAGTCTTACTTTTAACCTTTGAGCTACCACATATGTATTTTAAGCAATTATTTCTAAGAGAGCCCCTAATTAAGTTGGAGACATGCATTTTTGCATACGTATAGCTGAATACCTCAGACCACACGGCAAATCATAAAATTTTTAAAAAGTCTTATATTATTTACTCCTCCAGGCTCTAACTTGTGTATTTTAAGCAATTTTTCTAACTTCCGCCCTTTCACCCGGGGAGCACTTTTCCAACTTTTGCCGACACCCCTTTGACCATTCTTTCGTATCATGCACCATAGTCTTACATATTTTAGTTCCACATTTTACTCGGATAGAGGTTTGTTTAGAATAGAGTGCGCCTCTGGTTGCGAAATGTGGAACTAACAGATTTTTCAAAAGGGTAAAGTGTTTCGAAAGGAATATAAAACGAAACCCTCTGTGCAATCTGTGATAGAGATCTGCACGGGCCGGCCCGTGTCCCGAAGCCCGAGCCATACTTTTTTCTAAAGGCTCGGGCCGGGCCGGACCGGGTCTAACTTAATTTTTCTGTACAGAGCCGGGCCTGGTTTCATTCCTAGTCTTCACACCCGAAAATTTTCAGTCCTAGTTTTGAGCCAGCCCGTATGAAAATCATTGTCTCAGCGTGGCCTGGTCCATTTAAAGGTCAGTTAAATTAAGCCTGGCTCAAAAGTTTTTGCAAAAAAGGCATACATTTTTGAATCGTCATTATTCTTCACTTAAACATTAAAATTTATTATTTTTAAAGAATAGTAGATTTCTATGCATATGCGAATAAAGAATACTCATATTAAAATATAACTAAATTAAAATACAGTAAAATGTGTGAAAAGGAACCTGCCTATGACGGAACCCTGTTTTAAACTGAAAAACGTGTTGATCCATGCAAAATTAATATACTAATAAGTAAGAAAAGAATATATAATTATACGCACATTTACACTTGCTAAGAAGGGATTTTTTTTTTCTATGCAATTCCATCTTAGAAGATTTTACTGCATAGTATTTTTTCGATTTTTAACACTTCTATACATGGAATATGGATTAACAATATTAATGATAACTGAAAAATTTACATATAAGAAATAGATATTCATTAAAAAAATATATCGCAGTCTGCTGCACTTCTATAAAAATAAAGATTATAAACATGAAAAAAAAGTTAAGATAAAAATTTTTGGTCAGAACTCCTCGTACGAGACAAATTTTTAAACAATTCGACGTAAAAATCAATGTTTTGAAGAAGTTCACTCGGGCCGGGCCGGGCTCGGGCCGAACTTTTAATTTTTTTATCGGGCCGGGCCAATAATATTTTTTCTAGGGGCCGGGCCGATTTTTTTTCTCTATGAGTCGGGCCGGCCCCGGGCCTGGAAATGTCGGCCCGTGCAGACCTCTAATCTGTGATCACACTTACCTACTTGTTCACTATATTTATGCATACTATAAAGTGCGTATAAATGCTATAGTTCATATACAGAGCTACAGAAATTAATTCGTAAAGGTTACTGAGTATGAGCATAAATTGCTTAAAGGTGGGTTTTAAAGGAGTTGTGCATTTTTACGCTGAACTGAATTTAATGTACTAGGAAATATTTATAGAATATAGATAAAATGATATACAGGGCCACGCAAAGAGTTGTATACATGGCCGTCTATTGGTGATAATTTCTGGAAATGTCATTTCAGTAGTTTTAAGCGTGTTTTAGTTTGAATTAAATTTTAGCTAAATAGTGGCATGTAATAAAGGTACTAGGTAAACTACAGGGATGTACAAAAGTATTTAAGTATGTTTCCATCTATTTGTATAAATTGCTGAAAGATGGAATACAGGGCTGTTCAAAAGAATTGGTATACATATTTGGCTATGGACGGTAATTACTGACATCAGATTTTTAAATGTTTACTTAGTTATCTTATTTATCTTATTTCCCTAAGTAACGAAGTTTCGTTAAAGCTTTCTGGGAATGTTGGAAAGTGTTTCATAATCTATGCTGTGCGCATGATTTTTCTTACTTGTTTTTTTTTTTTTTTTTTTTTTTTTTTTTACGAATTTCACGTTTAAATTATTGGAAAATAAAGTTAACAGTGAACTGTTTAACATTTCATAGGCCGATGAAAAATACTCAGCTGATCAGTACGAAAGCTATGTTGCATCACTTATTGGAAAAATAGGGGGGAGTTGTTAATATCAAGTTTAAATCAAACTTCAAAATACCATTCGAAGTGCCATAACTTTGTAAAAAAAAAATAACAATCCAGTTTTTGTCATATATTCTACACTGTTCAGGGATAAATAAAAATGACCACATTCATAGATCAAAATGTTAATACAACAATAATCAAAATTACAATAATTAATTCCCTTTTAATGCCCAGGAAGTTTTTAATTTTTAGCTAACACACAGAATTATTAAAGCGAAAAAAAAAAGAGAGAGAGAGACGTATGTGTATATGCGTGTGTCTTTGCGTGTACAGATGGCGTTTCAAATAATAATTATAATAAGCTAATTATTGTTAACAATATGTATTTTATTTCTATAATACTGCTAAGAATTTCTGTTAGAAGGCAGATTTAAGAAAATTAATTAAGAAATATACAATTACAAGCAATCACAAATGAAATACTGTATTGGGAAGTATTTGGACTGGATTTAACTCATTCTCCAAAAATAATAAAAAAAGAAGATTATTTCTAATAATACTTCAATATTATCGGAATAATAAACATTTGCAATAGTTATTCTTACGACAAGATGCTCTGCAATACTAAGAGTGCGTCGATAGCTTATCATATCTCATTTTATATAAAAATGAAGTAACCCTTTTTTTCCCATAAAGTTTCCAAAAATAACCATATTTTTTCAAGAGGAGATTGATTTTCAATTCCTTATCGAAGCTTGGCAGGGTGTAGCCCTCCTTATAAGAAGTATAATAAAGTAGTTCAAAGGGAGAAGGATAAAAAATATTACCTCAAAAGAAACTATCGATGATATCCATATGTACAACAAGTTTAACGGTGATTACTACAGGTGTGGTCTTAGAATAAGAAGAGATTGATCGTTAGGTACTTAGCAATTAACGATGTCATTTACTCTGACATTAACAACACCCAGTGGATAAGGGAAGAGGCTGTTTCTTTAACACTATTACGGGTGCAGCTAAGAAATCTTACTGTTAGAAATAAAAGATGTGTTTTATAAATTTATAAAATTAGTGTAAGAGTTAAGTATTACTATTTATATTATTAACCATTTGGAAAAATGGTTATTGTCCTCGTCAGGGTAGTAAATCAAAAGCATATATGAAGCTTTTTATAGGTTTAATCCGCATTTTATTCGTTTTCTGATCGGTCTATACAGTAATCTGTATTTCCCTTTACTTTCAACAGAGATGGATACTTCTGTTGTCACTATGACAAAAAGTAATAAAAACTACAAAAAAAATTAATAACTCAGAAACAAATTGAGATACAGCTTTCAAACCAATTGCATTCAAAAGTACATTTTTTTCTCTCTATACGACGGTGTAAAAAGTAATATTGTGGGATGTTTAGCAGTTTAAGAATGAAATTTCTTTTAAAATGGGTCGTTAGATTTCTACGATGGAAAAGCCTTTTCCGAACAGCCAATGAAATGCTTGAATAATACGTAAGTTTCAGGTGGATAATACGTAAATTTTAAGAAATCTTGCAATTTTTACGTGTAATAACACTATTAATGTTTAATCCATGGCCTACGTAATGTATGATCGACTCCGTGCGATTTTTTATGTCTGAAATTTTAGTCTTTGAAAAAATCATTTTCCAAATGGTCGTTGTAATTTGTTAAATTGCTTTTTTATATATATATATACGATTAAATTCTTTGTTGAAATCTTATAAATGCACCACTTTTATATTTATGTTTTAATATTATTGCAGTTAAAGGGACAAGGGACCTTCAAACTCGTATTTTTATTTATTTTTTTTAATTGCAGCTTAAATACTATTCCAGGGCACACTATATGAATTATGGAATCTATTTATGACACAAGAAATTTTAAAAAAAAATTGGGAGTGAAAAAAAAGTATTTCCCTGAATATTTTAAGCATTAACGATTTCTTTCAAAATGTCCCAACCTCACTCTATATCAATTAAAATTCCTAATATCTTTTTTACTAGTTTGGTTTACATATACAAATAAAACTGTGCATCGAATTTTATATATATTTGAACATTAAGGTTTTAAAAAAATCTAAATTTTATGAAATTTTCAGCATTTTTGCATCCTATTTCTGCACTTAACTACCTTTAACTTTTCCAATTATATTTAGCTACAAAAAACTATATACAGTTTTTTTTTTTTTTTTTTTTTTTTTTTTTGTATATGTAAACCAAACTGGCATAAAAAATATTGGGTATTTTAATTGATATGGAGTGAGGTTGGGACATTTTGAAGTACTTGATAACGCTTAAAATATTCAGAAAAACTCCTTATTTTTCTCCAAATTTTTTCTTCTTTTTTTTTGTGTGTGTGTGTAATAACTATATGCCATAATTATACTGTGCCCTTGAATAGTATTTAAGGTGCAATTAAATAAATAAATAAATAAATGAGTTTGAAGGCCCCTTGTCCCCTTAAACATTTGTAGTTTTCTTTCCTTCTATATGTGTAAACGAATGATAATACTTTCAGAAACACTTAGTAAATACAATACCCAATGAATAAATGAAGAGGCTGTTTTTCAACGGTATTACATACGACTCTTAGAAATTTTATTTTTGGAAATTTTTAAAAAAAGTATAAGTATTAATTACATTTATTTTTCTTTGCTCTATTCTTACGACCATAGTAGTTTCATATTAATGCTTTAATAATATCAATATATACATAATGTAGCTTTGGTAAATCGATATGTGTAACGCGTATTTGATTAGCTCGGAGCAATTGTAAAACACGATAATAAAATAGCTGTAGGTTGGAGAGACTTGCGGTTTGCATATTAATATTTCCATTTATATGGGATTTTGAATGGCATGAACAAAAAATCATGTCAAAATTTGAACAGCAGAGCACGCCACGGTGACTAAAACATGGTAAGTTATAGATATAAAATAACATACTTTTTTCAATGTGACTGTAAGCTGCTAGTTCTCAATGCGTTCATAACGACAATCCAGGAAGTATTACGCTTGAGGCTGGAAGAATCAGTATATCAGCCTGACTACAGTATACGTAATTTAATTAGCTTCGCCTGAATCCGTCCTCCCATCTTCAGCTCTTCATTGTCACGTGAAAAAGTAGAGCAGTCAGCCAGTCGAATGCCGTATTACCATAGTTACAAATTTAAATTAAGGATTGGAAAATTGACCTTGAAAGATCAGAAAAAATTACATACAGTATTAGCTGTTGCCATCTACTGCATTGCGCTTTCCCGGGCTGGTGAAGATAGGACAATTCCTCCATAATAAAAACGTGATTTAATATAGTTCACACACAAAACTGGCACAACCCATTTTAACGTGATAGTAATTTTGCGTTGGGCAAGATAGCATTATTTGTGATAGAGTGCTGAACTGTAAGTATTGTAAACATTTTTCAGTCTGTACCCAGGGCTTAATTTTTAACAAAAAAGTACCGAAGCACTAAATTTCTGGACTAATAACAACCGTAGTGTATCCCTCCCGTTCCCTTCACCCGCATATTTTATATTTCATACATTGCAAAATACAAAGGAATTTTGTTTTTGCCAACAGAAAATTGTTAATATATTTTGACTACATCTATATGTATTTATATGTAATAAGATGTAATAAATGAGCCGAACAAAAGCATTAATATCAGAAATGGGGAATTTTCAGAAATCCTACTGGCCAAGAATTTTTTTTTATATTAAGTAGCAAAACGCAACACACAGCGTGTGCTTCGGTTGTCAGTATTTATAAGCTCCAGCGGGTTCCGACTAATATGTAAATATTCACTAAAAATAAAGAAGTGTAAACATAGCACGACACCAAGTACAAATGACAGATACAGTTGCAGTTAATTCAGGTATTCTTCGTCGCCGTTCGGAAATAATTGTGGGCGGAAAACATTGATTCTACACTTAAGAGCGCTAGATAAAAGTATGCTACAGCATGTGCGACATGTTACGCCACATACGTGAGCACTTCGGTTATTTATCTTTTATAATGATTTTTGCAAATAATCTTCATCTGTTTTACTACACCTTTCTTGGTGAGCATTCGAAACACTTCTGCGGGTTCAAACTAAAATTTTTCTATTTTTATTAACTCTTCAGCTTTTAATGAGTACGTGCAAAGCATCTTCAAAGTTTAATCATATGTGCATTGTTTGATTTATAATTTGCACTCACGTCTTGAATCAGTCATGAATAATAATGATAAACAGTAAAGTTCATAGCAATAAATAAAGGGTGTCTGATTTAAGCCCACACAGATAAAATCTATGAGTAACGGTAAAATTATCCGAAGGAAGAAGCAAGAATTTTGGGATACAAATAGTTTCGATCGAGTTTCGGTCCGGCCGAATATTTGGCAGCATTTTCCCCTAAAACGATTTTTTGGCGAAACTCAGATTTTGGGCCAAAAATGAAAAGAAACCGGATTTTACATGATCGTGCCCTGGGTCCAGGGACGTTGGCTACACGCGGAAATGCCATTTTATGACCAAACCTTACCGAGTTATCATACTTTATATTTGTTTTCAGCTATTTACAGCGCTAAAAACATGCATTCTGCTTTTATTGTTAGTAAGGTTAAAATTTCATAAAATTTCAAGTATCATATTTAGGTAAGTTTTGGTCATGGTAGAATGGGATTCTTTCTTTTATACAAGTTAGAACATATGAAAATTTTTTTAAATATAATGAAAAACATTTGAAGCATTTTTACAAAGGGAACCATAACTAAAAATTATTGGTTTAGGAAATAGTTATTAATTAACGATAGGGAAGAGCAGCCTGTATATTCTAGGAACTTTTGAGTAATTTAGACGTATAACCTAACAGATTCTCTCTCTTTTTTTTTTTTTTTTTTTTCCTAAATGTAATAAAATTTTACATTATTTACTATCGTAAATTGTCCAAATAAGTAAGCAATTCTAACAACACTTAATGTTATAATTTCCCGTATAAAATTATAATACAAAATTTGCTTTAAGTTATTACTTTAAATTGTCCATTGCTAGTTAAATTCTTCTGTTCTCGAACATAAGAAAAAAACTTTCTGTTTCAATGCCAAAAATGTTTTTATAAAAACTAAATGTTATAATTTATTTCTATGTTTCCTCTATTTTTTTGGGCTAAAGTTAAAAAAAAATAAAATCGCAAGAAATCATTGGCTGGCAACTTGTTCCAAATAACTAAAATACCGATAGAGTTGGCAAAAGTTTTCTTCAGTACGCCGTGACAAAGTACTAAAACTAAAAAAAAAGAAAGTCTCCTTGAAAAAATATTTTAGTTTTGGGAGAAAAAAAAACTTTTATTCCCCTTTGACCAAATCAAAATATATCTATTGTCAAATTTTATAATATAATAATATGTCAGATTTCAAAAATAAACGCATTTTCTGTGAAGTCACTTTTTTATGTCAATAATTTTAAAGAAACTACTTTTTCAAAAGTCATGTGCATGAAACACAATTTCAAAATATTTTGTTGAGCTTATTTAACATTTCCTCGTTTATTTTAAAATATTTTTATTCATAATTGAAAAAAAAAATCAATAAAATTCTTTAGACGTGTTCAAATTCTTATTAAATTAGTGTTCTTGTACACGCAGAAGTGCGGTGTAAATAAATAATAGAATATTTTTTAATAAAACTTATCATTTTTTTTTAATTTATGTTTTATTTTCTACTTTTTATAGTTTAAATAGTTTAATTTCCGCTATTGAACAGCAGTTAGCATATTTTAACAAACGTGGTTGGCGCTTAGTTAAATCCATTGCTGTTACTCGTATAGAGTGTTAACAAGGGCTTAATTTACGTTGGAGCTCATCGGGGTTCATAAAAGTAGCACTCCGGAGCCCTGCGGAACAGCACTTGCGAAATACCGAAGTCTAAATTATCTTTTCCTGTTTCTCAATTCTCCAGTCCTTTACGTTCTAGTCTAACAAATCACTTACATATGTGACGTTAGCATGTCGCTCAAATAAGAGTATACTTTTATCTAGCGCTCGCACATGTAGACTCAATAATTTTCAAACAGAGACGAAAAATGTCAGAATTAACCACAATCGTATCTGCCACTTTTACATGTGGTCATGTTATGTTTACTTGATGCTTTTTGCTCGTGTGTGTTTAACCCTTTATGTACTGAATTATGAATTCATGAAAATTCTATCTTCTAAAGCATTTTTCGTGAATTTATGAATCTACGTTAGAAGATTTACATAACCATTTAACCCCCTCACTGACAAGCCTGTGTTAATACGTTCACTAAGCTCCAGATTTCACTGCAATACAAGCAATATTTAAAGTAATATAATTCTATTGATTTAATGTATTTTTAATACATTGAACAATGATTAATACTTCCAAGGATTGCATTCATATTCGTTATTAAGTTTTTTTATAAAATGTTCAAAGAATCATTTTTTTTTAGCATTTAAAACAAAATGCAGAGAAAACAACATTACAATTTTGCCCTTTTCCAAGACAGTCGGAGGGTAATAAATTTTAGAAGGATTTTAGAAGGAGTCAAGAATTTAGAAGGATTAATTAAATTTGAATTTATAGGGATTTTGTGCAATATTTATAACCCCACTCAAATCTTTTATTTTATATATTTTTCTTAGTATTTTGTAGAATTAGGAAATATACAAATATAATGTTCTTACAATAGAAATACTTTCGAATTGAAAAATTCGCCCCCTCCTCTCCCTCTCAACGCCAAGAAAGGTGAAAAGATGCAAAGGCAAAAGAAATCATTCGTTTAAAAATATTTTTGTTTTCTGTAACCAATAATGCTTTTGGAACAAGATAAAGTAATGCATCTATAACACATTCTAAACTGTATTACTGCTAATCGATGTATTAAATGAATTCTATAACAAATTATTTTAATGGTACTTGTAATACCGTCAATAGATAAAGGGTTAATATTCTTACTGATCAACTTTTTAGCTCCACGCAGTGCGTAATTTGCACTGAAGCTCACGCAGCTCCAGTATTTCTTTATTTTAACCACTTTCATTCAGAATTCATATTAATGTATAAATACTGCTCACCGAAGTCCTGTGTGTGGCATTTTGCTGGTCGGTACAAAGAAATCGATGGCGAATAGCAGTTCCCGAAAAATCTTCACTCCTGATTTTAATTTTTTAGCTCTGTTCATTTGTCAGATTTTATTATAAATAAATGAATATAGATGTAGTCAAACATGTTTTCAAAAACATTGCTTTGATTTTCGTAAATAATGTATGAAATTTAAAAATGTGTTTGGGGGAGGGTAGACTAAAGTTTTAACTACAGAAAAAAATTAGAACTTCAGTAATTTTTTTTTTTTTTTTTTTTTTTTTTTTTAGAAATTAATCCCTGATTGTAACAATATTTTTTTACTTAACATATAATAAAAATTTAATTAAATTGGTATTTTTTAGTTATCCGGGCGCATATCTCACCCATAACATTTTTTTCACTTCAATGTCAACTTTTATTTTTGCGTGAGAAAATTAAATAAAAGTGTGTATATATACTTATATATACACTCTCAGAAATAGAATTCTCACTTTTGACGATTTAGCAAGATTCAAGCTGTATTTCGTCGTTTTTGACGATCATTTCCTATCACCATCACGTGACTTTTAAGGAAAGGTAAACTCTCAGATATTTGACGAAAGTTTTTCCTCAATCACGGACAGACTCAAAGCATTTTAAGGAAACCGTTGCTGTACCTCCTCAAATTCTGCGATTTTAGCAAGCAGATATTTGCTTGTTTGTATTACTCCCGTAATAATTTATTTTTAAAACAGCACTTTTTAGTGCTTTTCAGAAAATACTGAAATATAGGTAGTTATTGTTTCTTCATAAGTTATTTTTTTAGCTGTTAAAATTTTTAGGAATGCTTATTATTATTATTACTTATGTTGTTGTTCGTTATGTCTTAATTCGAAAAGAATATATTTCCTGTGTTCAAAAACATCCAAAAAGAAAATTTAATCAATAAAATTTCAAAGATCAGGGATATCTTTTTTAAAAATTTATTTAAGAAGTATATTCTGTTTTCAATCAGATTAAAAATAAACATAATTGATCCCTCTTCCTTTTATAAACAGTAAAGTGTTAAAATCTTATCCACCTACTCAAAGTGATAAAATCTCACGCAATATGCACTTCTCAATTCGTTATTTGTGTGCAACAAATTAACTAAACCATATTCTAACCATTCATTGAGCAAAGAAAATTTCACTAATAAATGATTTAATCAAGCCATATTATAATTATTCATTGACCATGAGAAAAACATAATAATAAATTAGCCTTCCTTAAAACTTTCAGCACCGATAAAATTACAATCGATCTTATAAAAATATAATCACGCGGCAGCTTTCATTACATCAGTCTAAAAGCACATTCATACAAGTCCCCAATAGCCTGGTCGATAGAGCAAGTGTCTCCCACCCCAAAGCCCGCGGGTTCAAATCACGCCGAGGAAAACGGCAAGTGAATTGTTTCTTCCGTTGGTACAGGAGCTTCCAAACTGTTCAATAGATGGCGCCACCAGCCATTTTTTGACGAAACTTTTGAGGAAATTTATATCGTCAAACAAGTGAAGAAAGTAATTTCATCAATTTGACGAAATATTCGCTCGGAGCATATTCCAGGAAACCGTTTCGTCAAAAACAAAGAAAATTTCGTGAAATCTGAGTATTCATTTCTGAGTGTGTATATATATATATATATATATATATATACACACATATATAATATATATATATACATATATATTATATATATATATATATAAATGGGGCATTCTCACAATCTTTTGACTTTTGGGAAAAAAATCTGGCGAAATTAAACTTGATAAAATAACATTTTAATCTGATAGACGAATGCCTTAATGATTCAAAATAAAGAAAAAATGGTCAGCAGCGAAAATTTTTTTATTTAACTGAGGTTTAGGTTAAACTTGCGAGTTTAATTTTCCTTATCATTTTACCCCTGTAACTTTTTATTTTCTTCTAAATTTTTATTTATAATGAATTTGCATAGTACCCACAGGACATTCAAATAAGAAATAATACAAATGTAGTACTTTTAATACAGAATTTTTGCATAACATTGTCTTAAAGTGGTGTTAAAAAAGGGACGGTAAGGTAAAAAAAAAGGACGAAATGGTAAAAAAAGAGACGGTAAGGATGGAACGGTAAGGAAAATTACCACCTATTTTTAGGAAAATCATGTTAAGACTAAGTGATAGCCACAATGTTCATTGATTTTTCCGAAACAGTTGTTAACATTGGATTAAATTAAATTATTTTTTTATTTACCTTGAAAAGTGCAGGAATAAACCTTGAGGACGGTAAGACTACCAATAAAGCCACGGTGTTTGAAATTGATGCTTAAATGTTGATTTATATTCTGCCGTAAATTTTCTGTCAAAGAATTTTATATATTCTTTCTCTAGCATACCTTTGCATGAGCAAAAACTTGAAATTAATTCTGTCGCTGCATCTGAAGTGATTTTCTCTATAATTTTAGAAGGGGGATGGTAAAAAATCTAAAACCCAGGGACAGAGTTCAAAAAATAATATCAACCCTAAAAATGTGTGCAGGTTAATTTTTAGCTACATATTTATATAAAACAATAGTTCCAGTTTCATAAAAAAAAATTACATCGGATTATTTTTATTGAAACAATTTTATCCAGACAGCTGCAAACTTCAAAATCAGCATCAGGGACACGGGACGGTAGATGAGTTTTCCATGTGTTTGGACCCCCAACATCGTCCAAAACTTATTTATCTCGTTAATATTGTTGTGTAATCATGCAGTGAGATGTTCCCAAGTATATGAAATAAAAAAAAACACAAAAAAGTGTATTAGATAAAAAATTATTATTCAGGGACATGAAAGTTAAAAGATTGTGAGAATGCCCCATACATATTACACTCATTTACACATACATATTACATTTCCTTTTTTTTTTTTTTTTTACAATTCCTACATTTTAGTGCTTAAAATGTTTCGTTATAGCAGTTTTACAGACAGATGGCAAATTTTGGCAAGAATGGTTTGGTGCATTATTAACTCCATTGTTTTTGTAACGGCTGTAACCATAAAAATTATTTGGCGATTTCTCACCTTTGTCCGCAAACAGAAAATTGTCTTAAAATTGTTTTATACTTTTTAATATTTAAGTTCTAAATATATTAATATGTTGTATTGTCAATGGATATACACTTGTGTGCATAATTTTTATATCTAGCATACCGGAAGTGAGAGGAAAACAGGTCACAAAATTCCTTCTTTACATACAAAAACCGAGTTAAGTTAAATAAAGAGCGTAATTGGAAACGTTATTTTCAAGTTGAAATAAAAGAGCGTAATTTGAAACATTGCTTTCAGGGCGAAATAAAATGCGTTTTGTTTATGTGATTATTTCTTATTAAAACATATTTATATTGTATATTAAATGACTAAAAGATATTTATTCTAAATGCATTGAGTTTCAAAAAGAGTCACAGCCTATCGGAAGTCAGGGGAAAACTGGTCACAAAATTCCATCTTTACATACAAAAACCAAATTAAGTTAAATAAAGAGCGTAATTGGAAACATTGCTTTCAGGGCGAAATAAAATGCATTTTTTATGTGATTATTTCTTATTAAAACGTATTAATATTGTACTAGCTGTTTAACCCGTTCTATGCACGGTAGTTCATGAATTTAATTTTAAAACCAAAATTAAAAATAACTATTCGATTTAGTAAAATATTTTTCTACCACTGCGGATTTTATTAATGAAATTTAATTTATCATGTTACTATGGCAGCAGACGATAAAACGATATCTTTGTAATAAGGGAATAAATAGAATAAAAAGTTTTGTTGATGTTTGTAATAAAATATTTGCTTTTATTTTAAAAAAAATTGTAATAATTAAGCACAATTAAGTAATCTCTAATTATTTGCATGTGAGGAAAAGAATTATCGTAATACCCGCTGGAGCTTTTTAGTATTACAGCGTGGCGTACGTAATATGTACATCTCTAATTATTTGCATGTGAGGTAAAAGAATTATCGTGATACCCGCTACAGCTTTTTAGTATTTGCAGCGTGGCGTACGTAATATATATCTCTTACACTGGTTAAAGAACTCGCGCGATTACGGGTTGAACATTTAAAAAAAAAGTATTTTATTGTGAATTTTTAATTGTTGGCAGCTGCTATAATGAAAAATGTTTAAATTTGATAGGAAATTGCCGTTAAATTGGTGGTTTTTTATTAATTAAAAGTTAATTATAAATTATTTCGATTCTGGATTGCTTTAGTTGCCTCGGCCGTGTTTTAATACACATGTACATAACATTTCACAATTCTGGCTTCCAAACTGTGAATTTGTATAGCATTACAGATAGAGAGACAGACAAATTTTCATTTTATATATTAGATATTAAATGACAAAAAGATATTTATTCTAAATACATTGAGTTTCAAAAAGAGTCATAGCCTATCGGAAGTCGGAGGAAAACATTTCACAAAATTCCATCTTTATACGTACAAAAACCAAGTTAAGTTAAAGAGCGTAATTGGAAACATTACTTTCAAGTTGAAGTAAAAGAGCATAATTTGAAACATTGCTTTCAGGGCGAAATAAAATAGGTTTTGTTTATGTAATTATTTTTTTTATTAAAACATATTTATACTTTATATTAAATGACTAAAAGATATTTATTCTAAATACAGTGTGTTTCAAAAAGAATCACTCGATTTAAAACAATCATAATTATACACCTTTTAATACGTTTTGACCGAATATTGTATAAGTAGAAAGCGAGAAATTTCGAGAACATTCCTCAACGATGGATCGTCTGTACTGGACGTGGCAATTCAGTTAAACATCGCTGGCCTTCAAGATCGTCGGACCTCTCAGTGTGCGATTTTTTCTTGCGGTATTTATAAAAGACTAAGTTTCTGTGATTCACTTCCAGCTTCATAGCCGAACTGAAGATACTTACGAGTATAACAGCAGCCGTGGAAGCAGTGGATGCAGACATGCTCGCAAAAGTTTGGGGCGAATTTTGACTACCGTACAGACATATGCCATGCATCCAAAGGTAAACATATTGAGCCCCTTTAATTCGGTTTGTCAAAAAAATACATTGTGATTAGCCATGCATTGTAAAATTAATTTAAGTGTCCATGTTGAATTTTTTTCATAATATATGCATTTCAAATCGGGTGAAACTTTTTGAAACACCCTGTGAATTTAATGTATTTATTATTAAATGAGATGGGTAAAAGATTTGTATTTTAAATGGAATTAGTGAAAGATTTATATTTTAAATAAAACTAGTGAAAGATTTGTATTTTAAATAAAATGAATGCAATGCGATTAAAACAGTGATGGAACAGTAGCACACGAGAGAATCAATTGACACCGCACCGTTAAATTTTAATAGTACTCTTCGTCTTATTTAGAGAAGGACTTTCTGAGATTTTTTAAGGAGAAGATTGCTATTAAAATGTAATGGTGGCAATCGCCCAACTCCTGCGCTACTGTTCCAGTACTGGATTAAAAGAATATTTGACTATTTATCAACTGCACTCGGCTAACGAAAAAATACCATAAATGTAAGTTATTATTTTGCATTGTCATTAGAAACGCACCTATTACCTACTATTTGAATTTCTAGCACATTAGGTAGTGGGTGAAAAATCAATTGCAAAATTCCTTAATTTGGATGCATAAACCAAGTTCAGGGAACTGTGACATCAAATACCTTCAAAAAATCGATTTTTCAAAATGTATCTTAAAAAAACAGAGCATATTCTGCAGGTTACAAATATGTATAATTTATGTACCTTTTAACTCTCTAACACCGATTATTACCAGCTTAAAAATGTAAACAAACATGTAAATCCCATTTAAAGGGACAAGTGTTTTTTGCACTTTTCTCAAAATGTAATTTTTTTATGTAATGTTATATTTTTTAGACAATCTGTTGGAACTACATCTCTGTAAATTAAAAATATAATTAGCTGCTACTACGTCTTGTGAATCTATTTTTTTTTTTTTATCCTTAAGATATTTTTGTAAAATGTGACAAATATATGCATATTTCTGATAAGTGAAACCTATCAGTTTAAATTTTTTTAGAATATTTAATAAAGATTAAAATAGGTTCAGTATATAAAATCAAGTACGTTTTTGTCATTACCGCAAGATTTCAAAGTAAGTTTTTTTTAAATGTACCAAAGTGATTAGATCAAAATTTTCTCGAAGAAAAAATATGTTTGTTTACATTGTCATTCCAAATCTATCATTAAACCCAAATAGTACTTTTTCATCGTAAAACATTTATAAAGTTCTTACTAAACTAGGATTTAAAAAAAATCATACTGAAGCATGCATATTTGAATGAGATGTGGTCTTTAAGAGAATAACCTGGATTTCCAACTTCTTATTTGTCGCAAACGTCCCAGTCCTCTTAAGTTTACCTTTTGACAGGGACTCTTTGAAAAATATTTGTGAAAGCATGGCAGTTACTGTCACAACCTTCGTGTAAAGGTTAAACAAAAGAGTGTAAAAAATTAATCAATAGTTTAAATATTTAAAAATCTGCTTCAAAGTATTAATTTTAGGAACAACTAAGTAAAAGTGCATTTAAAATACATACAATAGTGGCCAAAATTGTGGAAACTTTTTTTTAAAGATATATTTATGAAGTTTGATGGTTCAAAATACAACTTTCTTTTTAAGTAATACCATAAAATTACATACCAATGAAAAGATAGTTTAATGAAGAATGTAATGCAATAAATTTCATGAAGGAATATTTATTAGAGCAGCAATTATAGAGAAGAAATATGAAACATATAGAAAAAATGAGATATACAAAAATTATCACGATGTCAGTAACTTTTACCCGTAATTATGGCTTTACAACGTCTTCCCATGGAATGAGCCATTTTTTAGTTATAAATCTGATAGAATGTGATACCAAGATTGAATTATTACTTCTATTAATTCGATTTTATTGCTGAGTTGCTTTTGCACAGCAATTTTCTTTAGTCTGCTACAGAGATTTTCAGTTGGGTTAAGGAGCCATTTTTCAGAGCTATTCCATCACTAAAATATGACTACCTTGAAACACTTTTTTTGCACACACTAGCAACATAACATGGAGCTGAATCCCGTTGAAATATAAATGTTTTATTATTTTGGAAAAGATCACGTGTGGAAAGCTTCATGTAAGATTAAAATACTTCATTTATGTATTTTGGGGGCATTTATATTCCCATTAATCACACAAATTCAGCCCAAAACCTAATGTCATGCAACCCCATTTCATAACACTGAGTGAATTCTTCATAGTGTGTGTAATGCTATTAGGATGAAAATCTTCTCCGATTTTGCTTGTTTTATGTTCTCATTTTAAGTATTTTATGCCAATCCTACCACATAGAAAGATTTTGGCCACGTCAGACCAAATAACACTACCCCATTGCTCCAATGTCCAATTAACATGAGTTTTAGTCCAAGTAAATCTTTTAACCTTTTTTGTAGCGATAAAAATGTTCTTCTTTTTTTTTTTTTTTTTTTTTTTTTTTTTTTTGTAGAATTCTAGAGATTTAACCGAAACTTTGTAGTCATCGCCGAGCAAACCTTATACACTCAACATCATATTGGTTTGTGCCATTTCTGCTTGTACACATCCAGATGATTTTCTTTTGTCATCTATGCATAATCTCTTATTTCTTCTATCACCACTTGCTGTTGTAAACCTTTTCCTACATTTTTCAGTTTGATTTGGTAGTAATATTCTCACCTTATATCGCTTCAAAAATTTAGAAATGACACCTTTGGTTACATTTCCACCAATTTTCCTTCTAATTTTTTCATAACTGTAACTTTTTTTACTTAATAGTACTATTTTACATCGAGTTCTAGGTTACCTACCAAATCTTTGTGCCATTTTTTAATTTTATTGGGCTTTACAACTAACTTTATATCAACAGCTTAAAGCACTGACAGTTCACTGACTCTTCATAGTCCTTAAATGTCCTCCAAAACATGACAACAACAGTTGAACCCTACTGTTACCTTATGTTGTAACAGCATGGCACCCGATTGGCTCTCTAAATACTTGTGCTTATTGGCTGCATTTAAATAAATAAAAGATACTTTATGTTACCTAAGCAAGTTGTGTTTCATTTTGTGTATGTGTATTTATTATACCCCACAGCTAATGAAGTTTTATTGTTAAGATCTTCCATATCATCGTCCCTCTAGTCACATTGCCCCATCACCGCCACATTTGTTTAAACTAAAAATACCAGTGTATCCTTAAATGTAAACAACCTATATTACGTATGAATTGTTACGTTTTGAGTTTTATTTTGGGAATATTATATTGAGGAATTGAAAAATCATAGATGAGTAATTTTTAGCACTTTGAGGTCTAAAAATTGGAACAATACACTTAAAAATGGCAACTGGTCGCAGGTTGCTCTGAAGAGAATTGTTGACAATGATCAGCGAAAGTTCTCTGCTATACCAAGTTAGGTGCTGATACATGTAACTAAAGCGAGACAAAACCGAATCCGCAATCTTACCTTCTTTTATTCTAGTTATTTGTGAGAAATTATAAAAATTAGTCTCACTAATTACGTTGGTTATAATAATAATATCTTAAGCAATAATAATACAAGTTACGTTTTGTAAAAACAAAAAGATTAAAGATAAAAAATAAAGATTTAATTTCACCTTTAGATATACCTTATACTTTTTTAAAATATCTTTTTTCTGGTGATATATATTAGTCTTATATTAGTCTTACATTAGTCTTATTTAGTGTCTTCGTTAACTTTACATTTGGAAGGAAACTAGTTGCGGGACAAACCGATGTGTTGCTTTCGAATTGCATGAGATCATTCGACTTATTTCGGAAAATTGAAATCTAACATTATTCTAAATTTAGAAGGTAATTATAGTATTAAATTTATTAATACAATAATAAATTATATTTACAATTTCAGTCAAACGTTTTCCCAATTAAAATGCACTCATTTTATAACTTTATTTACCAAAAGCTTTTTGGTCTTCCAAGATTTGACTTCTAATTTCGGAGCTGGTAGCAATGACGTCATTTGAGCGAACTTATACAAAAATAACTTTGTTTTACGAATTTATTCAAAATCATTTTATATTTAGGAAAAAATAAATGATTAGGGAAATATAATTTTTCTCACTAAAAAAATTTGGTTTTAACGTCTTTGTGAAAACTTTATATCGCCATCTTCAAGAAATAGTTGAAAATCTGCTTTTCTACTTTAAATTAAATTAAAAAAAAACTACGATGGATTATTTTTTTTTTTTTGGTCAAAGGAATTTACCTCAATGTTCCAGTCGACAGACGATTTTTTGCTTTCTAAAATAAACTGATTCCAGAAGCTTGAATAAGTGAAAATATGTTTGTATTTATTTAAATTTTCTTGAAAGAAACAATTCAATCACAATTTTCTTTTCTCTATCTATTCAAATAAAAGTTAATTTCAGTTTGAAAATAATGTGAAACAAAAAATCTAATAATCCCTAATGTTTTTCCTTTTCTTCATTTTATCCACAAAAATGGAACAATTTAGTTGCCATCATATTACAGAAATCTAATTAAAAATTACGAAAAAATTAACCTAAAAATCTGATTAAAATTTTAGAATTCTGATACCACGTTTGACATCCTCGGATCAATGTGGATAACTGGCATTAATTTGATCGCCCAATATTCCATATTCTAGGAGGAGTAGCTGTGAAATACAATCAGACAGTCACATTTTTAATGTAATAGATTAGTGAAGTTTTAATTTCCCAACGGAAACTTAACAGGAGACAGAGACAAATGCTATACTATTTATATTGTTTTAACCCCTTAACCCCTTCAAGGGCGGTGGTTCATCTTTGGACCAAATAATTTTAATCCCTAAATGGGACATTGACACCAGAAATTTGATTTGGAAATTTTCGTTTTATTAAATACGTGAAGAAAAGCTTTTACTTATTTTCAAATAAATTTCTTTGTAAATTCCGGTGTCATTCATTCATTTCAGAATTTTACTAATAGAAGTGTCTTGCCCCTGAAAAGGTTATTGTCACATTAAATTACGGTCAAAAAATTCAAATTGCTTATTGCCATCATTTTTTTGAAAAATAAATATTCGCTTTATTTAATGACAGGTGAAATGATACTAGAATAAAGCCAGTTGCAATATTTTATAAAACTGGAGGGAATCAAATAATCTAAATAGAAAACACAGCCCGTGAATATCACGGTAGCAAGAATTAAGGGGTTAAGTGCAAATGTTTCATTTCGTAACGGAGCCTAGATGCGATGGAGATAGATTAAAAAAAATTACGTTTGAGAATTATTTTAAGAGCCATTATAAACCAGTCAATTAAGCTACAATTTTCAAACAAATTGCATTTGAAAATAGATTTTTTTTCCTATATGACGTTGTAAAAATTGAAAATATACGATGTTTAGAAATTTTTTAAAAAATGCAGTAGCAAATATTGCAAAACCAAACTTTCATCGTCAAGTATTGCCATTTGCAAAATGACGTCAGTGTTACGCACGGACACTTTTGTACTTTATAATATAGATAGATAGCAGATCATTTTGCTGAAACTATTTTCATGAGCCCTAGACAATTTAAATAACATGAGCATCTGCATGGAATTTCTTTCCACGGAAATACTTTTAGGCAAAGCAAATATTTATAAATACTAGGAGGCTCTGCCCCCTACGAGCTACGCTCGTCAACCCCCATTCAGACACCGCAGACTAACAGCACGCTAATTTGATCAGCTTTAAAAAGATTTCCGAAGATTGAATTATAATTTGAATCTGACAATTATAATCTGACGTAATTTTCACCAAACTTTTCTTTCTCTTTTTAATATTCACGTAAAAATACTTTTTTTAGAAATGAAATATTATGATCATCTTAAAATATCAAATAAATGTCTCGCGCAATTTTTAAATTTAAACTGTTTTGCAATATTATTTTTTGTTCATTTTACGTAATAAGTGTAATGTGACGTAAATGTGACGTAAATTCTCCTATTTAAGACTTCTAACGCATGTTAATGAATTTATTATTTTACAATATTCTTTCTCTTTTAAAATTCACGTGTAATTATATTTTTTATGACGTAATTTTCAATGAGTTCCTGCTTTTTATATTTTCTGTTTATAATAGTCACGTGTGAAATAAATTTTTAATTTGAAGCAAACATTATTGTTTGCGCTGTTTATACAGTTGGCAACAATTTAAATTAATACAATCTCTCTATTCTAAAAAAAAGTAACTACCGCTGTCACCGCCGCCGCCGGTTTTGAAATTTTTGTGACCGGAGGTCTTTCTTCGTTAATATTAAAAAAACTGTTGCATACAAAAATATGAAAATCGGTAGTATTATAGAAAAATGTTTGATAAACACGCTGATGCAGACAGTTTTCAAATCGAAGAATTATTTTAAGAGATATTTAATGCCAAAGTTGGACAAAATCGTTCCATTAAAAAAGTTTTATAGGAGCAAAAACTGAACATAGGAATTTAATCATTTTTAGATCATTTTATGCGTCAGAATTTCCCGGTGTGCAGATTGCAGTTAGTTTTTTAATTTGAATAATTTTTAGAGGTTTTATTTCTATTTTAAATTCAAATTTTCAGCATTTCGAGAGATATTTTTTACAAACTAGGGGGCTCGGCCCCCTACGAGCTACGCTCGCCAACCCCCGTCCAGACACCGTAGACTCTAAATGCACGCTAATTTGATCGGCTTTAAAAAGATTTCGAAAGATTGAATTATAATTTAAAAAACAGTGGCGATCTCTCTGTAAACGGATTTCTATTCATTTCTCTTTGATTGGGGAATTTTAACGCCAAATCCGTTGCGGTACTACTTGATTATCCCGTCGACCAATTTCGCCAAATTATATAAATCGCCAAACCACTCGCCAAATTATACAAATTGACATAATTGTTATTTTAAATAACGAAAAAAAACAAATAAATTAGTACAACATTAATAAAAATACAAATAAAACGTCGAAATAAAAATAACTTGATGAAGTAGACACGTGTAACAACATTTCAAAATGAGCTAATATAAAAGGAATTAAGTAAACAGAGTCTTTGTCTCCTGGTATTTTTTAATAAAGTGAAAAGAAAGTTCTTTTAAATGAGACATTTTAAATTAATCGTTTTTAATCTGACGTAATTTTGACCAAACTATTATTTCTCTTTTTAATATTCACGTGAAAATACTTGTGTTAGAAATTAAATATTATTTGCGCTTCCCTAACAAAAATAGTTGAAAAGTATCCTCTTGAAATATCAAATAAATGTCTAGTGCAATTTCTAAATTTAAACCGTTTTGCAAGATTATTTTGTGTTCATTTTATGTAATAACTGTAATGTGACGTAAATATGACGTAATTTCTCCTATTTAAGACTTCTAACGCATGATAATAAATTTATTGTTTTACAAATTCCTTTCTCTCTTAAAATTCACGTGTAATTATAGTTTTTATGACGTAATTTTTAATAAGTTCCTGCTTTTTGTACATAATTATTTAATTCTAATTCCAAATGTTTTTTCTGTTTATAATAGTCACGTGTAAATAAATTTTTAATTTATTTACACGTATAAATATTTTTTTTTTTTTTTTAAGCAAACATTATTGCTTCCGCTGTTTATACAGTTGGCGACAGTTTAAATTAATATCACTTTCTAAAATCTGTTAAAAATATCTCTAGAAATGCTGAAAATCTGAATTTAAAATAGAAATAAAACCTCAAAAAATTAGTCAAAATAAAAAAATTAATGCAATCTGCACTCTGGCAAATTCTAACGCATAAAATGATCTAAAAATGATTAAATTCCTATGAACAGTTTTTGCTCCTATAAAACTTTTTTAGTGGAACGATTTTGTCCAACTTTAGTATTAAATATCTCTTAAAATAATTCTTCGAACTGAAAACTGTCTGCATCAGCGTGTTTATCAAACATTTCTGTATAATACTACCGATTTTCATATTTTTGTATGCATTATTTTTCTTAATATTAACGAAGAAAGACCTCCGGTCACAAAAAATTCAAAACCGGCGGCGGCGGCGGCGGCGGCGGCGGTAGTTACTTTTTTTTAGAATAGAGAGATTTTAGAAAATAGTATTAATTTAAACTGTTGCCAACTGTATAAAAAGAGCAACCAATAATGTTTGCTTCAAATTAAAAATTTATTTTACACGTGACTATTATAAACAAAAAATATAAAAAGCAGGAACTCATTGAAAATTACGTCATAAAAACTATAGTTACACGTGAATTTTAAATGAGAAAGAATATTGTAAAATAATAAATTCAGTAACATGCGTTAGAATTCCTAAATAGGAGAATTTACGTCATATTACACTTATTACGTAAAATGAACAAAAAATAATATTGCAAAACAGTTTTAATTTAAAAATTGCGCAAGACATTTACTTGACATTTTAAGATGATCATAATATTTCATTTCTAACAAAAGTATTTTGACGTGAATATTAAAAAGAGAAAGAAAAGTTTGGTGAAAATTACGTCAGATTATAATTGTCAGATTCAAATTATAATTCAATCTTCCGAAATCTTTTTAAAGGCGGTCAAATTAGCGTGCTGTTAGAGTCTGCGGTGTCTGAACGGGGGTTGACGAGCGTAGCTCGTAGGGGGCAGAAGCCCCTAGTTATCTAAAATATCTAAAAAATATCTCTCGAAATGCTGAAAATTTAAATTTAAAATAGAAATAAAACCTCAAAAGATGACTCAAATTAAAACACTGAATGCAATCTGCACACCGGGAAATTCTGACGCATAATATGATCTAAAAATGATTAAATTCCTATGTACAGTTTTTGCCCCTATAAAACTTTTTTAATGGAACGATTTTGTCCAACTTTGGCATTAAATATCTCTTAAAATAATTCTTCGATTTGAAAACTGTCTGCATCAGCGTGTTTATCAAACATTTCTCTATAATACTACCGATTTTCATATTTTTGTATGCAACAGTTTTTTTTAATATTAACGAAGAAAGGCCATGCTTAAGCATTCAAATTGGATGCCGATCTTCCCGGAATATCTAGCAGATTTTCATTGGTCCATTTCCAAATCAAAACTTTTTTTTATATACTAGGGGGCTCGGCCCCCTACGAGCTACGCTCGCCAACCCCCGTCCAGACACCGCAGGCTCTAAATGCATGCTAATTTGATCGGCTTTAACCCCTTGGGAACGAGCGGCACGTATACGTGCCGCATGAAGCGCTCAGAATCCTTGTTTTTTCTCACCAGTAAAATTTTACTGTAAAATCTGCCTTATTTAATCAGCGCATTTTCTCGATTCACGAAGACACAAATTTCTGTTTTAAAAAGAACGGTGACAAAATATTAAAATTTTCGCAAAAGGCTCCCGTCCCGAAGGGGTTAAAAAGATTTCGAAAGATTGAATTATAATTTAAAAAACAGTGGCGATCTCCCTATAAACGAATTTCTATTCATTTCTCTTTGATTGGGGAATTTTAACGCCAAATCCGCTGCGGTACTACTTGATTATTACGTCGACCCATTTCGCCAAATTATATAAATCGCCAAACCACTCGCCAAATTATACAAATTGACATAATTTTTATTTTAAATAACGAAAGAACAAATAAATTCGTACAACATTAATAAAAATACAAATAAAACGTCGAAATAAAAATAACTTGATGACGTAGACACGTGTAACAACATTTCAAAATAAGCTAATATAAAAGGAATTAAGTAAACAGAGTCTTTGTCTCCTGGTATTTTTTAACAAAGCGAAAAGAAAGTTCTTTTAAATGAGACATTTTAAATTAATCGGTTTTAATCTGACGTAATTTTTACCAAGCTATTCTTTCTCTTTTAAATAATCGCGTGAAAGTACTTTTGTTAGCAATGAAATATTATTTGCGGTTTCCTAACAAAAATAGTTGAAAATATCCTCTCAAAATATTAAATAAATGTCTAGCACAATTTCTAAATTTAAACTTTTATGCAATATTATTTTGTGTTCATTTTATGTAATAACTATAATGTGACGTAAATATGACGTAATTTCTCCTAAGACTTCTAACGCATGTTAATGAATTTATTATTTTACAATATCCTTTCTCTTTTAAAATTCACGTGTGTACTTTGTATGACGTAATTTTTAATAAGTTCCTGCTTTTTATACATAATTATTTAATTCTAATTTGAAAGTTTTTTCCTGTTTATAATAGTCACGTGTAAATAAATTTTTAATGTGAAGCAAACATTATTGCTTGCGCTTTTTATACAGTTGGCAACAGTTTAAATTAGTACAATTTTCTGAAATCTGTAAAAAATATCTCTAGAAATGCTGAAAATTTGAATTTAAAATAGAAATAAAGCCTGAAAAAATGAGTCAAAATAAAAAAATTAATGCAATCTGCACTCCGGCAAATTCTAACGCATAAAATGATCTAAAAATTATTACACTGCATTGTATAGTTTTTGCTGCTATAAAACTTTTTTAGTGGAACGATTTTGTCCAACTTTAGCATTAAATATCTCTTAAAATAATTCTTCGATTTGAAAACTGTCTGCATCAGCGTGTTTATCAAACATTTCTGTATAAAACCACTGATTTTCATATTTTTGTATGCATTATTTTTCTCAATATTAACGAAAAAAGACCTCTGGTCACAAAAAATTGAAAACAGGCGGCGTCGGCGGCGGTGACAGCGGTAGTTACTTTTTTTTAGAATAGAGAGATAGGAGGATTTAAATAAATGAAGCTTATAAATACATATGACATATGAAAACAATGTAAAATAAAATCTTAGTGGAAGAAATTCAACACAGTTCAAGTGTTACGTAAATTAGTTTTCACAAAATATTTCGTGATTTGCTTTGAAATCTAACCTAAACTATCTTACCGCTGAAAACATGCATTTAGATAAAGCTCACGGAATGTCGCTGTACTTGTAATTTTTTTCATTTTATCGCTCAGTTTTTTTGTGATGAATATTTGTAAAATCTTAAAATGTCATTCAAGTTTTCGATATTTCACAGAAAATAGAAATTAATAAAAACAGTTGTATTAATTTTGATGCTGAAGATAATAAGGAAAATAAAAATGGCGGTAATAATAGTAAATCTTAATTTACAAAAAACTTAAATCTTTTTTTTAACTAATCGATTTTTTTATATGCTTCCAGAGTCGTTGAGTAATCTTATGACAGCGTTTTATTAAACAACAGTCTGCGTTTTTAAAGTTAGAGAGAAAAAATACAGTTCATTATTTTGTTACTTTTCTACTCAGTTTTTTCAAACGCCGCTTTGGATGGCTTGAAATTCTATGGTTTTTTCCAATATATTGCAGAAAACACAAAGTAATAAAAATAATTAATTTTAATTTTAATCCGTAAAATATTAATGCAGGGAAAATTGGTGATAGCAATAGTAAATCTTAATTTCGAAAATAAAAAAAAAAATCGATTTAATTTATTTTGCATATGGATCTAGAATCATTAAGTATTCTTGCAATAGTCATTTGTCAAATTATTGTCTGCTTTAAAAAAAAAATAAATTGAGAAAACTTTTTTATAGAGCTTCTGAAACTCTTATCTTTAATTAATATTTTTTCATAATAGATATTTTAACACATAACAGAAATTTGCCCACTTTTAAAAGATCTTATTCTTTTAAAACTTGTAAAACAAGTACATTAATTTAAATTAATATCAGATCTTTCCAATATCATTCTCTTTTTCATCAAATTATCTCATTGCCAAGAAATTAACGAAATAAATTTGCGATAAGGAATATCGATTTATTTCCAGCGTTTGTGATGAAAGAAAAAGAAATCTTTCAATTTAAAATTATTCCGAATCTTCTCTTATTTTACCAATCGATTGACATAAAAACGGCTTTCAAAAAGAAATTAATGCATTGAAAAGTTTCAATTTTTCAAATTCTTAGTTTATTGATTTTTGGAGATGAAATACAAGATTAGAATTCTCGAGAATAGTTTGTGACATTTTCATTTCGTCTTCATAAGATGAGAAAGATAAATCTTTCGACTGTAATTCTATTTTAAGATGGCATCGTTTTTAATTTTGAACCGAAAAAAATAGTTTGTGGTTTTCAAACCATGATAACTTCAATTCTTGTTAATTTTTTAAACTATATGTGTGTGAGCGCCGATAATTCAAATGTCAAATAAATCACAAAATCCAAGTGAGGTGGGAGAGCCATTAGAGATTAAATATTTTATTAAATAAGATGAAATATATTTTTAATCCAGATATCATGAGCAATTAGTTTTTAAACTAATCATTTAAAATAATCATTAAACATTTCTTCATAGCAATTTCATTATTACAAATCCTCTGTATTTAACAGAGCCAAGTTACATTATGTTCTCTGCTTGGTTGCAGAGTCAAGACTGACCTTTTCCTAAAAGATACATCTCTCTATTCTAAAAAAAAGTAACTACCGCTGTCACCGCCGCCGCCGCCGCCGCCGCCGGTTTTGAATTTTTTGTGACCGGAGGTCTTTCTTCGTTAATATTAAGAAAAATAATGGATACAAAAATATGAAAATCGGTAGTATTATACAGAAATGTTTCATAAATACGCTGATGCAGACAGTTTTCAAATCGAAGAATTATTTTAAGAGATATTTAATGCTAAAGTTGGACAAAATCGTTCCACTAAAAAAGTTTTATAGGAGCAAAAACTATACATCGGAATTTAATCACTTTTAGATCATTTTATACGTTATAATTTCCCGGTGTGCAGAATTTATTTTTTTTTTTTAATTTGACTCATTTTTCGAGGTTTCATTTCTATTTTAAATTCAAATTTTCAGCATTTAGAGAGAGATATTTTTTACTTATTTTAGAAAATTGTACTAATTTAACCTGTTGCCAACTGTATAAACAACGGAAACAATAATGTTTGCTTCAAATTAAAAATTTATTTACACGTGACTATTATATAAACAGAAAAGATACTTTCAAATTAAAATTAAATAATTGCGTATAAAAAGCAGGAACTTATTGAAAATTACTTCATAAGAACTATATTTAACGTGAATTTTAAAAGAGAAAGGATATTGTAAAATAACAAATTCATTAGCATGCGTTAGAAGTCTTAAATAGGAGAAATTACGTCACATTACACTTATTACGTAAAATGAACAAAATATAATATTGCAAAATAGTTTAAACTTAAAAATAGCGCGAGACATTTACTTGATATTTTGAGATGAACTTTTCAACTATTTCTTTTTGGACAGCGCAGTTACACAACATGTTTGCAATAAAACAGTAGGCTTAGAATTTTTAAAATTACAATGAGAATTAGACACAACTGTTTGATTTTGATTAATTTGTGATTTCAAACCTTTCTTAAAACAAAATAATTTATTACATTCAGTACTTTTACAATTTACACATGGCATTAATTTTATGTGGCATTGTAAAGATAAATGCGATTTCAGAAAGCATTTGTAACATCTACCCTCCTTACGTAACATTAATCTTTTATTATCAACAGCTAAATTTTTACTCTCGGAAGATAAAGGGTCGTTATTTTTGCAAAATACACAAAAAACTTTAATATTAGCATTTAAGGTATTACCATGTTGATATTTATTTGATGTTTTCTTTTCACGAAATTCAGTTTTATTTTTACGTACAAAAGAAGAGGTTGCATCATTTTTAGAACTAGTCATTGACAAAGCCTTTTCTCTACATTCTATTTCACATTTAAGAAAGGCAATTAGATCACTTACATCTGACTCTTTGTTAGTATCACGTTTCCTATAATATTCAATCACTAATTCATGGGGCAATAGCTTTAGCAAAATAGGATTTAGCAATTGGCCATAAGAACTGGATGTTCCCCAAAATTTCTTAAACTTCTAATATTAATTTCGCACATATCATGCAATCTTCGTAATGCATTTAAATTTGAATAATTTTTAACTGGTTCCATATTTAATAAAATAGTCATGTTTTTATTAATAATAACATCAACCTTACCAAAACGATCCTTTAATAAATCAATACAAGTATCATAATTTTGTTCTGTCAATGGAAACCCTTCTACCACATTATATGCCCGATTACATAACAAGAACTTTTGATACGCTAATTTTTCTATCTTAGATAGTATTTATTGTGGTGTATCGATGTTTCAAAACAGTTAAAAAATTCGCCCCATTCTTCGATTTCACCAGAAAATTTTGGAACATTTAATTTAGGCAATTTCATGGCAGAACAAGAACTCGTTTCTGTTCCACTGGCAGAACTATTCAATGGATTTACATAACTAGTTGCTATCATAGAAACATTATCTTTCTTACATTTACTTAATCTATTTTTAATTTTAAATTTAGCACTGATCAACTGATCAGTGTACTTTTCGCTACTAGCAGAGTCTTTTTCATATTCTTTTAAGTCGGATATTTGAGCTTCAGTATCACGATTCTAACTTTGGAAAGTCTATTCTTTTAAGGAGAATATTTCTTGAAGCTCTAATAATTCCTCTGTTTTAGTATTATCAATGTCCTCACTTAACAATGTTTCTAATTTTCTAATTTCGTGAAACTCGTTCGTTCAACAGAACATTTTGCTTTCAGTTTTTCAAAACTTTCCAAATAAAATAAAGAATAATTCTTATTTTAAAACATAAACAATTCATATATAATGAAAAAATATTTCCTTATCTGTTAATTCCAGGTAATGTAGATGACATGACCGGATGTTAAGTTGTAATCCAAATGCCATAATAGTAATTCCACAAATCACAGATAGAAAGATAAAGCACAGTTGAATAGTAATTCCACAAATCACAGATTGAAAGATAAAGCACAGTTGAATAGTAATTCCACAAATCACAGATTGAAAGATAAAGCACAGTTGAATAGTAATTCTACAAATCACAGATTGAAAGATAAAGCACAGTTGAATAGTAATTCCACAAATCACAGATTGAAAGATAAAGCACAGTTGAATAGCAATTCCACAAATCACAGATTGAAATATAAAGCACAGTTGAAAATCAAGTTAATCACAAATCACTTTTACAATAGTTCACAATTCTACCCAAAAAAATTTATCGCGGGGTATTAGGCGCAAAAAAAAAATGTGTGGGCGCCGATAATTCAAAAGTCAAATAAATCACAAAATCCAAGTGAGGTGGGAGAGCGATTAGAGATTAAATAGTTTATTAAATAAAATGAAATATATTTTTAATCTGGGCATCATGAATAATTAAATTTTAAACTTTATAATCATTATACATTTCTTCATAGTCCTTTCATTATTACAAATTCATTATTACAAATTTCAGTTTTACAATTTTCGGTACTGTAAATTTTGAAACTTGTAAGGAGCTGGTCATGCATTACGTACGCCATGGATTAAACATTAATATTCCTGGACCAATTTTAAATAAAATTTCATATATTACATACGCCATGGATTAGATTTTTTGGTACTGTAAATTTTTAAACTTCTACGGAGCTGATCATACATTACGTACGCCATGTATTAAACATTAATATTCCTGGACTAATTTTAAATGAAATTTCATTCTTAAACTTCTAAACATCCCACAATATTACTTTTTACAACGTCGTATAGAAAAAAAAATTACTTTTAAATGCAATTTGTTTGAAAACAGTATCTCAATTTGTTTCTGAGTTATTAATTTGTTTTGTAGTTTTTATTACTTTTTTGTCATAGTGGCAACAGAAGTATCCATCTCTGTTGAAAGTAAAGGAAAAATACAGATTACTGTATAGACCAATCAGGAAACGAATAAAATGCGGATTCAACGAATAAAACACTTCACATATGTTTTTGATTTCCTACCCTGACAGAGGACAATAACCATTTTCCCAAATGGTTAAAAATTACATTAAGCAGGTTATAAATCTTCTGCAATTACCTTAGTAATAATATCCTAAACCACGTTACATTAGCTATAAATTATTATAAATAGCTATAATATTCATTTAAATGACATCAAGTAATTATAAAACTAATAAATCTATTTAAATGATACGAAAATAAATATAACTCATAAAGTTATATCAAGAAATCACAAAGTCATTAAATTACTAATAAATCATCATCAAGAATTCAAAATTATTATAAAGGCGAATAAACATATATTACATGACCTAGGCGTGTATTACATGACCTTGAAATCATAATATTACTCATAAATACTGGTCAAGAGCCAGGATTATAAAAAAAATTAGATTTTCTGTCAGAAGAAATCAACCAGTTTTATAATTATGTTTTATAATATAAAAGGTAAACAGGCTTAAATTATAAACAATAAATTTGATTTCTTCTTCAAGGGCACGTACGCCGAAACAAAATGTACAGTGTGTCCCCCAAAAAATTGTACACAGTTTGAATGATTATAACTTCAATTTTTATTCGCATATATTTGAGATTTAAGGAGACAAGGGACCTTCAAACTCATTTTTTTCACTTTAAATACTATTGAAGGGCCAACTCTAACCTATTAACACCTGAGCTACACAATTGTGGAGGTTATCCTAAACAAAAAGTAAAACATTTTCATCTTTTCGTGTGACTTAAGGTTCAAGCCTGCGCTTACAGAATTGCGAGGATCCTCTCTCCGCTTCTAAAAATATCGATTTTGGGCGCATTTCCGGGTTTGATCAAACGCTGAAAATGATTGAACAAATCTCTACAAACGATTTCACGTTAGATGGCACCATTTTTGTCCCGAAATTCCGTCAAGGGGGGGGGGGGTAACTTTTAGTGGTGTGAACCTAAAAATATCGATTTTGCGAGCATTTCCGGGTTTGATCAAACGCTAAAAATGGTTGATCAAATCTCTACAAACGATTTCACATAAGATGACAACATTTTTGTCCCAAAATTCCGTCAAGGGGGGGAGGGGTAACTTTTAGGGGTGTGAACCTAAAAATATCGATTTTGGGAACATTTCCAAGTTTCATCAAACTCTAAATATGGTTGATCAAATCTCTACAGATGATGTCTGATAAGGATCGCTAATTTTTTTTTAGTTTTGTGCATTTTGAAATATCCTAAAAGCTAGCCCCCCCCCCCCCTCCCAATGATCTTTTTAATCACTAGGGGGCTCGGCCCCCTACGAGCTACGCTCGCCAACCCCCGTCCAGACACCGCAGACTCTAAATGCACGCTAATTTGATCGGCTTTAAAAAGATTTCGAAAGATTGAATTATAATTAAAAAAACAGTGGCGATCTCCCTATAAACGAATTTCTATTCATTTCTCTTTGATTGGGGAATTTTAACGCCAAATCCGCTGCGGTACTACTTGATTATCCTGTCGACCAATTTCGCCAAATTATATAAATCGCCAAACCACTCGCCAAATTATACAAATTGATATAATTTTTATTTTAAATAACGAAAGAACAAATAAATTCGTACAACATTAATAAAAACACAAATAAAACGTCGAAATAAAAATAACTTGATGACGTATACACGTGTGACAACATTTCAAAATAAGCTAATATAAAAGGAATTAAGTAAAGAGAGTCTTTGTCTCCTGGTATTTTTTAACAAAGCGAAAAGAAAGTTCTTTTAAATGAGACATTTTAAATTAATTCTCAAAATATCAAATAAATGTCTAGCGCAATTTCTAAATTTAAACTTTTTTGCAATATTATTTTGTGTTCATTTTATGTAATAACTATAATGTGACGTAAATATGACGTAATTTCTCCTAAGACTTCTAACGCATGTTAATGAATTTATTATTTTACAATATCCTTTCTCTTTTAAAATTCACGTGTATACTTTTTATGACGTAATTTTTAATAAGTTCCTGCTTTTTATACGTAATTATTTAGTTCTAATTTGAAAGTTTTTTTCCTGTTTATAATAGTCACGTGTAAATAAATTTTTAATGTGAAGCAAACATTATTGCTTGCGCTTTTTATACAGTTGGCAACAGTTTAAATTAGTACAATTTTCTGAAATCTGTAAAAAATATCTCTATAAATGCTGAAAATTTGAATTTAAAATAGAAATAAAACCTGAAAAAATGAGTCAAAATGAAAAAATTAATGCAATCTGCACTCCGGCAAATTCTAACGCATAAAATGATCTAAAAATGATTACACTGCCATGTATAGTTTTTGCTGCTATAAAACTTTTTTAGTGGAACGATTTTGTCCAACTTTAGCATTAAATAACTCATAAAATAATTCTTCGATTTGAAAACTGTCTGCATCAGCCTGTTTATCAAACATTTCTGTATAAAACCACCGATTTTCATATTTTTGTATGCATTATTTTTGTTAATATTAACGAAGAAAGGCCTCCGGTCACAAAAAAATCAAAACCGGCGGCGGCGGCGGTGACAGCGGTAGTTACTTTTTTTTAGAATAGAGAGATAACTCATGAAATAAAGTTGATCAAACGATGAAAATTGTTGATCAAATCTGATCAAACGATGGTCAAACGAAATGCATATGTCACTTTCTTATTTTCCGTCATTGGGGGGGGGGGGGGTAACTTTTAGGCTGTTCCTCCCTTGGCATAACCTGACATCGGATATATTTTTTAAATATTTTTCAATCAAATACGATCCTATTAATTAGAAGAAACCCCCAAAACTTTTCATTTCTACCAAAAATCTTTCGATCTTAAACAGTTAGGCATTATTATTGCATATAATTAATCACACAAGAATTTAAAAAAAAAAAATTTGTAGACAAATAAGAAATTTTCCTGAATATTTTAAGCGTTACGAAGAACTTTCCAAAATGCCCCATGCGCATTCCATATCAATTAAAACCACCAAAATTTTTATGCAAGTTTGGTTTATATATACAAATAAAACCTAGCATCGAATTTTATATATTTGAATATAAAGTTAAGAAAGAAAAATATTTTCTAAATTTTATTAAATTTTCAGAATTTTCGCATCATATTTCTGCATTTAACTACCTTTAAATTTTCCAATTATAATTAGTTTATAAAAATCATGCACACTTTTATGACATATATAATGAAAACAGACATAAAAAATTTAAAAGCATTCAGATAAAAAAAATGTGCGCATGCAGCATTTTTAAATAATGGATACCGACGAAATTTTTAAACTGAGAAAAACTAATTTTTTAGATTTAGTCCAAGCACAAACACTAAAGTATACCTCCTAATCGATCGAATTCAATTATAACTATAGATTCAATATGTTTATTGAGTAATTTCATAAAATTAATGGTATATATATATATTTAATTTATGTTTTGAAAAACATTAAGAACATAATAAATCGTTCGTTGGCGACAAAAAATTCGCGGTGATACGAAGAATTTTTCGAAATGTTCCATATGCATCCCATATCAATTAAAATCTCCAATATCTTTTATGCAAGTTTGGTTTATATATACAAATGAAACAGTGCATCGAATTTTATATATTTAAATATAAAGGAAAGAAAGAAAAACATTTCTAAATTTTATGAAATTTTTAACATTTTCGCATCATATTGCTGCAATTAGCTACCTTTAACTTTTGCAATTATATTTAGTTTTAACAAACATGAAATGTTTTATGACATATATAATAACAAACAGTTATAGAAAATTTCAATGCATTCAGAAGAAAAATTATGAAGCAATGCAGTTTGCAAACATTTGTAAACAAAGATCAGCTGATCAGGAGGGCCTTTACTTAATTAAAAAAATTAAATTAAAAAGCTAAAAAATCCTCCGATTGCAAGAATTCGACTTGGGGGTGAAAGGTTACATGAAGCATGACATTTTGGAGGCATTTTCTTTTCTTTGTGAATTTGAGCGATTTTGTTGATTTTGAAGGGCTTTTGTCCCCTTAAATTGCAACAGATTCTACGTAAAATGCATAACCTTTCATCCTACCGCAGTTGTTCAATTTACAACATCTTAAAATGCGATGGATACTTGATTTGCTGATGCCAATCTTAGGACTTGTTTTTTGGATGTTTCTAGATAAATTTCCAGTACTTTTTCTTGGTTGCTGAAGCCAAAGCGATATAAGTAAGCCTATAATGTGAATACTGGAATCTGGAATATATTGACACAACTGCGCCATCTGGTGGACGGGGTGAATAATGCAAATACGCGGGTTTTCAGTATGGCGTCATATATGACAGAATATCTACTATCTGCGCATCTCTTGCGCATATTTTCTGAATCTTTACTCACTTATGGAAGATGAATCTTGTTTACCAGATATTGCAAAATATTTTTATTACAGTTTGTTTTGATAAAATTATGTACATTTAAAAAAAAATAGTCGCAATATCATTTTAATTTCGGGGGAAAAGCACTAACGCTACGAAAGCTACACTGACTTTTGCCCTTAAACTAAAATGACATTGCGACTTTTTTTAAAATATACATATGCAAATAATGCAACAAATTATGCAACACATATGCATAATTCAAAATAAGCTGTAACAAAAATATTTTGCAATAAATCTGGCAAACAAGATTCATCTTCTGTGAGTAAGTAACAATCGGAATTATTCGTAATTTAATTTTTAACAGGGATTCTCTAAATGGCTTCGTCTGTTTAAAAAAAATCTAATCTGGCGATTTTAGGGAAATTATTGAAGTTATTGCCTAAACTCCCAAAATATTTAAACGAATAAATGAACAACACTTGCTCCTTTAACAGTACAACATTTAATGCATGCATTTTAAACTAAAGTGATTTCGAATATAAAATTAAATGAATTTTAAATTAAATGGATGAAATATCTGTAAGTTAAATAAGATGAGTGCAATGTGATTAAGAGAATTTTGGAAATTTATCGTTAACACTTGATAAGTGAACAAAAGGACTTGAACATTTTATTTATAATTAAATTCTATACATATTCTAAACATTTATAAATGTTGTATTCTCATCGGGAATACATCCGTGCATATCATTTTTCATAACTTTAGCACATCAAGAATTGAGTAAAAAATAAGACTTCAAAATTCAATCTTTACACATTAACTACTTACTAATTTGTATGCGTTTTTTCATTTCATTAAAAGAAAATGATTAAAATCGAGCGTATTTAAATCAACAACATTTGATAATATATATATTACTGATATTTTATCTTTTTTAATAAATTAAAGTTAAAATACGTAACTAACTTGTTTTACTCTCTTGTTTTACTCATATAAGAAAAAGAATTTTATTACAATTTCGAAAACTACAGTTATTCGATGGTCAACATTTTTCCATTTTAACTAATAATATTAGTTCTAAAAAGAAATGTTTTTATTAGGGTTTCGTTTATCTGACGAAACCCTATTCGTCTCACTCCTCTCTCTGTCCGTCTGTCTGTCTGTCTGTCAAAGAGCCCGTTCTCATAAACTATATACGTTGGAGACTTGAAATTTTGCATACTTATAGCTGAACACCTCACATCAAACTACAGATCATAAAAATTTTTAAAAAGTCTTATATTTACCCCCCCCCCCCCCCCATGGTCTCTAACTAGTGTATTTTAAGCTTTCTTTTCTAACTGAGCCCCTAATTAAGTTGAAGACTTCAAATTTTGAATTCTTATAGCTGAACACTTGCGATCACACGAAAAATCATAAAATTTTCAAAAGTCTTACATTATTTTACACATTTGGGCTCTAACTTCTGTATTTTTAGCAATTTTTCTAACCTCCACCCTTTTCACCTGGGGTGCACCTGCGGAGCCCCTTATTGAATTGCAGATTTGAAATTTTGCATACTTATAGCAGAACACCTGAGGCCAAACGTAAATCATAAAATCATGAAAAAGTCTTACGCTTAACAGTTTGAGCTACCACATACGTATTTTAAGCAATTCTTTCTAAGGGAGTCCCTAATTAAGTTGGAGACATGACTTTTTGCATGCGTATAGCTGAATACCTCAGACCACACGACAAATCATAAAATTTTCAAAAAGTCTTATATTATTTACTCCTCCGGGCTCTAACTTGTGTATTTTAAGCAATTTTTCTAACCTCCGCCCTTTTCACCCAGGGAGCACTTTTCCAATTTTTGCCGACACTCCTTTGACCACTCTTTATTATTATGCACCATCGCCGTACATATTTTAGTTCCCATGTTTACCGCTAGGAACGCCTACCTATCTCGGGTGCTATGGGCTCGATCCCCTCGACTAATATATCTGCGGATAGTTTGTAAAACGGAGTTTCGTTCGGATACAGGTTTGTTTAGAATAGAGTGCACCCCCTGGTTGCGAAATATAGAACTAACAGATTTTGCAAAAGGATAAAGTGTTTTGAAAGGAATATTAAACGAAACCCTCTGTGATATCTGTGATCACACTTATCCACTTGTTTAAATAATTAACTATAATAAACAATTGGGTAAGTGTGATCACAGATCGCACAGAGAGTTTCGTTAAATATTCCTCTCAAAACACTTTATTCTTTAATTAATAAAGCCAAATTAATATAATTTATAATTATTAAATCCTTAAAAACCGCACATAGAGAGGTAAAAAACGCTAAGGTTTAAAAAAAATTAACGCTCCTCTCTCCCCCCTTCCCGAAATTTCTCGCGCCATTATTTTTAAACTTTTATTATGAGTTATAAACTATCTTACGGTTTCCAACAGATCACGTAGTTAGATTTCATAATTTGAATAAAATCGCGGTCTGTTAATTTCACATTTCACCACCAGGGAGCGCTCTCTATTCATACAAAAGTGTATCTGGACGAAACTCCTTTCTACAACTTATCAGTAGGTACATTAGTCGAGGGGTTGGCGGACTTAAACACCAATTTAAGATATTTGCTAAATTACTATTCTAAAATAGTGGTATCAACACTTATGAAATTTTTTATATTGAATAAGTAATATTTATCTGATCCCGCGGGGGCAAAGGGGGGGGGGGTTGCAAACCAGTATTTCATACTTATCGAAAAATATTTAAAAGGGTCCCTACCCGGGCCCCTAATAGAGTTAAAAGAAATCGGAAGACGGCAAAATAATCGTTGGGAAAAGTTTGCTTGGGCGCTGTGGAACTAATTTTGGCGCGAGATCTAAGCTCTAATCCAATAGGAACCGAGATATTTAAGAAAATGTAAAAAAAAAAGACAGGATTTCATTGCAGAAGATAATAATAATTTTAAGTTTTAAAGTGCTAAGCCGGCTCCAAAGGGTTACAATGAAAATAGCCATGATAGAACAAAACCCCTTAAGACCCAACACCGTTGGAATTACTTTCAAATTTTCATATTTAAAAGAACTGGTTCCATTATAAGTCTTTACAAATCAAGGTTTCCCATAGTGCAACAGCAATCTCCAGAATCATTTTATAGATATAAAACCAATTAGTTAAATAATAATTAATATCTCAGCTTTTAATTAAGATAGAAGATTGAAATTGACATTGATGAAATCAGCGAAACATTTTACGTCCGGATGTAAAAAAAAATAATCAATCAAAAAATTTAATAATTTAAAAGTTTAAAATTCGTTAAAAAAAATCCTAGTCTGAAAAACCACGTTATCAGCTTGAATTGCTCGGGTGTCAATAAGCCTGCAGATAATGATGACACCTGTTTTAGGTAGATTTCGTAAGAAATACTACCTATTACAGTCGTTACCATGGTGCGACTTTTGAAAAATTCCTTCATAACTTTTCATTATAGGACCCCAGGAACCCAAAACCACCCCCACCTAAAAAGTTTATATATATATATATGTATATGTACGTATGTATGTACTAAATTTTGTCCACACAATAAAAGTCGCGATTATGTGCACGGATCGTCTTCAAACTCGCCAACAACTTTGAGATGGCTAATATCTCGGCGGGGATTGAAAATGGGCAAAATCGGCCCAAGGGAATGGAAATGGGGAGGATTAAAAATTTTGAATACCGTCTTAACAAGATTCTGATAAAACCAGCTCTTACACAACAATGACAGGAAAAGATAAATATTTTCGTTATAGCAGTTGCCAACAAATAAAAAAAAACAATAAAATTCTCACCACAACACTTGCTTTTCTATTGCAAGATTTTCACGTGACAAAATAAATTAAATAAATAGTTTGACGAATTGAAAACAAATTGAATGTTACGTCATAAGTTTTCTAGAGCAAGATTTCAGCATGAAAACTCAAAAAGAAATAAATAGTTTGACGAATAAAAAAAAAAACTAGTATGTTGTGGCCATCACAAAACTTTCTTCTATATAAATCACGTCAATTAAATCATTTAAATAGTAAAAGAAATTACATCAATTTAGAACCAATTCGTATGAAAATATACCTGAATTTGAAGTTTGATGAAAATTCGTGCCTTACTTATTAAGATAGAACTGTAGGGGAAATTCTGAAAAATGCAGCATATCAGCGCCACCTGTTGAGCGATTTGCACCAAAACACAAACAGCACTAATTCATATTAAGGTATACCGGAATCTGAAGTTTGATGAAAATTGGTGCATTAGTTCTGGAGCTAGAGGTATTGTGGAAATCACAAAAAATGCAGCACAGCAGCGCCACCTGTTGAGCGATTTACACGAAAAGGTACAAAGCATCAATTCATGTCAAGGACTAACTGAATCTGAAGTTTCCTGAAAATCCAAATAGTTCTGGAGATTGAGCTATTGTGGATATCGTGAAAAATGCTGCATAGCAGCGCCACCTGTTGAGCGATTTACACCAAAACATAAAAAGCACTAATTCATATCCAGGTATACCTGAATCTGAAGTTTGTTGAAATCCCAAGCATTAGTTCTTGAGATAGAGCTACTGCAGAAATTTAAAAAAAATGGAGCATAGCAGCGCCACCTGTTGAGCGATTTACACCACAAGGGGCAAAACGTCAATTCATGTCAAGCACTAACTGAATCTGAAGTTTGATGAAAATCCGTGCATTATTTCTTGAGATTGAGCTATTACGAAAATCGTGTAAATGCTGCAAAATGCAGCATAGCAGCGCCATCTGTATGGCGATTTGCACCAAAACGTTAACAGCACCAATTCATATCAAGAATTAACGGAATCTAAAGTTTTATAAAAATCCGTGCATTAGTTCTTGAGATAGAGCTTTTGCGGAAATCCTGCAAAATGCTACATAGCAGCGCCACCTGCTGGGCGATTTACACCAAAAACTAATCAGAACCAATCTATATCAAGGACTACCTGAATATAAGTTTTTATTAAATTCCGTGCATTAGTTCTTGAGATAGAGCGCCCACAAAATTTGTGTCACATACAGACAGACAGACGGACAGACAGACGGACAGACAGACAGACAGACAGACAGACTCACAGACAGACATTTTGTAAAAACATGTTTTTTGGAATCTCTGACCCATAAAACGTGTAAATCCGTCGAAAACTGGAATTCGAAAATTTTCATGAAACCAATACTTTCTTCTTGTCAAGATAGAAGAAAGTAAAAATGCGTCATATTGGAAACATAATGGACCTCAGCAGGTGAATATGTAACGTCATGTGAGTTTGAAGAGATGTATTAAAACATGATAAAAACCCGACTACGGAAATATTAATATATTTTAACACTTTGAGGTTCTCTGAATTTGTTTTAGCCATTTTTAAACCTATTCCATATACATGCGTATGTGTATTCGTGTATATTAGAATTTTCACAAAATGCTTAGCTCCCTAGAGCTCATTCTTAGAGAAGGAACTGGGTTTATCTCTAATTTTGGTTTAAGTTTTGTTGGTGAATTTAGTACTTAACTTTGAAATCTACCTCCGCCTGTAGGCCCGAGCCGGCAGGGATTTTTTTAATCTGTAGAAGAGATCGTTTTTTGCAATTTGACAGAAAATCCTTGCTTTTGTTGAATTATGAATGCCTGCCCGAGCTTGTAATTGAGAGTTTTTAATTAATAACGTCCGCTAATTACGACTTTTTCAAAATTTTATGATTTGTCGTTTGGTGTGAGGTGTTCAGCTATAAGTATGCAAAATTTCAAGTCTCCAACAAATATAGTTTCTGAGAACGGGCTCTGTGACAGACGTAGACTCTGTTCACTTAATTACACCCTGAAAAGACAGAAAATTCAGAAAGTTATGACGCCTAGTGTATACATTTTTAGACAGACAGAGGAGTGAGACAAATAGGGTTTCGTCAGATGAACGAAACCCTAATAAGTCAAAAAACACGAATAAAAATTAATAGAATGTTTAATTACTGTCTGAATATAAATGCCACAAGCGTGTCAGAATATAAATGCTACAACACGACGTTTGCGCTTGCGCACTTATTTCATAGATGCTCCATTAATAGATTATCCATAAAGAAGAAAACAGTTAGGCATCTTTCTGTAGTTCACCCCGTCCACTACGTGGCGTGCGACCTTGATTGATGTGACCTCGCCTTTAATCTTGCGGTTACCTCTCCCGTTCAAGATAGGACGCTTACTTATATCGCTTTGTCTGAAGCTTGTTGATGTCCTTGGTTTTTCGAAAGGTTGTCTAGGAACATCCTGAACATTTCAATTTGTTTTAAAATTACATTTCATTCGATTAATCGATTAAGTCGTGTTTGTGACTCTGCCTGAACCCCCCCCCCCCCGATATTGTCTTTGTACTTCTGCTATATTTTCATACTTCCAGTAGCATTTTAAAATAAATTTTCTTTTTTGAAACGTTTAAGTCGTTCCACTCATTCTGTTCACTTAATTACACCCTGAAAAGACAGAAAATTCAGAAAGTTATGACGCCTAGTGTATACATTTTTAGGGGACAACCTGTATATGGAATAAAACACATACAAGAATAACGCGAATGAAAAATCATGCATCAGGCATTCATTCTAACATACTTTCCGACACTATCAGAATAATTTAACGAAATACCCTTTTCTCATGCAATGAAATGTAATATCTAATTAAACAATTTAAAAAAAAAAACATAACGCAGTAACAATCCATTTTCAGTAATTGATATAATATGCGCTTTTCTGCCGTTCTATATATGATCTATAAAATTTATACACACCGCGTAATACGCTAAAAATGAGCCAAGTTTAAAAACTTATAGAACAGTTGAAAACGCACTTCCAACAATTACCGCTATTATTCAATTCTATAACAGAATTCTTTTGTGTATATCTGTAAATGAGCAATAAATGATAAGCACTTCATAATGTATAGGAAACATGCGGTAGTGAATCTAATAATGTAATGGAATTCTCTGTTGTCCCCGTAAACGAACTAAAAATTCTACTTACTCTATATTCTAACGAAAGAGCATGTTGCAACTTATTGTAGCCTTCATAGACCGGAGCCGGCAGCACAGACAATCACCTCATTGAGTTCAAGAATGAAAGTCTAGGATTAGTTACATCTTGATTCGTATATTAAAACGCAATCGGTCAGCCCGCAATTCGAGGAAAAAAAGGTCATCATTTTTTTTGAAAAAAAATCAATGCCATTTTTTTTCCCATTCTGACCAGAAAATCAGAGTTCTAACTTTTTACGACTGCTCTTTCATCTTCATCTAAAAGCTTCATTTATAATGGCTGTTTCATAATAATAGAAACCACCAGTCCATCAGAAGAAAATGAAGTAATGGAAATGTCCGGGGCGACACTAAATTCTGAAAAAGCAGAATTCCTGTTCTCTAGTTCATTTTTTACTTTCTTCTATCTTTACAAGAAGAAAGTATTGGATTCGTGAAAATTTTAGACTTCCGGTTTTCGACGGATTTATACGTTTTAGAAGGTCCTGAACACGATTTGATGGTTTTTAGAAAATGTCTGTCAGTGAGCCTGTCTGTCACTCTGTCACTGTGTGAGTGTGTGTGTGACAAAAATTAAGAACTAATGCATGGAATTTCACAAAGCTTTAGATTTGGTTAGACCTTGATATAAACCGGTCCTGATTAGTTCTTCGGGAAAATTGTCCAACAGGTGGCACTGCTATGGTGCATTTTTCATGATTATATCAATAGCTCTAACTTAAGAAAAAATGGACGAATTTCATCAAATTTCAGATTCAGTTAGTCCCTGATATAAATGAGTGTTGTTTAATTTTTGGTGTAAATCGCCTAACAGGTGGCGCTGCTGTGCTGCATTTTTAACGATATCCGCAATAGCTATATATCAAGAACTAATGCATGAAGTTTCATGAAGTTTCAAATTCGGTTACTTCCTGATATAAATTGGTCCTACTTAGTTTTTGGTGTAAATCGCCCAAAAGGTGTCTCTGCTATGCAGAATTTTTTACAATTTCCGCAATAGTTCTATCTAAAAAACTAATGCACGGATTTTCATCAAACTTCAGATTCAGTTTGAAGATGCTAACGTTATTGATAATTAGATTTTGGTGTAATTCATCTAACAGGTGGTGCTGATATGCTGCATTTTCCAGGAAGTAGTAACATTTATGATATAGAAGAAAATTTTGGGATTGTCACATCTGACTAGTGTATTTTTTAAACTCATTTTTTATTGATGTTTAAATTCTCCCCTGAAGAACGATCCTAAAAAGTCCAGCAAAAACTTAATGATCAAAATCGCAGCGTCCGTATAATATCTACGCACTCATATACGCTAAATACATACTCTTTGTTGGAAGTCGGTTACTAAATTAAATGACAATTTGTGGAAAATACCTTACCATGGATCTAATTTTACAAAACAACTGAAATTCAGCTCATACTATATACATCTTTCTAAGTATTCTGGAAAATTCAATTACCCCTATTTTTATGAATTGCCCTATATAGTTTACTATTAAATTATGAAGGAAAAATATAATATAGTTTGAGCATGAGCAGTTAAAAATTATTCAATACAAGTTCTTATTTCTTATTTATATTTTTATTGCTATCCATTGTTTCTATTAATTATGTTCAAATTTCCTTGAAATGTCGCTTCATTTGGTTCAAATCCCTGCATATTATAAACAATACACTTGGGCATTATTTTTGTATTTCTAAAGAGACTTTTATATCTTTATGAATACGAGTTGGAACCCGTCGAAATTCGACGAACTAAAATGTTAGAAAGGAACTGTCAGATCGAATTTATAATAAACCTACAAAAATAATTACAATAAAAAATTCACCTTACATTGGTTGTCTAACTCTTAAAACAAATAATATTTTTAACGTAAAATTACCAAAATATTATTTCCATAAACTTCAACTGCTTAAATTAATGAAAAATTAAGCTGTATTAGAATATGTAATCAAGATGAGTAATTATGATGAAGTTATCGATTGAGGCTCTTATGTTTGTTTTTACGAGATGAAAAAACAGTAAAAAGGATTTCACTTTGTCACATCACAAAATTTCCCCCCATAAAATCTAAACTGTACGTTATTGTCACATTTTCAAAATTTACATACGCACCACTCAAATTCACAATTTGAAAATATTTTAACGCGCAATAGATTATTAATGAATGTATTTCCAAATTTAAAGTCACATTTGTCCGATACAACTTTTCATGTGAACATTCGCGCAAACTTTAAGTTTTAATCTCAGTACCCGAGAAAAAATAATTCAGAAATTTGCCTTTAGTTGTCGTAGTATTGGCCATTTAGTATTGATCAAATATTTAGTTTTATCTTTGTTTTAAATATGACATCATTTTTACTCACTGAATCATTTTATGCCCAGCGTCTCAAACACGTAATGTAAAAATATTGAAATGTAACTGATTTATGAAGAAGAATGCGTGTTTTTTTTTTAATGTCTGACGTCATTTTCTGTTCAAAAATTATAAAAAAGTTACTTTTATTTGTAATGTGAAAATGGCATCAATAAGGATATAATCAATAAAAATAATAAACCATGACTTATTTTCCCTTTATTTTCAATATAAATGGAGTACTTCAGTTGCCACGATTACAAAATTTGTATTAAAAACTACAAAAAAATTAATATCTCAAAAATAAATTGAGATACAGCTTTCAAACAAACTGCATTTAAAAGCACATTTTTTTCCCTGCACGAAGGTGTAAAAATTTAAAGTGTGCGATGTTTAGAAGTTTAAAAATTTGCAGTAGCGAAAATTGCAAAACCGAAATTTCATTTCAAATTTCAAAGTGTTGCCATTCGGAAATTTCAAAGTGTTGCCATTCGGAAAATGACGTATGCGTTACGCACAGATATGTTTGTCCTTTATAATATAGATACGTTCTAGTCTTAAAAATATAAACACAGATGTTATTCAAAAGCCACATAGTCATCTGCTTTAGCTACTCATCATTTGGAATATTTTACTGTTGAGCGTTATCATAAATATTACATATTTTTGCATTCTATTTGTTGTTGATTCACTAACTGTCCCCGTGACTAAACATTCTCTGCAGCATATGAGGTCAAACATTCTCTTTACATTTCTGAAGTTCTAGATTTCTAGAAGAATCCATTAAATATTTTCCAATATACAGTGAAACCTCCCTGTGCGACCACCTCCATTAAGCGACCACCTCGCTAAACGACCATTTTTCATGGAACAAAATTTATTACCAGTACTTCAATGCTAATTTTACCTCCATTCAGAGACGTGATTGGAGACTGAAACAAATTTCGTGTATCCTGGTCGCTTGAAGAGGTTTTATTAGAAAAATAACTCCGAAGAGCGCATTATTCATCAAAATTCTAAACTAAGGTTAGAATTTTTTTTATTCTGGTAACTTTTAAGTGTTTAAATCCCTTTGTGCCTTTTTAGGCAATGTATTTATCTCTGATGAAATTAAGAATGACGGTAGATCAATAAACTCCCCTGCCCTGTTCTGTCAGGAAACTCTCAAAGGAATAGATAAATTAATAAAATCGTCATTATTTATCACCGTCCAGAAAAAAATTTCATTTATTTACTGAACATCGAAAGGATTTGAAAATAAAAGTTATAAAACCGTAAAATCAAAGCAAACGTCAATGTATTCATTTTTTAAACTCTACGGTAATTAAGTTATGTGATTAAATTTTGTTTTGATACTTAAATTTTCATATTTTTTTCCTAATGTGAAAAATAAATTTTAGTAACATTAATTATTACCTTTCTTCAACAATTAAAATCTAGTTTTAAACATGACCTCCATTAAAGGTCGCTCTTGGAGCGACCAATTTTTATTGGAAAGGAACGCGGTCGCTTTAAGGAGGTTTTACTGAACTATTCGACAAAATATCTATAATCGAAAGTATTCGAAAACTTTTGATCAGATAGTGTAATTTAAAGAATTTTTTTTCAAATATAAATTTTTGATTTAATTTGATAAACTGAAATTAGATTTACCGTTAAAAAGGATCATCAAATTTTGAAATAAAAAAGTTAGAAATCCAATTAGGCCCTTTTTTTGTATTCATCAATCTAATCATCAGTATACTCACTTTCCGGTGAAGGTAATTGTTAAAGTTAAGTACGCAATTGTAATTACTTTTGAACAGAATGTAAAGAATTCTTCTTTAACGTTGTATTTCGTAAAGTATTTTTTAACAAGATCACTATCCGGGCTTGCCACATTAATTTGATAAAAGGTAATAAGTTTTCACTGTTATCCGGTTTTAATCCTTATATGAGTACTACCAAGTAATTATTCCCATACCAATTGTAATACAACCATGACTATGAATTAAAGAGAATTATCACACAATGTGCTTAATTTTTAAGCAACTTTAAATTAAGAATTTAAATTCGCTTACTTCTTAATTATGAGAATTCATTGCTCTCTAAGTAAGGATTAAATGTGTTTAAGTACCCATATTAAAAGTTCAATATATTTAAAATAAACTAATCTGGAAGATAATTTAAGATTCATCGATTCTCTATAATAGGGTGATTTTTTTAAAAAAAAATACGGTAATGAAAATATGATTCTAGGTATAAATGCGTCACCTTAGCTTCTTCACATAATGCAGTTAACGCCACTGCCTATGTTCAAAGATTCGATTTTTAGCGCCTGGTTCATGTTTTTTTATATGTTTGAAATTCTTTCTGTTTCTGTTCATAAATCTGTTCAGTAATCAAGTTTTCTGTTACTAAAACTTTGCTTTTAGGTCAGTTAGAAATATAATACTGCTTTTAAACAAATACTATCTGTTTACAAAATACACTGAAATCAACATTTCAGTGGCGGCTTTTTGTAGCTTCAGCGCCCTGAGAGAATTTATTTTCAGCGCTTATAGCTTTTTAAGACTGGGCAGCTTTTTGAGTTTTTTTTTAAACAATGATACAACTGAAATTTGTAACTGATAATTCACTATATCTTGATAAAATTCATATAATATAGTTTCTGTTAACCAGCACAATCACCCGATTCCGGCATTTATGGAATAGATAACCTACAAAGATAGAACTTTAGTTATTACCTGATCCACACGATCGGGCGGGTCCGATCTTAAAGGGATAGGATGATACCTTTTAAGTTTCAACCATGTGCAATGCTCAAAAAAATTAGGGTAGCAAGCTAAAAAGTGAAGAAAATAGTGCAAGACAGCCATGTATGGGCATAAAATGGATAGTACACGTGTATCAATCAGCAATACAAAAAACAAAGACGCAAAACAATTTGTAGGGGAGCTTTTATTCTTTGAAAAAATTGAAAGAGCGTGAAAAGATGGTTTAAGGCAACAATTTGGTTTCATGTAAATGATAAAGAATGTATTGTTTAGAAATGATGCAAGATTTTTAATATGGCGTGTGGTCTCATCGAACAGCTAAGACTGCTGCACACCAGCTTTCCAAGGATTTGATGAGATTATCGGCACAACTTTTGGAAATACTGTTCCACTGCTCAAGAATTGCAATCTCCAAGTCCCGGACAGTAAAAAGAGGCCTTGGTCTCGCAGCAATGCATCGTCTGTATATGTCCCAAACATGCTCGATCGGATTTAGGTCAGGAAAACATGCTGGTCATTCTATACGCTGTATTGTTTTAGCTTCAAGCATGTTTTCTAAGAGTTGAACAGTATGAAGTCTGGCATTATCATGCATGGAAAAAAAGAAATCACTAATTGCTGCAACATAAAATACGACACGAGGTCTCAGCATTTTGCCTGTATAACTTTGGACCGTTAAAGTGCCATTCCGAATGACATGCAGGCCAGTACGTCTACCTATGCTGATTCCAGCCCATAGCATGAACCCACCTCGTCTGTAATGGGATCTTTCACGAACGAATGTGTGATTATTTTTAGTGCATCTTTCTCTCTATGCCAGAACACATCAGATGTCATATCCAGACTGAATCGGGACTCGTCTGTAAACAGAATGTGACTCTAACAACGCTGCCTCCAAACTCGATATTCAGTTGCCCACCTTCTTTGGGCCGCACAGTTGCTTGAGATCAACGGAATACAGACCATTGGCTTACGTGCATAGAGACCAGCCTGATGAAGCCTATTTCGGACTGTTTGCTGGATACCCTTCGTTTTGTGACCAAGAACAACTGTGTTTGCAGCAGAGTAGCATTGCCCGTTCCGTCTCGACGAGCTGTTAATAGGATATATTGGTCATCAGTTTCTTTGTTGGCACATGGCCGACCTTGCCCTTGTCGATGTCTACCATTTCATGTGTCTTGGAATCGTTTACACAGCTTTACATTGACAATTCTTGCGACCCCAACAGCGTCCGCTATACTTCGTTGTGTTTCCCTAGATTCAACTATCCCGATTACACACCAAGTCATGGATTTCGTTAAATCACTTTGTTCTGATATTTTCAAGTAACCTTTTCTCAAAACACAAGCTGAGAGATTGAATTTTACAACTACAACAGTAAAACAGACGTTTCTGCAAAATCCTGATTTCTACACTTATCTCCTTTTACTACTTTTTGACGTCATAAACTTTAATTTGCATGTGAAGTTCTTTAACCATTTGGAAAAATGGTTATTGTCCTCTGCCAGGGTAGGAAATCAAAAACATACATCTGAAGCGTTTTATTGGTTGAATCCGCATTTTATTCGTTTTCAGATTGGTCTATACAGTAATCTGTATTTTCCTTTTACTTTCAACAGAGATGGATACTTCTGTTGCCACTATGACAAAAAGTAATAAAAACTACAAAAAAAATTAATAACTCAGAAACAAATTGAGATACAGCTTTCAAACAAATTGCATTTAAAATTACATTTTTTCTCTATACGACGGTGTAAAAAGTAATATTGTGGGATGTTTAGAAGTTTAAGAATGAAATTTCATTTAAAATTGGTCCAGGAATATTAATGTTTAATCCATGGCGTACGTAACGTATGACCAGCTACGCAGAAGTTTAAAAATTTACAGTACCGAAAAATGTAATCCATGGCTTACGTAATGTATGATCAAATCCGTGCGATTTTTTATGTCTTAAATTTTAGTCTTTGAAAAAATCATTTTCCAAATGGTCGTTGTAATTTTTTAAATTGCATTTTTTAAAATTTTTTTATCTGTTTTCTACTACGTTTTAAATTATGGATGTTTTATTTTACGTTACCTATCGGTGTAAATATTTGCGTAATTTTGTTAAAACCATGTGCTCCCCTAATTGTTTTGAGCAGTGCATTTTGCGTACATTCTTCTCCTTAGTCTTAAACACACCGACTCCATGGTCCAGTTGGGTATATTTTATTTTATTTTGTTTATTTAATTCAGATTGTTTTATTGCTACCATTTTTTTTTTTAAATAGTATTCTCATTATTGTCATTATTTAATCCGTAATTAACTCTTTAAGCCCTGACCCGCACAATTGTGCGGGTGATACTAAAGTAAAAGGGGATGAATATTTCCTGTTTTTGTGAAATTTAAAACCAAATCTGCACATTTATATGAGTTAACTGGCTTCAGATGTTTTGATAAGACACAACTAGGGGGAACCAACTACAATACAGGGTTAGATTTTCTGCTTTTAAAAAGACTATATCATCCAACAGCAATAGACAAAAAGTATGTACTGTCGTAATTTCTTTTATATATTATTTTTAGTTTTTGCTAAGATTTATTTTTTTCTTTTCAGATACTTTATTCATAATTTTAATAGATTTTGTCTTTGATAAAATTTAATTAGGCTTTACAAAAGTTGAAAAACTAATGACCCACACAATTGTGCGGATCCGGCATTTATCATTTCCAAAATAGGCACAAATCCTAATACATAAAATTTTTATTTTTAAGTGATTTTTTTTAACTTATGTTTTTACAATTTAATTTTTATTAATTACATTTTTAAAGCGGATTAATTTTAAATTAACAGGTTTGTTTTATTTTTTATTCATTATTTCTATTTAAAATTGATAGTATTAAATATATAATAAGCACATGTAACGAACTGTATGTTTCTGCTCTGAGTTATAGATGTCATATATGATTTATAAGTTTTATATGAGTTATATGCATACCACGAATAGATATTTAAGTTTGATAAATTCAATACGTTTTGTCGACACAGAAAGTAAACCACCAGGAGTAAATAAAAAATTATGCAAATTTCGGCAAATACTCGACAGATTCCGTAGTGTCTGTTTGAGTTTACCAGGGGATCAGGGAAAGTTTTCCACAGATGAGCAGGTGGTTCCTTTTTTAGGACGTGCCTCAGAAAAGCAGTATATAAAAAACAAACCACACTCTGTTGTAACAGCATCATCTGGGATAATTTTAAGTTTTGTAGTATACCAATGGGAAAGTACAGATCTGGTCGAAAAGGATCTAGGATTAGACCTGCTGTAGTCCTTACTCTGGTTCAGACCTAGTTTTATGTATTTCGATCGGTATTTCAACAAAATATCGCTGCTGGAAAAAAAAGGACATTTGAAGGATCAGGCACAATCCAAACGGAGTGAAGGACATACCATTTATCAACGGCTCTTAAGAGGGGTGCGAGCATTGAGCACGTCTCAGAAAATGGAATTGTAGTGGTCTGTACAAAAAAAAAAAAAAAAAAAAAAAAAAAATAGTTTCAAACATTTTCATTGTGGCTGATGAAAATTATCTCAATAAACAACACCTTTTTGTTTTTGCTTGAGCTTTTATTTTTAGATATTTACACACATAATCCCAAACTACACAATTGCGTAGATTTAGACAAAAACCGGCTGCATTAAGGCCGAACCCACACGATTTTTTAAACTATTTTTTTTTTAAATCAAGTACGATCCTATCGATAAGGGGAAACCGCCGAAACTTTCAATTTCTACCAAAAAAAAAATCCCGGATCTTAAAGGGTTAAATGAGACAAACATTACTGTTTCAAAAAGTGGTAGTCATCAAGCAGTTTGATTTTTTTAAACGCCCAATTTGCAACACTCCCCATGCCGTTATCCGACCTCTCATCCTTCTAAAGCCGTCTATGCAATGTTTGAAAAAGAACCTATTTTGCAAAAAATTAACAAAAGGTCTCATCAACTCAGTGAATTTTCATACTATTTTACATTTTTCCAAGAACATAGCATGTTTTTCTGAAAGTTTGTTTTTCTAACCCTTTTTTAGAATATCTGAAGTTATATAAGGGACAGTCAAATGAAAACCGAACAAGCACTATAAAGTGAGTATTGAAAATTTTTATTTAAAAATAATTACCAGAACAGTTAAAACATTTAACCCACTGGGAGATGAGACAGTCAATTCCAGTCTTGTAGAAAGATTTAGGTTGATGACGGATTCATTTCCGCACCCACTATTGCACTTCCTCGTCCGAATGAAACCGACTTCCACGAATGTCTTTCTTGAAAGTGCCAAAAATGTGAAAATCACCCGGATATTTTCCCGGATAATACCATCAATGTGCCCAATCGCATCAGGAGTAATGGCTCGATGAGCCTGTCCTGGTAATTGTCTTGCAGTGATGTGCGTCCTTGTCGGAATCTCTTATGCCACTCGGCACGCTTGTCAGTGACGTGCAGTGTTCGCTATAGACAGCAGGCATGCGACAATAAATTTCGTGTGTTCCAGCATCCTCAGTCACTGAAAACCGAACTACACCTCTCTTCTCTTCTTTGTTTGCTTCCATTTCTAATGCTGGACGATTGCACTTTTTACTGTGTTTACGTTTTACGTTCATCCTACTTCGTAATGTCATATACCCTATTTATTGCAAATTTTGTCAACTTTCCGAATTTTTACATAGTTTTTCCCTAAAACAATAAAAAAATTAATTTAAAAATAACTATTTTGGGGGGAAGGTTTGGGGGGGGGGAATTTTGGGTGTAAGTTAAAAATTCGGATTCAGCGACCCAAAAAACTTAAAGTAAACCTTATAGAGAAAGTTCGGAGGGGAGATGGGGGAGGGGGTGGTCTAATGCAAACGTGTGAGTGGTTAAGTGGAATTGCGCAACTTAGTCCACGCAGCACCGCGGCGCATGTTCCGAGGCAGATCCCCCTCCCCCTTCATCCTAAGTCATAATGTCATATATCTAATTTGTTGCAAATTTTGTCTACTTTCTGAATTTCTAGATACTTTTTCCCTAAAACAATAAAAAAATTGATTTTTTTAATAAAAACCTTTTTGGGGGGCATTTTATCACAATTGGGGGGGTTTGCCGGGAGAAATTTTGGTGGGAAGTTACAAATTCGGATTCTGCGACCCAAAAAACATAAAGTAAGCTAATTTCCAGAACTTCCATTAATTTTGCCAGACAAAATACCCTATTGCCTGGACTATTGTCTAACTCGGCGAAGCAAATTCATCCAGTCGAAAATCGTCAAGTTTTGTAACATAAATTGCTATTTTTTGGGCAAAGACTTCCGATATAAGTATGCACATTGTATGCTACTGCTTTTCTATATAGGCACTCTAAATTTTTGTAAAACATTGCATTTTATCAGTGTGCGATTTCGATTACATTATTTTCAAAAGTGAAGCCTGTGAAGAATTCAAAGCAGCTAAGGTGAAAATGACTCATTTCTATAAAACATATTTCTGTTTTAAGAATTAAATACACGCCTTTTTTAAAATCAAATCACGTCATTTGCATCCGATAAAGCATTCTACTTTTACGATCCAGTCTTAAACGACATTTGTAGAAAAATATGCATATGACGTCATTATCAGGGAATAATATACAAACTTAGAAAGAAGCAATAATAGCTCCATGTTTTGTCAGAGCTCATTCATGTATATTTTTTCAAAATTCGTAAAATGTTATTATACGCGGAATAATAAAATTGCATTCATTCAGTTTTGTATCGTTTATAAAGTAAGTTTACAATAAGCTACAATTTATTAAATTGATAAATGAAAACGAAATAAAACCAAAATTCGCCCGATTAATTAACAGACGATTTTCTTGACATAGCACGTATTTTAATTTAATTTTTTTTTTCATTTTTTATGAGAAAATGGCAACAAAAAGATATAGTAACCAACTATTTTCCCTTTACTTTCAATCTTCCAATATAAATTAAGTACTTCAGTTGCCACGATTACAAAATTTGTATTAAAAACTGCATAAAAAAAAAAATCCCTACCGGCTCGGGCCTACAGGCAGAGGTAGATTTCGAAGTTAAGTACGAAATTCACCAACAAAACTTAAATCAAGATTAGAGATAAACCCAGTTCCTCCACTAAGAATGAGCTCTAGGGAGTTAAACATTTTGTGAAAATTCTAATATACACGAATACACACACGCATGTATATGGAATAGCTTTAAAAAATAGCTAAAGCAAATTCAGAGAACCTCAAAGTGTTAAAATAAGTTAATATTTCCATAGTCGTGTTTTTATCATGTTTTAATACTTCTTCTAAAACTCGCATGACGTTACATATTCACCAACTGAGGTCCATTTTATTTCCAATATGGCGCAATAATTTTTTTTTTTTTAATTCATCAAACTATTTATTTCATTTTGAGTTTTCATGCAGAAATCTTGCTCTAGAAAACTTATGACGTAATATTCAATTTGTTTTCAATTCGTCAAACTGTTTATTTTATTTAATTTTTCACGTGAACTTGCAATAGAAAAGCAATTGTTGTGGTGAGAATTTTATTGCTTTTTTTTTTAATTGTTGGCAACTGTTATAACGAAAAATATTTATTTTTTCCTGTCATTGTTGTGTAAGAGCTGGTTTTATCAGAATCTTGTTAAGACGGTATTCAAAATTTTGAACCCTCCCCATTTCCATTCCCTTGGACCGATTTTGCCCATTTTCAATCCCCGCCGAGATATTAGCCATCTCAAAGTTGTTGGCGAGTTTGAAGACGATCCGTGCATAATTGCGACTTTTATCGTGCGGACAAAATTTAGTACATACATACATACATACATATATATATATATATATATATATATATATATATATATAAACTTTTTAGCTGGGGGTGGTTTTGGGTTCCTGGGGTCCTATAATGAAAAGTTATGAAGGAATTTTTCAAAAGTCGCACCATGGTAACGACTGCAATAGGTAGTATTTCTTACGAAATCTACCTAAATATATATATATATATATATATATATATATATTATATATATATATATCTCAAAAATAAATTGAGATACAGCTTTCAAACAAATTGCATTTAAAAGCATATTTTTTTCTCTGTACGACGGTGTGAAAATTGAAAACGTGCGATGTTTAGAAGTTTAAAAATTGGCTGTAGCGAAAATTGCAAAACCGAAATTTCATTTCAAATTTTAAAGTGTTGCCATTCACAAAATGACGCATGCGTTACGCACAGATATGTTTCTCCTCTATAATATAGGTAGATATCTCTAGTAACATACAGGTTATTTCAAATAAACTTTCAGAAACTGATTCAGATGTGAATGAAATAATTTAAAATATTAGATGTAGTTACTTTTTTTTTTTTTTTTTTTTTTTTTTTTTTTTTTTTTGTATATGTATTTTTTCATTGCCAAATTTTGGGATAATAACATATTCACATTTATAATCTGAGTTACTTTTTCATTTTAAAATTTTATTTAAAATTTAGCAGTTAATTTAGTTTTTTTGTTATTGTTTTAATTTAGCATTTTTTTTTTTCAAAAAAAATCTTAAAAGAAATTAAAAAAACAGCTATTTTCCAAAAAAGCTATCCAGAACATTGTGTTCTATTTTAATCCACTTCCAAGTTAAAATAAATTCAAATCTTAATTGACATTAATAAAATCAAATAATAGTTTCAAATGTCTTAAACCAAACTCCAGCAATCCATTAAAATCAACCATTTCAGAAAATGATGCCAATCAAGAAATCCGAATTAAAAACTAGTAGCCCAGTTTGGCAACACTGGTTTCCTCCCGTGCTCTGATAACAAATTTCTTAGGAGTATTTCAGGACAGAAAAATTTCAGCTATTTGAAAATAAGGTCTATTTTGATCCCTTCTTTTTTTTATCCTCTGGTGTGCTTCTAAAAATGTATATATGGGAAGCACAATCTTTTGACTTTTGTGGGAAAAAATCTGGCGAAATTAAACTTGCTAAAATAACATTTTAATCTTATAGACGAATGCCTTAATGATTCAAAATAAAGAAAAAATGGTCAGCAGCGACGATTTTTTTTTTATTTAACTGAGGTTTAGGTTAAACTTGCGAATTTAATTTTCCTTACCACTTTACCTCTATAACTTTTTATTTTCTTCTAAATTTTTACTTATAATGAATTTGCATAGTCCCCACAGGGCATTCAAATAAGAAATAATACAAATGCAGTACTTTTAATACAGAATTTTAGTATAACATTGCCTTAAAGGGGTGTTAAAAAAGGGACGGTAAGGTAAAAAAAGGGACGAAATGGTAAAAAAAAAAGAGACGGTAAGGATGGAAGGGTAAGGAAAATTCTACCTATTTTTAGGAAAATCATGTTAAGACTAAGTGATAGCTACAATGTTCATTCATTTTTCGAAAGAGTTGTTAACACTGGATTAAATTAATTTTTTTTTTCTTAAATTTACCTCGAAAAGTGCAGGAATAAACCTTGGGGACGGTATGACTACCAATAAAGCCACGGTGCTTAAAATTGATATTTAAATGCTGATTTATATTCTGCAGTAAATTTCCTGTCAAAGAATTTTAGATATTCTTTCTCTAGCATACTTCTGCATGAGCAAAAACTTGAAATTAATTCTGTCGCTGCATCTGAAGTGAGTTTCTGTATAATTTTAGAAGAGGGATGGTAAAAAATCTAAAACCCAGGGACAGAGTTCAAAAAATAATATCAACTCTAAAAATGTGTGCAGCTTAATTTTTAGCTACATATTTATATAAAACAATAGTTTCAGTTTCCGAAAAAAATTAAATTGACTAATTTTTATTGAAACAATTTTATCCAGGATTTTTCAGGATGACTACACAAATTTCTCCAGCTATTCTAAGTAGACAAAAATACAAAAAAGAAATGAATATTAACTTACATGTGTGCATTAAATTGTTTTTTACTTAATTGTAAAATATGGATGTTTAACGAATTATTTACAATGCATTGTACAGGGTGCCCACTGAAGTCCTTCCCACGCTCTTAATTGCAGAACGGTTGCAGCTATAGTCATAAAAGTGGTGTCTAGGTATAGTAAAGTGGCTATGCGATACCAGATGAGACCGCTTCCAGCGCCACCTGGTGCAAAACAGCTGAGCTAGAATTCCTATCTCGAAAACGAGATTCATTTAGCATTCATGTTCACAAGGTGTCGTCATTGACTTTTAACCATATTTCGGACCGTTTTCGCGATAGGAACGCTAATGCCGCCCTTTTGTACCAGGTGGTGCTGTAAGGGGTCTCATATAGTAGCGCTTAGCCTCTTTACTATATCTAGACACCACGTTTATGAATATAGATGCAGTCGTTCGGCAGTTAAAAGGGTGGGAATGGACTTTAGTGGGTACCCTGTATTTATATTGTGACCAAATATTTATCACTGTTTGAGTATTTTATTAGTGATGCATTAAAAATCACAGCAAAAGCTAATTAAACTTCAACGAAATAATTTTGTTCACCTAGATCGTCAAAACGTCCCACTGCGCAGCGGGTGCATTGCGTAGCTGCGAAAGGACATCGAGCTCGTCCAAATCGATTTACAGAGATAATCTGCAGACTAAAAGGAATAGAAAAATTCAAAAAGAAAAAAATCGATTTTTTTCAACCGAGAAAAAGGACATCTGCCCTGTCCTCCTTCTTACTAAGATTCTTAATATATGTAAAAGCTAATTTTTTTTTTTTTTTTTTTTTTTTTTTTACGACTTTAGCTATTTTGTAACGGGTCCGATTATTCTTTAAATGATTTTAAATATATGAAACATTCAGTTAGAAGATGGAAAAGTTTTGCGAAAGGTCTACTTTTAATAACAAGAATTTTGTGAAGGGGCCTGTTTTACGGATGCGAAAAATTTTTGTGAAACGCCCACTTTTGAGATGAAAAATTTTGTTCTTCTGTAACACTTCTTATAAAACCTAGATTACTATTAACCCTCTAAGTGTTTGGGGCGTAATATTCCGTTCACTAAGCTCCAGGTTTCACAGCAATACAGGAAATATTTAAGGTAATATAATTCTATAGATTTAATGAATTTTAAATACATTGAAGAATGATTAATACTCTCAAGGATTACATTCATATTTGTAATTGAGTTTTTTTTTTTTTTTTTTTTTTTTTATATATATAATGTTGAAAGAATCATATTTTCTTAGCATTTTAAACAAAATGCAAAGAAAACAACATTACAATTTTACCCTTTTGCAAGACAGTCGGAGGGAAATAACAAAACTTGTATGGATCACAATAAAAACAAAAGAATGTTTTGGGTTGGAAATTTCAACAGCCAATCATCAGGGAAAGAAAACACGTGTCCTAAAGGAGATAAGGTCACAAATTAACAGAAAGAGCAGAGCTTACAAAGAATGCAACAGGTGGTGCTAGCTAAAAGGTACACGCTAATCACAAAGGAAAATATGCAGGACAGGAAAGTGTTGCCAAAATTGCCTAAATTACTGTTTATCGATTTCATGTGTTTTGTTATTGAATGCAATTTTTTAAACTTTTACACCATTTTTTTTCTATTTTTGGTAATTTTTTTTATCCTCAGTTTTCCAATCGCCGTATTCTACATTCGTAATGCAGTTGGAGTTTGTACTGAAAAAGAAATATGCCGCCTTCCTCTAGAATGAATATTTATAATTTTCTAAATCTCTAAACTAGAAATATATAGATTTCCGATTTATGCAAATAAGGTAAACAAATAAACTGAATAGGCGAAATGATCGAGACTTTCTAGTCCACAGTTTTCTAGGTGATGAAAAGATATATAATCGTTTGAATTTCAAAATATTATTTTTTGATTTGTAGAATTAATTCATAAACTAGAATTATTGTTACTAAAACTCTCTTCTTGTGTTTGCATTTATTTGCAGAGATTCTTAAATAAGTTTGACCACGATAATGTAGGAAAACGCCCTTGAATTTTAATACGGATAACTAGAACTCTCTAGCATAGAAAACTAGAATTTATAAGGATGACATGGAACTATTTTTTCTAGAGGCACAATTTATTTTCAAGATGCCAATGGCAGAAATTTTTTTCAGTGTATTGTTTATATATCTTTTAGCATGAAGTAAAAATTGTTAGAAAATTGTATTAATACAAATATGAAATTATTCAACAATAACTAATTTTTAGTTAAAATATTTCTGACAGATGATTAAACGTATATTTTAGAAAATTTTTAAAGGCACAAATTTACTGTAGAAGTGAACATACTTTTATGCCTTTTAAGAAATACATTGTTCGTTTCATAAATACGGGAAAATATCTTCCTATTTCGTTACTTAAAATATTTATCAATGCATAATTAATGGGAAAATCCTGCCTTTACTTCTTATTTTTTACTATTTATGCCATTACCTCAAATAATTGAGTTCATCAAATACATTTTTGCAATCTTATCGAGTAATATATACATTATAGGTTAGCTAATGAGGTCTAGTCAGCCGTAAAATAAGCTACTTTGATGCAAATGATATTTCATAATAAACTAATAATTATATTTACTAAAACTGATTCATTAGAAATGTTTTAAAAACATAAAGTTTTTTTTTTCCTTTACGATGCTAATGAAGCAAATTATTATGTGGAACAAAATAATTTTTTGCATGAAAATTATATTACGAAAAGAAACTTTTTTTTTATAAAATGACTAAGTTATAATTTCTTTTAAACTATATTTATTATTTTTTCCCTTATTATATATATATTCAGATAAAATAAAATCTCTAGTTTCATATTTTTGAATCATGAAAACTTTGTATATACAGGTTATCTACAAAATAAGTATAAAACTATGACATGTTATTTTAAATACATGAAATTGGAACACTCGATTAATTCCAGAAAAAAACGCAGTTATAAGTTACACACTATAAGTCATTTCGCATTTTAAAAAATCATTAACAAAATTTAACAAATTACCATTTTGGAGTAAGGTTTGGATCATAAGACTTATCAAAAGATTGTGTCAAAAAAACAGGAGAACTTCGAATATACCTAGATGCGTGCATAACTTAATGTTTGCAATTTATGTTGCATCAAAAAAGTTCCGTTACAATTCGTTAATTTGGTGTGGGTCCCGATTATGGAAAATTATTCTCTTTGATGGTGGCTTGACCGCTTAGCAGAAAGACGGTCAGACGAGTTTGTCACGTCTGATCGTGACAAACAGTCAAGAAACAATTATAATAACAAGAAATATTTATTTTAAGTCTTTGGGCAACTTTTTAAAACAGTTAAAAACAATTACTTGTCAAATGTTCGGTGCGTTGCTCACATAAACGGCTTACATTCAGCCTATAAAATAACCCTACTTGCAACGGGAATAAGCCGCTCGAAGAAAGTGAATATACGAACTGAAACATCTTCTTAAAACGCCATCAAAAACTGAAATGCGCAAGGTCTTTCGAAAGATCTGAGTCTTTCTTCATCAGGCGCAAAGAAGACGTGCTTCTACTATGAAAGCAGCAGCAAGACTGAAATGAGAGATAAGAGAAAGGGAACAAGCTGAAGAAACAGCCAATAGGAAAGTAGAAATCAAAAGCCAATAGGACAGCAAAAGAGAGCAGCCAATAACAGAAGAGTATAATCAAAACAAAAGAACACAGAGTAGGAGGGGAATAAGGAAGCAAAAAAATATAATAAAATGAAAACACAAACATATATTAAAATATGGGAACATATGAAATTTAAAAATAAATTAATAAGATATATAAAAAAACGAGAATAATATTAATTAATACAAAGAATAAATTATATGGTACTACTGAAGAGGTTTTTCCAAGCTGAAGAGAGTATTGTGAAATCAGATTTATCATTAACAATAACTTAACGATTAAGATAAATGGCTAAATTTTCAGGAAAGTCCAATTCAGGGATACTATTGGCATTAAAGATAATTTTAGCATTTTGAAAATTAAAACTATGACCGGAATCACAAGAGTGCTTGGCAATAAAAGATTTACAAATTTCTTGATTAATTACATAATGAGAGTTCTATTTTAAGGGGATTTCAAGAATTCTTTTAGTTTGACCAATATAAGATAAATCACAGCCATTTACAAGGAACATTATAAATTCTCCAATTACGAGGATCAGGAACAGGAGAATTAGTGGAGGGGATTTTTAATTTATTGACAGGTTTAAATATAATGTCAAAATTGAAAGTCTTAAAACTTTAGCTAATTTAAAACATAAAGGAGGATAAAAGGGGAAGACAACAAAATTATCAAGTTTGCTTTTGAGAGATTTGGAAAGAGTAGATTTATTAGAAGGTCTATTGAATTTCCTAATAGCATTATTGATAACAGAAGGAATGAAACCTCTTTTGACAGCAACAGTTTTTAAGTAATTAAGTTCATCCTTAAGGTATGCAGAGTCGGAAAGACTACTATAGTTGAACTTATTTTCTTCGAAGTGAATATGTCAAAGTCTTATGTAAATTATTATCTAATAAATCTAATAAATTATTATCTAATAATCTTATAAATTATATCTAATTATTAAATCTCAATTTAATTACAAGAATTTTTATTCACATTGCTACTAGAGATTTTATTTTATCTTAATATATATAATTAGAAAGTAAACAAAAATTATTTTTAAAAATAACTTATTAGTTAGTCATTTTTATTTAAAAAAATAGCTATAATAAATTAAATAAATAGACCAAATACATCAGTACATTAAATTTCGGATCTTTTTCCTTTACATACTAGACCTACCTCCAGGCCAAATTGCTATGTCAACTGAAAATTCCCTATAGGTTTTGAGCTTGAATTTGTTTAAATTAATAGCACGTTGGTATCATCTCAAATTCCACCAACCATAGCGCTCTAGAAATAGCTATTTTTATTCTTTATACAACATTTTAGAACACTTAAAAGCGATTACTCGTCAAATTTTCCGCTCGTTGGCAGATAAACGGGTTCCATTCAGTCTTTAAATTAACTACGGGATCGTACCCGGGCTTCCCGGGTTACAGAATATAGGTGAAAACAATTTTTTTTAATTGAAAAGTAATATTTTCTTTTACATGCAATATATTTTTTACATTGTCAACTAAAAATAAAAAAGCATTTTTCATGTGAAAAATATTAATTATACAATCAAATAAGCTTTTGAAATTTATAAAAAACAATTTTTTCGTATTAGCCGCATTCGAAGAGTGTGTACAAGATTTTGCTGCTTACGGCATCCTTTTATTTTCTGATAATTTCAGAGCTTCAAGCGCGTAGTTCAATTACATGTCTGTTAAATTTGTGTTTTATTTATATTATTTGATTTATTTAATCATGGAGGAAGTTTTATTTTTGTTTAAGGAATATTACGGAACGCAAGGAAATGATGAACTTTTGTTTTATGTGCAAACGCTTTAATCTTTCTTAATCGAGCTCCACGCGATAAATTTGAAAATTAACCTCTCATTCCCGCAATCACCCTTTTTAAAAAACTGGTATTTTAATTTAATCATTTTAAAATCATTTTAACTCAAAACGTGAAGTCACGATTGACAGTAAAATCTTTGCATCTGAACAGTCGAGATTAACTGGATCGAGATCCTCTTAACTCGAGATTATATCCTCAGTAACGGAGAGTAAAAATTGTCGTAATTTATGGGTTTTTTTTTTTTTTTTTTTTGAAGCCTTTGTGTTTAAAAGTTTAGTTTTATCTAAGAAAATCACCGTTTTCTTTTAAATATGAGGTCATTTTCACTTATTTAAACATTTCACATAGTGTCTGAAACTTAGTACACATACAGAAGGAAAAAATATGGAAACTTCATGAGGAAAATGCATGTTTTCAAAAGCAGTATGTAATTTTCCATTCAAAATATTATGTCCCCAATGGGATTTTGCATCATTAAACCCTATACAACAATTTCTATCAACAATTATGAATTTTTATCACATATTCACATGAATAAATATAAATAAACTTTATTATTTCTCTCTTCTCTGCAATAATGAAAGCTATCTCATTACCATAATTTTGAAGAAGTTTCAAAGAATGCTTTTAAAATTAAAATATAATAATGGGATATTTAAAAAAACAGCGAGTGCGGGCACATTTACAAATGAACAGCTTTCAGTTAAAATATTTATTAGTAAATTTGACTCAGCAGAAATCTCAGGGCAAATGACTAAAAAACATTCTTCTGTTTTAAATGTATAGATTATATAAAATTATGAAAAATTAAATTAAGAAAATTACGTTATTTTGATGAAATTACAGTAACATGTCTTAAATAATAGCAATAAAATTTTATTAGTAGAGAGAATTCTGGACAAAAACGTGGGGAATCTGATATTATTTTAAACCTCAGTTATTACCACGATCTTCTTTGACTGCTTGTCTAACTCGCTGAAACGAATTCATCCAAGAGGGAATAATCAAGTTCTTTAATATAAATCGCTGTTTTTCGGACAAAGAGCATGAACACTGTCTGTTACTGCTCTTCCATAAAGTCACTATAAATGTTTGTAAAACATTGCGTTTAATCAGTATGTGATTTCGATTACGTTATTTTTAAAGAAAAAGCATTTTCACCTGTGAAGACTTTCAAAGCAGCTGGGGTGAAAACGACGCACTTCTACAAAACATATTTCAGTTTTAATAATTAAAATACACGCTTTATATATATATATATATATATATATATATACAGGGTGATTCAGCTCGTCGGTGACAAACTTTAAGGATCGATAGAACACACCTAGACGAACATTTTTGAATAGGGAATGTAGGGTCCCTGACGCGATGGTAAGGCGCTAGGCGCTTTCGAAAATTTGGGTGCCGAAATTCGAAACGTCATAAAAACTAGGGAAATGGTTAGATTTTCTTGCTTGTTGCGTCGAAATGATTCTGTTTGTTTAGACTTTCTTCAGTACCAATTTGATAAGCGTATCTCTTAAAACATGGATAGGGGGCGCTGCAGACTTTGGAGAGCTAGACAACAACTTTAAGCCCGTTATTTTGATAATTTAACACATGCTCGCCAAAGTTTATACTCTAACTTAAAGTTTGAACCCAAAAGTAGAGCCCTGCAAAAAGCGTAAGAGCCGGAATAAAATGTCAAAGTACAGGGTGGTCGAAACTCGAAGGCTCCTAAGAGATAAACAAACAGATTTCTTGACTTATGGCATGCATTTTCATGATTCTGTTTGCTGGGGCTCTCTGAAACTCAGTTGAACGGTACAAAAAGAAACATCGATAGGGGGCGCTTTGGGCAAAAAACATAATTCGTTGACATTTCGGACGCTAACTGGAAACGGGGCGCTACGATCAGTTAGTAATAATGAAAACACATTTTCTACCTCTGCTCAACACTTCTGAATAAATTTAGACCAAAAACATCAATGATACTGGAAATTTATTTACAAAAAATAACACTACAGAAGATGCTCGAAATTTCGACCTTGGGCCATGATGCAGGCTTCGCACCTCCGTCGCATTGAGGAGTGTGTGTTTCCAACAATGCCAGGAGTATCTCTGATCTGCCCTGCAGCTGCCACAATGCGCGCCACAAGTTCTTCAGCACTGCTGACAGGTGTATGGTATACCTCGGCCTTCAGGTAACCCCAAAGGAAGAAATCCAAGCAGGTGAGGTCTGGTGATCGGGCAGGCCAGTGAACTGGACCCCCACGCCCGATCCACCGCTGGCCATACCTTGCGTTTAGATGGAGACGCACGTCGTTCGTGTAATGGGCCGGAGCTCCATCGTGCTGGAACCACATCTGGCGACGCGAACCTTCGGGTACGTGCGCCTCATCCAGAAGCTGCGGCAGCACTTGATCCAGGAAAATCAGGTAATTTCCACCTGTCAGCCGTTCAGGTAACAAATAAGGGCCAATGAGGCAATCCCCCAGAATGCCGGCCCACACATTTACTGAGAAACGCTTCTGGGCTGCTCGGCTTCTGGTTTCATGTGGATTTTCATCCCACCACACATGACTGTTGTGGGCGTTCCACATTCCCTCCCGGCTGAAGGTGGACTCGTCCGTAAACAAAATGCTGTTTACAAAACGGGGATCCCTGGATCTCATCGCCAAGTACCATCTTGAGAATTCCACTCGAGGGCCAAAATCCTGCTCTCTGAGCAACTGCACCCGCTGGATGTGGTAGGGGTGCAGATTCCGGGAACGTAAGATGCGCCACGCAGTTGCTTGCGAAATGCCAACATGTCTGGCGATATCTCTCGTGCTAAGACCTGGGTTGTCCTCAACCAGGTTAAGCACAGCCTCTTCGTTGTCGGGGGTGCTCACTGATCGCTCCCGTTCAGGCCTGCCTCCGTCGAAAGATCCCGTTGTGGACAACCTCTGGTGTACTCGAGCGAAGAAGGCATGGCAGGGGATTTGCCTGTTGGGGTAACGCTCGGCGTACAACCGCTGAGCGGCTCGTCCATTACAACCAGCAGCGCCATACGCCAAATGCATGTCAGCCAATTCAGAGTTTGTGTACCGTTCCATCCTACTACCGATCTGCAGACAAGTAACCCGAAGCTTAAGTAGGTACCGCACGTTCAAAAGACGTGTCTGCGCATACAACTACGTCATCTCGCGTTGTCGTCTACGCATTACGTATCTTTTGCATATCGATATGGTACGATATCTTTTGCATAAATCAGCAAAAAGCACCTTATGTAAATTTTATTGCGCGCATTGTGCATGATTGAAACCAGCTATGTTTGTTAAAAAAAACAAACAAACTGCAGTTTTAATAGCTTCTTATGATAAGTAAATTACTCTCTTGTTTTGTTTCTAACTGATCGTAGCGCCCCGTTTCCAGTTAGCGTCCGAAATGTCAACGAATTATGTTTTTTTGCCCAAAGCGCCCCCTATCGATGTTTCTTTTTGTACCGTTCAACTGAGTTTCAGAGAGCCCCAGCAAACAGAATCATGAAAATGCGTGCCATAAGTCAAGAAATCTGTTTGTTTATCTCCTAGGAGCCTTCGAGTTTCGACCACCCTGTACTTTGACATTTTATTCCGGCTCTTACGCTTTTTGCAGGGCTCTACTTTTGGGTTCAAACTTTAAGTTAGAGTATAAACTTTGGCGAGCATGTGTTAAATTATCAAAATAACGGGCTTAAAGTTGTTGTCTAGCTCTCCAAAGTCTGCAGCGCCCCCTATCCATGTTTTAAGAGATACGCTTATCAAATTGGTACTGAAGAAAGTCTAAACAAACAGAATCATTTCGACGCAACAAGCAAGAAAATCTAACCATTTCCCTAGTTTTTATGACGTTTTGAATTTCGGCACCCAAATTTTCGAAAGCGCCTAGCGCCTTACCATCGCGTCAGGGACCCTACATTCCCTATTCAAAAATGTTCGTCTAGGTGTGCTCTATCGATCCTTAAAGTTTGTCACCGACGAGCTGAATCACCCTGTATATAATGACGTCAATTGCATCCGCTAAAACATACCACTTCTACGATCCCGTCTTAAACAACGTCTATAGAACGGTATGCAAATGACATCATTATCGCAGAATAATACACAAACCTACCAGAAAGCAATGACACCATTTATGAAGCTCGGCAAAACAATCTCGGGTATCTAATGATTTATATGACTTCATTTTTGTTGTTTATAATAGCTCCATGTTTTATCAGAAGTCAATCATTTATATTTTTTCAAAATTCCTAAAATGTTATTACGCACGGATTAATAAAATTGCATTCTTTCAGATATTTGACACGAATTAAGTAAATGCGGAGAAAATAAGTCACACAAATATTCCTTTAAAATACTTTTTGTAAAGAGAAAATTTTGTATCGTTTGTAAAGTTAATAAAAATAATTTAATTGATAACTAAAACGAATTAAAGCCAAAACTCACTGGGTTTTTTAACAGACAATATTCTTGACATAGCACGTATTTTAATTTCAATTTTTTTTTTCAGTTTTTATGAGAAAATGGCAACAAAAAGATATAGCAATATACTATTTACCCTTTTTCCCTTTACTTTCAAAAGAAATGGAGTACTTCGGTTGCCACGATTACAAAAAAAGTAATAAAAACTACAAAAAAATTAATATCTTAAAATAAAATAATTGAGATACAACTTTCAAACAAATTGCATTTAAAAGAGCATTATTTTCCTTATACGACGGTGTAAAAATTTAAAATGTGCGATGTTTAGCAGTAGAGAAATTTGCAGTAGAGAAAATTGCAAAACCAAAATTTTATATTAAATTTCAAAGTGTTGTAATTCGCAAAATGACGTATGCGTTACGCACAGATATGTTTATCCTTTATAATATAGACACTAATTGCAACGCCAATAAGCCGCTCGAAGGAAGTGACAGACAATAGCATGTATTCCCGCTTATATAATATTAAGTGTGGTTGAAACTTAAGGCTCCTGTTCCTGCCGGCGAAGACACTCACGAGCTAAGGCTAATCCTATGGGGAGGGATTTTTCTAGTATCTCGTTTGCATTTCGACATTTTTAAATAATTTTTTTGCATTGGATAGCCGACGTCCGTCTCTACATCGCACCTTTTTTTACTTTTTCGATTTTGGTCGCAGATATTTTTTATAAAGTTACTTTCACTTTCGAAATCGGTTCTGAAAATGAAAGCGTCATTTTAGAAAATATCTGCAACCAAAATCGAGACTAAAAGACTAGTAGACTAAAATTGAATAACGCGCTTTGTACTACAATTCTAGTAGTGAGTTCAATACGTATGAATTTTGTTTTCATCCATGTAAAAACTGTGATATTGAATAAGGAAATAATTTTTTACTCTGCTGTTTTTATGATTATGGTTGTTGTTGTTGCTGTTTATGTTACAAAGATTGAATTTTTGTACATGAGAAATTTCATGATGAATATTTATACTGAAAGTTTGATTAGTTAAAAATATTAAATTGTTTAATTTTCTAATAAAAATAATAAAAATGAAGAAAATAATATTTTTTAATTATTGTTCATGTTGACATAAAATAGGTTTGATTACATTTATGTATATTTATAGTTTGTAGATTGTTGAATTAAGCTAGAATTTATAATCTGATTAAATGATTTCTAATAATACGTATGAATGTAATAATAAATATATTTCTCCAATTATCTACTATAAATAACTAATAATTGGAAATTCCAATAGTTTTGGCAATTATTCGCATTCAAGCGCAAAGGTGTCAAAAGACACATTTTGGTAGAAATACGTAACACAAAATCGTGGTAGAGGTAGCATTAAAACGTAGACTTGTAACTCATATAGATATATTCTCATAGGGATGGATTTAAATGAAGTATCCCAATAATTATTAAAAAAATATATGTGTTAGTAAATTCTAAAAAGTTTGCAGATACATTAAATACGACTTTTATATACGAGGGCTTTTCGAAAAGTAAAGATACAATGCCGCATACACACTCAAAAAAATCTTATTTGTTAAAATGTTTATTACGAATTATTTACAGCTATATACCTTATTTTTCAACATAATCGTCGCCGTTGTCCAAGCATTTGTTTAGTCTGTGTACAAGCTTCTATATCCCATTGTCAAAGACGTTTGCCGCCTGTTGTCGAAACCACATTTCAACTTCAATTTTGATCTCATCATCGTCGTGGAAGTTTTGCCCTGCAAGATGTCTCTTCAGGTAAAATAATAATTGGAAGTCACTGGGTGCAAGGGTCCGGACTCTATGGCGGATGTCTCAAAACTTTCCACTTGAATTTCATCACCCGCTTTTGCATAGAGCGTGAGGAAGTCAAATGCGTAGCCGATCCCCTTTTTTTGTGTTCTTCCGTTAACATTTTCGGAACCCAGCGTGCACAGAATTTGCGGTACCCTAAAATCACGATCACAGCTTCATAAAGAGTTGTCATAGACACTTCAGGTATGATTTTATGCAACTCTTTCATTGGGAGATGCCTATTTTCTCGAATCGCTGTTTTTTGAAGAAGGGCATCAGATATCACAGATGGTCTACCTGTTCTGGGTTCTTCATTAACACTGGTCAAACCAGTAGAGAAAGCACAAGAGCATATCGTTACATTTTGTCGATTCATAATGTTCCCATAGACAAAAACAATTTCTTTGTGAATTTCGGCTGGACGCTTCCCTTTTGCAGAGAGAAAACATATGACGGATCGAACTTCAATTTTGGCGGGATTTTTAATTGACGCAGCCATTCTAAGCATTTGTTACACGAATCCGGATCACCATAGAATTAACGAATGACTGCAAGGGAAAAGTCAAAGGTTTAAGGTTACAATCTGTGTTGCCAAGGCGCTCATTAAAAATTTTTTTCCTCTATCGTCTGCAATGTATCTTTACTTTTTGAAAAGATCTCGTACAAAGTTTTACTTTTCACACACACACACAAAAAAAAGAGGGAAAAAAAGACTTTTTGCTTTGCATAAAATGCTACTAAGAAAAAAAATATGTATCGATCCCTAAAATAGCATAATAGATACAAAATCCAGTTCCATTTTACTTTCATTTCACTCACAGTGGTCCGTGTATATTCTTTTAATTCATACTAGGGGGCTCTGCCCCCTACGAGCTACGCTCGCCAATCCCCGTTTAGACACCCCAGATTCTAAAAGCATGCTAATTTCATCGGCCTTAAAAAGATTGAATTATAATTTAAAAAAACAGTGACTGTCTCCCTGTAAACGGTATTTCATTCATTTTCCTTTGATTGGAGATTTTTAAGACGAAATCAGCCGCTGCTAAGAGATGCAATGGCTGTTTTCGTCTTTGATTAAAAATAAGAAAGAAAAATCATGCGTACGGCATAGATTATGAAACACTTTCTAACACTCCCTGAAAGCTTTAACAGAACTTCGTTATTTAGGGAAATAAGGTAAATAAGATAACTAAACATTTTAAAAACTTATTTCAGCAGTTACCATCCATAGCCAAATATTTATTCCAATTCTTCCGAACAGCCCTATATTTGATCTGTAGGCTGATATATATGCTATGTAATAGAAAATTTAGTTTAGCAAGAAAACGCATAACAGGTTGAAATTTCTCTTTCAGCAATTTATAGCAATAAAGGGAAACATACTTGAATACTTTTGTTCAGCCCTGTTGCTTACCTAAAACCTTTATTACACGCCACTATTTAGATAAACTTTAATTCAAACTAAATCACTCTTAAAATTACTGAAATCGCATTTCCAGAATTTATCATCTATAGGCGGCCATGTATCCAATTCTTTGCGTGGCCCTGTATATCATTTTATCTATATTCTACAAACATTTCATAGAAAACTACATGCAGTTCATCATAACACATTTTAAACCCACCTTTCATTTTAAACCCACTTTCAATTTACTGTCATACTCAGTAACCTTTACGAATTCTTTTGCGTAGCCTTGTATATTAACTATAACATTTACACACACCATATAGTATGCACAAATATAGTGAAACTTAAAAGAGCATATCATAATTAAAAATGCATTCCCTGCCATTGCCGCTAATATATAGTACTTAGGATGAAAAAATACTTGTCTGAAATGTTTTGTATGTTCCTGTAAATGCTATGCACGTATTATGCATGAAATAACTTAAGTAAGCCTCACCGACGTATATCAGTTTTATTATATATGAATTTGTATAATTATGCGCCGCTAACAATTTCCCCCAATACCATTTGTAATGGAATTCTTTTGTGTAGCCCTGTAAATGAATAGTAACTATTCGTTGCACCACATATGCTACAGAATATTCTGCATATTTTAGTGCACTGAGTAAATACATATATTTTTTATTATGTTTGAAAGGGCCTAACTATAAAACCTTTAAAATTCATTTGAAATGATTTTTTCCCATTGGCCGTAATGTAACGGAATACTTTTGACTGTCCCTGTAAATGAACTAAACATGCTACAAACTTAATTTGAAGTAGGGTTCGTGCTGGGCTAAACGTCACTAACCAAAAATTTCAGTGCTATCCGAGTATATTTACGAGAGTTAGAGCGTGAACAGACAAACCGAAATCAATAACACTCTTCAACTTTGTTGGAAAGTGTTAAAAATTAGTTAAAAATTTGAAAGTAAGCTAATGTAAAATGAAGTACACAGAGTCTTTGTCTCTCGGTACTTTTTAACAACGCTATGAGAAAGTTCTTTTAAATGTATCGTTTTAAATCTGATGTAATTTTCACCAAAGTTTCCTTTCTCTTTTTAATATTCACATGAAAATACTTTTGTTGTTAGAAAGGAAATATTATTTGCGCTGTCTTAGAATTAACGATAATAGTTGAAAAGATTATCTCAAAATATGAAATAAATGTCTCGTGCAAATATATTTTTTAATTTGAAGTGTTTTGTCAACTTTAATTTATTGGGCCTTTTTAAATATGACGTAATTTTCTTCATTTGTGACTTTTAACGCATAATAATGAAATTAGTATTTATAAACTTTCTTTCCCTTTTAAAATTCACGTGTAACTGTAGTTTTTATGATGTAATTTTCAATATTTTCCAGACTTTTAACTCGTAATCACTTAATTCATTTTTGAAAGTTTTTTTCTGTTTATAATATAAATAATTTTTTTTATTTGAAGGAAATATTATTCTTTGCGCTGTTTTTAAAAATGGCAACAGTTTAAAATAATTGCCCTTTTCTAAAATGTGTAAAAAATATTTCTCGAAATGCTGAAAATTTGAATTTAAAATGGAAATAAATCCTCAAAAAATGAGTCAAATTAAAAAGATAATTGCAGTCTGTACATTGGGAACTTCCATTGTATAAAATGATCTAAAAATGTTTAAATTCCTATGTATAGTGTTTCTCATATAAAACTTTTTTAATGGAACGATTTTGACCATATTTAACATTAAATATCTCTTAAAATAATTATTCGATTTAAAAACTGTCTGCATCAGCGTGTTCATCAAACATGTCTCTATAATACCACAGATTTTCATATTTTTGTATGAAACAGTTTTCTTAATATTAACGAAGAAAGATCCCCGGTCATAAAAAATATGGATGCCGATCTAGTAGGAGTATACCCGGATGATCTACGTAGATTTTCATTGGTCCATTTCCAAATCAAAACTTTTTTTATATATATAGAAGGATACTGAAAAATAACTATTTTCCAACTGTCTTCAAACGTAGGAAGAACATTTAAGATTTAACGCATACTATAATTTCACATTTCTGAATTTTAGAAAGACTGAAAATTGTATTGAAATAAGACAGGGAAAAAATCAAATTATACTGTGTTTAAAACAAGCACTAATACAAATAACTAAAACATGTTAGTTATCGATATATCTTCGCAGATATTTGTCAAAAAATTTGTACTGTTTGAGATCTTTCACTTGGAAGTAGAAAAGTATCATTCACTAGAGAATCCAATCATTCTCATCAATTTTTAACTTCAACTGGTTCCTGATATTGAGAGAAACAATGTATCTTTTTTGTGCTGTCAAATAATTTTCCCTAAAGTGCGATTTACTCACATATCCTCTTACGATACGAATTTATAGTTTTATGGTGGTTGTCTGTTATAGAGTCCCCCGAGGTTGCATTGTCAAGCGACCAAGTTTTATCACCAAATTATGACACATATAACATTATAATCATATATGGTGTATATGACATCTCATGGCGTATACGCCATTTTATATTATTTATAACGTATATATATATGTGACATATGTACCGGGTGTCCCAAAAATAACTGATGGATTCTAAAATTCAATAACTTGCAAACGGTGACAGATATTTAAAAAAATTCTTGCAGGAATGTTATGAAAGATGTCAGGAGTTTTTATGCTGCAATTCTCAGTTTTAGTTACAAATAGCATCGATAGATGGCTTGCAAGCAATAACCTCTAAATCCAGGCTCGATTTTTCAGCCTCTCTCTTCCTCTATGCGAAAAAAAGGCGATTAAATGGTATTGAATGGTTCCTGAAGTACCAAAAATTGGGTCTGGACTGTGTAACTATTGCTCTCAACGCCATCTATTGCTTGAAATTCGAACTAAAATCAAGAATCACAGTAACAAAATCTCCTGACATCATACATAACCCTCTTGCAAGAATTGTTTAAATATCTGTCACCGTTTGCAAGTTATTGAATTTTAAAATCTATCAGCCACTTTTGTGACACCCGGTAGAAGACGCATATATTGTACATATGACATATAAGATGTAAATATTATGTATATATTGACACATATGAACGTTTTGAGTATATGGGGCATTCTCAAAATCATTTGACTTTCAGGAATAAAAATCTGGTGAAATTAAACTTGCTAAAATAATATTTTAAACTTATAGGCGAATGCCTTAAAGATTTAAAATAAAGAGAAAATGTTCAGCAGCGAAAAAAATTTATTCAATTGAGGTTTAAATTAAACTTGCGAATTTAATTTTCCTTACCATTTTACCACTATAACTTTTTATTTTCTTCTAAATTTTCACTTATAATGAATTTGCATAGTGCCCACAGGACATTCAAATAAGAAATAATAACAACGTAGTAATTTTAGTACAAAATTTTGGTATAACATTGTCTTAAGGAGGTGTTAAAGAAAGGGACGGTATAGAACAAATAGGACGGTAAGGGAAAAAAAAAGGATGGTAAGGATGGGACGGTAAGGAAAATTACCACCTATTTCTAGGCAAATTATGTTAAGACTAAGTGATAGCCACAATGTTCATTGATTTTTAGAAATAGTTATTTACATTGGATTAATTTTTTTTTTAATTACCTCGAAAAGTGCAGGAATAAACCTTGGGTACGGTAAGACTACCAATAAAAACACGATGCTTGAAATTGATATTTAAATTCTGCAGTAAATTTCCTCTCAAAGAATTTTAGACTTTCTATCTCTAGCATAGTTCTGTATGAGAGAAAAGTTGAAAAAAAATCTGTGGCTGCATCTGAAGTGATTTTCTGTATACTTTTAGCAAGATGGATGGTAAGGAATCTAGAACCCAGGGACAGAATTAAAAAAAATAATAACAACCGTAAAAATGTGTGCAGGTTAATTTTTTTTCTGCATATAAAAATGGGGGGAAAGGGGGGAGGGGGTGAAGAGAACGAAGAGACCCTTCCTTTTTCTCCTCTAAGTTTGAAAGCCTTCCGGAGCAATTGGGCGATTTTGATTGGTCTCCCTGAGTACGCGCGTGAGATCGACTCCGTAGCTGTTTGTCAGCCGTTTGTGGCATTTCACCGTTGGCAGTAGAGCTGAAGGGTGTGCCTTTCTGACTCTGTCTCCCGCCCCTTTTTACACAGTGTTTTAATTTTACTTTTTATTTTAAGCACTGATGATGAAACCTTAGAGGTTTTGAAACAGCTGTATGCTTTTTAAACATATTTTATTTGTGTCCTTCGACGTTGTTTCTCTTTCTTAATATATCGGCACAAAGTACAATCCTTCCCCACTTTTTATGTATAGTATATATGCATATATATGATGCATATTTTATTACGACAAAATAAAATATCGTGTACAACGACTTTGTTTATAGTAATAAAATGTAGTTTATAACGCACATCTAGATATGCTGGAATCTTGAAATAGCACAATCATGCGCAAATGAAACATCAATTCAATGCGACAGAAGGAGTTCCAACACACAACAAATGTACATTTTTATCTTAAAAAATTAAAATAATAAGCAGTTGAATAATATAATTGCATGCAATAGGGTTTAACATAATAGATCATAAAGTTAGATTTTCTGAATCATTGGTAAAATCTTACATGCTTAATAAATACATATAATATTTAAATTCGGAGTTGCACAGTTGAGGTTTATTCCAGCAGAGTGAAACATGTATAGTCCAGGACTCGAAACTTGGCTTGACCTTGGCTAAGATAACCAGGTTCGAGTCTTGCTCTTGACATTTTTGTCTCTGTTGGAATAAACCTCAACATTGCTACTCCAAACTTGAATATGGCTTATCCACTTAACAAAATTTCCCTCTATTCATTATGAAATACATAATCTAATAATGTTGCAGATTTCAGGATGTTATGCATTTTCTGAAGATAGAAGAAAATTAAAATGTCTTGCTAAATTGACGTCGAGGCCCCTGATCTGACAATTTTCTAGTAAAGTGCTGTTTCAGTGTATATAAACAGTACATAAAAAACGGAGAGGGTTGTACTTTGTGCCAATATTTTAAGAAAAACAACGTTGAAAAACAGAAATATAAGTATGTATTAATTGCACACAGCTGTTTCGAAACCTCTAAAGCTTCGTCATCAGTACTTAAAATTAAAGATAAAATTAAATTAAAACTGTAGATTAAAAGGGGGGATGGAGAGCCAGAGAGGTGTTGCTCACACCTCGACTGTCAACGGCGAAATCCGATTCACGGTTGACAAACAATCCAGAAGTCGATCTCTCGCGCGCACACGGAGACCAATCATAATTGCCTAGTTGCTCCGGGAGAGTTCAAACAAAGAGAAGAAAAAAAGAGCGGGGGGAAAGGAAGAGAATGAATTATAGAAATTGAAGCCATATCTTTAAAAAATTGGGTATTCTGGGCTAATCGTTAACCTAATTGTTTAAATTTTTCCAGATGTGATAAGCTTCCCAAAAGCCAAGATATTAAATATATGAGCATTTCTGTATTCTTGAGGCTTTGGAAAATTAAAAATTATGATTGTTGGACCAGCAGTGGTTAGCAATAGCGGCACGTTTGATGCCATATTTTTAATACAGGTTATATACTCCACCAAGCGTACCTTAAAGGGGCGCTTCTTTTGACCAATGTACATTTTATTTCATTCATAAGATATCTTGTAAATACTTCAATGTGAAAAACTGTCAATTGGATGTTTCAGATTTGTGAATTGGATTTTACTTAAAGGTGTATAAATTACCTTAAAGTCAAATTTAACAAGATTTTAGAAATTGGATGGCTTATTGTCGGAAAATATGGAAGTATAATTAAATTTTCATTGACGACAGTGTTAACCGTGGAAAGAGTGCGTTTACTTAGTTTATAATGAATGGAATCGACGATTTCAACTGTAAAACCTCGATCAATGGCAATGGATTTAATGTAATCTAATTTTACTTTTAGTAAACTGTCGGAAAAACAAATATTTAAGGCCCAGTAGACATAATTGTTCAAGGCAGCCAACTTTTGATTAGGTGGATGGGATGAAAGACGATGTGTGTGTGTGGGGGGGGGGGTAAAGATACAGCGAATGGTTTATGGTAAACAGTAGTGTAAAACAAACTATTTTCACGGAAAACCACGACATCAAGGAAGGGTAAACGATTGTTATGTTCGAGATCGGAAGTGAACTAAATGCGTTCATCTGTAAAGTTTATAATATCGAGAATATTAGTAAGATTAAGATCATCCGATTTCAGTAATGCAAAGCAGTCGTCGACATATCTAATGTAAAATTTAAAAGATAATTTCTTGAAAATGTGCATGTAAATATCACTGAGGATGGGGCTAATGGCCCATGGACAAACCAGCAGTCATAGAATAAGCATTACCATTAAAAATGAATGTGTTTTGCGATAAACAATTGGTAATAAGAAGACAATTGGTAGTAAGAAACTCATCAATTTCGTAGTATGAATAATGAAGTTATTTTAGACGCAATTTAAGACAATTTTAAGTACCTTGAACAGCTACGTTAGTAAATATGGATTTTACGTCGAAGGAAACCATACTATTGTTTTGAGTACCATTGAAGCTACGAAGCTTATTAAGAAACTCATAAGAAATCCTGCAAATTTAAATGTTGTTATACAGCAGGGGGGAGAAAATAGAGGTAAGAAATTTCGCTAACTTATAGAAAGAAGTACCAATGTTCGAAAATATTGATCTGAAAGGAATGCTTTGTTTGTGGGCCTTTGGAAGTGTATAAAATTTTGTGCAGTGTGACATTGAAGGAATGAGGGAGGATTTTGCATTGTTGGAAATAAGGGTGTGCTCAATAGCAAATTCATTAGTTTTCAATTCTTATTATATAAATAATACATTGAACGATTTTGTGCCAAAAAATCGAACTTTTGAGGCGATCAAAGTGGTGTTACGCCTTTAAATGTTTTTAGTAGATTGAAAAGCTCGCTGTGTTTAATTTTTTATTGAGATGACTCGAATACGGAAAAGAAAAAAAAATACTGACAGATTATCCACCGCAAAACAACAGCGGTATGACAATCTTTATGATTCGAAAGCTTTTATTTAAAATAACAAAACATATTTTAGGTGATTGAAAGCAATAAATAAATCCGGGCTGAAAGAAAAACAATAATAAAGAAGAGATAGGATATTTAAATTTGAAACTATTATCAAGAAATTCGCAATTCCTACGAAGATTTAATAAGGCTAATAATAATAGAACGTATACATAGTTCCACAAATATTAATGAACATTAATAATCTAAAACAGCCATACTCAAACCTTTTTTTCTCGCGTGCCGCAAACATATGTTTGCGATTTTAGGCAGCCTGCAACACATTTATAAAAGGGTAAAAAAAAGAGTAATTAAAATAATAATATATCATAAGTAATATAACAAAGCAATATAACAAAGTTAATTTATCAGGAAATTTTAACGTTTGTCTCGGAAGAAATGTTACCAGAAAATATAATATCACTACTTCCAAACAATAAACTTTGTGATAGATTTCTATTGCAGACTGATTTTTTCTTAAAAATATATAAAACAACATTTAAGATCTTAAATAACTTTTACGAATTTCTCAATTAATTTTTAAAGTTTGGATAAATAATTATAGGTCTTGGGCCACATGCGGTCCGCAAGCCACTGTTTGAGTACCGCTAATCTAAAATATTCAGTTTGAAGTTCTCTTTTAGTTGTTATTTAAAAAAATAAATTATCTTGAATTAAACTTTAATTGAAGTGCTCCAATTTTGAAATAAGTTAAGATTTATATTGAATGAAAAAAAAAAAGAAAAATATATATTAAATAAAATCCATGAGCTTCTGGGAAACACTTACTTGGAGGAGGGAGGTGGGAGATTTATTATTGAACTTTTGCCTAAATAATAAACTTTGTAAGGTAATTTTCAATCATTCGATATTTTAGACTGTATTTTAAACAAGCATCACAAATTAAAATATTTTCAATATATTGGCAGTTTTATATTTTTAGAGTAGGGAAAATTTCGCTTTTATTAACATCTTCTTCCAAAATTTAATTAAAGAAAATCAATCGAAACGCCTGAAAAAGTGAAAAAGTATTGAATATCGATCCTAACTAGAGGTGTAAACTTATCTTTCATGCACATGGTATAACTTCAAACATTTCCCATCAAATAATCAATTTTTATTCTATTATTGTAAAATAAATATAGTGTATACTTTAATTTAATTTTAACTTTATAAAATAATTAGAACGTAACAACTTTAACTTGAGATATATTTTATTAAAGTTTTGAATATGCAAACTTGAAAGGTCATAAAATATTAGAAAATAACATTGACTTTTCAGTAATTAATTTTCAAACTTAATTTAAAATATTCAGGGAATAATTGAATTTAACTGTATACCGTAGAGACACAATATATTCTAATTATTTTTTGATTTGCAATTTAATTTCTGATAATTATTAACATAATTGCGATTTTAAAATGCGTTGCACTTTTTCGTTGTCAATACGATGAAGATTATCACGCAAACTCCAGTCAACCACTCGTAATAACCTCACTTCGAATAACCACTGTTTTGTTGATAGGCTACCACCACCAATATAATTGCGTGATATCGGACACAATGTGAGAAGCATAATAATGAAATGCTACCTTTTTCAGTTAATATTAAAGAATAATTTATTTACAGATTATTTACATAAAAAACATTATTGATAATTATAGAATCGGATATAGCAGATCCTGCCAATCATTAGATTGTTAAAACACTATTCTTAAAAATAAGTAAATTGTACTAATTATTGAGCACTCCCTGATCTTGAAATTGCTCCGAGTATTTTTACTCTCAAATTTGAAAAACGCATGTACTCATTTTTTTAGTACATACAGGGACTCAAAAATAAGTATGTATGGAAACACACATACACTATAAGGGAAAAAAAGCGAAATTACAGAGAACCGACAAATCACCATTATTAATTACGGTAATTTTGAATTGCAAAGAATTACAATTTTTGAAGTAAAGGCCAACGAATATACTATTTTAACTCTTGAAATTTTGTGTATGAGCCGCCCGTGATTAAAACCCGAGTTCTCTAGGTGGAAGATCAGTATTGTACTGACTATGCTGTAAGAGCAGTTACCAGCTGTTTCCAAATGACGCCTTTTATGAATCAGCGACGGAAGATCGATAACAGCAGAGATGAATTTTCATTTTCTTAAATATTCTAATTTCTAATAAAACAATTTTTAAACTAAATTTTCTTCCTTAACATTTCTAATGAAATTGTAAATAAATTTGAAAAGTGTGTATTATAAATTAAAAATTATAACAAAGATAGGCATATCTTTAAATAAAAGCTTGGAAATCCCTACTGTCAATTCGGTATAAGAAAAGGGTTTATCAGAAAACTCATATTTTTGAGTACATAGGATTTAAACATGAATATTAAGACTTTAAAATACAAAATATATGTATTCATTTCTGCATTCATTTATAAATCAAGTATAAGTATACACAACTTCAAAATATCATGTGCTTGTTTCTGAATTAATTCTACTTAAAAAATCGAATACAATGAAATTTTCATTTTTAAGTAGATTAATGCTCCTTTTTGAAGAAATTGTACTTAAAAAAATATGAGTACATAGAAATGCTCATTTTTAAGTAGATTATTTTTAACAATGTACTTCTTTTTGAAACAATTGTACTTAAAAATATACGATAAATGGAAGCTCTCATTTTTAAGTAAATTAATTTTGACAGTGTAAGTTACATGTTGAAGTAATGTCTACGTACAGCGTAGTACTATTAAACTACGCGCTATTCCCTTCTCAGATTGCCGAATTCAAGAAGGCTTATCGGAGAAGCACACAGGTATCTCCCCACGTATACACGTTTCTCCACACAGGAGTCAATATTTTCTCAGGAAAACTTTCACTGGTAATCCCATTTTTTAAACCTCCAGCCTCTACCTACAAGACTTCAACCAAGACTACCCAACTCTCTCTGTCAGTTTCTCCCTCGAGAGAAAAACACGTTGCCACCCCCCCCCATGTAAAATCAAGGGACCCCTTACCTCTCGCTTTACTTCGCTTCCTCGCTCAGTCATTCAATAGGGATTCCCAAGTACTTTCTTTCTTTCACTTTATATTTTCTCTTTGTTGTCCACATTCTTGTATAGAAAAGGAGTTCTGGTATGTCGTTTACACAATAAAGCCTTTCATGCAATAATATATGAATATAATAGCTTGTTCCTATCCCAAACATAAGACAATCATTTCTCTAACCGTAGTACGCAAAAAATGATATACATACGAAATACAATAAATAATATAAAATAATATTAATTAACAGTAATATTAATTAGTCACATGCTCATTCACTTCAGAAACTTGACAAAATGATTAAAAATAAAAACAAAAACACTTCAGAATGGTTAGAGGTTTGAATAAATGGTCTGTAATGCAGGGTGGACAAGATTGTATTAATAGTGCGGAAAATGTTATTGCAAATGCGGTTTGTTTTTGTTTTTGTTTGTTACATTTTTTTGCGGAGGGAGTGATAATTTTGCGAAATAATTGGATGTGATGACAGTATATGGTCATGGGAGAGATTTTCGTTATAATCGAAATAATCAAATAATGTCTACCTGATTTTGATTTAGAAATGTTTGAAAAAATTAGGCAAAGTTTACTTTGTACATACTTCAAATTCATTCATTTATTCTTCAGGTAGCAGTTAAAAATTTAAACTATAACTTTAATTTAAAAATTTCATTTTGAAATTACTTAACTCTTTACGCTCTACACAATAACATATATAACATTTATGCACAGTGTAAATTAAAGTGCGACCAAGCTGGCCACCACAGGAGGATATTTAAATTAAAATTACGACATTGTATTTCCAAAAAAGCATGCGTTGAAGCTGATTTTGGCATGTTTCTTCTATCGAAATAGATTTCGATTTATTTAGATAACAGCATTTTTTCAATAAGCTATAATGACAAATATATTTCTTTTTTCTGACAAAAATTATAAAAATGTTAGTTCTATAAATCAGATATAAATCTCGTAAAGGAAAATTGCATTTTTGTACGTATTTTGCAGTTTAAGTTTTTATGCAATTTTTTGAACAAATGTTAATGTTTTGTAGTTGATAAATGTATCAGTATTATATTACGGCAGGATAAAATCTTCTGTACAACTCTTATATTAATAAAATACAGTTTAAAATGCCCGTAGGTATACTAAAAACTCGAAATAACAAAATTATTTCAAACATAAATTATGTGAGACAACAGGGTTTCAGGAAAACAGAACCCACCTGAAGAAATGTACAGTCGTGGACAAAAAAAAAAGTAAACACCCCCTACTAATTCCTTAACAAATTATCGTAGAAGAAAGTGACTGGTACCGAACGATTGGAAATAAAGTTTGCTTTTAAATGATGCATATAAAATTTGCTTAGGGGGCCATCTACATATTAAAGCAAATCCAAACCTCATTTTTTTCAATGACAATACCCAATTTTAACGGGATATTTCAAATCTTCGGTTCAAACTATGCCTAGACTCCGAATTACAAGTCATTTGAATGATAAGGTTTTGAATTATAAACATTCAAAATTGAGTGCTTCTAATTTTAAATTACATTTTCATATTTTTATTTATATCTCCAGAAATTATGCTCCCAATGTGCTAATTTTTTGTGTAGCAATAATACTAATATACCCAAACATAAATACGCTGAATTTGCAATTTTTATAATTTTATGATATGAATTATGAATTAGGAAATTAATATTCGAAAAAATTATGAATTGCAACCTGCAATTTTTTGATGGATTTAGATTTATTAAGTCATGCTTTATGGAAATCCAAAATTTCACATTTTTCTTCCAAGTAGTTTTCAAATTATGCTTAAAAAATGGCAAAATGGTTGTTTAAGGGGCCGTCTATAATAGATGTGACTAGATATTTTGAAATTTCTTCTGATGTCCTGTAATCTAGCAGGCTTCATTGACTTCTTAAGGTGCCTTGATTAAGGTGGGTGGCTCTCTCGGTTAACAATCGAGTTCTGAACTTCAATTTGGATACAGCCCTTAAAATACGCTCGTTTTAAAATAATCAATTTCTCAGAAACTTATTGTACGAATTGAATAAAAATTCATTTTTAGGCTAATTGAAGGGTGTAGAGTTCATTTATGCTGTCAGAATTGTGTACTGCTATTGAAAAAAACAAAGTTATGGTTTGTTTTAATATGTAGATGGCCCCCTAAGCAAATTTTATCTATATCATTTTAAAGTAGATTTTATTTTCAATCGTTCGGTACCAGTTACTTTCTTCTACGATAATTTTTTGATGAGTTAGTTGGGGGTGTTTACTTTTTTTTTTTTCCACGACTGTACATTGTTATTCTGAAAAATAAACGGTCAAGTGCAAGTATTACTCGCGCTTAGAGGGTTCCGTACTGTAAATAAGGTAAGTGCAGGTAATATGGCCACATTAAGTATAGAAATTTTTTAGCGATAGTAGTAACTGATTTTTCAAAAAATGAAAATTGTCTAAAAGAATAGACTCTTAATACTGGAAATTGTTTTTTCATTTAAATTAATCAAGATTTAATCCTACAGGAATTTTTTTAAGTCTAGTTGATGAAGGTAATATGCCCATATGCAGGTGATATGCCCATAGGAGAAATATAATGAAAATATTCATATTTAACTCATGAGAAATATCTATTATTACAAAACCAAATTTAATTTTTTAAACTTTACAAAAAATAATGAAAAAATAAGCAAAAAGAAAATTTAGGAAACAATTTTAAGCAAAATTTTAAGCAAAATTATAAGCATTTAAAATTTTTTAGGGTAAATTAAAAAAAAATTACTTCACGTGTGTTGCAAGTAAAAACTTCCATATAATTCTTGGTAAGTCCGACGCATTCCTCGTTCACATAATTACGACACACAACAGGTAATCTTATAGCCACAACTTTTTCCTTGATGCAAATCCCGCAAAATCAAATGTCTTTACTTTTTATCACTTTTCTTTACTAAGAATCTTTTTCCTCTATTCATCGTAGACTGGTGTTTTTGTTTGTTTAATCACTATTGTGATGTTTGAGTGTCTTCAATATTACTTTGAGAAGCTTTGACAAAGAGGTCTTTTTTCAAAATTAAAGAACGATACTTCATTGCAGGCTTTATGACACGAGTTGTTTTACACTTTTTCTGCTGTGATGGCAGTAATTCTTGAAATGATGCGTCATGAACAGAGGCACCATTTCTGCCATTATCTTGAGAAAATGAAGAATCACAGATAAAGTCTGAAGAAGAACCAGGAATACTTGACGGAGGACCTACCCTGTTTCTTAAAAGATGTCATTGGGATAGAAATTTCTTTTCCACATTCGGTACTACTCCTTGGGGGTTACATTTGGGTTCAAATGATAGATACCTGTCCCTTTGAAACCCCCCTTATCGGTGGCAGGTTTCGTAGCTTTATTCCAAACTGGAGAAAATATTCTTCCAAATCGAGTCTTTGTAATGTTGTCATGGTTGGTGTGTTCCAAAAACAAAACAACTTCTTGCCAAAAATTCCTCAAACGGCCAAAACAGGATTTATCCAAAGGCTGCAGCTCATGGATTGTATTAGAAGATAAACAAAGTAGAAGAACGCCTTTTTTTTCAACCTCATCTACAATTGAGTAACCAAGATAGGACTTGACTCCATCAAAGATGAGAAGACAGCGTTCTTGTGGTTTGAATTTTGAAAAATGACTGATCCATTTAACAAATGTCTGTGTTGTTATGATTTTTTTTTTGTGTCATTTCACATGCAGTACCTACAGGCAAATTACCTACCCACTCTGGTTTCATTCTTTTACCTTTACACTATAGCTGCAGATTTCCAAAATTTTCAAGGAGCCAGTAAGCTCCTAAACCCCAAAAATCCAGTCGCCACTTTGGATCCTAACCAAAATCTAGTGGCCACAGTGTGAAACAAATTCATAAAACAATAGTGTTAGTATGGAAAAACCTTAACAAAAAAAAACTCAGGAATTCAAAATGAAAAATTTTTTTTATTAATAAATACACATGTACAACAAAATACAGACTAATTACAACAAATGTGTATATTTAATTTAATCCTAAAATTCTTGAAACTTTGATATTAAAAAAGTATAATTTAAATCTGGAAAAATCGGAACAAAATTGGACAAGATACAATTGAATAACAAAACATGTATAAGCTAAGCAGTCATGATAATGGGAAATATTAGGAAAACTTTATTTCTTATTTTGATTTTGTCATATAAAAGCATACATAAAAATTTAGGAATGTGTAAGTTTATTTTGCACTATAAAAATCTCTCACTTGCAGAAAACATTTTAAGAGCAAGAATGTACCTCGCGTTAAGTATTTTTTCGTGCGAGTTTCTTTTTCTTTTTGTTCTTTTTTCTTCAGAGTTCGGAATCCTCTATCTTCGAGACTCCATGATCCAAAACCCTTAAATAATCTCCATCGCATTGGAAACTTTGGACTGTCTCGTAAAAAGATCTGCAGTAAAGGAGTAGTTATTTCAACTCTGGATTGCGGTCGAAACCTTCGAAGAAGTTATTAAATTATAAGCAGAAGTTCTCTTATACGTCCATTAAAAATATTTCAAAAATATATATTCTAAAAACACACTCAATATATATATTAAACATTTAATTGATAAAAAGGACGAAGAAGTGCTTACTTTCGCTGGTGTCCAAAGGAGAAGCTTTACCATTAGCGCTCTCATGTGCCGATCTTCGAAGCTGCTAAGCTTTGTAGTGGAGCGGACATGCGCAGAATTATATTCGAACATAATGTTCGGCGAGAAAACAGTACATCACAGGGGCAGCGTTCACGACGGTAACTGAGATCGCAAAAATTCCCTGACTTTTTATCAAAGTCATACTTGATCTCGGCTAGTGAAAAGAGCAGTGCTTTTCTATTTGCAAAAGGAAAAAATGTATAAAAATTCAGCGACGGCGATTAGGAACACTGGAAATTGATCTCTGGTGACTAAGATAATGAAAGTTAGTCGCCAGAGCAAAAAATTTAGTCGCCACGTTGCGACTGGCGACCGCAAATTTGCACCTATACTTTACACAAAATCATACAACATAAACAGTTAGATCTTTTTCGTCCATATTAAATATTCGTTCTGGGGATTTCATGAGACTATTATCAATTAGAACCTTTGTAATTTACTAAGAAAAATCATCAATAATATATTTATTGAGCTTTGCTGCTCTGGAAAGACTCATTGGTTGACTTTTCCTCCTGGAATAATTCGGATTTCTTGCTAAAAATGCTTTCAATCAGTACCGGCAAGCCATGCCTATTCTAACTGACAAATTGTGGGTTATTTCATTTTCCCTGCAACATTTAAAAACGCAGAGTTTAATGATTTTTGCCGTAACAGGATAACCGTCATCAGCAAGCCTAAAAATTCTTGTTGGGAGATCTTTTCCTTGCTCTGGTGTGAGAACTGGTTTTCTGCCCAATAGTGATTTATAAGTCTTATTATTAACAATATAACGACTAACAGTTCGTCTAGGAATTCTATAACTTTTTAAAGCAGTATTTTGCGACAATTTACACTCTTTTGATCTCTTATTGCTCTCAAATACTCATTTGGGCTTTCCTGGCTCCAATGGCCTCTTTTCTTTTCGGGATCCATAGTCTAAAACTTAAACGAGAGAGAATTTTCGGGAACGAAGTTTAGCTAGACCATATTCAATTTTATGTAGCCTAATTTATTTTTACATTATTATTATTGATTTCTATTGTGTTTACTTGGTATGTAATATATATTTTGAAGTTTATTGATTTGTGACTTACTGCCAGTAGTGTAATAAAATAAATAAACATAGAAAATAGAGAAATTTATTTATATGAATCTAATATGGCCATACGTGTAGGTAATATGGCCATGCGTGCATGTAATATGCCCAGTGGGAATATTGGCAACAATAATGAGTTTTTAAAAAGTGTTCATAATTCTGTCTGAACACTCGGATATTGAAAAGCATTAATATAGTTGAAAAGATCATTAAACCAGCTAGAATATTATGTATAACAGTAAATCCAAATACTTTGTTTAAAGAAGAAAAATAACAAACTTACCAGGGAAAATTTTATAATATGCCAATGCAACTAACAACAAATCAACAATGTCTGCCCCCCTGTGTACGTGATCAAGGACTGCGGCCAACACGGTACTAAACTATATTCTTCGGACATCCAGCGACTAGATTCAATAGCCATCTTTTGGATTTCACTGAAATTAATAATATTATTTGCCAGGTTGGCCATATTACCTACATTGGCCATATTTGCATCACTTACATTATATGAATTATTTGAATTATTAACTGTATTATTAAAAAAAAATCGTTACTAAAAGAAAAATAAGGCTTTGTAAAATCTATACCACGTAGAGTTTGGTGTAGCTGTATATATACTAGATGAGTATGAAGGGGTATACAGTAAAAGTTCAAAGAGATATCAAGCCTAAATATTATCAAATATTGCTATTCTGTATAACTCTTATTTAAATCTTATTCTAATCTGTTTATGAGGAACTTAATTCGACACTGACAATAAAAGTAGTGCATATTTAAACTGTATTCGGCATTTCATAAAACTAAATTCAGCGTCGTAATAATCTTTTCAATTTACAGTGCAGCTGAAACAAAACCCTTGTTAAAAGTTTAAACTTGGCATTTACTAAGCGCGCTTTGAAAGGAGGTTGCAAAATAGCAACGCCGTCTTGGAACGTGTCAAGATTTTCCAGATAGGTTTTTAATTAACTTTTAAAGACACGGGAGGCGTATTGAGATATCTACTCAATGAAAACTAGTCGCGAATGCTATAGTATTTATGTGATTAATTCTAATTAACTTAGTCTGCTTTTAACAATTTGACGTTTATGGTTTTTATACTGTTACTAGACATGGTATTATACAAATGCATTATTAAAAGTTGTTATCTAGGCTAGTTGTTAAGGGCTTTAAAAGCCGTTGGTACATAGAGTACGTTGCTCCTGTCATTCTGTATGTCCAAACCGCCCGTGTCCTTAAATGTTAATATCTCGGCTAATCACCGACGGGTTTTTATTTTCAAAAATCATTATCAACAATGCTTTTGCACTTCTGCTACGATACGTACCTCCAGCGCTCCTCAAAACCTTTGCTGAATGACCACAACTCGGAATTTGTGTGCAATGCGAAAATGTGCTTTTCTCAAAAATTATGTGACCTAAGGTAATTGCTATAATTTCTTGCAAAATTTAAGTTAACGTCTGATTATATAAAATGCCACCAAGTAATATAAAATGAATTAAGTAAACAGAGCCTTTGTCTCCCGGTATTTTTTAAGAACACTATAAGAAAGTTCTTTTAAATAAGACATTTTAAATGAATCGTTTTAAATCTGACGTTATTTTCAAAAGTTTTCGTTTTCTTTTTAATATTCGCGTGAAAATACTTTTGTTGTTAGAAATGAAATATTATTTGCTCTGTCTTAGAATTCAGAACAATAGTTTAAAAGATTACCACAAAATATGAAATAAATTTGTCGCGCAAATATATTTTTAAATTTAAACTGTTTGGCAATATTATTGTTTGGACATTTTAAATATGACGTAATATCCTCCATGTGCGACTTTTAACGCATATTAAGGAATTTATTATTTTGCAATTTTCTTTCTCTTTTAAAATTCACGAGTCATAATTTATATGACTTAATTGTCTATATTTTCCTGCTTTTAAAACGTAATCATTTAATTCTAATTTGAAAGTTTTTTCTATTTATAGTAGTCACGTGTAGATAAATTTTTAAATTTGAAGGAAATATTATTCTTTTTGCTGTTTTAAAAATTGGCAACAATTTAAAATAGTAATACTCTTTTCTAAAAGTTGTAAAAAATATTTCTCGAAATGCTGCAATTTTGAATATAAAATGTAAATAAATCCTCAAAAAATGAATCAAATAAAAAAAATTAATGCAGTCTGCGCATTGCGAACTTCTAATGTTTAAAATGATCTAAAAATGATTAAATTCCTATGTATAGTTTTTGCTTTATAAAACTTTTTTAATGAAACGATTTTGAGAAACTTTAACAATAAATCTCAGTTAAAATAATTATTCGATTTGAAAACTGTCTGCATCAGCGTATTTATCAAACATTTCTTTATAATACCACCGATTTCATATTTTTCTATTCAGTAGTTTTCTTAATGTAACGAAGAAAGACACCCCCTCCCCCCCAATCACAAAAAATTCGAAAACGGTAACTGTGACAGCGTTAGTTACTTTTTTTAGGATAGAGAGATTCGAGATTGCTAGTGAAAATTTTTATTTTATATTTGGAAAGATGATTATTTTATTCAGAAACATTCGAGAAATCTATTCATTTTGAAACTAAATATAGCTTGAAGTAAAGCTACCAAGTTTTGAATCGAAATATTTACTACATATCAAAAATATTTGTAAAAAATGCAATTACGATGCAAAAATGAAAGTAAATATGCATATTTTGAACTACAATATTTTATAAAATAAAATTTAACTTTTATTAGCAACGCCTACACACGTGTTACTAACAAAGATTAATTGCGAAACATCAAAATAAAAGTTCCTAAAATTATCTCTCTGGAAATGGCATCACCTCTGTAACTTTCTATTTTTTGTCTATCCATAAACATTAATGTCACTGCAAGAGGAGTCCTTTTTCCTAAAGTCCCTCGATAACACGATATCGTTAAACTGGCAATTTTCCAATTTGGCGGTTTCGAGATTTTTTTTTTCTTGCTGCTTTATTATTTCTTATGGAAATTACTACAGGGTGTTGCTCCAGCACGAACAAAATAATGAAATTATCAATAAAAAACTAAAGGAAAAAAAGAGACACCTAATAACAAAAGAATTCATTTAGCGGTCAAGAATAACAAGTTGTAGAACCTCGATTACAACAGGCGTGGCCAAATTTTACTCAAACATCGACTGCTCTCTAATTATGAATTTTTCACATGTTCTTATATCGGAATAACGATTAAAAGGGATTGTACTCCTGGGGATTTGTGCGTGCTTTATTAGGCCATAAAGAGTCGTAAAAATGTTAAATGGAGTAAAATATGCCAAAAAAAATAGATTAAAAAATACATAGACTATTTTTAAGCATTTAGTTAGCTTTAGGAATTAGCAAGTGTTCTTTTAGTAAGCTAAAATAATGACTGATTATTTCAAATCATTATTCATTTTTGGTTGAAGACTAAAAAGTAACTGTCGGCGATCTAATCTTTAAACAATGTTAGTTTGTAGGTAGGAATTTTTTACAATAAATTAAAAAGATTAAAAGACAATTTACAAAAATAAGTATAAGAGCAAAAATAGTTTTTTAAAAACACTCTTTTACAAGCACTCAATGTTCATCATGAAAATCAAGCCAAATCTTTTGACTACATTTCATGTGTTTTGCCAAAAAAAATTTCGTTACAATGCGTCATATTGAAATGGACACCAACCTCGATTGTAAAAAAATTATGTTTTTGTTTTCTCACACTTAGTAGTAAACACAAGAAAGTTAATTTATAAAATCTTCTTTCTTCTTCTATATAATAATAAAGAAAGAAGTTTGTGTGTGAGTGAGTGAGTGAGTGTGTCGACGGTGTTCTGAAGAGACCACTGCACGTAGAGCTACAAAATTTGGGGCAAAGGTACGTCTATATATGAAGTTTTGCACCTCGAAGCCCGATTTTCGATTTTTTGATTAGAATTTTTTTATTTAATTTTTTATGCGATTTTTAGCGTTTTTTTATGTTTCTAGGCGATTTTTCCATATAAGTGAGAAGAATATGGTTTCTTTCTTTTAACCCAATGTAGTAAATTTTGTTCTCTTTTCAAAAAAGTTTATTCGGAATTCGTGCAGCGATTTTTGAATTTTTAGCGAATTTTTTATGCAATTATTGAACAGCATTTAATGCATTTAATAAGGAGGTTACCGTAGAGGGACACAGTTCTGTCGCCAAACGCCGCCAAATTTATCGCCAACTTGGTGGTATATCGCCAAATTTGGCGATCAAAATGAGTCGCCAAAAGTGACGCCAACTTGGCGATATCTCTAATATTTCCCAAAATTCCCATAGACTTCCATTGTAAACCAATATGGATTACTTGCTTACAGAAAATGAACAAATTGAAATATTTTAATGCAACAAAAACTAATATTAACTTAAGGGATTATATTAATTATATTTAAGGGAATCCAAGTAAATTAAATTGTGAATAAAAGTAACATGATACAATGCTTAGATTATTGTATTTTATTGATATTTTCGACGAAAGGGTTGCCAGTGGTCATTTTGGTGAAATTTATAGTTGATAAAGGAATTGAAATGGCTATATCCGTTAGAAAATAATGTAAACAACTCGCAAATTAAAAGAAAATAACTGTTATTTGTTTAATTTAAAAAAAAAAGAATCAAAAACCTTTTTAATGCGAGATAAAATTTATAAAATGAAAATATTTAATTTAAATATGAAAGGAATGTTTATAACACTTAAAAAATTTATTAGTATGAAAGAAGCAATTGATACATTATTTGGCGATTTTTCGCTTCACCAGGTTAATAAAAATGTGCCTGAAAAAGCTTGAAGAAATAAAATATAAGTAACAGTATTTCAGTCCTTCTTTTCTATTTATTCAATTTAATTATCATTTTTATGTAATTTTCCCATCGTATGTCTTACAGGAGAAAGACTTTATTTGTGAGTTACATGCTATTTAATTGTTACCTTGGTCGCCAAACATTGCAATTTTAAGCCACAAAGGCAGAAGAGTGAAATAAGCCAGGCGAAGATCGCAATAATTTTTTTTAGTATAGGAGAACATTTTGGAGTAAATCTTTATATTCAAATGTAAATTATATAAAAATGAGTAAAAATTATAAGTATGTAGTCAAGTATTTAAATTTTAGTGTAAAAATGTGCCATATACACACTTTTTTTATAATCTTCGATAATCAAGCCACCACCAAATGACATATTTACTATATTATTGAAAGTTTTGTTGGCACATATGTCATATACGCTCCATGGTACATAATGGGCTCCAAAATGGCGTTATTTTGCCTGACATGTGGTAACTCGGCTATTGTTGTTTATTTATTAATAAATTGTTTATTTTCTTTTACTTTCTTTTTTACAGTTATATAAACTGTTTTGTTCTACAGACATTAATTAAACTTTTTATTATTTATTGCTATTTCCTTTTAAAATAATAGAAAATAATTTAAATATATATATGTAACTGGTTTCGAAAACGATGTTTTCACCAAATTGGCGTGAAAAAAAAATCGCGCCAAACTCGGTACGTATCTATGCCTAATAGTTATTTACATTATTGTGATTACTTAGTATCAGGCAACAGATTGAAGAGTATTTGATATTTTTTAATATATGGCCTTTGGTGAGAAAATGGCCTTGGTGAGTGAAGTTAATTTTAGGTATATTTACTGGCAAAATATTTACTTTTCATATACATATAAGCATTTTTTTTCAATATTTATTTTATTTATTTATATAAAGAAGAGCTATTTATCTACTTTTAAATATGAACAGAAATAATTTGTGGTTCTACCTGATTATCCCGTTGACCAAAAAAAAATATAGCCAAACTATAAGATTAAATGCCAATAATGGGTGATCGTAAATGTCAAATTTACTTGACATTAAACACTTTACACGTGTTTGTTACGTCATCAGGTGATTTTTAATTCGATATTTACGTTTCTTTGCGATCTGCTGCAATTTTTTGACATTCCATTTTTGACCTATAATACTAAAGTAATTTCTACCTTCATTTGAATAAAGTTTGTTCGGACTTCGTATAACAATTTTCGAATTTTTCGGGTATTTTGTATGTGATTTTTAGTGTATTTTAGCGATTTTCTACCATTTTTCCACATTAGTGAAAGACGTTGATAGAAGTTGAATCAAATTTCAATCTTCGAGCACAATATATAATTTTTTTTTTCTCTTCCCGAAATTTGTGCAGCGATTTAAAACTTTTTCGCGATATCTTATTGTGATTTTCAGAGGTCTTTTGCAATTCGTGCTGTTTTTTTACGTACCCGGGCAACGCCGGGCAAGTTAGCTAGTATAATAATAAAGAAAGAAGTTTGTGTGTGATTGAGTGAGTGAGTGAGTGAGTGTGTCGGCGGCGTTCTGAAGAGACCACTGCACGTAGAGCTACAAAATTTGGGGAAAAGGTACGTCTATATATGAAGTTTTGCACCTCGAAGCCCGATTTTCGATTTTTTGATTAGATTTTTTTTATTTAATTCTTTATGCGATTTTTAGCGCTTTTTTATGTTTCGAGGCGATTTTTCCACATTATAGAAAAAGAATACAGTTTCTTTCTTTTAACCCAATATAGTAAATTTTGTTCTCTTTTCAAAAAAGTTTATTCGGAATTCGTGCAGCGATTTTTGAATTTTTAGTGGCATTTTTATGCGATTATTGAACAGCATGTAATACATGTCCATACCTATAAGGGGGGTTACCATAGGGGCATCCAGTTATGTAACCAAATAACGCCAAGTTTATCCCCAACTTGGCGATATATCGCCAAATTTGGCGACCAAAATGAGTCGCCAAAAGTGACGCTAACTTGGCGATATCTCTAAAATTTCGCCAAATTCCCATAGACTTGCACTGTAAAACAATAGGGTTTACTTGCTTACAGAAAATCAACAAATTGAGATATTTTAATGCAACAAAAACTAATATTAACTTAAGGGATTAATTAATTATATTTAAGGGAGTCCAAGTAAATTAATTACAAATAAAATTAACATGATCTAATGCTTAGCATGATTTCCAAAACATAAATTTTAAGAGAGCCCACGGGTCAAAGGAATTAGATTTGAAACTTTTATCCAATTATAGTAAATTTTGACTTTCGTGATTTTTGAACGTTTTGTGATTTTTAATGCGCTTTTTACGTTTCTTCGCGATCTGCTGCAATTTTTTGACATTCCATTTTTGACCTAAAGTACATTCTGTCCTCATTTCAATAAAGTTTATTCGGATTTCGTATAGCAATTTTCGAATTTTTGGGAATTTTGTATGTGATTTTTAGTGTATTTTAGCGATTTGCTACTATTTTCCCACATTAGTGAAAGGAATCAACTTGCAATCTTCGAACATAATATATATATTTTTTTCTCTTTTCAGAATTTGAGAAGCGATTTAAAAATTTTTCGCGATATCTTATTGTGATTTTCAGAGCTTTTTCGTAATTCCTGTTGTTTTTTGACGTACCCGGGCAGCGCCGGGCAAGTTCGCTAGTATATTTATAAATAAACAATTAAATTTAAAAAATAAAAAAACCTGACTGTGCAAAAAGCGAACTAATTAATTATTTCTCTTCAATGTGAAACTATTTTTTTTTCAATTCCTACTATTAGCTCACACTCTCGCTATGTATATCTTGTTCAAATTTTCAATCGTTAATAAAATACTTATTATTCATCAATCAAGCTCAAATATTTTTTTTTAACTTGTATTGGATGACCCTTGATCTTAATCCAGTTTTTTCAAATATTATTTAATTAATTAAATTAAATTAATTAATTTTCAATAACCGAGAGAGCCCTCTTCTAGATCAAGGTATTTTAAGACCTAGAGAGCCCTCTTCTTGATTAAGGCATTTTAAGCGCCACACAAGAGGAAAGAAGAATCGGAGAAAAAAAATTCTCTTATTGACCTAAGGAGGAATTGGCTTAAAATATTTTTTTTTAAATACTTATTTATATTACTTACCCTTTTTTTTATTATTTACTTGTATTGATAACTTTTAAGTTGTGTTTAATTGTTAGCTCCTATCTATAAACACTGTTTTGATTAGGTCTATAGATGTCTATGAGGGTTAGAGTTGCAGTAAAGCTAGAGATCCTACCTACACAAATTCCAGGTTGTATAATATTTTAACGGAGCTTCTGACTGTAAAATAGTCAAAGAAACATCGTCTTCATTTTGAAAGACTTATCCAATGATATGCCACTCACTAGTGTGCGTAATTTTTTTTTCGTCTCTACCGCCATTTTGAATTTATAAAAACAAAACCTAGCCTATAACCATCAGGCCGTTAAGACGAATTCATAGAGACCTCATTCATTAAAATCCATCCACTCGTTGGGATGTTTCGAGGGTATAAAGAAATCCACTTACACAGATACGCGTGAAACACATAAACCTTCTTTTCAGTCTGGTAATTATACATAAAATGTGTAATTTTTGCTCTATTTCTTTTTAGGGCAACAGAAAAAGAAAAATGAAATAATATCAAAACTATCTTTTTAGGATTTCTAAATCAATTTCTCAAAGTTTTATCGTGTATTAATATTAAATTACTAATTGATAAAGGGTATGTTTTTAAATATTACGCTCATCTTTTTTATTTACAATTTATTCTTAACTTTCTAGTCTCTAAAATATTTCATTGTTGCAGTTTCATACCCGTTTGGCCTATTTTGGCAAACGTTTATTAGCGCACCATTAAATCCATTATTGTTTTAGTTCTATACAATTTTACGAGTTACTGAGAATATTTGGCGATGTATCACCTGCGGCAGGTTACAGAAGAATGCGTTTGGCCTATTTTGGCTAAAGTTTATCGACGCATCATTAAATCCATTATTTTTTCAACTCATAAACAACTGTATGAGTTAAAGAGAATTTATAACCTGTGGCAATTAACGGAAAAAATGCCACAAGATTAATGTATTAATTTAAAATTAAGTTCTAAAAATATTCAAATGTAGTATTGTCACCGGAAATGCATTTGTGAACGCAATTTTTATAATTCTAACTTATCAAAAATGGGTTAAAATTCGATTACAGAATTTTATCTTTACATACAAAAACCAGGTTTAGTTAAAGGAATGCGTGTAAAAACGCACTTATATAATAATTGAATGTTTATCTTAAAAAGCACGCCTAGTTTCATTATTATTTAATAAAAATTTGAATTAATACGTTAACTTTGCGTGGGCTCCGATGAATGAAAATTTGCTGGTATGATGAACGCTTAATAAAATGCAAGAATTATTGAATTTACAGTACACTGTTAAAAATTTGCAGCATTCTGGCAGGTCATTTGACCGTTTTCTCCGAAAACGTTTACACAACCGTAATTTTAACACCATTCTGACCATATTATTGACCATTTTATGGTCAGAATATAGTTAAATTATGGTTATGAAACGGTTTTTTCAAAAAACGGTCGAATGACCTGCCAGAATGCTGCAAAATTTTTAACAGTGTACAGTCCCGATTATCCGACTAAGCTGACCCCGGATAAGCAAAACACTCGGATAAACCGGATTTACACAAAACGTCACAAACTGAGGAGATGAAACATAAATTTCAACTTAATTCGTTAATTTTTATAGTACTAGTAACATTTCTTTGATGTACACTGTTAAAAATTTGCAGCATTCTGGCAGGTCATTTGACCGTTTTTTCCGAAAACGGTTACACAACCGTTAATTTAACACTATTCTGACAATATTATTGTCCAATTTATGGTCAGAATATAGTTAAATTACGGTTATGAAACCGTTTTTACAAAAAACCGTCGAATGACCTGCCAGAATGCTGCAAAATTTTTAACAGTGTACATTTCCGTTAATTTGAAGAAAAATAGCGAATGAAATTGTTTATTTGAAAAAACCCTTGATAGCGTCTTTGTATGTTGAATATATATTTTGCTGCAGTATTACGCTACTGCGTACATACCAATTTATAAGATTTTTTCTTACCACTAAAACTTACCATTAAATTTTGCCTAATTCAATCGCCGAAATCTAACAATTGTCAACGATTAAATATGGCAAAATTTTGTATTCAATTTTAGAGGTAAAAAACAGTACAAATTGGTAGCTGTGTTATTCTATTAGTGTCATGAAAATTGTAGGTGTCTCCCCTTCTCTCTGCTCAAAGTATTAAATAGTTTTTTTCAATCGAACTTATACTTTTGGAATGGATAATTTTCTTCTGATGGACTGATGGCTTCCATTATTATAAAACAGCCATTATAAATGAAGTGTTAAGTGAAGATGAATTAGCATCCACAAAAAGTTAGAACTCTGATTTTCTGGTTAGAATGGGGAAAAAAATGGCTATAAATTTTTTTGAAAAAATTATGGCCATTTTTTTTTACTCCTTAAAATTCGAGGTAGAATGTTGCCACGAATTTTATGGAGTAACGTTACATAATTTTTTACAGTGCATAATTAATTGTTAAATATTAAAATGCCTGTAACGTTTAATAAATGAAAACAATTATTTTAAAAAGAGTTTTTCAATTATTTTTATTTATTTTTTATTACAGAGCTTTTTAAATGGTACAATTTTCAAACCTTGAAACCCTCATTTATTTAGTCCTTCAAAAAATTAATATAACAATTATTCTTTTTAAAATTTCTATTTACTTTGCAACTTAAAATAACAATAATAGATATCATAGCACTCTGATATTTTAAACGAAAGAAATAAGTGTAAGATGAATGATTTCAGATCTTTATTCTCCTTCGGCGTGAAAAAAAAAGTTAGGTTAAAGTATTTTTTGCAAGATATTAAGAGAATTCAATAAAATGACACAGATAGATACATTGTGTTTTTCTCTTTGCTTTATCTGATTTTTTTCTTAAACGTTCAACAATTGTTCAATGCGCTGGCTAAAATTAATTATTGTCGCATTTGAAAAAAATGTATATTTAAAAAAAAAGATAAATAGATACATTTTATGTATAATTTATAAAATTATTTACGTATTCAAGCCCCCCCCCCCCCCCAAAAAAAAAAATGAAAGCTCAATATGAGCTCACATTCACGCAAGGGGCATGTTCAGAATTAAAGTTTTTATGCTTCAAACTGAAGCAGCCCATAATCCAGAATACGGCAATACTCGCCTAGATATTTTCGTAGTGAGATAAGTAAACGTTAACTTGGCGATAACCAGAAACCTACGAAAATCGGATATTGGTACAACAAACGGAAAAAATACAGATCCACGAACGAAAAGGAAAAAAAAATACCTGATCAAAAAAAAAAACTGGATAAGAAATTACGATCCAAAAATCTCAAATTTTAACTCTTATTACATGACGTATATTTTAAACTTCAAAAGTGTATGAATTTTTCATATGCTTGAGCATAAAACTGACAAAGTTAATTGAAGAATGCATTCTGCAATTTATCTGATCTTTATAATGAAGTGTTATTAAGCAGCAGCTCCGAAATTGACACCGCTTAATTTCACAAAACAGTATTTTAAAACTCTAAATAAAATATGTGAATAGAATTAACATTAAGTAAAACAAATTAATACATTTTAAATATTAGAAGAAATTCTTCAGTAATTATTTGTTATACTGGGTGCAATATGTTATCTATCGTCGACTTTTAATTTCTCAACCGTTGGTCGTAGACATATATTCCAATTACACAGGCCTGCGAAATTGAACTTTTTGAAAAATACAAGAGAAGTTTTTGCTAATTTTTATGTTATTTGGTGTACTGATTAAGAAAATAACCTCCATTTTTTCCCATCACGTCAGGATTTTTTGTGAAACCAATATCGATATTTTTGCTAAAATGCTATTTGAAAATGAATTCTCTCGAACAATTTTGCGTATACTATCTGGCAATAGTGACGTTTATCCATTTAAATCTATGTAAAATAGTCGATTCTTGGTGAGGAAAATTGGCTTTTCAGTAATAGATTATTTTTTATAGGTTTAAATGGGTAAAAACCACTGCTGCCAAATCGCAAGAGCCGTCGCCTCTGGTCGAGAGAAAAACAAAAAGTTCCTTTGAGTTTAAACTTTTTTACATCAAATTATGGTGCAGTTTCTAGAAAAAAATCATCAACATACTATTTTAATTTGTTTTTATTAACCCTTTAGCTACTGAATTATGAATTCGTGAAATTTTATCTTCTAAAGCCTTTTTCGTAAATTGTTTAAACTACATTAGAAGATTTACATAATCATTTAATAAATTTTAGAAAGATTTCAGAAGGATTGAAGGATTTAGAAGGATTAATTAAATTTTAATTTATAGGGATTTTATGCAATATTTATAACACCACTCAAATCTTTTATTTTAAATATTTTTCTTTGTATTTTTTTGAATAAAGAAATGTACAAATATAATGTTCTTACAATAGAAAAATAGAAATATTTCCGAATTGAAAAATTCCCCCACCCCCACCCCCCAACCCCAAGAAAGCTGAAAAGATGCAAAGGCAAAATGACTCATCCTTTTAAAAATATACTTTTGTTTTGTGTAACCAATAATGCTTTTGGAACAAGATAAAGTGGTGTATCTATAACTCATTCTAAACTTTATTACAACCAATCGATGTATTAAATGAATTTGTATAACTAGTTATTTTAATGGTACTTATAAGTACCGTCAGTAGATAAAGGGTTAACGTAACGTACATAAAATAAAAGACTGACCAAGAAGAACAAATATTATTTATGTGTACATAAAAGTTTCAAACAAATTTTAAACTGAGCAAAAAACAAAACAAAACAAAAAAAAAGTTTATGTTTAAGTACGTACTCCTTTTTCTTTGAAACTTATTTTTTGACGTTCTTCTTTTATGTTCAATCTCAGGTCTGTCTCGTGTTAACATCCAACAGTAGTCAGCAAGCATGTTCTTGTCCCATCTTCCTTAATATTTACTCTTCATATTTTTGATGTCTTGATGGAACCTTTCACCCTGATCTTCTCGGATTGGTCCTAAATTTTCGGGGGAAAAGTCCAAGTGTGAGTGCAGAAAATGTATTTTGACACTCATGCAGCAACCCAAAGCTTGAAATTTCTCCAGAAGATCATTATAATTGGTTTATAGTCAGAATTCTTGTAATTACACAGAAATTTACTGACGACATCTTTGAAGGCAATCCTAGCTTTTTATTTCTTTGTTGCCATGCTAGTCTCAAATTCTTTATCCTTCATAAGCTTTTCGGACCAACACAAACTCTCTCTTTCAACTTGGCTTCGGGCAGTGTTCTCGCTGCCGCTACCCTTTGCGCCAAATCGCGACAAAATTCTTCATTTGGCGAGTAAACCAACAGTCAAATTTGCCAAATTGCGAGTGCTCAGTTTGTGTGTTTGTGTATGTGGTGTGCAATACAGTCGAGATTCTTAGGCGCGTTACTGAACGATTGATGTCGCTTTACACGTTCAATCGCACCGCGCCATTTACATTGCTCTATATATAGAAATTCTGACTCAACACCAGTTTAAGTTAACAACAGGTAAAGACACAGAAAGGATTATGTGATAGGTACTTCTCTATTGTCAGTAGAGATGGGAAATATAGTTACTTTTGGTTAACAGGTTACATTGTTCCACACTTGTACAGGTAGCAGGTTCCTACAACCTGTTATTTTTATAACATATAACTAATCGTGTGTATCCGGTCAACGGACGTTTTAATTAGAAGAGGCTTTTAAACAAAATGTTTGGAATAATTTTTTGACATAATTATAAATGCTGTTTTCTATCGAGATGAATCAAAATTAGTTTGTCATTAAAAACTTAATTTTTGCAAGACAAAAACTTACCTAGTCATGATACTTTGAATTTCATGCATTTTTAGCGATTTCTGACACTAAAAACGTGTTTTTCCATTTATGGTAATTAAAACATTGAAAATTCCTAAAATTCTAAGTATCATAACTCAGTAAGTTTTGACCGTAAAAGAATACATTCTTGCTGTTTTACTTGTTAGAACATGGAAAAAGTTTTCTAAATAAAACTTATAGGACAGAGGCATTGTATAAAATTTGTAATTTCTTATCTATTTGAAAAGCAGTTATTGTAATGTAAATCGATTTTTATGTGATGCTGAACAAATTGCAATTGGAACTATACCTTTAAAACTAACGGTTTAGAAATTAGTTATTGGAGATACCCTGTATAATAATTAATACAGTTTTTACAGCACGATTTCTAATCCCTCTTCCCCACCCCCCACCCCCCAAAAAAAAGAATCATGCATACAGCATACATTATGAAGCACTTTCCAACACATTCAGAATACCATAACAAAACATCACAATTAACAAAGGTGGAAGATGACGTCTTAATGAACAATTTGGAAAACGCATAATGCATTTGAAAACACGATTTCTGCCATTACCATGAAGAGTCATTAAAATATACGATTTTTTTGCAGCCCTGTATAGGATCTACAGATATGTATGCATACTACATAGTATGCAGAAAGTTAGTTCAGTTAAACGCATAATACATTTTAAAATTCCCGCTTCAACCAATAAGCGAATGTTGTTGAGAACTGTTGTTCGACCTTGTATATGATCTGGAATTAATACATACCAAGTAATATTTAAAAAATATTTAAATTTAAAAACGCATACCACAATTGAAAACGCTGTTTCTAGCAATTATCGTTCGTGGCTTCAAAAGTTCAACTATTGCTCATTTTCTTCTATATCCAAATACTTCTGTGTGTTCCTGTAAATAAACGATAAGTTCTATGCACACGCTATTATATAGTATGAACCGTGTAGTACACCTCAGTGATTTATATCAATTTCAATATGTTTTAAATACTGTAATATCATTAAAATACACAGCAAGCGATTTTTCCCCATATACCGTAATGTAACGGAATTCTTTTGAGTGGACCTGTAATATGAACCAAATATGCTATACACACCTCCTTTACAAAACCGAACATGCCATACTAAATTAAAATAAGATATATCCATTTCATGGCAGCCGGCCTAATATTTACAAGAGTTAAAGAAAGGACAGACAGACAGGCAGACAATCTGAATTCATAAACAATTTTCAACTACGTTGGAAAGTATTAAAAAATAGAAATTTGATCCCCGACTTCATAGCAGCCATATCTATCAATGCATGTTCAAAGCTAATTTCACAAGATCACAAAAATATTATTTATATACTTTTAATCAAATGCAATTCATGCAAACAAATTTCGTTTGTACAAGTATGTTTCTCAAATTAATTAAAACTGTACTAAAATTAAATTTTCTCACAAATGATAGGAGGCTATTTTCTTTCTTTTTTTTCAGCAAATTAAAACAATGACAAAACAAAAATAATAATCTTTGCCAAAAAACAAAATTTATAGTGCCGGAATCCCCCCTCGCCCCCAACCTATCCCCTAAAAAAAAAAAAAAAAACTCCATGGGTACGTAGTAAAAACCCTTTAAATATTCAAATAAACCGCCAACGAAAAACGCTCCATTCTTTCCAAAAACATGAAGAGTAAATAAAATCTCTTAGTCAGATGTCATTTCACTCCGACAAAATTACCCATTTAGATAAATTTATCCTCCAGCGTATTTTTTAATTTAAAAGACTGTTGTACGAAATGTTTCAAAATAAACAAATGTTACACTGACCTCAGAAAATTTTAACAGATAAATAATTGCAAACATGTTCTATTACCTCTCTTTATTCAAAAGCTTATTAAGCGATAAAAGAACATTTTATATGCTAAGAACTACATTTACTGATGGCGTGATTCAGAATGAATTAAGGAATTATCTGCGGTTGGTTTCAGCTGCTTTCAGTTGAAATCAATTGAAGTTTTAATGAACCCGTTTTAATGCGCAGATAAAAAATTATAAATTCATGGATTTTATTTGAATGCAGCTAAACAATGTTTTGTTATTTTTGGAAATAGATTTTCTATTCAAAATCGAAAATTAAAATTTTAAGAGATAAAATTATAAATAAATGTATTTTACTTAAATATTGCAAAAAGGTACTTTTTATAAATTTAATGAATCTGAACTCCTGTTTCACCGCATTTTTTTAAAGGGGGGAGGAAATCAATGTTTTTTTCATTTACATAACATAAATGAAATATATTGCAAAATTCAACAAAAGTCACTCGTTGAAAATTAGAAGCAAGCCCCCCCCCCCCCCCCAAAAAAAAAAAAAAAAAAAAAAACCACAAAAGTATAGTTGCTCAGATCAAAAATTAGACAAAGCTTTGATGGGTTTTATAAGTCAAACTTGACTTTTTGTTATGGAAATGCTAAATGAAAACAGTATATACGATTCATGAGTACAAAACATGTCAAGCATGAACTTTTGTCTTAGAAATTTTCAGATGTTTTCCTGATTTACTATTTGTGCCAGTGTTTCGTTTATGCTCTAATTTGCGCCATTAGAATCGGTGAAAGTATGTGACGATGCTGATGACCCAGCACCAGGCACCAAGCCGAGAAAGCGTTTAATTAGTGCTGCAAGTCATTACTATTCATACATTAAGGATTGGTGAAATACAAAATAAATTTTTAGCACCACACACCTAACAGAGTTGCCCATAACTAGAGGGTAAAGATGGGCCAAACTAGGGGCGCACGTCTGAAAAGAAACGATCAAGGACGTTTTTTGTTAATATTGTTCTATTTTAAAGGCACGAAATTGAATTCTTGATTAAAGCAAATGAATAAAGACGCTGCCAATTAGCAGGGACTTTTCGGTAACATAATAATTCAATGTTAGGTTCCAGCATATTAACAGGGTTTTTTATCCTAATACGTTAAATAATGCCCATGCCTAGTTGTCAGTTAATCACTATCTATGCTCCAGCGTCGCGGCAGTAAAAACGTAAACAAAATTACTCGCATTAAGCGCTAAATAGAGAAAATTTTTGCTGGAATGTGGTTTTGAAATTAGCCATTTACCATACTATTTATTAAATGTATGCAAAGTATCATTGGCCGGTGAAATTTTTTCAATCGGTTAAGAGTCGAAATCTCATAGACATGTTTAGTGTATATTTTCACAGCGGTAAATCAAAGATTGCTGTATTTAATTTTTATTTAGACAGTTAAAAGAATGTCTGAAACATTTACACATTTAGGAGACATTTAGAATGTACTTATTTTTAATAGTTTCGGTAGCGGATGTTCAAATTTCTATTATATAAGCAATTGCAAAAACTTAGGTTATTTTAGAACATAGTGAAAAAAAAAGGATACAATAAATGATTAAAGATAGATTTTTCAGTGTTTCAAGCCGAATCTATTTTGTTAACATTTTTGTTCATTTGGCGGCTGTTTTTCATTTCTTATTCGCCAAATCGCTAATGTTGGTCAAAAGCCAGCGAGAACACTGGCTTCGGGTAAATCTGTAAACATTTTGCACAGGTATTTGAAACAATAGCAATCATTTGAAACAGTACAATTTTACAGTACTCAACTAACCTGATCCAAATTACATTGTTGGTGCCTGGTTTAAGATTTTGTCTTTTCGGCCTTTCTTTTTTGACGTAGTGTTGAGTCTTATCACGGCTGTCCCGCTCACAAATTAAACATGGGTAGTTTGTGCACCCCCTTGTTGACAAAGAAGCATGGAGATAATTTTCAAATCACAGCAAGCGGTCCAACCGAGGTCGGCATAATTTTGTTAAGGACGAGAGAAAGGTTTTCATAGCGTTCTTTTAAATGCACAGAGTGTCCGAATGGTACAGATACATATTGGCTTCCGTGATGAAGAAGGACAGCTTTAAGGCTCCTTTTCGATAAATGTATAAACATCCTCCGTTTATCTCTATTGTAGGTGACATTAAAATTGCTCATCAATCCGGGAACATCAGAACAATAGGCCAGATGCTTCACTTCCTCAAAGTACTTAACAAATTCATTTTCTCGATTTCTGTACCAATAAAAAAAAGTTCCTTTGGCTAATAAGTTTTTTTCTTTCAATCTCGAACCCGACAATTCAGCTGTCTCTTTCAAAAAGTGCAGATCTCTAGTCAGATCATTAAGTTCAACCTAAGAGATATATACTGGAAACTGGAAAAGAGATACTGTGGTGCATCGCTTCTATAGGGCTTATATTCCGTAATCGGAGCTTTGAACCTCTGGATGTTCCGAGTCTGAAGACTCTAGAGAGATGACTTTGCAATTCAATTGGAGGCAAAGGCACTGGGACATCAGGTCCATTTGGAGCAGGCCGTATTGACGATGGATTGCTCATAAAAATCCAAATAAAAGTGAATTTTTCAAGAAAACGTGACGTGATTGATTTTTTTCAATATTCTTTTTTAAATTAGCACCAAAAAATACATAAAGTTCAGCTATCAATTCCCTTGTATTTTTTCCATCACAGGCCTGTGTTACAAAACGTTTCAAATGAGGTAAATATTCATATGTGGCATTGTTTAAAGAAAAAAATAAATTTTATAAAAATTACGAAATCTAATTTTTATACGTTCCCCTAATCCCTATAGTTATATTTAGTAAAAAAAAATTACACGTATCATAACCGATTTAACACAAAAAGTTTGACTAGAGAAAACAAAAATTGACACAGTTATTAAATTTCAAAGTTTGATAATTTTGTACATGATTTTGTCTTTCAATGAAGGTTCAGTCAAAAAATGAGTTCAAGTAATTCGAGATAGAATTCAGGATGCAATGTCCTTTTTACGGCGAAACCACCTTTAGTCGGTATCGCCAAATCGGGGTATCAATAAAGAGGGTTATTTCATCTAAAAATGTGAGCTAACTTTTAGGGGTCGAACAACATTCAAAAGTCAAAATAAGTAGAATCGACACCCGGAAAATAAAACATATTAACTAAGAGCTGGATAAATTGCAGCGGAATACAAATGACAAGCCGAGGTATAACCAGTGTGAAAATCGGGATTATGCAAATTACAACAGTAACACAGCGCCACACGTTCGGAATAAAACACGAGCCATCTAGCACTGGATATACTAGTCAGTGCTGAGATCGTGATGGCAGGCCACACATACGCGCTATATACAGAAATGATACTTATTTATGGTGAATCTTAAAGGAATCCCAGAGCGACTGCGAGGGTTTATTCACAACGTTTCCCTAGGGATCGACATCCAACGCATGAAAGTGCAACTGATGAACTGCACCGTCTTAGAGAGACCGGCCCTGTTGCACCACGGCCCAGATCAAGCCGACGGACAAGGCGAGTGACACCGGAGGAGGTGCTGGCCTTAACCTTTTTAAGTCCACAAATGAGACCGGCGGATATAAGTGAGGAATGTGGATACACATGTCAGCATGTCTGGTATTTGTTACATGCACATTAGGGTGGTCACAAGAAATCAATTTTCGAATTTTTTCGGGGAGACCCACCCCCAAAAAAAAAAGTTGCCAATTGACTAGAAAATGAGATTGGCTAAGTTTCAGCTCATTTGAATAATATTAACCCGTGCCTCATTGAGGTTTAAATTTGAAAAAAACGTGATTTTTCGCAAAAAAATGCTGTTTTTCCTCCATGAAAGGAATACAATTGAACCTAGAAACATATGCAGGTCTCATTTTATAAAAAAAAGTTTTGTTTTCAAGAACCACACACCATTTTTTTCTAAAAATGTATAGATTAAAAAAATATGCGCATTTTTCAGGACCAGACTTCATCCGAATCCTAAAAATTGACTTTTTATGAAAAAGCGAAAAAAAATTTGTAACATTCCATTTCATCTGCTTTCCACCTTTTGTTTTTCTTTCTTTCGTTTTGTGAAGTCCAATAAAGTGTTTGATTAAAAAAAAATCCAAAGAAAAGGGAAAAAAATCGAATTTTAAACTGAAAGAATTTTTTAAAAAAGGGAGGGCAAAGGAAGTATAGAAGTGAGAGCAAATAATGCTCAATTGCATTTTATTATTAAAGTTGTGTTACAAAAAAGGAGGCATAATAAAGAAAATAAATTATTTTCCCTGACAACTGTCACGTTAACCCTTTCCGGCACAGAAAAATTCTGTTCGTAAAAGGATGAAATGATTGTCTACACCGGAATTTACAAACGGCTATTTTAGAAATTAAAAACACATTACTTTAACCTTTCGTAAAAGCAAAATTTTAATAAAATATTCTTCGTGCAGTTTGTAAGTTTGGAATTAAAATTAGGTGGTCCCGACGTGGGACACTGCGCCGGAAAGGATTTAAGTGGTAATGGTTTAGATAAGGTGGCTTATGTTGACTTTTTTTTTACCAAAGTATTATCTAAAAATGAAAATGCAACTTGATCCGAGTTAAGATACCAAAGGCGGTTTGTCATTTTAGCAAGTGCTTTGTCTGTAACCTATTTATAAAATTTTCTGTAGTGAACAAGTGATTTTATTATTTGCAGGTCTTGAATTGGGGGCTAAAGTGGCAGTGGAAGTATTGAAGCACGCTTTTACATAAATATTGATTAAAAATAAGAAAAGATCTCTGATACCTTATTTTTCTAAATTTGTTATTGAAGGATGATCCCTGAAACAATATATTTTGAGAGAATGAATGGCCTGTGCCGCCATCCATCTGACATGATTAAAAGCACCAGGTGCTCTGAAAAAAAAGTCTTTTGCAGGAAGGAGTTCTATAAAAATTAAACAAAGAGGGATAAACTCTTTATAATCATCCCGGAGCTGTTAATTTTTAAAAGTTCCTGTAAGAAAATTTGAAATTTCTTCTGAATTAACTATTTATACCTAGTATTTCATCTCCAATAGCATTTGTATACTTACTCTGGTTTTATCTAGACCACCCAATCAGAATTGTTTTTTTTTTAAATATCTGGCTGAGGGGCAGTGATTATGCCCATTTTACAATCAAGAACAGCTTTTAGGAAAATTTCTAAATTATGGTGGCGGCATTGTAAATACAGAAGATTTTTCCTTTAACAATTGCTATAGAAAAATGCAGGTTCCTCTGAGGCGACCTGTGTTTACTGCAGTTGTATCAAAAATATTGCCTGGATTTTACCAATTTCCTCCCACTATTCAACTGCTGAAAATACAGCTTTCGCCTGAATTATTTCGATACTATTTTCAAGTTGAGGAACTCGTAGTAACTGTTCTTCATCCCCACAACTAATTAAAACTTTTATCCACTCTACATGGTGAAACAGTTTTCCACCCCAATGAACAACAGTTCTCTCTAAACGGGAATTTTAAAATCTGTTTTTGATGAGCTCAGTTTTTTGTTTACGAAACAGTTATTTGCAGAGTCGATGTCTGTGGTTAGCTAGTGGATGTATTCTAAGTCTAGCAGCTTCTGTGGCGTTCAGTTCATTTTGCGAATATTATAAAATAAAATACATAAAACTTGACAATTACTTGGCTGCTTACTGTCGATAATTTGATGAGACATGTGGCCAATTTAAAAAATCTTACATTTCTGCAATCATATCAAGAGGGGGAAGGAGTTTTACGGAATGTTTTGTCAATTCTAAAAATAGATAACCATAACAGATAACAAAACCAGCCTTGTAATAAAACGAGAAATTCAGAGGTTCAACTGCAATACAAATCGAGAAGTTCTTTCTTACTAGACACAGAACTAGATAACTAATAATCAATTATAATTCGTGAAATATTTTTTAAGTTACAAAAATTGATCACTTATTTTTGCCTATTAATAAGAATAATACAAAAAAATTATCAAAAGTAATAAATTTTTTTATTTGTCATTTTTTACCTATGTTTCAAAAATGCAGAGTTTGAGGGTATGGTTCACTAGCTGTCCTCAAAAATACTAAATGTTCATTAAATATAAGTTTTCATGAGAGTAAAAGTTCAAGGCAACAGCAGTTTCTATGAAATAAAACAAGAATCAGGTTTCTAAGACAAATATTTTTCACGTAAAGAAAGTAAAACGACAATTTTTTGCCAAAAATTGCAAATTTTCAAGAATTCAACCTCGATGAGGCACGGGTTAATGTTATTTATTTGAGCTGAAACTTTGCCAATCTCATTTTCTAACTAATTGCCAACTTTTAGGAGGGTCCCCCCGAAGAAAACGTTAAAAAAATTTTCCCCATGTTGCTTGTGACCACCCTAATGCACATTGTACCCATCTATATCATCCGACACTGGTGCAAGCATTGATGCTGGGTAAGCACACACGACGATTTCATTATTGTAATTTGATGCTCAACACCTTAGAGGCAAATCCAACGTTACTTTGTGTTTATCTGTAGACAGATGAGTCAACGTTTACACGGGGTGTCATTGTGTATTCTCCTTCGGGGGGGAAAACAAGCTAGGGTGAAGTATTTTTTGTAAGATATTAAGAGAAATTCAATAAAAAGACACAGATAGATACATTGTGTTTTTCTCTTTGCTTTATCTGATTTTTTTCTTAAACATTCAACTACAATAAAGCCCCGATTATCTGAAGAATTGGGTGGCAAAGGCACGCGGATAACCCGAAAAAGACTGAAAATGGGGTGCAAACACGAAAAAAGAAATAGAAAAATCAACAAAAAAACTATGCTTTAGTGTACAAAAAACATAATAAAACGTTTAAAATACATATGCAAAGTACATCAGAAACATTTTCTTTACGTCTAAATCGCTAAAACAAGAAACAATGCCATCCAGACATAATCAACAAAATGGGCTGAGTTACAAAATTTAAAAAAAAAAAATCAGTCACTTGCTTTTGCTTCTTGCTTTGGAAACACCTTTTCTTTATTCTAAATTGTAAACTATTGTTTTTCTTTTAGTATGGAATAATTTGTATCTCGAAATTGAAATTATTCTTGATATGCTCTCCTGGAATTTATCATAACAGTCTTATTTAATTGTTAAATATTTTAATTGCTGTGTTTACGTTTGGTTAATAAAATCAAGAAAAGACATCAACACTTTATATCTGATATTTCAAACATGGCAACCGAATCTAGAAATATTCTTCTATTACTTTCAAATACATTATTTTTTCTGTTTATATTTATTAGTAGGGCTTATTGTATTTCCCTTGCTGTTGGCTTGAATTAAAAAAATTTTTTTTTAATCGCATCGCGGATAAACCGCACCGCAGATAAACTGCACCGCGTATCATCCGCTCGTGGATAATGGAGGCTTTACTGTATTGTTCAATGCGCTGGCTAAAATTAATTATTGTCGTATTTGAAAAAATGTATATTTAAAGAAATAGATAAACAGATACATTTTGTGTATAATTTGCAAAAATTATTTACTTATTCAAGGCCCCAAAAAATAAAAGCTCTATAGGAGCTCACATTCACGAAAAGAGCATGTTAAGAATTAAAGATTTTATACTTCAAACTGAGGTAGCCCACAATCCAGAACTTGGCAATATTCGCCTAGATGTTTTCGACTAACCCTCTAGTGCATGCTGTTGCCAATTGGCAACAAATTAAATTTTCTCTCCTTATCGTTTATTTACCGTTGCCTCTTGATATCTTTATGCTTTATGTATTCATTTTGACCCTATATTTACGTTTAGTACATTAAAAATGCCATAGGTGATAATAGTTGTTTACCAGTTACAAATAGGGGAGACTGGGGCTAGTTGGCTACAGGGGTAAGTAGGCGCAATCCTTATAAATCGGCTGTTTGTGGATAGATTGCACAACCAGTCACAGAGTACCTTTCTTCTTGCTTTTTACAATCCTCATTGTAGTTTTGCAGCGTTACCTACGTACATTTATTACGATATTTCTGTTTTTTGCAATCACAAGTAATTTTTTGTTGCTTCATTCTTTTTCTAATTTCTAATACTTATCTTAATAATTGCGGTTTAACTTGTGCAGTTTTTCTTAGTGTATGATTAACTGTACCTACCCCATATGTGATTTACTTGCATTATTTATGCTTAGATGGTTACGTGTCCCTTTTGTGAAGACATTTATCATGGGGCTAGTAGGCGCATTGAACACGGGGCAAGTTGGCTCGGTGTCTGGTATGTGCTGGAAGCTTGAAAAACAGCAAACACCGAGGAAAGTGGTTGCAATGTAATATTTTGGCCACACGACGCTTGCCCAAACGGAGAAACTCGATTTATTATTTGTGACAACTGTAACTCTGATGACGATATCGAGTAGGATAGAAGTTACTCAATGTTAATGTTTTATTCATTGTTTTTATGCCTGTATAATTTAAAAAATTTCATTGTACGGCGGTAACGCCTTTCTTTAAACTTACTGGTAATAATGAAATTGATTTTTCTTAACTGCGTGTCTTATTTGAGTTTCATTTAAATTTTTATAAAGCGCGTGCCAACTTACCCCATAGGTATAGACAACTTGCCCTGTGACGGGGTAGGTTGGCGCACAATTTTCCTTTTACTTTAGGCTTCCGCTAAACATAAACTACAAAAGCTACAAACTCAAAACTCCGGATATTTATAGCCCAATGCCTGTTCTTTAAAAGTACGGTTAAAGTTTCATAAAAAACTTAAACAAAAAATTTATAAAAATCAATAACTAAAAACTGCGCCTACTAGCCCCGGTCTCCCCTAAAAAGAAACTTTTGAAGCCTTCCATTTTCCTAGCCATAGATGGATTTCGAACACAAATAAAAAATATTTAAAATGAAAAATTTCATTTGAAAAAATAGTTTTCAAAAGGATATGATTTTAAAAGTAATTTTAAATAATTTTTAGTAAGGTTTTTTCCAACAAATATTGTATGCATGCAAATATTCGTTTGTTGCCATTTGGCAACGCCATGAATTGAGTTCCGATTTTATTTACATTTTTAGTATTCTGTTCAATGAATTTGTTGATTGTTTCATCTTGCTTTTTGTCTATTTTGTCATTAAAATATTCGTTCTGATAGAGCCTCATCATGTTCAGCATATATTTTAAAGCAAAGGTACTAAAAAAAAATATTAACGGAAGAGAATTGGATTGGATTATCCAGTGAAAGTGACATTTCTTACAATGACAGAGTGACGATCCGCCTTTTGTTCCAAACCTTCTGTTCAAAAACGGTTCAGACACTTATGATGAAACTGGTTGTGATTTACAAGCAGATAAATCAGCTAATGAAATTGACTAGAATTTTGATGCAAACGTTGGGATAGTGAATATATCATCTACATCAAAACAAAAGCAGCCAGGTAACATGGGGCGGTACATGGGGAATCCAGATTGTTGGATCCATCTTCTACCATGGGACTTCAGCGGGAGATTGTTACCTGCACCTGCTACAGAACGCGATACGTGACTGGTATGAAGAGCAACCTCTCCGACTTACATGCCGGGTTAGATTTCAGCATGACGGGGCCCCTCCGCATAACACATCAGACGCCCGTGCGTATCTGGCGACCAAATTAGGTCAACAGATCATTGGATATGGTGATCAAGGAGAGTGGCCACCATGTTTGCCGGATTTAACGATTAAACTTCCATGGACTTCTACCTCTTGGGTTACATCAAAGCACAGATCTATGTGACTGAGCCTTTTCCTCTGATTGATGTGAAGCAGCCCATCATCCTTGCTTGTTGCACAGTTACAGCTGCTATGTTCCAATGTATTCAGGAATCAGTACTGTCACACATTCAGTTGTGCATGCCATCAATGTAAGAGCACTTTGAACAGTATCCTTAGTAGATTCCGGCGTTTGATGTATTCATTTTTTATAATCGACCGTTTTCTGATATGATTATAAATTGATATTTATTTTCTGTTTAATTTCATTATTTTATTATTCGCTTTGTACACGATCCCTAAAAGTCAGCTCAAATTTTTAGAGGAAATTACTCTTTTTGATGATACCTCGATTTGACTATACCGGCTAAAGGGGATTTCGCCATAAAATGGACATTGCATTCTGATTTCGATCTCAAATTACTTTAATTCATTTTTTAACTGATCCCTTAATGAAAGACAAAATCATATGAAAAAATCTCAAACTTTGAAATTTAATAACTGTGTCAATTTTTGTAGTACAGAAGGGAAACTTTCTGTGTTACATCTGTTATGATATGTGTAAATTTTCACTAAATGTAACAATAGGGGATTAGGGGTCCGTATAAAAAGTTAGATTTGTAATTATTATAAAATTGATATTTTACTTTAAACATTGCCACAACATGAATATTTACCTCATTTGAAACGTTTTTGTAATTGGAACTATATATCTATTACCAATTGTTGAGAAATTAAAGGTCGGCAATAGATAACATATTGCACCCTGTATATTGTTCTAACAAAATTTTGTGCAATAAGCGTCAATAAGATATAATAAACTAATTTTTTTAAGTTATGAATTTCCTTTCATTAGGTTTATTTTTTCTTATCTCACTTATAGAAATATGAACTTTCTTGTTTCACTTTTACTTAACATGCCACACCTGTAGAAATCACGTTCAACATGTTGTTTCAAAAAACACTGGACTATATTTTTATTAATTGTAGGCCTTTTTTTTCGGGCTAATTTGTTATTCCGTTCACATTGACAGCACTTTCGGATACTCCCAAAAGTCGATAAAATATTAAGAAGAAGTTCCACTGGAGGATAGCCAAAATAGAACTAGTATGTTGTGGCCATCACAAAACTTTCTTCTATATAAATCACGTCAATTAAATCATTTAAATAGTACAAGAAATGACAACGATTTAGCACCAATTCATATCAAAGTGTATCTGAATTTGAAGTTGGATGAAAATTCGTGCATTTGTTCTTGAGATAGAGCTATAGCGGGAATTCTGAAAAAAATATAGCATAGCAGCACCCCCTGTTGAGCGATTTACACCAAGAGTAAACAGCACTAAACGATATCAAGGTATACCTGAATCTGAAGTTTGTTGAAAATCCAAGCATTAGTTCTTGAGATAAAGCTATTGCGGAAATCGCAAAAAATACAGCATAGCAGCGCCACCTGTTGAGCGATTTACACCAAAAATTAAACAGCACTAATTTATACATCAATTCATGTCAAGGACTAACTAAATCTGAAGTTTGATGAAAATCCGTGCAATAGTTCTTGAGATAATCTCTTGTGGAAATCGTGAAAAATGCAGCACAGCAGCGCCACCTGTTGAGCGATTTACACCAAAAATTAAACAGCACTAATTTATACATCAATTCATGTCAAGGAATAACTAAATCTGAAGTTTGATGAAAATCCGTGCAATAGTTCTTGAGATACACCTCTTGTGGAAATCGTGAAAAATGCAGCACAGCAGCGCCACCTGTTGGGCGATTTGCACCAAAACTTACGCAGCACTAATTTATATCAGGGACTAACTGAATCTGAAGTTTGATGAAAATTCGTGCATTTTTTCTTGAGTTAGAGCTATTGCGATAATCATGAACAATGCAGCATACCAGCGCCACCTGTTAAACGATTTTCACAAAAAAGTAATCAGCACCAAACTATATCCTGGACTAACTGAATCTGAAGTTTTATGAAAATCCGTGCAGTAGTTCTTGAGATACAGCTATTGCAGAAATCGTCAAAAATGCCGCATAGCAGCGCCACCTGTTGGGTGATTTTCACCAAAAACTAATCAGTTCCAGTTTATATCAAGGTCTAACTAAATATGAAGTTTTGTGAAATTTCGTGCATTAGTTCTTGAGATAGAGCGCCCACAAAATTTGTGTCACATACAGACAGACAGACGGACAGACAGACGGACAGACAGACAGACGGACAGACAGACAGACGGACAGACAGACAGACAGACAGACAGACAGACTCACAGACAGACATTTTGTAAAAACATGTTTTTTGGAATCTCTGACTCATAAAACGTGTAAATCCGTCGAAAACTGGAATTCGAAAATTTTCATGAAACCAATACATTCTTCTTGTAAAGATAGAAGAAAGTAAAAAGTCATGTGGTTAAAAGTTTAATTTAAGTGCAGTAGATTTTACAAAAGCATATTTTTAAGCTAACTTTGACATAACCAGATTATTCGGTTCGAGAAGCAGTTATATGAAATTTATATTTATATATATGTAATAATAAAAATTTTCACCCTTTTATCTTAGTAAAACTATTCCAAATTCTTAATATTTTTTCCTTTTTTACCGATCTTTAATAATATCTCAATATCTTTTGTCTTTTATTTCATGCATTTAAATCTACGTATTCTTTTATTATTCTAAAAACCTTAATCCATTCGTCTAATCCTAAAACCCATTAAATATCTTTTTCATTTTATTCTAAAACTAAATTCTTTTTGTTTCGAATGTTTTGCATTTGTTCGATGATGTTCTTTTTCCCACAATTCCTTGCAAGCTCCCGCCAGCATTTGATTGTGTTTTAATCTGACGCCGGGTATAAAGAGTTCATTATCGACGTCACGCGTTCGTCACCTTTCCCATCGAATCGCAGCCTATTTCCTGTCCCGTTCCTCCCCCTCTCTCTGCTGGAGTTGGTTCTCCACTAATAATTTATTCGTCCGCACTCTGTTTCTTTGAGTACTTATACTGTTACATCGACGAGGAACGAGATATTTTACGTTTTTCCGGTTGTTTAATAAATCTACGTCACTTGGGGCTGAATGACTTTAATGTGTAGATCCTAATAATTTTAACATCTTAAGTTTTATGAAGTGGATCATCGATTATTCGAGAGTTGATGGACAAGCTACTGGAAATGTTACGATATGTTTCTGTCAAATAAACAATGTTTAAAGTTACGATGACTCTATTAATTATGCCATGGCAATTTTTTCAATGTTTATGGAGCCTTTCTTCTACTCGCCACCCTGACTGCACTCCGATATTCTCATATAACAGAAGATTGGCCTTGATTACTATACTACATTTACTTCGAGATATACGAGTGTTGCCAGAATGTCACAAAAGTCGATAGCTAAATGCAACATATATATATATATACATATATATATCATCATCATCATCAACCGTTTTCAATCCACTGCTGGATGTAGGTCTCCCCCAGATTTTTCCAATGTTTCCTGTCTAGTGCTTTAGTCATCCAATTTACACCGGCTACTTTTCTGATTTCATCACTCCATCTTACTTGAGGTCGTCTTCTTGGCCGTTTTACATCTCTGGGATACCACTGTAGGGTGTTTGTGCTCCATCTATTGTCTTGTCTTCTTGCGATGTGCCCAGCCCATTTCCATTTTAGCCGTTTAATTCTTTCAATGATGTCAAAAACTTTCGTCTGACTTCTTATCCAGGTTATTCTTTTTCTGTCTCTTCTAGTTATACCTAGCATACATCTTTCCATACTTCTCTGTGTTGTTTGTAATCTTTGTACCATCCGTTTTGTTAGCGTCCATGTTTCTGCTCCATAAGTTAGGACAGGCAAAACACATTGGTTAAATACCTTTCTTTTCAAACACAGGGGCATGCTACTCTTCAGAATAATATTGTTCTTCCCAAAAGCACTCCATCCATTTCTTATTCTTCTATTGATTTCATTCATGATACTATTATCAGATGATATTTCTTTCCCAAGGTACACATAACTTTGCACTTCTTTAATTTCAGTGTTGTTGTAGACGATTTTCTTTTTTGATGCAAATGAATTGAACATCACCTTAGTCTTTTCCAAGTTTATTTTTAATCCCACATTAATGCTAGCTTCTGCCAAATCTTTTAGCATATTTTCCAATTCTTCAGGACTGTTACTGAAAATTAAAATGTCGTCAGCGAATCGGAGATGACTTAAATATTCCTCATTTATTCTAATCCCTTTGTTTTCCCAATCCAGCTTCTTGAAAATATTTTCTAAGACAGCAGTAAAAAGCTTAGGCGAAATGGTGTCTCCTTGTCTTACCCCTCTTCCAAGCTTGATCTTTGCTTTTCCTTTGTCCAAGCGGATGGTTGCTGTTGCTTTCTTGTAAATCTTCTTTATAATATTGATGTAAGGTTTGTCTATACCAATGTCCTCCAGAGATTCTACTACTGCTGATGTGTAGACCGAATCAAATGCATTTTCATAATCAATAAAGGCAAGGCAAAGAGGTAAATTATATTCCTTGTGTTTTTCTATGAGTTCCCTTACCGTTTTGATATGATCCATTGTGCTGAATCCACTTCGGAATCCTGCTTGTTCTCTAGGTTGAGCTGAGTCCAGAGCTGATTCAAGTCTTGTCGTTAAAACTTTGGTGAAAATTTTATAAATCACTGACAGTAAGCTGATTGGACGGTAGTTTTTAATGCTTTCCTTCTCTCCTTTCTTGTAAAGTAGCACCATCACAGCATTATTCCAATCTTCTGGTACATCTGACTTCTGGAGACATTTGGAAAACAGTAAGGATAGCATTTTTGCAAATTCTTCTACTGCTTCTTTGATAAGGTCGATTGTAATTCCATCTTCTCCGGGGCATTTACCTTTTTTCATAAATTTAATGGCTTGTAAAACTTCGTCTGTCGTCACTGGAATTATGGTATCGGTTTCTGTTAAGTTTTCTCGTGGATAACATAAGTTGATTTCCCTCTGATCTTCACATTTATATAAATCGTTATAGAATTTTTCGACAATGTGTACTATTTCTTTATTGATTTTGGTGATTGTTCCATCTGCCCTCGTTAGTGCAAAAATACCTTTTCTTCCAACACAAAGTTTTCGCCTAGCTGATTTTAAACTTTTGTTATCTTCTAGAATTTTCTTGACAAGATCAGAGTTAAATTTTCTGATATCTTCTGTAACACATTTTCTTGCCGTTTTACATATTTCAGCATATTCAACTCTTTATTTAGGATCGTTTTTTTTCATTTTAAATTCTCTGCGTTTCTTCATCAATCTTCTTGTTTCTTCTGTTATTTTCTTTGTCTGCTTTACTTGTGCATCGCCGGCTATCTTCTTTGCAATATCTTGTAGAGTACTGGTTAGTTTTTTGTTCACTACTGTAACATCTTGCTCTTCTTCTAAAGCTGATTTATATATATATTTGTGAATGTCTGTGAGTGTGTATTTGTACATGTATGCAAGTTATGTTATTTTTAATTTATATATCGTCAGCCTCTACTTCGTTGACAATTAGTATCAGTTAACTTTCATTTAAACCTAAGCCTAAAATATGAGAAAAAATGAGCAACTGAAGTTAATCAAAACTCATTGACAAAATTTTAGATTGATAAGGTGCCACTTAATGTAAAGTTTTTTTTTTCGAATATCGTGCCGGAAATTCTTTCTGTTCGACAATTTTTCTCTGTTTTTTCCTTTTACATCCTGATAAATATTTCAGATTAAGTATTGTTTTATCCTTAGCTGGAAATGCAAATATGCAAAAGAAAAAAACACAAAATCTACGTTTGGAAAATATTTTTTTAAAGATAAATATTAATAGTTTTTTAAACGAATAACATCGTGGGGATTGGGGAAGTACCAGAATAAATTGGTGATTTTTGTTTTTGTATTAAATGTAATTTTTGTAAACTTAATATATATATATATATATATATATATATTATGTATATATATGTATATTTAATTGGGGGCGACACTTCTTTTAGAAATGTTAGACTATATTAGAATGAATAGACTATACTCATGATTATATATCAATTAGTATTATATTTACACTAACAAGTGAGAAAGTTTGAAAAAAATGTATCATTTCGAATTTTTCTATACATTAGTACTTCAACTACCAAAGCACCTGAGATAGATATGCTATTATTATGCGAATAGTCTATTTCCTAGAAAAAGTTATTCTCTTTATTATGCAATTTATAAAATGTCAATGCATTGGTTTGTTTTTAAGTTACCATGCATTGCGAAAATGACAATTTTTTACGTGATTTTGACTATTTTTCGCTTAAAAAAAATTATTTTTATGCAATTGCTGTTTGACATATTTTTAGAAGCTTTAACTTAACTGTCACCATAAAAAAAAAGATGGAAAAAATAAATGGTATAAAGAGAAAATTTTTAAAATTTTTAAAAATCACCTCGAAAGTGTACGGAAACTTTAACGAGTATAACGATGTCTTCATTCATAAATTAGATAAACTATTACATGTACCTGATATGAAACTAAAGAAAATAATAAACCTAAGATTATAGTATCCAGAATTATACCAGTGTGTTTAAAAGATCACGTCAAATCGAGGATTAATAAAATTGTTGAATTAAGAGTTCTTGAAGAGGTAATTGAACTTACATACGGAATTAATCCCATTGTTATAGTTCAAAGATCAAATAAACATGTCAGAATTTTTATGGATCCTACACATTTAAATAAGTACACAAAATGAAAAAAAAATACCCAATTCCTAATCAACAATATATATTTTCACAGATAGACTAATCAGAATATTTTTCAGTTTTAGATATATCTTCTGTATTTTTAAACATACTACTTTCTCCTCAAATTTATAACTTGTGACAACAGCTATTCCTTTTGAAAGATTTTAATTTTTACGTCTACCCTATGGATTATCTAGTTTTCAAGAAATGCATCAGAAGACCATTCAAAATGTGTTCTTAATTTAAGAGGGTACTCTCATGATTATACACCATAATATTGTCTACAATACATTTGAAAACGAGCATAGTTTAAGGTTACCATCTGTTTTAAACAGAACTTGAAAACATGAGTTGAAACTTTCAAAATAGACTAATAAAATTAAAGTAAAATTAAATATCTGAAAGTATCAGTTACGTAACTGAGATACATTGTATCAAATGAAGGTTTACCTGTTGATATAAATAAAATAAAAGCTATTGCAGAATATAAAACTTCTAGTAATAAATCAGATCTACAAAGATTTCTTTGAATGATAACTTACCTAGTAAAAGTCATCGATAAATTACCAAATAAAAACTTGATGTCTTCGTAAATTGCTGAGTAAAAATGTTGAAAGTTGATTTTGTTTGGACTAGTAATAAACAAGAAGCGCTTGAAGATCTTAAAATTTTTATGGAACAAAATTCATAGTTCAAAAAAATCAAAAACAATTACTTGGATTACTAGCATGTACACTGCTCAAAACAATTAGGGGAGCACATGGTTTTAACAAAATTACGCAAATATTTACACCGATAAGTAACGTAAAATAAAACGTCCTTAATTTAAAGGGTAGTAGAAAACAGATAAAAACAAATTCATATTAAATTAAAGTTTATGACGGCAAAAAGTAGAAAACGAGATAAGTGTAGAAATCGGGATTTTGCAAAGACGTCTTTTTCTCTGTCTCACATATAAATTTCAATTGCTCATCTTGTGTTTTGAGAAAAGGTGACTCGAAAATGTCACAACAATGTGATTTAACGAAATCCATGGCTTTGCGTTTTATCGGGATAGTTGATTCTGGGAAACACAACGAAGTGTAGCGGACGCTGTTGGGATCGAAAGAAGTGTCGATGCAAGGCTGTGAAATCGATTCCAAGGCACATGGAATGGTAGACATCGACAAGGGCAAGGTCAGTCATATGCTACCAAGGAAACTGATGACCGATATATCCTGTTAATGGCTCTTCGAGATGGAAAGGGCAATGCTACTCTGCTGCAAACACGGTTGTTCTTGGCCACAGGACGAAGGTTGTCTAGCCAAACAGTACTAAATAGGCTTCATCAGGGTGGTCTCTATGCACGTAAGCCAATGGTCTGTATTCCGTTGATCTCAAGCAACTGTGAGATCCAAAGAAGGTGGGCAACTGAACATCGAGTTTGGAAGCAACGTTGTTGGAGTCCAATTCTGTTTACAGACGAGTCCTGATTCAGTCTGGATGTGATATCTGATGTGTTTTGGCATGGAGAGAAAGAGGCACTCAAAATAATCCCACATTCGTTCGTGAAAGATCAGATTAAAGACGAGGTGGGTCGATGTTATGGGCTGGAATCAGCTTAGGTGGACGTACGGACCTGCATATCATTCGGAATGGCACTTTTACTGTCCAAAGTATACAGACGAGATACTGAGACCTCGTGTCGTATTTTATGTTGCAGCAATTAGTGATTTCTTTTTTTCATGCATGATAATGCCAGACTTTATACAGTTCGTCTTGTGGAAAACATACTTGAAGCAAAAACAATACAGCGTATGGAATGACGAGCATGCTCTCCTGACCTAAATCCGATCGAGCATGTTTGGGACATACTCAGACGACGCATTGCTGTGAGACTAAGGCCCCCTTTTATTGTCCGAGACTTGGAGATTGCAATTCTTGAGCAGTGGAATAAATACCTCGTCGCATCCATGGAAAACAGGTGTGCAGCAGTCTTAGCTGTTAGAGGAGACCACACGCCACATTAAAAATCTTGCATCATTTCTAAACAATACTTTTTTTATCATTTACATGAAACCAAATAGTTGCCCTAAACCATCTTTTCATGTTCTTTCCATCTTTTCAAAGAATAAATGCTCCCTTACTAATTTCTGCGTCTTTCTTTCTGTATTGCGCATTGATACACATGAACTATCTATTTTATGCACATACATGGTTGTCTTGCACAATTCTCTTGACTTTTTTGCTTGCTCCCCTAATTTTTTTGAGCAGTGTATATTAAGAAACTTTCACCAACATTACATAGAATGACTCTGGAACTATTTAAATACGGTTTTCGTCTTGACCATGAGCTCTGGAAAGAAATTATACATAGTAGATGAACTTTCTCGTTCTCCAAATGATAACATAATAGCTGCATGATTTTTAAAAGCAGAAGACACAACTGTACACATCCGCTTGACTGCTAGTAATAATAAAACTAGAGAACTCCAAGAAACCACAAACTGAGATACTGAATTGGTAAAGTTAAAAGCATTTATACTAGATGTTATGGCCAACGTTTAAAAAAAAAATCCAGAAAGTTAAAAATCTTACTAGAGTATGAAGTCTGAATTGCATTGCTGTGATGACCTGGTTTTTATTGGAAATAAATTAATAAGTCCAAATAAAATGTATGAAGAAAAACTAGAAAAAATTACATACTCCAGGATGTTACATACTGTGAAAACAAAGCTAAAAGACCTTTTTATTGGCCAAATATGGCGACTGACATCAAGAATTACGCAAAAATCCCTAAAAATTTTCTAAAATAACAAAATTTACACTCTAAAAAAGCAATGATACCTTATAATAACTTGTTCAGCAATACAGGGTGTCTACAAATTTAGTTGGGCAAAAAAGAATGATTTATTGAATGAAATTGACAGGAAAAAAGTAAAGTACATATTGTTGTAAGATAGAAAAATTGTTCACGTTTACCATTATCACAAATGTTCAATGTGACTTCCTTTCATGACTCTGCAAATGTCCCATCGGTAAATCATTTCTTGCCACAGATTTGTCAGCATGTTTACGCCGATCAATTTAATTGCAGTGCAGAGTTTTGATTTCAGTTCAGGAATGGATGCAGGAAGTGGCGGCTTGTACACTTGATCCTTTACAAAGCCCCATACACCGAAATCAAGCGAAGAATGTCTTGTGATCGTGGTGGTCATTGAGTAACACCTCCGCTTGCTAAGCGGCAGCGTCAGTTATGACACCTAATGCCTACATAATTTTTTTTCTTTAAAACTTATTTATTATGTATGTGTCTTTTGTTTAAAAAAGTGACATGTGATGTAGTTCCTGTAATTTGCATTATTTGTATTTATATTTATTTTTTTTCTTTTACTAACTGCAACTTTACGTCAGAACGCTGATGTCCAACTCCTAGTATTGCTATAAGATTGGATCTAAATTAAGAATTAATTATAATTCGTTATAAAATATTTCTTAAGTACATAATAAACAGGTGATTATGCCACAACTCTCATCTTTCTACGCTCGTTTTTCAATCATTAAAAGATAATGAAAGAGTAAATAATGCATTAAAATGCATAATTTCAAGCAGTTTATGAGACCCGGAGAGAAAGTAGGGTAAAATATCAATTAACATTTATTTCAACTTTTGTTTAATAAAAGTTAACACCGGTATAAAAAAAACGGATTAATACAAAGTAACGAACACTCAGTGGCAAGGTTTCAGGTTGGCATGATGCCACTCTCTGAAATGTTTTGTTTACCAATTATCTTACAAGAAAACCTTTTCCTTCAACAAAATATTTTTTTCTTTTTTTTTCTTTCCAGATGTTTGCAATGTAAGTGTAATTTCATCTTCAGATAAAAATGAGTTTCTTAAAAGATTGAATCAAAAGAAGTTCATTTAAATTCTCATGGGTTCTTCCTCACTTTAGCTTGGTATATACATAAGTAGGATCATTCTTTAAATACTAGAAAAAAATGGAATCAGCAAAAACCTTTCAAAATGCATATTTTAAATCAGTTTATGAAACCACAGGAGTGTGAACAAATATCAATCAACATTTATTTAAACTAAATGTGTGAAAAATAGTAGTTACTAAGAGGTAACGAAATTTTTGTGGCAAAATTTTAAGTTGGCAAGATGCCACTCTCTATAATATTTTTTTTATAGCTATCCTACAAAAAATCTGTTTCTTTTAACAGTATTTTTTTCTCATTCCTTTTTATCTGTTTCGTTGAAGATGTTTCATGAGAAATTTTAAATTCATCGTGAAATAAAATGAACGCCTAAAATGTATTGGACCAAAGAAAGTAAATTCGAATTCGCAAAGGGTACATACTAATATTCAAAAACAGCGTATGTCTTGAGGAAAGTAGGAAAAACTGTATAGTGGAGTGAAATCGGATATCTTAATTGCTTTAACTCGATCTGACCAGCTACCTGGTAGGTAAGGATTGCGGGCAAGAAAATGAGGAGACCATTACGATATCTCCATAGAAGTATTTGTGTAGTTTCTTTGTTAAAAGTTTATTTTATCATTTTCACTTTCCGAAAACATTTTATGTCAGGAAAATGTTTAACCATGAAAAAAAACTTTTTACAATAATTCCATATGTATGTGTATATGACAACGAGCATCTTTGAATTTTGTAACATTTTTAGGCCCTAGAAACCGTTTCGGGTGTTTTTACGATGATGTCAGTATGTATGTATATATATGTGTGTGAATAAATACGATAAAGCCTAAACAATGCTTTTTCGATTGAGGTTCAATTTGGTGAACTTGAAATATCTAAATGGCTATCAATTTGAAACAAGATGTCAGATAAAACTAGCCAATGAACTCAATAGAGAACTCGGTAAGTCCTATACACATGCTTAGTCAGATCCAGATTGGTTCATAAATACGAGTGCTATCGCATGGAAAAATCAGATATATATATATATAGATAGATAGTATATAAAGATATAAATCAGCATTTGAACGGAGGTTTGTTTTGGGATCTGGTGGTCATGGTCGGTGAAAATATATGAAAATTTTTCGGAATTGCTTTCTTCCATTCCGCTATAATAGGAAGCTTCTTACTGTATGATATGGAATTTGTCTAAAATAGAGTATTGCTCCATAAATGAGTTTAATTTATGTTCAGTGAACGTATAATTTCAGTGAACATGGTTTTACACAAATGTCTTTCATTGTTTTAACCATTGTTCCAACTCGCATATGCTTAAAGCTATGAAGTCATATCCGGTAGTATCAAATTCTCCCTAAGCTTGACAACACAGCAAATATCACCAAATTTGGCGAAATTTTTTTTCAAAAATGCAGCCAAATTAGCTATAGCTGACTAATTTGGAGAAAATCTCAATTAAATTCAGTACGGATGAAAACTGGAAATGAATCTTCTATAATTGGGTTCTTCGCATTTTAGTTTGGCGTTTCCGAGTAAAATAAGATAAAATCGCAAAACCAAGAAATACAGAAGCTATCTTTTCCTCCCGCTTCAGGCAGGAAGAACTTTTTACTTTCTACTATATACATAAAAAGAAAGTATTGTAATGTTAAAAATCTTAGACTTTAGTACTTTTTATATTTAAAATTTAGTTTTTAAGACTGGAAGAAATATGAGACACATTATAATTATAAACGTTTTGGATATGGACATATTACATACGGATGATTTCACAATTATTTTTATATCGCTTGCAGTATAATTAAAAAACAATTGGGTAAGTGTGATCATACATCGCACAAAGGGATTCGTTTAATATTCCTTTCAAAACACTTTCTTTCAAAACGTCCAGTACATTTATCGCCATGGAATACCTTCTAAATTTTGGCAAACACATCCTAAACTATGTTAAAGTTTCAAACATATTCGCCTTGTTATATTAGCTAATTTTGTTCGCCCCCCACCCCAAAATGCTACGATATATCACATGACGGGTATCTGCCAAATTTAGAAAAGTGCCCCCCTTGGGGGGGAGTGGGCAGATGGTCACCATGATTTTTGACGCGGCCTGATTTTAAAAATTTATGTTATGTTTTATAAGCCATATTAAAGTTTCAAACAGATCGTCCAGTTATATTTCCTAATTTTCTTAGCGGACCTCCCTCAACACCCCCCCCCCCTCCTCGAAATGCGACGCGCTCTTCTTCTTTATAATTTATTATCGTGTGTTATAAAGTATCTTAAAGTTTAAAACAGATTGAATTGTTAGATTTCCTACTTTAAATGAAATCGCGGTCTGTTAATTCCACATTCCACCACCAGGGAGCGCACTGTATTCTTAACAAAAGCGTATCTGAACGAAACTCAATACACAACCCATTAGTAGATATGTTACTCGAGGGGGTGGCGGTCTTCAGCAAGAATTTAAGATAATTGTTGAAATTACTATTCGGAAATAGTGGTAATTTAACTTTTGACATATTTATATTTAATAAGTATAAGTAGCATGTATCTGAGGACTCCATAAAAAAAAGCACCTGAAACGGTATGAAACAAAAAAGAAATATTTTGCCCCTCCCCCTCTCCCCACCTTCCCGAAATTTCACGCGCCATTTTTTATAAACTTTTTCTAATGTGTTATAAACTATCGTAAAATTTCAAACAGATCGCCTTGTTATATTTCCTAATTTTAACAAAAATGTTAGTTCCACATTCCACTACCAGGGAGCGCACTCTATTCTTAACAAAACTGTATCGGAAGGAAACTCCGTTAAACAACCTATAAGTAGATATGTTACTCGAGGTGGTGGCGGTCTTAATAAGAAATTAAGATATTTGCTGAAATTACTATTAGGAAATAGTGGTAACTAAACTTTAGACAATTTTATATTAAATAAGTAGCATATATCTCAGGACTCCCTCAAAAAGTCACCTAAAGCGGTCAGAAACGCTAATTTTTTAAATAGAAATCTAGCGCCCCTCCCCGGAATTTCGCGTGTCATTCTTTCTTACACTTTATCTTATGTGTTATAAAATATCTTAAAGTTTCAAACAGATCGACTTGTTAGATTTCCTAGTTTTAACAAAATCGCGTTATGTTAGTTCCACATTCCACCACCAGGGAGCGCACTGTATTCTTAACAAAAACATGTGTCGACGAAACCCCTTCACGCAACCTTTCCGTAGATACATGGGTCGGGACGGTGGCGGTCTTAACCAAGAATTCTGTTAGTTCCACATTCCACCACCAGGGAGCGCGCTCTATTCATAACAAAACTGTTTCGGAAGGAAAGTCCGTTAAATAACCTATCAGTAGATATGTTTCTCGAGGTGGTGGCGGTCTTAAGCAAGAATTTAAGATATTTGCACAAATTACTATAAGGAAATAGTGGTAACTAAACTTTTGAAATTCTTATATTTAATAAGTAGCATATATCTCAATGTGTTATGAACTATCTTAAAGTTGCAAGCAGATCGCCTTGTTATATTTCCTAAATTTAACAAAATCGCGTTATGTTAGTTCCACATTTTATCACCAGGGAGCGCACTCTATTAATAACAAAACTGGAGCGGAAGGAAAGTCCGTTAAACAACCTATCAGTAGATATGTTACTCGAGGTGGTTGCGGTCTTACGCTTTTTCTCACCTCGAATATACTTATCTGATAGCGCTGAACCTCATGCAAATTGATATATTTCCTAATTTAAATTATTTCGTGGTTTAAAAAGCACGTACCACCCGCATTTCATGGAAATGAAACCTAATTAATTAAATAATAATTAATATCTCCGCTTGTAATTAAGCTAGGAGTTTGAACTGGGTATGTATGAAATCACCGAAGAATTTGAAATCAGGATGGCAAAAAATTTAATCAAAAAATTTAATATTTAAAAAGTTTAAATTTCGTATTAAAATAAAAACCGCGAGCGCGCCGTAATGTCTGAGATAAAAAATCAAGTCTGCAGTTTGCTAGCCTCGCCAGATAAAATCGGGGTTCAGCTTTCGTGAATCCTCCAATGGTAGTGCTCCGAAGCTAGCCTCGAAAAAAGGGTCCAATTGTAGTCAGAGAGGTGCTTTTGAAAAATTAAAAAGGTGGATTGGTTAATTTTAGAAGTTAATTAGCCCGTAATTCGGTTAATTACCAACTTTTTCAAAATTTTATGATTTGTTGTTTGATGTGAGGTGTTCAGCTATAAGTACCCAAAATTTCAAGTCTCTAACATGTATAGTTTCTGAGAACGGGCTCTGTGACGGACAGACGGACAGACAGACAGAGGAGCGAGACGAATAGGGTTTCGTGAGATGAACGAAACCCTAAAAAAGAGTACTAAATGTTTTTTTCAGATATATTTTGCCGCCAATTCTGGTACGGAAAGGAAATAATTAATCCATTCATTCTAGTTTGGTATATATTAGTCGGCTCGTTCTGAAAAAAAAAGTAAATAAAGATCCAAAATGCATGTTTTAAATGTAACTATTCAAGCCGGGGAAAAATGTAAAGAAACAGCAGTCATATTTCATTTAAACCAAATGTTTTATAAAAAAAAAGGAATTACTAAGACATAACTAACACTCGATGGCAAAATTTCAGGTTGGCAAGGTGCCATTCTCTGTAACGTTTTCTTTACAGTGATCCTACAAGAAAACTTTTTCCTTCGGCAATATTTTTTCCCATTTCTTTTTATCATTTCTTTCCAGATGTTTCCAGTGCGAGTTTAACTTCATCTGCAGCTAGAAATGAATCCGTGTTAATAGACTGAACCATAGAAGTTCGCTTAAATTCCCAAAGGTTTAAAAACAAAAGTTTGAGACTAAAAAGTGTTTTCACAATTTTTCTTAATACATAACATATATTTTTCTTTTGTTTACGTTCTTTTGATTATTTTATAATTGTTTGACCAAAAAGTTAGCTAAATTAGAGAATTTTAAGTTCATTTTTCTTATTTTTGAGGAAATAAACAAATCAAAAGTGGTGTATTCACAGTCCTAAGTTCCATAATAAGTTGTTCATACTCATATTGTTTTTGAAAATTGTCCTTAGAATATCATATGACCCGTTTCAAAACTTTCAGCGCATTCCCCATTTCCACATTTGTAGGTATTTTTTTCAATACATACTATTAGTTCACACTCTCCCTATATATATTTTGTTCAAATTTTCAATCGTTAATAAAATACTTATTATTCATCCTATCAAGTTCAAATATTTTTTTTTAAACTTGTAGTGGATGACACTTGATGTTAATACAGTTTTTCCAAATAATAATTCATTAATTAATTAAATTTTAATTAATTAATTTTAGTTTTATATGGGAGAAAAAATGGCGGCCATTGGTTATTGAACAGCATTTAATGCATCTTCATACCTATAAGAGGGTTAACATAGGGGGACCCTGTTCTGTCGCCAAATACCACCAAGTTTATCGCCAACTTGGCGATATATCGCCAAATTTGGAGATCAAAATGAGTCGCCAAAAGTGATGCTAACTTATAGTTTTATATGGGAGAAAAAATGGCGGCCATTGGTTATTGAACAGCATTTAATGCATCTTCGTATCTATAAGGGGGTTAACATAGGGGTACCCTGTTCTGTCGCCAAATACCACCAAGTCTATCGCCAACTTGGCGATATATCGCCAAATTTGGAGATATTTTAACTTTGTGATATTTTAATGCAACAAAAACTAATATTAGCTTAAGGGATTACCATATTAAATTTTTCTTTGATGACCTAAGTAGGAATTGACTTAATTTTTTTTATATTACTAGTTTCAATAAATTTTCCCTCTTCATCTTTCTAATGGTCATCAATAAATTGTATTTATTTACAATTGTTTTAGAAGTTTTCTGTTTTTATAAGATTTTTAGAAATGTGGTTTACTAAAAAAAGCCATAATATTAAGCTGAAATCTAGTCATACAATGCGACATTTCAATGTAGTATTGAATATAGAAGGACAATCCCTCCTGATTTCAATAACATTAAGAGATTTAAAACAATAAACGTTTTCACATTGAATGCATAACTAATCCTTTATAATTTTAAACCTTCCAAACTAAGAAATAGTTCCTTGTGAAGAATTTTTCCGATTAATTTAGTATCGTTCAATCAAATACATAATATATATCAATATAAGTAAAAATAGTTTATTGAATGTTTTTGCAAATGTAGTTTTTTCATTAGTGCAAACTTTCGCCAATTTTTTTCTGAGGAAAAAACCTTAATATATTCTCTTCCGTCTGGTATATACATGAGTCGATATGGTATATTCAACATAACAGACACACAAAAAAAAAAAAATAATCATACTTCAAAAAGCATGTTTTGATATACACTGTAAAACAATTCCCGTATATATACTGGTAATTTTATGTAAAATTTCTGTGTATTAACGGAAAATTTTAGATTTCAGTGGAAATTGACATTTCACTGGAATAAACCGAAAATTTCTTTTTCATCCTTACTAGTTCAATGTTAAAAACTAGCAAGAACAAAAAGTCATGATTACAGCATGGATTATGAAACACTTTCCAACACATTCAGAATACTATAACAAAACTTCACAGTTTGCTAAGGTGAAAGATGATGTCTTTAAATGAAGAATTTGGAAAACTCATAATGCATTTGAAATCCAATTTCGGCTATTAACATGAATAGTCGGGAAAATATATGCTTTTCGTGTGCAACCCTGTATATTATCCATAGATACGTATGTATGCTACATAGTATACTAAAAGTTAATTCTGTTAAATGCATAGCATAGTTCAACATTTCCATTCAGCAATTTCCGCCAGTAAACGGATGATTTTGAAAACTTTTGTGCAACCCTGTATATGATCTATAGAATTTATACACACCAAGTAATATTTAAAAAATAAATTTTAAAACGCATACAACAAATGAAAACGCACATTCAACAATTATTGTTCGTAGGCTTAATAGTTTAATTATTTTCATTTTCTTCTGTATTCAAATTCGCAAGTGCGATCTCAAGTGTTCAGCTATAAGTATGCAAAATTCCACGTCTACAACTTAATTAAGGGCTTAGTTTTAAAAAAAATGCTTAAAATACACAAGTTAGAGCCCAGAGGTGTAAATAATAAGACTTTTTCAAAATTTTATGATTTGTCATTTGATGTGAGGTGTTCAGCTATAAGTATGCAAAGTTTCAGGTCTCCAACATGTATAGTTTCTGAGAACGGGTTCTGTGAGAGACAGAGAGAGGAGTGAGACGAATAGGGTTTCGTCAGATGAACGAAACCCTAAAAGATTTTAATTATAGAAGATAAAAGATTAAAGAAGATAAAAGATATTAAAAGAGATACATTAAAGGTTAGTAAAGTACAAACTTTGACCATTTCTTAACAAATTTTTAATGCGTTTAAGGTAGAAGAAAAAATGCATATCAATATTTAGATTTTAAAAAAGAACTGTACTTTTCGGATAATATGAACCAGTCGGGTAATGTGGAATAGGAATGATAGGACTAATGTGGAATATTAAAATTGCAAGGAAAAACATTATTTTCAAGAATAACGGTAATTATTTAACTAGTAAACAGTAGTACATTTTTTACAAATCATCAGATTCTTTTAAAATTTGTTTTATTTTTGTAAAAAAAATCACAAATGCAGTCTGTCGTTCCGATCTACCACAATCCACATGGGCTCACATCGCACACATCAGGAATTTTATTCATTCCTCCCGTCTTCCATGCTTTGAATATTTTCCAATTCAAAACAGGCACACCGCATCTTCCTCATCTGGTGTACAACCTGGTAAAAAGCCCATCTCAGATGATATGTCGGAGTGGAATGATTGTTCATCTTCACTAAACTCGTCTTGAAACGGTTGTCTAGCTGGTATTCCATATTACCCAACGAATTGTCTTTAAAAATAATCTCTGCATTCGTCGACAGGTTAGCATATAGCATAGAGGTGAACTGATTAACACGACAGCTTATCTATCTCTATCTATCTATATTATAAAGGACAAACATATCTGTGCGTAATGCATACGTCATTTTGCGAATGGCAACACTCTGAAATTTAAAATGAAATTTTAGTTTTGCAATTTTCTCTACTGCAAACTTTTAAACTTCTAAACATCGCACATTTTAAATTTCTACACCGCCGTATAAGGAAAAAAAGGCTCTTTTAAATGCAATTTGTTTGAAAGTTGTATCTCAAATTATTTTTGATATATTAATTTTTTTGTAGTTTTTAATACCATTTTTCTAATCGTGGCAACAAAAGTACCCCATTTCTATTGAAAGTAAACGGGAAATAGTCGAAAATAGGAGATACTGTATCTTTTTTGTTGCCATTTCCTTATAAAACCTTGAAAAAAAAGTTGAAATTAAAATAAGGGCTATGTTAAGAATACTGTCTGTTATTTCGTGATAATGACGTCATATGCATACTTTTCTATAGATGAAATAAGACTGGATTGTAAAAGTGGATTGCTTTAGCGAATGCAAATGACGTCATTTTATAAAAAAGAGTGTATTTTAATTCTCAAACCTGAATTATGTTTTGTAGAAGTGCGTCATTTTCACAGCCCAGCTGCTTTGAAATTCTTCATAGGTGAAAATGCTTCACTTTTGAAAACAATGTAATCGAAATCACACACTGATAAAATGCAATGTTTTACAAAAATTTAGAGCGTCTTTATAAAAGAGAAGTGACATGCAAATAATAGCGATTTATATTACAGGAATTGATGATTCTCGCCTGGATGGATTCGCTTCGCCGAGTTAGACAAGCAAACAAATACTTCGAGGTTTAAAATACTATCCTGTTCCTGAAGTTTTTATCCAATATTCTCTCGAATAATAAAATTTTAATGGTATTCTTTAGGACATTCCTACTATAATTTTATCAAAATAACATAATTTGCTTAATTTAATTTTTCATAATTTTATATAATCTATGTATATAAAACACAAGTGTGTTTTTTAGTCATCTGTCCTGATCTTTCTGCTGAACCAATTTTACTATTTTTTTTTTTTTTTTTTTTTTTCTGAAAGCTGTTCATTTGTGGATGTAATCGCACTATCTGGGTTTTTTTTTTTTTTTTTTTTTTTTTTTTTAATATCCCCACTTTTATATTTTAATTTTAAAAGCATTTTATGAAATTTCTTCAAAATGGTGAAAATTAGATAGCTTTTATTATTGCAGACAATAGAGAAATAATGAGGTATTTTTATCTTTATTCACTAGGGGGGGGGGGGGGTCGGCCCCATACGAGCTACGCTCGCCAACTTCCTTTCAGACACCGCAGTCTCTAAAAGGTGGCTAATTTGATCGGCTTTAAACAGACTTTGAAAGATTGAATTATAATTTAAAAAACAGTGGCGATCTCCTTATAAACGGGTTTCTATTCATTTCTCTTCGATTGGGGAATTTTAAGGAAAAATCAGCTGCTGTTAAAAGATACAATGGCTGTTTTCGCCTTTGATTAAATAAAATCAGTTAAACATTTCAAAATAATCTAACATAATAAGCAAATCTGCATCAAAATGCAAATATATTTCACAAATACCAATGCCTTCTTTTGACGGAAACGACACAGAAGGTTAACGAATCTTAGCTAAACCATTTAAGCAATTTCTTTATTTTTTGCTTCACAGATTTTTCTCTTTCAAATCATATTTTTTGTCGATGACACTTTATTTTCAGCTTGTAATCTTTTTTATTTTTATTAAATTACTAAATAGTCGCTCGAAAGCAGTCTAAACGCGTTCAATAAAATTAATATTAATCTTATTAATATAATCTCAAAATATCAAAATAATGTCTCACGCAGTTTTAAAATTTAAACTGTTTTGCAATATTACTTTTTGTTCATTTTACGTGATAAGTGTAACGTGACGTAAATGCGACGTAATTTCTCCTATTTAAGACTTCTAACGCATGTTAATGGATTTATTATTTTACAATATCCTTTCTCTTTTAAAATTCACGTGTAAATATAGTTTTTATGAAGTATTTTCAATAAGTTCCTGCTTTTCATACGTAATTATTTAATCCTAATTTGAAAGTTTTTTTTTCTGTTAATAATAGTCACGTGTAAAATAAATTTTTTATTTGAAGCAAACATTATTATTTGCGCTGTTTATACAGTTAGCAACAGTTTAAATTAATACCAATTTCTAAAATAAGTAAAAAATATCTCTCGAAATGCTGAAAATTTGAATTTAAAATAGAAATAAAACCTCAAAAAATGAGTCAAATTAAAAAAGTGAATGCAGTCTGCACATCGGGAAATTCTAACGTATAAAATTATCTAAAAATGAATTAATTCCCACATATAGTTTTTGTTCCCATAAAACGTTTTTAATGGAACGATTTTGTCCAACTTTAGCATTAAATATCTCTTAAAATAATTTTTCGATTTGAAAACTGTCTACCCCAGCGTGTTTATCAAACATTTCTCTATAATACCGCCGATTTTCATATTTTTGCATGCAGTATTTTTCTTAATATTAACGGCGAAAGACATCCGGTCACAAAAAATTCAAAACCGGCGGCGGCGGTGACAGCGTAAGTTATTTTTTTAGAATAGAGAGATGCCATTTTCCGGTAAAAATTCAAAATTGTTGATAAAAATTGTTGTATAGGGTTCAGCGGCGCAAAATCCCATTAGGAGCATAATATTATATTAGGAGAATAATAACGGAAAATGACATACTGCTTTTGAAAACAAGCATTTTTCCTCATAAATTTTCTAATTTGTTTTTCTTTTTGCATATGTACTGATACTAAGTTTCAGACACTTGGCGAAATTCTTATTTAAGTGAAAATGTAGTCATATTTAAAAGAAAATGATCATTTTCTTAGATAAAACTAAACATTTTAACACAAATGTGTTTAAAAAACATAAATTACGGAAATTTTTACTCTCCGGCATTGAGATTAGAATCTCAAGTAAAGAGTACGTCTGTTCTCATAAAAGCATCATCGTGACTTCAAGTTTTGAGCTAAAATGATTTTAAAATGCATATTAATGCATGGAAATTATTCCTGAGAGAAACACTTGCCTTGCATACAATATTTCAAAATCTTTGAAATTTGATTTTCATTTTGAAAGATTTTAAAATGATCAAACTAAATACAAATTTTTTTTAAAATGATGATTATGGACATGAGAAGTGCGTATGCAAATTTTGAGAAGGTGAAAATTGCTATTTTTCATTCCGGAATATCAAGCATAAGAGTCCCAATTGATAACCACATCCTAATAACTGATCTTTATTATATTTTACTGATTAAGTATCTATATTATAAAGAACAAACGTATCTGTGCGTAACCCTGACGTCATTTTGCGAATGGCAACATTTCACGATCAAATTTCGGTCTTGAAATTTTCGCTACTGCAATTTTTTAATCTTCTGACCATCGTACATTTTCAATTTTCGTCGCATAGGAAAAAAATTTACTTTCAAATGCAATTTATTTAAAAATTGCATCTTAATAGACTGATGTATTATGTTTTATAAAATAATTTTTAAGTATGATTTTTTTAAAGTTTATCTCATCACGTGCCGGTTTCAATACATAATAATAATAAACATTTTGCACATAAAACAACAAACATTGTTCAGCATTTGTTTCTGACTATTTTTGCGTAACGAAATTAATACTTCCTTTATAAACAAATAAAAGTATAATATTAAAAAAACACCAATCTAACATATTTGTGAAAGACAAATTAACGAAATTAATACTTCTTTTATAAACAAACTAGCAAACCCAGCGGCTTTGCTCGCGTAATATTTGAAATATGCCAAGTGATATTTATATGTCTAATTTTTATTAAAAAGTACTAACTAAATTTTTATTTTATTAAAAGGAAATATTTTATTTTAATAAAAGGTACTTATTACTTTTAGGAATAATTCAAAAATTACTATTTAAAACACAGTTTGACTAAACATCATTATTACACTGCATTAGGCAGAAATGAGACTTAAATTAATAAAACGAAATAAAACAAAAAAAAATGATAATTTAGAAAATATTTTGAAACTTTTATGCTCAATTAATACTCTTATTTCAGTATTCATGTGAAGTTTTATATTTTTTAGAACCCATCTTCTTACATCTTAAAATTTACTATCATTTCAAATTCCAAGTCCTACCACCTCTCTCAACATAAAGCTCTATGTTGAAATAGGAACTGTCACCATTAATCTGCAACATTAATTTTGAAATCGGTTTGTTATTTCCTAATATTCCACAGAAACGTAATTTAGAAAGCTTTTAAAGGCCTTTTTTAGAACGTTTCTTGTTCCTGTATACCCTAAGTGGTAGAATCATCGACATAAAATATAGCCTGTGTAGGATCAGAGACTGTTACCATTGATTCGAAACTATTATTACTTTTATAATCGGTTTATATTCTCTGAAATTGCATAGAAATCGTAATTTAGGACTTTTTTGGAACGCTTTTCGCACCTCCCCTTCCCTACACCCCTTTTTAATTCAAATTTATTTTCGACAGTCCTTCGAGGGCATTTATATTTTATATGTAACTATCATGAAATATTTAAACTTTCTAGCCTTTTCAGTATCACAGTAATCGCAATTTAGAAATTTTTTAGCTCCTGCAACCCTCTGGTGGTAGTGGAACAGACATAAAATATAGCTTATTTTTGAGCAGGTTTCTATCACCAACAATTTGTCATCATTATTTTTTTAATCGGTTTGGTATTTTATAAGTTTGCTTAAAAATTGTAATTTGTAACGCTTTTCGCTCCCTTCATCTTTTTAAATTTGGAATTTTCTTTCGATTGTTCTTAGAAAGCAGTTGCATCTTGTAAGTAAATACCATGCCATATTTCAATGTGTTAGACCCCTCAATTGTGCAAAAAACGCAAATTAGAACATGTTTTGCTTTTGCAACCCTCAGATGGTAGTGACAGCAACATACAATATAACCTATGTTATAGCAGGGACTGTCACCATTGATTTTCAACCATTACTTTTGAAATAGCTTTGGTATTTCCTGAGATTGAGTAGAAATCGCAATTTACAACGTTTTCAGAACGCTTTCGCGCTTTTTCACCCCTTTTTAAATTTCCAATTTTTTCGAAACTGTTCTTAAAGATCATTTATATCTAATAAATATGTACCTTGCCTAATTTTAAGTTGCTAGCACCTACCGATCACAAAAATCGAAATTTAGAACGCTTTTTTGCTCCTGCAGCGTCTAGGTGATAGTAATAGTGACATAAAATAGCGCCTATGTTAGAGCAGAGGCTGTCAGCATCAATTTCCTACCATTACGTTTGAAATCAATTTGATTCTTGCTGAGATATTGCTGACAAATCGGCATTTAGAACGTTTTTAGAACGCTTTTTGCGCATTTTGCTCCTGCATCTCCTCTGGGGTAGTGGAAACAGATATAAAATATAGCCTATCATGGAGCAAGATCTGTCACCTTCATTTGTACACCATTATATTTGAAATCGGTTCAGTACTTCCTGAGATTGCATAGAAATCGTAATTTCGAACGCTTTTTACAACGCTTTTTGCACATTTTGACACCCTTTTAAATTTTGATTTTTTCAGGAAATGTCCTTAGAGATCATCGATATCTTATAACTCCAAATTTCACGATTCTAGGCCCTTCCGTAACGCAAAAAACGCAATTTAGAACGTTTTTTTCCTGCACCCCCTTTGGGGTAGTAGCACCGACATAAAACATAGCCTATGTTGGAGCAAGGGTTGTCACCATCATTTTGACGCCATTATTTTATAGATCGGTTTGGTATTTCCTTAGATTGTGTAGAAACCACCATTTAGAACGTTTTTTAGAACGCTATTCGCGCATTTTCACCCCTTTCAAATTGTTTAAGAATATGTTCTTAAAAATCCTTTATGTCTAATAAGTAGCTAATACAGTCAGTATCGGTTATATGGTCACCCATGCGGTCCTGAAAAATATGGCCTTATAAACGGGGTGACCTCATATGCGGTGTAAGCAGGAATTTTATGTTAGATAATAAATTATTATTAATAAGTTAGTTATATTAATACAATAATGTGCAATAGAAGCTATGAACATATAATTTATAAAACAAGATGTATTAACAAGAACTGCTTTACACTTAAAATTTCGAATTGATGAGTAAACTCGCAATAGTAAAAATAATCTTTTATGCTGGTTTGTTTGTTGTTTATCGTAGTTGTTAAAACTAGTTTTCCTTATTCACGAACGGTTTTAAAATGTTCCTCAGTGCCTTTGGGATTAATAAAAAAAAATCTGAATGTATTTAGTGCTTTGAGAGCTTTTGTTCGCGTTTTCGGTTCAGCTTCGAATTCACTGTCATTATTATCGTTTCCATCAATCTTTATATTTAAAATTTCCGAAACTATTTACGGTGTAGAAGCTTTACCGTGGACTTTACCGATGTCGCGTCAGCTGCGGATATCTAGAAGAAAAACATCAATAGGCGTGAAGAACATTTTAACTCGGCTTCCCCTTCGTACAATAAGCAGTCTTTTTCGGAAGGTACATACCCGCAAAGGCATGACTGTTGCCACTCGTGGGTAAAGTCCATTATTAGCGATCTCATTGTCAACAACTGCTTATGTCAGTTCGTCATGTATTGTGCAAACGGCATTCCATATCTCTTATGCAACTTCAAATAGGGACACATCATCACCATCATCATCACTGTCGTTGTCTTCGAACGGTAATTCTTCATATTCTGGAAGCCAAGGATGTCAAAAACAATTTTCAATGGTCTTCATTGATACCATATTCCAACTCTTGTCTACGTAACATATGGCATCTAACACAATCACGCGAAACTTCTGTTTTTGTCAATTTTTAATCAATGGCAGCAATAACATCTTTTAGAAGCAGCTTTCGATAATTTACCTTAATATTTTTAATAATCCCTTGATCTAATTGTTGTGCCATACTGGTTCAGTTTGGAGGCAAGAAAACAAGTTCAATCGGATTTAAATTGGGAATCATGCAATGGGCGGTACAATTGTCTGCGATTATAGCCACTTGTCTGTGCAAATTTTATCTAAAAGCCGAATTTCTTTTTTCCACTTGTTTATTGTCATCCAAGCCTTTCGGTTCGCATCGTAAGATACATGCAAAGATTTGCAGTTTTTCAAACAACGAGGCTTGAGAAATTTACCAGTAATTAAGGGAGTCAATTTCTTTGAGCCACCCATCCATATTCGCTGCTAATAAAACGGCCAACCTTTTTTTTTTTGCTTACCTTCCCATCACTTCATTTTTCGTTCTTATAAGTAACAGTTTTATCTGGCAAAACATGAAAAAAAGACAGCGAAAGTTTATCAAAATTAAAAACATTACAAGGTCTGTACCTATTGAGAATGTCACTTAACACGTTAACAGCCATTCCTTCGATTCTTTGGCAGTAAAATTCGGTTTTCTTAGTTATGCAGCAATTTTCAGAGATTTTTTTTCTTTTACAATAATCCATGCATTGGAACATTTTATCCAAGTGAAAAGATCTTTCTCAACATTCTCAAATGTTGAAATATGATCTCGCTGTCTCTTTTGGTTGATCAGATCTTTGTTTAACAAGATTTGAACCCTAAGACGTTATTCAGTGTCGCTCTCTCTATTCCACCAGTCTTCACGAAAACTGCTTTCGATACATTCGATTTTTCAAAGTTTCTACCAATTTTTTTTTCCACAATTGTCAAAATTTTCTTTTTGCTGACGTCTTGTATTCGCAAATGACAATTAACAAATAAACGAAGACTTTACACGCAGCGATCAGTAATGAAAAATACAAAAAACTAAAAATGCGTGATTTAATTTTTCTCTGCACGGAGAACAACTTTCATTAGGTCGCAAGGGGTGATGACTTTTTTTCCAAGAATCGGTATCTAATGCGGCAGTTGCGGGAGAAATCTCCAGAGCTTTGGAAACTCTTACCGACTAGAAAGAGTTCCTCTTATAGGCTGCAGCCGGGAAGAGGAGATCCCTTCCCCCCTACACCGAGTGTCGACGGCTTCTAGTCACGTGGTATGCAATATTATCGCGATTTCTAAGGCTCCGTTTGAAAAGGAAAAGGTCTCCCTCTCATTCTAAAGCTATAAAAATGTCAACTTGCCTTTCTTTACCATACGGAAGTTCGTACTTGTGGATTTTAGCAAACGCACGGGAAATTGAACGATGGAAAAAGGGGAATATTGACTTGAAGGAAAGAAGTTCCTCTTTCAGGATGTCCAACCACTTCTTTCTAAAGCTATTAAAAATGAAAAGCATCACGTGACCAATACAAAGAGGCCGACAGTTGAAGATACTTGAATGTGAATGATACGTCTATTCGTCACTTTTCACTTAAAAAAAGGGAAGGAAAAAGCATAAAACTATAAGATATTTTGCAGTAAAAAGAGAGACAAAAGATGACCATATGACCATATAATCCGATAGCAGCCATTTGAAACTGACCATATAGGCGGTGTATTTTAACACGTAATACCTATTCAGTCAGTCCGGACTTACAAAAAGTGACCTTATAAGCGGGGAGACCTTATAAGCGGGTGACCATATATCCGGTACTGACTGTATTTCAAATTTCATATTTCTAGGCCCTTCAGTAACGCAAAAATCGCATTTGTAGAATGTTTTTTGCTCCTTCACCCCCTTTCGGGTAGTAGCACCGACATAAAACGTAGTCTATGTTGGAGCAAGCGTTGTAACCGTCATTTTGACAGCATTATTTTTTAAATCGGTTTGGTATTTCCTGAGATTGTGTAGAAACCACCATTTAGAATTTTTAGAACGCTTTTCGCGCATTTTCACCGCTTTAAAATTTCGAATTATTTAATGACTGTTCTTAGAAATCTTTTATGTCTAATAAGTAACTAATATTTCAAATTTCATATTTCTAGGCCCTTCAGTAACACATAAATCGCATTTTTAGAACGTTTTTTGCTCCTGCACCCGCTTTGGGGTAGTGGCACCGACATAAAACATAGCCTATCTTGGAGCAAAGGTTGTCACCATCATTTTGGCACTAATATTTTTTTAAATCGGTTTGGTATTTCCTGAGATTGTGTAAAAACTACCATTTAGCACGTTTTTTATAACGTTTTTTGCTCCTGCACCTCCTTTCGGGTAGTGGCACCGACATAAAACATAGCCTGTCTTGAAGCAAGGGTTGTCACCATCATTTTGACACCAATATTTTTTAAATCCGTTTGGTATTTCCTGAGATTGTGTAAAAGCTACCATTTAGAACGCTTTTTAGAACGCTTTTTGTTCATTTTCACCCCTTTTAAATTTCGAATTGTTTAAGAACTGTTCTTAGACATCATTTATATCTTATAAGTAACTAATATTCCAAATTTCATATTTCTAGGCCCTTCAGTAACACAAAAATCGAATTTTTAGAACGTTTTTTGCTGCTGCACCCCCTTTGGGGTAGTGGCACTGACATAAAATATAGCCTATGTTCTAAGTTGGACTAACGCCGTCATTTTGATACCATTACTTTTGAAATCGGTTCGGTAGCTCCAGAGATTACCTCTAACAAACAAACAAACTTTACTTCTTTATAATATTAGTACAGATAAAAGAATAATATTTAAAAAAAACGACAAATCTAACATATTTATAATCGTACAATTTAAATTTTTAGATCACCAAATAGGATTTGTTTTTCAAATGGAATTCATTTGCAAAGTTCATCTCAGTTTACTGATTGCCTATGGTTTTCAAAATAATTTTAAAGCATGAAATTTTTTTTAATATATCTATATCGCGCGGAGCTCGATTACGAAAAATTAATCCGTTTGCCCTTAAAACAAAATAAAGAGTTCATCATTTTCTTACGGCTAATGTCCATTTAAAAAAATTCCCTATGAATAAATAAATAAAACACAAATTTAACAGACATGTATAACCTCTGAAATTATCAGAATATAAAAGGATGCCGTAAGTAGCAAAATCTTGGTCAAATAACTCTTAGCATGCGGCTAATAAGAAAATATCGCTTTTGATAAATTTCATAAATTTATTTGATTGTATAGTTCGTATTTTTCATATGAAAAATGGTTTTTTAATTTAAGTGGGCAATCTAAAATATTTATTGCATATATATATATATATATATATATATATTAGTTTTCAATTTTAAAAAATGTTTTCACCTATATTCTGTAACCCGGGAAGCCCTGGTACGATCCCCTAGTATATATAACTGGTCAACTTAATACTGATCTTGTTTATCATCACTGACGAAGAGGTGTTATAATTAATATCAATATTATAAATTTACCTGCAAAAATTGAGAATAATATTCGATTTCACCGAGTCACTCCAATAACATATATCGAAACAGAACTCACCATAGTGCATCATGGGAGTACTAGGAAGTCGTTTCTCATTTTTTTGCTTTCTGCAGAACCTTGCGGGTTACATATTGAAGTATTCCATATTTCCCGACAATTCCTTTATAACCGAATTTTCTCTATGTATAATTTATATAAAGTTTTTTTAATACTGTGCTATTGATCATATTTATTTGTAAAAAAAGAAGTTTTTTTTTTTTTTTTTTTTGATAAGGTAAACATTTCTATCCTGAAAACGACGGAATACCAAAACGGAAGTTCTGTGAAAAAACGAAGAACAGACGGCAACTTTACTGCCATTACATTTTTTGTTAGTTCGTGGAATTTATTTTTACGGTGTAGATTACCACACCATAGAAAAGAATGGAAAGAAAAACCATTTATCCTTCGTTTAAACCAAATGTATTATAAACAAACGGATTACTAAGACATAACCAACACTCGTTGGTAATACTGCAGGTTGGCAAGGTTCCACTCTTTGTTACGTTTTGTTTCCTAGCAGAGAACCTTTTTCATTCGACACTATTTTTTCTCATTTCTTTTTATTTGTTTCTTTGCAGATGTTTGCAGTGCAAATTTAACTTCATCTTTAGCTAGAAATGAATCTCTGTAATAGACTGAACCAAAGAAGTTCATTTAAATTCCCAAGGGTAATATACTAACGTTTGGAACTGGAAAGTGTTTTTTCATCTTTCTTTGATGTATCACATATAGTTTTGTTTTTACGCCAACCCATTTACGTTTCGTTGATTGTTTTGTAAATGAAGTGTGTTTGTTAGGTAAATATATCTTTGAAAATAAATTTTAATTATGCCTTAGGACATGCTTTAAATATATATATATGTTATAGAATATGCTACAATTGGGGATGCACATGAATTAAAAAAGGTAGAATAAGCAAAATTATTTTTACATCGTTCCTTCGCACAAGAAAATTAAACATCGAAGCAACAAGGAAGCAATCAATCAAATAAGTATAAAAATAATAAATCTAAAAAAAATTAAATAAAAAAAATAAAGGTGCTTTCATTGAAATTCACAAAAATTTAGAAAAAATATATTTTTTTAAATCCCTAAATTCTTAAAATTTTTCACAGAACATGCACATATAAATGTGTATACAAAATTTAAGGGACTATGTTTTCCATTTTTATTAACACTTTACAACAAAATTGGAAAGTGTTTATGATTTCGGTTTGTCTGTCCGTCTGGCCATCTGTCCGCACTCTAACTCTCGTAAATATACTCGGATTGTCCTGAAATTCCCTTAGTTTTACAAATTATAATCACTAATTACTCTTTGAATTTTAATATAAATAACACTTTCATGATTTTCCCAAATTTTAAGAAATGTCGGTCTATTCTTAATAAATGCGGATATGTAGGTATTCTAATTGGTTTGTGCGCAGTTCCTATCTACTGCTCTGTAGTCGAGTGAGTTTTGCATTTTTGTGGGTGTGATCGTGTTCTCCTGAATTCTAACATTTGTGAGTGAATGAGCTACCAATTCTGTCATATTTTTAAATTCCGCAAGATAAGCTTCAGTCTCCAGGAATTTGGCCCCACCAGTGGCTGAGAGGTTCTGCTCTCGAAGCTGGTAGACGGGAGGTGCTGGGTTCGAACCCAATCGCGCCCGTCGGCCTAATAGTTCGGAGTTTTCGTGGTTTTCTTCGAACCGTGGATTTCCATGCGTTAATACGGATTAGGTTCCCTTAGAAAGACCTCCACGGAAGGCACTCCCCCCAGGGCCCATATCCCTCGTGTAGATAATTGGCCGTCAACAATCAACCAACCAACTCCAGGAATTTGATTTTTACTGTTATTTTGAGTATTTGCATTCACAGCTGAGTTAAGAAGCTTTTTTTTTCGGTTCTCGCAGAAAGATCAGCTAGGCCATTTTGATTCGAGCTAAGCATTTGAATTTCGGTAATCATTTTCTACACTCAATTTTTAATTTGACCTTATGTTTTGAGCATTTAGTTGCTTTATCCGCACTCCATGGATTTGTTATTGCTTTAAATATATCGTTGTTGTTGTTAAATTTTGTGTCATGGCTACTTTTAAAGTGCACTATCTGGAATGATACGTCACAGGCTGTTAAATCTTGTTTCTATTGAAAAGTACTTAACACTGTGAGATGCTTAAGGGGTTTCCTGGTTGGCATCAACATAATGCCTAGCCATAATATGGAGTCTCATGCAATGTATGAGTACGTACGGGAAGAATTAGACTAACTGTATAAAAATCTCTACATTTGAGAGGAAAAGTAAAACAAAGGAAGACAGAAAATTTCCGATTGGTCGAGACTATTATGTCCCTCCCTCTCATGTTTTCTGCTGTAAAATGAAAAAGAGTTTCTATTGACAACTGAGATTTCACAAAATTATAAAATTCTTTGAGGGATGCTTCTGGTTTCTAAAATATTTTTGCACTTAATAACACATTTAACAATAGATATTTGAATAATATTCTAGTTAATAAATTCACCGAATGTGCTGCATATCCATAAACGATGAAATTATTTCATTCTTTCAAAAAGAGTTGACGTGGCTTATAAATTTTACCAGCAATGTTGGTAACACTTGACACCACCTCGTTTTTTATTTTTACTCATTAATTTTGATATATTTATCTATAACTGTTTTGCTGTGCTCAGCTGTTTTATTATTTCTTTCACATTTTTCAGCATTAAGAAAATATGTTTTACCGTTGGTATGTAAACAGGATGCAGTCACTGGTTCGTTGTAAATATTGTTCAAGCCATTTTTTAAAGGAGCTCAAATGTTGTCATGATTTCATTTTCAAGAAAATATATTACCTCATTAAATATGCTTTCAGTTAATAGTTTTCGTGAAAGTGGCTTGTAACCAAGATGTAATACAGTAAAAAAAGAGAGACGTTTCTGAATCTATCAAAATATAATACAGTATAACCTCTTTTATCCGAAACTCTAAGGTTAACCGAAATCCACTTTTAAAGTTTTTCTTTTACTATCACATTCCTTGTGTGTAAAATCCTTTTTTCTTTTTTTTTTTTTTTTTTTTTTTTTTAACCATCATATTCTTTGCGCGCAAGCAGTCCTTTCCGAACTACGAGTACATATAAATATTTTCGATCTCCTTTCTTAGAGCTCCTTTGAATTTAACTTGACCTCCCGTAAGCTGCTGAGTGGGGGAAAAAAAAGAGCAAATTAGCAATTTTGAAGTTTTTGAATGTTTTGCAAAAGGTATGGCATGGCTGAAGAAGCAGAAAGACTGTGATACTGGTAAACTAATAATATTAAAAAACTCCTTGATAGAGCTTCAAAGTAAAGGCAATCGAAACTGCGACAAACAAAACATTTTTTCAAACCCTTGTGATATATGTAAAATGTACTTAAATTCAAAATTAAAATGCAGGTAATTTATTCATGTTTCTAGTTTGCTATTGCTTTATTTTTATTAAGCACACTTCTTACCATAATAAGAAATATTGCATATATTTCTTCTTAATCTTAAAATTGAAGCATTCTCGATTATCCTAAAATTTCGATTTTCCGAAAAATGGTTGGTCCCAATTATTTCGGATAATCGAGGTTCTACTGCGCATCCACGAACGGAAACATGCAATAACTTCTTCCGAATAACACAGCATTTTGAAAAGCTTTCTTTACGTTTAGGAAATGCAGAAAGCAATATATTTTCGAGATTTAAAGAAGCATTTATAAAAACAGTTTTTGTCATCAACAGTTGCTGCCACTGATTTTCGAAAATTCCGAGTAGTTTTTATCGGGACTTAAATTAGCCTGACATTGATCACAGCCGTCGGTACAGGAAAATTGCCCCTTTAACTAATGCTAAAGTGCCATTGAAATCATTCTTTATTGAAAATGCACTTGAAAGTTTTAGATATTCAAATTCGAATAATTTTTACTTTGCCATATCACACAGGAGGCAAATGTATCATGAAATATGAAATTGTGCAAAAAAATAATCCTTCTGAGCAAATTAGAAGTACAAGTAATTCAATATGCTTGCATGGGATTATCCTAAAAGAGAAGTTATATCCTTTCTCCACCAGATAGCGTATTCGAGAGCTTGAATCTAGAGAAACTCCAATGGGTAAGAGAAACGACATGATGGCAATAAATTCTGATTGGTCCAAAGCTGTTTCCAACCGCCGCGGGCGATCGACTGCAGCGCTTCCATAGACATTACACAGGACGAAAATAGAGAGTTTTTAAATTTATGTAATTCATAATATTTTGACGCTTGTTTAGATTTTTAACACCAATTTTCAGGCTCAGAAACGTTTATATTATGGATATAAGCACAATTTTGTCTAAGAATTTCGCAATTTTCTTGAACAAATATTGTTTTCCTTCCTTAAGTTTCGTTTTCATTCTGTCAGCCCGAACATTATTCTTTCTTTTTCTGGTTATATTTTAATATATATATATATATATAGTTGAAGTTTCTCTACTTGAATCTAGAGATCCTACATTAGAGATGTAGGATCTCTAATGTAGGATCTCTATTTGAATCGCGACTAGTGTATTAATCAGTTTGTTCAAACCAGAATATAGATTTTTCTGCTGATTTAGATTCAAATAAGCAGCTTAAAATTGTTTACTTGACAATTGATAGCATCCAAATAACTGATATTCCAATTTCAGAGAACTAATTAATATATTGTAAAAACTACCTGGAAACGTTTTTGACAACCGGTCGCAGTAAAAGAAACTTTATTTTTATGAATACTTCTTTAAATCTCGACAATATGTTGAAGGGTTAGGTTTCAAAGGACAAAGAATGCTTTTCAAAATCCTGGGTTACTCGAAAGGGGTTGTTGTATGTTTTCATTCAGGGTAATGTTTTCGTAAATTGAAATTTTACAGTGCATATTTCAATGAAGATGACAAATTCTTCTTGCTCAACAACATTAAATAGAATTTTAGAACTCTAAAACAAAATTGCTATTTGCAAATCAAGATCATGCTTTAACATTAGGCGTTATCTCTAGAACAAACTGCTGTAAGTCATTTAAAAAGATTTTAATTCGTTTACATACTTCGAAAGAAGAATTGTTACTTTCTGTAATGAATCACAAAATGGTAAGTAAAATAAACGTGCCCTGCTGGTTTGTGTATGTGAAACTTCATTTAATAACTTAGTAGGCATTTCAAATACGAATTTGAATTAATTGTTTATACATTTTCAAAAAAATTGTTAATTTGTGTTAGCTGCAAAGAATATTTGATGGACTCTTGTCAAATATTGATATTACCTATATTTCTCCTACAAACAAAAAAAAAGTTTGTGTTTGTAAAGTGAATTCTTTTGTGCTTATTTTGTAATAGTTTTATAAATTATTTCAGAAATACTTAATATGGGACGCAGCTGTTGATACATAAGAAATTTACTCTCAAAGAGAGTAAAAACTATAAAACACTTAAAATACTCCCCAATTTTATTGATCACGTTTTATTTTAAATCTCTCTTTACAATACATATAGGTCTTCAATATGGGAAATAAGTGGATATGATTTTATTGCTTTGGAAATTATTTTCATCTACGAGCTAATCCCACTGTCTTTTACATTACGATGAAAAATAAACTTATAATGCCCAGCATAAATATCTTTTGCAGCAAGTTCTGGCATCCACCTAAGGTTAAGAGGACGTTATATACTTGACGGTGTGCCAAGAGATTAACGGAAAACAACTCTGTTTCGTAAACAATCATAAAAATGCCCGATTGAGAACAATATATTGATGTGATTCAGACGATAGGCACTGAAATTTCCCGAGTCTAGTTGTAATGATATAAATTTTATAGCAGAAAATATATCGGAAATGGGAGCTTTTATTTTGATATAAATAGTTAGACTTGTACATGAAAATTTCTCCTTATACGATGTTTACGTTAAATACGTATTTATTTTTATCCTTTTTAAGAAAATGTTAATAGAGAGGCTGTATAGATAGTAATAAAACGCTATGGCACAACAACTACATTTCTTCATGAATAATAATGAACTTATTAGAATAAATATATTTTGGAAGGAATCCAGTATGAACTATGTGTGAGTATAAATAATTTAGACTATATTTGTTCAATAAATACATGAAGGATAGCCCATGAATATTTAAAAAATACAAGAATTTCTTCAAGTTATATTTAATAATCAGTTCAGAGTAGTAATTGAAAATTCTGAGGTATAACTTTGATATGTATATTTTTAAATATAGGCTTATTTTCTGGAATTTGTTTGATTTTATTACTGATTTTATAAGTAACAAGTAAGAAAAATCATGCGTTTATCATAGATTATGAAAAACTATCCAACACTTCCTGAATTCTTTAACAAAACTTGTTATTTAGAGAAATAAGGTAAATAAGAGAACTAAGTAAACATTTTAGAAAACGCATGAAACTTTTGAAAAACTGATTTCTGCAGTTACCGTATATAGCCAAATATGTGTTCCAATTCTTTTGAACAGCCTTGTATTTGATCTGTAGATTGATATATATACTATATAATGGGAAATTTTAGTTTAGCAAGAAAACTCATAACAAGTTGAAATTTCGCTTTCAGCAATTTATACTAATAGATCAAAACATACTTGTATACATTTGTACAGCCGTGTAATTAACCTAGTACCTTTATTACACGCCACTATTTAGCTAAAGTTTAAGTCAAAGTAAAACACTCTTAAAGCTACTGAAATCACATTTCCAGAAATTATCAGACGGAAATTATTATAGACGGCCATGTATCCAATTCTTTGCGTGACCCTGTATATCCTTTTATCTATGTTCTACAAACATTTCTTAGTAAACCAAATGCAGTTCCGCGTAAAAATGCACAACTCATTAAAAATCCACCTTTAAGCAATTTGCCATCATACCCAGTAACCATTACGAATTATTTTGTGTAGCCCTGTATATGAATTATAACTTTTATACACACCATATACTATGCATAAATATAGTGAAACATAAAAGCACATAACATATATAAAAATGCATTTCCAGCAATCATCGCTACTGTACAATGCTTCGGACAAAATATAGTATCTAAAATCTTTTGTGTGTCCTTGTAAATGCTATGCACTTCGTATTATACATGAAATAAGTTATAGTAAACCTCATCGACGTATATCAATTTCATTATACATGAAATAATTTAACATAATTAAAATACGCCGCAAACAATTCCCTCCACCCCTATATCGTTCTGTAACGGAATTATTTTGTGTGGTCCTGTAAATGAATAATAACTATTCTTTGCATCGTATGTTCTGCAGAATGCATATTTTAGTGCACTTGATAAATGCATATGAATTTTGTTATGTTTGAAAGCATGTAACATCATTAAAACCATTTTAAACGATTTTTTTCCCATAGGCCGTAATGTAACGGAAAACTTTTGACTGTCCCTGTAAATGAACTAAACATGCTAGAAACTTTATTTGAAATAGGGATCGTGCTATGGTAGAGGTCACTAACATCCAAAAATTTCAGAACGATCCGACTATATTTACGAGAGTTAGACTGCGGAAAGACGGATAGACGAACAGACAAACTGAAGTCATAAACACTTTTCAACTTTGTTGGAAAGTGTTAAAAAGGCCGAAATAATTTTTAAGGTTTATTAATATGAAATATATATATGACATATAAGTTTGATGTCAGAATATTCAGAATTAATTTTTATTTCATAAACAATAGCGAAAAGGCCCGATTTAGAACAATAAATTACTATGATTCGTATGGTAACAAATATAATTGATATTGTTTGTAATGATCCAAATCTTATAGTATAAAATGTATCGTAAATGATGGACTATTATTTTGATATAAATAGTTATACGGGCATAAAAATTTCTTATTATGGGATATTCCGGTTATTTGAGACACCGTTTATTTGAGACGATGTATAAGGAACAAATGAAAAAATATCATTAACTTTTATTTTGTGATAATTCGGGCAGCCGCGTTACAGGGATAAAACCGTTGTGTCACAGGAATAACCTGTACATGATGTTTGAGTAAAATGAGTGAGCAGTAGTAAAATATTACGACGCGACAGCTACATTTCGTTTTAAATAATAAGAAACTTATTAGAATGGATACAATGGACGCAATATAACATATTCTGTGAGTATGAATATTTTAGGGTATATTTCTTCACTAAATACAATGAGAGATACAACCTTTGGTAGTAATCAAATTAAAAGAATGTCTGCATCTTATTAGAACCCGGTATCTTTCTCCCAGCTTATTTCGTCTCCAATAAATGACATTACCTTGTGCCAGCCGTAAAACAAAAGCCGATGTTTCATTGTGCGATTAAATACTCTACAGCATTTATTAAAACTTCTAACCACCGCACATTTTCAATCTTTATACCGTCGTATTCGGAAAAAAAAGTACTTTTTAATGCAATTTGTTTGAAAAATGCATCTCCATTTATTTTTGAAATATTAATTTTTTTGTAGTTTTTAGCGACATTTGTTTCATTTTGGCAACTCAAGTACTCTATTTCTGTAGAAAGTAAAGAAAAAATTGTTGAAAAATAGCAATTATATCTTTTTGTTGCCATTTTCTCATAAAAATTGAAAAAAAAATTAATTAAAATAATTAAAATTTTGAGAAATATATAAATAAAGGATTTATGATAAAACATGGAGCTATTATAAACTATATTTAATTTTAAGTATCTATATTTATGCAAATGACGTCATTTTACATAAAATAAAAGCGTGTGCTTTAAGTCTTAAAATTGAAATATGTTTTTCAGTAGAGTCCCGATTATCCGAGTCCCGCTAAACCGAGTTATTTTCTTCTGATGGACTGATGGCTTCTATTATTTTGAAAAAGCCATTATAAATGAAGCGTTAGGTGAAGATGAAAGAGCAGTCGTAAAAAGTTAAAACTCTGATTTTCTGGTCAGAATGGAAAAAAATGGCCATCATTTTTTTTCCATTTTGACCAGAAAATCCGAGTTCCAACTTTTTACGACTGCTCTTTCATCTTCACCTAGAGCTTCATTTATAATGGCTGTTTCATAATAATAATAACCACCAGTCCACCAGAAGGAAACGAAGTAATGGAAACGCCGGAGGCGACACTAAATTCTGAAAAAGCAGAATTCCTGTTCTCTAGTATTTAATCTTCAGTTGCGTCGTGGGATTGTGAAAGAGTGTTTCAAAACAGATGCGATAGAGCACACCTACACCAATTTTTTTTTCTTGGTAGGAAACTATAGGTTTCGTAATCCACTGCACTGTAAAAAAAAATCTGTAAAGTTACTAAAGTTTTTCTAGGAAACTGGGATTCCAAGAAATCTTTATGTAACAGCAACAAGAAAAATTCCTGTAACAGCGTCTGTTACAGGATTTTTTCTTGTTGCCGTTACATAAAAATTTCTTGGAATCCCAGTTTCCTAGAAAAACTTTAGTTACTTTACAGATTTTTTTTTACAGTGTGGTTCAGACAAAAATAGAGGGTATTGACTCCAACGGAACTATAATGGTCCTCTTAATAACTGTTACTCGTAATACTAGTAAAGGTAATAAAAATTTTCAAAATTCATACACAACTAAACAAAGTACGAAAGCTAATTACCCTAATTATCTGAATGCTGAAAGTAACTTAATATCATAAACTTAAAATATTTACTCTTTCCTTTGTGCGTGTCGTTTTCTTTAGGCGGATATTTTCTTTAGACAAACTTACTGTACTGAAGACAAAGCCTCTAGTAATTCCAAACAACTAGTAAGAGCTAGTAATTCCGAAGAACACGAACGATGTATAATAATGAAACTTATCACATCCCTTTTTCCTGGAAAATCTGGACTAACATTATAATAGTCACAAAACTTTTTGGTCTACTGATTTCACATATCATTTTCATAGTAACAGTGGAGTAAAAGGCATGAAAAGGCTGGTTAATATGGCACAGAGTCCGAATTTAAAGAAAGAGAAAAAACTGGAAGTCTTCTTCTATGCTCCTTCTTTGTCACGGCTCAACTGTAAATCTCACAAAGCTGTGGTAACTGAACGATCTTAATCTGCCCCTTCTTTCTTTCGTTCTTTCAAGACCTCAGCACATTCCTTTGCATTTTCTTCAGTGCGGCGGGCGGATGCTGGTCTACTTGAAGGTTGAAACTTATTATGGTAAAACTGATAAATCATTACATTTTGACAGACTTTTGTAATGTAGAAATATTTATTCTGAGAGAGAATAATGTTCAATAAGATAGGGATTTCTTTTATATTGCTACCCTACTTTTCGCCGAAAATAAAATTAAAACCATGGTTCTCTCTAACGCTCGCCATTACACGCGATAAAATGTTTCAATTGGTGAGTAAACGAATGAGTGAATGCTTAATTTTTGCTCTTTTGTGTGTCTGTTCGTGTCAGTACAGGGTACACGATTATTCGCATTATTAGAGCTCTTGTTGCAGAACCATGAATTTAGGAGACACCATGGATTTCATATAAAGAAACAACCTGCAGCAACTTTAACGTACAGCATGCTGTAAAATTAATGCTGCATTCAGTGGACTGTGGTTGATGCTTCAGCGTGATAAACGCTATAAAAACTAAATTGAGAAATCCAATATATACAAGGAATGTCAATAATATCATTTCAGTATATGTTAACGAGTTTAACGGGCCCAATAGGCAACAGTATAATTTTGAATCCATCTTTGAAGTATGGACTCCAATGAAAAGCATTTTATGTGACAGATATTTTTTCTTTTTTTATGTGACAGATATTTTGTTCTTTACATTTTGAATTTTTCAGAATTCAGTGAAGGTAGTATCTTAACATCCTGAGTTAACTTCAGTTGGAAAGTTTTATTTCATAACAATTTAATGACTTAAATCAGGTTCAATTTTTTTTCTTCGCTTTTCAGGATAATTAGCATATACATACTTTTATTAGTTTCTTTGGAAGATAATTGAATTTAAATGAATAACTGATCTATGAGCAGTTACAAAAAATTAGATTATTTTAGAAAAAAAACTAAACACAACCACTGGCGCTACACTGTAAAAAAAAATCTGTAGTTCTACAGATGTAAAAATGCATGCTTACTAAACTTTCACCTGTAACTGTACGAAAAAAGCTGCAAATCTACAAAACTAGTTTTTGTGAAGCTACAAAAATCTGTAACTTTACAAATGAATCTGCTAAAATTTCAGTAATCTTACTAAACTTTTATTTGTAACCCTGGCTGCAGTTACATGAAAAGTTCTCGGAATCCCAGTTTCCAAAAAAATTCTTAGTAACCTTACAGATTTTTTGATTTTCGGCGCAAAAGTGTGTCTGTTACATGAAATTTTGTTGTTGACGTTACATGAAAAGTTCTAGGAATCCCAGTTTCCTAGAAAAACTTTAGTAACTTCACAGATTTTTTTTTACAGTGTACAAACCATCAAATATCATGGCCTACAGTGACCAGCCCTGCTATCGTGACTATGGGCCCTGATATGCTATACAACATATGTCCCGCTCAGTTGGTCAGCCTAACGCGGGACCCTCAGTGTTTAATCAACAAGCAAATTTGGGGCTCAATTTATCGCCCGCGAGGGGAGGAAAAGTTGAAAGTTATTTAAGAACATAATGGGGGAAAGGGGTACATTAAGAAGTTATAGATTGATATTTTAGTGTTTCACGACGAATCTACTTTGCTAACATTTTTTTGTTTGGCAATTTTTTTTTTATTTCTGATTAACCAAATCGCTAAAATGATCAAAAGTCAGCGAGAACTTTGTTTAAAACGAACAGACGTTCCGCACGATTATTATTTTGTAGCTTGTAATAAGCCCGAAAATCGCATTATAGTCTAAATTGCAAACCATTCTTAACGGGGGAGAGCTACTTGTTTAAATGGTTCTTCCGTTATAGCCGTACTCGTATTAAATGGGTTCGACAACATTTGTACTATTAGAAATCCGATCCTTACACTGTAAGAAAAAAATCTGTAATTCTACTGATGTAAAGTTACCGAAATCTGTATGCTTACTAAAATGTTATCTCTACACTATAGAAAAATAGATGTAAATCTACAAAACTAGATTTGTAAAGCTACAGAAATCGTAGCTTTACAAAAGTATCTACTAAAATTAAGTAATCTTACTAAAATTTAATCTGTAACGCGGGCTGCAGTTGCATAAAACGTTCTAGGCATCCCAGTTTCCAAAAAAAATTCTTTGTAACCTTACAGATTTTTTGATTTACGGCGCAAAAGTGTATCTGTTACATGAATTTTCCTTGTTGTCGTTACATAAAAAGTTCTAGAAATCCCAGTTTCCTAGAAAAATTTTAGTAACTTTGCAGATTTCTTTTACAGTGTACTCCTATTAAATGCGTCTTAAAATTCGCCAAATAAAAGAGAGAGTGAATTGAAAAATATTTGTTGCAGTCTTGTCACTTATAACATAGCAAAATATGAAAAAAAAAAAAGCACAGAAAATTGAATTTTAAGACTGAAACTCTGATTTATTTAATGAGAAATGGATACATTAATGAAATAACAAGTAAAAATTAAATTAAAAAAATCAAAATACCCGACTGCGTAAAAAGCGAACTAATTAATTATTTCTCATCAATCTGAAACTCTTTTTTATATTATTTACCTATTTTTTTTATTTACTTGTATTGATGACTTTTAAGTTGTCTAAATTATTCGCTCCTATCTATAAACACTGTTTTGATTAGGTCTATGCACTGTAAAAAAAAAAAAACTGTAAAGTTAATAAAGTTTTTCTAGGAAAATGGGATTCCTAGAACTTTTTATGTGATGGCAACAACAAAAATTCATGTAACAGATGCACTTTTGCACTGAAAATCAAAAAATTTGTAAGGTTACCAAGAATCTTTTAGGAAACTGGGATGCCTAAAACTTTTCATGCAACTCCAACCAGTGTTACAGATAAAATTTTAGTAAGATTATTGTAATTTTAGCAGATTCATTTGTAAAGCTACAGAAATCTGTAGCTTTACAAGAACTTGTTTTGTAGATTTACAGCTTTTTTTGTACAGTTACAGATTAAAGTTTATTAAGCATATAACTTTACATCTGTAGAACTACAGATTTTTTTTTTTTTTTTTTTTTTTTTTTTTTTTTTTTTACAGTGTAGATAGATGTCTATGAAGGTTAGAGTTGCAATAAAGCTGGAGATCCTACCTAAACAACTTCCAGGTTGTGTAATATTTAAATGGAGCTTCTGACTTTAAAATAGTCAATGAAACATCGTCTTCATTTTGAAAGACCTATGGAAAGATATGCCACTCAATAGGGTGCGTAATTTTTTTTTTTCGTCTCTACCGACATTTTGTACTTTACGGCCGCCATTTTGAATTTATAAAAACAAAACTTAGCCTATAACTATCTGACGGTTAAGACGAATCGATGGACACCCCATTCATTAAAATCCATCCAGCCGTTGGGATGTTTCAAGGGTAAAAAGAAATCCACATACCCAGATACGCGCGAAACACATAGCCCTTCTTGGCAGTCGGGTAAAAAGCATTTTTGGGATATTTTTAGTTATTAGAACTTAACAGCACTTCGTAATAATAAACTACGGATGTCTAAATTTATTTTAAGCAAAAAGTTGGAAATTTGATATTTTTGTTAGTTTTCGAAAAATGAATAATACTGAGTCTCCTTAATTTTTCTCAATTCGTTCGATATTATTGGCTTTATAGGTAAAGAATATGATTGCAAATATTAAAAATCTCCTGTGTGTTAGAATATTCAAAAGCAGTTCTTGTTTTGTTTTTGTTTCTTTTTAATAGTCTCAAAAATGTTCAATTCAGAATATTATTAAAGCGATAACATCTTCACTAAAGTTTCCTGTGTTGTAATGATTTAAATTTTGCGACACAGACTATATGAAAGTATTTTCATATAAACAGACGAGTATATGAAAATTATCATTGTACAATGATTACGTTAAATACGTATATTTCTTTTTTATGGTGCTTAATAAAATAGTAATATAGATAATACAGAGAGCATTGTAGTAAAATGTTATGGCGCGACAACTACATTTCCTTATGAATAATAATGCATTTGGTAGAATAAATATAATTTGGATTTGGAAGGGACCCAATATATTACTGACTATAAATGCTTTAGGATATATTTTAGTATTAAATATAAAAAGAACAACACCTGAAATATTTAAAAAATATAGATGTATTTTTACGTTTTATTATAAATCATAACATTTTTCTAGACATGACATTTTCATCCATTTTGCACTTTATTTTAAATAAGTTCTTATTTTTTGATTGATATTGTTATTGAATTTTGAAAAAAAAAAAAAACTGAAAAAAGTATTTGTTAATATTAATGGTTATTAACATGAAAATAAAGATTGTTTCATTTTTATGTGAATAGACGATTGGATGCATAAATATTCTTTATTACATGTTTGCGTTAAATTATCAATAGAGTCAAAACACTGTATTAAACACTAGTGTCATGAAGGAAATTTTCACCTTGTTATTAATAAACAATATAACATACATATAACTACTTAAAAGGTGACTCAAACATATAAAAATATTATTTATTGCAACACGAGATCTTTCGAACACATACGCGTTCCTTTTCAAAGGGAAAAAGATGACTGACTGAATAGAAATACATTTTAAAGACAAAAACAAAATAGTACGCATGCGCAAGCAGAATTCAGTCCATTTCTCTGCAGAGGGGTGTAAAGATTAGTTAATATTATCAGGAGGTCTTGAAATATTTAGGATATTATACCAAATTGCGGGAATATTATAGGAAAAGACATCGTTACAAACATTATCACTTCTAAGTAAAATTTCAATTAATTCACGGATTATGGAAGGGTAATGGTTAGACGTTGAAATGATCATTTTAGATTTGTCGAAGTTTATCTTAATATTTTCTTTTTGATGCAATCTGGATAAAAGCTGCACTTGGTTTGTTAAACTTAGTATCAGAAGTGTGCTCTTTTAATCTTTCCTTAAATTTTTCAGATGTCATACCAATATAAAATAAATTCTTATGTTGTTCTGTGCTGAATGGGATGATGTAAACTTTTGCTTTTTCATAATCGGGAATGGGATCAATTTTACTGTAAATCAATTCTTTCAATTTTGTTTGAGGTTTAGATATTAAAGTAACATTATATTTTAGTAATGCATATTTCAATCTCTCATAAAGCTGTGGGATATAATCAAATGTGCAATAAATAGACTTGCTCAAACTTAATTCATTCTTCTGTCTTGGCTTTTTTGCTTTATTAAGTGATCTATTAATGTATTGGAGAGGGAAACCATTCTCAATAGCAATCTGTTTTATTATACTAATCTCGTTTTCTAGGTATTTATCTGTACAAACTTCCAAGGCACGTTTAACGTAAAACCTGTAGGCAGCAATTTTATATGAAAATGGTGAGTTATAATCAAAAGGAATAGTGTTGTTAGATCTGCATTGCTTTCTATAAATAGTACTCTCTAATTTATTTCCATAACTATTCTTTATTAATTTAATATCAAGAAAGGGTAAAATACCCTCTTTCTCAATTTCTAACGTAAACTTTATCTTTGTATCCAACTCATTAAGTTTTAACAGGAAATTATTTAAAGACCGCAAATCATGATCCCAAATTATGAAAATGTCATCTACTTATCTTATCCGAATTGATGGCTTGATTTCAAAATCTTCCATAGTCGTTGTTTCTAAGGGTCTAAGTTTTAATTCGGCTAAATATCCTGAAATGGGGGATCCCATAGGAGCACTATTTCGTTGTCTGTAATATTTACTGTTAAAAACGAAAACATTATTTTGTGTAATCAGGTTAATTGCCGATTTTAACGTGGTACGAATATCCTGATTAAAATTGGTGTTATTCTCAATAGATGTTTCTATTATCTTAACAATTTCATTACTATTCATAGTAGAATAAAGAGAGACAATGTCCAGGCTGGCAAGAATGCTATTACGGTTAATTGAGATAGCTTTTATCCTGTTGACAAAATCAGCAGTGGAGTCAATAACATAATCAGATGGTAGGAAAATAGTTTTTAAGTATGGAACAAAGGCTTTTTCAATAAAGTAGTTAGGAGCAGGATGTTTACTTACAATGAGACAGAGGGGGGGGTTTTCTTTATGGTCTTAAAGACGACCAATTAATCTGGGAGTAACGTCAGTTTTATTATTCAGAATATTTAGCCGAATTAAAACTTAGACCCTTAGAAACAACGATTATGGAAGATTTTGAAATCAAGCCATCAATTTGGATAAGATAGATGACATTTTCATGATTTGCGGTCTTTAAATAATTTCCGGTTAAAATTTAATGAGTTGGATACAAAGATAAAGTTTACGTTAGAAATTGAGAAAGAGGGTATTTTACCCTTTCTTGATATTAAATGAAAAAAGAATAGTTATGGAAATAAATTGGAGCGTAGTATTTATAGAAAGCAATGCAAATCTAACAACACTATTCTTTTTGATTGTAACTCACCATTTTCATATAAAATTGCTGCCTACAGGTTTTACGTTAAACATGCTTTCGAAGTTTGTACTGATAAATACCTAGAAAACGAGATTAGTATAATAAAACAGATTGCTATTGAGAATGGTTTCTTTCTTTAATACATTAATATATTAGTTAATAAAGAAAAACAACCAAGACAGAAGAATGAATTAGGTTTGAGCAAGTCTATTTATTGCACATTTGATTATATCCCACAGCTTTATGAGAGATTAAAATATGCATTACTAAAATATATTAATTTAATACCTAAACCTCCCTTTCTGCTTTTTCAGCAGAAGTTTACATCATCCCATTCAGCACAGAACAACATAAGAATTTATTTTATATTGGTTTGACATCTCGAAAATTTCAGGAAAGATTAAAAGAGCACATTTCTGATATTAAGTTTAACAAAACAAGTACAACAGCTTTATCCAGATTGCATCAAAAAGAAAATATTAAGATAAACTTCGACAAAGCTAAAATGATCATTTCAACGTCTAACCATTACTCTTCCATAATCCGTGAATCCATTGAAATTTTACTTAGAAGTGATAATGTTTGTAACGACGTCCTTTCCTATAATATTTTCGCAATTTGGTACAATATCCTAAATATTTCAAGACCTCCTGATAATCTGAACTATTCTTTTCACCCATCTGCAGAGAAATGGACTGAACTCCGCTTGCGCATGCGTACTATTTTTTTTAATGTATTTCTATTCAGTCAGTCATATTTTTCCCTTTGAAAATGAACGCGTGTGTGTTCGAAAGATATCGGGTTACAATAAATAATATTTTTATATGTTTGAGTCACCTTTTAAGTAGTTATATGTATGTTATATTGTTTATTAAATTATCAAGTCTTATTTTTTATTATTAAATTTTAATAAAAAGATTGCATAATCATTATGCAACAATAAAAATTACATCACAGCAGTTGCATTTTATTATTGACTAGAAAGGTAGCCCGTCAAAAATGACGGAAATTTAGATATAAAGATATGTACAACTCATGTGCAAGAATATCAGTTTTTCTCGCTTGTTCCGCAGTGATAGATGAAAATAACACATTTTAAGAACGAAACACATTTATTAAAAACTGTGTACAGTACACCACTAATCTGCACAGTTTGGTTCCAAGTAGTGTGCGGATTTGAGGCTTTTTGCGGTCATGTCTATTCAATCTTTGTTTACTTTTTTTTTTATTATTATTCATATATCGGACAATTTAGATTGGTAATTCTTAAAAATAAATAAATTACATTCTTGAAGTAAGGTAAAAACTATTAAACTATCATATATGATTTAATGAAATGGTATTACTTGGTATTATACGCGTGTGCTTCACAATCTTGGTTACGACGTTGGCGAAATTGGCTGCAACTTGTCATAATCATAATTGTGTGGGCCGCTATAGCAAAGAAGTAACCAGTTTTTAATAAAATTTCTGATATAAAGTAGTTTTCAAAAACTTGTGTAAAATTGCCGGCCGTTCTGATGTTATGTCAGTCCCAGGAATAATATTTGTAACACTGAAGAGTTTCCATGTATATGTGGACTTTAGAAAAGCCTCTCCAAAAGAAAGGTTCTGAAATGACATTGTAATTCCTCTAACTTCAAAGTTTAATCGGGCCCTGATGTTGTTTACTGATATCTAATAAATACAGTTATTTTGAATATTACAACAGAATTAAACAGTTAAACTTATTTAACATAAACCCGCTGTTTCATAAATGCTATTTTTTAGTATTAAGAAAGAAAATTATTTAAATTTTTCAAATCATGCATTTACAATTTTTTTCCTTATTTAATAACTATATAATGAAAAAATATGCTTTTGTTCTGAGTTCATAAATATGACAATAAAGTAATGTAACTAAGAGATATTGTAAAATAAAATCTTTGTGAATTGAAACCATAAACAAACGATACCGCCACCATTTTACCTACCATGACGTCATAAGAATATTGTACATTGATTGTTGGAGAACTTACTTTGTGAATGATTACCTCAATGGTTTAATATTTTTTATGGTTCACGATGAATGAATCACTTGTGTTTGTTAAGGTTTATGGAATAAGGTATTAAACTGTCAACCTAATTTCAACTGAAGTTATCCTAAGATATATGTACTTTTAATTGAAATTAAAAACAATGCATTGATATTGAAATAAAATGTTTTAGTTTAAATAATTGGTTATTTCTATTAATTATTTATTTAGGTACTTTTCCATTATAGCGCATTTTTTAAAAAAGCTTGCCGCAATTCGGGCTCCAGAAAGTGAGATAGGTTGCCAAAATATATAAACAGCTATGAAAACAAACCTGATGAATTTTTATTTTTGTTTATACATGTATTTATTAATTATATATTTAGGTACTTTTCCACTATAGGGCACCTTGCCTTTTTAGAAAAAGCTTGGCGCAATTCGGGCGTCAGAAAGTGAGATATGTTGCCAAAATATAGGGAAGAGTTCCATATTCTATGCTGGTTTCTTTGGCGAGTATTTTTTTTTTTTTTTTTTTTTTTTTTTTTTTTTTTTTTTGGCTGGAATTTATTCATATTTTTTTTTTTGTGTAATTTTTTGTATTTATAGCATATTCTTTCGGAAAAATTTATAACTTTTGTTTTAATGTGACATATATAATAAATATATAAAATTATACATAAGTACATAATATTAATTTACAGGTATATATATATATTATGTATGTATAAGGTATATCTCTATATGTAATATATATACATAAAAATAAAACTATCTGTATAAACATTGTATTTTTTTTAAACATGTGACATATATAACATTTATTAAATATATATATGTTTATAATTATTTAAAGACCATGTTTTTCAGCCATCTTGAAAAATTTTTATAAGATGCTAAAATGGCTTTTTGGCACCATTTTGGATTCCGACGCCAATTGCGTCAACCAGCACAGTGCCAATTAGGGGCTCACTTAGAAAGAATTGTTTAAAATACACATGTGGGAGCCCAAAGGGTTAAATATACGACTTTTTCAAATTTTTATGGTTTGTCATTTCATGTGAGGTGTTCAGATATAAGTATGCAAAAATTTCACGCCTCCAACCTAATTAGGGGCTCACTTAGAAAGAATTGTTTAAAATACACATGTGGGGGCCCAAAGGGTTAAATGTACGGCTTTTTCAAAATTTTATGGGTTGTCATTTGATGTGCGGTGTTCAGCTATAAGTATGCAAAATTTCACGCCTCCAACCTAAATAGGGACTAGCTTAGAAAGAATTGTTTAAAATAAACATGTGGGAGCCCAAAGGGCTAAAAGTACGACTTTTTCAAAATTTTATGATTTGTCATTTGATGTGAGGTGTTCAGCTATAAGTATGCAAAATTTCACGCCTCCAACCTAATTAGGGCTCACTTAGAAAGAATTGTTTAAAATACACATGTGGGAGACCAAAGGGTTAAATGTGCGGCTTTTTCAAAATTTTATGGTTTGTCATTTAATGTGAGGTGTTCAGCTATAAGCATACAAAATCTCACGCCTCCGACCTAAATAGGGGCTCACTTAGAAAGAATTGTCTAAAATACACATATGGGAGCCCAAAGAGTTAAATGTACGACTTTTCGAAATTTTATGGTTTATTATTTGATGTGAAGTGTTCAGCTATAAGTATGCAAAATTTCACGCCTCCAACCAAATTAGGGCTAGCTTAGAAAGAATTGTTTAAAATACACATGTGAAAGCCGAAAGGGTTAAATGTACGGCTTTTTCAATATTTTATGGTTTGTCATTTGATGGAGGTGTTCAGCTATAAGTATGCAAAATATCACGCCTCCAACCTAATTAGGGCTCACTTAGAAAGAATTGTTTAAAATACCCATGTGGGAGCCTAAAGAGTTAAATGTACGACTTTTTCGAAATTTTATGATTTGTCGTTTGATGTGAGGTGTTCAGCTATAAGTATGCCAAATTTCACGCCTCCAACCTAATTAGGGACTCACTTAGAAAGAATTGTTTAAAATAAACATGTGGGAACCCAAAGGGTTAAATGTACGACTTTTTCAAAAATTTATGAATTTTCGTTTAATGTGAGGTTTTCAGCTATAAGTATGCCAAATTTCACGCCTCCAACCTAATTAGGGACTCACTTAGAATGATTTGTTTAAAATACACATGTGGGAGCCCAAAGGGTTAAATTTACGACTTTTTCAAAATTTTATGGTTTGTCATTTGATGTGAGGTATTCAGCTATAAGTATGCAAAATCTCACGCCTCCAACCTAATTAGGGGCTCACTTAGAAAGAATTGTTTAAAAAACACATGTGGGAGCCCAAAGGGTTAAATGTACAACTTTTTCAAAATTTTATGATTTGTCGTATGATGCGTGGTGTTCAGCTATAAGTATGCAAAATTTAAAGTCTCCAATATGTATAGTTTCTGAGAACGGGCTCTGTGACAGGCGGACAGACAGACAGAGGAACGAGACGAATAGGGTTTCGTCAGATGAACAAAACCCTAAAAAAACAATTTGGTAAGTCTGATCACAGATCGCACAGAGGGTTTCGTTTAATATTCATTTCAAAACACTTTATCCTTTTGAAAAATCTCTTAGTTCCACATTTCGCAACCAGGGGCGCACTCTATTCTAAACAAATCTCTATCCGAACGAAACTCCGTTTTACATACTATCCGTATATATATTAGTCGAAGGGATTGGGCCCATAGCACCCGAGATAAGTAGGCGCCCCTGGCGGTAAAAAGTGGAACTCAAATATGTAAGGCTATGGTGCATAATATGAAAGAATGGTCAAAGGGGTGTCGGCAAAAGTTGGAAAAGCGCTCCCCGGGTGAAAAGGGCGCAGGTTAGAAAAATTGCTTAAAATATACGTTAGAGCACGCTGGAGTAAATAATATAAGAGTTTTTGAAATTTTTATGATTTGTCGTGTGGTCTGAGGTATTCAGCTATACATATGGAAAAATTCATGTCTCCAACTTAATTAGGGGCTCTCTTAGAAAGAATTGCTTAAAATACATATGTGGTAGCTCAAAGGGTTAAACGTAAGACTTTTTCAAGATTTTATAATTCGTCGCCTGGCCTCAGGTGTTCTGCTATAATAAGCATGCAAAATTTCAAATCTCCAATTTAATAAGGGGCTCAGTTAGGAAGAATTGCTTAAAACACGCATGTGGGAGCCCAAAGGGTTAAATGTACGACTTTTTCAAATTTTTATGATTTGTCGCATGATGGTGTTCAGCTAGTATGCAAAATTTCACGCCTCCAACCTAAATAGAGTGTCACTTAGAAAGAATTGTTTAAAATACACATGTAGGAACCCAAAAGCTTAAATGTACGACTTTTTCAAAATTTTATGGTTTGTCATTTGATGTGAGGCGTTCAGCTATAAGTATGCAAAATTTCACGCCTCCAACCTAATTAGGGGCTCACTTAGAAAGAATTGTTTAAAATACACATGTTGGAGATCAAAGGGTTAAATGTACGACTTTTCGAAAATTTTATGATTTGTCGTTTGATGCGAGGTGCTCAGCTATAAGTATGCAAAATTTCACGCCTCCAACCTAATTAGGAGCTCACTTAGAAAGAATTGTTTAAAATACACATTTGGGAGCCCAAGGGGTTAAATGTACGACTTTTCAAAATTTTATGGTTTGTCATTTGATGTGAGGTGTTCAGCTATAAGTATGCCAAATTTCACACCTCCAACGTAAATAGGGTGTCACTTAGAAAGAATTGTTTAAAGTACACATGTGGGAGCCCAAAAGGTTAAATGTACGACTTTTTCAAAATTTTATAGTTTGTCATTTGATGTGAGGTGCTCAGCTATAATTATGCAAAATTTCACACCTCCAACCTAAATAGGGGCTCACTTAAAAAGAATTGTTTAAAATACACTTGTGGGAGCCCAAAGGGTTAAATGTACGACTTTTTGAAAATTTACGATTTGTCGTTTGATGTGAGGTATTCAACTATAAGTATGCAAAATTTCACGCCTCCAACCTAATTAGGGTTCACTTAGAAAGAATTATTTGAAATACACATGGGGGAGCCCAAAGGGTTAAATGTACGACTTTTTCAAAATTTTATGATTTGTCGTTTGATGTGAGGTATTCAGCTATAAGTATGCAAAATTCCACGCCTCCAATCTAATTAGAGGTTCACATAGAAAGAATTGTTTAATATACACATGTGGGAGCCCAAAGGGTTAAATGTACGACTTTTTCAAAATTTTATGATTTGTCCTTTGATGTGAGGTATTCAGTTATAAGTATGCAAAATTTCACGCCTCCAATGTAATTAGAGGTTCACATAGAAAGAATTGTTTAAAATACACAAGTTGGAGCCCAAAGTGTTAAATATAAAACTTTTTTCAAAATTTTAAGATTTGTCCTATTGTCTCAGGTACTCAGCTATAAGTATGCGAAATTTCATGGCTTCAACCTTATTAGGGGCTGACTTAGAAAGAATTGTTTGAAATACACATGTGGGATCCCAAAGGGTTAAATTTAAGACTTTTTCAAACTTTTAGGATTTGTCGTTTCATGTGAAGTGTTCAGCTATAAGTACCCAAAATTTCAAGTTTCCAACATGTATAGTTTCTGAGAACGGGCTCTGTGACGGACAGACAGACAAAGGAGTGAGACGAATAGGGTTTCGTTAGATGAACAAAGCCCTAAAAAGAAAAAAAAAACTTAAAAGAGCGTAATTTAAATTAAATTGTGGCGACCTCCTTTGTGAAAGAATAATGGTTTTAAATTGGAATTTCGCCAAATTAGCGAGCTATCACCAAGTTTGCTTCATATATGAGAAATTATTTTTGTCGCCATTTGGCGATATTTCGCCAAGTTGGCCAACATTTGGCGCTACTGTTGTAACCCTGCATTTTTATTTTTCAACAATTGCTCATTTCAATGAGGCGGTCCTACCGGAATCGTGAGGGACACACAGAGACTTGGTTTTTATATAAACGAGTTGCAACCCGTCGAAATTCGACGTACTAAAATGTTTGAAAGGAACTGTCAGATCGAAATTATAATAAACCTACAAAAATAATTACAACAAAAAAATCATCTTACATTGGTTGTCTGACTCTTAAAACAAATAATATTTTAAACCCCAAATTACCAAAATATTATTTCTACAAACTTCAACTGCTTAAATTATTGAAAAATTAAACTGTATTAGATTACGTAATCAAGATGAGTAATTATGATGGAGTTATCGATGGAGCTCTTATGTTTGTTTTTACGGGGTGAAAAATCAGTAAAAAGGATTTCGCTTTGTCACATCATAAAATTTTCCCCCATAAAATCTAAACTGTACGTTATTTTCACATTCTCGTAATTTACATACGCACCACTCAAATTCACAATTTGAAAGTATTTTAACGCGCAAAAGAATAGATTATTAATGAATGCATTTCCAAAGTTAAAGTCACGTTTGTCCGATACAACTTTTCATGTGAACATTCGCACAAACCTTAAGTTCTAATCTTAGTACCCGCGAAAAAAAAATTCAGAAATTTGACTTTAGTTGTCATAGTATTCGCCATTCATATTATTGGTCAAATATTTAGTTTTATCAAAAAAAAAAAATGATCGATTTGTTTTAAATATATCATTTTTACTCAATGAATCATTTTGCCGAGCGCCTCAAACTCATTTATCAGCGTAATGTAAAAATATTAAAATGTAGCTGATTTATGAAGAAGAATGCGTGTTTCATTTAATGTCTGACATCATTTTCTGTTCAAAAATTATAAAAAAGTTACTTTTATTTGTAATGTGAAAATGGTATCAATAAGGATATAATGAATAAAAATAATAAACCATGAATATTTTCCCTTTACTTTCAATATAAATGGAGTACTTCAGTTGCCACAATTACAAAAGTTGTATTAAAAACTACAAAAAAATTAATATCTCTAAAACAAATTGAGATACAGCTTTCAAACAAATAGTATTTTAAAGAGAATTTTTTTCCTTATACGACGGTGTAAAAAGTTAAAATGTGTGATGCATAGAAGTTTAAAAATTTGCAGTAGAGAAAATGCAAAACCAAAATTTCATTTCAAATTTCAAAGTGTTGCCATTCGCAAAATGACGTATGCGTTACGCACAGATATGTTTGTCCTTTATAATATAGGCTAGGGGATCGAACCCGAGCTCCTCGGGTTACATAATACAGATGAAAACATTTTTTTTTTTTTTTTTTTTTTAACTCTAATTATTTTTTTACATGTAATATATACTTTAGATTGTCCACTAACATCAAAAAGAATTTTTATATGAAAAATATCAATTATGCAATCAAATAAAGTTTTGAAATTTATTAGAAGCGATACTTTCACATGTCACCGCATGCCAGGAGTTATTAACCCAAGATTTTGCGACTTACGTCAGTCTTTCCGATCATTTCGGTGCTTTAAGCGCGTGGTTCAATCACATGTCTGTTAAATTTGTTTCTTATTTATATTATTTTATTTCTTTTTCTAAAGAGGAGGTTTTAATTTTGTTATGGAATATTAGACGGAAACAAATGCTGAACTTTTTACATTGTTTTAAGGGCAAGCGGATTAACCTTTCGTAATCGATATACACGTGATAGAGATAAATTAAAAAATAATTTATGCTTGAAAATCTATATATATATTACGCTATCGTACGTGTCACAGAAATCGCGATTATTTGTTAATTGTTTAATGACAACTCCCAAATGAAACGCATCTCATTGGTTACTGTGTAATATTATTAAAAAGGGAATAACAATAAATAAATAAATAAGTTTAATTAATAACTATAGAACAAAATAATTTATAAACAATAAAAGTTAATTTTTTTTTTATTTTTTTAAATTTATAAACAATAAAATAAATAATTTTTTAATAAATAAACAACAACATCCGGGTTACCATATCAAGCAAAATATCGACACTTTGGTGCCAGTTAAATACCCCGGTGCGTATATGACATTGGTGTCAGAAAAAAGTCGCGCCAACGTAGTGCGTATATATGACACCTGTGCCGTCTTTTATTCATCTAATTTAAAATACAATAAATAAATAAATGAAGGAACTTTTCCGGTATAGGTACTTGACGAAATAGAGAAAAGGTCCATGGCGAGAAACGAAATTTTTTTCTGGCAACCGATTTAATCAAAATATTTTTTTTCAAATAAAACTACATAAAAGTTGCCGTGATTGCAAAGAGTTCGTACTTTTATGTTAGCTGAGCGCAATTCTCGCCTATAGCATTTTTTAACTCGCCAGCAGCATTTTTTATTTTTCGAGGGGTAAATTAAAACAATGCTTTATGTTGAAATTAAAGGGTTTATGGTGTTATTTATTCTTTTTTCTTTTCTTTTTCTTTTTTTAAAGAAATTTTTTTTTTTTTTTTTTTTTTTTTTTTTTTTTTTTTTTTTAATGAAAGTCATGAATTTTAAAGATTTCATTTTTAAATTAAAGTTATCCATTCTAAATAAAATGAGTGAAAGGATTATATTTTAATCTGAATTAACGAAATATGGAAAAAATGCAACGGGTACAATGTTTGGCGATTTATCACCTTTTCCCGACTAACATAAAAGTAGGGAGTTCTCGATTTCTCTATCAGAATCTTCCAATTTGGCGAAGGATTGAGCAAGTAAATTAAATTATGAATAAAAGTAACAGGATACAATGCCTAGCATACATTTAATGGAGACCAAACTGGTCACCACGGGCGGTTAGTTATTTTAAAAACCATAATAACTCAATCAATTAAGATATAATTTTCAAACAAATTGCATTTGAAAGTAGATTTTTTTTTATCTATTTGACGGTTTAAAAATTGAAAATGTACGATATTTAAAATTTAAAAAATCGCTGACCATAGCACGTATTTTAATTTCAATTTTTTTTCAGTTTTTATGAGAAAATGGCAACAAAAAGGTACAGAAATATAATATTTTCTTTCCTCCGTGATTATTTTCCCTTTACTTTCAACACTTTCAACCCTTCACGATTTTCAACAGAAATGGAGTTCTTCAGTTGCCACAATTACAAAAAATGTATTAAAAATTACAAAAAAATTAATATCTCAAAATTAAATTGAGATACAGCTTTCAAACAAATTGCATTTAAAAGAGCATTTTTTTTCTAATTGTTTGGATTTCGTTCAATTTTTTGCATTTAAAAGAGCATTTTTATACGACGGTGTAAAAATTTAAAATGTGCGATGTCTAGAAGTTTAAAAATTCGCAGTAAAGAAAATTGCAAAACCAAAATTTTATTTCAAATTTCAAAGTGTTGTCATTCGCAGAATTACGTATGCGTTACGCACAGATATGTTTGTCCTTTATAATATAGATAGATAGCAGTTACTAATAGCTTACTTATAACAAATACCTTCAAATAGTGAAACCTCAATGTTTGCTATTTTTTAATATGCATATTTTTTTACTTCGTTAATTTAAAGATAGTAATTAAAAAAACATATGTAACAGATTTTTGACATATTTTGCTTAATGAACATTTTGACAAGCTTCTGCATTTAACACTTCTGATTCTGCAAAATAGTCTATTGTTAAAAAACAGCCTCCTCTGACGACCAGTTTGGTCTCCCTTAAATGTATGCTAAGCATCGCAACATGTTACTTTTATTCATAATTTAACTTACTTGCTTAATCCTTCACCAAATTGGAAAATTCTGATAGAAAAATCATGAACTGTTTACGATCATCACAGCATTTCGTTTTTTTTTTCTTGTTATGTATTTCATCTTTCTTGATAAAAACCGCTTAGCTCACTAAAGCATTTATGTTTTATCACCATTTTCTTATCAGTTGCAATACGTTCACTAATGTGGAGATTTTAAATGTATTAAGTAATCTTCCGTAATTCCATCCAGTTGATGCAAATGATTTTTAGGTAGATTTTGTAAGAAATACTATCTATTACATTCTCCCCTATTTTAATTTCTAAAAAATCTTTGCAGATCTACGCCGATCATGACTCCTAGAACCCAAAACCACCTCCCAGTTCAAAACTTTATATATATATATCTATCTATATATGTATATTTATATACAGGGTGGGGCAAATAAAAGTGGCCCGGCCAGTGGATGCGATTGGACGTGAATGGTTGACGCGCACACCAAGTGTGCGCACACCACGTGTTCGAAACCGGTTCAGAACTTAGTGCGGTGTCAGTGTAAGTGTGATAAGTGCAAAGGTGGAGATCAGGGTGGCTAGTGGTCAGGGAAAAATAAGTCAAAAAAAGTGATAAACAGCAGTATATTTTTATGGAAAAATTCATGTTGATTATTTGATCGATTGAGAAGCCAATTTTCTTTAAAAAGTCAAATTTATTTTTCCCTGACCACTCGCCATACTGAAGATGGTACTCACAGTGGTATTCGTTGGGGAAAGTTACGTTAAAACAAATTTCTGGAAAGAGTGTGGTCGGTTGTTTGCTCCTAAATTTAATGGTGCCAAAGTGCCATGTAACGATTAGTCACAAAATGGCATCAAACAAAATCTGTTTTCAAGGCAAAGAACATTCCGAAATGTGTCCGAACACCAGAAAACGTGGATGCAGTTAACCAGAAAATGCTTCTCAGTCCTAACAAATGAACCCGACGCCTGTCGCAAGAGACCGGCATATCACGTCGATCATGCGGACGAATACTCCACCTGGACCTGAAAATGCATCCCTACAGAGTGTCTGTTGTTCATGCATTAAAACCAGCAAATGCTCCTCAGTGCATCGAGTGTTGTGATTGGCTGTTCAATGAGATAACAATGAATTGATTGGACATGGATCTTTTCTTTATTTTTGATGCAACCTGGTTTCACCCTAGTAGTTATGTCAACTCACAGAATAATAATTCGCATCACTTCTACCAAATACAACTGCATGTTCAGAAGGTTGGGGTTTGGTGTGCAGAGTCTGCACGGCGTATTATTGGTCCCACCTTCTTTCATCACACACTGAATTCGTAGCATTACATTTCCAACATGTTGAATCCATTTGTGGCAGCATTAACTGAGGATGAAAACACCTGAATTACTTCCAACAGGATGGAGCAACTGTCCATGTAGCTGACCGAACCATGGATAAAATTTACACAACCTTCACTCCTGACAGGGTTGTTAGCAGAGGTCAGTCTGGTCTCGGCACTAGCTGACCACCCAGGTCACCTGATCTGTCAGTGTGCGATTACTTTTTGTGGTAAACCCTCAAGTCTAAGGTGTATCGCAACATCCCTCATAGTCTTCAAGAATTGCAGCAGAACATTTCTGATGAGATTGCAGCAATTTCACAAGTCCAGCTTTGATCTGCCTTCCGCAACTTGCTGGCCAGGCCCCAAAAGTGCCAAGAGATGAATGGTGCTCATTTTCAACATCTGCTATAGGCTGGTTAGCGGACAAGTATGTTCTTCCCTTTGCTGTGTTTCTTTGAAACCTGGAACTCTATTCTCCGAGTCACTCTTATTTGCCGCACCCTGTATATATATATATATATATATATATATATATATATATATATATATATCACTTTTTATGGACACGATAACTTCCATAATTCTGCACAAATTCCTTCCAAACTGACACATAAAATCAAGAGACATAAAATCTCGATAAAGTTCGTTAATGGGCAAAATCGAATCAAAGGAGTGGAAAGAAGGAGGGGGTTTGTGAAAACCGAAAAAAACCCATAACTTCTTAATTATATTACATATTAAATCGGTTTAAAGATATTATTACTTCTAGGAAAAGGGACAAAACTTTATATATTATTACTGATAAAATTAAAAATGGGCTCAAGGGTCGAAAAAAATAAAGTTTTAGGGGGAAAAAATTCATAACTTCGTCAATTCTCAAGACATAAAATTTACTTAAATTTATTATAAATCCTCTTAATGCTATCTATATATTTTATATTGACAGGTTTTTGATAGAACCAACTCTTACCGCTAAACAAAATTTTAAAAAAAATGGGGGGTTGAAGAAGAAAAAAATTCATAACTTCATCAATTTACAAGATATCCAATTCTCTTAAACTTATTATGCATCTTCTTAATATTATCCACAACTTTCGTATTGACAATTTTTTGATACGACCAACTTTTACAGCAAAAATAAATTATACAGAAAAAGAGGTTGACGAAAAAATTATCGTATTAAGGACGTACTCAAATCCGAACTGCTTATTTCCTGACTCATTTTTAAATTCATTTTTTCTGTCAAACGCATCCAATTGACAGGTTCTCTTACTCATAAGCTATATAATGTGCCGTGTTGGTCGATATTTTAATAAATGCAGAATATATTTCAAAAATGCTGTCAAAGTGGGTATTTTGAACCGGATTTCCTGAAGGGATAGTGCCGGAAACGAAAAAATAATGTCATACTGAGAAAATAATTGTTTGTAAATCAAGTTCTAATTAATTGAAGGAAAAATAATTAAAAAAAAAACAGGTCGCTTATAATTCTCTTCAAAAAATCACGTCAGTAGATTTCATTTTTTAACTTTTAAAAATGAGTCTGAAAATGTGTCAGAAAATTTCGAGTTGTTGATCGTGAGAAAATATTTTTTTTTAATGCCGTCACATGATTCTGATAAAACCAGCTCTTACAGAAAAATGAAATTAAAAACTCGTCAAAAGCGGTCATATAAAATTGTTAAACTGGGTTTATCTGTAATTTTGATTTAGTTTCTGTTGGTGAATTTAGTACTTAACTTCGAAATCTTCCTCCGCCTGTAGGCCGAGCCGGCTGGGAGCCGGCTTTTTAGTTGTTAAAAGCATTTAATGATTTATCCACACTTACATTAACCCATATTATTGCTAATATCTTTTTGGGTACTTCTCCATAATCCCGTCGACCACTTCCTATGAGAAAAACTATCGAAAAACTCTTCGAAAAACCTTAACGACCTATAAAAAGCGGAAATCGTCAGTTGTACTTGATCTATTGTACGAATGCATCACCAAATTTTTTCATTTCTTGTTCTCTTAATATCACGACATCAGAGTTTAAGGACATTATTGTTATTTTAATAAAGGAAAAAATTAATAAATTTGTAAAACATCATTCAAAATACAGAAAAACGTCGAATTAACAATCACTTCATGACGTAATAAACAGAACTTACTTTGTGAATGATTGCATTCACGGTTTAGCATTTTTTATCGCTCACACCGAACGAATCTCTTGTGCGTGTTTACTTTGATGGATTCAGATATTGGACCGTCAACCTAATTTCAACTGAAGCTATCTCATATTTTATAAATATTTGATTGGAACGTATCTCTCAAGCATTTTTTAACGATCTTTCTAAAGCTGCTATCAGATTCACCAACTTTACGAGCAACTTTTGAGCCAACTCTTGATTTCAGCCTATTTTCTGCGAGAAATCGTCTCAACACCCAGTGTGATAGCAAATAGCAATATCCCCAACTTCTTTACCACAGCTCTAAAAAAAATCTCCGCAAGCCACGACTTTTCACACAACTTCCCACCTTTCAGCCAATCATAGATGGGCGGTTTTCAATAAATAAATAGGAACAACTGGTAACAATAGTATCGGTTTTTCTTCCAACTTTAGCAACGGCAATTGCAACCATTTTTTCAATTCCTACTATTAGTTCACACTCTACTTATATTTATTTATTTATTTATTTATTTATATATCTTGTTCAAATTTTCAAACGTTAATAAAATACTTATTATTCATCCTATAAAGTTGAAATAAATTTTTTAAAACTTCAAATATTAATACTTTCAAATATTAAATTTATTAATAATTAATTTAATTATTAAAAATTAATTTAATTATTAATTTTCAAATATTAAATTTTAATTAATTAATTTTAGTTTTAAATGGGAGACAAAATGGCGGCCATTGGTTATTGAAGCATTTAATGCATCTTCATATCTATAAAGGGGTTCACCATAGGGGGGAACCTGTTCTGTCGCCAAATACCGCCAAGTTTGTCGCTAGCTTGGCGATATATCGCCCAATTCGGCGACCAAAATGAGTCCACAAAAGTGACGCACACTTAGCGATATCACTAATATTTCGCCAAATTCCCATAGACTTCCATTGTAAATCTACTTGTTTATAGAAAATCAACAAATTGAGATATTTTAATGCATCAAAAACTAATATTAGCTTAAGGGATCGCATTAAATTTTTCTTTGAGGACCTAAGTAGGAATTGACTTTAAAAACAAAATTTTTATATTACTTGTTCCATTTATACGTGGAAAAGTTGCAGGAAACGTTTACTGAAAAGTTTGTCGCTCGAAACATTTGTGAGTCTGATATCAGCTTTAAAATGTATCTTTTATGCAATTTTATAAGCAAGAATAATATGTAGTTAAAATGGCCACTTGGTATACGAAAAGCGAAGTGGCCAGCCTGTAACTGTTTATTACAGCCACATGACTTAGATTATTATTATATTAATGGTTATCCGAATATTGCAAAAACATATATTTTCGCATTCTTATCTTAAATGAAAATTTGAGACAAACCGTGCCAATCTAAATAAAACAAGAAACATAATTTAGAAATGAAAATCTTAGTGATAGATTAGAAATCTAGTAGAACCATTTTAATTATTATATTTTGTATGAAAATCATAATTTTTCAGTACTGTTTTAGTAGCGTCGTAGCTTTTTCGTTGTAATCTATTAAATTACAATTTTTAACCATTTGGAAATGGTTATTGTTTTCGGTTGAGGATGTGGCCAAATGATGCTCGCATTTTATTCTTTTTTTAACGAAATTCAACGATGTTCTTTATTTTTAGAAGAATTTTTATTTGAATAGGTAATAGAAAGGCATAAAATCGTTAAAAATTGTTTGAATAGGTAATCGAAAGGCATAAAATCGTTAAAAATTGAAAAAGTTACAAAATGGGTGGGCGCAAATTATCAGATATGGAAAAATCCAAAGCCAAAGAGCGACGCCGAAATGAAAATCGTCTTGCAAAGCAAAAATCAAGGTCTTCAACTCATTATTTAGGCCATGAAAATCGAGGTCTTCAACTGATTATGTAGCCCATAAAAATCGATTACAGAATAAAAGACGAACGCTAAAAAGGAAACAATCTAATGTTTAATCGATTGATAATAAAAGGCCATGTCTCGAGGGGCTCCAATCCACTTACCACAGCGTTTTACAGTCGGTCGATTCTAACCGGGAAAAATTGAGCTCAACGTAGGTAATTTATCGCAATCTGTGGATGATTCGGTGGAAATGCTTTCGATTTGTAAACTGTTTTTCTTCTCGAAACGTGACTTGGAGAGTTTATTGATGAAGGTTTTGGTCGTCTGAAGTTTGATCTTTGCTATCTGATGTTGAAGAGGATGCGACGGAATTTGGTGGACGAAAAAAATTCCAAATGATCGTTGTAATCTATTAAATTGCAATATTTTTTATTTATTTTTTATTTTCATTTATTTATTTTTTTTTTTTTGTAGCCCATGGGTTAAGGGGACTGGTCACCCAGCTTCGGAATTCTCCTCCGTAATGTTAAGTCTACGGACTTTTGATGCATTCGTATATTTAAAATATCTTCTCGAGAAATTCATATTTTTAACATATTTCTTCTGCGTACTCTTCTTAAAGGATGTCTCTTTTTTCCCTAGTTTTCAAATTATTTCTAAAATCTATGCTGAATTTAATATTTTATGTGTTAAAAAAAGCGAGCGAACTGTAAGTAAGATTTTAACACTTCTAATAAAATTAAGTCTATACTTAAGAAATATTTTGAAAACTAAGAAAAAAAGAGACATCTTTTAGGAAGTGTACACAAAAAATAGAAGTTAAAAACATTAATTTCCCGAGGAGATATTTTAAATATACGAATGCGTCAAATGCCCATAAACTTTATATTAATTAGGGTAAATCGGAAGCTGAGTGACCAGCCCCTTTAATGTAGGTAAATGTTATATAGCCACGAAAGAAAGCGAACAATAACCTCTTCCAAGTTGCCTATGATTCCTAAAAGTATTCTTTATCTATAGAAATCTCAGAAACCGACATATTTTCAAGATTTAAATAAGCATAAAAAAACATTTTTTTTTTTTTTTTAATCTATCTGCCATTGATTTTCAGAAACTTTTCCGAGTAGTTTTTATAGTGTATTAATCAGTTTTCACAGCCCTCACTATAGGTTTTTCAGATGCTATCTATTCTCAAGTAAAATTTTCATGTTCATTAAACATGTTTCGCGGACAAACTAGGTAAATCAATAGTATTAACTGAGCATTAAAATTGATATTATTTTGTTACTCTTGCGCCGCCCAAGATGCTTAATTCAGAAAGGGTATATCCTAAAAATCAATATTCCGGTTCGCAAAAACTAATTAATCTATCTATCTATATTATAAAGGACAAACATATCTGTGCGTAACGCATACGTCATTTTGCGAATGGTTTGGTAATTTTAGATTAAAAATATTATTTATTTTTAGAGTTAGACAACCAATGTAAGATGAATTTATTTATTGTAATTATTTTTGTAGATTATTATAAATTCGATCCGACAGTTCCTTTCTAACATTTTAGTTCGTCGAATTTCGACGGGTTCCAACTCGTATATATAAAAGAAATTCTGATTTTTTTATTAATCAACGCGCAGTCTAAACCACTGAACCTAAAATTTTGAAAATCGGGGTAAAAATACTTCTTATGACATAGAGCACCGCTAAGAAAGGATTTCCTAAAATTCCACCTCTAAGGGGGGTAAAATAGAGAACGAACTTAAAAAAAATTCCTTAAAAATCTTATTTTATAGGTATTTTTCAACTGATAACATGTTTTAGTGTATTTTTGTATGCTGAATCGAATAGTACTAACTATATTCCTTTAACTTCATGAGATATTTCATATTTTTCTAATTTGGCAGTGTCTTTGGCGCCAAAATCTCGAAATATCTAACATTACAAGTGATAATTCATCCATATTCATTCATATTGTACATCCGTTACTATAGCAACGGACGAAATTGAAATTAAATCTTTTTGTTAATTCTTTTGGTTAAATAATTAAAACGGGTATATGAGTTTGAAAGAAATAAATAAATGCAAACGCCTTGAAAAAAAGAAAAATATATACTGATTTTATTTAAAATACAGGGAAGTGATCCACTAAAAAATTAACATCATAAAACGAAAACATTTCAAAATGAAAGCAATATTTTTACGACTTAAAAAAATGTTTGGTACTTATATCTGGGCCATATCAGACACAAGACAATTACACTAATTACAGCGAACCGTATTTTTTGACCATTTGATAGTTTATTTATTATAGTTTTAAATTTATTTTATGATTATAGTTTTTTTTATTATTATAGTTTATAGTATGTAGTTTTATGTTATATATTTTATTTATTTATTATATAGTTTTTATTTATATACTTTAAACATTTTGCCTTTTTTAACAAGGTTATCTATTTAAGAATGTTAAATTACCGTTTTGAACATAGTTGAATAAAGATAAACAAGATTGGCAATTGTCAATCATTTTTGGCGATAATCTCATCGTCCGGATAGTATGAAAGTGCCCCTTTTTCAATGGAAGAAACTGGAACTGAAATAATACATCGCGAATCATCGTTTGCTTTTGCAAAAGGAGAAAAATGGGTAATTTTATGTCAGCTGTGTAAATCTCGCCATTAGCATTTTTAAAGTTGCCAGTAGCAGTAGTTAAATTTCGCGTGTGTAAATTAAAACAGTTCTTTGTTTTAAGTTATGGCATTATTTCCTATTACTGTTTTACTTTTCAGTTTTAGGTAGATTTCGTAAGAAATACTACCTATTGCAGTCGTTACCATGGTGCGACTTTTGAAAAATTCCTTCATAACTTTTCATTATAGGACCCCAGGAACCCAAAACCACCCCCACCTAAAAAGTTTATATATATATATATATATATATATATATATATATATATATATGTGTGTGTGTGTGTGTGTGTGTGTGTGTGTGTGTGTGTGTATGTACTAAATTTTGTCCGCACGATAAAAGTCGCAATTATGCACGGATTGTCTTCAAACTCGCCAACAACTTTGAGGTGGCTAATATCTCGGCTGGGATTGAAAATGGGTAAAATCGGACCAAGGGAATGGAAATGGGGAGGGTTCAAATATTTGAATACCATCTTAACATGATTCCGATAAAATCAGCTCTTACACAACAATAACAGAAAAAAATAAATATTTTTCGTTATTGCAGTTGCCAACAATTAAAAAAAAAGCAATAAAATTCTCACCACAACAATTGCTTTTCTTTTGCGAGAATTTCACGTGAAAAATTAAATAAAATAAATAGTTTGACGAATTGAAAACAAATTGAATATTACGTCATAAGTTTCCTAGAGCAAGATTTCCGCATGAAAACTCAAAATGAAATAAATAGTTTGACGAATTAAAAAACAACAACAAAATATTGCGTCATATTGGAAATAAAATGGACCTCAGCAGGTGAATATGTAACGTCATGTGAGTTTGAAAAAACGTATTAAAACATGATAAAAACCCGACTATGGAAATATTAACTTATTTATCACTTTGAGGTTCTCTGAATTTGCTTTAGCTATTTTTTAAACCTATTCCATATGCATGCGTGTGTGTATTCGTGTATATTAGAATTTTTACAAAATGTTTAGCTCCCTAGAGCTCATTCTTAGTGGAGGAACTGGGTTTATCTCTAATCTTGATTTAAATTTTGTTGGTTAATTTAGTACTTAACTTCGAAATCTACCTATCGCCTGTAGGACCGAGCCGGCAGGGATTTTTTTCAATGAAATTAGTGTGAGGCATCTATTTTAAATGTATGTAATTTAAATGAAATGAGTGAAACGTTTATATTTTAAATGAAAATAATAAAACAAGAATAATGTATAGAAACAATATTTGTTGGTTTATTACTTGCAAACGGCTAACATAAAAATATCACAAAAGCCATATATTCACCTTATTTTGAATACTTATTCATCGGATACCTGGTTAATCTTCCGTAATCTGATACTTCGCCAATCGGCGTATTAGCTGCAATGTTGAAAGCATCGTTTACTTATGAAGGGAAAACATCACGATGAATTCCATGACAGAAAATCGTATCATCATCTATTATATAATGAAAACAGAAATTTGCATTTCATTCCGATTGTTTATAATATTTTGATTGGATATGCCACTATTAGTTAAGTAATGGTTTTGGAACGGATTTTGTGTATACACAGTGTTCTACGTTACTTAGTTATAGAGATAAAGGAAAAAGTTTAAAAATTAAGGGAACATTGTTATTAAAGGTTAGCCTTTTAAAAAATTCTATTGAACAGATTTTGATCCAAGTGGCACTGTTACATAACTTTTCAGGAATGGTTTTAGTATATAACATTGCATTATATGTTGCTTAGTTATTGAGCTATTGGGAAAGTTATAGACAAGGGTGAACGCAATTATGAAAGATCATCTACTGTAATTATAAAAAATGCACGTTTGTCTTTCCTTTCACCCGTTTATAATTTGAGTTTTGATGGATGCATTTTGTTGGGACTTAACACTGTTAAAAAAATTTTTTTTGTGTGTATGATTGGTACTTTTTGCATGGATGGTATTTCTCTGTAGCGAAGTTTTCTTCTGAGTTATTGTCTTTTCTGAAGCACAAACTTGGCAACAAATCAGATTGCAGAAAATCACATTACAAGAGAAAGTTCCAAAACTAGGTGAACCCGATTGTGAAAGATTTAACTTTTATTTAAAGTTCTACTGAAAGTATTTTAATTGGAGTTGCACAGTTAGGCAATATTTCAAGGATTGTTTCAATATTTAACATATCATTCTACATTTTTAGTTATGGAGAGGAAAGTTCTCTGTGTTGTAGTTGTAAAAAAAGTAGGATAAAATCTACAGGCAGAGTACTGAAGTATATACTAAAGAGTATATATGTATAGCTATGGAGGGTGTGTAGAGTTTCTAAAAAAAATCGAGAACGTCTACGGCGTATAGCCTACGTTACTTTCCTAAAAGTAACGTCCTGAAATATACGTCCTGAAATAAACGATCCTGAAAGTAATCCCGCGTTAACGCGAATACGAAAGATATATTTAACTATCTACTCCACATATAAAATACAAAGAGCAATTTATGTCCGACCACTTTTAACTTTAGTACTTTTGAATGGATTTTGCGAAAACTTGCATTGTTAGTTAAATAAATTTTCTAGAAAATGTTTCGATATAACACATATCATTCTACGTTGCTTAATTATAGAATTATGTGCGAAAGTTCTTTAATCAGTGAACCCTATTTTGAAATATTAGCTTTTTTAAAAAGGTTCTACTGGGTTGAGTTCGATGGAATTAGCACTTGTTGTTAGATAATTTTCGGGAAACATTTCAGAATATAACACATATTGTTCTACATTGCTTTGCTATAGAATTATAGGTGAATTTTCTATAATCTGGTTAACACAATTATGAAAAATGAATCTTATTAGAAGGTTCCACTGAACGGATTTTGATGAAATTTGTATTTTTTTAATTTTCAGGGATGATTTTAATATGCTACACATTGTTCTTCCATTCTTTTTCATATTCAATTAAAAATAATCAACGAAAAGATTTGCTACATAACAGTCTATATTTTGTCTCAGATATTAGAAGATATAAAAGAGTAATGGCGTTCATATGGTTTTCAGCAATGCGGAAGATCATTGGAGATAAATGTATATATTGATATAAAACACAAGGTCGAATACATCGATATATTTCATTGGATTAAGTTACGTTTGGAGAAACCGACCAGCGTAAAGGGCGAAGGCTGCTAGTATATATATGAAAGAAAGTCAGGATTTTGTATTAATCAACGCGCAGCCAAAACTACTGAACCTAAAATCTTGAAATTTGGGCTAAAAATACTTCTTATGGTATTGAGTGCCGCTAAGAAAGGATTTTCTAAAACTCCACCCCTAAGGGAGGTAAAAAATAGAACAAACTTTTAAAAAATTCCTTACAAATCTGATTTTATAGTTATTTTTCAACTGATAACATATTTTAGTGTATTTTTGTATGCTGAATCGAATGGTACTAACCAAATTTTTTTAAGTCCAATAGTTCATGAGATATTTTATATTTTTCTAATTTGGCTCTATCTTTGGCACCAAAACCTCAAATTTTCAAGTGATAATTTCTAAAAACTCATTCTCTTCAATCTGTTACTATTAGCAAGGGGAGAATTCAAATTGAATAATTTTTTAATCAATTCTTTTGGTTAAATAATTAAAACAACTATTTCAGTTAGGAAAAAAATTACAAATGCCTCAAAATTTAAAACTATATTAAAAAATAAAAATAAATCTGTGGTACTTTTCCGTTCTATCAATACCATGCCAAAATGTATGGTATCGCGCTATTTATTCCAACTCTAACCGTGAAAACGATTTTTATTGCAAACCATGCTATTTTCTATATATTGAGTGTGAATATTTTCTATGAGAATTATTCCATTGTAATCTCGCATAACTTTTTGATTTGTTATTTTTTTTCATAGAAATTATTAATTATTAAATATAACTTACATTTATTAATGATAAGGACATAGATTTTGCCATTTGGCAGTTATCTGATGATGAGGAAGCTGGAGGAAAGAGATAGATGGAGGTGCAATATGCCGTAAAAACGGTTTGCAATATGATGCGCGTTATCGCTCAAACTTAAATGCTCTCAGGGCCGAAACTAGCCTTTTTGGCGCTTGGGGCAAACATAGATTTTGGCGCCCTCCCCCCTACCCTCCCCCACAAAGTAAATTTACAAAAAGAATTTTACTAAGTATCTAATAGACAACTTATTTTTAAATTTAAAATACATAAAACTGAAATACGTAATCAGCTTTGTCAAACATTGATCCATTAAAACCTTGAAAAAGGAATGAAAAGTAACCGAATTGTATTTTAATCTTTTTAAACATTTCTTTTTTCCTTTTTTGCATAGTCTAAATGAGATTGATATCTTTAAAAATAAAAGGTTTTACTAAGAATTTTACTTCGTGCATTCCCCTTCCTGTTTGTTTTTATTGTCCGGGCAGTCATCGCCTATTGCAAGACGAAACAAAAAAGAAAGAAAGGAAGCTCAACGCTAATCAGCGGAAAAAAACAAACAGCTTTCATGGAATTTTTTTATCTAGAAGAAAAATCAGACTGAGGGGTCGCTTCGCGTTTGGTAGTTATCCCTAGTGGACAATGAGGTGTCCCACAATAGAGACTGACCTTGAAAAACGGTAATGATTCTCCTCACAGGAAGTGATTTAAAAGATAAAAGGCAAGCGCATAGGCATGATACTTTGCAATTTGTATTGTAAATGAATCTTTTTATCTATTTGTAAAGTTTAATGCATTTGGTTCAGTTTTCCTTTTAAATTTTCCGGCTGCGAGACATTTTTATACAAATTTCAAATATATATATACATTCTTGTGTCAAACGAAATCTTCATTTTGGCGCCCCCTTCACCTTCTGCTAAAAATAAAAGAAGCACCTAAAACAGGGTCCGAATTCTTTGACACCACCCGTGCATTTTTTTCTCTAAATGAAAGTGATCTGCTTATTTTTAAGCATTCTAAAGCAGCATTCCATTGCATTATGAATTAGAAACTGTACTATTAAAAGTTTTCTTCTTTTTTTTCGTGAAATAACGTGCTTGTGTTTGGGCCGACTGTAGCTGATTTTAGGGATACTTTTTTGGCGTCACCCCCAGCCACCTTACTGCATCTTCATCTATCTCTTTCCTCCATGGGAAGCTACAAAAAAGTTATTTCGGAAGTTAGGAATTATACATATAAAAATGTTTTGTTCAAATAAACATAAATGCCTTCATTCAAAGAATGAAATGTTTACTGCAATGTGAATGTGTATTACGTACGCTACGCTGCAGTACTCAAAGACATTTACAATTTCAAGACTGCAGTCTAAATCTATATTTATCTACCAAGTGAGCCAAAAGTTATTTAAAACTTCAAAAATTCATAAAACAGGAAGGAATTATGATAAAAGAGTGCGGTTTGCAAGAAAGGACTTACAAGGTAGTCGGATTTTTTTCAGCAGAAAAAAAAAAAAAAAAAAAAAAAAAAAAATGTTAAAGAATTACATGTAGAGGGTGCTGACGACCCGAAACACAACGAATAGGACAACAATATGCTCAATTCATTTGTTCTTGAAATAACAAATGTTCAACATGACATCCTGAATATTCTACGATACAACCAGTTTGTGTCGTAGTACCTGTTCATTATGTTTCTGGTCGACAGCGCACTCTACATGTAATTTTTTAATTAAAATTTCTTTTTGCTGCTAAAAAATCCGACTACCTTGTGAGCCCTTTCTTACAAACCGCACTTCTTTATCATAATTTCTTCCTTTTTTATGAGTTTTTAAAGTTTCAACGAAATTTTCGCTCACCCGGTATATATATATATATATATATATAATACATATATAAAAATATATATTATATATATATATATATATATAATACATATATAAAAATATATATATATATATATATATAATATATATATAAGTCTTTAGTGTGTGGGTAAATACAGACTTTTCTCCATGAGCACTTACTGCCACCCACACGCGGTTCTAATGGTTAGATAGCCCTTGGTCTCCTGCTGTTAGTAAGGCAGTTTGGTCGCGGTGTGTGGAAGTGGGGGATAACAGGGACACTTAAAAGAATTTCATTACATTACGGCCTATGGGGAGAAATCGTTTGAGATAGTTTTTAATTTTTATCTCCATATATAAAAGACCCAGCCCAAACTACTGAACCTAGAAGCATGAAAATTGGGGTGGAAAGAGCACTAAGGAAGGATTTTTGAAAATTCCTCCCTAAAGGTGTTAAAAAGCGGTGGAGTCGAAAATTTTAGAGCATGTGGCCGTATCTCAGCTGCCGTTTTAAACAAATAATTAAGCACGTAGTTCAGCAATTTTAGACATTCCCCCCAAAAGGAGGTTAAAAGAGGGGTGTCGAAAATTTTAGAACATTTGCCATATCTCACCAACCGTTTGAGGTAGGAGCGCGAAATTCCAGAAAATAAATCTACTAAAAATTAATTAAACATGTGCTTCAGCGTTTTTAGAAATTCACCCTTAAAAGGGTTAAAGGGGGTATTGAAACCGTTAGAACATTTGGGCATATCTCAGCAGCCGTTTTAGGTAGAAGCGTGAAATTCCAGAAAATAAATCTACTAAAAAATAATTGGAAACATGTTTCAGCGATTTTACAAATTCCAAACATTAAGGGGTTTAAAAGGTGGGGGTTGAAAACTTTAGAACATTTGGCATATCTTAGATATCATTTTAGATAGAAGCATGAAATTCAAGATAACAAACATACTAAAAAAGTAGGTAAACACATTTCATCTTTGCTAGATGTATTTCTTTTGATTCAAGCTTCTTTTAGAGAAACCGACCAGCTAAGTCCGCTAGTACACTATAAAAACCACTGGGAAATGTCTTCGAAAATCGGTGGTAGCAAATGAAAATTTGTTTTTATAAATACTAATTTAAATTTCGAAAATAAATTTCTTGCTGGGGTTTCTAATAATAAAAAATTCGTAATCATGTGAAACTAGCAGGAAGTTATTACTTACTTTCGTTCTTTGTTATACAATATTTTAATACATTGGTGAGGTAGTGTGTTTTGCACCCAAGAGAACTTTAAATTCTGAAATATTGACATTTTATATCACTAGATGGACTGTACACTTACATATGTTTGTGCAATTACAGTACTTTTTCAGTTGTTTTTATACAAGTAAATAATGCAAAATTAACAGGAAATTTTCTTATTTTAATTCGCTAGATTTTGTGGAGTGCACAAGAAATCAAATTTTGGGGTTACATACACTCCACCTCACCACTTACGTTATAAAAAATCTCCTCACTACTTAAAGGTTACGTGGTTACACCACCTTGGCGTTAGGAAATATAGGTATAAAATTAACATTTTTTTTTTTTTTTTTTTTTTTTTTTTTTACGCAACTATTAGATATACATAATAATTTTTATTTAGCACATATACATAGAATTTTTATGAATAATTAAAAAAGTCTATTTTTTTTTTCTTTTATAACGAAGATATGAGCCGACAAGTAGGACCGACCCTCTTTTGAAAATCCTTGCTGATAGTATTAATATTTTTCTCTGCGAGGCATCTAAAAATAATAATAATATTTTTTCTTATTTAGAAAGGTAATAGCTAAGATGTAGCGTAGGGGGGAATTTTTAATTCTTTTGTAGAAATGACACCTGTTTTTTAAAAGAAACTTTTATATTTATCAAAATTATGAGTTTTCAAAATTTGTAGAAATTGACCGCGGTATCCAATCAAAAAAATACCATGCTACATCTTTAATATTATTATAAAGAATATGCGGTTTCATCGAAATCGGTTTAGAAGAGATATCTTGTACACCAGTTTGAAAAAAATAGTTTCGAAAAAAATGCAAAAGAAAAAATAGCACCGCGTCAGCCAAACAAATTATTATTTTTAATAATCTTCTATCTGAGATTCCTACACCACCAGTGATGCGGCAATGTCCTCCGGGTCCTTTTAAGCCACTTTTTTCAGTTTCCTGGCGTCTTTAGTTTCTTGTTGTATTCTCATGTTGGCTATAGTTAATCGCTGAGAATCCAAATTATCGGATAATCGCAGCGCTATAACTTCGGAAATAATTTGAATTTTGAAATGTTTAAACGCTTTAAATATTCCTAAAAGTATAACCAATTCATATAGTAAAAAAAAAAAAATCGATTTTTTGAAAATCTCAAGATAATGTAACCCTTTAAAAACATTCGTCTTTTTTTATTGTGTATATTTGTCAAAATTAAGGGTGTATTCGAAAAAATATTTTTCCACCCTCAACAGCTCGAAATTTTCTGAGACATTTTCAGGCTCATTTTTAAAAGTAAAAACATGAAAGTTGCTGGGGTGATTTCTGAAGACATGTTTAACATGCCGTGTGATTTCATTTTCAGCTCAATTAATTAGAATTTGATTTTCAAACAATTATTTTCTCAGTATGACCATTTTTTTCATTCCCAGATCGCCCGATTCGGAGAATTCGGTAAAAAATGCCAACTTTGATAGCGTTTTTTACAGTATTTTCTGCATTTATCAAAAAATTAAGAAGCACCGCACATTATATAGTTTCTAAATAAGAGCATTTCCAAGTTTGATGCGTGTGAGAGCAAAAATGAATTTTAAAATGAATCAGAAAATAAGCAGTTTGGATCGGAATACACCCTTAAGCTGCAATCTTAACTTTGTTTTTAAATGAATGTAAAATATATCAATGCACTTAGAAATAGACATTATCACAGAACTAGGGCAGACCCTGTGCATAAAAACATTTTTATTTGCCATGATTGCGGAAAATATTTAAATTAATTTTGACCAATACTGTATTTTTTTTTTTTTTTTTTTTTTTTGCTTTTATTCCGTTTTTTCCAGATTTTTAAGATTAAACTGACTGTATTTCATACAGTAATAACTGTTTATAAATGATTCTCGTCTTAAATGGGAAAGTTAATGATTTCGGCTAAAGAATATATATGATTGGAACAAATTTGTATCTGTTAAGATGGTAACTTTTTAAAAGTTTCTTCTCGCCGTTTTGCAATTTCGAACAGGTTTAATAGTATCAAAATAAACTTTTTTTTTAAATTGGAGTTTTCGAAATGTAATAAATTAATAGTTATTTAATGATCACGAAACTCTACTCTGCAACTTACATATACATTCACACATTTAATCATTAAAGTGATCATGCCAAAATTATTAACAATTAATGACACACATATGTTTGAATAAGCTAGAAATTGTACGTCAAATGTGGCAAATGGGGTGCGATCGTACTATAACCAGTTTTATAAATATTCATATCTTGGTGCAATGACTGTTGTACTCATATGAAAAAATGCATGAACAAAAAATTTATTATGATTATATATATTAAATTCCGTAATACGTAAATAATAGGACTCCGTCTTAAATAGGACGTAATAACCATGGCAACTTAGAATCATTACCTATCATGTGATATCATTGAATTTCTTACTTATGATTGTATTTAATAGAATGCAGAAAACTTTTATTAATATATTTTTAAGTTTTGATTCGATCTTCATAAAATTTGAAATGACTAGACAAAATTCTGCAACGATTATATATATTAAATTTCAAACCCTTCGGTTACGTAGTTTGTTTACGTCGTTGCGCTGTTGTATTCGGAGAGACAGACAGACAGATGGACGTACCAGATGATGACTATAAGTGCTACGTATTTATATAATTACGAACGCACCTGAAAACGATTAAAATACGAAAACAGAAACATTTAATGATAAACCCAAACGAGAAATATATATATATATATATTGTTTTCAGCTTTAATGTATTTTTTAAAAAAACTCATTAAAAAATTCGTTGTATTCAGTATCGTATAATACTCTTAGCTTCATTTTTCTTGCGTTAAAGCATGTTTTATGTTTAAGAAGCGATTACATTTATTATATGTTTATTTTGTAGTTTATGAAAGAATTTCTATTGTGTAAATATACAAAGACTAAAAAGTAGCTAATACGTATTTATCTTTTATCATAAAAGCCAAACAAAGACCATCACTTCCAGAGTTCAAACTCAATATTTTAAGAAGAGAATGAGCATGAAATATGCGAATTTCGGTTTTATAGGTCACTAAATTACTCCCAACGTCACATGCATATTGTCTTTTCGCATATAACGTTTAAAAATGGACATTATAAAAGCCTCAGATGTATAAATTATCGCTCAGTACCCTGCGTCTTTAAAGGTACCTTTAAAAAGACATTATGCGTTTGAAGCAGTGCCAAAAGATTAACGGGGGACATTCTCCATTCTCCTGCATAACAATAAAGCTACTAAATAGAATGGACCACTGGAGTGAGTTTAACTATTGTACAAAGTTTAAATTATCTTTTCGAAAACACAAAAGAAAAGTACGATATTGCATTTTTTTTTTTTTTTTTTTTAGGAGTAAAAGTAAAGCTTCTGAAATTCAAAGAAATTTTAAAGTTATTGCGCGTGAACTTCAGAGTATTTATTTGTTTTTGGTGCTCTGTAAATATATGTATTGGAACTAGGACAACCATAAAAACGACAAAAATTCCAATAAATGCTTTAATTAATAGTGCATTTATTTTTTACTTTTTTTTGTAAAAATAGATTTAAAAAAAAGATAAATCTCTCTACTAGCAAACCAGCAGATACCAATATTGTTCTAATATTGCATTTATCGGAAATATTTTCAATGAAATTCAATATTTATTTATTTATTTATTTATTTTTACATTGCAGTGAAATGTTACAGAAATATTGGCTTTGTGTTTAAAATTGTAGTAATGGAAGGGGGAATTTTTCTAGTCAATATTAGTATTATATCTTCGAAATGTAAACACCGTAATGTTGAAGCATTTTTTATACAAATAAAGACAGTGACAGGGCCAAAATATAGACAATATTAACCAATTTGTTTGAAAATTATATCTGAAAACTCTGAATTTTCATAGATTGTACAATAATTTTTAATCGTGGACATTTTTAAATCGCGGTACTACCCAATTACAGAAAACTTTTGCACTTTAAAGCAATGTGAATAATTCAGCGTTTGTTTGTTTTTGTGTAATATTCAATAACTGAGACGCCAAACGAAATTAAGCATCAGAAATAAATAAAACACGAATTTAGAAGATAAACGTTTAAAAACTGAAATAATCAGAACCACAAAGGCCGCATTACATAGTGAAATGGTTCATGACTGACTGCTGGCATGCGGTTAATACGAAAATATAGAAATTGCTTTTTGTTCTAGTTGTTGGCCAATGTAAATGAAAAACACTTATTAGAGTTTTTTATTAAAACTAATTTAAACTTTTTTTTTTTTTTTACACCAGGAAATATGCCAGGCAACTTTATTACTCTCGCTGCGCAACCCGAGACTTCCTCGGGACACGTAAAAGTAACAAAATTCACGCAACCCGAGATTCCCTCGGGGATTATTTTTTTTCCACTGGCGACTATTAGTCCCCGGGACGGTATGCTATTTCTTTCTCCCAGCTTATTTTGTCTCCAAAAAATAACGTTAGCTTACAGAAAGCAGCAATAAACAAAGCAGATGTATCATTGTGCGATTAAATGCTCTACAGCAATTTTTTTAATTTCTAAGCATCGCACATTTAAAATTTTTATACCGTCGTATTGGAAAAAAAAAGTACTTTTAAATGCAATTTGTTTGAAAACTGTATCTCCATTTATTTTTGAAATATTAATTTTTTTGTAGTTTTTAGCATCATTTGTTTAATTTTGGCAACTCAAGTACACCATTTATATAGAAAATAAAAGGAAAATAGTTGAAAAATAGCAATTATATCTTTTTGTTGCCATTTTCTCATAACAACCGAAAGAAAATGTAATTAAAATACGTGCTATTTTTGGAAAAATATAAAAGAATAATTTCGTTAAAACATGAAGCTATTATAAATTATATTTAATTTTAAGTATCTGTAGACGCTTTTAATGTGACCTCAGTCATGACGTTTTGGTTGGAAACTGACTCCAAACAAACGGTTGCTATGCGTCATTTCTTTTTAAATATAAATTGTGGAAAATTTTACCAGTACATATCAATTATTAAAACACTTAGATATGAGATATAGATATAAGAGATAGCTGCAACACACAAACAAAATAGCAACCGTTTGCTTGGAGTCAGTTTCCAACCAAAACGTCACGACTGAAATCGTCTATATTAATGTTACAAATAAATGAATGCCTATGAATTATTAGATAGCCCTTTTTTGTGGAGTTTCTTTAATGATGGCATCTCTTTGCTGCATTTGTGTATTATTTTGCGATAGTGACATTCTTATGCATGCTTTACTGTAGATGTTTAAGAGTGGATCGTTAATGTGAAATTCTTAAGCGGATGCGAATGACGTCATTTTAGATAAAATAAAAGTGTGTGCTTTAAGTCTTAAAATTGAAATAAGTTTAGTACTATTTATATATACATATATATATATATATATATATATATATTTGTTTTTTCATCGGGGGCGACACTAAATTTGGAAAAAGCAGAATTCCTGTTTTCTAGCTTTTTAATTCAACTCGGACCACTTTATAAATACAAAAAATTCCATATAGACTTTAACAACATCTACAAGAGAAATATACTGCAAAATTGATTTTCCTAGAATAGTGGTGCGAGAATATAAAAAAGAATTTCGAGTGACAGCCCTGATTTAGCCTGACTTAAATGTAATGTACGCATTTTTTTTAACCTATTTTGATTTTAAAAAAATTCGCAGCAAGAGGGTTAAACCGAGTAACCTGCGTTGGATTGTTTAGTTTTTCTAACGTGTAAACCTGCAGATCAGGATCCCCGATACCAGCTCTGGAATTCACTCGTTTTTAATGCATTTTATTTCCTATCTGAAACTTTCAAACCTCACTTCCATTCATATTACAGTAATTAAGTAATTTCATAAGGTTTAACTATTCCGAAGGCTTAATTGAATGCTAATTATGTATGGAAATAGAATAACATGACCCGGTTACTCCACGACTTTTTAATTTCTATGAAAAGATTTTATTATGTAGAGAGAGCTTTGCCCTGCTGAGTTCTCCATTTTTCCATTTTTTTTTTTTTTTTATGATCATAACTCTATCGAATTAAGTATTTTAAATCTTCTATCTAAAATGCAGACAACCCTCGACTTACGCATTATGCGACTTATTATTCGCAGCTAACGTAATAAATCTGGAAAATAACATTTATGAACACAACTAGCGCGTTTGATATGCATTTGCATACTTTTGATAATTATTTTATAAATAAAATATGCAGATAATAACCATAACCATGATATAGTTTTATATATTAGTGAGAGTTACATTTTTATTGGGATATACAATCAAACCTTTAACAAAGAAACTCAAATCTAATTAAAATGAGACAAAATATCTGGGGTTCGACCGTAAGAATTATGTTAGCTGAATTCAATCCAAAACGAAAGCAAATTTCAAAGTTTCGATGAAGAGGGACGAGTGCATTTTTTCTTCTAGCTTCACCTGTTCATTTGATGTAGATTGAAAATTGTTTAAATCAATTGATCATTGCTAAATTTATAAATACCGCATTCCATAAGAGTTTTTTATTTGAAAAGTGTTCTTTCAGTTTGTTTTTATATTATTTGATACTTTTATACTTTATAACCGAGCAAATACTGCTGCATGATGTTTTATTTTTAAAATAATACTATCTAAATAATATATTTATATTATATGCATAAATAAGGTACTTTACTAAATTCTAAGTCGTTAAAAATTATCGTCGTTTTTGTCGTTAATATCTATCTATATTATAAAGGACAAACATATCTGTCCGTAAACCATACGCCATTTTGCGAATGGCAACACTTTGAAATTTGAAATAAAATTTTGGTTTTGTAATTTTCTCTACTGCAAATTTTTATACTTCTAAACATCACATATTTTAAATTTTTACACCGCCGTATAACGAAAAAAATGCTCTTTAAATGCAATTTGTTTGAAAGCTGTATCTCATTTTAATTTTAAGATATTAATTTTTTTGTAGTTTTTATTACTTTTTTTGTAATCGTGGCAGCTAAAGTACTCCATTTCTGTTGAAACTAAAGGGGGGGAAATGAAAATAGTAGATTTCTGTATCTTTTTGTTGCCATTTTCTCATAAAAACCGAAAAAAAATTACAATTAAAATACGTGCTATGTCAAGAATATCGTCTGTTATAAACCCAGTGAGTTTTGGCTTTATTTCGTTGTTATTTACCAATTAAATGATTTTGCGTGCCGGCTCCCTTGCGAAATATTAATAAACAATTTGCACATAAAAAAAAGTTCAGAATTTCTCTCCCGCTAATTTTCTACAACGAAATTAAAGCTTCATCAATAAATAAGTAAAAGAATAATATATAAAAATGCACAAATTTAACATATATGTAGTCGAAAAATTTAAATTTATAGAGCCGAATTGGGAAAATTATGTGCTTTTAAATGTAACATTTATGAAATAGAGTTGCTAGGCAACTGTTAAAGTGAAAGAGAAAAAATAATCTATATATTGAAAACACAAGATAGTTTTTTTTAGACATCTTCCTTGAACTTTCTACTGTACCGATTTTGCTAATAATCCTTTTTAGGTAAATTTCGTAAGAAATACTACCTATTGCAGTCGTTACCATGGTGCGACTTTTGAAAAATTCCTTCATAACTTTTCATTATAGGACCCCAGGAACCCAAAACCACCCCCACCTAAAAAGTTTATATATATATATATATATATATGTATGTACTAAATTTTGTCCGCACGATAAAAGTCGCAATTATGCACGGATTGTCTTCAAACTCGCCAACAACTTTGAGGTGGCTAATATCTCGGCGGGGATTGAAAATGGGCAAAATCGGTCCAAGGGAATGGAAATGGGGAAGGTTCAAAATTTTGAATACCGTCTTAACATGATTCTGATAAAACCAGCACTTACACAACAATGACAGGAAAAAAAATATTTTCATTATAGCAGTTGCCAACAATTAAAAAAAAACAATAAAATTCTCACCACAACAATTGCTTTTCTACTGCAAGATTTTTCACGTGAAAAAATAAATTAAATAAATAGTTTGACGAATTGAAAACAAATTGAATATTACGTCATAAGTTTTCTAGAGCAAGATTTCAGAATGAAAACTCAAAATAAAAAAAAAAAGTTTGACGGATTAAAATATATATATATATTACGTCATATTGGAAATATAATGTGCCTCAGCAGGTGAATATGTAACGTCATGTCAGTTTGAAGTAACGTATTAAAACATTATAAAAACCCGACTATGGAAATATTAACATATTTTAACACTTTGAGGTTTTCTGAATTTGTTTTAGCCATTTTTAAACCTATTTCATATACATGCGTGTGTGTATTCATGTACATTACAATTTTCACAAAATGTTTAGCTCCCTAGAGTTCATTCTTAGTGAAGGAACTGGGTTTATCTCTAATGTTGATTTAAGTTTTGTTGGTGAATTTAGTACTAAACTTCGAAATCTACCTCCGCCTGTAGGCCTGAGCCGGCAGGGATTTTTTTTAAATGAAAGCTGTTCATTTGTAGATGTCCTCGCACTAGCTATTTTTCTAAATATTTTCACTTTTATATTTTTAATTTAATTTGAAAAGATTTTTTGAAATTTCATCAAAATGGTAGCAATCGTATTATTTCCACTGTTGCAGAAAAAAAGAAATATTGGGTTTTATTTATCCTTATTGATACCATTTACTCATTACAATTAAAAATAACTTGATTTTAAGTCTGAACAGAAAATGACGTCACTATTTAAAAAACATTTACGCTCATAAAGCTAATGTTACAATATATTTTCATTCGGCTGATACCGAATTTGAGACACTTGGCGTAATGCTTCAGTAAGTGCCATATTTAAAAGAAAACATCCCTTTTCTTTGATAAAACTATATATTTTTACACGAATACATCTAAAAGACATCAGTTTCTGGAATCTGTATTTCGCGGTACTGAAATTAGACCCTCAAGCCAAAAGAATACATTTTCACATGCAAAGTTTTAGCTGGCAAACGGAACTTCACGTTTGAAAATCTATCTATATTATAAAAGAAAAATATGTCCGTGCGTACGGCTGACGTCATTTTGAGAATGGCAACGCTTGACGATTAAATGTCGGATTTGCAATCTTTGCTACTGCAATTTTTTGAATTTCTAAACATCGCGCATCTTCAATTTTTACACCCGTTATATAGGGGGGAAAATCTACTTTCAAATGCAATTTTCTTGAAAACTTTATCTTAATTGATTTATTTATTGTCTTTTTAAATAATTTTCAAGAATAATTTTTTAATCTATATCCATTGCATACAGGCTCCATTACGCAATAAGCCATTTGCACTTAAAATAATACAAATAATTCAACATTTGTCCCTGACTAATTTTTTATAGCGGAATTAAAACTTCATCAATCTATTATATTAAAAAGTGACTGTCCATTTTTATTTCACAGCTGTTCCTCCTAGAATATGGAATGTTGGGTCATCAAATTAACGCCATTTATCCGCATGGGTCCGAGGATGTTAAACGTGGTCGTAGAATTTTAAAATTTGCTTAGTTTTCGAGATATAAATTTTTACGTTATTTTTGATGACATTTCTGTAATGATAGAAACTAAAATTGCTCCATTTTTGTGGGTAAAAGAGAGAAAAGGGAAAATGACAAGGATTATTAGGTATCATTGTTTGAAATCATTTTTAAATTGAAATTAACGTACATTTGAATAAATAGTGAAAAAATGATTGTAGTTTTCAAGAAAATTTCACGAAATACAAACTCGCATATATTCAAACTTCAGGAATCCGTTTCTTTTAGAAACACAAATTCGACTCTCGAATGGAACATTGAGATAAATTCTGTTGACGTCAAAAGAAAAAAAAACATCGTACGTTTATTTTCATTTAATTTAAAGTCGTAAAGTAGATTTTAAACCATTGCCTTAAGATGGCTAATAAAACATTTCAGAAACGGACATTAAAAAGCGAGAAAAAAAAAGAGAAAAGTTTTAGCGAGAAAAAAAAATAATTCTTTAAATATTTATTTTAATTCATAAATATAAAATGCTTCTGAATAAATTCGTTCAAACAAATTCATTTTTGTATAAGTTGACTCAAATGACATCATTTCTACGAACTCCGAAATTCGAAGCAAAATCCTGGATGATTGAAAAGCTCTAGGCAAATAAAGTTATAGAATATGTGCATTTTTATTGGGAAAGTTTTGACTTAAATTGTAAATATAACTTATTATTTGAAATATTGTATTTAATAAAATTAATATTGCAATGGCTTTCTAAATTTACAATAAAGTTAAGATTTCATTTTTCGTAAAAAGATCGATTGTCTCATGCAATTCAAAAGCAACACAACTTGTTGCTACGCAACTAGTATATATAAATGCCGTTCTCTGTGTGTATGTCCGGTATACAAATCTTCAATTTTTGACCGATTTGCACGAAACTTGCTGTACATACTCTTTAGAACGTGGAAAAGATCACTGTCTACTTTAAAAAATCATCAGACTAATATTTATCCCTTTTTTTCAACCACCTTTCATAATTTAACATTATAGAAATATCTCTTTTTAAATTTTCAAATTCAATAGTTTGTTTCCTGTTGCCACTCATCTAAAAAACTGCTCAATAATTTAAAAAAAAATTATAACTCGAGTACTTTGTTTTATAAGCCAATAAAAATTCGGATTGTCTCATTATATTTTTTCTGTTTTTGAATTTGACGTCATTCAAAGAAGAAAATGCACATTTTTCATATATTTATGTAAAAACTTTAACTAAGGATGTTTTAAAATGACGTAGTAACATAGATGAATGTTTCTGAAGTTAAAAATCTACTTTAATGAAGTCGTTTCAATATCAAAAAATCAATTAAGGAAAAAGATAATAATAAAAAAAATCGTTTACTAGATATGACATCAATTTCGTCAATATAATTTAAAACTGGTTCTAAAAACCGGCTGCTACAATTTATTTCCTATTTCTTTATAATGCTGTATATTTAATTATATCATTTAAACAAATGTTTTAACACCTGAAATGCAGTGATAACATTCCACGATTTATATCGAATACGGTTACATAAAATACGATTTTGCTACGATTTATATTAAATAGAAATTATAGCTACTATTTTTTAGGGTAAGATTTTTTCTTTTTGAAACACTAGGGGGCTCGGCCCCCTACGAGCTACGCTCGCCAACCCCCGACCAGACACCGTAGACTCTAAATGCACGCTAATTTGATCGGCTTTAAAATGATTTCGAAAGATTGAATTATAATTTAAAAAACAGTGGCGATCTCTCTATAAACGGATTTCTATTCATTTCTCTTTGATTGGGGAATTTTAACGCCAAATCCGTTGCGGTACTACTTGATTATCCCGTCGACCCATTTCGCCAAATTATATAAATCGCCAAACCACTCGCCAAATTATACAAATTGACATAATTTTTATTTTAAATAACGAAAAAACAAATAATTTAGTACAACATTAATAAAAATACAAATAAAACGTCGAAATAAAAATAACTTGATGACGTAGACACGTGTAACAACATTTCAAAATAAGCTAATATAAAAAGGAATTAAGTAAACAGAGTCTTTGTCTCCTGGTATTTTTTAACAAAGTGAAAAGAAAGTTCTTTTAAATGAGACATTTTAAATTAATCGTTTTTAATCTGACGTAATTTTGACCAAACTATTCTTTCTCTTTTTAATATTCACGTGAAAATGCTTGTGTTAGAAATTAAATATTATTTGCGCCTTCCTAACAAAAAAAGATTGAAAAGTATCCTCTTAAAATATCAAATAAATGTCTAGCGCAATTTCTAAATTTAAACCGTTTTGCAATATTATTTTGTGTTCATTTTATGTAATAACTGTAATGTGACGTAAATATGATGTAATTTCTCCTATTTAAGACTTCTAACGCATGTTAATAAATTTATTGCTTTACAAATTCCTTTCTTTCTTAAAATTCAGGTGTAATTATAGTTTTTATGACATAATTTTTAATAAGTTCCTGCTTTTTGTGCATAATTATTTAATTCTAATTCCAAATGTTTTTTTCTGTTTATAATAGTCACGTGTAAATAAATTTTTAATTTATTTACACGTATAAATATTTTTTTTTTAAAGCAAACATTTTTGCTTCCGCTGTTTATACAGTTGGCAACAGTTTAAATTAATATCACTTTCTAAAATCTGTTAAAAATATCTCTAGAAATGCTGAAAATCTGAATTTAAAATAGAAATAAAACCTCAAAAAATGAGTCAAAATAAAAAAATTAATGCAATCTGCACTCCGGCAAATTCTAACGCATAAAATGATCTAAAAATGATTAAATTCCTATGAACAGTTTTTGCTCCTATAAAACTTTTTTAGTGGAACGATTTTGTCCAACTTTAGCCTTAAATATCTCTTAAAATGATTCTTCGATCTGAAAACTGTCTGCATCAGCGTGTTTATCAAACATTTCTGTATAATACTACCTATTTTCATATTTTTGTATGCATTATTTTGCTTAATATTAACGAAGAAAGACCTCCGGTCACAAAAAATTCAAAACCGGCGGCGGCGGCGGCGGCGGCGGTGACAGCGGTAGTTACTTTTTTTTAGAATAGAGAGAAAATTTCATGACTGACATTACGATTGAACTAGGGATGGTCATTTTTAAACGCATTAGGATAAAAAAAAAAACACTGTTACTATGATGGAACCTAATATTCCATTAATATGTTACCGAAAACTCCCTGTTAATTAAATAACATAGGGTTTTAAATGGATTCATTTGCCTTAATCAAGGATTCAATTTCGTGCCTCTAAAATGGAACATTCACTAAAAACGTCTTCAATCGTTTCTTTTGAGACGTGCGCCCTTAACTTGGCCCTATCTTCACTCTCTAGCTATTGGCAACTCTGTTAGGTGTGTGGTGCTAAAAAATTATTTTACATTTCATGAACCCCTAATGCATGAATAACTAACAACTTGCAGCACTAATTAAACGCTTTTTCGGCTTAGTGCCTGGTGCTAGGTCGCCACCATCACATACTTTCTCCGATTCTGATTGTGCAAAGTAGATCCTAAACGAAACACTGAAATAAATAGTATATCAGAAAAACATGTGAAAATTGGTTAGAAAAAAGCTCATGCTTGACATGTTTTGTACTCAAGAATCGTATATATATACTAGGAGGCTCTGCCCCCTGCAAGCTACGCACGCCAACCCCCGTTCAGACACCGCAGAATCTAAAATCACGCTAATTTGATCGGTTTTTAAAAGATTAGAGAAGATTGAATTAAAATGAAAGAAACCTATAGCGATCTCCCAGGGTTTCGGGATCTCCCAGGGATCTCACTGGAAACGGGTTTCCATTCAATTCCCTTTGATTGCGAAAATTTAAGGCCAAATCAGCTGCTGTTAAGACATTCAATGGTTGTTTTTGTGTTTGATTGAAGAAGATCAGTTAAACATTTGAAAATAAGCTAAAATAAAATGAATTTAGTAAACTGAGTCTTTGCCGACCGGTACTTTTAAACAACGTTATAAAACGATTGACATAATATAATTTACTACAATAACTACAATTTACTGCTTTAACCCCTTCAAGGGCGGTAGTTCATTTTTGGACCACTTAATTTTAATTCTTAAATGCCAAATTGGCACCAGAATATTGGAATGAAAAATTTCCTTTTATTAAGGAAGTGAACAAAAGCATTTTCCTATTTCGAAATTTGTTTGTAAATTCCAGTGCCATTCACTGATTTCAACATTTTACGAATAGAAGTACCTTGCCCCTGAAAGGGTTAAATGCATATTAATGTATTTGTTATTTTAAAGTTTCCTTTCTATTTTAATATTCATGTGTAAATACAATTTTCTAGACATAATTTTCAATATTTTTCTGCTTTTAACTCGTACTCATTTAATAGTAATTTTAAAGTTTTTTTTTTTCTGTTTTTAATAGGCATGTGTAAGTAAATTTGTAATTATTAGAAATATTATTCTTTGCACTGTTTTTAGAATTGAAAACAATCTCTATTATAATAGCCTAAGTCATGCGACTATCATCAACAATTCCTTCGCTTTTCACAAGAAACGTTTCCATTTTGATTAAAGTTATTTTTTCGAAAAAAAACCACATAAAAGTTGCCATGATCGCAAAGAATTCTTGGTACTTTTATGTTAGCCGGGCTCAAATCTCGCCAATAGCTTTTTTTGGTATTTTTCCGTTATACGGACACCATGCCAAAATGTATGCTAATGCGCCAATTATTTCAACCCTGATCGCGAAAAGGATTTTTATGGCAAAACATGCGAAACATTGTGATTTGCTATTATTTGCAATACTTTATTGTATAACAGTCATTTGTTCATTTATTTTAAGTATATATTTGTGATTCAGTAAAATAGCTCATAAAAGTCTGTACTTTCCAAATATTATATTTTTAAAAGACTCACTTTACTATCCACAGTGTTTTTTCTTTTATTTTTCAAATGTTTCAATTCACATGATTTTCATTTTGCGCCAACTATTACGCTTGGCGACAATGGTGTCCGTGAACGGAAAATTACACCTTTTTTTAACTCGTAAGTTAGCATTTTTTTATTTTTTGAGTGGTAAATTAAAACGGTACTACTTTTACTTTTACTTTTACTTTACTTGGTTATCCCATTGACCAGAAATAAATCGCCAGACAATAAGATTTAACGATAATAATGGTTGATCGAAAATGTAACATTCATTTTACTGTAAGGAAGTTACACGTGTATACGCTATCAAGGGATTTTAGGAAGATTTCGTATGAAATACTACCTATTGGGATCGTTCCTATGTTGGAATTTCTGAAAATTTTTGCAGATCTACACCGATCATGACCCCTAGAACCCAAAACCACCCTCAGTAAAAAACTTTATATATATATATGTGTGTATCTATCTATCTATATATATATATATCACTTTCTTCTGGACACGATAACTTTCGTAATTCTGCACCAATCTCTTCCAAACTGATACATAAAATCAATGGGCATAAAATCTCGGTCAAGTTCGTTAATGGGCAAAATCGGACCAAGGGGATGGAAATAGGGAGGGGTTTTGTGAAAACAGAAAACCCACTATAACTTCTTAATTTTTGTACATATCAAATCAGTTTAAAGTTTTTATTACTTCTAAAGATAGGGCCAAAAATTTATGTATCACAGATTTTTCATAAAGTTAAAAATGGGCTCAAGGGGCGCAAAAAATAGGGTTTTTGGGATAAAAAAATTCATAACTTCGTCAATTCGCAAGATATCATATCCAATTACTTTTATTATAAACTGCCTTAACATTATCTACAACTTTTATATTCACAAGTTTTTGATAGAACCAATTCGTACCGCAAAAAATCAAAAATGAAAACAAAAAGGGGGTTTGAAGAAGAAAAAAATCCATAACTTCGTCAATTCTCAAAATATCAAATCCAATTAATTTTATTATAAATCTCCTTAACATTATCTACTACTTTTATATTCACAAGTTTTTGATAGGACCAATTCGTACCGCAAAAAAAAAAATTAATTAATTAAAAACGAAAACAAAAAGGGAGTTTGAAGAAGAAAAAAATCCATAACCACGTCAATTCAAAAGATATAAAATCCCCATGAATTTATCATATATCTTCTTAATATTGTCTACAACATCTATATAGACAAGTTTTGGACAGGACCAATTCTTACAGCAAAAACAAATTAAAAATACATAGCGGATGAAGAAAAAAATCATCTTAGTAAGGGTGTATTCAAATCCAAATTGCTTATTTTCTGACACATTTTACAATTCACTTTTGCTCTCACAGGCTTCCAATTGGTAAGCTTTGTTACTCAGAAACTATATAATGTACCGTAATGGTCGATTTTTTGATAGAGGCAGAATATATTTTTAAAAATGCTGTTAAAAAGGGCATTTTGAACCGAATTTACCGAAGTGGATTGTGTTGGAAAAATCATTGTATTAAGGATGCACTCAAATCCAAACTGCTTATTTTCTGACATATTTTTAAATTCATTTTTGCTCTCAAACGCATTTAATTGGTGGATTCGCTTATTCAGAAACTATATAATGTACCGTAATGATCGATTTTTTTATAGAGGCAGAATATATTTCAAAATATGATGTCAAAGTGGACATTTTGAACGGAATTTTCCGAAGCGATAGTGTTGGAAACGAAAAATATTGTCCTTCTGAGAAAATAATTGTTTATATATTAAGTTTTAATTAATTGAACAAAAAATAAAAACACAGGTCGCTTATAAATCTCTTCAAAAATCACGTCAGCAAGTTTCCTATATATATATATATTTTTTTTTTAATTAAAAATGAATCTGGAATTATGCTAGAAAATGTCGAGTTGTTGAGCATGGAAAAGTATTTTTTTGAATACCGCCCTAACATGATTCTGATAAAACCAGCTATTATATAAAAGTGAAATAAAAACTCGTCAAAAGCGGCCAGATAAAATTGTTAAAGTGGATTTATCTCTAATAATGATTTAGTTTTTGTTTGTGAAATTAGTATATTTGACTTCGAAATCTACCTCTGGCTGTAGGCCGGGCCGGCAGGGATTTTAGGTAGATTTCGTAAGAAATACTACCTATTGCATTTGTTACCATGGTGCGACTTTTGAAAAATTCCTTCATAACTTTTCTTTATATGACCCCAAGAACCCAAGACCACCCCCACCTAAAAAGTTTATATATATATATATATATATATATATATATATATATATATATATGTATGTATGTACTCAATTTTGTCCGCACGATAAAAGTCGCAATTATGCATGGATCGTCTTCAAACTCGCCAACAACTTGGAGATGGCTAATATCTCGGCGGGGATTGAAAATGAGAAAAACCGGCCCAAGGAAATGGAAATGGGGAGGGATAAAATTTTGAAAACCGTCTTAACAAGATTCTGATAAAACCATCTCTTACATAACAATGACAGGAAAAAATAAATATTTTTCATAAGAGCATTTGCCAACAATTAAAAAAAAACAATAAAATTCTCACCACAACAATTGCTTTTCTATTGCAAGATTTTTCACGTGAAAAAATAAATTAAATAAACAATTTGACGAATTAAAAACAAATTGAATATTACGTCATAAGTTTTCTAGAGCAAGATTTCAGAATGAAAACTCAAAATGAAATAAAACGTTTGACGAATTAAAATATATATATATATATATATTACGTCATATTGGAAATATAATGTACCTGAGCAGGTGAATATGTAACGTTATGTGAGTTTGAAGTAACGTAATAAAACAGTATAAAAACCCGACTATGAAAATATTAACATATTTGAACACTTTGAGGTTTTCTGAATTTGTTTTAGCCATTTTTAAACCAATTCCATATACATGCGTGTGTGTATTCGTGTACATTACAATTTTCACAAAATGTTTAGCTCCCTAGAGTGAAGGAACTGGGTTTATCTCTAATCTTGATTTAAGTTTTGTTGGTGAATTTAGTACTAAACTTCGAAATCTACCTCCGCCTGTAGGCTGAGCCGGCAGTGATTTTTTATTTCGACGCTTTATTTGTATTTGAATTTTTATACTAATTTATTTGTTTGTTTGTTTTTTGCTATTAAAAAAAAAATTACGTCAACTTGTATAATTTGGCGAATGGTTAGGCGATTTATATAATTTCGCGATATTGGTCATTTGCTTTGAATTTGAAATTAAATGTTATGATTTGTTGCTTAATATTTAACACCGATGTCATATAAGCACCGGGTTTGGCGTGATTTTTTTTTTTTTTTTTTTTTTTTTTTTTTGCGACAATTTGGCGAAAACCTCGTTTTCCAATATCAGTTATATATGTATTTTTAAATTATTTTTCTATTATTTTTAAAATGAAATAACAATAAATAAAAAATAATAATTAATAACTATAGAACAAAGCAATCTGTAACATTTTTTTTTTTTTAATAAAAAGAAAATAAATGAAAATAAACATTTATTGATGAATAATCAACAATAGCCGGGTTACCATGTTAGGCAAAATAACGCCATTGTGGCGCCAATTAGGTACGCCGGTGCGTATATGACATCTGAGCTTAATATTTTTCTTTTCATTTCGTTTAAAAAAAAGAAGGAAGTGTAAGCCATTAATTTTAAATGTTTTTTTTTTTCTTAATGAAAATTTTGTATTAAATAAAATGATAACGAAATAAAATAAAAAAAAATGCATTGTTCTTAGCATAGATTTAAGGGAGGCCAAACTTGGTCGCCAAATTAGTTTAAAATTATAACCTTTTTTGAAATGCGAACAAAAAATATTTGTTATGATTGAAATTTGAGTTGCCATCATTGGAAAAATGTATATAAAATTAGAAAAAAATTAATATTTCGAAAACTAATTCGAATTTAAAAATTCTAATACCAGTTTTGAAATCTGGGGATCAATATTGGTTTTTGGTGTTAATTTCATCGCAAAGTATTCCATATTTTAGGAGAAATCGCCGTGAAACATAATCAGTTGTTTAATCAGTCGATTCATACTTCCGTTTCATACTTCCGTTTCATAAATTCGTTTCATTAGGATTTTATATATACTAGGGGATCGATCCGTTTCATAAATTCGTTTCATTAGGATTTTATATATATAGGGTAGATATGTTAATATATATATTAATTGTTTTCATTTAGCATTTACTTAACAAAAAGCCAAGTTTGACTTTCCAAAACCGAGTAACGTTTTGTCTAATGTTTGATCTGACCACTTTTTTTCCAACTAAAAATACATTTTCGTGCTTTTTTTTCTTGTTTTGCTTCTAATTTTCAACGAGTAAATTGAAAAATTTATATACCTATGAATTATATTGCCAAACATATAGCTCAGTTACACATTAGAAATTAGGAATAGGAATTACAATGAATTTCTTACATGGAGTTGCAAAGATTCGGGGATTTTTTTTTTAAAGAGAGCACAACACCCCTGTTTAATATTCCAAACTAAAATTGAACAATTATACATAATTTAAAAGCATCTATTTCTACTCCCCCCCCCCCTCCTTCCCCCAAAAAAGCAGCAAAAGTCGAGTTTAAAATCATTAAATTTATAAAAAGTACTTTTTTGCAACGTTTAAGTAAATTGCATTTATTTATAAATTTATGCCTTAAAAATTTCAATTCTCGATTTTGGATAGAAATCTTTTTCAAAAACAATGAAACGTCACTTGACCACATCCAAATAAAATGCAGGAATTTATAATTCTTAATTCATTAGCGCGTTTAAAACGTGTACATTCTAACTAAGATTGATTTCAATTGAAAACCAACCGCAGATAATTCCTTAATTCATTGGGATACATTTTCATTACGCCATCAGTATATCTAGTTCTTAACATATAAAATGTTCTTTTTATAGTTTGGTAAGCATTTGAATAAACAGAGATAATAGAACCTGTTAAAATTTTCTGCGGCCAGTATAACATTTGCTTATTTTGAAACATTTGTTACGCAAGTGTTTTAAATTGAAAAATTACGCTGAGCAATAAATTTATCTAGCAGGATAATTTTGTCTTATTTACTCTTCATGTTTTTTGGGCTGAATGAAAGAGTGTTTTGCACATCGAGTAATTATTATGAGGAATAGGAAATCGTTTGATCTGTGGTGATATTTTGAATGAGAAATATTTATGGGCAGTTTCTTTGAATATTTAAAAGGGAAGGTTTATTACTACGTACTCATGGAGGTTTTCTTGGGGGGGGGGATTCTCGCACTATAAATTTCACTTTTTGGCCAAGTGTTTTCAATATTTTTGTGTTATCATTTCGTTTAATGGGAGGCGGAAAGCATTTAACTTCTGTGATTTTATTTAGCTGAAAAAAAAGAAAGAAAATAGCCTCCTGTAATTTGTGAGAAAGCTTAATTTTAGAGCAGTTGTTATTAATTTGAAAAACATATTTGTACGAACGAAATTTGTTTGGATTATTTTAATTTGATTAAAAGTATATAATATTTTTTGTTCTTGTGAAATTAGCTTTGAATATGTGTTGATAGATATGGCTGCTATGAAATCGGGGATCGAATTTCTCTTTTTGAGTATTTTCCACCGTAGTTGAAAAGTGTTTATGAATTCGGTTTGTTTGTCCGCCTGTCAGTCCTTGCTCTAACTCGTGTAAATATTGTCTGATTGCCATGAAATGGATATATGTTATTCTTGGGCTTTAGTATGGCATGCTCTGTATTGAAAAGGAAGTGTGTAGCATTTTTGGTTCATTTACAGGGCCACCCAAAAGAATTCCGTTACATTACGATATATGGTGAAAAATCGTTCGCCGTGTATCTTAATGATATTACAATATTTAAAATGTATCTAAATTGATATACATCACTGAGGTGTACTACAAGGTTCTTACTATAGAATATGGTGTGCATAGAACATATCGTTTATTTACAGAAACAAACAAAAGTATATGGATATAGAAGAAAATGAGCAATAATTGGACTATTGAAGCCTACGCACAATAATTGTTGGAAGTGCGTTTTCATTTGTCGTATGCTTTTTTAAATGTAACTATTTTTTAAATATTACTTGGTGTTTATAAATTCTAGATCATATACAAGGTCGAACAAAAGTTCTCAACAACATTGTTAAAATTGCTGAGCGGAAATTTTAAAGTGTATTATGCGTTTAACTGAACTAACTTTTTAAGTATTATGTAGTATGCTGTAGATCATATACAGGGCTGCAAAAAAATCGTATGTTTTAACTACTATTTATGGTAATAGCAGAAATCGTGTTTTCAAATGCATTCTGCATTTTCCAAATTGTTCATTAAGACGTCATCTTCCACCTTTGTAAATTGTGAAGTTTTGTTATAGTATTCTGAATGTGTTGGAAAGTGTTTCATAATCTATGCTGTATGCAATTTTTTTTTTAGAAATCTCGTTGTTAAAACTGTGTTTAATATTATACAACGCGTATCTTTTATCATTAACCATAAACTAATTTCTAAGCCGTTAGTTTTAAAGATACAGCCAGTTTCAAAAATGTTTCAAATTTTGTTTCGCATCACATAAAAATCGATTTACATTACAATAATTACTTTTTAAATAGATAAGAAATTACAAATATTATACAATGCCTGGATCCTATAAAGAAGTTTTGCCATGTTCTAACAACTAAAATAGCAAAAATTTATTCTTGTATGGTCAAAACTTACCGAGTTATGTACTTAGAATTTTATGAATTTTCAATGTTTTAATCACTATAAATGGAAAAACATGTTTTTAGAGTCAGAAAATGCCAAAAATGCATGAAATTCAGAAATTCAAAGTTTGTAACTAGGTAAGTTTTTGCCTTGCAAAAATTATTTTTTTAACCAGTCACTGATATTGATTCATCAGAATATAAAACAGCATTTATAATTACGTCAAAAAAATTGTTTCAGATATTTGTTTTGAAAGTCTTCTAATTAAAACATCCATCGACCGGATACACAGCGATTAGTTATATGTTATAAAAATAACAGGTTGTTGGAACCTGTTACCTGCACAAGTGTGGAACGATGTAACCTATTAACCAAAAATAACTATATTTCCCATCTCTAGATTGAACACGGCTGCGGATTTGGATTTTATGAATGGAAATATGAGTTTGCATTAAAAAATTATAGGAAACTAGCAAACATCCGCGGCTTTGCTCGCGTAATAGTTGAAATGTGCCAAGTGATATTTCGAAGACTATTTTTTATTAGAATATCATTTTTTGGAATAATTCAAAAATTACAAATTAAGCCACAGTTTGACTAAACTTCATTATAATAGTGCAATAGACAGAAATGAGATTTTAATTAATAAGAAGAACTAAAACTAATCCCAAATAAATGATAATTTAGAAAGTATTTTGAGACTTTTATGCTCATTTCATACGCTCATTTCATACGCTCATTTCAGTATTCATTTGAAGTTTTGAATTTTTTAGAAACCATCTTAACACATTTACATCTTAAAATGAACAATCATGTAAAATTCCAAGCTTCTTGTCTAACAGTCTACCATCGCTCCGGTGTTAGTGGCACCAACATAAAATGCCGAAACAGAGTTGAAATAGAATGTCTCGAAAAATGTTGAAACAGAGATTGTCACCATTAATTTGCCAACATTAACCTTGAAATCGATTGGTATTTTCTAATATTCTATAGAAAACGGAATTTAGATGTTTTTAAAGGCTTTCTTGTTGTACCTGTCAACCAGGTGATAGTGATACCGGCATAAAATATAGCACGTACAGCATCAAGGACTATCACTCTTGATTTACAACTAATAACTTCTGTATTCGGTTTATTATTTAATGAGATTCCATAGAAATCGTAATTTAGGACTCTTTTAGAATGCTTTCCGCTCTTTCCCATCGCTTCACTCCTTTTTAATTTCGAATTTATTTTCGACAGTTCTTAGAGGACATTTATAATTTTTAAGTAACTAATGTGCTATATTTAAAGTTTCTAGCCTCTTCAGTACCGCAGTAATCGCAATTTAGAAAGTTTTTTGCTCTTGCAACCTAGGGGTTGTGGCACCGACATAAAATATAGCTTATATTTGAGCAGATTCTATCACCATGAATTTGAAACCATTATGTTTGAAACCGGTTTCGTATTTCATACGTTTGCATAAAAATCGTAATTTAGAACGCTTATAGAACGCTTTTCGCTCACTTCATCCTTTTAAATTTGGAATTTTCTTCCGACAGTTCTTAGAAAGCATTTGCACTTTGAAGTAATTACCATTCCAAATTTAAAATGTTAGACCCCCTCTTTAACAGAAAAAACGCAATTTAGAACATTTTTTGCTCCTGTAACCCCCAGCTGGTAGTGCCAACAACATAAAATATAGGCTATGTTGGAGCGGGGACTGTCACCATCAATTTGAAACCATTACTTCTGAAATCAGTTTATATTTTCTGAGAAATCGCTATTTAGAACGTTTTTAGAACGCTTTTCGTTTATTTTCACCCCATTTAAATTTCAAATTTTTAAGGAACTCTTCTCAGAGAGCATTTACATATCATAAGTAATTACCATGCCAAATTTCAAGTTGCTAGTCCATTCAGTATCACAAAAATCACAATTTAGAATGTTTTTTAAAATGCAACCGCAAGGTGGTAGTGATGCCGACATGAAGCAGATCCTATATTGGAGCAAGAAGGGCTGTCATCATCAATTTCCAATCATTACTTTTGAAATTGGTTGGGTACCTTCTGAGATTGCGTAGAAATCGCCATTTAGAACATTTTTTAAAACTCTTTTTGCGCATTTTCACCTCTTTTAAATTTTGATTTTTTTAAGAAATGTTCTTAGAGATCATTTATATCTTATAAGTAATTACCATTCCAAATTTCATGTTTCTAGGCCCTTCAGTAACACAAAATCGCAATTTTGAAAGTTTTTTTGCTCCTGCACCCACCTTTGGGGTAATGGCACCGACATAAAATGTAGCCTATGTTGGAGCAAGGGTTGTCACCATCGTTTTGACATCATTATTTTTTACATCGGTTTGGTACTTCTTGAGATTGCATAAAAATCGCCATTTAGAACGTTTTTTAGAACGCTCTTTTTGCGCATTTTCACACCTTTTTAATTTCGATTTTTTTAAGAAATGTTCTTAAAGAACATTTATATCTAATAAGTAACTACCATGCCAAATTCCATGTATCTGGGCCCTTCAGTAACACAAAAATCGCAATTTCGAACGTTTTTTTTTTGCTCTTGCACCGCCTTTAGGGGTTGTGGCACCGACATAAAATGTAGCCTATGTTGGAGAAAGGGTTATCACCATCATTTTGACACCATTATTTTTTAAATCGGTTTGGTACTTCTTGAGATTGCATAAAAATCGCCATTTAGAACGTTTTTTAGAACGCTCTTTTGCGCATTTTCACCCCTTTTTAATTTCAAATTTTTTAGAAATGTTCTTAAAGAACATTTATACCTAATAAGTAACTACCATGCCAAATTCCATGTATCTGGGCCCTTCAGTGACACAAAAATCGCAATTTCGAATTTTTTGCTCCTGCACCCCTTTTAGGGTAGTGGCACCGATATAAAATGTAGCCTATGTTGGAGCAAGGGTTGTCAACATCATTTTGACACCATTATTTTTTAAATCGGTTTGGTACTTCTTGAGATAGCGTAAAACTCGCCATTTAGAACGTTTTTTAGAACGCTTTTTGCGCATTTTCACCCCTTTTAAATTTCGAATTTTTTAAGAAATGTCCTTAGAGATATTTAGTATCTTATAAGTAACTACCATTCCAAATTTCATGTTTCTAGGTCCTTTAGTAACACAAAAATTGCATTTTTAGAACGTTTTTTGCTCCTGCACCCCCTCTTGGCCAGTGGCACGGACATAAGATATAGCCTATGTTCTAAGTTGGACTAACACCATCATTTTGATACCATTACTTTGAATCGGTTCGTTAGTTCCAGAGCTTACCTGCTACAAATAAACAATTTTTACTTCTTTATAATATTAGTATAGATGAATCTTTGTACACATGTGTTAAAGATGCCTGATATATTGCCCGTTAATAGTACATAAATAAAAATCGTTTTTAATATGAAACACGAATATATTTATAACCCTTATTATATTTGTCAGATTTCTCTACAACTACAGGGAAAAATATTTTTGGTATTTTCGTTTTAGCGATCACTTATTTATCTGAGTAACACATTTCTCCCGCTGCGGACAAATCTTTCTTTTTTAAAGATCTTTAATTAAAGGAAATAGTATATGGGTGAATTTGATCTTCCATTTTAAAGCAATATGTATCTCAAATGTCCATCCTTAAAGCTGAAAACGATACGATCATCACTGCGCTATTGTATTTTCTAATGTGTAAGACAAAGTTTCGGCTGTTTACGGCCTAATTTTTCAATTGATCATTTACAGTAGGATTTGGTCTAAGAATGATAGACGGATATGCAATATACTAAAACTATTCCTCAAAACTTATCTAACTTTCTTTAAAGACTAATTATTCAGAATCGGTTTCACCTGATTATAGATCATTTCTGTTAATTCTATAACAAAGCTTCTACAACAAAATGTTATACACTAAAACTATTACAGAAAATTGGGTACAATTTAATAGTGCAAATTTCATCAAAATCTGTCCAGTAGAACTTAAAAAAAAGGCTAATCTTTTATAATCGGGCTCACCTGACTATTGAACTTTTTTCTATAATTTTATACCAAAGCGACGTAACTATATGCAATATTTTAAAAGCATCCATGTAAAATTATCTAACAAACAATACAAGTTCCAATGAAATCCATTCAGAATTTTTAAAAAGGCTAATCTTTCATAATCGGGTTTCACATGATTATGGAATTTTCCCCTACAATTCTATGACTAATCAGCGTATAACAATGTTACTCACCAAACTCTTAACTGAAAAACTAATAGTGCAAGTTGAATAAAAGTTATGTCAGAAGAATCCAAGTTATAAGCAGCAGGAATGAAATTCCCACACGAAAACAAACAAATACTGAAATTTGCCAATTTAGTTATATAAAAGTACATGAAAGCAAACAAATAATTATTTACAATGTTTTTGAGCAATTAAGTTAATCATTTGTAACTGGGTTGCAGGCATATTTTTAAAAATTCAAGGTTGAAAATTACTTTAAAAAACATAAAAAAATCTGTAAATTGACATAAACTTTTCAAACAAATTACGGAAAGTGTTTTTTTTTTTTTTTTTTTTTCTGTTAGACGTTGAAATAATGGGATGGATGTGGTTTAGCGATCAAATTTCAGTAAAAGCGTAATTTATGGTACGGTTAAGTTGTTGCCACCAACAATATGATGGCGTTACTCATAGATATGTCTTTTCTTCATTATATTGCATTTATAGCAAACTGTATATCTTTCTTAATTGGGTTGCAGGTATATTTAAAAATATCTCCGTCATTGAAAATTAATTTAAAATGGATAAACAATCTGCAAATTGAGATAAGCTTTTCAAACAAATATTACTGAAATTACTTTTTGTATTCTATTATACGTTGGAATAATCAAATGTGTGACGTTTAAAGGTCAAATTGCAGTAAAAGTTAAATTTATGGTTGGGTTAGATTGTTGCTACCAACATTATGATACTAGAGTTACTCATAGTAATGTCTTTACTTTATAATATTGCATTAACTGCAAACAGGTATATCTTTCGTAATTGGGCTGCATGTAGGGATGAGATTTCCGCATTTTCACACTGATATATTCTTAGAGAAAATGTTGTTCTGTTAAATCGCAAGAGTGTTTCGATTAAATGAAATATCATTTTCTCTAACAAAATACTGGTGTGCAAAAACGCGGAAATCTCATCCCTGGCTGCATGCAAATTAAAAAAATATCCATGATTGAAAATTAATTTAAAATCCATTCACATGAAAAAATTGCGATACAATTTTCAAATAAATTTCATTTGACAGAATCTTTTTCTATTCGACAGTGTGAAAAACGAAATTGTATGATGTCCATAAGTTAAAAAAAATTTCAGTAAAGGTAAAATTTATGGGTTAGGTCGTTGCCATCATCAGTATAATGCCACAATTAGCATTGTGTTTGTAGTTTTTTTTTTTTTTTTTTTTTTTTTTTTTTTGTATATTCTGAAGATGACTCAATGAAAGAGTCGAAACATGTAAATTTTTAATACTTTTAATGTTTTTTTTATTATTATTATTGAAATGATGCTTTTAAGCAAATAATTGTACTTTAATATATGGTTTGACATTTGTTTGGAATATATATTATTATGGTATAGTTAATAGTAGACGCAATTAAGACTATTTTACTTATATTTCTAATTGGTCTTTTTAACGATTCGTGGACGGGAATGGACCAATCTCAGTTATTGTCATTGCCATATTATTTCATTTTAATGTATTTTAACCGGGAGAACCCTTATTATTGACACGAGCGAAGCCGGGTAGATCTGCTAGTTTATGTATATAAATATTGCACTTTCTTACGTAATTTTAACTAATCAATTTACGAATTCGATTTACGTAAAATTCAAGTTACGTAAAAGTTTGTGGAACGCATTACTTACATAATTCGAGGGATGCCTGTAATTAGAAGACTGATTGTGTGATAATGGTAAATCGAAAAGTAGTGACTACTTTTGAAAAAAGTAGTTTGCAGTTGCTATTTTTAAAACAAGTAGTTGTAACTGTAGTTAATTACATTTTTGATACAATACTTATAAGTATTGTATACAAGTATTGTAAGTATTGTATTACAGGTATTGTAACTACAAGTAGTTACTTGTACTTCCCTACAATAAAAAGTAGTTTTTCCGACCTCTTATTGCGACCTTCGCATATACTACACAAAAATTGTTTCTCTTAACGCGTATAAATATAACGTGTCTTAACCCAGAAACGTTTGTACTAATAATTTTTATACACCTTGTGCAAGTACGACAATTTTAATAATTCATTTCTACAGAGAATGCAGAAAAACGCACATCGTAAATATGAAATAAAAAGTAATAAATTCTCTCCTGATATAACCATAAGTCAACCTGGTTGTCTTTTCATATCCCTAGCTGCAACCTAAGACGAAATTAATCATACTTCTTAGCATTTAAAAAAAAAAAAAGAAAACTTTTGCCCCCACGGAAAGTTAAAATAAAAGGTACATTTCTCACTTTTAGCTATAACTCACAAGCTTTTTCCGGGAAAAGAGAAATCTAGATCAAGCATCCGTTTGAAATGCGGTATTCCCTCAGGTAAAATAATTTCCAAGAAATTTTATTTCGTGTGAAGACTTATTCTTTTAGAACAACAAACTAAAGACAGTTAAAGTTAGAATCGGAGGATCATGTTGCAAAATATTAAGATTTTGTTTTGTTTGTTTTTTAAGATTAATAGACAAAAATAAATTTTCAGATTTATACTTTGATTTATATATAAATTATGCATTTTATGCAATAGTGATAAAATATGGAACCAAAATTTACGATTTATTAATAATGAAATATTAGAATGAACTGCAGTTTTAGCATTAATGTTGGCTAAGAGGTAAATGTATAGGGTTGATAAAATCCTAAAAGATAATATTGGTCAGATTATTTACTGTTTTACTTTTCAGATTTTTGAATCTGTATTTTAATAGTCTGAAGTTGTAATTTCTTTTGACAACAAATGAAACTCCGAATGTAAGAAATATTTATCCTCTGAAGCACTTTGTTTAAACATTATTCAATAAACCGCACACAAAGGGGTGTGTTACTTCAAAATTGTCTATCGAGAAAAAATGTAGGCAGAGTTGTGTCAATTGATATAAATAAGGGTTAATTCAAAATAAGTTTCACGAAAGCTCTCATGTGAGAGCAGCTGATACCAAAGTAAAGTAAAAATCAAAGGTTTATATCCCTGTTAATAGAACGGGAGCATTTCCGCCGTTCCTGCTTCACGATTACCTGTGAAGATTCTTCGTTTTTATCAGATAAAATCAAAATAAGTCGTTGTTCTTAATCAATAACTTTTAAGTTTTAATTACTGTAACTGTATATCACTAAGTTTTTGCTCCAAATCATTTTCAAGGATCTACAGAGCCATTTTCTGAATTTCACCCAGCTGTTTGTGATTTGGGATAATTATGACCAGTTTCCTTCAAAGGGATTTGGTTCCATATTGAACTGTATTAAGCCTCATATGAAGTCAAAATTGCTTGTACAGTTGAAACTTTAATATTTCTCTGGACATTTTTGTTCGGTATCGAAAGTTAAATGCGTAGGTATCAGAATTTAAACCGGCAATCAGTATAAAGGTACCCCTTTGTTCATTTGGTAAAAATTTTGGTAGCGGGATCCCTAACCTTAAGCTCGTTCGGAAACATTTTCGTTTACAAATATAAATTCAAAACAGATCGGAAAGTACGTAGCATGTCCGAAATACATGGCAGAAGGCGTTGTTACCCCAATTCTAGATTTCTTTCGATAGATTTTCATTTAAAAATGTAGAATACTACAAATTCGATTCATACAATATCAGTTCCCTTTAGAAATTAGGAACTACGTTGCCGACGGCTGTGGGCTTGCAATATCAAGCTATTGGAAATATTTTTCGTTAAAAAATATAAAATCCTTCAACATTTAAAAAATTGAATGTTTTTATCACCGACTCAGACAACATCGATGGATCAGTTAGTGGTAGAATAATGTGTATGTGAACTTGTTGTTAAACAAAAAATTTAATGAATCTGATCAATTTTTGTACTGTCCGATACAAAAATAGATGTTCAAAATTGCCTCGTTATCTTTGGGGAAAATTATGAGCGTCTAGGAAATTGTGAAAAGGTAATTTTGGGTACTTTTTAACATCCCACAGTACCAATAACTAACAGTAAATGAAATGTAGGAGTGAAGCAATAGCTTTATATAGGTTATGCAATTTTTTACACGTATAATGTGCTCCTTAAAGCTGTCAGTTGTTCAAATTAGCAAATTTTATTCAAGATTACTTCAAATGGCCCTACGTAGATTCCTTGGAATTTAAAGGGCGTATTGCACCGCTTTTTCAAACTAGAACTATTACTTTATTTAATCACAGCATTTTCTTTGATTTTCTGAATTAAATAAGGCAAAAACTTTGTGTTCCGAAATATTGATACATAAAATAATGACCATATTCACCCTGTGTACGCCAGGATCCCAGTTATTGTATATTTTGGTTACAAGTACCTATTTTCGAATAGTAATCTTGGCTTTAGTTAATCCCAGGATTTGCTTTAATTTTCTGAAATTAAATAAGGTAAAAATTTCTATTCGGAAATAGTGGTACATAAAATTAAGGACCATACACACCCTCGCAAGCACCCTAATTAGTGTATATTTTTTCTACTAGTATTTCCGATGCAAGTAATAACAGGTGACTGTCACCTTAGACATCGAAAAGTAAAATTTCAAAAAACAGTCATGTTTTTGAAAAGGTTGATGCTTTTTATATTAAAAATTACTGTAGGTCATAGTAAAAAATAATTCAATGTGAATGTATTTATTATTTTCATAATTAAAAATAGTTTTTTTAATAAAGCAATATTACATAGATTATCTTTTTATCCATTGAAATGAATCTTCTTAAAAACGAAAGGTACTTTTCGGCTAGCCGGGAGCCAATATTATATATACATATATATGTATACATACATATATATAGTATATATGTAAATATATACAATATATGTATGTATATAAGTATATATATATGTACAGATACACATATGTATGTATATATAACACTGGCGTCCGGCTAACCGAAAAGTTCCAAACGAAATACACGGGCTGGATGATTTATTGAAAATAATATATATATTTACAGGGCTGCCACAGGCGACTATTTTTTAATTCTACCTCACTCCATTTTTTCAAAACAAAAATTATTGACATGCTATTCTAGAATATTAGAAAGATAAATTTACTATAAAATATGTTGTTTTTTTTTTATAGCGGTGCTATTAGAATATAAAAATAATCGCCTGTGGTAGCCCTGTATTTAGCATTAGCATCCTCAAATTCTATAAGTATTTACAAAATGCAAAAAATATTTATCTTTCCGGTCTGTTTTGATTCAAGTATTTCAAATTAAGTGTCAAAAGTCGATGTCAGCATTTGAAAAAAAATTGTAATTATATTTTATTTATTTTATAATATTTGGACTACCGCTAATTCAAAACTTGTATTCCTATCCAAAAAATGCACAATTCCTTATCGAATGGTACCTCTCGCATCTGTATCAGGGTTGCCACGCTACAGAGAATTTCCTGACCAGAAAAATTTTCGGCACCAGTACTTCCTTAAAGAGAATCGGTCTTTAAATAAGGCGAAATTTCGTGCGGTTAATCTAGATACATTTTTTTATTAAAAAAAATACTGATATTTTGACTGGAAAATTCCCTCAAGCGTGGCAACCCTGTGTATGCAATAAGCTGATGATAAAATAACACGAGGTGATGCATTTAGCTACCACTTCTATTTGGATTATTTATTTTTAGACTTGGACCTTCAAAAATAAGATATGCAGTCATTCAGGGTAACTTCGAGCCATGGGGTGTAACTTTGCACCACCTCCTAATTTTCAATATTTTTGACTCCAAAAGACTAAATGAACTCCATAACTGTGCTCTGTTGGCAAGGTTCTAAACTGGGATTTCTACTCTTTATTTTAAAAATAAATTTTCAACATTATGTGCAATCAATTCAATCATCTAACTATTTTTGTGAAGTACTGTTTTCAAGTTAATTTTTAATGCTGTTTTTAAGATTTTGTAATCCAATTAAATTTTCATAGTAAGTAACAATATACTCATTTATCAGACATATTATTATCTAAATGTTGTAAATGTGTTAATAGTTTGTGATTATTTATTAAATATTAATAGTTATTAAAATGTAAAATAAGAAAGCACTAACATGTTACCACATTTTCAGGGTAACTTTGAGCCGGCTCAAAGTTATACTGATGTTTATAATTTACCTATTATAGATGCTACTGTCAAAAATTTTCCATATTTGCTCTTATATTTTATATAAATGCCGAAATGTGCATTAGATATAACATGTAAATATTTTCACAAATATGTGTAAAATACATAAAATTCATTTAAAGACGTTATTCGGGGCGGAGCTACTCAAATTTGACATGTCATACATTCGACATTTTTTATTCTTGTTTGAATAATACTAGTACTAGTATGTATTACTGTTACTATGGATATATTATTGAGTTAAAACATTGAAAATTGTTTTTCACTGCATTTTTATGTTTCATATAAACAATAAACAGTTTTTTTTCTAAATATTCATGGTTCTCTTCTTCCACTTTTCTTATGCATAATATTCGTTGCAATATCATAAATTATACAAATCTTGTGATGCTGGGAAATGTAAATTTGGGGTCTTTACATATCTGAAAACATTTTTGGGTGTTCAAAGTTGCCCTAACTATAATGTTTTTTTTATAATGAATTATTTTAGATAATATTTATCATATGGTGCAAAGTTACCCTAAATGGCTGTGTAACTTTGAACCAGGTTAAAAATTCATTTTTTATTGCTTTTATCAGTATTATTCCTTAGTTTTTACATTCCTTAGTCATACAATAATTTAGAATCATTTCTTCTCTTTTATGCCCTTAGTTGCAACAATATTCTTAAAATAAGAGTGTGGCATATGAAAATAGAGAAAATGTGATCAAAGTTACCCCGAATGACTGTATCTCATTCCTTTCCCCTAGTTTTTTATTTTCATAACTTTTACTTATTTGTTTTTTCGAGCAAGACAACGAAAACGTTGCTGCATGTTTGCTGATAATTTGAATGCACTCTAATTATGTAAGGATTACGCAAAACTCAAATATGAATTGTATGACTGTTCTAAATATTTTATTTTACTATATCTGCTGCGAAAAATCACAATCATTTTAATTTCACTGTTTTTTTTTCTCTTTTCTAATCTCCGAGTCATTTTTTATTCGTGTGGATTTTTTTTCCAATTCTATGACGATATTTTTTTACTCATTGACATTGTATAAGAAGTTTTCGCTAAAGAAAAACCTTTATTTCTCTAAAACGTTTTTCGGTATTGCAAGAGACAATGCAGGTTTTAATTACTTTTGCAATTGAAAGTTATGACAGCGAAAGTTATATTCTAAAGCTCATAATCTGTCTCTTAATCTCCCTCATTACCTACTCTCAGTTCCTTCATGATCATCTTCTTTGAATCATTATATAAAATACATAAAGTGTAAAATTAGAAGACCGCTAATCCTTCATTTTTAGTTAGCCACGCCTATTGCTATTCTTATTTCTGTACTCGGAATGGATTTCAAAAATAAGGAATCTCATCCATCATTCCTCTTTTGTTATTTTCGTAAATTACACTTATTAAGATTGTGAAAATAGTTTCCCATTTCTCTTCATAATTTGAATGTTTCTAATTATTCAAGGATTAGGTAAAACTCAAAGATGAAACATAAGATTATTTCGATACCTGTTTCATCTTTTAATAACTTTTATAATTTTTTCTTTCGAAGTTAACATATTGATGACCGGGAATTTAATATAAATTAGCTGAACCGCCCGGCGTTGCCCGGGCAGACTGTCATTGAAAAGTATAACAGTGGAATGGACAACATAAAAAAAGACCGAATAATATTTATATATACTAAAAACTTGTAAAAAAATTAAATAAGAGCTAAAATTTCAAAAGTATAACAGTTACGTTTAAAAATGAAATGGTCAGGGAAAAAGCTGTCCATAGCCGGGATTCCTGTTATCATTAGTGTACAAAGGAGAAATAATGTGATATATCGGACCGTATATCCGGAAAGAAGGAGCAATATAAAGAAAGTATATTGCTCCAGACGACAATTTGATTTCTTCACCCATTGAGGCAACAGATAAAGCGGCGTTATACTGCCGGATATGCTCTCTATAGTTTTTGGCTTCAAGTGAATTTTGACACAACAAATCTTTTATCAAATCGTGGAGTATCTGATTAAGGGAGACAAAATTACTTTACTTTCAGAACAACATTTTGTAAACTTCTTGCTGCTGTTTAAATTACATTTCCAATGCAGTGCTTGGCAGAAATTACACGTTACACTCAAAGTTCCACAGTTGTGCTCCGGAACGTTTAAATCGGTAATTTGGATTTCAGGAGCAACGCGTTTGTGCATGCGACGTTTATTAAGCCTATTTTGGCGCACTGTGTTTGACGGTGTTCTCGATCCAATCTATTTCCATTTTCTCTTCTTAATTCGGCTTCTTCTGCACTTTCAAGCATTCGCTGAGATATTTCACGTGCATTTCTAATGATATTTTGAAGCTCCATAATTGCAGCGAAAGAACGAAACGTAAATAACCCCGATTTACCTCGCTCTAAATCCTGCCAAAGGACTTTTGCAAGGTGCAAAATGAGATGCGTTTTATTCAGGCATTTTCATTAAACAATCAACAAATAATCACGATTCTGTGCCACGTACGATAGCGTAATATATATATAGATTCTGCGTTTTGCAATTATATAAGCTCTAGTGGGCGACACGTCTACTCATTTGAAGATTCGGCAATGACCATAGAAAAGTAAAGACAACACAAAAGGTTTCAAATATATGCGAACATGTTAACTGTGAGAATATAAATGAAATTTCCCAAACTTATATTTTCTATTTTAGAATAATTATTTTAAGAATTACTTTTTTTTCTGTTACAAAAACCTTTTTCAATCAATAGTACACATTAAAATGATTATGCGTGGAGCAAGGTCGTAGCCAGAAGATTTTTTTTTTCTATTCCGTTGGGGTAGGGGAGGTGAGACAACCTTGTCGATTTTAAGGTACAATGCCTTTATTTTAAATGAAAGTATATAAATGTATACGTTATCCTTTACAATGTATTATAAATCTTCCTACCAACTTATTTTTCAGGAGATAAGGTAGAGATACGAGTACTGCTTGGACGATCTTGGGCTGGAGATAGGGCCCAATCAAACTCTGAAATTAAGGGATGTTTAGGGCGCCTTTCAATCAGAAAAAGTTTTCTGAATCCTAGATATATAAAAATTCATCAATTCTACAAACATTATTCCCGAGAGTACATTAGCCGAGCTCTCATATATTTCATTAAAAAGCTTTCTTTAAGCTCCCTGCATATACTTTAGACAGAATATATTTATAGTATATGTAGTTCTTATATGTTCAGTTACGCGTATGGTTTCTATAACCAGCACATCAGTATGTCATGAGATTGGTTAAAAGCCTTTTGATCACATTCAGATTTCCCGGTTAGATAAGTTTCATGATAGACCGGAAAGCTGCAGCACAGACAATCACCTCATCGAGTTCACGGCTTAAATTCCAGTATTAATTAATAATCAATTCGCATATTAAAACGCAATCGGTCGGCCAAGTCATATCTTGGTGGAAAACACCTGAAAACCCAATTTTGGCGGTTGACTCGTAGATTTACCGTTGTATTTTCCTGCACTGAGTCCTCCATGTTTTCATACCTTTGAGTGCAGGAAAACACAATGGTAAACCTTTGAGTCAACCGCTAAAATCGGGTTTTCAGGTGTTTTCCACCAAGATAGGACTTGGCAGACCGATTGCAATCGAGTTTATGAGTTGTTGATTCGAGTACTATGAAGTAGTGTGGATATTCTCGTGCACTAGTAAAACTTCCTTCTCCAAAAAAAAAAAAAATTAAAAAAGTAATATACAAAAAAAGAAAAAACAGGAATTCTGCTTTTTCAGAATTAAGTGTCGCCCCCGATGGAAAAAAAATGGATATAAATATAGATACAGAAGAGTCCCGATTATCCGAGTTAATCAAATTTATACCTTTGAAATGGATCCTTTTCTTCTGATGAACTGATGGCTTCTATTATTATGAAACAGCCATTATAAATGAAGTGTTAGGTGAAGATGAAAGAGCAGCCGAAAAAAGTTAGAACTCTGATTTTCTGGTCAGAATGGAAAAAAATGGCAATAATTTTTTTTTTCAAAAAAATATATGGCCATTTATTTTTCTACGACTACATCGGTCTACATAAAGAAATATCCTACACGTTAGTGTCAACTGTGAAGATCGATAAATATTGATCGTTTTGTTTCATGTTCTGCGACATTTTTCTGGACTTTGAAGTAACTCTGAGCCTAGATGGTTTTACATTAGATTCCCTATTCTGCTTTCTGCATCGTATATCGGGAATTTCATGTGAGATATTGTCGAATTCTCACAAACCAAACTTGATATATATGTTTTTGGCTATGACCGACAAGTGCCAGTTGAACTTGATATTCCCCGGAAGGGGTCGCTGTGATACCGATTTTTGTGCAATTTCTCTTTTGTATCTCTGAAAGTGTAAGGAGTTATGGATAGAACTGAACACAACTTCATGCATTACGTTTTTGACTATGGACGTCAGTTCCCAATTGAATATAAGGATATTCCACAGAAAAGGCCGCTGTGACAGCGAATTTTTGTACCATTTTATCGATTTTTCGTAGTTGAATTGTACGTCGGCTGCTCGTGCAGCGAAGGCTGCTTCGCGTCCAGCTAACTCGGTTATTTGCAAGCAGCTGATGTACAAAAGAATGACAAAAATATTGATTTTATTGAAAACTAAGATCCAGATTAACTTGTTTTTATTCGGATTAATAAAATGAAGCAAAAATTTAAGACGAAGATTAAAATCAGTGTAGTTGTGTTTTGCACTGGATGCTCGTGTAGCGACGCTCACTTCGGCATCTTGTTTGTTTCTAAAATGCAATTGAAAAAATTACGCTATTTGAAGTATTAAAATCCCTGCCGGCCCGGCCTACAGGCAGAGGTAGATTTCGAAGTTAAGTATACAAATTTCACCAACAAAAACCAAATCATTATTAGATATAAATCCACTTTAACAGTTTTATCAGTTTGCTTTTGACGAGTTTTTATTTCCTTTTTATAAAATAGCTGGTTTTATCAGAATCACGTTAAGGCGCTATTAAAAAAATATTTTTCCACACTCAACAACTCGAAATTTTCTGGCACATTTTCAGATTAATTTTTAATTAAAAAATATATATATATGAAACATGCTGACGTGATTTTTGAAAAGATTTATAAGCGACCTGTGTTTTTATTTTTCTTTCAATTAATTAAAATTTGATTAATAAACAATTATTTTCTCAGTAGGGCAATATTTTTCGTTTCTAACGCAATCGCTTCGGGAAATTCTGTTCAAAATGCCCACTTTGACATCATTTTTTGAAATATATTCTGCCTCTATCAAAAAATTGATCATTACTGTACATTATATAATTTCTGAGTAAGAGACTCTAGCAATTGGGTGCGTTTGAGAGCAAAAATGAATTTAAAAATGAGTAAGAAAATAGACAGTTTTGATTTGAATGCACCCTTAACAAGATGATTTTTTTCTTCAACCGCTATGTATTTTTAATTTGTTTTTGCTTTAAGAATTGGCCCTATCAAAAACTTGTCTATATAAATGTTGAAGACAATATTAAGAAGATATATGATAAATTCATGGAGATTTTATATCTTGTGAATTGACGGAGTTATGAAAATTTTTCTTCAACCCCCACAACCCCCCCTTTTTTTTTTTTTTTTTTTTTTTTTGGTACGAATTGGTCCTATCAAAAACTTGTGAATATAAAAGTGGTAGATAATATTAAGGAGATGTATAATAAAATTATTGGATTTGATATCTTGAGAATTGACGAAGTAAGGAATTTTTTTCTCCCAAAAACCCTACTTTTTGCGCTCCTTAAGCCTATTTTAAATTTTATCAAAAATCTGTGATGCATGAATTTTTGGCGCTATTTTTAGAAGTAATAAAAACTTTAAACTGATTTGATATATACAAAAATTAAGAAGTTATGGGGTTTTTTCTGTTTTCACAAACCCCTCCCTATTTCCATCCCCTTTGTCCGCTTTGGCCCATTAACGAACTTGACCGAGATTTTATGTCCCTTGATTTTATGTATCAGTTTGGAAGAGATTTGTGCAAAATTGCGGAAGTTATCGTGTCCAGAAGAAAGTGATAACACAATTGCTTCGGGAAATTCCGTTCAAAATGCTCACTTTTACTAATTTTTTGAAATATATTCTGCCTCTATCAAAAAATCGATAATTGCGGTACATTATATAGTTTCTGAATAAGCGAATCTACCAATTAAATGCGTTTGAGAACAAAAATGAATTTAAAAATGAGTCAGAAAATAAGGAGTTTGGATTTGAATGCACCCTTAATAAGATGATTTTCTTCTTCAACCGCTATGTATTTTTAATTCGTTTTTGCTGTAAGAATTGGTCCTATCCAAAACTTGTCTGTATAGATGTTGTAGACAATATTAAGAAGATATATGATAAATTCATGGGGATTTTATATCTTTTGAATTGACGGAGTTATGGATTTTTTACTTCTTCAAACACCCTTTTTGTTTTAGTTTTTAATTTTTTTTGCGGTACGAATTGGTCCTATCAAAAACTTGTGAATATAAAAGTTGTAGATAATTTTAAGGAAATTCATAATATAATTCATTGGAATTGATATCTTGAGAATTGACGAAGTTATGAATTTTTTTCTCCCAAAAACCCTATTTTTTGCGCCCCTTGAGCCCATTTTTAACTTTATCAAAAATTTGTGATACATAAAATTTTGGCCCTATTTTTAGAAGTAATAAAAACTTTAAACTGATTTGATATGTACAAAAATTAAGAAGTTATGGGGGTTTTCGGTTTTCACAAAACCCCTCCCTATTTCCATCCCCTTGGTCCGATTTTGCCCATTAACGAACTTGACCGAGATTTTATGCCCTTTGATTTTATGTATCAGTTTGGAAGAGATTGGTGCAGAATTACGAAAGTTATCGTGTCCAGAAGAAAGTGATATGTATAGATAGATAGATATATAGATGGATAGATATATAAAGTTTTTTACTGAGGGTGGTTTTGGGTTCTAGGAGTCATGATCGGTGTAGATCTGCAAAAATGTTTCAGAAATTCCAACATAGGAACGATCCCAATAGGTAGTATTTCATACGAAATCTACCTAAAATGCATGAGATAGAAGAAAGTTTTGGGATTGGTACATCCAACTAGTTTGAAACAGTAAATATTCATTTTTATTAATGAAAAGTACCATGAGCATCCCGAAAACTATAGCGAACACGGTCGTATATTTTTTTCTGTTTTTGCAACTCCATACAACCCCGTCGATTGTGGTTTTAAAATGCAGGAAAATTGGAATCATACTACGTACCATCTCTGCGCTTGAAGAACTACGTCATCCCCGACAAGCGTAAAAGGGATCATAACACCGGCGAACTGAAAAAATTTGAATCTTCGTTCATCAAGGTTTGATGAGGGTTTTTAGCGCTATTTCTACCGGTTTCAAATAACACCTTTTAAATAATTTCGATTTATATTGTTTCATTTGTAATTTTTATTTCGAAACAATTACAAATCATTTTTAATACATTTAAGACTTTTTTATGCTTATTACATTCAAAAACTACAAGCAAAATAAATATAAATCAAAACTTGGTGTCATTTGACAGCGGTAGAAATAATGTTAATTGATATCTCGGCTAATTATCAAAAAATGAAAAATATGAGTCTCGAAGTGCATTTAGATCTTTCTTTATCTAAATTTGCAAACTTCTAGCAGACGCTAGATTTTAGACAGTATGGTGATACCATCACCAACAGATAGACATACACACATACTCAGACAAACATCTTTATTTTATTAATATAAATTGTGAAAAAGAAGTTGTTTTCATTATTCTATTTCAGCTACTAGTAACTCATAAGATCTCTTTTTAGAAATATATTATTAATGCATAGATGATTTAAGCCGAAAATTATACCAGTTATACACATTTGATAAGAACATGTGAAAGTGATAAATATTATTAAAAACGCCATTATGTGCAGTGTCGATTAAATAAAATAAAGGGTCAAGTGCGAGTATTACTCGTGCTCTGAGGGTTCCGTACAATAAATATGTGAATTATTAACTGTATTATAAAAAAACAAATCGTTTCTAAAAACATAAGAAGACTTTTTAAAAACTATACAACGTAGGGCAACATATAGCTGTATATACTAGAAAAGTATGGCTGGGTATACCATAAAAGTTCAAAGAGTAAAGCCTAAATAATATCAAATATTGCTATTCTATATAACTCTTTTTTTAATCTTATTCTAATCTGTTTACGATGAACTTAATTCGGTATTGATATGACAATAAAAGTAGTGCATATTTAAATTTCATTTGACATCTCATAAAACTAAATTCAGCGTAGAAATAATCTTTTCTTTTTACAGTGTATCTAAAACAAAACGCTTGTTCAAAGTTTAAACTTGGCTATTATGCTAAGTGCGCTTCGAAAGGAAGTCGCAATGTTGCAACACCGCGTTATCCCAGATAGGTTTTTAATTAACTTTTAAAGACTCGGGAGGCGTATTGAGAGATCCACCCAATGCAAATTTATCACGAATCCCATAGTATTTAAGTGATTAGTTTTAATTAAATTAGTCTGTTTTAAACAATTAGACGTTTTTTGCTTTTATGCTGCTACTGGACATTGCATTACACAAATGTATCATTAAAAGTTGTTATCTACGCTTTAAAAGCCGATGGAACATAGAGTACGCCACCCATGTCATTATGTATGTCAAAACCGTCCGTGTATTCAAGGGTTAGGCAGCCTAAGAGAGACTGCTCAGGGCCGGCTAGGCCTGCCCCTTAGAGCTTAACGTCTCTCCCGGTATGTTCCCCGACACGTTGGGGCTCGTTAGTGAGTACAGCCCTGTCCGGATCTCGGCTAATTACCGACGATTTTTTTCGAAAATCATTATCAACAATACTTTTATACTTCTGCTATGAAAGCTATCATCAGCGCTTCTCAACACTTTTGCTGAATGCCTGCAAATCAAAATTTGTGTGTAACGGAAAAATGCGTTTTTCTCAAAAACTATGTGACGTAGGTTAATCGCTATGATTTTCTTGCAAAGTTTATATTAATGTCTACTACCTCTAAATTTTTCATAATTTTAGTTCCAGTAAATTCGGAAATAGAGAGGGGGTTACATAGTTTTGCACTACATTTTCGACGATATCTCTGCAACTATAATATCTAAAATTAAAAGAAATGTATTTTTGAGTTTGGCGTTATGAACGCTTTCAAATGATACTCCGTACGATATACAAAGAAAAGTTTTTTTTTCATGTAGCTCAATTAGCCCCGCTACATTTCCCCCTAAATATATTTGTGAATGTTTAATAATCTATAAATATGTGGGTCAATATTCTTTATTACTTCCCCCAATTTGAACTTTCCACTTTCCAGAGATTACGAGTAAAATGGCTGTGACAGACGGACAGACAGACACAGGAGTGATGTTATCATGATTCCGTTTTACTTTTCAAGTACGGAACCCTAAAAACGTTTTCTTTATTTGAAATAATAAACTTTTTCTGCTCAAATATTCTTATTTTTAGTCCAATTGATAACTTTAAAATTCTCTCGGATTTTCTGAAGCTTATTAATACATATAAACTTTTTTCTAAGATTTTTGCCTCTATTTTTAAAATATCGAATCCAATTTAACACAAATATTCCTTTTTATTACCCTATAAAAACCATGCAAAAGGGTAATTTTTTTAATCATTCTTCCGATATAGGAACATGTGAAAAATTCATAATTAGAAAGCAGCTGAAAGGTTGAGTAAAATTTCGCCACGCCTGTTGTAATTGTGGTACAACTTGTTATTCTTGACTACGAAATGAATTCTTTTGTTTCTGAATGACCCTTTTTTCTTCCGTGTTCTCACCGATAATTTCATTATTATGTTCCAACTGAAGCAACACCCCATTTTAATTAGAATGAAGAATTACAAAATGAATGAAAATCAACCAGTATATTGGAAAGACGCCAGGTTAAGGATATCGTGTTATCGAGAATTTTCAATGAGAGTTTTTCTTACAATGACAATAATATACATACATCGATTTTAAGATAAAGGGAATAGAAGGCTGGATGACAATTTCAAATAGTTATTGTACAGTCGTGGAAAAAAAAAAAAGAAAACACCCCTTACTAATTCTGAAAAAAATTATCGTAGAAGAAAGTTACTGGTACCACACGATTGATAATAACGTCTACATTTAAATGATGTATATAAAATTTGTTTAGGGGGCCATCTACATATTAAAACGAACCATAACTTTTTTTTTTTTCAATAGCAGTACACAATTCTGACAGCATAAATGAACTCTACACTCTTCAATTAGCCTAAAAACATTTTTTTTATGGAATTCGTATGATAAGTTTCTGAGAAATTAATTATTTTAAAACGAGAGTATTTTAGGTGCTTTATCCAAATTGATGTTTGGTACTGGATTGTTGCGCCACTGAAGCAGTCATTGAAGACTGCTAGATTACAAGAAATTTCAAAATATCTAGTCACTTCTATCATAGACTTAAACCATCATTTTACCATTTTTTAAGCATAATTTGAAAACAACTTGAAAGAAGAATGTGAAATTTTGAATTTCCATAACGCAGGTCTTAATAAATCTAAATCCATCAAAAAAATTGTAGGTTACGATTCATAATTTTTTCGAATATTAATTTCATAATTCATATCATAAAATTATATAAATTGCAAGTTCAACGTATTTATGTTTGGGTATTTCAGTATCCTTGCTAACCAAAAAATTAGCACATTGAAAGTATAATTTCAAAAGATATTAATAAAAATATGAAAATGTAATTTAACATTAGAAGCACTAAATTTTGAATGTTTATAATTCAAAAACTTATCATTCTCTATCAATCTATTTATCTAAGCAAATTTTATATACGTCACTAGGGGGCTCTGCGCCCTGCAAGCTACGCTCGCCAACCCTCGTTCGGACACTGTAGAATCTAAAAGCACGCTAATTTGATCGGTTTTTAAAAGGTTAGAGAAGATTGAATTATACTGAAAAAACCTGTAGCGATCTCCCTGTAAACGGGTTTCTATTCAATTCCCTTTGATTGCAAAAATTTAATGTAGAATTAGTTGCTGTTAAGACATCCAATGGTTGTTTTCGTGTTTGGTTAAAGAAGATCAGTTAAACATTTGAAAAGAAGCTAAAATAAAATGAATTAAGTAAACAGAGTCTTTGTCTCTCGGTATTTTTTAACAGCGTTATAAAAAGATTGACATAATACAATTACTAAAATTTGCTGCTTTAACCCCTTCAAGGGCGGTGGTTCATTTTTGGACCACTTAATTTTAATTCTTAAATGACACATTAGCATCAGAATATTGGGATGAAAATTTCCCTTTTATTAAGTAAGTGAACAAATGCATTTTTGTATTTCGAAATTTGTTTGTAAATTCTGGTGTCATTCACTGATTTCAAGATTTTCCGAATAGAAGTGCCTTGTCCGTGAAAGGGTTAAACGCATATTAATGTATTTATTATTTTAAAGTTTCCTTTCCCTTTTAATATTCACGTGTAAATACAATTTTCAGGACATAATTTTCAATATTTTCCTACCTTTAACACGCACTCATTTAATAGTAATGTTTAAGCTTATTTTTTCTGTTTTTAATAGTCACGTGAAAATAAATTTTTAATCGTTAGGAAATATTATTCTTTGCGCTGCTTTTAAAATTGAAAACAATTTCTATAATAATAGCCTAATTCATGTGACTATCATCAACATCTCCAGGCGGATCCCTTCGCTTTTTATATTCCAGGGGGCCATTTTGGTATCTTAATGTTAGCCAGCCACAGGTGTGATAAGTCGCCGAATATTATTCTATCCCCATTATTTCGTTTATATTATAATAGTCCAAGTCATGTAACTGCCATAAACAACGGGCTGATTTCTTCGCTTTTCATAAAAAAGGTTTCTATTTTGATTAAAGAATCAAAATTATTTTTTCGAATAAAACTACATAAAAGTTGCCATAATCACAAAGAATTCCTGGAACTTTTATGTTAGCCGGGTGAAACTCTCGCCAATAGCTTTTTTTTTTTAACTCGCCAGTTAGCATTTTTTTATTTTTCGAGTGGTAAATTAAAACGGTGCTACTTGGTACAACGACCAAAAATCTGTCGCCAAACTATAAGATTAAATGCCAATAACGGTTGATCGTAAATGTCACATTCACTTGACTTTAAGGGAGTTACACATGTTCACGCCATCAAGTGATTTTTATTTCGACGTTTCATTTGTATTTCTATTAATGTTATACTAATTTATTTGTTCTTTTGTTATTTAAAATGTCAATTTGTATAATTTAGCTATTTATATAATTTGGCGAAATTGGTCGACGGGAGAAGTAATAACATTAAAACGTTGCTTTGAAGTGGAAATTAAATCTCATGATTTGTTGCATTGTCACATACGCACCGGGTTTGGCGTGATTTTTTTTTACGACAATTTGGCGAAAACCTCGTTTTCAAATACCTGTTACATATGTATTTTTAAATTATTTTCTGTTATTTTTAAAATGAAATAACAATAAATAAAAAAAATTAATTAGTAACTATAGAACAAAACAATTTATAAAATTTTTTTGTAAATAAAAAGAAAATAAATTAAAATAAACATTTATTAATAAATAAGCAACAATAGCCGGGTTACCATGTCAGGCAAAATAACGCCATTTTGGCGCCAATTAGGTACCCCGTTGCGTATATTACATCTGTGTCTAATATTTTTCTTTTCGTTTCGTTTAAAAAAAAAGAATAAAGAAAAAGTCCTTCCGGCCAGTGCCGGGAGGAAGAGGTAGCTTTCATAATCCTTATTTAAAAAAAGCCAAATTATATCATTCAAACACACGAAGCTCAATTTAGTGGAAACCGAATATAGGAGATTCAATACTAATTTTTTATCAATATAATGAATGAGAATTTCTCGAAATTAGTCAGCTTTATCCAAGCTGCTTTTCTTTAAAGTAACATATATTTGGCTGCCAAATTCGGAAATTTCTTAAAGTGCCTGTTATTTTAAGACAACATGGTGGATGAGGCTAAAAAGTGAACTTGGTCGAGACGTTAGTAATTGCTGTGCACATGCTCACTCACATCGGAATCGGTTAATATATAGGAGTGCTGTCGCATGCAAAAAATCAGATTTTTCAAAATGTCACCCACAATAGAAATTGAAACTGCTATATCTGAGCCATTTTTTAAGGTAAAGACAAACAAAAAATGCTCCTGAATCCTTATATCAAGGTCAAATACTTAAGAAAGAAACCTTTTTCAATTTCTAATTTTTTTGCACCTCACTTTAAATATATATATATATTTTAATTTAATGGTCGCCATTTTGAAACAAGATGGCTGATGAATCTGGCCAGCGAACTTGGTCGAGGTGTTGATGTATACTATCCACATGCCTTCTTACATCGAAACAGGCGAATACGTGTGTTATCGCGTGACAAATACAAGATCGTTTCAAAATGTTAGCCATGCTAGAAATTCAAAGTGCTATAAATCAACCATTTTTTAAGATATAAACAAAAGAACAAATTTTCAGAAACAAAAACTGCTCCGGAATCTTTGTATCAAGGCCAAACACATAAAAAAATCTTTTTCATTTTCCAATTGTTTAATACCTCATTTTGAATTTTAAATTTAATTTTTTTTAAATGGCAACTCTTTTGAAACAAGATGGCGAATGAAGCTGGCCAACGAACTCGGTCGAGACATTGGTATGTACTATGTACAGACCAAGTTACATCCAAATAGTTACATCCAAGTTACATCCAAGTTACATCCAAGTTAATCCATAATTACGCCTGTTATCGCGTGACAAAAATCAGGTCGTTTTAAAATGTCAGCCACAAGAGAAATTCAAAATGCTATAACTCAGCCATTTTTTTTAGATATAGACCAAAGAAAAACTGTTCCGGAATCTTTGTATTAAGGTCAAACACATACAAAAAAAATCTTTTTCACTTTCCAATTTTTTGGTATCTCATTTAAATTTTTTTTTTTTATTTTTTTAAATGGCCGCCATTTTGAAACAAGATGGCGGATGAAGCCGGCCAACGAACTCGGTCGATATATTTGTATGTACTATGTACACACCAAGGTACATCCAAGTCGGTTCATAAATACGCCTGTTATTACGTGAGAAAAATCAGGACGTTTCAAAATGTCAGACACGCTAGAAATTCAAAATGCTATAACTCAGCCATTTCTTAAGATATAGACGAAACAAAAACTGCTCCCGAATCTTTTTATCAAGGTCAAACACATAAGAAGAAAATATTTTTTCAATTTTTAATTTTTTGGTACCACATTTCAAATTTAAATTTTTCTTAAAAGATTATATGGCCACCATTTTTAAACAAGATGGCGGATGAAGCTGATCAACGAACCCGTTCGAGACATTGGTATGTACTATGTATAAACGAAGTTACATCCAAATCGGTTCATAAATACGCCTTTTATCGCGTGACAAAATTCAGGACGTTTCAAAATGTCAGCCACATTAGAAATTCAAAATGCTATAACTCAGCCATTTTTTAAGATATAGACGAAACAAAAACTGCTCCGAAATCTTTGTATAAAGGTCAAATACATAAGAAAAAATATTTTTCCATTTTACATTTTTTGGTACCACATTTCAAATTTTAAATTTTTAAAAAAATTTTAAATGGCCGCCATTTTGAAACAAAATGGCGGATGAAGCTGGCCAACGAACTCGGTCGAGAGATTGGTATGTACTATGTACACACTGAATTACATCCAAATCGGTTCATAAATACGCCTTTTATCGCGTGACAAATTTCAGGACGTTTCAAAATGTCAGCCACGCTAGAAATTCAAAATGCTATAACTCAGCCATTTTTTAAGATATAGACGAAACAAAAACTGCTCCGGAATCTTTGTATAAAGGTCAAATACATAAGAAAAAAATATTTTTTCATTTTTAATTTTTTGGTACGACATTTCAAGTTTAAAATTTTTTTTTAAATTTTAAATGGCCGCCATTTTGAAACAAAAACGCGGATGAAGCTGGCCAACGAACTCGGTCGAGAGATTGGTATGTACTATGCACACACTGAATTACATCCAAATCGGTTCATAAATACGCCTTTTATCGCTTGACAAAATACAGGACGTTTTAAACGCTAGAAATTCAAAATGCTATAACTCAGTCATTTTTTAAGATATAGACGAAACAAAAACTGCTCCGGAATCTTTGTATAAAGATCAAATACATAAGAAAAAAATATTTTTCCATTTTTAATTTTTTGGTACCACATTTCAAGTTTTAAATTTTTTTAAAATTTTTAAATGGCCGCCATTTTGAAACAAAACGGCGGATGAAGCTGGCCAACGAACTCGGTCGAGACATTGGTATGTACTATGTACACACCGAATTAGATCGAAATCGGTTCATAATTACGGGAGTTACAGTGTGACATAGGTCAGATATATATATATATATATATATATATATAGATAGATAGATAGATATAGATATATATATATATATATATATATATCAATTTTGAACGGAGGGTGGTTTCGGGGTCTGGGGGTCATGATCGATGAAAATATACCAAAATTTTTTGAAATCGCTTTCCTCCGAACGGCTGCAATAGGTAGCTTTTTTGTAAAGAAAGCTACCTAAAAGCCATTTATTTTAAAGGTTTCAATTTTAAATGAAAGTTTTGTATTAAATAAAATGATAACGAAATACAAATTGAATTCTGAATAAAAGTAACATGATGCATTTCTTAGCATACATTTAAGGGAGGCCAAACTCGTCGCCAAATTAATTTAAAATAACTTTTTTCTAAAATATGAAAAAAAATATCTGTTGTGATTAAAATTTGAGTTGCCATCATTAGAAAAAAATTATTTAAAATTAGAAAAAAATTAATATTTCGAAAACTAATTCTAATTTTAGTATTCTAATACCAGTTTTGAGATCTGTGGATCAATACGGATTTTTGGTGTTAATTTCATCGCAAAGTATTCCATATTTTAGGAGAAATCGCCGTGAAACGTAATCAGTTGTTTAATCAGTCGTTTCATAGAATGGCTACATAAATTCGTTTCAATTCGATTCATTAGGATTTTATATATATAGGGTAGATTTAAAAGTAGACTTTATTTCTAATCGTTCGGTACCAGTAGCTTTCTTCTACGATAATTTGTTGAGGAGTTATTGGGAATATTTACTTTTTTTTCCACGACTGTACAACATTTTCTCTTAAAAATTTTGATTCTCTAAAAATTTCGATTGGTTGGGCAATGGATGTAGAAAAATGGCAATATTTAGGTGCGTTCATAATAATATAAATACGCAGCACCTATAGTCGTCGCCGGGTCCGTCCGTCTGTCTCTCCATCTGTCCGCATATAACAGCGCAAAAACTACCCAACCGAATGGTTTGAAATTTAATATATATAATCGTAGCAGAATTTTGTCGAGTCATTTCAAATTTTATGAAAATCGTATCAAAACTTAAAAAGATAGTAATAAAAGTTTTCTTCATTCTAATAAATCTTATCACACGTAAGTAATTCAATGTAATCCCATGATTCTAGGTTGCCATGGTGATGACGTCATATAAGATGGAATACCATTGTTTCTGAATAACTGAATTTAATATACATAATCGTAATAAATTTTGCATTCATGTATTTTTGCATAAGAGTGCAACGGCTATTGCACCAAGATCTGAATATTGATAAAACTAGTTATAGTACGAATGCGCCCCATTTGCCACGTTTAAAGTACAATTTCTTACTCGCTTACATTCACTGAAATGTAGTTGCTATTCGAAATTTTAATGAATTATTTGATTAACAAGTCTCTTTTTTGGCCATTTCTATTTTCAAATTACAATTTTTGTTTTCGAATGCAAATGTTATAGAAATCTCTCGCATAATATTATAGAAATCTCTTGGAAATGCTGTAGAAATCTACTTGATATTAGATTTTCATTGCAAATGTATGTAGAAATCCATTTCGTAGTAAATTTTCCCTGCAAATGTTACAGAAATATAACATGATGATTGCTGTATGTGAATAACGATGGCCAAAAACGAGACCACTCTGATGCCAGTGAGTTGAATAATTTATCAAAATTTCATATAGAAGGCATATTTTAGTTATTTTTTAAAAAATAAACAGCAATACAATTATTAATTTAATATCGTTTTGCTACTTGACTTTGTAAAGTTTTTTAACCCCTTAAGGATCGCTTAATATTTGGAAACTAGTATGTTGTGGCCATCACAAAACTTTCTTCTATCTCATACATGTCAATACTTCAAAATTCACTATCTCAGTGCGAAATTAAATGGCAATCTGTGTTCATCATGAGAATTCTAAAAATATGAAATTCCGTGCATTAGTTCTCGAGGTATAACCGTCACTGAAATCATGTAAATCCAGCAAAATGCAGCATAGCAGCGCCACCTATTGGGTTATTTACACCAGAACTTAATTATCACCAACTTATGTCAACGTCTAACTGAATATGAAGTTTGAGGAAAATTCGTGCATTAGTTCTTGAGATAGAGGTATCGCGCAAATCATGACAAATGCAGCATAGAAGCGCCACCTGTTGAGCGATTTGCAACAACACATAATCAGCAGCAATATTAATCAAGTTATACTTAAATCTGAAGTTTCATGAAAATTCGTGCATTAGTTCTTGAGATAGAGCTATTGAGAAAATAGTTCAAAATGTAGCACAGCAGCGCCACCTATTGGGAGATTTACACCAACACGTAGTCAGGATCATTTCATATGAAGGACTAACTAAATCCGAAGTTTGATGAAAATGTGTGCATTAGTTCTTGAGATAGAGCTACTGCGAAAATAGTGTAAATCCTGTAAAATGCAGCATATCAGCGCCACCTGTTGGGCGATTTACACCAAAACGTAAACATTATCCATTTATGTCAAGGACTAACGGAATCTGAAGTTTTATAAAAATCCGTGCATTAGTTCTTGAGATGGAGCTTTTGCGAAAATTCTTCAAAATTCTACATAGAAGCGCCATCTGCAGGACGATTTACACCAAAAACTAATCAGCAACAATCTATATTAGGGACTACCTGAATATAAATTTTTATTAAACTCCGTGCATTAGTTCTTGAGATAGAGCGCCCACAAAATTTGTGTCACATACAGACAGACAGACAGACAGACGGACAGACAGACAGACAGACTCACAAACAGACATTTTGTGAAAACATGTTTTTTGGAACCTCTGACCCATAAAACGTGTAAATCCGTCAAAAACTGGAAATCGAAAATTTTCATGAAACCAATACTTTCTTCTTGTAAAGATAGAAGAAAGTAAAAATACAGCATAGCAGCGCCACCTGTTGAGCGATTTGCACCAAAATGTATAAAACTTCAATTCATGTCAAGGACTAACATAATCTGAAGTTTGATTAAAATCCGTGCATTAGTTCTGGAGATTAAACTATTGCAGAAATCGTGAAAAATGCTGCACAGCAGCGCCACCTATTGAGCGATTTACACCAAAATGCATAAAACTTCAATTCATGTCAAGGACTAACTGAATCTGAAGTTTGATGAAAATCCGTGCATTAGTTCTGAAGATTGAGCTATTTGAGAAATCGTGGAAAATGCTGCACAACAGCGCCACCTATTGAGCGATTCACACCAAAATGCATAAAACTTCAATTCATGTCAAGGACTAACAGAATCTGAAGTTTGATTAAAATCCGTGCATTAGTTCTGGAGATTGAACTATTGCAGAAATCGTGAAAAATGCTGCACAGCAGCGCCACCTATTGAGCGATTTACACCAAAATGCATAAAACTTCAACTCATGTCAAGGACTAACTGAATCTGAAGTTTGATGAAAATCCGTGCATTAGTTCTGGAGATTGAGCTATTTGAGAAATCGTGGAAAATGCTGCACAACAGCGCCACCTATTGAGCGATTTACACCAAAATTCATAAAACATCAATTCATGTCAAGGACTAACAGAATCTGATGTTTGATGAAAATCCGTGCATTAGTTCTGGAGATTGAGCTATTGCAGAAATCGTGAAAAATGCTGCATAGCAGCGCCACCTGTTGAGCGATTTACACCAAAAACTAATCAGCACCAATTTATATCAGGGTCTAACTGAATATCATTTTTTATTAAATTCCGTGCATTAGTTCTTGAGATAGAGCGCCCACAAAATTTGTGTCACATACAGACAGACAGACGCGGACAGACAGACAGACAGGCGGACAGACAGACAGACAGACAGACAGACTCACAGACAGACATTTTGTAAAAACATGTTTTTCGGAATCTCTGACCCCTAAAACGTGTAAATCCGTCGAAAACTGGAATTCGAAAATTTTCACGAAACCAATACTTTCTTCTTGTAAAGATAGAAGAAAGTAAAAACATCAAAGAAGTGCCTATTTTTACTTTCTTCTATCTTTACAAGAAGAAAGTATTGGATTCATGAAAATTTTCGAATTCCGGTTTTCGACGGATTTACACGTTTTAGGGGTCAGAGATTCCAAAAAACATGTTTTTACAAAATGTCTGTCTGTGACTCTGTGAGTCTGTCTGTCTGTCTGTCTGTCTGTCTGTCTGTGTGTATGTGACACAAATTTTGTGGGCGCTCTATCTCAAGAACTAATGCACGGAATTTAATAAAATTTGATATTCAGTTAGTGCCTAATACAGATTGATGCTGATTAGTTTTTGGTGTAAATCGCTCAACAGGTGGCGCTGCAATGCTGCATTTTTCACGATTTTTGCAATAGCTCTATCTCAAGAACTAATGCACGGATTTTGATCAAACTCCAGATTTAGTTAGTCCTTGATATGAATTGATAATGATTACGTTTTGGTGTAAATCGCCCAGCAGGTGGCGGTGTTATGATGAATTTTGCAGGATTTACACGATTTCCCCAATAGCTCTATCTTAAGAACTAACGCACGGATTTTCATCAAACTTCAGATTAAGTTAGTCCTTGATATGACTTGCTACTGATTAGGTGTTGGTGTAAACCGCCCGACAGGTGGCGCTTCTCTGCTGCCTTTTCCACGATTGCCTCAATAGCTCTATCAATAGAACTAATGGACCAATTTTCATCTAACTTCAGATTTAGTTGTATGTTGACACAAGTTGTTGTTAATTAGGTTTTGGTGTTAATCACCCAATAGGTGGCGCTGCTATGCAGAAATTTTCACGATTTTCGCTATTGCTCTATCTCAAAAACTAATGTACGGATTTTCTTCAAACTTCAGATTCAGTCAGACGTTGACATAAATTGTTGCTGATTAGGATTTGGTATAAATCACCCAATAGGTGGCGCTGCTAGGCAGCATTTTGCTGAATTTAGACGATTTCAGCTATAGTCATATCTCAAGAACTAATGCACGGAATTTCATATCGTTAGAATCCTCATGAGATGCATAGATTGCCATTTAATTTTGGCAGTGTGATAGCGAATTTTGAAGTATTAACATGTATGAGATAGAAGAAAGTTTTGGGATTGGTACATCCGACTAGTTTATTACAGAAATTGAATAATCATAAGGTTTCCAAATAAAATATGCATTTTTTTTAAGGCAAAAAAAAAAGATGCTATAGAGCAAATTCACATTTGTAGAAAAGCCATCATGCGAGAATTCTGTGCCTTGATGTTTGTTTTACACCATACAAATTAATGCGAATAAGACCTTTATTTTTCACATCTTACATCTTTATTCCTCATCATCATTCAAATTTTTACAAATAATATTTAAAATAATATAAATATATTAAATTTTGATTATTAATAATTTTTTTTAGTGTGATATATTTCAAAACATGCAATACAAAGTCCAACATCACAATCAGAGACAAAGACCAAACACAGACGTTAAAATTCGCACGGAAATACCAGTTAAATTTTTCTGGTTTCAGAAGTTTTTTTCAGCATTTAAATCTCTAGTCCGGAAATATGACGCGTACGAGAAATAACGGACGACACCTCAGCCCATGATATTGAAGGGAGCGAAAATTAAGGAGTTAAATTTATCAAATCTGTGTATAAAACGGTTGTTTTATTTTAAACTTGTAGATCTTCAAAAACATTTTAACGCAACTGCACCAGTAGTGAACATTATAAGATTATTTAAAGCGTAATTTTAGAGCACCGTTCTTAGTTTTAGTAACTTCGACAACTAGGAGTGTACGATATCTCAATTAACTCTTTCTACACATGCAGCGTACTTAAGTGTTAATTAATAATATAATAACAGATAATAATTTCATTTAGAAGGCATATTTTACTTAATTTTTAAAAAGTAAACCACAATACAATTATCAATTTAATATCGTTTTGCTACTTGACTTTGTAAAGTGTCTTAACCCTTTGAGGAGCAAGCAATAATGTCTCTGTAATATTGAATTCTAACCGGAATATTCGAAAAACTTTATTTTAAAATAAAGAAAAACAATTTTTCAACATCCCCCTCCCCGCCCCCGCAAATTAAAAATATAAAATTTAGTTAAAACTTTCTGGTGTGAATCTCGTTTAAATTAGGTGGGCCCCTTAAGGGGTTAAATTAATTAAATCTGTGTATAAAGCAGTTTTTTATTCTACACCTGTAGATCTTCATAAACATTTTAACACAACTGCACCAGTAGTGAACATTATACGATTATTTTTAGCGTAATTTTTGTGTACCGTTCTTAGTTTTAGTAACTTCGACAACTAACAGTGTACGATATATCAATTAACTCTTTCTACACATGTAGTGAACTTAAGTATTAATTAATAATATATTAACAGATAATATGATCAATTTTTAATTTTAAACAGCTATTTTTTAATTTTAAAAAACATGAAATGAAAATTGTTTTGTATCATTCTACTGAAAATTAAGAATTTACTTCAAGATGTGCGTGGTATTGAATGTTTATTAAGAATAATGTAAAATATCCGAAAATTGTCTATAGATTTTAAAGATATGTTAGTTGTGGTCAATAATCAATAATATTTTCACCTTCTCGGATATTTCATTGAATTCCTTTAATTAAGTTTTCGCAAAATAGATAAACACACAGGGAAGATTTTCCTATACGAAAATATTGAGCTTTTTATAAGTAACACACTTCATGCACATCACTGACTACATCTCTTAATTTGAAGAGTTAAGACGAGGTATCGAATATTAGAAAATTAAATTAAAAAAGCTAAATTTGTAAAAGTATTAGATAAAATCTTTTATTACAATACACGATGGTATTATATGTATTAATCTAGTATAAAATGTAGTGTCCAAAATGTATTATTTCAAATAATTTAATAATTTTTGATTCAGTGTTTTTTATGTAACGTCATTTTTTACATGTTTAACCCTTTCAGGAAGGATGTTATTTAATGACATATAAACGTTTAATACCAGAAATACGTGTAGTATTTTTGCTTTATTTTCCATAGATATTTTTAAAAAAATCTACGCTTACAGAATGGAAAGTTTTTAACTAAAATATTCTGGTACTAAAAAGATATAAATAACGCACCCTTTATTGGATGTGCCCGTCCTGAAAGGATTAAAATTTATAGAAATCTCTTGAAATTAAAATTGCTTATTCTTATGACGTTCCGATAAAGTAATTCCAGCATTGAATACAGTATATTCTTTCAATGAGTGCAGCATATCTATATTATACAGGACAAACGTATCTCTGCGTAATTCGTGTGACGTCATTTTGCGAATGGCAAAACTTCACGATTAAATTTCGGTTTTGGAGTTTTCGCTACTGCATTTTTAAAATATTTTGACCATCGTGCATTTTCAATTTTTAGAACGTCGTACAGGGGAAAATTATACTTTCAAATGCAATTTGTTTGAAAACTGTATCTTAATTGCCTGATTTATTATCTTTTTAAAACGAATTTTCAAGCATGATTTTTTGTAATATATCATATCGCGTGCCGGCTTCAATACCTAATAATAATGAACATTGTTCAGCATTTATTTCTGACTAATTGTCCATAACGAAATTAATACTTTCTCTATAAATATATAAAAGAATAATATTTAAAAAAAAAACACAAATTTAACATATTTGTAATCAAACAATTTAAATTTTTAGACAACCAAATAGGGGGGAAAGAACGTTCAAATGGAATTTTTTTGCAGAGTGTATCTCAGTTTACTGATTGTCCTATAGTTTTAAAAATAATTTTCAAGCATGAAATATTTTTTAATTTATCTCTATCGCGTGGAGCTCGTTTAAGAAAGATTAATCTGTTTACCCTTAAAATAACATAAAGATTTCATCATTTTCTTACGGCTAATATTCCATAAAAATAAATTAAAACTTCCTCTATGAATAAATAAATAAAATAATAGAAATAAAACACAAATTTAACAGGCATGTCATTGAACTACGACCTTAAAGCTCTGAAAATATCAGAATATAAAAGGATGCCGTAAGTAGAAAAACCTTGGGGCAATATCTCTTAGCATGCGGCTAATAAGAAAATGTCGCTTTTGATAAATTTCAAAACTAGATTTGATTGTATAATTCATATACTTTTCATATGAAAAATGCTTTTTTATTGTTAGTGGGAAATCTAAAAAATATATTGCATGTAAAAAAATTATTAGTTTTCAATTTTAAAAAAAAGTGATTTTCGCCTATATTCTGTAACCTGGGAAGCGCGGGTACGATTCTCTAGTTTTTGTGAAAGAATTAATCGTTTCCTGTATATATTGATTAAAAAGAGATAACAGTGGATCCGTGCGATGTTTTTGGACTGTAAAAGATTACTTTCTAATGGGTTTTTTTCAATCATTTTTTCTAACAGTTTGTACCGTTATTTTATTTCGTGTATATGTATACAGGAGAAAGAATACACATGAGGATGTTGCAATTATGTACTAAGCTTGTATATAGGAACAACATAAAATGAAATAAAAATTAAAGTCTTTACAGTATCAGCAATTTAAAATGGATTAGAAGAGAACATTACACGAAAAACACACAAGTCCTCTTTTTTTTTTTTTTTTTTTTTTTTTTTTTTTTTTTTTTTTTTGTTCTAGAATAAAAACAAGAATGCTATTTAGAAAAAAAGAAAAAACAAAGAAAATCATGGCATTTGCAGATTTATGTTCCACGTCCGCCAATGTCAGTCAATGAGTCAAATTGTTTAGAGTTATTAGATTACTGCTGAAAAAAAAAGCAAATGAAAAAAAAACATATAATCAAAGAATATATTTTTATTGATTTGTTAACCAGAAAAAAGTATGTCATTTCACTGTTATACCTGAAATAACTACTGCAATAACGGTAGTTAAAAAAAAAAAAAAAAAATGGCGTACTTTAAGAAAATGTGAGTGTACTATGTCAGATGTCTGTTCAAAAACTTTTCGTGATACTCATTCACCGTTGTGCTTTTTGTACGTACATAGACAAAAAAGTTCGTTGTCATCAGAAATAATACATATGTAATTTATTTTTTACTCTTATTTTAGAGACTAAATAAAATGAAATTGAGAAAAATATTACAAAAAATGTTGTTACGAATTTTGTATGCATGCGCTTTGTTAAGTAATTTCTTTGTAAGCCGTGGCCAAGCCGCTTCAGATATAGATAAAATCGGATACAACACGTTGATAGAAAGGATGAATAAAAAACAAGCATTGCGATCTGTTAATTTTAGCACAGGAAACTATCAAAAGGAAATGAATACTAGAGAACAGGAATTCTGCTTTTATAGAATTTAGCGTCGCCCCCGACATTTCCGTTACTTCCTTTTCTTCTGGTGGACTGCTGGTTTCTATTATTATGAAACGGCCATTATAAATGAAGCGCTAGGTGAAGATGAAAGAGCAGTCGTAAAAAGTTAGAACTCTGATTTTCTGGTCAGAATGAGAAAAAAATGGCCAATTTTATTTTATTTTTTTTTATTTATGAGCAGTCGTAATTTTAAGCGGCGAAAATTAAGCAGTGCTTATTAGCAGTGAAAATTAAGCAGTGAAAATTTGAAAGAGCAGTCGTAAAAAGTTAGAACTCTGATTTTCTGGTCAGAATAAGAAAAAAAAAATGGCCAATTTTTTTTTTTTTTTTTATTTTTTTTTTTTGTAATTTTTTTTTTTTTGAAAAAAAAAATTATGGCCATTTTTTTTCCTATTCTGACCAGGAAATCAGAGTTCTAACTTTTTACAGCTGCTCTTTCATCTTCACCTAACGCTTCATTTATAATGGCTGTTTCATAATAATAGAAGCCACCAGTCCATCAGAAGAAAATAACTCGGTTAAGCGGGACTCTACTGTAGTGCAAAACATATTTCAATTTTAAGACTTAAAGCACATGCTTTTATTTTATGTAAAATGACGTCATTTGCATTAATATAAATACTTAAAATTAAATATAGTTTATAAAAGCTCCATGTTTTATCATAAATCATTCATTTATATTTTTCTCGAAATAACACGTATTTTCATTACATTTTTTCAGTTTTTATGGGAAAATGGCAACAAAAAGATATACATAATTGCTATTTTTCAAATGTTTTTTTCTTTACTTTCTACAGAAATGGAGTACTTGAGTTGCCAAAATGAAACAAATGTCTCAAAAAACTACAAAAAAATTAATATTTCAAAAATAAATGGAGATGCAGTTTTCAAAAAAATTGCATTAAAAAGTACTATTTTTTCCCCAATACGACGGTATAAACATTGAAAATGTGTTATGCTTAGAAGTTTTAAAAAATGCTGTAGGGTATTTAATCGCACAATGAAACATCGTCTTTTGTTTTACGGCTGGCTTACACAAGGTAACGTTATTTATTGGAGACAAAATAAGCTAGGAGAAAGAAATAGCATACCGGGGGCTAATAAACAAAATGATGGAATGGAACTATGATGGATAGATAGAACTATGGCTTGAGCTATAGGTATTAGGACAGAGTTATCAGTGAATCAAAAATTTTCAAATTCTCTCTTTTCAAAAATTCCCGAAGCAAAAATATCAAGCTGTCGTATCGGAGCTTAGTTTACTCCATAAAACGTGCAGAAAAGTGTTAAATGTGGCTCAAATATTGTTTTCCTGCTAGGTTTTGTATTTTTTCTGGGCATTGTGCAATAGCGATCGAATTTAAAAACCTTCTCTTTGGGGTCATACATATAACGTTATCAACATTCTGCTAATTTTTTACCCCCTCCCCCCCCCTTACGATATCATACGATATTCATTCGTCAACCCCCACCCACCCACCCACCCACCCACCCGCACCCCCTCCAAATGATTCGTTATTAATGTCTAAAAATTCTTTTATTTTTATATTCTTTTTCTTTCATTTTTATACACTTACAGTGATATAAACATATCATTAAACATTCATTAGTCGCATACTTTACGGAGTCATGGTGGCAATAAAATATAAATACATGAAATAAATTTAGATCAAATAACATCTAAAAAAGTTAGTTACTATCTAAAAATATTTAATAATAGCTTATTGTTACATAATGCATTCAAAAGTAACATTGACTTCCTGTATTTGCGCTCTTCCCGGGAACGTTAAAAGCAGAACTTATCAACAAAACAGTGGACAATATTCTTTGTCTTTTTTTACTGGTACACACAAGTATCATCTCCTACTTATTTCTCTAACAGTGAATTATATGCGCATATGGCAGAAGAACAGGAATGCCAAACGTTGGGGTATTCCAAATTTTGGAATGAAATGATTTTATAAGCATTTAATGACTTTAATAATAGCTTTGTATTTTTATAAAACGTATAAAAATAATAATCTCTCTATTCTAAAAAAAAGTAGCTAACGCTGTCACCGCCGCCGGTTTTGAATTTTTCGTGACCGGAGGTCTTTCTTCATTAATATTAAGCAAAATATTGCATACAAAAATATGAAAATCGGTGGTATTATAGAGAAATGTTTGATAATCAGGCTGGTGCAGACACTTTTCAAATCGAAGAATTATTTTAAGAGATATTTAATGCTAAAGTTGGGCAAAATCGTTCCATTAAGAAAGTTTTATAGTAGCAAAAACTTTACATGGGAATTTAATCATTTTTAGATCATTTTATGCGTCAGAATTTTCCGGTGTGCAGACTGCATTTAGTTTTTTAATTTGATTTGATTTTTTGAGGTTTTATTTCTATTTTAAATTCAAATTTTCAATATTTCGAGAGATATTTTTTTCATACTTCAAAACATGGTATTATTTTAAACTGCTGCCAACTGTATAAACAGTGCAAACAATAATGTTTGCTTCAAATTAAAAATTTATTTTACACGTGACTATTATAAACAAAAAATATAAAGAGCAGGAACTCATTGACAATTACGTCATAAAAACTATATTTAAACGTGAATTTTAAAAGAGAAAGAATATTGTAAAATAATAAATTCATTAATATGCGTTAGAAGTCTTAAATAGAAGAAATTACGTCACATTAACGTCACATTACACTTATTACGTAAAATGAACAAAAAATAATATTGCAAAACAGTTTAAATTTAAAAATTGCGCGAGACATTTATTTGATATTTGAAGATGATCCTTTCAACTATTTTTATTAAGACAGCGCAGATAATATTTCATTTCTAACAAAAGTATTTTCACGTGAATTACGTCGTTGGTGAAAATTACGTCAGATTAAAAACGGTACATTTTAAGTGTCTTATTTAACAATAAAACTTTCTTTTCGCTTTGCGCAAAAAATACCGGGAGACAAAGACTCTGTTTATTTAATTCATTTTATATTAGCTTATTTTGAAATGTTTAACTGATTTTAGTTAATCAAAGACGGAAACAGCCATTGTATCTTTTAAAAGCAGCTGATTTTGCCATAAAATTCCCCAATCAAAGAAAAATGAGTAGAAACCCGTTTATAGGGAGATCGCCACTGTTTTTTAAACTTATAATTCAATCTTCCGAAATCTTTTTAAAGCCGGTCAAATTAGCGTGCTTTTAGAATCTGCTGTGTCTGGACGGGTGTTGGCGAGCGTAGCTCGTAGAGGGCAGCGCCCCCTAGTAAAAGAAAAGATTACAGACTATTTCGATGTAAAGAAAAAGTTTCTGAAAAAGATAAGTTTGGTTGGATAAAAAATGATAAGATATCATAAAACTAACCCTCCCTCCGCCTAAAGTGATAACGTTATATATGCACAGCACTTTTGAAGAAGATCATTTTTTACACTTTGGAGCTTTGTGCCCTTCAGATGTAGTATTAATACTGAGATATATCAAGAAATCCATGAGCATTTCATGATACCATCTTCGGAAGTTCTGTGTGGTGACGATTTTATTTTCCAACATGATTTAGTACCTTCACACAGTTCAGTGTCCACAAAGAATCGGGTTAGCCAACACCAAATTAACGTACTTCCCTGCCCGGCTAATTCACCGGATTTAAATTCAATAGAGAATTTGTGGGAATAATGATGAAAAGACTGCAAGATATTGCGTCAAAAAACATTGTTGAGCTTCTTTTCAGCATAATGTTGACATGGTCATGTGTGGACAGAGAACAGTGTGAACCATTTGTAGCTAGCTTGGCAAAGCCAGTTCGGGCTGTTATAAAATGTAAAGGTGATGCTACAAAATATTAAAGAATAAGTATTTTTCTTTTTTGACTTGGATTATTTACAATGCATTATTCTAATATTTTGAACCAGGTAAATGGTTATTCTAATATTTTGACTTTTTCCAAGCGTAAATAATTATTTTAATCGGTAAATAAATAAAAAGAAATGCTTAATTCATCTTTAAAAGTGAAACTTAAACTTACACTATGTGCAAAACTACTTAAAATATGACACAGTATTTAAAAATGTTAAATAATTTTAATACCTTAGTACTTTCAAGTATAAAAACCAGTACCAGATTTTGACAGCGCACTACGTATTACAGAGCATTACAAAGATATACAACGGAAAAGTAAGTCGAAAACCATACAAAAGAAATTCAATTATTTGAATATTTTGAAATCAGAAAATCATGAGTGCAAACCTGTGCCATATATTAATATTTCGAATAGAGAAATATCGAATAAGGAAAATGAAGTTTTGGTAAAAGGTCCTAAATTTATGTTTAAGAATAATGTAAACACCAAAAACATAATCGCAGACTGTGAAAAAGTTACCCTGTCAATAGACCCAGAGAAAAGAGATGTTGCGAGAAGTGTTATGTATAATAATGTGCAAGCATTCGTTACCAAATCAAGTATTAAAAATAAAAATAAAAATAAAATGGTAATTAATCGACTTAAAGCAGATCAAGATATTATTATTATACACACAGACAAAACAAATAAAATCGCAATAATGAACCGTATGGATTATATCGCAAAAATGGAAACGTGCTTCGCAGATATGGAATGCACACCACTTAACAAGGATTCGAACAGCCATATCCGGAGTAAAACTGAAGCTTTAATCAATAGAGAATATTGGCCATCAATAATGAAAAGCAAACTGAGAGCAAATAACACCGCCACCACTCCAAAACTATTTGGGAGACTAAAGGATCATAAAAATAATTGTCCTTTAAGGCCGATAGTTGGAAAATGTGCAGGTCCAACGTATTTCCTTGAAAAAGCATTTGTTCCTTTTCTGAACTTTTTCCTACCACCGTCTAACCATAGTTTATCGTCGACCACTGATTTCATTAACCGGATTAAGGATTTGAAGCTCATTAAAGAGAGTGTTTTAGCAAGTTTTGACATAATTTCACTTTTCCCATCAATCGACGTTGACGAAGTAAAATTACTCATTAATAATTTTATTGATAACGAGTCATCATTAAACTCAGAAATGAAGACCACCGTAAAATCTGGACTTAACCTAGTAACTGGAAATAATATTTTCATGTTTAATAAGAAGATGTATAAGCAGACTAAAGGAGCACCAATGGGTTCCCCCATCTCAAGTATTTTAATCGAATTCAAGTTACGTCCATTTAAAGAAATAATATGGACCCTAACATAAAATTTACCATCGAAATAGAAAATAATAACCAGCTGTCATTTCTTGACGTAATGCTAATTAAAAATTTATCAAACTTACCAATTGAGCGCACAGTCTACAGGAAAGTAAATAAGTCTAACAGTACTATTACTTTTGAAAGTACATCACCTTTTAACTACAAACTTGCTCCGTTCAACTTTTATATAAGACGAGCGTTTAGTGTTTGCTCTATTAATCACCTTGAAAATGAATTAAATACCATTGGAAACATTGCAGTTGAGAATGGTTTCCCAATACGCATTATTGATAAGCTAATCAACTCGCAGAAGAACCATATGAAAATACAAAAAGGTCCACGGAGTAATATGAGATATTGCAAAATGAAGTATATACCAGGACTTTTCGAAAAACTCAGACATGCACTTTTCCGCTTTGGCGTAAACTTGGTCGCCACTCCTCCTGCAAAACTGAAAGATCTGATTAGTGCCGAAGTGGACTCGATCCCGAGGGATGAAGTTTCTGGGGTATATGTAATTCCACTGAAAACAGAAGATATTTATCTCGAATAGATGGGCATGACTTCGCGTAAACTTAAAGTTCGTATTAAAGAACATTTGAGAGATTTAAAGTATAACCCACCTACAACAGCCCTGTCAAGACTTAACCAGAAGCAGAATATACAAGATAATTTCGAAGACGCAAAAATTATATATCCCTCAAAGAATTATCATGATTTAATTATCCGCGAGTCAATAGAAATTATTACTAAAGAAAATACTGTTTGTAATGACGTTTTATCCTACAACATACCCAGAATTTGTCTCAGTTTGCTTAAAGAATGATAAAACGAGTAATTTTCCACTTCCCTATATCCATGTTTCATTTTCCCAATGTTTCCGGATCTATAAATTAACTTCCACTTTACTCCTTTCGTCACCATCTACGTGGATTTTGAAAATTATGCGTCAATAACTGTTGTATTTCTTATATTCCTCTGAAGAAGACTATGTTTTTATGGTTGAAAGTACTGAGGTATTAAAATAATTTAACATTTTTAAATACTGTGTCATCTTTTAAGTAATTTTGCACATAGTGTAAGCTTAGGTTTAATTATTTTAATGTTTGTATTATTTCCTTTAATTTTATGCTAAAAGGTTCTACAAACTATGTAAATTCTTACAATATTAAGTTTTATCCTATATTACTTTTTGTATAAGCGATATATAAAAAACCTTTCTTAACAATTCCTTTTTAACACTTTCCAACAAAGTTGAATTATGTTGAACAAAGTTGAACAAAGTTGTGTTTATGACTTCTGATTGTCTGGCCGTCTGTCCGCGCTCTAACTCTCGTAAATATAGTCGGATCGTTCTGAAATTTTTGGAGATTAGTAACCTCTACCATAGCACGATCCCTATTTCAAATAAAGTTTCTAGCATGTTTAGTTCATTTACAGGGGGAATCAAAAGTTTTCCGTTACATTACGGCCTATGGGAAAAAATCGTGTAAAATGGTTTTAAATGATGTTACATGCTTTCAAACATAATAAAATTCATATGCATTTATCAAGTGCACTAAAATATACCTTCTGTAGAATATACGATGCAAAGAATAGTTATTATTCATTTACAGGGCACACAAAATAACTCCGTTACAGAACGATATATGGGTGAAGGGAATTGTTTGCGGCGTATTTTAATTATGTTAAATTATTTCGCATATAATGAAATTCTTATACGTCGCTGAGGTTTACTATAACTTATTTCATGTACAATACGAAGTGCATAGCAATTACAGGGACACACAAAAGATTTCAGATACTATATTGTGTCCGAAGTGCTGTACAGTAGCGATGATTGCTGGAAATGCATTTTTATATATGTTATCTGCTTTTATGTTTCATTATATTTATGCATACTATATGGTGTGTATAAATGTTGTAATTCATATACAGGGCTACACAAAATAATCCGTAATGGTTACTGGGTATGATTGCAAATTGCTTAAAAGTGAATTTTAAATGAGTTATACATTTTTACGCGGAACTGCATTTCGTTCACTAAGAAATGTTTGTAGAACATAGATAAGAGGATATACAGGGTCACGCAAAGAATTTTATACATGGCCGTCTATAAATGATAATTTCTGGAAATGTGATTTCAGTAGTTTTAAGTGTTTTACTTTGAATTAAACTTTAGCTAAATAGTGGTGTGTAATAAAGGTACTAGGTTAACTACAAGGCTGTATGTATACAAATGTATACAAGTATGTTTTGATCTATTAGTATAAATTACTGAAAGAGAAATTTCAACCTGTTATGAGTTTTCTTGCTAAACTAAATTTTCCCATTATATAGTATATACTAGTGTAAATGCCCGTCCTAGGACGGTGGGTAAAAATTGTGTTTTTCCCTTAAAATTTGAAAAACTGATAAAAAAAATAATTGGCAATATGAAAGCTTTTAGATGAGCAAAGTTCGGTAGTTTATGTTCTAATAAACACACAATTAGCATTTACAATATTTCTGGGTAAACCAGGTTTTCCGGCTAATATACTATAATAAAATTAAGATTTCTTAATAAAACAAATATTTAATAAATATGCAATAAAAGTGCGTAATTAAAACAGTCTGCTGCAACTATTGAAATAATACTATTTTTTTTAATAACACTTTGAAATTGTATTTTATCGTTTACCCCCCCCCCCCAAATTTTTTCAAATGTATATTGATTAACAAATAAGTATCTCGGATTGAATCCCAACCGTCTAATCCCCTAAGCTTCTGTCCTGATGCAAAGCTATAAATCAAAAATTATTAATTTTACTTTTCGTATAAATATTAATTTTTTTACTTTTAAAATAGGGAATATATATAAATATTAAGTTTAAATTTACATACGCCTGTATATAGAAAAGAAAATATAAGTAATGTGTAATTTAAAAATAAGTTACAAAATAATAAGACTAAAATATTTAAATTGATTACTTTTTTAAAAGAAAGTCATTTTATCAATTTTTTGCAGGAAAAAATGGATATTTTTAAAAATACCATACCATTGTTTTCCGTGAATCACTTTATATAAAAAATAAATTAAAATTCCTTTCATGTCGCAAAGAAAATTTAATATGATTGCAACTTAATACTTGAAATAATCTCAAGTGACACTTGGCGATTTATTTTGGTGGTGAAATGCGATGTGCCTTCTGATTTGTTAGGAAGAAGTGTCTACCACTGCTCTATTATCAGGACTTGTAACCTTGAGAAGTAATCGAGGGATTCTTGTTTCTTGTCAACCAATTGCAGAATGGAACTTTTCACCCTTGACCCCTTGAGTCTCTTCCTCGGAGACTGGTAAGATTGATGGATTCGCCCTGGATGCGTTACACTGCCTTTTATTATATAGAGATATGACCTACAGATCAAATACAGGGCTGTTCAAAAGAATTGGAATACATATTTGGCTATATGCGCTAACTACAGAAATCAGTTTTTCAAATGTTTCATGCTTTTTCAAAAATGTTTACTTAGTTCTCTTATATGCCTTATTTCTCTAAATAACGAAGTTTTGTTAAAGTATTCAGGAAGTGTTGGAAAGTGTTTCATAATCTATGCTAAACGCTTGATTTTTCTCACTTGTTTTTCTATTATTCTAATTTTTTGACTTGGAGCTGTAGATTTATGATAAATGTTATTCGTCTTACCTAGTTTTTTTTTTTTTACTTTTTTTTTTTTTAAATTATAATGTTTGTTTTTTTTTTACGCTAAGTGTATTTATTTTTTTTTTCTACGAGGTCATCTGTATTCAGGATCAGTTACACGAATCTTCTTCTCCAATACAAAACTGCAGCAGCTACCTTCCAATTTTAACAAAACAAAAATGAGTTTGGTTGACACTGCTTTGAAAAACACAAAAGAAACAAAGACAAAAAATTAGAATTAAAAATAGATGAAGTTTTTTAGCATGAAACAAATTTAAAAGCATAATTTAGAAAAAACCGGTCAGCTGCATGTAGATCTAATGAACAATTTAAGAAAAAGTATGAAGCGTGGCTAAAAATTACGATTGGTTGCGCAATGTATGCAGAAAAATGGTGGTTTTTAGGTGCGTTCGTAATAATATGTATCATTTATAACCGTCATCTGGTCTATCCGTGTGTCTGTGTGTCTGTCTGCCCGCATAAAGCAGTGCAAAAACTACCCAAACGCATGGTTTGGAATTTAATATATGCTATAACCGTTACAGAATTCTGTCGAGTACTTTGAATTTTTTTTCAAAATCAAATTAAAAATTAAAAAGATTAATAAAAGCTTCCTTCATTTTGTTAAATCCTATCAAACGTAATTAATTCAGTGATATCCCATGACAGGTAATGACTCTAGGTTGCCATGGTGACTCAAGATGGAGTCTTATTATTTTTATATTAATGAATTTAATGTATCTCTCTATTCTAAAAAAAAGTAACTACCGCTGTCACCGCCGCCGGTTTTGAATTTTTTGTGACCGGAGGTCTTTCTTCGTTAATATTAAAAAAACTGTTGCATACAAAAATATGAAAATCGGTAGTATTATAGAAAAATGTTTGATAAACACGCTGATGCAGACAGTTTTCAAATCGAAGAATTATTTTAAGAGATATTTAATGTCAAAGTTGGACAAAATCGTTCCATTAAAAAAGTTTTATAGGAGCAAAAACTGTACATAGGAATTTAATCATTTTTAGATCATTTTATGCGTCAGAATTTCCCGGTGTGCAGATTGCAGTTAGTTTTTTAATTTGAATAATTTTTCGAGGTTTTATTTCTATTTTAAATTCAAATTTTCAGCATTTCGAGAGATATTTTTTACAAATTTTAGAAAATTGTATTAATTTAAACTGTTGCCAGCTGTATAAACAGCGCAAACAGTAACTTTTGCTTCAAATTAAAAATTTATTTTACACGTGACTATTATAAACAAAAAATATAAAAAGCAGGAACTCCTTGAAAATTACGTCATAAAAACTATAGTTACACGCAAATTTTAAATGAGAAAGAATATTGTAAAATAATAAATTCAGTAACATGCGTTAGAAGTCCTAAATAGGAGAATTTACGTCATATTACACTTATTACGTAAAATGAACAAAAAATAATATTGCAAAACAGTTTTAATTTAAAAATTGCGCGAGACATTTAGTTGACATTTTAAGATGATCATAATATTTCATTTCTAACAAAAGTATTTTGACGTGAATATTAAAAAGAGAGAGAAAAGTTTGGTGAAAATTACGTCAGATTATAATTGTCAGATTCAAATTATAATTCAATTTTCCGAAATCTTTTTAAAGGCGGTCAAATTAGCGTGCTGTTAGTCTGCGGTGTCTGAACGGGGGTTGACGAGCGTAGCTCGTAGGGGGCAGAGCCCCCTAGTACACTACACAGTCGTAATAAATTTTGTATTCGTGTTGCATAAGAGTGAAACAACTATTGTACCTGTCGGAAATAGTTCAAAATGTGTTTCGACTTTTCGTTTTGTGAAATATGCGGCAGGTGGCGACACTTCACGGACAAAACTTCAAACAATTCTTATAGACCGGACAATTACGCATAGTAATCCAGTCTTCATTTGCGTCAGCTGTCTGTGATAATGCAACTGCTTAATATTCCTGTAGATGGCAGCACCACAAATAAACTTTGAAAGACTATGAAAGCAGAACTGTTTTGCTAGACTTTGATACACGCCATTTCAGCAATGATCAGCAGATTTCCATTGTGAAATGAGTGTTCGATCAAGAGCCCTTGCTTCTACTAAAGAAACCCTTTCATCTCAGTCTAGGGCGTATCTCTTGAGTGACAAGGACATATGTTTCTGTCTGTCACTTCATGCATTCGCTTTTGGGGAAGCTAACTTTGGCTCTCAAGAATGCAGTACATATTTAATCAAAACAAGCTAAAATTGTATATCTTAACCAAGTACATATTAACCTATTAATCAAGAAATGTAGAGTGCATTAATAATTGTATTTTATTAAAAATAATAATCTCGTTTAAAGTCAAAAGCCTGGATTACTGTGATTACATAAACACACTCACTAACGTTTAAATAAAAATACCTTTTTCAGAGTTAAAATAGGATAAAGTGGATGCAGAAACTTCCGTGATACTCTGAAGATCCAGCGCTCTCACCTATACAGGTAAGAAGAATTATTTTCTCTTACAAACATTCTGCATTTCAAATTAACTTTCAATTAAAATAATTTAGAAAAATATTAAATGAAAGAACAGCCTTTATTGTAATATGAATTCACGCCTTTGAAAACTTATAGATTATGAGACTGAAAAGTGAGAAAAAAAAAAGGCTGTAAAGTAATCGATTGTTATTGTTGAAAATAATACTATTGAAATGCATATTGATTATATTGAATATAATAAATAATATTGATCAATATTGAAAATTTGAAAATATATAAAAACGAAAAAAAAAAATTCTTGAATATATTATATATATATAAAGTGATACAATATTGAGTATATATATACAGAAATTTTTTTTTCTTGAATATATTATATAAATATAAATGACCTGTTGATAAGAAATATTTCAAGTATATAAAGAACCATTATATAGACAGTAATATTACATTGTGTATGATAGTGTGGCATTAATAAGAAAATACATATATATGCAATACGTATAAAATATAGACATTGATATTTTACTAATATTATGTGTGATAGTGTAACATTGGTGAACAAATATACATAAACAATACGCACAAAAATATAAATAATAAAAAAAAAAATAGGGTAGAATCTAACGATAAGCCATGGCAATTTCTGCAGCAAAGGAAATATCCCTGGTAGAGAAACTTTCTAATAACAATTATGATCTTTGGGCCTTTCGCCTAGAAATGCTGCTAACCAGAGAGGATCTCTTTAGTTACGTCATCGACACGCCCCCACTCACTCCAGACGATACTTGGCGAAAAAAAGACGCCAAAACCCGTGCCACAATAAATTTATTCATAGATGACTCTCAGATTGTCCACATTCGGCATTTAAAAACTGGCAAGGAAATCTGGGATACCCTTAAGCGAGTCCACCAGAGATCCACCTTATCCTCTAAGTTGTTTCTGTTGAGGAGACTCTATTCAAAAAAGTTATGCGACGGTGGAAATATGAACCAACATATCAACGATATATTAACTTTACGCGACAAATTATACGCCATTGGGGAAGAAATACCCGAGACTCACATTGTTGCACTTTTATTGTGCAGTCTACCTAAATCCTATGACCCCTTAATTATAGGTCTTGAAGCTCGAAACGAAAGTGATTTAACTTTAGAATTCGTAAAGAATAAATTATCTGACGAATACAGACACAGGAGTGAGAATCAAGGAACAAATTATCACGCGCGTGAAACCGCATATAAAGTAACAAACAAAAACAAAACTAAAAAATACTGCGGCTACTGCAAAAAGCAGGGGCATGCAATAAATGAGTGTTATCACCTGAAAAATAAAAACCAGCATAATAATTACGCAAGAAATGACTGGAACAGGAGCAAAGCATTCAACAATCCGAACAACTATAGAAATAACACGAATAGTTACAAAAATACCCAAAATAACCCCAAGGAAACCTCGAATTTTTGCTTTGGAAGCAAGGCTGAAGATAGTGATAATGAAAAAAATTTGATTCCCCCCAACGATAACAAATCCTCAGAAGAAAAAATTCCTGAAAACGAACAAGTGACCGCGAACAGAGCACAAACCTCGGTGGAAGATACTTTTATAATTGACTCTGGATGCACAAGGCATGTTGTAGCTACGAAACACAACTTACAAAACTTTATGCCAGGAAACTTTGGCGAAATAACCATAGCGAACGGAAAGCGGCTATGTTCACAGGGTCTGGGAGACGTGAATATAAATACAGACTCACAAAATTCCATAACTCTTAAAAATGTACTGTATTGTCCCGAATTGCAAAGTAACCTATTATCTGTCAAAAGAGCCACAGAGAATGACATTAAGGTAATATTTGAAAAACAGAAATGCTCATTTGTAAAGGATAGCCAAACAATTTTAACGGCAAAATTAAATGATAATTTATATGAGTTAGAACCCAAAAATGACTACGGATATAACGCGCAGACACAAACATCTTGTGACAATAAAAATTGCATATCCATTTGGCACAAAAGGCTAGGACATAAAAATTTCGAAGCGATAAAATATCTCACAAAACACAAACTAGCCGAGGGTATAGAAATACACAATTGTAAACATGAAACTGTTTGTAAAGAATGCATTGAGGGCAAACTATCAATCGCACCCTACCCCAAATCCGCCACTAACAGATCAAAGGAAACATTAAATTTAATTCATTCAGATTTATGCGGGCCGATGCGATCGCCAACATTCAGTGGGAAAAGATATTTCATAACCTTTACCGATGACTATAGCCGATTTACAATGATATATTTAATTTCGCATAAGTCAGAAGCCATAACAAAACTTAAAGAATTCGTAGCCCTGACGAAGAACAAATTCGGAAAAACTATAAAAGCGATCAGATCCGATAACGCGAAGGAGTATCTGGGAGATAGTTTTGAAAGTTACCTGACAGAAAACGGCATAGAACATCAGTTAAGCGTACCATATTGTAGCCAGCAGAACGGCGTTGCCGAACGTAAAAACAGAACTATAGTCGAAATGGCGCGCACCATGTTATCTGACGCGAATTTACAAAACCACTTTTGGGGCGAAGCCGTACTTACAGCGACATACCTCATAAATCGGTTGCCCACCAAGGCAAACGAAAACAATAGAACGCCTTACGAGCTGTGGAATAACAGAAAACCTAATTTATCGAATATACGGACCTTCGGATGTAAGGCATATGCCTATGTCGAGGAATCGAAGAGATCCAAATTTGACAAAAAGGCCGTTCAAGGTATTCTATTAGGATACGATCACCGAAGCAAAGGGTACAGAATACACACAGGGGGAAACAACGTAACAATATCGCGAACGGTAAAATTCTTTGAGAACGGAGTAAATGAAGATGACGAAAACGAAAATGACGCGAAGACACCTACTGAAATAGTAGAGATTGAGCTAGATAATGACGAACAAAATCAAAACAATACTCCGCAGCAAAACACCGCTGAACCGCGGAGATCACTGAGAAATAACAGAGGTGTCCCCCCTAACCGCTACGGGATAAGTGCGAATGTCTGTAAAGTACAAGACCCGAAAAACTGGGAAGACGTAAACAAAATCAGAGACGCTAAAATTAAAAACAAATGGATTGAGGCCGCGAATGAGGAAATAAAGTCATTAAAGAAAAATAATACTTGGGAACTGGTGAACCCCACACCAGGAAAACGCACCATAGGGTGCAAATGGACATTTAAGACAAAATATAATGCACGCGGAGAAGTAGAGAGGTACAAGGCGCGACTCGTCGCGAAGGGTTACTCTCAAAAGTACGGAAGCGACTACGATGAAACATACGCACCAGTGGTAGCGCACACCACAATCAGAAGCTTCCTAAATGCCGCCGTGTATAAAAATTTAAAAGTTACTCACCTGGATGTAAAGACAGCGTTCTTACACGGAGATTTAGACGAGGAAGTCCTAATGACGCAACCCGAGGGATATGTAGTCAAGGGGGAGGAAGAGAAAGTATGCAAACTGAGAAAAGCAATATATGGCCTCAAACAAGCCGCAAGGGCTTGGTACATAAAAATCAATAAGTCGTTAAGAAATTTAAATTTTAGAGAGTGTGATTCAGATCAGTGCTTGTATAAAAGGAATGAAAATGGGGACATTTCCTATATAATCGTATATGTAGACGACATTTTAGTCGCCGCAAGCGAAGAAAACACACGCAAAATACACGCAGAGTTATCTAAGGAATACGAAATAAAAAATCTTGGGGAGGTATCACAATTTCTTGGGATAAATATTAAAAGGCTAGACAACGGAAACCTTGAGCTAGACCAAGAAAATAAAATCGATGAAATAGCGGAAAAATTTAAATTGTCAAACTCTAAACCAACATACACACCCATGAGCACGGATTATTTCAATACAGACGCACACAGCGAACCGCTAAATGATAACAAACAGTATAGGCAGGCAGTGGGAGCACTCCTGTACGTAGCCACGTTGACCAGACCAGACATTGCTGCTACGGTGAACATTCTGGGAAGGAAAAACGAAACTCCCAGAAAGGCTGACTGGGATGCTGTGGAAAAAGTAATAAGATATCTGCGAACCACAAAGTACTTACGACTAGTTATAGACAAAGAAAAGCCACCCATACTAACAGTTTATTGTGACTCTGACTGGGCAGGAGATCGAGAAGACAGGAAGTCCACAACCGGGAACGTATTAAAATTAGGAAACAATCTCCTGTCCTGGACATCACGAAAACAAAACTGCGTGGCTTTGTCCACCGCAGAGGCAGAATACATATCCGTTTCAAACGCGACTCAAGAAATTCAATGGATAATCAATCTACTAAAAGATTTGGAACTACACCAGACTTTACCGATTACCATCTACGAGGACAATACCGCCTGTATAAAGCTGAGCGATAATGAAAAACATCAATCTAGGGTGAAACATGTGTCTATCAAATACCATAATGTAAGACACTTGAAAGAAAACGGTGTCATTACACTAGTGTACTGTCCTTCAAAGAGAATGATCGCCGATGCCCTTACCAAACCAATCCCCAAACCTCACTTCGAACACCTAAGGAATCAACTCCAACTTCTCCCACCACAAGACTCAGTCGAAAAGGGGGAATGTCGGAAATAGTTCAAAATGTGTTTCGACTTTTCGTTTTGTGAAATATGCGGCAGGTGGCGACACTTCACGGACAAAACTTCAAACAATTCTTATAGACCGGACAATTACGCATAGTAATCCAGTCTTCATTTGCGTCAGCTGTCTGTGATAATGCAACTGCTTAATATTCCTGTAGATTGCAGCACCACAAATAAACTTTGAAAGACTATGAAAGCAGAACTGTTTTGCTAGACTTTGATACACGCCATTTCAGCAATGATCAGCAGATTTCCATTGTGAAATGAGTGTTCGATCAAGAGCCCTTGCTTCTACTAAAGAAACCCTTTCATCTCAGTCTAGGGCGTATCTCTTGAGTGACAAGGACATATGTTTCTGTCTGTCACTTCATGCATTCGCTTTTGGGGAAGCTAACTTTGGCTCTCAAGAATGCAGTACATATTTAATCAAAACAAGCTAAAATTGTATATCTTAACCAAGTACATATTAACCTATTAATCAAGAAATGTAGAGTGCATTAATAATTGTATTTTATTAAAAATAATAATCTCGTTTAAAGTCAAAAGCCTGGATTACTGTGATTACATAAACACACTCACTAACGTTTAAATAAAAATACCTTTTTCAGAGTTAAAATAGGATAAAGTGGATGCAGAAACTTCCGTGATACTCTGAAGATCCAGCGCTCTCACCTATACAGGTAAGAAGAATTATTTTCTCTTACAAACATTCTGCATTTCAAATTAACTTTCAATTAAAATAATTTAGAAAAATATTAAATGAAAGAACAGCCTTTATTGTAATATGAATTCACGCCTTTGAAAACTTATAGTACCAAGATCTGAATATTTGTAAAACTAGTTATAGTACGAACGCACCTCATTTGCCACATTTGACGTACAATTTCCGACTTTTTATTACTGAAAATATTCATATTAGATTTTATTCGTGGTGTCTTATAACCAACTATACATAAGATTCTAATATTATACTCTTACAGAACTATTTTTCTTTGGGGCGATTTCTTTTAGTTTAAAATATTAAAAGTAGCTATGCAAATCACAAACGTTAAGGTTTCCGAAATTTAATGAGTGCATCACTTAATGAAATTTAACGAACGTCTCATTTGATGAAATTTAACGAATGTCTCATTTAATGACATTTAATGAATGTCTCATTTAATGAAATTTAACTAATATGGTTATTTTGCGTTCTATTACTATGACAATATCTTAAGGGGACTCTTTACTCACTTGAACTTCTAGCTGAAGTTGATCCTATGGGCAGGTTATTTTCGAATTTCTCATTTAAATTTGAGTATTTTTAAACGATTTTTTTGCATAGGATATGCTGAGATCGATCTATAATAGAATCATTTTGTACTTTTCGATTTTGGTTGCAGAATAAAGGTTCTTTCTCTTTTGAAACCGGTTCCAAAAGTGAAAGAACCTTTGTTAAAAAAAATCTGCAATTAAAATCGAAAAAGTAAAAAATAGCCCTATTCGAGATCGATTTCAGCTACCCTATGCAAGAAAAATCGTTTAAAAATATTAAAATTTAAATAAGAAATTCGAAAATAACCTGCCCATAGGTTTAGCATTAGCGAGCGGGTGTTTTCAAGTGAGTGAAGAATCCCCTTAGCCTTTTCAAGGGCGCCTTTTGCAGTCTGCAAACGGTTCATTTTAATGCCCAAACTGCCAAATGGCACCAGTAATTTTTTAATGCAATTTCGATTTCATAATATATGTGATAAAAAGCTTTTGATTATTTTCAAATAAATTTGTTCGTAAATTGCAGTGTGAATTAATTATTTGAACATTTTTGTAGCAGAAATCCCTTGCTCCTCAAAGGGCTAAGGAAGAATTTTTGAAGACTTTGGAAAATGTTAAATTACGACAGTATTAAATAGATAAAAACATACATTTATTTTACTTAAATAGGTGTCACAAATAAAAATTAAAATATGTTGACATGTTTCGGTTTAATAGTAAAAACCGTAATCATAACACACAATTGAAATATCAAAGGATAAAGAATCATTACACAGAGTATCCCTCCTAGAATATATCTCAATAGATTCTTTATCCTTTGATATTCCAATTTTATGGTTGGAATTCCTTAATAAATACTTAAAAAAGGGGAGTCTGATAGAGTGAGCCGCGGTAACGTAGGCTATTTGAAATCATAGAGGGCGCAATGTTTTGCATTTTTATGTTTTCTGGTTTTTAGATTATTTTTTGGTACCCAATGTCATTCATTTCTATTGATTATGTGTGTGTTATGATTACGGTTTTTACTATTAAACCGAAACATGTCAACATATTTTAATTTTTATTTGTGACACCTATTTAAGTAAAATAAATGTATGTTTTTATTTATATGATAAGGAAGGGTGAAGTAAAATTTGTTTGAGTTTTTACGAAAACTTACAACTGTTTTTGATATTAAATAGGTTTAACAACTTTCCAATTTTTTATGTAACTTTTTTTATCGTAACTTATTGCTTCGGAAAAGTAGAATCTATTTTAAATTTAAATAATGAAACGTATGTTTAAAATAAAAGAATCACCAACGCTGCAAAAAGTTTTAGGCAAACTTTTTATTTTGTTTGTTTTATTATAAACTAGCCAGCTTCGCCCACTACGCTGGTCTGTTTTTCCAAACGAAACGTGAATCAAACAAAAAATATCGATGAACCTGACCTTGTGTTTGGATGAAATATGGGTCTACTAGAACGCCAGAGCGCTGTATTCTATTTTCTAATGTGTCAGACAAAATTTATGCTATTAAGGACCAACTCTATTAATTAATCATCTACACCAGGTTTTGGTAAAGACCAATACAACAATACGCAATATACTAAAACCATATCTGAAAAAATATGTAACTAACAATGCAAGTCTCATCAAAATCCGTCCTGAAGAAATTTTTAAAAAGACTAATCTTTCCTGTAATCGACATGTAAGGCTTTTAAGAACTTTGCATTTTCGTGATTTTAGTGTAAAAATGGTACATGGGATAAAGCTATCGGATTTTGAGGAGCGGATTCATTATTATTGGTGGTTTCGAAGAAATATTCGCACAACATCAATATTTTCGATTAAGCATTTTTCTCCGATGAAGCATGTATTCATTTAGTCTTCTTCCCGAACACGTAAAACTCTCGCTTTCGACGACGACAAATCATCATTCGTTAATGCAAAAACTTTTACATTCTCAAAAAATTGGCATATGGTCTGCTGTATTACGCAAAAAGATTGTTGGACCTCTGTTTTTCGAATCAACTGTTGATCGTTTTGTATCCAGGGAACTTATCCAGCAATTTGTTGCACTGTTAGAAGTGAATGCACGATATTCTTGGTTCCAACAAGATTGTGCAACATACTATACAAGTAATAAAACCATGGACATGCTTGAAAAAATTTTTGGCGATCGATTCATCTAAAAAAAATGACGGCCGCCTCGATTTCCTGATCTGAGCATTCCGGACTTTTTTCTTTGGGAGTACTAAAAGAAACAAGTTTATGCAAATAATCTTCAAACAATAGATGATCAGAAAATTGCCATTACTCAAAGGGTACTAGAATTCACTCCCAGCATGTTAAAACGCGTTTCTACAAACATGCTCAAACGAGTTCAGATTTGCCTACTAGAAAGGGGTGGATGTTTTGAACATTTATTATAAATGTAAGTTCAGTATTTTTTCCAACGTGATGTTAAAAGTGTATTTTATCCATTATCATAAAAATAGTTGTTTTAAAGTTTGTTGTTTTGTGAATAATAAATACATATGTCGTCAGTCCGTAAACTTTTAGGGCACTGTGTATAACTGCTTCATTCTCAAATAAAATTTTTGATTTCTCACTCCCTCAAAATATAGACCAAAATATAGAAGAGAGACTCTGGATTCTAAAGAAAGCCTGACTGAAAACTTAGACGAAGAATTGTCTGATTATATTTCTAAGATGTTTTCGTAAAAGCTATCTATTTATTATTTTTTTTTTTTTTTTTTTTTTTTTTTTTTTTGTACCTGAATTTCTAATAGGGAATTAGAAAATGTATATTTCCTTAATTAAATTTTCTTATCAAAACAGAAAAATAATTATATCGCTTAGTTCTAGATAAAATAAGGAAAATCTCATTAAGATTGTCAAAAATTATTTAATAAGTAATTAGATTAACTCATTTATTATCTATCCTAAAACATCAAATAATGATTTATCTAATTGATGTTGCATAATGAAGATAAAATAAGGATTCTACTTCTGATGTCTGAAATTAATTAATTTTCAATTAACTTCATTGATTTACAAAAAAACTTTGATTTAAAATTTATGTACTTTGTTGAAATAAAATTAATGCATCATTTATTTAAATAAAACATTGGTTTCAACTGGTAAAAATCGAAAACTAATTTTTGTCGGCAATAATCGGCAAATATCCCACCTTAAATGTTTTTAGTTATATTTTTATTAGTTGTTTATATAGTGTTTATATAGTTTTGTATATAGTAAATAATTGAATAGCATATTTTAATGAATTTTTCAATGATGATTCACAGGGGAGAAAAACTTAATTCATGAAAGGCGAAAAAGCTTCTTAATAACGTATAAAATGAAGAAATGCGCTAGGCTTTTCAAAAAAAACTTTGAATTTCGTTTTCAGGCACTAAAAAGACGTGCTACAACTTTGAAAGCAGGAGCAAGACTACCTTCAAATTGGTAGTGTATCTTCTTTGCACCTGAACAAGAAAGACAAGTTCTTTCAAAAGGCCTAGCTCATTTCTTAATTTTATGATATTACTAGCTAAGCTGCCCGGCGTCGCCCAGGCCCGTCGATTTTTCCTAACGAAACACAAATATTTAAATTTAATAAATTTAATATTAAAATTTAAAAACATATATATATATAAATTTTTTTTAAAAAAAAGCATATCTCAAAATGAACCTTTGAAATGGGTCCTTGCAGCCTTCGGCAACGTAGAACGGGTGTGCTACGCAGTATGTTTGAACAAACCTCTCGGAACCAACCTCCGACACGATTTCAAGCTGCTTTCGGCATCATATAGCAGGCGTGCTGCGCAAGCTCTTGAAAAACTGCAGGCAATCGTAAGCTGAATCGAAAGAACCAAATTTTGTTGGAAATCGGGCCCAAGCCCATAGAAGCCAAAAACAGAATGCGTCGTTAACGTTCGAAAATGCGGGTAACTGAAGTCTAAAATAAAATTTCATAATCCAGAAACTAGCTGAATCGTTTAAGCTAAGTTGAAAGAACCAAAGAGGAAAAAACCTTGTTGGCAAACTCTTAACTCTTTGGGTAATATTTATAGTTAGTAAACGTTAGTTGAAGTATATAAATAAGGTAGAATGGGTCTAAGAAAATGTTTAGCAGTTTATAAAAATAGCCGAAGGACCCGAGTTCTATGTTACAGAGAATATCGAGAAAATTGGATCATTTTTAAAGAAGCAGCTCTAAGCGACCCAAGAAGAAGATTAATAATCAAGAAGGGGGTAGCTGATATCTGAGAATTTTTTTTTAGTTCATATAGTAGCTGGAAGACCCAAGAAGTTGTTAGGAAAAAAAGCTAGTGAATCGGACCATTTTTAAGGGATCTATAGTTTGGGGCCTAAAGGTGCCAATTGTTTGTTGAGAGCAGAGCCCTAAGATAAAAACTTGTTAAGGCCCGAATACTAAGCGCTTTAGATCTTCAGGGTACTTCGCTAAAATATTTTTAGTGAATAAATACAAGTTGGAGCTGATAACGAAGATAAATTTTCAAAAAAGTTGGTAACTGGGATGTAAAGATATTTTTAGAAGTTTATAAAGTAGCCGGAGAACCGCAAAACTGTGTTAAAGGAAACTGCAACAGAATCGGATCATTTTTTAAAAGCTACACTAAGAGGCCCAAGAAGGAGATTAATATTAAACAATATTGGTAGTTGAAGTCCAAGAAAAGTTTTTGTAGTTCATATAGTAGATGGGAGAACCTCAGAAATTCTTAGAAAAAAAAAGCTAGTGAATCGGACCATTTTTAAGGGAGCTATAGTACAGGGCTCTAAAGAGGCCAACTGATAGTTGAGAACAGGGTACTAAGAGGAAATCGTTAAAAGCCCTCGTTCTTAGCGTTTAGGGAAATAATTAAAGAATACAAATTTAAATAAATGCGCCAAAAATGGAGGGAGGGAAAGGCCCTAAGGCTCCATTAAAAATACAACGCTAGAGGCCTGGAGACAGGAGTTCAAAATTCAAATTTAAAGTTATGCATTGATAGAGGGAAATAATTAGGATAGATGGGTGAAAAGGTCATGGAGCACAAAAATTTTAAAATTACCGAACCGGAGACCAGTGTCTTAACTGAAATGTTGAAATGGGTGATAAAAATTTTGAGAAAGGGCCACAAAAACGTAGAAGATCAAATTAAAAGGAGCAAGCCATTTATAATTTATTGGTTACAGGTATTCAGTTTTCTTTGTTAATTCGATCCATTTTCAATATGATCCCCCCCCCCCCTTACTCTCTCGTTCTCACATTAAGTTTTATATATATATATGTTTAATGATTTTCAAATCTAAATCTTAGTTATATTTAATTTCCTTCATTAGCTCGCAATTATTTCCTTTCATTTTCGGAATGTAAATGGAGGGATCGGCCGGAAGAAGATCTCTGTTTAGTTCAAATTTTAATGAATGCCAATCCGTGTCTAGAATCATTTTTAAATTGGGTCGTAAGTTATTTGCAAAAATTAACAAAAATTACCAACCATTTTTTTTTCAAAAATTAGATATTCGGATTGAGAAACTTTTTCTACGTATGTATACATAGTTCCAAATTGATACCTCAAATAGTTTTCTTAATTTTCTCAAATTGGTGAAAATTAGAAAATTCCATTGTCTATGATTTCAAATGAAAGAAGCTGTTTTATTTTCAGATTTAAAAAAAAAAAACTGCATCGAACTGAACATGTGCGGGTGTGCTTAAAAATTTCAGAAATAGTATGCGTTTTCGATGAGTTTTTAATTAAAAACTTGACTAATTTTCAGAAATTTAGAATTGTGCGTCTCAGGCACATTCAGACATGCATTGGACTACCCTCTCCTAAATTTTCACCCATGTACGTGAGGAAGATTTTGTTAGCCATCGCGGACACACAGACAGAGCGAAACTTCCTTTTATTAGTATAGATTAAGATGATTATTTGCCTTTATTGTATTCCACCGGTTTGTTCAGTATTTTAATATTTCCTAAATTAGTCTATTAAACTGAAAACAACTTAATTTTATAGCCCCACCAGTGACCGATAGGTTCTGCTCTCAATGCTGGTAGACGGGTGGTGCTGGGTTCGAAACCAATCGCGCCCGTTGGCTTAATAGTTCGGAGTTTTCCGTGGTTTTCTTCGAACCTTGGATTTCCTTGCGTTAATACGAGTTAGGTTCCCTTAGAAAGACCCCCCACAGGGAGCACTACCTCCCTTCCTCCTTCGGGCCTATATCCCTCAGGTAGATAATTGGCCGTCATAAATAACACACCTAACACCTTAATTTTATAATGAATAAAGTAACACATAAACATTTAACACTCAATCCAGTATGTACTCAATACAGACTGAAATATTAAAAATAAACATTTTTTAAAGCAATTATTAATTTTATTATGCCCCTTTTCTCTGACAAAGTTATTGTTCAAAGAAACTCTATTTCACCTTAATAAACTAATTGAAAAACTCTATTTTCCTGGAACATAAAGCTTTGGTGCAATAATCTAGAAAATAAACTCAAGAACTTCTAAAAGTTCATTGTTTAGAAGTGACTTAATAAATTAAAATACTCTCAAGATTAAAAAAAAGAAGCAATCGATAAATAGAGATAAAGACATACGTGCTGCTGCTATGTCCCAAGTGTTATTATTGATAACATTGATTCATTTTCTTAAAATAAAATCTGACGCGGTTAGATAGGGGAATTTCTTTTTTTTTCTGATTTTAATGGAACAGGTATATAAGTAATAAACGGTTATAAAAGAACTTTCTAAAAATAATAAAATTTTGCAATGTGCGGTATAGTATTTACATAGTATGGTAAATTTAAGAATATGAACAAGTGCCAAATTAAACATACAGTTTTTAATAAATGATAAATAGGAATGATAAGTACCAAGTCGTTACACTCGACAGATTAATACCCACAGAGTAAACAGGTATCCCCAATCTTCATTTAAAATGTCCATTAGGGTGGTGATATACATATTATTTCGTTTAATTATAATCACGGTTTAATACCAGAATTTTGTCAATAAAATTTTATTTAAAAAAAAAAATTGTGGAAATAAAAAGGTATGTTAAAGATTTTTATTATTATTATTCAAAAATTCTGGTGTGTATTCAATATTACGGAAGTACAATTACTTTCCCTTGAAAGGTTTTAGGCTCTTAAAATGCTAAAATGATTGACTCACACCGGAATTTACAACAAAATTTATTTGGAAATAGATAAAAGATTTTCTTCGTGTACTTAGTAAAAGAAAAATTTTGATTGTATTATTCTAGTGACAATGTGGCATTTAGTGATTAAAATAAGGTGGTCCAAAAATGAACCACCGCCCTTCAAGGAGTTAATAGACTGGAGTAGATTTTTTTTTATGTAAAAGACATAGACATTAGCGCGAATTTTGTTAACGGGTTTAGCTACTCTCAGAATAAGTTATGACAGCCACATTTAGTATATTGTCATTTTTGGTGATTAATTTTGAAAAAAATATAAATGACTTTTATAAATACTATTCATTAAATTATTGCTTTATGTAGCGCAATATTCTAAAAAACGCATTTAATAAATAAAATAGAATGATATTGACTTGATGTCTGTAGTTACAAAAATATTTCATACTTGAAACTTCACGCTTTTCTATTTCATGTTTGAAAATAAGAATTTTTTGAGATTGTCTTCTGCGACATGTCAGAATACAATTTTATACTATCAGCGTTTTAAATTTTAATTAAAAAATTTTTTTGACTTATAAATAATAGAAGTTTTAGCTATCCTGGGTCAGTGATGTGTTTGTGTTAAATAAATAAAATTTAACATAACTTAAAACATAATTTTCAAAAGTTTTGTTCACTGGCATAAGAAAAAAAATTAAAAAGAATTATTTTGCTGCGATTTTTATTCTTTTTCTACCTTAATGAGAACTGATATAAATATTCTCATAGAACTTTTGCATCAGTAGTTTAATTATTTTTTATTTACATACTTTAATTCTCCGTGTATGAGGCATTCTCACATATTTTTTACTTTTAAGCCCCTGAATAATAATTTTTATTTTAGTGCATATTCTTAGGTGTTTTTTATTTCTTATACTGGAAAACATCCCAGTGCATGACAGTATAACAATATTAAAGAGATAAATAAGTTTTGGACGATGTTAGGGGTCCAAATATACCACGAATTTCCTTTACCGTCCCGTGTCCTTGATACTGATTTTTAAGTTTGGAGCTGTCTGTATAAAATTGTTTCAATAAAAGTAATTCGATGTAATTTTTTTTTCCGAAACTGGGACTATTGTTTTATATAAATTTGTAGAAAAAAAATTAACCTGCACACATTTTTAAGGTTGATATTATTTTTTTAACTCTGTCCCTGGATTTTAGATTCCTTATCGTCCCACTTGTTAAAATGATAGAGAAAATCAGTTCATATGCAGCCACAGACTTTTTTCCAACGTTTTTCTCAAGCAGAGGTATGCTAGAGAAAGATTGGCTAAAATTATTTGACAGAAAATTTACTACAGAATTTAAATCAGCATTTAAATATCAATTTTAATCATAGTGGCTTTATTTATAGTCTTACCGTGCCCAAGGTTTATTCCTGCACTTTTCGAGGTAAATTATTATTATTATTATTATTTAATTCACTGTAAATAACTGTTTGCTAAAAATCAATTAATAGTGTGGCTATCACTTAGTCTTAACATGATTTGCATAAAAATAGATGGTAATTTTCCTTATCGTCCCTTTTTTTCCTTTTCCGTCCCTTTTTTTCCCTTACCGTCCCCCTTTTTTTCCTTACTGTCCCTTCCTTAACATCCCTTTAAGACTATGTTATACCAAAATTTTGTACTAAAAATATCACATTGTTATTATTTCTTATTTGAATGTTCTGTGGATACTATGTAAATTCATTATAAGTAAAAATTTAGAAGTATATAAAAAGTTAGAGAGGTAAAACAGTAAAAAAAATTAAACTCGTAAGTTTAACTTAAAAGTCAGTTAAATAAAAAAGAAAAATCGTCGCTGCTGACCATTTTTTCTTTATTTTGAATCATTAAGGTATTCATCTATAAGTTTAAAATGTTATTTTATTAAATTTAATTTCACCAGATTTTTATTCCTGAAAGTTAAAATTTTTTTAGAATGCCTCGCATGTGAATGATCAGTCATAAGCGAAACAGTGAAAGTTTTATATAATTTTTAAACTATCGTTCATTACATAATAGGGTGATTTTTAAAAAGTGTCGTGTTTTACTGTTCTTTCATATTTGCACAGAAAAATAGTTAAATATTGTAATTTTAATTATTGCATTTTAACTAACATGTTTTTTAATGATAATTTACAGCTATATTATTATTTATAAAAAAATGAAAATAAGAAATACATTCATTTATAGTCAAAATATCATTACCATAGGTTGTACCAACAAGAATTTATGAGGTAAAGATTTGACTAAGTTCTATTTAAAACAAATGATTATAATTTTTCGAATACATTTTATTTATTAAGGTACTATTCATTAAAAAATATTTATTTTCATAAATTAAACTTATCTATAATTCTTAATAATTTTTTAAAACCGTGTCCTAAGAAAGTGTGCCATTACCATGCTTCTGACAAAAAGTTTATCTGATACTTTTTAGGCGCAGCACATGTCTTTTTATCAAGGATAAAATAATCCTTAAAAGTCAAATTGTTATCAGGTTTAGGTGAATAGAGTAAATAGTTTTATAGTTTCAATAAAACAAGCAAAAACTTTAAATGTTTTGGTGAGTTTTTTTTTCTTTCTTTTTGTACGTCATTACCGTACTCACTTCTAATTGATAATTAAATGAACAATTATTTCTTAATCTGCTTTTATTATATAAGAAATAGAAAATCATTGTATGTACTAGAAGATATAATGGCTGCAATTTATGCTTGTGGAAAAATAAAAATAGTTCGCTTAATTTGTCATTACCGTGCTAACTTATATCATTGTAAAGTTTATTAAAATTTAAAAATCAGTTTAAAAAATGTTTAATGAGTAATTTGGTCGCTTCTGATGCTTGTATATTAATGTTTATAAGGTAATTATTTACAAAAAATTAAAACTTTCTGATTATTTCTAAAAATTTGATTTTGCTATTCCAAAACATGGACATATTTTGAAAATGACCCAATATTGATATACTTTCACTTAAAACATTTTATATCAGACTATCGAGTCGTAATTGCAATTAATACAGGGTCGTCGAAAAACAACGGACGCATATTAAAAATTCATTAAAAATAATCACAAATTGTTTTACTGAAATGTGGTTTGCATCGTAAGACTTGTCAGACTATCGAATGACTAAATAAAATAAAGTAAGACAGACTTGAATACATTTTCAAATGAAATTATATAAAAAGTTTTAAAAAATATATTTAAAAATTAAAAATACATTTAGTATACGTTTCGCCAAGCAAACGCAAGGCTTCATCACTACAGTTTGTTTTACAAATTAACCATTGTAAAACAAACAAGAAGACAAATTAAGTATAGTTAAAGTTAAAGTTAAAGTTTGTATATTATTTTACAACTTTTTTAGATATTTTTATTTTTAAATGTATTCAAGTCTGTCTTACTTTATTTATTTTATTTAGTCACTTATAGTTTTCAAATTCAGACGTTAAATGTATGTATGTCGCAAAATATTGTATCAACATTATCGCAAATTATTGAAAGTTTTGTGGCAAAAGAAAAATATTTTTGTTTCCCAGTGATATTGAAAACAGACAATAACCATACATATGTGTCAGTTTTTCCTATCTAAATTATACATAACCTCAAAGATGGTGAACATTTAAAAAGGTGCTCCCACTCCTACGAATTTCCAAGGAGTCTAACACCAATTTTAATGATAAGAAAATTTCTATTTAATTTTTTAAACACATAATTTGTAATAACCACGTTTCTTCGCCGAGTTTGCAATTAAGTAAGGTGAAAAAACTGTTAAAAATTTGTGGTATGAAGTTGCGCGTTTAAGGTCTGTGCCTACCTACGGGGCACTTTAAACATATATATATATATATATATATATATGAAATTTTTATTAAACGCATGTGTTTTTAGTTAAAACAGGAAATAAAACAATGAATTCAAATTAATTTTGAAGTGGAATTTAATTCATTTTTTAAATTTAGGCAATATTTAGTCAAATTATAGTAAAGAATTGCGTTTATGCCAAACCTTCTATAACAAAATCTATTCAATATATTTCACTTTTTTTTTCAACAATATATGAGTAAACCATTTACCTGCGTTATGAAGCAAAAGATCTGCAATACCTCTTAAATTTAGAAAAATACACCAAATTTTTTATACAAAACATGATTTTTTGATGCGTATTTTTCAATAAAAACAGCTCTTAAATTAATATACACATACATACTTAAAAGCTGTATTTTGCTTCATAATATACCAATAAATGAGCAGAACCTTGTGACCAGTTTTATTTCAATATCTTAAAAACTTTTTAAGAAATAAGGTTTGTTGTAAACATAAACAATGAAAAACGCAGTTTTCCAGGAAAGATTAAGCTAAGAATTTAATAAAAATCCCTGCCGGCCCGGCCTACAGGCGGAGGTAGATTTCGAAGTTAAGTATACTAATTTCACAAACATAACCAAATCATGATTAGAGATAAACCCACTTTTTATCCACTTTTACCACAATTTTATCTGGCCGCTTTTGACGAGTTTTTATTCCATTTTTATATAATAACTAGTTTTATCACAATCATGTTAGGGCGGTATTAAAAAAAAAATAGTTTTCCATGCACAACTCGAAATTTTCTGGCATAACTCCAGATTCATTTTTAATAGGAGAAACATGAAACTTGCTGACTTGATTTTTGAAGAGATTTATAAGCGATCTGTGTTTCTAATTTTCGTTCAATTAATTAAAACTTGATATATAAACAATTATTTTCTCAGTAAGACAATATTTTTCGTTTCTAACACAATCGCTTCGGGAAATTCCGTTCAAAATGCCCAGTTTGACATCATTTTTTGAAATATATTCTGCCTCTGTCAAAAAATCGATCATTACGGTACATTATATAGTTTCTGAATAAGCGAATCTACCAAATGGATGCGTTTGAGAGCAAAACTGAATTTAAAAATGAGTCAGAAAATAAGCAGTTTGGATTTGAATACTCCCTTAATATGATGATTTTTCTAACACAATCCTCTTCAGGAAATTCGGTTCAAAAGGCCCACTTTGACAGCATGTTTTAAAATATATTCTGCCTCTATCAAAAAATTGACCATTACAGTACATTATATAGTTTCTGAGTAAGAAAAGGTACCAATTGGAAGCCTTTGAGAGTAAAAATGGATTGTAAAATGAGTCAGAAAATAAGCAGTTTGGATTTGAATACACCCTTATGATGATTTTTTTCTTCAACCGCTATGTATTTTTAATTTGTTTTTGCTGTAAGAATTGGTCCTATCCAAAACTTGTCTGCATAGATGTTGTAGATAATATTAAGAAGATATATGATAAATTCATGGGGATTTTATATCTTTTGAATTGACGGAGTTATGGATTTTTTTCTTCTTCAAACGCCCTTTTTGTTTTCGTTTTTAATTTTTTTTGCGGCACGAATTGGTCATATCAAAAACTTGTGAATATAAAAGTTGTAGATAATGTTAAGGAGATTCATGGTAAAATTAATTGGATTTGATATCTTGAGAATTGACGAAGTTATGAATTTTTTTTCTTCCCAAAACCCTATTTTTTGCGCCCCTTGAGCACATTTTTAACTTTATCAAAAATCTGTGATACATAAATTTTTGGCCCTATTTTTAGAAGTAATAAAAACTTTAAACTGATTCGATATGTACAAAATTTAAGAAGTTATGGTTTTTTTTTTTTTTTTTGGTTTTCACAAAACCCCTCCCTATTCCCATCCCCTTGATCCGATTTTGCGCATTAACGAACTTGACCGAGATTTTATTCCCCTTGATTTTATGTATCAGTTTGGAAGAGATTGGTGCAGAATTGTGGAAGTTATCGTGTCCAGAAGAAAGTGATATATATAGATACATACATACATACATACATACATACATAGATAGATAGATAAAGTTTTTTACTGAGGGTGGTTTTGGGCTCTAGGGGTCATGATCGGTGTAGATCTGCAAAACTTTTTCAGAAATTCCAACATAGGAACGACGCCAACAGGTAGTATTTCATACGAAATCTACCTAATAGCATAAAAACTTATGTATAAAGCTATATATTTTTTGGGCTATAGCTTTGCTTCTAATTATCTCTGAACTAAAAGTAAGGCATTTATGGAATCCTACATGTTTGAACTTCAATTTAAAATATTAAAAACAAAAACGAAATTTTTCGCAAAAACGGTGATTTGAGGGTAGGCACATACGTTAAGGGGAGATTCTACTTCTTTAGGTCTAAATTTTTGATTTTTTTAAATTTTATTTTTCCATTTTTTATATCCTTTACGTGTATAAATTGTTTCCCTAAAGCAATTTATTGATATTTGAATTCTTTACAGTATTTTTTGTTCGCTAAACGTAACCGCTGTGATAAAATTTGTTTTTCTCAAAACTACGTTCTTCAAGCTGGACGATCAATTTTCTAGAGAACTATTCGAGTGATTTCCTTTTTTTTTTTATTTAAAAGAAAAAAAAAACGTTTTTTGCTTGATCTTATACCACCGTAAAGCATAATTTTCATTGATTAATTATATTTTCGAGAGCTCATATTCCGTAAGTACCGAAAGTAAGCCCCCTTTAGCAGACAGAAAATTCGTTTAAGGTGGGCTTATAATTGAAATTTTTATGAAAAGGATAGGAAAATTGCGAGGGTGGGTGAGTGTGGGGGGACGTATATTTAGAATTTATGAAATTTCACAGGATTTATGCAATTTGCGAAATAACATCAGCTCTAATTAACATTTTTTGGTTTTAAAATTCCCTTCCATAGAAGCTAAGTAGTTTTCACAAATGAAAACAATAAATTAAGGAAACAAATTTACATAAAAAAAATAAATTAGATATGAAAAAAATATGAACAAAAATTATAAACTTAAATTCAATATAAATTTCTATTAAATTTTAGTGCATAAAAATAAAGAAAAACATTAATAGTATAATATAGAGTACATATGTCATTCTGATACAATGATATGTAAAAAGATTAGATAAAGAAAAATTGCAGAAGATATATTCATTTAGGAGATATCGAAGCAAAATATTTAAGGAATTGCCTGAAAAAGCAGAAGTACTGAAAGCGTCAGAAAATAAAACTTGGAAGGGAGGGGGGGGGGCCTTAAAAATGGCACTTTTTCAGAAAAGGAAAAATTCACATATATGAGGGGGGGGGCTTATATTCGGAAGGGGGCTTACTTTCCGTACCTTACGGTAAGTTTTTTTTTAAAGGCTAAAATATGACTTTTTGTTCAAATGACGACCATTTTTTCAAAAATTATACTTTTAAACTGTTATTTATTTATTTATTTATGTCTATGTGGAGTAAGATCATCAGATCGCTAGGATCCGCTGTAGACCCTATTGCTCCACCCGGTAAGTTCCCCGGAATGCGGGGATTCGTTACAGAAACTTCCAGTCCTCAGACAGAAAAGGCACATTAAAAAATAATTATATTATATTAACGCATAATAAGCAAGCCGCTAGAGCACAAAACTCCTTCGCGACAGACAGCGGTGAGTTGATGCTGGAGAAGTCCATTGATAAAAGAAAAAAAACCTTGAGGATGATGATTCAGGATCACATCGCCACGATGGTATGTGTGTCGGAGGCCTGCTCCTTCGCGACAAGGGGCGCTCGGACAACCAGAGCTCGACAAAGGCTCTAACACGACAATGGGCGAGTCGCTGGAGTGCAGATGTATAAGCTGCAGAGAATTTAATGCACTTTCATAATCGGTCGTCTAACTCTGTTTCAGATGCTTTTGACCAAAGAAAAACGGTCGCTTGATTGAAAGCTAAAAGCGCACACCAACAGGAACTACCCATGGCACAAGGCATATTATACATTTTTTAGCACACACAAAAAAATAATTATACAGTGTGATAAATTTAAAAGAGTACCCAGTTGTTTTTTGTATTAGCAACATCAATAACATATGTAGCAAGACTTTCAACATCATTGCTCATTTAATGCAGTAAGAGCGCCGATTATCCGAAGAAGTCGGGACCAACCTTAGTTCGGATAAGCAAAAGTTCGGATTAATGGACAGACAATTTAAGGGAGGTTCTAGATTATACCAAATCTTTCACACTTTATCCAGACTTAGGACTGTCAGCACCATTTAGTGCTTGCGTGTTTAAAAATTGTTTTTTTTTTTTTTTTTTTTTTTTTTTTTTTTTTTTTTGTTGTTGTTGTTGTTGTTTGTTTACTTTTTTGTTATTTAAAATTTTCTTTTTCCCTTTTTATCATCTTCTGAACTCCAGATATTATAATTTAAGCAAAAAAGCTTTCGATTGTTGCTTGCTTCAAAGAAGACTTTCTTTTCAAAGCTGCCATATCTCGAATTGTTGTCAAATAATACTTGCACTTGACTGTTTATTTTCTGTAAAGCTCATACCGCTTAGAAAAGTGATATTCGACTTGTTTAATGATAGAAAATCTGAGATAAATTGAAGTGAAGATTTTTATTACAAAAGATGTATCAACTCTGTAATGAGTACCATTGGTTATAGTTTAAATATATAATAAATTAATTAATTTTTAAACGTGTTTGCAGCAATTTCTCTCCATAGGCAGTACTGCCGCCAAATACTTTTGTGTTTCCCTGTAAGTGAACGATAAAGTGTATGGGCACCAGATTCTATAGCAAGCGCCTTGCAGTACACCTCAGTAATACAGATAAATGTTACTATGTTTTAAATAGTGTAATAGCATTGAAATACACTGCATACAATTTTCCCCACATAGGCTACACTGTGAAAAATTTATGTAACGTTACTCCATAAAATTGGTGGCAACGTGTTGCCTCCATTATATGGACTAATTTAACTTATACAATGGTGTAATTTAAACTGATATAACTGATGTAACATTTCATATTAGTGTAACATAAAACCAGTTGTATCGGTTAAATTACTCCATAAATTGGAAGCAGCAAGGCTGCAACCAATTTTATGGAGTAACGTTACTTAAATTTTTTATAGTGCATAATGTAACGGAATACATTTGAGTGTCCCTGTAAATAAATCGTAAATGCTAATTGCTTGATTATCAATAGTGAACATGCCATAGTAATCCCCAATAACATACAGTAGCCTCCCTCTTAACCAGCCTCCTCTTAACCGACCTCCTCTTAACCGGAACTCCGCTTTAACCGGCCGACTTTTTTTCAAACGTCAGACAAATTCAAGGATGACGGTCACGGGAAGTCATTTTACGCTTTCGGATTGAAGTACAATCCCGAGGAGAGGGGAAGGAGGCAAAATTCAGAAACGAGAACGCCGGTTCTTAATGGATACGCCTTGACCTTCACCAGTGTTGAATTCAGGGTGTAGCCCGGGATGGGCATTTCCCCAACCCCCCAGGAAGATTTGAGATTTTGTGTTTTTAATGTCAAAAAGGCAATCTCTCCCCCGCCCCCCACCCCCGGAACTCTATAATTTTTTATCTATCTGCAAACTGTTTTGTACAAACATTTAAAAAGCTTGAGGGATGCGAACGCGAACAGATCAACGTAGAAGGTGTATAAGAGTTGTTTGAGTCTGTTAAAGAACTCAAGCATGAAACATTATTTGACGAGGATATAATTAGAACTGTAACTGATGTTGTTCAATACGAAAACGATCCTGGTGATGATCCAGTTGAAATTGACACTGCTAAAATTCCTCATACTGAAATGGTAAAGCATTAGAGTTGGCACTACGCTATGTTGAGCAGCAGCTAACAGCTTCCTCGGTTAAACTTATCAGATTCAAAAAAACTTTAAGAGAATGAGAGATTATGCTGCAAAATGTCGGACATCTTGCCTTCAACAGAAGAAGGTCACTGATTTCTTTATGGTTCATTAACTTAAATATACATAATGTAGAAAAATTTCAACTTCTTATAAAGGTGTGTGACACGATTTTCAACAAATTAATTTGTGTCAAATATTTTTCATTATTTGTTATCAGTGATAATTTTTCTTTCAATTCAGTTAATTATAACTAGTATTCATTTCACAAAATATAAAAAATATGTTCTTTTTTAAATCTACACGAATTGAAAAACTAAAGGCATCGTACGGGTTTAATTAATTAAATTACGCAAATACTTTTTTTTTTTTTTTACTTCTCCGCTTTAACCGGTTTTTCTCTTAACCGGCTAACCCTCGGTCCCGTTTAGGCCGGTTAAGCGGGAGGCTACTGAATATTAATTTCATAACAATCTCACTATATTTACGCGAGTTAAAGCGCAGACAAAGAAAAAGACAAACCGAATTCATAATTACTTTTCAGTAATGTTGGAAAGTGTTAGAAACGGACCCTAATGAGTTAAAATAAAAAAAAAGATTTTTCACGTTTTTAAAAGTTATATAATGTCAATTTTTCAGTAAGTGAAAAGCAAGTTTTGTATTAAGTTAGAAATTAAGACTTCTTATTAATACAGAGTATTTCTTTAATAATTCGCATTAGCGATAAATTTTAAGTGTTCTTCACCAACACAAAAAAGTTTGGGATACAATTTTTTACCACGTGAAAATGATTTAAGACGATAATATTTATTTTGCTTAGTTTGCAAGTGAAAATAACGTATACTTCTGAGCATTAATGTCATATTATGTACAGTTTTTACGCATTCACGCGAATACCTTTTATGACAATCTGGCAATTCAATGTACCCCAGTTAAGAAGGGTATCTGCATTGTTTTTAAACTTAAATAAAAATTAAATTTAAAAAATCAAAAAAGCTCGAGTGCGTAAAAAGCGAAGTAATTAATTACGTCTCATCAATGTGAAATTATTTTTCATATTACTCACCTATTTTTTTATTTACTTGTATTGATGACTTTTTATTCATGACTTTTTAGTTCCTATCTATAAACACTGCTTTGATGAGGCCTATAGATGTCTCTGAAGGTTAGAGTTGCAGTAAAGCTAGAAATCCTACCTACACAACTTCCAGGTTGTGTAATATTTAAACGGAGCTTCTGACTGTAAAATAGTTAACGAGACATCGTCTTCATTTTAAAAGACCTATCCAATGATATGCCACTCAATAGGCTGCGTAAAAAAACAATTTCGTCTCTACCGCCATTTTGTATTTTACAACCGCCGTTTTAAATTTATAAAAACAAAACCGTCGGACGGTTAAGACGAATCGATAGAGACCTCATTCCTTAAAATCCGTTCAGCCGTTGGCATGTTTCGAGGGTATAAATAAATCCACATGCCCAGATACGCGTGAAGCACATAACCCTTCTTGGCAGTCGGGTAAAAATGCAGAATATTAAGGGGCCTCAGTAGCCTTTTAACTGTTTGTTTGGTTTTCTATATTTTCTAATACTTTTTTGACATACTATTATATGTTTGTGTGAAGGAAAATTGTATAATAAAGAAAATGCTATTCTTATGGGAAATTTTGAAAAATTTAATTTCTAAAAAATGTAAGAAAATTTGGTACTACTTGATTATCACGTCGACCAATTTCGCCAAATTACAGAAATCGCCACACTATTTGCCAAATTATACAAATTGACAATTTTTTTATTTTAAACTAGCAAACCCCGCGGCTTTGCTCGCGCAATATTTGAAATATGCCAAGTGATATTTATATGTTTAATTTTTATTAAAAGGTACTAACTAAATTTTTATTTTATTAAAAGGTAATATTTTATTCTATTAAAAGGTACTTATTACTTTTAGGAATAATTAAAAAAATTATTATTTAAAACACAGTTTGATTAAACATCATTGTTACACTGCATAAGGCAGAAATGAGACTTAAATTAATAAAACGAAATAAAACTAAATAAGTAATAATTTAGAAAATATTTTGAAACTTTTATGCTCAATTCAGTATCCATTTGAAGTTTTGAATTTATTAGAAACCATCTTCTTACATCTTAAAATTAACCATCATGTCAAATTCCAAGTCCTACCACCTCTCTCAGCATAAAGGGCTATGCTGAAATATGAACTGTCACCATTCATTTGCCAACATTAATTTTGAAATTGGTTTGTTATTTCCTAATATTCCACAGAAACGTAATTTAGAAAGCTTTTAAAGGCCTTTTTTAGAGCGTTTGTTGTTTCTGTAAATCCCAGGTGGTAGAATCATCGGCATAAAATATAGCCTGTGTAGGATCAGAGACTGTTACCATTGATTCGCAACTATTACTTTTATATTTGGTTTATATTCCCTGAAATTGCGTAGAAATCGTAATTTAGGACTTTTTAAGAATGCTTTTCGCACCTCCCCTTCACTTCACCCCTTTTTAATTCGAATTTATTTTCGACAGTCCTTCAAGGGCATTTATATTTTATAAGTAACTATCATGCCATATTTAAAGTTTCTAGCCCTTTCAGTGTCACAGAAATCGCAATTTAGAAAGCTTTTAGCTACTGCAACCCTCTGGTGGTAGTGGCACAGACATAAAATATAACTTATGTTTGAGCAGGTTCTATCACCAACAATTTGTTATCATTATTTTTTTAATCGGTTTGGTATTTGATAAGATTACATAAAAATTGTAATTTATAACGCTTTTCGCTCACTTCATCTTTTTTAATTTGAAATTTTCTTTCGACAGTTCATAGAAAGCAGTTTCATCTTGTAAGTAAATAACATGCCATACTTCAAAGTGTTAGACCCTTCAGTTATGCAAAAAAAACGCAAATTAGAACATGTTTTGCTTTTGCAACCCTCAGATGGTAGTGACAGCAACATAAAATATAACCTATGTTATAGCAGGGACTGTCACCATTGATTTGCAACCATTACTTTTAAAATAGCTTTGGAATTTCTTGAGATTGAGTAGAAATCGCAATTTAGAACGTTTTTAGAAAGCTTTTCGCGCATTTTCACCCCTTTTTAAATTTTCATTTTTTTTTTTAAACTGTTCTTAAAGATCATTTATATGAAATAAATATGTACCTTGCCTAAATTTAAGTTGCTACCCCCTACCGATCACAAAAATCGAAATTTGGAATGCTTTTTCGCTCCTGCAACGTCTAGGTGATAGTGATACCGACTTGAAAAAGCATCTATATTAGAGCAGAGGCTGTCAGCATCAATTTCTTACCATTACTTTTGAAATGAGTTTGATTTTTCCTGAGATACTGGTGACAAATCGGCATTTAGAACGTTTTTAGAAAGCTTTTCGCTCATTTTACTCCTGCATCTCCTCTGGGGTAGTGGAAACAGATATAAAATATAGCCTATCTTAGAGCAAGATCTGTCACCATCATTTTAACACCATTATATTTGAAATCGGTTCAGTATTTCCTGAGATTGCATAGAAATTGCAATTTAGAACGCTTTTTACAACGCTTTTTGCGCATTTTAGCCCCTTTTAAATTTCAAATTGTTTAAGAACTGTTTTTAGAAATCCTTTATATCTAAAAGGTAGCTGATACTTCAAATTTCATATTTCTAGGCCCTTCAGTAACACATAAATCGCATTTTTAGAACGTTTTTTGCTCCTACACCCCCTTTGGGGTAGTGGCACCGACATACAACATAGCCTATCTTGGAGCAACCGTTGTCACTATCATTTTGACACCAATATTTTTTAAATCGGTTTGGTATTTCCTGAGATTATGTAGAAACTGCCATTTAGAACGTTTTTTAGAACGCTTTTTGTGCTTTTTCATCCCTTTTAAATTTCGAATTGTTTAAGAACAGTTCTTAGACATCATTTATATCTTATAAGTAACTAATATTCCAAATTTCATTTTTCTAGGTCCTTCGGTAACGCTAAAATCGCATTTGTAGAACGTTTTTTGCTCCTAAACTCCCCTTGGGGTAGTGGCAACGACATAAGATATAGCCTATGTTCTAAGTTGGACCAACACCATCATTTTGATACCATTACTTTTGGAATCGGTTCGGTAGTTCCAGAGCTTACCTCCTACAAATAAACAATTTTTTCCTCTTTATAATAGGAGTATAGATAACAAAAGAACAATTAAATTGTAAAATATTAATAAAAATTCAAATTAAAACTAGAATTAAAAATCACTTGATGGCATTACAAACACGTGTATGGTGTTTAATGCTAAGTGAATGTGACATTTACGATCATCCATTATTGACATTTAATCTTATAGTTTGGCGATAGTTTTTTGGTCGACGGGATAATCATGTAGTACCGAAAATTTTAAAGCTTTGTTTCTCAAGCAATATTGAACTCTTGCAAACAATATTTTGATATTTTCTTTGCAAATAGGTTCTATAACTTTAAGGAATATATTTCCCAATAAATAATTAGTTTAAAATATAATTAAAAAAAAACGGCATGGAATGTAACACTACAGTAAAAATGAAAAAAAAAAAAAAACTCGAATACACATGACAAGAAAATCACGAACAATAAGGATAGATCATTATAGAAATCGCCAGTTGAAGAATATATGCTGAAGTTTTAGCATTTTGAACATAATGATAAACAACAAAAAAATCATAAAGAGGGGAAAATTGTTTTAAAGATTGCCAGTCTGATTCTTTCATAGGCACCGATCCCCCTTAACAAGACAAATTTATTTATTGGGAAATTCGTATATGAAACTATGAAAAAGGGTAAAATTTTATTTTATTTTCCCGATATTCAAAAAAAGAAAATAGAATGAATAGATAAAATCATTATGAATATAAATGTAGTGAATGGAAATAAAATATTTTTTATGTTTATGCCAAGAACTTTGATCTCATAACTCTATTTAGTACATTTTTATTTCCTCTCAGCAGAATTCTATTTTGGCATTTTTAGTAATAGGAACTAAAAGTTTTGAAATATTTCAAATTTTATTAACTGAAATACTTAGATTTTTGTCTAAAAAGTATAAAACGTCGTAATAAAAAACTTGTTTTCTTTGTAAATTCAATTGATTAAATGAGTTTGACTACAGTGCTTAACTTTTAGTTTCTTTCGCAAATAGATATATATGTTCTAATATTTATATTATTAAATTTCATAAATGAATATGGGAAAGTGTAATGTTTTTTTGCCCAAATGAAAGGCGACCCCCTCGAGTTTTGTCAGATTTAGTGTATATATAGAATTTTATTAAAGAAATATATGTTTTATTCATCAGAAAAAGATTGAATACTATACTTGTAATTGTAAACTAACTTGTTTTCAATAAAATGAATCATTGTCTGCAATCTATGCAAACGATATAGGATTGTCGCACTTAGGTCCTTTTTGTCACATTTCAGTAATTAAATTTAAATGAGACGTCAAAGTACCTAAATGTGTTAATGCATTTAATGCATATTAGTTGATCTTAAAATATTCATTTAATTTCTATCAATTTTTAAAATACCTAACAAAGAGTTAAGGGGGTTAGGACACTTATATCTTGACAATGTTTATATTTATCATAATGATGACCCTTTATCTCAGGAACCGTTCCAAAGAATCAGCTGAAAGCTTATTTCCTATATATTTTCGCATACTTTAACACAGGGAATTCTTGAAATTGGCTGTAATTATAATTTTACGGCTTTTACTGCAAACTACTGAAAAAATTAAACTTAAAAGTTCATTGTAAAACACAAAACTTTAAACGAATTACAAAAAGCTTGTGTTAAACTATGTAGGGGAGATGGGGGCACATGTGAACGGTTCGCATAAATATATCTTTTTCTCATGAATGGATTAATTTCTATAAACAAAACCTACTCAATATAGTAAATAGAACTTTCTTTCATACATGGTAATTTTTTAAAAATCACCTGTATAGTTCTTCTTACATATCTTAACAGTTTTATAAATTCGAAAAACTGTTCACATGTGCCCCATCAGCGGGGTAGTTGTGAACACACGTGGGGCACATGTGAACACAAGGAAAAAATACCCTTTGACATGCTTTTATTCTGTTATTCATTTGTCATCGTAATCATTAGTTAATTACCTGTGAAATTCACCATAAAGAAATATATATATTTTTTTCTCTAGTTTCTGGGTGGTATATTTAAAGAAAAGATTATAAAATGAAAATAAGTAGATTTTGGGGGTGGAGGCTTAGATGATTCATCAAGTAATGCTGAAAAAAAAATAAAGAAGCAATTTAAAAAAAGAAATTAAAACTTTTAAATTTTGCTTAGGGGTTTTTGTTTGGGGAAAGTTTAAGGGAGGGGGCGTTTACATACTATTTATCTCAAATCTGCCGAAATACGAAAGATACCTACAGCTGTATTTCCCTTATTTACTTGTAAATTATAGATAAAGAAGGGTTTTTAATGATTTTTAAAAAATCGCGACTATAACTCCCCTCCCCCTCTTCCAACTTTTTTTGCTTTTTAAAGAGGGAGGGGTTACAATAGGGATTTTACGGTAGTTATCAGTTTAAAAATTGTACTTTCTTAAAATATTACTCATATCTATCTCCATTCAAAGCATCATATGCATAACTGTTTTAGATATGGAAGTAAGCATCATTGCAAGTTTAGAACAAATGTAATAGAAAATTTTGCAAAGTTGTTCAAAGTAATACTCTTGTGTTAACAATGCATAAAAAATATTGTTGTAAACTGTTTAGTAAAATAATATATAACACTTATTGCATCTTAGAAAACATTAAATTTATTTAAATTACAATTCAATGCAAACGAGCTTGTTGTTCTTTATGTATTTGCTGAATGATGTGTTTGATGAAGTTTCAATGTAAAATCAAATTTGTGCGAGGAAAATATCTTCTATTTCAGGAAAATTATAGATAAGGAAACTGACATTATTTATCATTAAGCTAACTGACAGGAACAGGATCACAGAAAGGTTATTGGGGCACTTGTGTACTGTTCATATCTGCCTCAACTTGTCTGTTCACAAGTGCCCCACATTGCCGCTTCTGTTAAATTGATAAATCATTAACATTTCTCAATTTTAGAAGAAAAAGAACTTTATCAAAAATATTCATTAGTATTCATAGTATATGTTAAAACTCTCAAATTCAAATAAATGAATAAATAAATAAAGTTTTACGCTTATCAACTTGGAACCAAGATTTTACTTTTGAGATCTAAAAACAGTGTTTTGACTACAGAGGACAAACAAAATGTCAAAAAGCTTCAAAAAATTTTTACCATATGTCTACAGGTGCTGTCATCTTTAGTAATTTTTTTCAAATAAAAAAACTTATAATAACAATTGAAAAATTGCGATGTTCACATCTGCCCCCTGTTCACATGTGCCCCCATCTCCCCTACATATGGGAGAATAAAGTGTGTCAAAAATTTCAAAGACGTATCTTGTATAGTTTACGAGATAAAGGGTTAAAAAAATAGATTTTTAATAAAATTCAAATAATGTTTGATGCGTTACTATAAGTAGTACATCAATAAATTTAACGTATTCCACCACTATATGAAGGAATATCTTGGCCTTCTTCTTCAAGGAAAGCCTCTTCAAGCTTTCTTTTGTCACCTGGAAATGAAAAAAAAAATATATTAAACATTTTAAACAAATTTAAGTGTCAGAAACCTCTTAAAATACATAATTGAAAGTTGAAACACGTATTATTAAACTACATCTACCATATATATATAAAATCCTAATGAAACGAATTTATGAAACAAATATATGAAACGACTGATTAAACAACTGATTATGTTTCACGGCGATTTCTCCTAAAATACGGAATACTTTGCGATGAAATTAACACCAAAAATCCGTATTGATTCACCGATCTCAAAACTGGTATTAGAATTTTTAAATTCGAATTAGTTTTCGAAATATTAATTTTTTTTAATTTTATATACTTTCCTCTAATGATGGCAACTCAAATTTTAATCATAACAATTTTTTTTTCATATTTTAGAAAAGGTTGTATTATTTTAAACTAATCTGGCAACCAGTTTGGCATCTCTTAAATATATGCTAAGAAATGTATCATGTTACTTTTATTCATAAATTCAATTTGTATTTCATTATAATTTTATTTAATACAAAACTTTCATTTAAAACTAAAACATTTGAAAGAAATAGCTTTCACCTCTCTCTTTTTTTTAAACGAAACGAAAAGAACAATATTAGGTACAGATGTATACGCAACGCTGAACCTAATTGGCGCCAAAACGGCATTATTTTGCCTGACATGGTAAACCGGCTATTGTTGCTTATTTATTAATAAATGTTTATTTGAATTCATTTTCTTTTTATTTATAAAAAATTCTGTAAATTGTTTTGTTCTACGGTTATTAATTAAACTCTTATTTGTTTATTGTTATTTCATTTAAAAAGAAAACAAAAAATAATTTAAAAATATATATGTAATTGGTATTCGAAAAAGAGGCTTTCGCCAAATTGTCGTAAAAAATGCGCGCCAAACCCGGTGCGTATATGACAATACAACAAACCATGACATTTAATTTCAACTTCAAAGCAATGTTTTAATGGTACAACTTCTCCCGTCGAGCAATTTCGCCGAATTGTATAAATAGCCAAATCACTCGCCAAATTATACAAATTGACATAATTTTTTATTTTAAATAACGAAAGAACAAATAAATTTGGTACTTCTTAGTTATCCCGTCGACCAAATTACTGTCGCCAAATTGTAAGATTAAATGCCAATAATGGTTGCCATTAATTAATTAATTTTAAGATTAAATGCCGATAATGGCCAATAAAACCATTCATTCGATGTTTCATTTGTATTTTTATTAATGTTTTACTAAGGCACAGATGTCATGCGATTTCTTTCGGACGCCAGTGTAATATACGCAATGGGTAATTAACTGGCGCAAAAGTGTCGTATTTTTGTTGATGTGGTAACCCGGATGTTGTTATTTATGCTGTTGATGTTTTCGCCAAATTGGCGTCGAAAACAAATCGGGCCAATACGGGTATATGACATTTGTACCTTATTAAAACATTAATATTAGCAATTCTGTGCCTTTTACTAATTTATTTGTTTTTTCGTTTTTTAAAATAAAAAATATGTCAATGTGTATAATTTGGCGAGTTGTTTGGCGATTTATATAATTTAGCGAAATTGGTCGACGGGATAACTAAAAAGTACTATAAATTTGTATAACATTAATAAAAATACAAATAAAACGTCGAAATGGAAATCACTTGATGGCGTAAACACGTGTAACTTCCTTAAACTCAAGGGAATATGACATTTACGATCAACCATTATTGGCATTTAATCTTATAGTTTGGCGATAGATTTTAGATATAACCGGCAAAGATAGTGAATCAAACTTGAAAACAACCATTGGATGTCTTAACAGCAACTGATTCTGACGTAAATATTTGCAATCAAAGGGAATTGAATGGAAACCCATTTACAGGGAGATCGCTACAGGTTTTTTCAGTATAATTCAATCTCCTCTAATGTTTTTAAAAGCGATCAGATTAGCGTCTTTTAGATTCTACAGTGTCTGAACGGGGGTTGGCGAGCGTAGCTTGCAGGGGGCAGAGCCCCCTAGTAATATAGTAATAATTTAATCTAATAATAACTTAAATAATAAAGAAATAGCTTGACTAATATTGAATATATTAATATTAAATAATGTAACAATAATAATACAGTAAACCCTCGATTTAACGGACTAATTGGGACTAAGATGTGTCCGTTAAATCGCAAAGTACTATTTATAATATTATTTTGTTATAATTATAGTACATATATATATTATTACGTACTTGTAATTGCATATATTATTACAGTGCAAATTACATATATATATAATATATATATATGCAATATATACAGTGTATATACATGTATTGTATATATACAATATATGTATATACATAAATATATATTGTATATACATATATACTACTGTATATATGTATATATATAAACACAATACATTACTTTTAATAATACAATATTGGTAATGAAATACAAACGAATTAACACATATGCAACTTTTATGGGAATGAAACACTTTTTACACAGAAATAATAATTAATAGACAAGCAATAAACAAATGGAAAAAAATTACAATGCCCCCAAAACAACAGGCATCATTTTATGTTATTTACATCACATTAAGGTTGCTCCATGCTGCTGGATTGAAAAAAGGCGTCTAGTTTTAGTTGTTTCCCACTTGAATGCTGTTTTTTTATTATAAGAGCTCGAAATTGTCTAAAGTGTTCATAATACGCAAACACTTCGAGATCTGAAGATGCCCCTATGTAAGCAATGACGTAATCCATATGCTCTCGTACTGTAGATAATTTCGGTCGAAATTCACTTAATTCTTCTTTCTTGTCGTCCTCGACCTCATCTTCATTATCATCATGCAGAATACTTTCTGCGATCTCCTCCTCATTTATAATCTGGTAGCCTAGATCTGCTTCGTCATTCTCGAGCCACTGTTCTATATCTTTCTCAGGGATATTATCACTAGCCTCCATTATTGTACTCGTAAAATCCGAAATCTCAAACCCTGTAAAATTGTATTCAGGATCTGCGTCGTTGAGTAGTTTTGACCAGCCGTTAGCCAGTGTGGATACCTTCATCTCCCTCCACGCAGCAGCAAAGTTAAAGATAGCTGATTTTAAATTGTAGGTGCGCAAATTTTGCAGCGTTCTGGCTCCTCTCAAATCTTCTACTGCATAATTTTCATTTCCCAACACTACCATTATTTCTTCAAGGAATTTCTTCTTATAAATCCTCTTGCAGGCAACAATGACTACTTGGTCCATCGGTTGAATTAATGAAGTTGTGTTTGGAGGAAGGAAATCACATTTTATTCGCCCATCCCTACTAACTAACTTTTCCGCATTAGGGTGGCAGGGAGCAGGTGGCAGGTATCAAGGAGTAATAGAGCTTTTACTTCGTGGGAAGGTATTTTCATAACTTCTTCTTGTTGGTGACGCACGGCAGGAACAAACTGGTTAAAAAACCAATCAGGAAAAATATCGCCTGTGAACCAAGCATTCTTTGAACTAGAATAGATGACTAGCAGTTGTTGCATACTAATATTTTTTAGAGCACGCGGTTTCCTGGCCTTTCCAACTACCATTGGTTTAAGGCGATGACTACCATCAGCATTAGCACAAAGGAGTGCTGAAATACGCTCCTTGTTTAGCTTGTGGCCAGGCGTCTGGGCATCACGTTTGTACGCTGCTGGGCAACATATAACTATGATATGTTCCCGCACCATGTTGGTTAAATCAAAGTAAAATTGCGTAATTTGTTATTTCTGTTTGTATAAATATTTTTTATAAAATATAATTATGAGTGTAAAATTATAATGTTTATATATTTAAGTAAAATAAGAGTGTAAGTTCATACAGAAATTATTAAGTTGATTTTAAAGATTAAATATATATTTTTAAAAAATTGTTGTATTGTAAAAAAGGTATAACGTTGAATGGAGTTCGGATCTCAGACAACAACAATACGCAGACGCCATGGTGTCGTTTTATGACAAGCCAATGGAAAGTGGTGTATAATTAGAAGTCGTAAAATCATAAAAACGTTGGAATCAATTTATGGCCTCAATAAAAGTGTTGGGATAAATTTATGACTCTTCAGACCACCCAAACTTTAAGGCAGATAATAATATTAAAGTATATGTTAGGGGCCATTTGCAGACTGCTAGCTAATAGGCCTATCGAAGTATAATAAAAAATCTTCTCACATCCAATAACAGTGGACTAGACAAAAATAGCTCCACCCACTGCAGGAACTGGTGTGCAAGAAGAATAAGTTTTAAAAAAAGATAGTCTGAAAAAAAGATGTAGAGGATGCAAGAGCTCTCCTGAAAGCCCGTGCAATGAGTCCCGCAAGCCCTAGTAAAGCCCAGGCGAGATGGATCTAGCGGAGCGAGCCTAATCCAGCCTAATCAAGCCTAATTGAGGCTGTCTTCCTGAGGTACCTATCGGAGTGAGCCTAAACAAGCCAAATTGAGGATGTCTTCCTGATCTACATATCGGAGTGATCCTAATCAAGCCAAATTGAGGATGCGTTCCTGATGACACATTGCCATGATCCTAAGCAACGCAACAACTCGGAATTTGACAAATAAAGGCCACCATCCCGTATATTAAAAGAAGGTACTATTTTACACATTTTCTTTTACCACATAAGTTCATGTGAAAAAACTTAAAAATACTTTTCTGATATTTCACGGTAAAGAGTTATCTGAGATCCGACCAAACCAATAATTAAATAAGATTAAGGTAATTTTAAAAAATGAAAGAGAGTATTTCTTTTAGCAAAAAGAAACAATTATAATAATTAGAGTACGTGAAAATATTGTCTTTTTTTTAAAAAAAAAGATTAAACATACTTAAAATAATGAGAAGCAAACAAAAGTGTTGCTTTCTATTTTTTGAATTAATATTATGTTTTTCTGTAAATAGATTTGTTCATTGTAAATAAATTATTTAATCAAGTTTTAAAAAGTTTCTGTAATTATTTAATTAATAAGATTTAAAGTGTGTCAATTCTTTTTTTTTACAGCTTAAATTTTAGTTTAATTCATATGTGGAAGAGTTCGTCTAAATAATACACAACGCAAACTCTTAGTTTTATTCGAAATTATTCAAATTTAATAATTACTTTTTGACGCGAATTATAATTTAATTTTATTAATGCTTCGCGTTGCTCTTCTACTAGAATGTAGGTAAATACGATCACTTATATTATTTAAATTTATCTAAGGTATATAAAACTATATACCAATTTGCTATGAGGTTGCTTGGATGATTTGGACCAATTAACAATTTTGAATATATTTAATAAAAAAAATAAAAAGGTGTAATTATCTGTCCAGCATCCCCCCTTCATAGTACAAATGGCGCCGTGACTCAGGAACGTTCATTAAGTACAATGGTGCTATGACTCAGGAACGTTCATCTGAGGTCATTAGAAATAATAATAATAATAATAATAATAATAATAATAATAATAAAGGAAAATAAATTTAAGTATTATTTTAATGTCACAATTTTAAAGATATTGTAGGTATGTAAGTTTAATTGATTAAAATTTTATTAAAATTAATTTTATTATTGTAACAATACTGACACACATATAATAATTTTATATAAATAAAATGAATAATATATGTTAGTAAAAAAAAAAAAAAAAGGAAATGAAAAAATAATTCTGGGATTTATAATAGGTAAATTTAGGAATTACAATTTTGTTTTTTTTTCTCTCTTTTCTCTTGTGGTTGGATCTCAGTTACCATTGAAAAATAATGGCATTCACATCACAGATGACACATTTGTAAAAATAATTTTTTTTTATATAATGTATAAATAATAATAATAATAAGAATAATGAGTAAAATTTTATAATATGTCTGGTATAAAAATGATTGAAATGTCAATAGATCACGATTTTTGAAATTGTATCACCTTGATACAAAAGAAAATTTATGAGTAGTACTACGAAGTAGTAGTACAATATTTATAAAAAAAAAAAAATAAGATTGTTTTTTTCTGTAGAAAAAGACAGATATTTTTCTGTTAAATGAAATTATGTTGTTTTTTATATATACGTGTATTATAAATATTTTAGGGGTATTTATGTGTGTAAAAGAATAATCTACAAAACAACTTCATCTCCTAAGAAATTTTTTTTTAAATTTTAGTGTTGTTGTTTTTATGTATTTATGCAATTTAGAATATTTTCATACATATGTGGTAATATAGAAAAAAAAAAAAAGTATGATAAACAGAAACATTCTGTTAAAAGGTTATGCCCAACAATAAGCGAAAATTTAAAAGGAGAAGTGTAGATTTAAATACTTCTGGAGTTAAAACCAGAGGACAGAAAAATAAAATTATTTCTCTAAATTATTCGCTACAAAAAACTAAAAAGAATACAATGACTCAACCTAGTGTTGATACGCTGTTGAATTGTATCCCCGTCTTTGACGGAAAGAAAGAGTCGAATATTAAATTTTTTTTGAACGAATTCGATAATCTAATTAAACAAACGGAATTAGAGAATGTTTCGAAACTAGCGCTCTTGAAAACGAAATTAGTCGGTAGTGCTAGAGATAAATTAGCTAATGAAGAAAATCTTAATACAGAAAAAGATTACGGTAAATTTAAAGAAAAATTAATCGATACTTTTTCTACTAAAACAAGTTTTTCGGCGGCTCAAAGCAATTTTTTTTCTCTTAGGCAAAAAACTGCGCAGACTATCGCTGATTTTATCAGTGAATTCAATGCGGCTGCAAAACTTTACCTAGACAAAAGTGGCCAAAATATTGACAACGGTAATGGTAGTTTATTTGAAATGATAAAATTCACAAGATTTTTAGAATCAGTTAGGGCAGATTTAAGTTTGGACATTCGAAGAATGGCGCCGAAAAATTTCAACGACGCATGTAAATTTGCGAAACAAATGGAAGATGCCTACAATCAAGTTGCATCAAAGGAAATTAATTCGATTACAAAAACCTCCACTGAGGAAAATTTGGACAAATTGTTAAAATTAAATATGGAAAGCGCGGAGCAAATTAAAATTTTGACTTCCGAAATAAACAATTTGAAAATTAAAACAAAAGACACTGCATCAAGCAGATGGTGCGAATTATGTAAAAAAAATTCGCATACTTTAGAAACGTGCTGGTACAAAAATGATAATAAAAATACATATAAGGATAGCAGAGATTTCGCAGGTCGGCATTTTAATAAAAGGTACTCTTATAATGGACAGTATCAACCGAGAGCGAATTTTAATCCTAGATTTGTTAACCCAAACCAGCAGTGGAATTTTCAATCTTATGCACCCACAGGTGGTTACTATGGATATTCTCCATATCCCCCACCCCCACCAATTTACTTCCCTCAGCATGTGCCATATAGGAATAGTCAACCTCAGAGTCATGCCAGTTATTATCCAAATGAGGATAAAAATGAGAATTTAAAAGACAATGCTCAAAAGTATCCAAAAAAGTATAAAAATAAGGGTAAAACTGATGATCAAAGGGACAAGTAAGGTATATGAATTGGTATTAAAAATAAATCAAAATGCATAATTAATCGAATTTCAAAATTTAAAAAAATTTTCAAAATTTAAAAATAAATTTTTTTTTTAGATTAAAAAAAAAATTTGAAACAAAATTAATAACTTGCCTTTTTAAAATTTAAAATAATAATAAGAAAGGATAGGAACATGGGAACGCCAATTTGTCTCAGGGTTACAATATTGAGCAAATGTGCAGGGCGCACCCGAAAACATACTTATAAAATTATGTAATGTGCTTCACAAAACTTCAATGGAGCAGTGAAATATTTCGCTCCAGGCAAAAGTTATATATTTTTTTTTCTTTTCGAATATGAATTAGAAAATATAAAATCTTAACAAAGCCAAATAACATTAAAACTTAATTAATTTCATAGTAAATAATGTTTGAGTAATTTTCAAAAAAAAAAAAAAAAAAAAAAAAGAGAATTTTTTCTGTCTTCTATAAGGGTAGCCTTTGCTAATAGCCTTACAATTTAGATGACAAAATTTCAGAATTACTCTTTAAAATGAGTAGGTGTAAGCTATAGGTTCAGGGTAGTTAGAACAGCTTTATAGCATACTCATATATATATTTTTTTTATATAAATATATGGTTGACAAGGAATAAATTATTAGTGCACTCTATATTAGGATAGCGGTCAGCTATAAGCCTAAATATAATAAAATATACAAAAAGTGCTAAGATTTATTCCGGTAGTTCAAGTACAACTTATATGCTAAAGTCTAGAATTTAGACAGCAGGGATAAGTTTTATGAACAAAAGTGTTATAAAAAAAAAAAAATTTTAAAAAAAGGATTTTGGTGTAGCACATTGGTTTTTTAAAAAAAAAACACATATATGTATAACAATGGACAAGGCAAGTTATTTCAACATGATTGCACACAAAAATAATAGTAAAAAAAAAAAAAAAATACACAAATAAATAATTGAAGTAAAATTAAAATTTTCTCACCAAAGGCTTTCTGTATAGGGTACAATTTTGGCCTACGGCTGGGTATGCACCAACACCAACAAAATTTTTGTAGAAAAATCAATTCACAGATACATCAATATATGGTCCACCTAGGCATAAATTTCAGGATTCTTGGCTGAAAAAGGAATCGAAGAAAAAATTAAGTATGGTATAATTACTAGATGTTATGCTCAGAAACAATAAAATTAGTAATATTATATTGTAAAAAGCAGCATTTTGAGTTTTCTTGAGGAAAATTTTTGATTTTTAGGTTTTACACATTTATGGAGTGTCTAGCTCAGTGTTTACTTCCTAGATTTAATAAAAAAATAATAAATAAAAATATAAGTTCGTGTTGTTTTCAAAATAAATAACAAAAGGTATAGCAATTAGCATTTACAGTTAAAATTTATGGAATTTTCATCAAAATTAACATTAGACAAACATAGTTTATATTATATTTAACTTGATAAGCTAATTTACTTTTATTAACGGTATTCAATTAGAATTAAAGTAGGCTTAAATTCAAGTTAAATTAATTAATAACATTGTTGTAGTGTAAAATTTTATGTAAGACTATTATATTTTTATTGTATATATAAAAATATGCGAATTTAACAATTAATAAAATGTATTAGCAAAATTATTTAATATAAATATTAAATGACATCTGGCTGAAATCAGCTAGAAATTAGATTTTTTTTTTAAATGAAATATTTTATAAATTTATGTTAGTTTAGAATTTAAGCATTTTTTTTTTTCTTTTCTTTCCCTTAGAATTAAATGCAATTCTAAATTTAACACATATAAATATACATAGTATTGATAAATTTGAGTGTGTGAGTTCATAAATTTTTTTTTATATAATTTGGCCAATTTAATATAAGAAAACAAAATAGATAAATAAATATATTTATATATATTGGCCTTAATTTTATTAAAATATGTAGTATGGCTTAATAAATTTATTTACTTAATTTTTTTATAGTACATACAGTAATTATTTTTTAAAAACTTAATCTGTAACAATTGGGTGTAGATATTTATGAGTATACAAAGATTCTTTTCTGCTGGCAGAAATGCTTTGGTTCGGCCGAGTACTCATGGGTTACTACATACGATTTTACGTAGTAATTATCATTTACTTTTATTTATTTTTTTTTTAAATTATACAAGTGTATTAAGTACTTTTTTTGTATAATTAAATAATAATTATTAATGTTGGATTAATAATAATAATTTATTATCTTTTATTTTTAAACATATCATTAAATTTTAGATAGTAGAATTCACATACGGAATGTTAATGATAAATAAAATTTTGAATAAATAAATTTTTATTTCATTCAGTAAAAAAAAAAAATAAATAAATATGAAAATTTAACAATCTTTTAAGATAGAATTGTTGGCTAAATAAATAATAATTTAAGACAAAAAAATTGTTCTCTTCTTCGGCAATGGCATTTTCTGACAACACTATTTAATAGTATTAAATGAAGGTGCATTTTTAAGGTCAGCGTAATGCATATTTTGCATTTTTGAGAGGCCGTAGAAGTCATTTTTCCGTGTTGTTTACATTTTAATAGTAAACAATATCATGAATCAAAATTTGTGTTTGTTAAAAAGGTCTAAAAATATACAATGTAATCAGTTAAAGAAAATTATATGCATTTTTTTTTTTAAATCCTGAAAGGCAATTTGGGTTAGATTTAAACCTGGATGCATAAAAAAGCCACCCTCGCGTCAGTTCCAGTATGAGGCAGGAGAATGCACATGCTAGAATCGCCATTTTTCCCCTGCAAAATAAAAATAAAAAAGGCAGAAGGTTTACATTAGATACGATACAAATACATACACTGTTTATGCATAGCTTATGTTTAAAATTACATACAGGCATGCACAGTGAGTTAAGAAGAAAGTATATCAAGAAATTATACTAATTAATACGGTAATTACAAGCATGAAATGGTTTTAAATACTTACTTTTTGAAGTCGTAAAAGTTTGTCACAGCACAAATCACCTCACAGAAAGCGATTAGTAGCTTGACCACCCCCCACTTTTCGGGAGGATCGGCGACGGTCAAAAAAAACTGGTTTTATTCTCTCCTGCTTCTTCTTTTTTTTTTTCCCTCGTATCGGGTAAAGTTGGAAAGCATTGCGTAATGATATATTAAAGGAGATGAATTAGCTTGTACATTTTGACAGATCATACATGTTAGAAGTAACAAATGAATAAAATAATGTAACAAGTTTGTATACAATATTTTTTCTGATTATAATTTGAATACATCAGATTAATTATGTGAAAATATAACATATCATATTACAAGCATTGTATTTACTTTATTCAGTATAAAATGTGTTTAAGATAAAACACTGTGTCATAAGGTTGTATGTGATGAAATAATATGTCAAATGCGTATGCCATTATTTTTCTTATAATGAGGTTTATTTCGGCATATTAATTTCAGACAAAATTATAGCTTTGAATGTATTTTGGGCACTTAAACTGTAAAGTTACAAAATTAGTAAACATGTGTGTGGTAAAGAAAAAAGGCTTCGAGAAAGACGTCTGATTGTCAGTACAGAGGTCTTCTAAATGTGAATGTCAACAGACAACTATGCTATCATGTGTTGAACTTTCTGTTATGAAACAATAGAAGAACTTCTTATAAAATATACCAGAACCATTCATCATTGAACTTTACAGTCTTCGATCAAAAACTGTGTAGATACACAGTCATATGGACACGTACATTCCTTCAAGTTTAAAAAAAATAAAATAAAACCAGCAATCAGTTTTTATTTTTTTTTCTTCCGATACCGGGAGAGATGCTGGGCAACATATAACTATGATATGTTCCCGCACCATGTTGGTTAAATCAAAGTAAAATTGCGTAATTTGTTATTTCTGTTTGTATAAATATTTTTTATAAAATATAATTATGAGTGTAAAATTATAATGTTTATATATTTAAGTAAAATAAGAGTGTAAGTTCATACAGAAATTATTAAGTTGATTTTAAAGATTAAATATATATTTTTAAAAAATTGTTGTATTGTAAAAAAGGTATAACGTTGAATGGAGTTCGGATCTCAGACAACAACAATACGCAGACGCCATGGTGTCGTTTTATGACAAGCCAATGGAAAGTGGTGTATAATTAGAAGTCGTAAAATCATAAAAACGTTGGAATCAATTTATGGCCTCAATAAAAGTGTTGGGATAAATTTATGACTCTTCAGACCACCCAAACTTTAAGGCAGATAATAATATTAAAGTATATGTTAGGGGCCATTTGCAGACTGCTAGCTAATAGGCCTATCGAAGTATAATAAAAAATCTTCTCACATCCAATAACAGTGGACTAGACAAAAATAGCTCCACCCACTGCAGGAACTGGTGTGCAAGAAGAATAAGTTTTAAAAAAAGATAGTCTGAAAAAAAGATGTAGAGGATGCAAGAGCTCTCCTGAAAGCCCGTGCAATGAGTCCCGCAAGCCCTAGTAAAGCCCAGGCGAGATGGATCTAGCGGAGCGAGCCTAATCCAGCCTAATCAAGCCTAATTGAGGCTGTCTTCCTGAGGTACCTATCGGAGTGAGCCTAAACAATCCAAATTGAGGATGTCTTCCTGATCTACATATCGGAGTGATCCTAATCAAGCCAAATTGAGGATGCGTTCCTGATGACACATTGCCATGATCCTAAGCAACGCAACAACTCGGAATTTGACAAATAAAGGCCACCATCCCGTATATTAAAAGAAGGTACTATTTTACACATTTTCTTTTACCACATAAGTTCATGTGAAAAAACTTAAAAATACTTTTCTGATATTTCACGGTAAAGAGTTATCTGAGATCCGACCAAACCAATAATTAAATAAGATTAAGGTAATTTTAAAAAATGAAAGAGAGTATTTCTGCTAGCAAAAAGAAACAATTATAATAATTAGAGTACGTGAAAATATTGTCTTTTTTTTAAAAAAAAAGATTAAACATACTTAAAATAATGAGAAGCAAACAAAAGTGTTGCTTTCTATTTTTTGAATTAATATTATGTTTTTCTGTAAATAGATTTGTTCATTGTAAATAAATTATTTAATCAAGTTTTAAAAAGTTTCTGTAATTATTTAATTAATAAGATTTAAAGTGTGTCAATTCTTTTTTTTTACAGCTTAAATTTTAGTTTAATTCATATGTGGAAGAGTTCGTCTAAATAATACACAACGCAAACTCTTAGTTTTATTCGAAATTATTCAAATTTAATAATTACTTTTTGACGCGAATTATAATTTAATTTTATTAATGCTTCGCGTTGCTCTTCTACTAGAATGTAGGTAAATACGATCACTTATATTATTTAAATTTATCTAAGGTATATAAAACTATATACCAATTTGCTATGAGGTTGCTTGGATGATTTGGACCAATTAACAATTTTGAATATATTTAATAAAAAAATAAAAAGGTGTAATTATCTGTCCAGCATACGCCAAGGTATTTTCCGGCACAGAACGAAAATAGAGTCCTGTCTCGTCAGCATTGTATAACTGACACAAAAGTAGGCCCTCGGATTCTATCAGTTTCTTTATCTTTTTCCGAAAAGGTTCCACCTGTTCCATGTCGGCGCTTAAAGATTCACCGCGTGTTTTCCTGTTAGTGAAAGCATGGCGTTTACGAAAGCGCCAAAGCCAACCATCACTTGCACGAAATGTCACTAAACCCATATGTTTCCCCAATTTTTCTGCGGCTGCCCGCAACTCAACACTACGGACGACGACGCCACTTGACCGCTGTTGTACAAACCACTTGTATACTGCCTCCTCCAGGTTTTTATTTTGAGCCACTTTTACATGTTTCCTGTCCGCCACTGAGAAACCGCTTTTTGAATCACCCACGCTGTATTTAAGGGAAAAATGGACTAGTTTTTCCTTATTCTTGCGAATGTCTGAAACGGTTTGTTTTTTAACTCCGTATAGTTCGCAAACACGTGCGACCGACACACCACTCTCCAACTTCTCTATCAACTCAAGTTTCTGTTTTATAGATAAATTAACGCGTTTCCGTTTAATATTACAAGCCATTTCAAAAAAGCACTAGTAGCAAAATGCACTTGTGAACTGAAGCAGAAATGGATCGTGGGTACGCTAGCGCATGCATAGAACGAAAAGCATATCACATGGCCGCATAGGTCGCCAGAATCATTGCGCATGCTTTAGAACGAAAACCACGCTGCAGTGAGAATCAAAGCGCGCGCTTTCGGCGTTTCGTGTTCTTTCCCTTTTTTTACGGTATAGTTCATTTGATCACGAGACATTGTGTCGCCACAGATATAATAAATATATATTTTTTTTATTTTACAGAGAAATCGCTTTTTAAAAATAGTAAAAAGAAATGCTTTGTCGTTGTTCATTGCTCGATTTTTTGCATATAAAAGTTTAAAAGAGGGTTGCGTGTCGAATCTCAAATAGGGGAGGGGGAGGGCAATAATACTTTTTTTTTTTCTAATCCTGTTTCATCGTTTTAGAAGCTGTTTTATCATGGAGGCTTCCAGTAAATAATAGTGATAAATAAATATTTGACATTTGTCAAATATAAAAATTTGAAATACGGGCCTTGAATTTCAGGTTAGGGAGAGGGGAATAATTTTAAATTAACGATTTTGATTTGTTAATTTAAGGATAAAGTGTTTTAAAAGGGATATTAAAGGAAACCCTCTGTGTGATCTGCGATCACACTTACCCACTTGTTTTACTTTAATTTTTGTTTAATTTTTAATTTTAATTTTTTTTTAATTAGTCCGATGAATCCGAAGTCCGTTGAACCGAGGTCCGTTAAATCGAGGGTTTACTGTATTTCAACATTCACACTTTAAATACTTTTCACTTTGATCGTGTAGAAAACAAGAAGTAACTAATGAATTTTAGAATATAGTGTAAGGATTTCACCGTCCTGAATAATGTATGGTAAGCGCTAGGACAGGAAATCGCTCACGATTAAACTTTTAGCCAATTTTATTCTTGCTTAACTAATAGCAAAATAATTATACAACTACAGAACTGGGTTCGCCCTCAATTCCAATATGAATGTCCACCCGCCACTAAGTCCAGAACAATTACAGAGCCCAGTTTATACACGAGACTGATGACTCTTCGGAAAATGAGAATCGCCAGCTACTAGCTGTCAGTGAAAACCAAACATTCCAGTAATACTGAGTTCAATAAATTCTCGAGATCTAAATTTATTGAATAAAATCTTCAATAAATCCCCTCTTACCGCACTTCCAATCCGCGAGGTCCCTATATACGTGCTGATTGGAACTCTTTGTTTTCTTCTCGGGGCCGGTGTTGCCAGTCGATGTCTGTAAGATGCTTAAATTCTGGCCAGCGAAGGTCGACCAGGGGAGAAATCCATCTATAAAGGCCGTGCCGTGACGAATTTTTAATGTCATTAACCATAGAAAATAAAACACCTTGCGATGCTTGCTTATTGTCCATGTAAGACAAATTGTTTCCTGACCGTGGGAAACTGCAGTCCGTTTTAAAGTCTTAATACAGGCACAGGTCTGTTAAATTAATTCACTAATTACTTCAAGACTTTACAATAAGCTTCATCAATGCAAGTGTTTATTATTGTAAATTTTAAGCAAATACTTTGCTTTTCAATTTGTTTTTAACGCACTATTGCTTTTCATCATTAGTAAAGGCCTCAATATTTTCTTTCTGGTTTCTAATACGTATAGATAGTTTTCAGGATTAGGCATCTTCATATATTTTGTTTCTATCTAGTGTATCTTTACTTCTAGATTTTGCTAACTTGAAGTTTTTTCTGAATTCTCTTTTTCCTCTTTTAAGCTTTACTTTTATTATCTAGATATAAAGCCACAGATGTTTTTTTAATAGTTTCATCTCATGTTTCCATTAAATTATGTTGTAAATTGTATTTTTCCATTCAGTTTAATAATTTTGTGAATTTTAATAAATAAATAAATATATATATTTTTTCAATTTCAAAATTTTCGTAATACTTTATCAAATATTGAATTTAAAAATTATTTTTTATCGATTTATTTTTCTATTTAAATTAGACAATTTTGTTTTAATTATAATATTACGGTGTAATATATTTTAAACCTTTAAACTCTATTGTAAATTGCATTTTTCGTTCAGTTCAATCATTATTTTGAGAATTTTAATCAAATTTTAATTTATAAAAATGTTTTCTTTTTTGATTTTTAAAATTTTCGTAATACATCATCAAATATACTATTAAAATATTTAATTTTTCATCGATTTATTTTTTTTTAATTTACATCCAACAATTTTGATTTTAATTACAATATTACGATGTAATATACTTTAACCTTTAAACTGTATTGTAAATTGCATTTTCTCGTTCAGTTTAATCATTATTTTGTGTATTGTAATCAAAATTTGTTTTATAAAATTATTTTTTTTTTCAAAATTTCCGTAATAAGTTACCAAATTTTCAATTAGAAAATTATTTTCCATCAATTTATTTCTCTATTTACATCAACAATTTTGCTTTTAACTATAATATCATATAATATTACGATAAAATATATTTTTAACTTTTAAATTATATTGTAAATTGTATTTTTCCGTGCAGTTTAAACGCTATTTTGTGTATTTAATGAAAATTTATTTTATAAAAATTTTGTTTTTAAATTTTAAAAATTTTTGTAATACAGTGGTGGTCAGAATTATAAGAACAATTGAAAATTGCACAGAAAAAATTTATTTCTGAACTAAATAAAGCGAAATTTATACATAAAATGCTTTTTTATGCTAGAAATCATTATAGAATGCAAAACATTGGAAAATGCAAAATATGAATGTTTTGCCATAATTAACAAAATATGCCATTGTAAAAATTGGACAAAATTATAAGGACAATGAATGATTTTGCCTGAAAAACACTAATAATTAATAATCTCTCCCTTCTTCTCAATCACTTTGATCAGTCTTGACGTCACGGAATTTGACAGCTCCTTAAGAATTTTCTTGGAAAATTTTGACCAGGCTTTTTCGATGGAGGACATGAGTTCTTGCTTGTTTTCATATTGTATACCATTTTTGTATACTTCGTGTGCCAGAATACCCCACAGATTTTCCAGTGGATTCAGATCAAGGATTCTGGCCGGCCAATGAAGTAGTTTCACGAAATTAGCATCAAACCACGATTTTGAAGTTTGGGAAACATGTACTGAGGCATTGTCCTGTTGGAAAAAATAGTCTCCACTCGTTATTAACGGTGCTTCCGGTAAAAGATTATGGCCCGATACATCAACATAACTCTCAGAATTCATTCTACCCTACACAAAACCAATTGGAGTAGTTCCACTAGTTGCGAAACCTCCCCAGACTATTATTGAGCCACCTGCAAATGCACGCTTTGAGAAAATTTCTTTTTCTCTACGGAGATCATACCAGAAGTACCGAAAACCATCTGGCCCATCCAAATTAAACTTTTTCTCGTCTGAAAGGAGAACATCATCCCACTTTTTGCCCACAGTAATGCATTTTTTGGCAAACTCCATTCTCAGTCTCTTATGAACTTTTGTAAGAGGCGGTCGTGACATATGTTTACCATAGCGACAATTTTTTTCTTTTTGTAAAACACGTCGAACAGTTCGAGCACTGCATTCTAAGTTCAATTCACGTTTTATTTCTGTTGACGTTTGTTTTTTGGAGCAAGCTCGCCTTATTATCATTCTTTTCTCCCGTACAGAAACAGAAGATGGTCTACTTGTATGTCTTTGCCGTCCATATTTACCAGGATTTTTAAGATAATTGTAAATAACCGTTCTTGATCTATTACGTTTCGTCGCAATTTGGCATTCAGAAAGTCCTGAACTTTTAAATGCATCCACTTTCCCTTTTTCAAACTCCGAAAGCTTTGTACCTAGCGGCATGACTGAAAAACAGAATATGACGATCCCAAACGCTTACTACGCATTTATACCGTCGCTAAGTTCCGTGTGCAGAGCAAAAAACATGCAAATTTTACTTTTTAGAACATACAAATACAATTGTTCTTATAATTTTGTCCATATCGGATGGCTGTATAAATCCATAATACATTTTATGAATATGCATTTTCCACATATTTTCATAAAAACTTATAAAAATATTCTTCATTTTTCTTTTAGTTTCCATCCATTAAATTTGCATAAGTTTCGGGCCAAATGTAGCCAAGATTTGGCGATTTTTCCCCTGTCCTTATAATTTTTACCACCACTGTACGTTATCAAATATTCAATTTGGCAATTATTTTTCTATTTGCATCCAACAATTTTGCTTATAATTATAATATTAGAAGAAAATATATTTGTAACTTAAATTAAAATTTCCATAATATTTACGGTAAATTACTGTGTTGAATTTAAACTTATAAATACACACACATTGATGTCAAGCTCCCACTAATCTTCAGTAATATGTTGGTTAATTTGACATAGGTTTAATACCTTTCGAACCAGAAATATTTTTAAGAAATGAACTTCGATAAATTGCATGTAAAAAAACTAAAATTATGGAAATAAAGGTTCATTAAATAAATTTTCTGGTCCGAATCGTAATAAACCTGGATGAATTTAATCCACGTATTACTGAGTATTAGTGGGAGGTTGGCAGCTATGTAAATTTGACGTTAAACTATGTTGGACTGCACGTTCGCTTCTTTTTCATTTTCACTAATGCATGATTGTTACATGTTTCCTTAATCAGTTTTGCACTATCTCAGACCTAAAATTTACATACTGCCAGTAAATTTACACTGCTAACAAGGGAAGGTCCCGAGTTTGCGGTCACCGAATTCGATGAACGTTTGTGCATAGATGGAGTATAGTTAGTATATAAAAATATGACAGTCATAAAGCGCAACCACCAACAGGTCTTGAGAAAATAAGTCGCAAAGTTTATGCTACGGTTTATAATCGGATAAATTTTCTTTCTTGGCTAGCGGCTCAGTAGCATGGTCGGCAGCATGCTGGATTTCCTATTCTTCTTTGTAAGTTCGAATCCCGCTTGAACTTATTTTTCGGAAAGAAAATTTTCATCAATTGTTTTCGAACCGCAGTTGAAAAAATATGTATAATAATTTAAATTTACAAAAAATATAAATTAAATGTATGTTTTGTAGCGTATAACTGCAATATTAACTACGAAGTTTTGCATGTTTAAATATATAATTGAAAGTAAAAAAATAAAATAAAAATAAAAATAAATTAGACAGATTTATATTCCTGTAGGCAAGAAATTTTTTGCTGTTATTTAAAATTATTTACAGTTGTTTCTATGATTAGCTACTATTTTTAACAGAGAAATAAATTAAAAAACGTGAATAAATATATTATTTTCATTTTGTTTCCCCATGCAAATACTTCAAATATTTCATGGTTTATGAACAATATGCCTTTATACTTTTAATATGATTCTTTAAAGTATGGGATTCTTGATTTTTAATTAGACTATGTGCCTACGTAGTCATTGTTTTCGGAATTCAACTTTTATTCTTCTTTAATATGTTTATATAATGCAGTTTAATTATATAAATACAATTTTAACTGTGAATCATTGCTTGTTTATATATTTATTGAAAAGTAATGATAAAATAAATAAATAATAATAATAAACTTTAAAAAAAAGTCAATTGGAAGTTTTAAAAACCATAAAATTAAGCTAATTTTAAAATTTATTTACTGTTATTTACATAAATAAGCTACTATTTTTCATAGTGAAGTAAATTAAAATACTTTGTATAAAATTATAACAAGCTGTTATTTTTTTTTTTATTGTATGTAATTTTTCGATTACCATAATAATGTATAAATTTATCTTTTTTGAAACTAGCATTTTAACTTTTGAATTTTTGAAATCCTGGATTCTTATGCTTATAGTTAAAATAACTGTCTGTGTGCTAAAAAATAAGTTCTAAAATGATATTGAATTGCAGAAAATAGTTATTACGTAGGCAATAATTACAAAACCAAAAATCCGAAATTAAAAAAAAAGTCATATTAAGAATTTAAAAAAATTTGGTTTAAAAACAATCATCAAATATTCGAAATATTTTCATAAGGAAACAAATTAAAATAATATAATTATTCACGATTTATATGACGTGTTTTAATTTATTTCTCTGTGAAAAATAGTAGAATATTCATTCAAATAACTGTAAATAATTTTAAATAACAACAAAAAACGTTTGGTCTATAGACATATAATTTGGCCTACTATTTTTTTTTTTATTTTTCATTAACTATTTAAACATGCAAAATATCATAGTTAAAAATGCATTTATATGGTACAAAACATACATTTAATTTATATTTTTCGTAAATTTAAATTATTATATATTTTTTTTCAGTTAAGATTAGAAAGTAACAGATGAAAATTTTCGTTCCGAAAAATAACCCCGAGCGGGATTCGAACTCACAAAGAAAAATCTCAAATCCAACATGCTGCCGACTATGCTACTGAGCCGCTTGCCAAAGAAAGAAATTTATCCTATTGTAAATTGTAGCGTAAACTTTGCGACGTATTTTCTCAAGATCCCCCTGTGTGTTGCGCTTTAGGCTGTCATATATTTATATACTAACTATACCCTATCGATACACAAACGTTCATAGCATTCTGTGACCACAACCTCGGGACATTCTCTTACGATAACTAACTTCCTGAATTACTGAAAAACTCTTTAACCAGATGCTAGATAGTCTATGATTTTTATCTTGTATATTTTTGAAGCAATTGATAAAATTACAGGAAACGCCCTTCTTTATACATTAAAATAGCTATGTTTAGCAGGAAATTACATTGATACTGTTTCAATAATGTTTAAGCTTTTTTATAAACTTCTGTGCATTTATTACGTTTGTTACCTAAACAAATAAATTTGCTGCTACTGAAGAATACGCACGTTTTTATCGATCATGTATTAATATTGCATGCCATGTGAAAAGTTTCCTCAGGTGGAGGTTCCAAACAGGAGTGATTGTAGGCCTTTATTCTGTCACAGTGCTGACAGCATTATTCATTCAACAAACTTATCCCTCCGCCTATCAGACAGGCCCAATGGACCCGACAGAATGTACTTTTGTATCCATTGGGTCCTTGTTGTAGACGGAGATATTATGTCGCCACTCATTAACAAAACACATATTTCAAAAACTGCTCATAACGTTATTCACATTCACCACCTTTTATTTATCTCGCTCATACCTGTTTGTATTAGGTTTGTGCAAAAATATTGCATGATTTTACAAGGCAACTTATTTTATAAGCATTTTGTACACAGACTTTAATCCTAATGGCATGTATTATACATCATTTTACTCATCATTTAAGTTTATTTTAAGCACTTTTTTTTTTTTTTTTTTTTTTTTTTTTGCAAATTAATTGTTTTAGTTTTTTAGGCTATTAATTGACTTCAGAAGCTGAGGTATCAAACAAGATTTTCGTCAAATTTATTTTTACGAATTTAAACTCTATCGCAGTGCAACACAAACAGCGCGAAGTTTAGAGCGAGGGAAGCATCAACGTAAGCACAGTTCAGCGTTGGTTTAAAAAATTTCATCGAGGAGATTTAGACCTTCAAGACAAGGGTGGTCTCAGGCGTCCTACTGTTGTTGACAATGATCAACTGAACGCAGTAGTCAAAGTTGACCCAACTAAAATAACTCTATAAATTGTGAATGAACTCATCGTTGACAATTCCAGTATCATTTTGCTACTTAGAGTAAATTGGCAAGGGGAAGGGGGGGAAGGGGAAATCCGTAACGTAGCTCCAAGCTGCAAGCCTAATGGAGTGTTTTCCTGTCGAAACCCATTTGTTAGGCTGCGAACGCACCATCCTTCTAACTGTTATCAGTGTCGGCGTCGTTTTTTGTCGCCACGCGATGTCTTTGATTTTTAACGACTTTAAAAGGAAAGGGACTGATGTCCTGCGAAAGAGGAACTTTCATTCAAGTAGGGTTGAGCTCCTTATCTCCTGACCCATTGTTGATTCCTCCTCCTTCTTTTGTGAATAAACCGCAGAATGGTCCTGAACAAAAGATTTCCATGAAAAGTGGAGAAGGATGGCAAAATACGCGTCTGTGTGCAGCCTTAGTCCATCTTTTTGGCAGCAGTTAAAAAGAAATGTTCAATGTTTATATTTATGCTATAGTAAATAAAAAGAAAAAAAAACTGTAAGATTCTCAATATAGCTGCCTGATTCAAAACATGACAAAATACAATAAATACAAAATATTAATAACAAAAACACTACTTGTAATAACTATAATACCAATATTAATAAAATTAATAATAATAATATTTAATGAATATATATGAAACTATTTACAATGGAAACAAAGAAGATAACAACAACAAAAAATCATCCTCTAAAGAAGTGTCCAAGGGGTATGGATAATTATTCCTAAAAGTGACTTCATTTTTCTCTATAAATCTCATTAGTGATGATATTCTCTTCATTAAACCAGGACTTTCACTAAAATAATTAATCTAATCCGGAATCGCCACAGCTCTATATTTTTTAACGTGATAATATGTTGTTAGAGGACAATCCAATACGTAGTCAAGTGAGGTGGAGGGGAGACCACATACACAAAGAGGGGCATCACGTTTACCTATGTCGTAAAGATATTTCGGGAAAGGGCCGTGATTTGTGAAAAAAAGAAAAAAGATAACGATTATTTCCAGTAAATTGAATGGGAACGCTTGGTAATAAGTTATGTGTGTAGTGGCCTGTGCCTTCATTGTCCCATCTTTGCTGCCATTCATTTTTTATTTTCTGTTGTAATTTATATTTTAAATGAGAATCCGGGTGTGGAAGGAAGTATGATGTGACATACTTCCTTGATGTGATGTCCTCTACTGCCTTTTTTGCCACAGCATCAGCTAATTCGTTCCCTGTGGCTCCTGAGTGCCCTTTAGCCCATTTAAAATAGAAAATTTTGCTGGATTTGGGTATTAAACCTAGAATATCTGAAATCATATAGTCAACTGTATCTGTGTTTTGCAGAGCCATTAAACCAGAGAGGCTATCTGAAGAGATTAGGAATGATTTGTAATCCCAAACCATAGCGTTTTTAATGGCAAAAAGTTCAGCTTGGAAAACGGAATTCTCTACGGAAAGACCTGCATTCCACGCATGTATTAAGGAATTCTCTTTAAATGCACAAAAGGCGGATCCTGTCCCTTGATCAGATTTTGAACCGTCTATGAAGATATGTATTGTGTCGTTGTATTAAGATAAGTCTCCTTCCTTGATACCATCCCATGTCGGATCTATGACATATTTTGAGCATTTACCGTAAAATTGTGGCGCAAAATAATTTTGAGTAGAGATCCCCAGCCTATTCACCGATGAGAATTCTGCTTCGCAGGGCATATCTAAAGGCGGCAGGTTGGTTAGGGTCTGAAGTGCTAAAGTTGATGTTTTCTTATATGCTCCTGAAATTAGTAAGAGAACTTTGCGTTGTGCTGAAAGCAGATATCTTCTGCCATGTGATGACCACATATGTGGAAACCAAACGGAGCACGCGTGTGCTATTTTACATAACAAAATCGATTTGTACCATATAACAAAAAAATGCGTCGGAAGTCTACCTTGAATCGATGAAAATCTGTAAAGTTTTGCGTTATTTTTTGAACCTCCAATCGCTTGTTCCTTAAATGTGGCAGGAAAAAAAGAGATAAGTCATGAAGAAACTCGATAAGTGGATAAAAATAGTGCTTAAGTGGATTTGCGATAAGTGGGTGCCGCACGATCGGCACCCACTTCGGCACGTGCATGAGTTAAAAGACAACTCATGCCGCACAATTGACCCCACAAAAATTACGTTGGCTTACGAAATTCTACCTGACGCACCGTACTCACAGAACCTCTTGCCAACAACTTCTTTAAATCTTTATGTACTGAATTATGAATTCATGAAAATTTTATCTTCTCAAGCATTTTTCGTGATTTTTTTAAACTACATTAGAAGATTTACATAATGCACTTTTAGGAGGATTTTAGATGGATTTAAAAGGCTTAATTAAATTTGAATTTATGGGGAATTTATGCAATATTTATAACCCCACTCAAGTCTTTTATTTTAAATATTTTTCTTAGTATTTTGTAGAATTATGAAATGTACAAATATAATATTCTTACAATAGAAATATAGAAATATTTCCGAATTGAAAAATCCTCCCCCCCCCCCCTCCATCGCCAAGAAAGCTGAAAAGACACAAAGACAAAAGAAATCATCCTTTTAAAAATATTTTTCTTTTGTGTAACCCATAATGCTTTTGGAACAAGATAAAATAATGCATCTATAACTCTTTTTAAACTGTATTACAACTAATCGATGTATTAAATGAATTTTTTTAGTGGTTCTTATAAGTACCGTCAGTAGATAATGGGTTAAATACCTAGAGAACTTCCTGAGAGGAAAAATTTTCGCCAATCAAAATGACGTCGGAAACGCCTTCCGAGAGTTTGTCACCTCCATAAGCTCAGACTTTTATGTCACAGGAATCACTAAGCCCGTTTCTTCTTGGCAAAAAATATGTTGATTGTAATGGCTCTTACTTTGATTAAATACATTTAGTTTGCAAAATTTTATTGCGTTTTAGAAAAACCACGCCTTATTTTTGCACGAACCTGAAAAGACTTCTTCACCATCTAGAAAACTTTTTTTTTTCCAAACACTAGGGGGCTTACCCCCTACGAGCTACGCTCGTCAACCTCCGTTCAGACACCGCAGACTCTAACAGCTCGCTAATTTGATCGGCTTTAAAAAGATTTCGGAAGACTGAATTATAATTTGAATCTGACAATTATAATCTGACGTAATTTTCACCAAACGTTTCTTTCTCTTTTTAATAATCACGTAAAAATACTTTTGTTAGAAATGAAATATCATGATCATCTTAAAATATCAAATAAATGTCTCGCGCAATTTTAAAATTTAAACTATTTTGCAATATTATTTTCTGTTCCTTTTACGTAATAAGTGTAATGTGACGTAAATATGACGTAAATTCTCCTATTTAAGACTTCTAACGCATGTTAATGAATTTATTATTTTACAATATTCTTTCTCTTTAATATTCTCGTGTAAATATAGTTTTTATGACGTAATTTTCAATGAGTTCCTGCTTTTTATATTTTCTGTTTATAATAGTCACGTGTAAAATAAATTTTTAATTTGAAGCAAACATTATTATTTGCGCTGTTTATACAGTTGGCAACAGTTTCAATTAATACAATTTTCTAAAATATGTAAAAAATATCTTTCGAAATGCTGAAAATTTGAATTTAAAATAGAAATAAAACCTCAAAAAAGATTCAAATTAAAAAACTAAATGCAGTCTGCACACCGGGAAATTCTGACGCATAAAATGATCTAAAAAGGATTAAATTCCTATGTACATTTTTGCTGCTATAAAACTTTTTTAATGGAATGATTTTGTCCAACTTTGGCATTAAATATCTCTTAAAATAATTCTTCGATTTGAAAACTGTCTACATCAGCGTGTTTATCAAACATTTCTCTTTAATACTACTGATTTTCATATTTTTGTATGAACAGTGTTTTTAATATTAACGAAGAAAGGCCATGCTTAAGCATTCAAATTGGATGCCGATCTGCCGGGAATATCTACGCAGATTTTCATTGGTCCATTTCCAAATCAAAACTTTTTTTTATATATAGAAGGATTACCCTCTGAAACATCCAGTTTCCCTTTAATACAACGAGTTGGAACCCGTCGAAATTCGACGAACTAAAATGTTTAGAAAGAAACTGTTAGATCAAATTATCAAAAATAATTACAATAAAAAATTTATCTTACATTGGTTTTCTAACTCTTAAAACAAATAATATTTTAAACCTAAAATTACCAAACTATTATTTCCACAAACTTCAACTGCTTAAATTATTGAAAAATTAATTAAACAATATTAGAATATGTAATCAAGATGGATAATTATGATGAAGTTATCGATTGAAGATCTTATGTTTGTTTTTACGGGACGAAAAATCAGTAAGAAGGATTTTGCTTTGTCACATCATAAAATTTTCCCCCATAAAATCTAAACCGCACGTTATTTTCATATTTTCAAAATTTACATACGCACCACTCAAGTTCAAAATTTACGCGTAAAGTATTTTAACGCGCAATAGATTATATTAATGAATGTATTTCCAAACTTAACGTCACGTTTGTTCTATACAACTTTGCATGTGAACATTCTCACAGCCTTTAAGTTCTAATTTCAGTACCCACGAATAAAAAATTCAGAAATTTTCCTTTAGCTGTCATAAATATTGGCCATTTAGTATTGGTCAAATATTTAGTTTTACCAAAGAAAATAAATCGTTTTGTTTTAAATATGGCAACATTTTTACTCACTGAATCATTTTGCCTAGCGTCTCAAACTCAGTATCAGCGTTATGTAAAAATATTGAAATGTAACTGACTTATGAAGAAGAATGCGTGTTTATTTTTTAATGGCTGACGTCATTTTCTGTTCAGAAATAATAAAAAAAAGGTTTCTTTTATTTGTAATGTGAAAATGGCATCAATAAGGATATAATCAATAAAAATAAGTAAACCATGACTATTTTCCCTTTACTTTTAATAAAAATGGCGTACTTCAGTTGCCACAATTACAAAATTGGTACTAAAAACTATAAAAAAATTAACATCTCAAAAATAAATTGAGATAGAGCTTTCAAACAAACTGCATTTAAAAGTACATTTTCCCCCCTATATTATGGTGTAAAAATTGAAACTGTGCGATGTTTAGAAGTTTAAAAATTTTGCAGTAGCGAAAATTGCAAAACCGAAATTTCATTTTAAATTTCAGAGTGTTGCCATTCGCAGAATGACGTATGCGCTACGCACAGATATGTTTGTCCTTTATAATATAGATATAAATAACCTTATGCAACGACCTACCAAAAATGTACATTTTGTTTCATATCATGTACATTTTGATCAATGTATTTCTAACCAGGTAAAACGGAAATTCTCATTTTTGTAAGCCATTTCATTTTATCTGGAACTTTTTCCACCAAAAATTAATTAATCAAGTTTTCATGTGGAAACAACTGGAATACTTTATAAGTTTAAAAACTACGTTAAAAACGACAGAAAATAGAATAGTCTATAACCCACTTCTATACATGAACTTTCTTGAAGTTTTTCATATCTATAAAAATGTTGATAATATTGTTAATTGTGAATTCGCTATTCCTCCTTTATCATATTGTTAGAAATATTACATAAAAACCTCTTTTTCTTAATTACTACCAGCATTTTTCACGTTTTTGGTTGTATTACCAATACTATTCTTCTATTAGCTGGTACCCTTATTTTCCCGTTTCCCTATTGGCCAATGAATTTCTCACATGAATCCGCTTCTCTCCTATATTATTGAGCAAGTTTCCGTTAATCTTTGCACTGAGGACGGTACGCTAAATGCTACCGAAACTAGTCTGTTCATAGTTTACATATTCTGGCGTTTTTAACATTGTTTCTAAATTTATATTATAATTCTAAATTTATATTATTTATATTATACTCCGACAAGAAGCATCTTAATTATTTAATTGGAATACTTATTGAAAATTACAATACTGTGGGTAATAGAGGATAAAAATGGGCGCGTCATTTTTGCTATGTGATTTGTTTTCACCTACTAACAAATAGCATCGTCTATTATACAAAGAAGTATGATAGATAAAGAAAATAAACTCATAATGGCTTGAATAAATATCTTTACACAAAAATCTGGCATCAACCTAACGTTAAAAAGACGTTATACATTTGATTGTATGCCAAAAGATTACGAGAAAATAATTCCGTTTCGTAGAAAGTCATAAAATTAAGAATAATACTGCATTGGTGTGACTCAAATAGCATTGCATAGCATTGAAACTGAATTACATTTGATGTAATGTTGTAAATTTTTACCTTGCTTAAATAGTTTCGGAAATTTAAGTCATTTGTACTGCGATGTGTATACTTGTAACATTTTTATTATGAAATGTTAATCATGCAGGATTTTCTTGTTGTATTTTATGTATTTTTTTTATACAAATATGACATAAAATACTGAGACAGGTGTGGAAAGTATCCAAAATATGTTTTCTGTTTATTAATGACGACTTATGTACACAGCTTATTTAAAAAAAATTAAAACAGATATTTTAGCAAGCCAAATACTTATTTTTAACTTGCACTGTAAACCAATATAACGAAGAAAATGACAAAGTTAGAAAATTTTGCATTAGTTTTTTTAATGTGAATAATTATTCTACAACCACATAAGTTAGATTAAATGATTGTTGGAATAGTCGATAAGTATTATATATAAAGTTCCATGCATAAAATTTATTTATTTTTTAATTAGTAGCACTTACTATTAGTGCTGACGATGTTATATTTGTAGGTTACGATTCCTATATTTTTCCAATATTAATTTTAAATTTCATATTCCATGCATAAAATTTATAAAAATCTATGAAAATAAATTAATTATATGTAAAATGCTTAATACTAACATAAAACACTAGGAAACAAAATTTAAATTACTGGAGAAATTAATGAATATTAATGATGTGAATTATCACATTGCTAACAAAGCGTAAACTAACTTAGTGAAAAATGTCCAGGCCGGGAATCGAACCCGGGTCCCTGGAATAGATCTCCAGTGCTCTACCACTAAACCACAAGGACGATGTCCAGCCTGGCATTTCTCACTTATATAAGTCGGTAAGGCTGCAACCGCAGCACAAGATGGAGAAGTCTTCATGAGCACACTTTCTAGCGGCGTAACATGAGACGCAAGCAAACCCAGCATCGGTGAATATACAATTTTAATTAATTTTTCGACTACTTTTCAGCAGTGAAATTACGCTTGAAATTATTGAATATTAATGATGTGAATTATCACATTGCTAACAAAGCGTAAACCGACTTAGTGAAAAATGTTCAAGCCGGGAATCGAACCCGGGTCCCTGGAATAGATCTCCAGTGCTCTACCACTAAACCACAAGGACGATGTCCAGCCTGGCATTTCTCACTTATATAAGTCGGTAAGGCTGCAGCCGCAGCACAAGATGGAGAAGTCTTCATGAGCACACATTGGCTTGGACATTTTTCACTAAGTTGGTTTACGCTTTGTTAGCAATGTGATAATTCACATCATTAATATTCAATAATTTCAAGCGTAATTTCACTGCTGAAAAGTAGTCGAAAAATTAATTAAAATTGTATATTCACCGATGCTGGGTTTGTTTGCGTCTCATGTTACGCCGCTAGGAATGTGTGCTCATGAAGACTTCTCCATCTTGTGCTGCGGTTGCAGCCTTACCGACTTATATAAGTGAGAAATGCCAAGCTGGACATCGTCCTTGTGGTTTAGTGGTAGAGCACTGGAGATCTATTCCAGGGACCCGGGTCCGATTCCCGGCTTGGACATTTTTCACTAAGTTGGTTTACGCTTTGTTAGCAATGTGATAATTCACATAATTAATATTCAATAATTTCAAGCGTAATTTCCCTGCTGAAAAGTAGTCGAAAAATTAATTAAAAAATGGAGAAATTAATAAAATATAAAAAATAGCTATACATTAAGAGCTTAAAATTTTACATTTATATAACTCAGTAACATTTATATAACAATAAATCAACTAAATCTGACAGCGATAGATGCGGACATGCTGTGGAACACAGCATTTCACAAACAAAAGGACATTAACGGCAACTACATTAAGGTAGATGGCCACAGATCGCGGCAATATTCTTCAATATTCTGTGATGTGGTTGATTGGGAGATGGATTTCGGTGTCACATCACCCTTGCCACGACAACTAGCAGCTATTTCCATGATTTATTATGTAAGATCAATTACATAATTGATTATCAACTTGTATAAAATACTTAAGTAAAAAGATGCTCTTGCCTCCCGAACTATATACATGGAGCAACACTTATTCCAAATCTAAGAAAAATAGTGCAGATTTAGACGAGATATCTATCTTATAAGGTATTCTCAAATGTATTCTAATATTCTAAAAGATTATACTTCGGATATCGAGTTCACTTCTTTCTAAAAATAACTTTTTGTATTCTTTAATCTGAAGAAGAAGTAACATTTAAATGCATCATCCCAGTGCATACGATTCTCTCACAATATAACAATAATATCACTAACTACTGTGTAGAGGTATCTTCATAATCTGATAAGTTCGTGACTACTATGCCATATGGAATTGTTAATTTTGGAGGTCTACATTTTTCGAAGACAAGCCAATATATCCTTTGGAAAATCACTCAGGTCGTGTTTTAACCTAGAATGAGAAGGAGCCAGATACTAACAATGCAACGTTATTTGAAGACACATATATAGAGGAGGCCGAATCAGTTTGAGTTTTCAGTATTTATTGAAGGAACAGGCTGGAGTATAGTGGGACAAAACCTTAATTTTTATGTAAAAATTATGTTGTTTGTATTTATGATGACTTAATTCTAATAAGTGAAGATCCTTTTTTCGCGATCTAGGCTTCTCAACAGATGTCTTGAAGATAAGTTTTTCTTTTTCTTTCTCTAACCGCTGTCCAGGCCCATCCTACCGATCTATAATCCAGTTTTACGGATTTGAGTGCTGGATATCGCCTGATCACCACATTGAGTTGGTCTTCTAAATAAGCACTTACAGTGGTGGCCAAAATTGTGGACATTTATTGAAGTTTTCATGTTTTATAACTTTGTGTGCTTGAAGAATATAATAAATTTCACTTAAACACAAATGTACAGGGTTGCTATAATTAAAGTTCGCCTATTCAGAAGGCTCCAGAGCCGGTTCTATGGCTCCAAATGAAACAAATTTTCACTAGTACGTAGTTGAAGAGATGCGCTCTGCGAAAATCGAAAAAAAAAAATTAGCTAAAAGTTTTGTCAATAGGTGGCGCTGCGCAAATATTTAAGCCGATATTTGCAGATTCCTTTATTTTGTAAAAAACAAAATACAGGAAATTTTACTTCACAGTTGCTAAAAGTAAACTTTTTCAGATTCGTTATATGAGTTTCGGTCAATCCAGTTGAAACACACAAAATCACAAAATTTCACCCAACGCTTGAAAAAGATCACATTTTATTCAAATTTTCGACGAACGACATCAAAGTGACGTCACAACTTCGAAAACTTGAAATACCCTTCTAACCACCTGACGATTTAAAACTTGCTGTTAAAGTCTGTCTGTGATTTCTTTGACACTGGAACAGTTGATTGTTTCTGCAAAGCATTTGAATCTACGCTTTGTGGAGAACGGTAACTTTGAAAGAAAAGGCACTTCTTGTAAAGTTATTTTATCAAAATAACAGCAACGCAGCTGCAGCTCTTCGAGAATTCCCGAAGCTAAAAGATGTTAGACGTGGACCAATGTCGTATCGTGGAGTTCACAAAATGATTAAAAAGTTCGAGGAAACAGGAAAACTCGACATTCTTCCTGGCAGAGGACGAAAAAAGGTGGACATTTCTAGCATTGAAGATATTGCTACTGCTGCCGTGGATTTAGCAAGCCAGTCATCATTTGGTAATGCAAGTGTGCCAGCTATCGCGAATGAAGTCGATATGCCGATTTCCACTGTGAAAAAAGTGATGCGTCAAATTTTGAGCTACTATCCATACAAGATTCAGAGGGTGCAACAAGTAATACAGGGTGATACCGAAAGTTGGCTATCATTTTCACTATAGTTTCTTGCACGAATGAATGTGGACAATTCTTGGGCCTGGAATATTCTATGGACTGATGAAGCGCATTTTTATTTAAACGGACAAGTGAACACACACAACTGTCGAATTTGGGCGAAAGAGAATCCTAATGTTGTCCAAGAAATTCCATTGCATGCAGCTAAAGTGACGGTGTGGTGCGGTTTTACAGCTACGTTTATGATAGGGCCATATTTTTTTAGGAACATCCACAGGACCCATTACATGTTCCGTAAATGGGAAAAGGTATCTCAATATGTTGTCAAATTTTCTGATTCCCGAGCTGCAACAGCGAGTCTGCCTTCAAAATATCGTGTTTATGCAAGACGGTGCACCACCGCACATTACTAGAGCAGTTCGGAATTTCTTAATAAGCCATTTTACAGAAGACCGCATCATAATTCGTTATTTTCAAACAGTCTGGCCACAACGATCGCCTAATCTAACACCATGCGATTTTTGAATGATTCTGTATCTAAAGACACACAATCTCTGATCTGAAAGACAGTATTAGACTTCATATTCGTTCAATCTCACAGGACAGTTTACGCAATGCTGTAGAAAGCACAATTCCGAGAATGGAATGCGTTATTGAAAATGGTGGAGGATACATTGAGCATGCGTAATGTTATTCTTTGCTGTTTACTCGTTGCCGAGCGACATGTTTTATTTTTGTTGATGCAGATTACATGAAATTCTATTCATTTTTCTGTATTGTTTGGAGTCATAGGTCAGTCTCTAGAGCTGTCTGATTAGGTGAACTTTAATTATAATATTTCGCAGTTCCTCGAAGTTTGTTGAAACTTTTAAATTTGTGTGCTTCGTCAAGATTGACTGAAATTGATATAATGAATCTGCAAACATCGCATTAAATATTGGCGCAGCGCCACCTACTGACGAAAAATGTAACTATTTTTTTCGATTTTCGCAGAGCGCATATCTTCAACTACGTACTAGTGAAATTTTGTTTCGTTTGGAGCAATAGAACCGGCTCTAGAACCTTCTGAATAGGCGAATTTTAATTATAACAACCCTGTATATATATCAAATTCAAAGAAATTTAATGTAGAATTTAATTAAAAAATAATTAAAATATCTGCATTACAAGAAAAATTTACGCTTACAAAAAATAAGATCTATCTTAGATTTCATTAGATTTTAAAGTTGCATATACACATTCAATATTTAGTAGGATAACCCTTTTTACAGCTTCACAGCGTCTTTTCATTGAGAGAATTAGTGTTTAGAGTTCATCCTTTTTAATCACATGATGCCAAGAATCATTTATAGCTTCAAAAAGTTCCGATTTAAAAGATGGACCCTTTTTTGTACAAGGATTTTCAAACGTCGCAACAAATTTTCTATAGGATTCAGATCAGGGCTGTTTCCTGGCCAGTAATAATTGTATGCTTTTATTTTTAAACAATTTTTACATATTTTTGCCGTATGGCATGGAGCTGAATCCCTGCTGAAAGATAAACGGTGCTTTATTGGGAAAGAGATCCCTGATGGAAGGTATCAATTTTGGCTCCAAGACAGTTTTGATGTATTTTTTTTTTTCATTCAGAATACTATCAATCACTTGAATGCGGCCCACACCATCTGCAGACATAAAGGCCGAAATCATGGCATTTGCTTCGTTCTTTGTAATTGCTTCAATACAATCAGGATGCAGCTCTTCCGCCGTCTCACATATTTTCGCCCATCTCTACCAAAGAGCGATATTTTACTCTCAACGCTCCAGATTATTTGCTTCCACTGATTTTCTGACCAATTAATATGTCCCTTTTCCCACTGAACTCGTTTCTTGCATTGCTGTAGATTTAAAAATGTTTTTTTCATCGGAATTCTACCTTTCAGTCCAAAACCTACTAATCTTCTCCTTATTGTTCTTGAACTAACTGAAATACCCATTGCATTCATTTCACATCTAACAGCATCTGATGAAATTCTTCTATCTTTGAGGCATATCCTTTTTATCTTTCTATCATCAGAACTACTTGGGCATTTTTTTCGGCCTGATCTTGCCCTATTTATCGCTGATTTATTTTTTCCATAATGTAAGCACAACTTTCGTACGCCAAATAAAGTGACTGATCCACCAACCTGTCTGGCAATTTCAGCATAAGGGAGACCATTTTCTCTCAATATGACAATTCTGCTTCTTTTTATAGGGGTCCAATCAGTTCTTGTTGTTGATGACATTGTTTTAAATTATTTGCATTGAAAAAAAAAGAAATATTTAAAAAAAACCATTATACCATTTAGTTACAGTAGTATTCACCCTTCTGCAAAATTCATTCCAGCATAATACCACTTTCACAAATTAAAATATACTACAGTTTTGTTACTTACATTTTATTGGTTCTCAAAACAGCATTGTGATTGGTTAGAAAGCTTTTATTACAATACACTTCAGCATTCATGATTAATTGTGTTTGTATTTTAGACTAAAGCAATAGTAACGTTTTTTGTAATGCAGATATTTTAATTGTTTTGTTTATTAAATTCTACATTAAATTCCCTTGAATTTGATCTATAAACATTTGTATTTAAGCAAAAATTAATATATTCTATTAGCACACAAAGTTATAAAACAAGAAAAATTCAAAAAATGGCGACAATTTTGGCCACTACAATATGCGTCTTAATGGCAGCTCTATATAACTTTGTTTTGGTTCTATGTCGGCCGGTTACTTAAAGTGAATTTGGTTGTTTGATTTCAGGCTGCATCGCACACATGCACATCGTGCCGAGCAACCGAAGCGCAGCTCTCGCTACTCGAGTTGGCTCGTAATTTAGAACCTTGTTCAGGTGGCGTGATCTTCACCTGACTAGGCATCTCCAGAGGTATAGTTCCAAGAGAACTTGGGGGACTTTGCACCCACGACGGATTTTACATGCACCAGGCGCTATACGATTACTCCAAACCGATTACTAGATTGGCAAGTGCCCTGGCCGACCTTTCACATTGTTGCTTGCTCTGTTGTGCCGGTTACTTATTATAACTTTTGTTTTCGGCTCCTGCACAACACACCCACAAACAATGCAGTGTAAGGTGGGAGGGGCTGGACATTTTGATACCTAATTATTGGGGTGGACTTATCTTTAGCAGTGATTCGAGAAACAATTTGGAAGGGTGAGAAACAAAATAAATTGCATGCCGCAAAAAGACAAGTGTAACCTGGGTAGTTTTGGGACCGAAATGCAAGGTTGACTCACGTTGCAGGGGGAACGAGACTCCGCCTTTCTACTGTACCCCCACCGGGTAAAAACTGGCTCCGTAGGCCTTGAAGACCAATTTATAGAACGACTGGGTCAGCCAGCTTCTCCAATCAATCGTTATTCTATCAACCATTCACGATCTAGGCTTCTCAACAGATGTCTTTAAGATCAATTTATAGACCGATTCGGATAGCTACATTCTCCAATGAATCTTAATTCTATCAACCACCTTTGAAACTATTATAAAAGAAAGGTGGCTGCTCTAATTTTTGCTTCATCGTCCTTCAAAAGCTCAAAAAATGATAAGATTAAAATATTCTGTGGTCTTCGAGTCACGTTTACATGCTCAATAACTTTATTACCATGTATGGGGAGAGTAGTCAAAAATACATTACATCTAGATAAAAGAATATTATTTATTAAAACCGACTTATTTATTTCAGAAAGTATAATCTTTATTTAAATATGTTAATTTGCTGTTTCTCACAGAAGCTTTTAAAACATTTAATGTTGTAACTATAATTTCAAAAATATGTATGATGTCAAATTACTATAAAATGTAATAAAATAACATGCAGATAAAGGGTTTGTCCAAATTTCATGATTTTGTATGATTCTTTTTCACAAGTTAGACACAAAATAATTCATGCCTTAAATTTAGGAGACAAACGTATCACAGAATACAAAACAATCTCAGTCTCAGGGAATGCGTTATTTTCATTTTTCACTATTAAAACATGTATAGTGAAAATAAAAATATTGAATTAACCCTTAAATGCTGATTTTTCAAAAATCATTGTAATAATGTTTTTCGGCTTTCATTTTTTAAATAAATCATGGGAGAAATACTTCAAAAAATCATATTTTGTTTTAAGTATAGTTTACGGCTAAAAAACAGTTTTTTACTAATCTGCAATACTGGTGTTTAATTGAAAAAATAATTTCCCTTAAAAAATTCTATAATATTAAACACACAAGAATTTTAAGAACTATAATAAGAAATAAATTTTACTTGCTCACTGCAGGTCAAAATAGGATATTTCGCAAGCTTCAAAGCAAAACAAAAAGAACAAGTAGCAACAATTGAAAAAATAAATCTATCTTTATTCTTAAACAGCACAATTGTTGCCATCTACATGTTCAAAATCGATTTAATAATATTTTGAGAATGTATTTTATTGGGAACATTAGACATTATAGCTTCAATATTATCATACAGCACGATAGTGCTGTATAGTAGAGCTCAGACGCATCTTTTACGTTTTGAAACATGATGAAAAGACAACAACTCAATTACAATCCAAACCAGAAAACATTCAGTGATGAATGATGGCTTGTTGGAAAGCTTTTAATTTAGGAATGTGCCTTTCGAAGGTCGGGTCAAAAAATATCCAATATTAAGGGAATGGCTTCCATTCAAACTTTACACAGCGTTCCATAATTTAACAATATAGAAATATCTCCTTCAATCTTTCTTTACTGTTGACACATCCTAAAAAGCGGCACAATAATTTAAAAAAAGTGATAACACGCGTATTTTGTTTTTAATAAAAATCAGATTTTCTCGCCATTTTTTTGCATTTTTCATATCGACGTCATTCTAATCAGAAAATGAAATTTTTTCCTATATATATATATATGTAAAAACTTTAACTAAACATGTGTTAAAATTATGTAGTAATGTATAAAAATCTATTTTTATACAGGAGTTTTAATTTCAAGAAAACAATTTAGGAAAAGATGATAATAAAAAAAAATCGTTTGCTAGGTATGACGACAATTTCTTTTTAACTGACATAACTTTGTAATGATGTTTTACTCTGAAAAGAGACTCCTGATATTCTGAAATTAATCCTTATTATTATCTAAGGTATATACTAAAGTAAACGAAAGTCTACTAAAGTAAAAGATTTGTTTTTAAGTCATACGGAAGAAATTTTCGGAAAATGGCAGTTCATTTGGTTGTAGTTATTGCATTTTCCTGCGTATTGTCAAGGAAATCGTATACCCCTATTGCACGCGCCAAAGAAAACATGCATTTTAATTTTAAAAGCTGAAACATTTTACTATAATTACGTCATTATAACGCCAAATGAAATTCAATTTCGCGAGTTTAAAAAAATAATAATAATATTGTTGGACCGAAAGTAATTTTCTAAGACAGGGACGGTGAACCTATGGCACGCGTGCCATAAGTGACACGCTGCAGATTATTTTTGGCACGGCATAGATTTAAGTTTTACATCAAAATAAAGTAGAATTTCACAAAATGCATTAATTAATATAGATGTTGTCTGTGGTACTTGAATCCGATTAGTTCGTTTGGTTGTGATTGTCACACAGATTGAAGAAATTGAAATATAACTTAATTTATCCGAATCTAGCTCAATATTGGCTCAGAAAATTTTGAGAATTAGAAGATTATCGCTAAACAAAAATTAAAAGTGTAATAAGCAAAAATCCTGATTGTAAAATTATAACAACTTGGAGTTCAATTCCAGACACTAAAAGCTGTAGTTACTGGCGCTTGCTATTTTGCAATTTTTTCTGAAAAAAAGTTAAAAAAGAAAAAAAAAATGAAAAATTCAACTGAAAACGTCTTGTCAAATGAGTGGCAATTAAACTTGCATTCTATCGAAAATAACTAAGTACGAAGCGGATATAAATTATTTGGCATTTAAGATGAGAAAACAGAAATAATATTTTTAAAATAAATTTCTACAGTGTAACATCAAATATTACCTGTATTTTTTTAATGCTAAAAACAAAATTTTAAGTAGTTTTCATTGATTATTATTTGACCCATTAAATTTTTTTATTATTGGATCACGTATAAAGTATATTTTGGGGGAAATTTGGCTCCTGGACGTGAAAAGGTTCGCCATCCCTGGTCTAAGAGCTAGCAACGTTTTCGTCACTTGATTTTAGAAAGGCTCATTTTTATGTATGCTCTTCCGTTTTATGGTGTAGTACGTATGGTGTAGCCGGTCTGGCTGGCGGGAAACGTTGCGTTTACCTGCGGGAGAAGGGGTTATGCAGGTGAAAAAAAATTCAAAAATTCGTCATTTTTGCAAATCTCATTTTTCTATATGCTCTTTCGTTTTATGGTGTAGTATGTATGCGGAAGGTCTGGCTTTCGGCAAACGTTGCGTTTACCGGCGGGAGAAGTGTTTATGCAAGTGAAAAAACTTCAAAATTACGTCATGAAACACTTCTGACCTTCCTTGTACCTTTCAAGGCCAAGGTTTAGAAAGGTTGTATGAAGGAATGTCTTTACTTTGTTGGCTAGAAAAGTATAAATATGGCTTTTGGGATTAAATAATCCCGCGCGTGTACAAACGTTACATTTCTATGTGCTCATTCGTTACGGGATAACACACACTAAAATTAATTTTACTGAAAGAGTGAAATAAAAGCTACCTGCATATGTTGATGAAAGTGTATTAAATGTAATTACTGTAAATTTTATAAAATAATTTATATTCTAAGAGGTAAAACAAATCGTTGAATATTTTCTAAACAAAAAAATGCCATTTTTACAGAAACTGCTATAAAATCGGAAAATAAATATGAAACGCTTGATTTTTCCCTAGAAAGAAGTAGTACTGATGCATTTTACAATATAGCGTAGTAGACTTGTTTTTAAAACGCATTTAGCCAAAAATAAAATGGGAGACAAAATGGGGTGAGATTTACCCCATGCGTGTGTTAACGTTACAAAATAGGTGCGTGCACTTGCGGTTCAGTTAATTATGCCCTAAACTACGCTCGGTAACATGCGCCAACTGTCCGCAGGCTCAATTATATAACTTATCCGTACCAAATACGTCAATTGTCAATAGACTCGTTTACGTAATTTATCTCCTTAATTAATGCATACTTTACAAAGGACACATACTTTCCAATTTTCCTGATTTTTTTATCAATGGTTACAGTTAGATGCAAATATGTTAGTCACTATCGCGATATTTTAGTTTGACCTCCAAAATATTATTATAAATACCGTCGAACGGGTGCTACTTTGGGCCACTTTTTCGTGGTTCCACTCACTTTCCATTATTAAAAAATATTATATATGATTTTTCAACGTTGAAATTGAATTTTAATCAAGTAAAAGGAAACAATGAAGCAAACTGCACGGTTTTAAAGAGGCAATTTTCTATTTTTTTTATTTTTTAACTATTTTTAATGTTTCGGAACAAAGTACCCCTGCTGGGGGCTTCTTTGGTCCATTCACTTATTTTCATATAAAATAAATACAATTCATATTTTGGAATATTGAAACCAATTAGCAATTGATTGCAATAGGATTTGCTAATGTATTAACACCGCAAACTTGATAAAAAAAAAAATGAATTTTTTTAACATTTAAACACAATAAACCAAATGCTAATATTAAAGACACGGGAAACAGTTTTCATCATGTTATCCTCAGCAACTGGAACAAAAATAATTACTGTAACATTTTGCTAAAGCAACATTTGAAAAAAATGTTACTTAACACATTTTTTAAGAGATTTGATTGTATAAAAGGCATTTCTGAATAACTAGGGCTATTTCCGGGCCAAAAAGGGCCTGGCACAAAGTAGCCCCGAAAAACTAGTTTTCATGTTAGCTTTATGAAAACGTAAACATTTTCTGTCAAAATAAAATGTTAAAAGAAAAACTATGATCACACATGTGTTACAGGTTACCAAAGGTAATATTTTGATACTTACAGTATTTATATCTCTTATCCAGATTGTCTCACTATAGAAAGTTTGGGGAGTTAAAATCTACACACGAAAGCAGTTGTTTACAAACACATCTTGTGTTGCTGCTAAAAAAAATTTAATTACCCCCAAACTATTCAAATACCCTATAGTACGGTGTAAAATATTTTTCAAGCGCAAAAACTCCGAATTATCTTGTATTGCTTGTTCAATACAAAGAATAAAACCTTTTTTTATAGGCTGGAACAAAGTAACCCCGCAAGGACCAAAGTTTCCATCAACGGTATCCAATATTAGTAATATTTCTGATAATATTTACAGATGTATTGTAAAATATTCTCAATCACTTTTGATCATTTTTCTGCATTCAGTCGTTTTCAGACTTTTTTTAATTTTAAGTTCCCATTCAGTCCCAAAAACGGAAATTTTCCCTTTTTATAGTTTTTTCGCAGTTTTAATTTGTTTCTTATGACGGTTTCTTACCCTAGCTTTTTCTGTGTTTGAGGGGTTGGCCTAGCATATTGCATAGTCCCTTACCAGAGGAGCGTAGGTACATAGCAGAAAAATTCAAGAGATCACACTATGTATAAAACTTAGTCTAAGGACAAGTCTGGTGGTCAGTCCTGAGTAAAATATGGGTCAATATCCCAATATGGGGTTTAGCAATAAGTATGGGGTCATCAGAGTTCTTGAAATACACTGGTGAACCAATGTTTCCTTTAGTTTTTGATTGGGACAATTGGTTGGGCCGGTTAATTGGGATCATTGGTTGGTTAGTTGGGGCGGTTTTTTGGTTAGTTGAAGTTGGTTGATTAAGTTCCTAAAAGGGTCTGAAAAAGATGTGAAATGATATAAAAAACTGGTGGAACCAGAAAAGAAAAGTAAAGCTCTATCTAAAAAAGTTACAGTAAAAAATTGTCAAATAGTTTCAGTTTAAAAAAGTAAGTACTGCGTAAAAAAGTAATGGAATCAGATTATCTGTAAAGCTCATGAAATTACCCAAATTTTTGTTGATAGCTGAAAATGTGAAATGAGCTTTACTGGTGCCTTATATTCAGAATCATATTATCCACTCAAAATGAGTAGTGGGTATATAGTAAACAGTATGTGTAGTTAAGTGCAAAACAATTTCTCTCAGGCCCAGAATTGTAGACATGATTTCATAAAGCCAAGCTAAACTCCACAAAGCTAAAAGAATGTAAACCATGAAGTAACATTTTAAGTATAACATTAATATAGTCAAGTTGTTGAGGAATTGTTGTTATTAACATTTCTGACCCAACACATGTAGCGTAATAATTTTTATTTCATGTAGTTACTGTGAAAAGGAAGCCTTATGTCAATGGACTTAAGTTTGACAAGTATTTAGCATATGGTTGAATCGTATGCTTGGGGTTTTGGGCTTACTTTGGACTTTGATCTTCCAGGCTTATCAGTGACCCATGGAATGGAATTTGGTCCATACTTCGTACTGAACGATCTGTCATGTTCCCGATACCTCTCATGTTCTCGCTGATTTCCAAATAACTTCTAAACTATTCTTATGAACCCAAATTTTTAAACCAGTTATGAATGATTGGCATTCAGAATGAGTTAAAAATGCCTTTACTTCCCTGATTAATTTTAAGGCACCAGTAAAGCTTAGTCCTCATTTTCAGCTATCAACAAAAATTTGGGTAATTTCATGAGTTTTACAGATAATCTGATTCCATTAATTTTCTACGCACTACTTACTTTTTTAAACTGAAACTATTTGACAATTTTTTACTATAACTTTTTTAGATAGAGCTTTACTTTTCCTTTCTGGCTCCACCAGTTTTTTATATCATTCTAATAGTATTTTAGAGCCTAAATTGGGTATGTTGCCGAAAGGCAACACCAGGCATTTAAGGGTTAAACTGAAAACCAGAGTTCTGCTTCTGTTTTCCTTAACTGGTGTCAACGTTACATTAAGTGTATCAATGAGAATTCAGCCATCAATAAGCCGCGAAAAAAATACGTATGCATTAAGTATTAAGCTAATACATAAAAACAATGCAATGAAGAAAAAGCATTACATATGAGAAAGAAGAATTTAATTTATGTAATTTATCAAGGCAGTTGTAAACTTGATTACATTAAATTAAAAAAGTAAAAGAAATTGGTTCACAATTCCAAAAGATCTATAAATATTGGCATGGCGAAAGAAGAAAAACCATGTGTTACTAATAACAACTTTTTTGCAATCTATGATATTTTATTTCATCTATAAAAGAAATAAAGAATTTTTTTAAGTTAAATAAATAAAGTCGCAGGAGGCTTTATAATACGCTAACTCCGAGTTCATTTCATTTGGAATGTTATTAATGATGCTTTAAAATAATAGTGATTTTAATTTTGCATGATCAGAGACTGATAAGATAAAAAGATCTTTACGGATTGTCGTCATTTCGATTATATATATATCTTAAGTTTTTGAAGCGAATTTTTCAGAGCGAAACAAAAGTAGTTCCGCGAGTGCAGCTTCATATTAATCTAGTGTTGTTCGTAATAAGGAGGATAAATTATACGAAGAAGCTTATTGAGAATTAAGAAGGATTTATTATAAAAAATGACCTAAGTATTTCCTGAATACCGACGACTTTCCTGTCTCAAATACCACTTCATTGGTACTTTGTGATAGCCTTTTATGGTAAAGAAGTGTTTGTAAACATAGTTACAGTTGTTAACTATAGTGTGATTAAGATAAACAAGTAAAAAAAATCATGTGTTAAGCATAGATTATGAAACACTTTCTAACACATTCAAAATAATGTAACAAAACTGCACCGTTTAAAAAAATTAAAATATTGCGTCTAATTCAACCATATGGAAACGCATAATACATTTTAATACCCAATTTCAGCTGTTCCCATCCACAATCGGAAATTATGCGATTTTTTTCAGCAACCCTGTATAGGATACATAGACTTGAAACTATTAAATACATGCATGCCAAAATTTAGTTCACTTAAGAGATACTTATACTTCAGTTGAAAATTTACCTTCAGCAATTTTCTCTAATAAGGAGAACGGTACGTGAATACTTTTGAACAGGCCTGTATTTCAGGTATAGAATTTATATATAACGAATAAGATGCAAAAAATTAATTAAATTTATAAGCGCATACCAAATTTTAAACAGTACACTCCAGCAATTATTACTCAACGACAGTACTGTACTGTAACCGATTTCTGTTGTGTGTCCATGTAAATGAATAAAAAATGCTATGAATGTCCTTTTCCAACGTGATCGTAGTGAAATTCAGTGATTTTTATTAGTTTCAATACATTTGAAATAGCATAATGTCATTAAAATACTCTGCAAACCATTTTTCCCCATATACTATAATGTAATGGAATACTTTTGAGTGCCCCTGTAAATGAACGATTGTACATACTTCATATACAATACCAAACATGCTTTGGTAACTTTAAATAACCTTTATCAATTTCATAAAAATCAGAATTTATTTACGGGAGTTAGAGCGTGGACAGACGGACAGACAAACGGAATGCATAAACACTTTCAACATTGTTGGAAAGTGTTAAAAAAAGAATATTTGAAATTAATTTAATAATGCGGAGGATACAGATCGCCATAGCTGAGGATGTGTATGACAATACTTTGACGTCAAGACAGTATTATAGCCAAATGTGTCAGCTATCTCTTTGAGAATTGTAATCTGTGCATCTGTGCTAGCGGAATTTGAGCGTGCGATGTGGCAAGTGTTTCACAAGAGATTGCCCTCCTGCGGTAGGTACCTGTTTTCAGGCTTTTTACTGGATTATGTATAAACCATCAATATATTAATTTAATATTATGAATAACATCAAAATTTTTAATACTGAAAAGTTACATGATATAAATATTACAAAATTTAATTTTTTTCGCCAAGTTTAAAGTATTGTATATAAATTTTCTTTTTTCAGTAATATTTGTATATTATACCGGCTTTTTAAATTAAAAACTCTAGTCTATTAATCTCTATAAGATATTAATCTATATAATAATATTTATTCCAAATTGCGTAAATCAAAAAATGGCTCTAACTATTTATATTTCTTTAATAAAACCTTTTATTATTTAAATTCCTATTAAATTACGCTATTAAATCCCAGTGTATCATATTCCCCCAAAATCTTTATTTAACTGCTAAAATATTATTACTATCCCGTCTTAAAAAAAAAAAAAACCTACTTATTTCAATTTATTCTTTTTTTAAATATCCAGGTGCCAGCTAGAATATTTCAAAGATTAAAACTTACGCAGACATAAGTTCGTTTTCTTTTATCGTCTGGCGAGGGGAAAAGGTTATTTTTAGCACAGTCTCGACAACAGAGATTAAAGTTTGTTTACACTTAATACATCTGGGGCTAGGCTATAGAATATTCTCGAACAATCTTTTGGCGGTAGTATAAATACTAATTGCGGCAACCAGAGAGTGTGTAGAGGTAGTAGAGAGAGAGATAGAGAAAATGTGGTAGATTGGACTTCATTCTGCATTGGTATTGACACTTCAAAAGCAACCTACATTCCTACATTGGTCTATGGTAATGATTATTCGGAGTGATTTGCTGCGTTTTTATTGAGATGTTGAAGTTTTTTAAAAGCTTCGTGAGAGATTTAGTAAGTTTACGAAAGCAATAAGTGTCTGGTAATATAATGAAGCGAAAAGGGATTTCGTAGCGAGAGATGGAATAACTTTAAGCTAATTTTGATGGATCGAGTTTTGTTCTTTTTTATCATCTGTAAAGTGGAGCATTTCCCGCCTAAACTCAAATTATGAGAATGTCAATAAAGTGGAATTGCTTTCATTCGAATGCATTTTTTATGATCTTCGAGTCTTTTATTTTCAACAACCATATCGGCCTGAACGCCTGTGTTTTTTAGTACTGGAAACCCCCTATAATCTTTCGACAATGCCTGCTGCTTGCCGTCAAATCGTCACATAAATTACTATGCAAACAAATATAATAGGAATTAATTCATTACGACGCACCATTTTCTTTCCTGAAAAAAAAATCATTTGCACCACGTAAAATTCCAATGAATGCCTTTAATATATTTCGAAGTTTGCGTCCTATAAATCTTGTAATTTCCATTTGGTGGGTGTTTCAAAGTGAAACTTATTAAGTAATTAAAATTGGCCAGTAGATTATTCCTTGCGATTATTGAGTTGATTAGGTAACTTTAAGGGGGTCCGGGACACAAAAACTTTCAAATTTTCTGAAAAAAATGTATTGCATTAAAAATTTTTCTGTCTTTTCCTGCTTAAAATGACGTTTAAATCATGTTTCTACCTTAATAGGAACAGGAAATATTAATTTTTTCGTTTTGGTTTGTTTTCAAAATCTAAGTTTCAAGCAATGGTTGTCATGCAAACGACTTCTTGTGAAAATGCGTTTTTCTTCATGATGTGTTTTTTCACCATTTCTCATATTTAAATTGTTATAAGTCAAGAACCGTTAAAGATAAATGTTTCAAACTTGGAACATGTATTTTTCCACTGTTTTGCTTTAATTCTGATTCAGCAAATTTGAAAAAAAAAATTACTTTTGAAAATATGATTTTTTTAAAGCTACATAATTTTTTTAAGTTTAAATATTTTTAATTATTATTTGAATTAATATTTTTAAAAATACTGTATCAAAGTTAAAACTAATATATTTCTGTTTATTTAAATGAAAACAAATTGAAATTCTACAAATAATATTTCGAGTTATATCGAATTAATCGAGTTACAACGATTTTAAATTACTCCACTTTTTTTTTTAAATATATATATATTTAATTTTTTTTTACAAATTAGAAGAAGTTTTATCATGTGATTTTTTTACAAATGGTATGGTTAACCATATCAAAAAAATTCAAAATTTTAACTCAATAAATAAAAATTATTTTAAAATGTGTCCCGGACTCACTTAAGTTATAACTGAGTAGTTATTGAAATGACACGAATTTTGTAACAAATAAATAAATAATGTTTCATGACTTAATTGATAAAACCAGCTCTTCTCCTTTAGAAAAAAGCACAAAAAAATGGCATAATCCCGGTTCACCCGATTTAAAACTACTTTCCAACTCTTCTGAAAAAGTACTTCAGTTTTAGTCACTTTACTTTACGCATCAATTAAAATCTTCTCAATTCTTAATGTAAATATCAAATTACAATTCTCAATCATTACAATTCCTCATTAAATCATTACAATTCAACGTTCCAATAGCTTATAAAATCATTACACACAGATTTTAATTGAGCCATTTACCACTATAATTGATTTAGATATCAGAGTCAAAAGACCATTAAACAACAAAAAAATATATATATACTATTTCAGTGCTATAAAAGAGGCCAAAGGAAGTATAATGGCACCTCCAACACCCGTAACTCATCTAAGCTGTCTCTACAGATCCCATGCTATAATCTAAGTCACGATTAATCATACTTCTCACCGTTTTAAAAGTAACGTTTTGTCCCCATAAAGGTAAAAATAAATAGTACATTTATCACTTTTAACTGCAATTCTCAAAGTTTTTCAAAGAAAGGAGAAATCTAGATCAAACGTTTGGCTGCATTACAGGATTTCTCACCGATAAATTTATTTCGAGATAAGTTTGTCGTTAGTAAATGTTTATCCTCTAGAATAACCCACGTAAGCAAATGCAAATTACGATAAAATGTTAATTTTGCAGAATTGTATCATTTTTAAGGTAAATATATAAATAGCAAACAACATAAAAGTAATTTTCCAGAAACGTGCGCTTTTTTAAATTTTTTTTTAAACTATTACATTAAAACATTATTGTAAACATTATTAACCTCTGGCGTAGAAGTAGTACTATTGTTTACATTTTATGTATTTTTTTATTCCATGGATATATATTGATAGATGTATAATGAGGTATATACCGAGTGTCCCAAAAATGACTAATGGATTTTAAAATTCAATTACTTGCAAACGGTGACAGATATTTAAAAAATTCTTGCAGGAGTGTATGTAAGATGTCAGGCGTTTTCATGCTGTGATTCTCATTTTCAGTTACAAATAGCATCGATAGATGGCGTTGCAAGCAATAACCACTACATCCAGGCTCGATTTTTCGGCCTTTCTCCTCTTCCATGCGAAAAAAGGACATTAAATTGTATTGAATGGATCCCGAAGTACCAAACATCGGGTGTGGACTGAGCACCTATTGCTCTCAGCGCCATTATTGCTTGAAATTCGAACTAAAATAAAAAATCACAGTAAAAAAACTCCTGACGTTATACATAACCCTCCTGCAAGAATTTTTTAAATATCTGTCACTGTTTGCAAGTTATTGAATTTTAAAATCCATCAGTCATTTTTGGAAGACCCAGTATTTAATGAGATATAGTGAATAGACCGAAGAAATTTCCAAGCAATATTTCTATTGAAAAACATATTTCCAATTACGAAAATTATCAATAGATTCATAATGAAAAAAATTATAGGATATGACCTGCGTTAATTTTTACATAAAAATAATAAGTGTTGCCCGAAACATCGCTAGCTAAATGCTTCTACAGCACAATTCTGTCATTAGTTTTCGATATGTACAGAAATTTTACTTAACGACGGCCTGGGTAGAACGTTTCCTGTTAACCTGTCATTCATAGAAAATATAATCTTATAGCTGTATCACACGATTCAGTGGCTTTAGAGCCAAAAAGATCATTAGGCTTGGCAGGTGGCAGGTAGACGACACGCCTCTTCTTCAGAATTTGGAAAAAGCAAAAGCAACGCCATTTTGTTGCTTTATATACTTTCTCTTCGACTTAGGTTTTGTCAACGGAAATAGCTCATTTACAGAATGATCGATTACTCCTTTGAAAAGCATGCGATTTCTCCAGTCGTTTACTTTTTTCACTAAAGGGACGGTCCCTCAAGACATCTTGTCAACATCTGGAAACCATATGTTGACAAAGGTTTTACGTTCAGTTTAAGGCGATTCTGAAAAAAATACTTTTCCCCGTTCAACAACTCGAAACTTTTTGGAACTTTTTTTGTTTCATTTTTAAGTGTAAAAGCGATTTAAACGCAATTTGAATTATTGAAGTTATTTGTCATCGAATAGTTTTTTTCACAATTTTCAGAAGCATAATTTTAGTTATGAATAATAAGCATATTTTTAAAGCGGTTCCCAAAAAAGTATATTTTTTCCCCGCTCAATGATGTAATTTTTTTTTTTTTTTTTAGTTTAAAAAAAAAGTAACAACTTTATGTAATTTTTGTAATATTTGAAAAACTTTGATGCTAATTAATAAAACATGTCTTCTACTAAATGAAAATTACTAATAGAATAATTTATCTGTATAGATATGTAATAATATAATTCATATACATTTTAGCTAAAATAGGAGCCCATTATACGTACTTTATAAATTTAGTTTTTTTTTTCCTTTCACATCAAGATGGTATGTTATTTCCATTAAAATGTAAAGAATATTCTTCATTTCTACTATCCATTCATATTTTAATCCTTTCTTACAATAAAATTTTCTTTCCCACATGATCAATGAGATGTCTCCTAAAATACGCATCGTCAAATAAAATTTGTTGCAGGGAGTTAGTGTGTTAAAAAATCACTCTCACTTTAAAACAAGAAATGCGGTATGTATACTCGTATTATGTGTTTTATCAATTAAAGTTACAATGCCTCTTTAAATACGTAATGCAAAACTGAAGAAAAAAAAAACTTTTACTTATGTAACATCATTATTTGCACTTATTTCATATTTAATCAAACTAACAATGCGACTTATATACGATTTAAAATTGAAGTAGTATTAAGAAATTACTTAATATACTAAATTATTATTCTGCAACATTTTGAATTAAATATATGTTTAAGGCTGTTCTTTTTTTTTTTTTTAACTAATAATAATACAGCTGAACAGTGTGAATCTTCTTGGCACATTAACAAAGTATTTTTTATAAGTTCATGAAATTTGCTCACACTGTTCGTAATCGTATTAAAATTCTTTAGAATTGCACAGTATTTTTTATTTTATTGTAAATGTATTTCCTCTGTAATCAGTTGTTTACCAATACTTTTGTTTTTAACATCATTCAGAATCTACAACTTTGTCACCATTTTCTAAAACTTTCTTAGCCTTTAACGGAAACAGATAAAGGCTATTCGACTTCTTATTACATAAACAAACATACCTGCAAATGCTTTGCATTTAATCATCATTTGAATGCTTCAAAAATATCAAGTTTTGATCTGAGATTTAAAAAAAAAAAAAAAAAAAAAAAAAAAAAAAAAAAAAAAAAAAAAAACGAAAGAAAAAGCTCTAAATCCAAGATCCAAAAATCTTTAATCACAAATCCATTCGGTTAAACATCCAAAGTATCCAGCAAACCAAATATTAGTCGAAAGGGCCAAATATCGAATCGTGGTCAAATATTCGTAGAATCACTCTGTCAAAAATGTCAGTTTTGGAGGTTTGTGGCTGTATTTTTCATTATTTTTTAATTTTAGGGGTAGCGATATTACTTGTAATGATCAAATTAAATGGATCAAAATTTTTTTCCAGTTTTTCAAACTATTACATAAAAACATATGCTCCCTTCATTATACATAATTGTGTTGGTCTTTTATACTTCATTTATATCTGGGCCTTTTTTTTTTTAATTTGCAGTTTTCTTAGCCCATTCTTTCGCCTTCGAGAAAAATGACTAGTATATAAAGGAAAACTTTGTGTGGAGCATGTATAAAGAAACACTCTTTTTTATCAATTGTTATGAACTTACATATATATACATTTGCAATATACCATCGAAACTCGTTTAGATGAACATAGCATATATTCATATAAGTATTAAGCTTAACGCAAAATACTTTTAACATAAACTGTGTTCATATCCACTGTCAAAATTACACAAGGATTTAATTACTGATAATGTGAACTACTTACATCATAAACAAAATTTTAATCCGCCCGTCAGATTCATGTTAACAAGATTCAGCTATATTTGTATATAAAAAACAAAACTTGCTAGAATTAAATCGGAAATGAATGAAAAGGATTCCTTTTAGAAGGACTTCCGTCTTAGCAGATAAACGTATTCCATCTTTTATGGAATAAAAATTGCTATGACGGAATCACTATAGGTATTCAAATAATTTTCCATTTTACCAGATATAATTGTTACATATTATGTTCAAGGTTGGAAATAGCACAATTGAGGTTTACTCTAACAGAGCGAAAAATGTCTGGACCAGTACACAAACCTGGATACATTAGCTTATTGTGCTATTGCTCAACCTATTGAGCTATCCGGACGATACCTGGTTCATATTTTTCAATCTTATTTGTTGGACATGAAAAATTCCTTCATTATATTAGGTATTATTTCGCCTTTATCATTAAATATTTCTATTTAAGGCCGTTTTCACTGTATAATTCACTGTATAACGAACGGTGTCCCTGCTAAGACGTAAAAGACTTTGAAAAGCATCTTTTCTTATCCCTTGTGATTTTGTGTTAGCGAGTTACACTCCACTCGGATGAAAATGCTATACTTTTAGCATACACGTATGTGAAACTTATATATATATATATATATATTAATTTTATAAATTATTGGTATTTAAATTCAAAAAATTACAAATCTCAGTATTTGTGTTTGATTTCTTTGTAATAATCCGTGGAAAGATTTATAACGAAACTATGTAAAGGGTATTTATTATAAAGCACTGAAAAAATTTGAAATATTTATAACTCTGAAACCACTCGGCAAAGGAAATCGGAATTTCTGTCTAAAACAACTTCTACCTTAGAATGCATTACATTTTATTGAGATTCCCAAATGCAAACTACCTACTTTCTGACACATTTTTTATTTCGTTTTTGCTTTGAAATGCATGATTATTATTCAGGTGTTATTCTTATTCAGGAACTATGTAATCAAACCGTTTTTTTTTCCTTTTTCATAAAGGTAGACGACTTTCAGTAAATTTTGTCAAAGTTGGCTATTTGATTCGGACGCGACAGTAGAAGAAAGTAAAAAAAATCTACCGCTGCAGGTGATTTACCGATTCTAGCTGGCCAAAATTATTTTTGTCGTCATGCATCTCCATGAAATTGAAAAATGGTATAGATATTCCTAACGGTATGTTTGGTATTTCAAAATGAAGGAGTAGCAGTCATGTTCGTTACAGGAACATTCATAAGAATTTCATTACATTACGGCCTATAAGGGAAAATCGTTTGCGGTGGTTTTTAATGATGTTTCATAATTTCAAACACACTAAAATTTATATACATATTTATGAAGTGCACTACAAAATGCTTGCTATAGAATATGGTATGGATAGCATTTATCGATCATTTACAATTTACAAGGACACTAAAAAGAATTACGGTTACATTATGGTCTATGGAGAAAAATCGTTTGTAGTGTATTTTGTTTATGTTACACTATTTCATACATATTTAAATTGATATATATCTCCAAGGAGTTCTGTAAAATGCTTACTATTGAATTTGACATGCACTGAATTCATCTTTCATATACAGAGGTCAAAAAATAAATCAGTTAGATTTCTCTCTAAGAACAATAATTGCTGGAAGTGCGTTTTCAGTTGTGGAACGTGTTTTTAAATTTTTTAAAAAATTGCATACTATTGTGTATATATTCAATACATATACAGGTATCCACAAAAAATTTCAAGTACATTTCCGTTTATTGACGGAAATTGCTGAAAAAGAATTTTCAACTGTGCTATGCGTTCCCTAACTGTTCTAAGTTTTAGCATATTATGCATTATATGATACATCTATACAGGGATAAATTCATATACAGGGATGTACAAAATTTTCAGTTATTTTTCGCCTTAAGCGGAAATTTTGTTTTCAAACGTGTTATGCGTTTTAATAATTATTAATATGCATCGTTTTTCACGTTATTAAACTATAAAGTTTTACTATAGTAGTCTGAATGCGCTGAAAAATGTTTCATAATCTGCTTAACGCATGATTTTACGTTCTTGTTGATAATTTTAATGATACTTTCTTAACGATATAGAAGCTAAAGGCTAATTCCATGAAAACTTGTCATGTCTGTCACACAGCTGAAAATCGCTATGCTTGTTGTCCACCGTTATTTTCGAAAAGTTTGCGTCGCGTTATTCAATTGATGAGATATATCCGATAAAATAAGTCATATTTCTCCGTTCTAAAATACTGGTAGCCAAAAATCGTAAAATGTGACAGACATGACAAGTTTTCATGGAATTAGCCTGAAGTGATAAAACTATTTTTGTATTAATTATAATAGCAAATCATAAAAATTATTTTTTTTTCTAAAATTCTATTAAAATTTGAGATACGAAACAAACATTTGATACGTAGGCGTAACTTGGGCTCTATGGCTAGGGGGAGGGGTGAGTTTTGAGGCCCTTTTCTACAAATCTATAACCCCCCCTCCCACCACCACCACCACCACCACCACCACCGCCTTGCCAGGGATCTGTCCAGACTTTTTCTCAGGGTCCTGTTTTTGTGAAATTGTGAAGAGCTTTTTTACATTTGTGAAAATTCTAGTCCGAATTCTGAGAATTTGAAACGAACGCTATACTCAAGGTTCTTTTTTATATATTTTTAAGAAGATATATGTATGTCAAATACATATTTTTCTTTATATATGTAAAGGTGACAGGTTAGATTTTACTTTTAAATGATTAAATTTGTGAAAGATTCAGTTTAGAACGGGAAAATATTTTGTAAAAAGACTATTTTTAAGACCAAAGAATTTTGTGAAAGGTCCCTTTTTAAGATGAAAAGTTTTGTGAAGGGTCCTGTTTTGAGATGAAAAAATTTATGAAGGGTCCTGTTTTGAAATGAAAAATTTTGTGAAGGATCCTTTAAAGTAGGGGTGCACAACCTTTTTAAGAGAAGGGTCACTTACAAAAATGTTTGGGTTGTCGAGGGCCACATCAGTAACACAGCAATCATTCTATTTCGGGGAGGTGGGGAGATCTGTGGCCTATAAAAAACAAGATTTTAGAGAAGTGGCAGTTTTACCCCTTTAGGTTTGCCTACCCACTACATACCATACCCAATTCAGCTGACAAAGATATATCAACAGCTTATGTTTGTATATATAACAGAGATATAGCAAAAATTATTTTCAAAGAGTGAAAATATTCCTTGTCTTTATTCGGGGGGATTAAATTTTGCTTTATTAAAAGTAGTAAAAAATAAACATATGCATGACAGTGGCTAGTGCCAAAAAAAAGTGAACTTTACGATCGAAGTTAAATTGACGAAACTCTCAATTTTTCTGCAGCCGATCAACAAAATTTTACATTTTCCCGCGCCTTATCGACAAAATTCGCGATTTTTCCACACTTTATCAACGGAATTTGCGATTTTTCCGCGCCCAGTCAACGAAATTCGCAATTGTTAACTGACTGACGAGATTTAAAAAAATTTTCCGTACACATTGTCGAAATTCACAACTTTTTCTCGCGATTTTACCTTAGCTAATCGAAGAAATGTGCAATTTTTTCGCACTTAATCGAAAAAATTCACGATTTTTTCTCTGCTCGATCAACGATATTTGCGATTTTTCCGCACCCGATCGACGAATTTCGCAATTTTTCCGCGCTTTTTATAGACAAAATTCGCAATTTTTCCGCGCCCTATCGACAAAATTCGAAAATTTTCTGCGCCCGATCGACAGAACTCGCGATTTTTTCGTGCCCGATCGACAAAATTCCGGATTCTTAACTAATTGATGAAAATTGAAAATTTTCCCTCGGCAAATTGCCGCAATTCACAACTTTTTCTCGCAATAAACTAACGAAACTCGAGATTTTTCCGCAGCCGATCAATAAAATTTGCATTTATTCCATGCCCTATCAACAGAACTCGCGATTTTTCCGCGCCCGATCGACGAAACTCGGGATTTTTCCGCACCCGGTAAACTAAATTTGTAATTTTTCCATGCTCAATTCACAAAAACTCACGATTTTTCCGCAACCGATCAACGAAAATTGCAATTTTTTCGAGCCCAATCGGTGAAATTATCATATCTTAAATGACTGACGAAAATTGCAATTTTCCCGCGGCAAATTGGCGAAATTCGCTGTTTTTTCCAACGATAAACTGACGAAACCAGTGACATTTCCGCTCCCGGTCGACGAAACGCTCGACTTTTTTGCGCACGAACAACAAAACGCGCGATTTTTCAGCGGCCGATCGAAGATACTCATGATTTTTTCATGCCTAATGAACGAAACTCTTGATTTTACCGCACCCTCGAAGAAACTTGCGATTTTTTCGCGCCCAATCGACGAAACCCGATTTTTCACGCTCAGTCAACAAATTCGTAATTCCTAATTGACTGATGAAATTCGCAATTTTCCCGAGTTAAATTGGCGAAATTCACGACTTTTTCTCCAGATAAACTGACGAAACTCGGGATTTTCCCGTGCACGATCAACAAAATTCGCGACTTTTACGCGCGTGATCGATGAAACACGCGATTTTTCCGCGCCCAATCGATGAAATTCGAGGTATTTTTCAACTAGCGACTGACGAAATTAGAAACTTGGGAATTTTCTATATTGATACAAATGTTATCGGCCGAGCGATTAATGAAATTCGCGATTTTTAACTGACTGACGAAATTTGCAATTGTTTTCCGGGACAAATTGACGAAAGTCACGATTTTTTCCTGCAATCTATGGTAAAAAATCTCAATTTTTGCCAATTATAAATTGACGAAATTCGCGGGCCACTTGTTAACCCGTCGCGGGCCACTTTTGACCCACGGGCCACAGGTTGTGCATCCCTACTTTAAAGGACCCAATTTCTTCTTAAACAGATCCATGCTTACCCATTACACACACCTAAATTAAATACTTAAAAACTTTAATATTTAAACAATAAAATTCAAATGTTCAACGAAAACGTAGAGTAAGATCATAAATTAAACATTTTATTTATTTAAAGCATAAAATGTTTTTAATTTTACACCTTTTTAAAATGAACTTCCCTTAAAGACCTAAATAATAATATTCAGTTTTATTTTATCCTAACTAACCCGGGGAGTCTTGCCGGGTCCGTAAAAAATAGCATGAACGCGAGAAAACTCTAAAAATCGCAAAAAATAGCGGCACGAATTTCATACAACATTTATTGAAAAGATAACAAAATGCACTATATTGCATTAGAAGATTGAAACCTGATTAATCTCACTGATGTGATAAAACGCAGCAAATTATGAAAAAATGCTAACATTTAAAAAAATCGCAGAGGAAAAAAAATACCATTGGGCTAAAATATTAAAACAGAATTTCTTTTATGAATGTGAAAAAAAAATTGCAGTAGAACGCGAAATATCTGTGAAATAGCATAAAAATTTTCAAAAATGTCTGTACGAATTACGAACAAATGTTATTCAAAACAAGAAAGAATTTATTATATTGGGCTGAAAGATTAAATTCGGATTGCTTTTACTAATGTGAAAAATTGTCAGTAAAACCAGAAAATAATCGCATTAAAAATCGGTAAGAATTCAAAAATCGCAAATAGCAAAATTTTCTGCAGTAAGCTAAAACATTGTAAATCGAAATTCGTACACGAATGTCAAAATATCGTCGAGAAATGCAAAAAAGCTATAAAAAACGTATTAAAAATCGTGGAGGACAAAATTTACTATATAATGCTAAAAGTTTGAAACCAAATTCGTTTTCAAATGTCAAAAGAAAAAAAAATACACAAGAAAAGAAAAAAAGATGCAATAAATTTTATTAAAAATCGCTAAATATTCAAAAAGCGCGAAGAATAATTAGTATATTAGGATAAAAGCTTGAAATCAAATTCTTCTTAAGAATGACAAATATCACTACGGAACAAAAAAAAAAAAAAAATGCTAAAAAATCAAAAATCACACAGGACAAAATTTACTATATTAGGCTAAAACTTTAAAACAAAAATTCCATTAAGAAATTTTTTTAAAAATCACTGTGGGGCGCGATAAACTTCTAAATACCGCATTGAAAATAGCACTGAAATTTAGTAATTCTAAATAAATTAGTAAAAATTCAAAAATCGTGGAGGACAAAACAGACTTTATAAGGCTAAAAGTTCGAAACCGAATTCTTTTTCAGAATGTCAAAAAATCGCGTGAAATGCAAACAAATGCTAAAAGTAGCTAAAAAATGCATTGAAAGCAGCATTAAAAATCACAGAGAATAATATTTTATATTAGGCTGAAAGTTTAAAACACAATTCCTTTCCCTTATGTCAAAAAATCATCAAGGAGCGCGAACAAAACAAATGCTAAAAACTGCATTAAAAACACATACACAAAAAAAAGCAATTTGACAAATTACAACGACTATTTGGAAAATTATTTTTTCAAAGACTAAAATTTAAGACATATAAAATCGCACGGAGTTGATCATACATTACGTACGCCATGAATTAAACATTAATAGTGTTATTACACGTAAAAATTGTAAGCGACAAAAATCGCCGGCGACTTGTCAGATTTCCAGAAACTTACGTATTATCCACCTGAAACTTATGTATTATCCAAGCATTTCATTGGCTGTTGGGGAAAAGGCTTTTCCATCGTCAGATTTCCAAGAAATCTGACGACCAATTTTAAAGGAAATTTCATTTTTAAACTTCTAAACATCCCATAATATTATTTTTTACATCGTCCTATAGAGAAAAAAATGTACTTTTAAATGCAATTTGTTTGAAAGCTGTATCTCAATTTGTTTCTGAGTTATTAATTTTTATTTTTTTGTAGTTTCTATTACTTTTTGTCATAGTGGCAACAGAAGAATCCATCTCTGTTGAAAGTAAAGGAAATACTGATTACTGTATAGACCCATCAGAAAACGAGTAAAATGCGGATTCCATTCAACCAATAAAAAGCTTCAGATATGTTTTTGATTTCCTACCCTGACGAGGACAATAAAGATTTTTCCAAATGGTTAAAAAAGAAAAAGAAGGACTAAACATTTATTCAAATGAAGTGGCAGAAATTAAATCAAGTGGCAGAAAATTTCGGTCAAGTTCGTTAATGCGCAAAATCGGACCACGAGGATGGAAATAGGGAGGGGTTTTGTGAAAATCGAAAAAAAAAACAAAACCCATAACGTCTTAATTATAATATATATCAAATCAGTTTAAAGTTATTATTATTTCTAAGAAAAGGGCCAAAAATTTATGTATCACTGCTTTTTGATAAAATTTAAAATGTGTGAAGGGGCGCAAAAAATAGGGTTTTAGGGAGAAAAATATTCATAACTTCGTCAATTCTCAAGATATCAAATTCACTTAAATATATTATAGATCTTAATACTAATTATAACTTTTATACTGACAAGTTTTGATAGGACCAACTCTTACCAGAAAAAAAGGGGGGGGGGGGGTAAGAAGAAAAAAATTCATTACTTCATTTCATTCACAAGATATCCAGTCCGCTTAAATTTATTTACACCTTCTTAATATTATCTACCACTTTTATATTGACATGTTTTTGATAGGACCAACTCTTACAACAAAAAGAAATTAAAAAAAAATAGGGTTTGACGAAAAAATTATCGTATTAAGGTTGTACTCAAATCCAAACTCCTTATTTTCTGACTCATTTTTAAATTCATTTTTCTCTCATGCGCATCCAATGGGCAGGTTCTCTTATTCAGAAATTATAAATGGGCCGTATTGATCGATTTTAGGATAAAAGGTAGAATATATTTCAAAAAATGCTGTCAAAATGGGCATTTTAAACCGAATATCCCTAAGCGATAGTGCTGATAACGGAAAAAAAATGGTCGTACTGAGAAAATAATTGTTTGTAAACCAAGTTCTGATAATTTGAATGAAAAATAAAATACAGGTCGCTTATAAATCTCTTCAAAAAATCACGTCCGCAAGTTTCATGTTTTTACTTTTAAAAATGAGCCTAAAAATGTGTCAGAAAATTTCGAATTGTGGAGCGTGGAAAAATATTTCTTTTATACCACGTTAACATGATTCTGATAAAATCAGCTCTTACATAAAAATGAAACTAAAAACTTTCAAAAGTGGCCAGATAAAATTATTAAACTGGGTTTATTTTTCATCTTGATTTTACTTTTGTTGGTGAAATTAGTACTTAACTTCAAAATCTACCCCGCCTGTAGGCCGAGCCGGAAGGGATTTTTTTTTTTTTTTAGTATAATCAGTTTCTCAGTCAAAGTTCGGCTCAAGGGGATAGGTGGGAGGTAAGTTGTTGACAGTTAGTCCAGTGGTCACCGTATATTTAAGTCATTGTTTAATTCAATCAGTATTTTTAATGAATGCAATCATGACCTCATCTCGTCTCAACAAATTAAGTTCCCCCTTATCTACCCTTTGCACTGTTATTTAAAAGAAAATCATTGTCGCTAAAACCTATCAGGAACTTTCCCACCCCCACTCCTCCACAAAAATATATCCTGTCTATGAAGTAGAATTTTTAACAGTCATTTGAAACAATCTGATTCTTTATGTAGCTTAAGGTTATTCGCGACAATGCGACCGCTATCCTTTTTTGAAACTGTTGAACAATTTTCACTTAACCCATATATCTACTATGTGTTTCTTCATTTTTAAATATAACAATAACCGTTTAAATGAAATATTTTCGTTAAATGGAATATGATTCAAGAAAGTGGTAAATTTCGATTAATCTAAAAACACTAACACTTGATTTTGATTCATAAAAGTGGCTAATACGATTAATTAGTGATTCAAAAAACCAGCTATTACTGCATTTTTTAGGTCTGGGATGGGTTTTAAACCCGACCCCCCCCCCCCTTCACACGCACACCATTCGCCTCACTACTGATAAATACGATATTTAATGAGTAATTTTTACGAGTTGTTCTCAAATCCATTTTCTGGCACAATTTTTAAAATCATTTTTATTCGGAAATGTAAGAAATTAGCAAGCTTGTAATAATTGCTAAGAAACTATATAATACAACGGTTTTTCTCGTTTTTCGGTAAAAAAAAAATTTTTTTTCAAGAAGTGCTGCCAAAAGTGGCATTTTATACGAATTTCCGGACACGACAGGGCCGGAAAGGGAAATAACCGCCGTTCTGAAACAATAATTGCTTATAACTCAAGAACGCAATTAATTTATTGAAGAACGAAAATATTGAATTACAAATCACTTCAGTAATCATGCCTGCAAGTATCACTTTATGTTTAAAAAACGTATCAATGTTTCGCGTTCTTCAACAGAGAAAAATATTTTTTTAAAACCTCTTTCTAGTAAATTTTTCTAACACTTCCTAACACTAAAAATTTGACTTTCTACAAGTAAAAACTAGTACTTTAATTTAAAACATTTTATTCATTCGGCCTTAAATTACTTAAAATTGCATAGTTGGAAATTAAAGTACATAGTAAATCATATATTTAATCAAATATTATACATTTATTTACGAAGGAAAAAAAAAAAAGAGAGCCGATTAATCATAAGATCAGAGCACTCATTAGATATAGCACTTTGGCATTAAAGTGAAATTTGTCACAAAAACCCAGATTTTCATTCTATGTTCAACATAAAATTATTATGAAGCTAATTTGAATTAGTTCAAATATGTTGCATCAGAATATGCTCGGAATTATACGTACATATATGTACATATACACTACATAGCCATTAATGACCGGCGACGGCAACTTTCAATTTTAGACATTTTGTCGAATATTTATAAATATACTTGACAGATTCTTCTGGAATTTCAGGATAAAAAAGAATAGGTATGACCTCATATTTAGCAATGTCGATTTGTTACGGGGGGGGGGGGGAGCAATTAGGGGGCCAACAAAAAATCAAAGAAAAAAATAATACTTGGGATCACCCTGTAAAATAAAATACACGAAATGATCTACCGCTATCGAATATAAATAAACAGACATTCTGTAATATGTGTATTATTTTGTGTAAGAATAGCACGTATATTAACAGAGATATAGCGATTTATTTAAAATAATTAAAAAATTCTTGCATGTTTTTTGCTTATTACATGCAGGGTTTTCAACCAATTTAACACCGATTTCAGAAAAATTGGCAAAATACAGTAGAAACAATATAGTGCAATTGGAATATACATATATTAAATATTTTAGGAAATATGAACAGTTGTATGAAATAATTTTTATCTGCGCATGCGCGAACGATAACAAGGATCATTTTACATAATTTAATAGTCAACTCTATCGAGCAACACTAAAAAAATCTAGTCAAATATCGTAAAAATTCAGAAAGATGATCAATCCTGAAATTCCAGAAGAATCTGTCAAGTATATTTCTAAATATTCTACAAAATGTCTAAAATTGAATGTTGCCGGTCATTAATGGCAATATAGTGTATATGTGTGCATGTGTGTTTGTATTTTTAAGTTCGACAATGTATGCCAATTTATAAGAGGGAAACGATTCCAGACCATAAGAAAAGAACAACCAATCTGAATAATGGAAAGGAAATGAAGAACAATACAAAGAATGAAAACATTAAAACACTGGCTCATCTACAGAATTTCAATTAACATTGTTAAAAATGTATACATTTTTATATAAACATTGATTAGCTTAAAATAATGGTTACGCTCCGGACAATATGAATTTCAGACGTGGGATTATTAGATAGGCCATTTTAAAAATCTTTTATGTCGTCGAATTTTGACAGGGACCACCTAGTGGTTAATAATGTTTCAAAATGTTTAGTAAAATATAAATGCTTTCTAAACTTTGACGTAAAAAGCAAAACATCAGTAAACATGACAATTGAAGTGATCTAGATTCAAATAGATTTTTCATTTTTCGATAACTGAATTATATTTTAAGTGATATGCGATTTTTGTAACGCTGAATTTCGTTTCAAAACACTAGCTTTGACAGCATTTTCTAAAAAATCGCAAGCCTTTATTGAAAAAGGAAAAAAAATATTCGATTTCATAGCTTCTGAATAGAAATACACCTGTCAGTCTCATGATTTTACAATCATAAAACGATTAGCTTCTGAATAGCGTACCTATCGTGTGTACCTGTATTAACACGTACGACATTTACATTAATGTAAAAAAATGCTGTTAGATTCTTTAGCAACCTTATGGAAACATCTGAACAATTCAAGAATGTAGCTGAAGCTGAGTACCTATCAGTCCAGCTTTAACAACCCAAAATGGATTTAGGAATTATGCCAGAAATTAGGCAGTTTAGCTTTGAAAACAAGCTTAAATGTCATCTCAGATAGCTACTTTCTAACGCATTCGTAATTTCTAAACTATACTGAATACTGTCACATATTATTTCTAATGTCAACATCCACTTTTATAAGCACATACAAAACACAGACGATGGATAAGATATTATTCAAAAAAATTGTCAACAGAGACTTTAAAGAGCACATTCACATATCACTAAAACACGTTGTTTTCTTGAAAATTGCTGTTAACCCATTCGCTGCCAAAACTATAAAGTAAAAAATTTCAAATTTCTTGTTGAAAGTCGTATGCCACCACAAATTCAGAAATGTAAATTTCGCTTTACTAATACAGTAAAATTTCTGCCAATAAATAAAGCAATTTTTTAATTCTAAAATAGTGGTGACAAAGTAATAAATAAATTAAAGCCACGAGTATACTCGTGGTTGGCAGCGAATAGGTTAATTGAAAATGAATGAAAAGACGTATCCGCAAAAAATCTCAATGATTACAGTGAAAAAAAAAATTCGCAAGTTTTCATACATTTTTATTAAAATTCCAAATTTTAGTTATTTTTTTTTTCATTTTTCTATAAAAACACAACGCCTTTTAGAAAATAAATTTGATTTTTTAAAAGATTTTTGAGGCAGGAAAATAACTTAAAACTATTCATGAGGTAACAATCGAATGCAAACAACATTTACATTAATGTAAAAAAATGCTTTTAGATTCTTTAGCCACCTTATGGAAATATCTGAAGAATTGAAGAATGTAGGTAAGAAACTGCTTAATTATATTTGAAATATTTATGTAGGGGAAAACGAAAATATCTTTATCGAAATAAGAAAGTAAAAAGTACGGAATCTTTGCAATTAAAATTTTAAAATGAAACAAAACCCACTTCAGACATAATTGACTAAAATAAGAAAAATAATGTTTTAAATGAATAAAAAAAAAAGAAATTACGACCGAAATATGATTACACTTATTCACTCTTAAATACATTTAAAAATTAATTTTCTTGCACAAAATGTATATAGTTTACTCATAATTTCTCATATATTTATTTCCCAAATTGCCAATTATTTTTTCTGAAAATTCATCTGAACTTTAATTTTCGATTTCTAAGATATACTCATGCAGCGGCTAATAACATAAGTGATTTTTTTTCTTGTTTTTTCATATAGAATTTTCACTTCAAAATTTTATTAATAATTCAAATTAATTGTAATGTTGATAAAACCTAGCGATGAATAAAATGATTTTTTTTTAAACACGATTCTTGAAGTCAGTAGATAGGTTGTATAAACAAACATTCATGTATAAAGTAAGTTATGTAGACAAGCCATTTTCAGTTCTCAATTTTTCTTCTAATAGATCATTATTACATCCCTAATTTTGTTCTATGGAAATCTAATATTTATTAGAAGATTGCTCCAATTATCATGAAATTCATATATATTATTTGTGAGATACAGATAGATGCCTCTTGGTCTTGTTGACAAACAAAAATTTTTAAGAAATATAACTTTTTGCTTTCTTTTGTGTAATATGTTATTGAGTTAGCTCAGCTCCTCAAATAGTAAATAATAATAATTATTGTTATTATTTAAAATTTTAAAAATGATTTTAGTAGGGTTTTGATTATTCATGTGAACTGGAAACATTCTAAATTTTAAGCTTACTATCTGAATGCAATCACATTACATTACGCAACACATGTGCTTATACTACGTAAAAAAATAAATATTTTTTCACATTTTAAAAATATCCTAGCCGGCGTAGTCATCCGTCCGTAGTAGCCCGGCGTAGCATTTTTCATAGCATGCTATTTTCTCTCTCTCTCTCTCTTTTTTCCTTTTGAATGAGGAGGGGGGGGGGGGAATTTAATTCAATTCTACATTTAAAAAAGGTTCAAAATGTTAATTTTGATAAATATTTCAATATAATCAAGTAATCACGCTTAGAATTTACAATATAGATTATATGAAAATTACGGAAATTATATCTTGCAAGTTACCTAATTTTGATGCAATAATAGTACAATGCCTTTATAGTAAAAGGGTATACGGGTAGTAAAATTCAATCGATCTAGATAATTTTGGATAAAAATTTAGAGAGCTTGCCACTATTGTCAAGTTAATGTTTGTTTATTTGCTTGGTTCATTTAAGACTTTTCTGAAATGCAAACTTGATATTTTCTGATACATTTTCTAATTCATTTTTGTTTGCAAACGTGTCAAATTGGCAGGTGTACTTATTTAGAAACAACGCAATCGAACAGTTTTCCTTTTTCAGAAAGAAAGAGGAATTTTTAAGATATGCAGTTAAATTTGGTGTTTTGATTCGAATTTCTAGACGTGACAGCGCAGGAAAGGGAAAAAATTGTCGTTCTGAGATAATAGCTTCGGCCATCTGACTGTGGTCAAGTTCTATATGTGACTAATCTTCTGCTTATGTTTTAGACAAATCTTTTATTATATACCCTGTACGTATGTTCAATCCATGCTCAAAATTTCATGTTATTTATATGGTCATGATATTTACTGTTTTACATGTTATTTACATTTTAAAGAAATTCAGAAAATATTATTTCATACAGATCAAGAATATGAAAAATTTTCAGCTTTTTGATAAAATCTTTAATAAATGTAGAAGTCATATTATCATGCTTTAAATAACTTTTTAAGAAAACATAAACTAAAAGCCATTAAATCAATTTATTTAAACAAAACAAAAATAATATTTTTTTTTTATCATTTCGGATAGCATTATTTTCCCCTTTTCCTCCACAAAAATGAAGTATTTTACTTGTGTTTCTGAGAAACTCAGTTAAAAGTTATAATGGCAAAATGTAGTTAATATTTTGAACACTATTTAAAAATTTAAAGTCCAGAGAGTCATTAAGACATTCCCGGATTCATGCGAATAATTGGTGTTAATTTCATCGCGCTGCTTTTCATATTCTCTAGGAATTGTGAAACAAACAAACAGACAAATTTTTATATAAAAGAGTATAAAAAATAGTTTTCAGAAATATTTCTATAAATGCTGAAATACTAAATGGAATTCATAAGTCATACTTATCATTAACGTAAACGTGAAATTTGTTACAATTTTTATACTTTTTAAACATTATTTTATTTCAGCTCTCCAATAATCAGATAAATAACTCTATTTAGAAATTATCTTGGGTCAATCTTAAGATGACTAATATACTGTTTAATAGTTTAATAAATATTAATTTTAAAGAAAAATAACCATATTATAACCGTATTATGGCATACAAGTATGCACCAAATGTTACACGATGGTATGGTAAAAATATTCACTTTTTTTTTTTATTTCTAGCATCTTGTTCTGAACAATCTTTAAAAATAGGATAAGGAAGGTATGTGGCCATGGTCAGGGGGTATATATCAAGTTATTTTTCGTTGCGCCGAAAATCTCAATTAGCAGAAGTCCTAATGGTTTTTTTCACGGTGAGGAGTGACTCGTATTTGGAGGGAGAAATTTTGCTCCGTATGTGAATGTCCATCCGATAACGACGTATTTTTTGGTCTGGTTTTTCGCGTTTATTTTGCCGCACGATCATTCATCAACAGTGTGAGTAATTAGGAATGATATATGTCTTTTGGCTCTAAAGGGAATACCTGCTTCTTCCCATATCACATTTGCATGCTTAGTGTCGTTCTTTCTCCCGATAACTCGTAACAGGAATGGAGCTTTTACTTTTTTCTACTGGCGGTATTTATAAGTACTATTAAAATAATTTGTTTTAAAATTCATTTAATACATCGATTAGTAGTAATACAGTTTAGAATGATTTATAGATACATTACTTTATCTTGTTCCAAAAGCATTATTGGTTAGACAAAACAAAAATATTTTTAAATGGATGATTAAGGATGATTTCTTTTGCCTTTGCATCTTTTTAGCTTTCTTGGCGTTTGGGGGGGGGGGGGGGTTCAATTCGGAAATATTTCTATATTTCTATTGTAAGAACATTATATTTGTATATTTCCTAATTCTACAAAATACTAAGAAAAATATTTAAAATAAAAGAATTGTTATAAATATTGCACAAAATCCCTATAAATTCAAATTTAATTAATCCTTCTAAACCCTCCAATCCTTCTAAAACCCTTCTAAAATTTATCAAATGATTATGTAAAACTTCTAATGTAGTTTAAAAATTCACGAAAAATGCTTTAGAAGATAAAACTTTCATGAATTCATAATTCAGTACATAAAGGCTTAACGTTTGCATGGACCAATTTTCCAAATCCGCCATCATCTTTGCATTTTATTTCGGACCGTGCATTCTTTGATGCAAGTTGTTTGTTTAGACGTGTACTGTCACCTCTTAAAGTTTTGCCCATCTTTTATGAAACGCCCTGTATATGATATCTAAAAACAGGATTTTTTTTTTCGGAGTTAGTCTGAGGTAAGATTAATTTATAGCTTACTTCAGACTTACTCCACAAGATCCAGATTTTCCAGAAAATGACCTCATTTTAGATTATTGCGTTTTTTTTTTTTTAAACATTTGGTTTATTGTCCCACTAATTCATATTTTATCACCAATAAATCGATTAATATAAATAATAATCTTTTAAGCTCATTTTTAAATAGTTTATATTTTATAGAAAATTTATGTATATATGTTTATCTAAAAACAGGTTTTCTTTTTCAGTGTTAGTTTGAGGTAAGATATAAATTAAAGATCCAGTTTATTTTCCAGAAAATGCCCCCATTTTAGATAACTTTTTAAAAATATTTGCTTTATATTTTCTTTATTGCTCCATTTAGTTCATATTTTATCACCAATAAATAGATTACTATATAATAATCTTTCAAGTCCTTTTTCAAGTAGTTTATATTTCATAGAAAATTTATATATATATGTTTATCTAGAAACAGGATTTTTTTTTCGGAGTTATTCTGAGGTAAAATATAAATTAAAGATCCAGTTTACCTTTATTTTCCAGAAATGTCCATATTTTAGATTTTTTTAGGTAGATTTCGTATGAAGTACTACCTACTGCATCTTCCTTATGTTGGAATTTCTGAAACATTTTTGCAGATCTACACAGATCATGACGCCTAGAACCCAAAACCACTCTCAGTAAAAAACTTTATCTATTTATCTATCTATCTATCTATATGATACTTTTTTTATGGACACGATAACTTCCATAATTCTGAACCATTCCATACTGAACTAAACTGATCCATTCCACTGCACTCTTCCAAACTGATACATAAAATCAAGAGGTAGCAATCTCGGCCAAGTTCATTAATGGGCAAAATCAGACCAAAGGGCTTTGCGAAAACCGAAAAAAACCCCATAACTTCTTAATTTTTATACATATCAAATCAGTTTAAAGTTATTATTAGTTTTAGAAAAAGAGCCAAAAATTTGTGTATCTCAGATTTTTGATAAAATTAAAAATGGGTTCAAGGGACGCAAAAATAGAGTTTTAGGGAGAAAAAAAATTCATAACTTCGTCAATTCTTAAGATATCAAACTCACTTAAAATTATTATAAATCTTTTTAATATTATCTACAACTTTTATATTGACAGATTTTTGATAGGACCAACTCTTAGTGAAAAAATAAATGAATAAATAAAAATTAAAAAAGGAGTGGGGATGAAGAAGAAAAAAATTAATAACTACATCAATTCACAGGATATCCGATCCGCTTAAATTTATTACACATCTTCTCAATATTAGCTACAACTTTCATATTGACAAGTTTTTGATAGGATCAACTCTTACAGCAAAAAAATTTAATCAAAAATAGGTGTTGATGGAAAAAATGATCGAATTAAAGGTGTATTCAAATCTAAACGGCTTATTTTTTGACTCATTTTTAAATTCATTTTCGCTCTCAAACGCATCCAATTGGCAGGTTCTCTTATTCGGAAACTATATAATGTGCTGTATTGGTCGATTTTTTGATAAAGACAGAATATATTTCAAAAAATGCTGTGAAAGTGGACATTTTGAACCGAAATTCCCAAAGCGATAGTGCTGGAGAAGAAAAAAAAAATGCTCGTGCTGAGAAAATAATTGTAAATCAAGTTTTAATTAATTGAACGAAAAATAAAAACACAGGTCGCTTATAAATCTCTTAAAAAAATCACGTCAGTAAGTTTAATGGTTTTACTTTTAAAAATGAGTCTGAAAATGTGTCAGAAAATTTCGAGTTGTTGAGCCTGGAAAAATATTTTTTTGAATACCGCCTTCATATGATTCTGATAAAACGAGCTCTGACAGAAAAATGAAATTAAAAATTCGTCAAAAGCGGCCAGATAAAATTGTTAAACTCGGTTTATCTGTAATCTTGATTTAGTTTGTGTTGGTGAGTACTTAACTTCGAAATCTACCTCCGCCTGTAGACCGAGCCGGCAAGGATTTTTTAAATTTGGTTTTATATTATCTTTATTGCTCCACTTGTTCATATTTTATCACAAACAAATCAATTAATATAAATAATAATCTTTAAAGCTCTTTTTCAAATAGTTTATATTTCACAAAAATTTATGTATATATATTTATGTTTATCTAAAAACAGGATTATTTTTTCGGGGTTAGTCTGAGATATAAATTAAAGATCCAGTTTATCTTTATTTTCCAGAAAATGTCCCCCTTTTAGATATATATATTTTAAATATTTGCTTTATATATTTTCCTTATTGCTCCTCTTAGTTCATATTTTATCACCAATAAATCGATTGATATAAATAATAATCTTTCAAGCCCTTTTTCAAATAGTTTATATTTCATAGAAAATTTATGTTATCTATTATATTATTTATTTATGTTATGTTATCTTATGTATGTTATTTATGTTTATGTAAAAACAGGATTTTTTTCCGGAGTTATTTTGAGGTAAGATATAAATTAAAGATCTTGTTTATCTTTATTTTCCAGAAAATGACCTCATTTTAGATTTTTTAAAGCATTTAGCTTATATTTTCTTTATTGCTCCACTTAGTTCATATTTTATCACGAATAAATCGATTAATATCAATAATAATCTTAAAAGCTGTTTTTCAAATAGTTTATATTTCACAAAAAATTATGTATATATGTGTATCTAAAAACAGGATTATTTTTTCGGGGTTAAACTGAGGCAAGATATAAATTAAAGATCCAGTTTATCTTTATTTTTCGGAAAATGTCCCCATTTTAGATTTTTTTAAAAACATTTAGCTTATATTTCCTTTATTGCTCTACTTAGTTCATATTTTGTCACCAATAAATCGATTAATATAAATAATAATCTTTCAAGCCTTTTTTCAAATAGTTTATATTTCATAGAAAATTTATGTATATACGTTTATCTAAAAAAAGGATTTTTTTCCCGGAGTTAGTCTGGGGTAAGATATAAATTAAAGATCCAGTTTATCTTTATTTTCCGGAAAATGTCCTCATTTTAGATTTTTTAAAAAAAATTTGGTTTTATATTTTCTTTATTGCTCAACTTAGTTCATGTTTTATCACCAATTAATCGATTAATGTTTATAATATTATTATTACGTCTTATTTTCAAATTTAAAATAAGACTATCTTTAATCTTTAATCTTCAAATTTGAAAATAAGACGCTTGTATTTTTGTATTGACGAAGGCTATGTATATAGTTAAAAGGTAAGGATATTAAAGTAATTTAACTCCTTTTTAAATATTTTTTCATCTTTTAAGTAATTTGCACTTAGAGTAATTTTATGTTTAAAAAGTATTAGCTTCTAAAACTTGTTTTAGGAGCTAATGTGTTCATAACATGTGTTTATAACAAGAGAACACGAGTTTATATTTTACTTCCTACAGAATAGTGACTAACTTTACTGAAAAGATAACATACATAAATTCGCAAGTCTGGTGTAAAATATTGAGTTCAGAAAAGGAGACTTTTTATTCATAATACTAAAAAAAAAAAAACCTTTAACCTGTTCTTTGACATAATAGGAATAAACATATCTTTGTACAGTCGTGGAAAAAAAAGTAAACACCCTTACTAATTCTGCAACTAATTATAATAGAAGAAAGTTATTGGTACCAAACGATTGGAAATAAAGTATACTTTTAAATGATGTATATAAAATTTGCATTAGGGGGCCATCTACAAATCAGTGTCACTGCTGAAAATTAATTGAAAAATTAATTAAAAATTGTATATGTGTTCACCGATGATGGGTTTGTTTGTGTCTGATGTTTCTCCGCAGGATTGTGGGCTCATGAAGGCTATTCGGTATGTGCTGCAGTTGCATCCTTACCAACATATGTGGGAAATGCTAAGCTGGGCATCGTCCCCTTAGCTTAAATGGTAGAGCACTTAGAGTGCTATTCCAAGTGTTTCGGGTTCATTTCCCGGCTTGGACATTTTTCGCATGCTGGTTCTACGCTTCGTTAGCAATGTGATAAATCACAGATTATATATCCAATAACCTTATTGTTTCACCACTAAAATTAGTACGTATTTTATAGAAGAAACCTGTCATAAACGCCGCATTCCTCAAAATTGTTCTGAATAAGTTTAAAAATATCGTAATCGCAGCCGTGGGAACGCTACTTTTGTCGAGAGCGTTTCATTGACCTAACTTTAATAAATTTTTTCTGAACAGTATAGGGTGCCGCATTTTTAATAACTTAAGTCTAAAATTTCATTAAAAATGTTTAAATCAGGTTTTAAATATTTTTATGTAATTTTTAAATTAAGGAGACGTCAGTATTTATAAAAACCATCCAGAGTGCGGGATGCAGACCCCTTGAATCGCTTTTGGCCCGGAATTATAAGAAAAGCACTCTTACTCTGATTAAATTACTCATTCTCTTGTTTAAAAATACCGTTTATTGTATACAATCTCACCACACTCAATTCCGGACACAGCTCGGATCACAATAGACACAAAAATCTAAACTAAAACTTATTAACAGCACATTCTCGAAGTAGAACTTCGAACCAAAACTAAAACCAAAAAGAATGTCCTTTTCACACAGCTTAGAAAATAACTACAAATTTAAAGGGCCGTGTCTTTTTCTCACAGCTTATATATTTCTAGTACAAACATTTTGATATATCTGCAATGTAGCGACATCTGTTGGTATAATTAAAATATACACTTTATCAAACATACCGCCCCTCTTGAAACCTCTGAGGGGGGTTTCAAACTAAACCACTACAATTACAACCATTGCAAAGAATAAAAATTACAATATAACATAAATGAGTCACAGTTAGTTTAAATTTATACAGATATTTAACACAATTAATAAGGCAATATTACAAAAATACACAATTTCTTAGTAAAAAAAATGAATTAATTTTCGAGAGGTAATACGGCAATTTTTGACACTGCTCTTTTGAATACTCCATTTGGGGTTTTTACACTTACGACTCTTACCTTATTGTCATTGCCACAAAATACCTCTACAATTTTTCCTAATAACCATTTACAAGCTGGAAGATCATCTTCCTTTATCACAACCATATCTCCAATTTTAAGGTTGTCTTTTGCTATCACCCACTTATTTCTCTGCTGTAATGTACTTAAATAACTATTTTTCCACTTTTTCCAGATAGTCTGAACCATTTTTGTGGTTTTCTGCCATAAGTTTAATCTGTTATTTTCAACATTACTCAAATTAGATTCAGCAATGGCATTAAGTGGGCGACCAATAAGAAAATGTCCAGGGGTCAAGACCTCCAAGTCATCAATATCTGAACTCAAGGGAATAAGTGGGCGAGAATTCAAAATGCCTTCAATTTGGTTAATTATAGTTAACATTTCTTCATAGGTTAATTTAGAATTGCCCACTACACGTTTTAAGTGATACTTGAAGGACTTGACTCCTGACTCCCATAAACCTCCAAAATTAGGAGCTCTAGGGGGAATAAATTCCCATGCAATATTTTCAGACAACAAGTAATTAGCAAGTTTGTTGTCTGGTTTGTTTACCATATCTTGCAACCTTTTAAGCTCTAAATTAGTTTTTACAAAATTGCCAGCATTATCACTGAATATTTTTCGAGGTTTGCCTCGTCTGGCAAAAAACCTCTTTAAAGTGGCAATAAAGGCCTCCGATGTTAAATCACTAACTATTTCCAGATGTACTGCCTTAGTTACCATACAAATAAAAATACAAACATAAACTTTATGAAAAATACCTTTACGTTGACCTTTATATTTAATCAAAAATGGGCCACAGAAGTCAGTTCCTGTACAATTAAAAACAAAGTCTACATTCACTCTATCTTTAGGAAGCTTGCCCATAATTTGTTCTGATATTTTAGGTTTGGCCCTAAAGCATATAACACAATTATGTACAATTTTTCTGCAAATAGCTCTACCGTTTAGAGGCCAAAATTCTCTACGAACACAATAAAGTAAATTTTGTGGTCCTATATGTAGATATTTTTTGTGATAACTTTCAATAACTAATTCTGTAAGTTTATGTTTAGAGGGCAGTACAATTGGATGTTTTTGAACATAACTTATCATGCTATTTTGGAGACGACCTCCAACTCTGATTACATTATTTTTATCTACAAAAGGATTTAAAGAAATCAATCGACTATTTTTTGGTAATTCCTTACCCTTGGTTAACAATGTGAATTCAGAACTGAATTCTTTTTGTTGCACAGATCTTACCATATATTCTTCAGCTGTCTTCAGCTCAGCAGATGTTAATCTACCTGAACACCTTGCCTTTGGTTCCTTGAGATTCTGAATGAACCTGAAAACATAGCTAAGAATTCTAATTAGTTTAGCATAATTATTACTTAATTGCAAAAAATTGTCAATAAAAGGTGCACAGTCCGTAATTAATAATGAAGTTTCTGAAACAGTATTTTTAAGTTCACACGAATATAAGTCCTTATCACTTTGCTCCAGTTCAAAACTATTTGAAGAATGCTCAGTTCGTTGGGTTAGGAAATGGGGACCATGCCACCATAAGTTTTCCTGAAAAAGTTTGTCGGGATCCACACCTCGAGATACAAGATCAGCAGGATTGTCAGCAGAGGCCACATGACCCCAATGGTTAATGTCAGAAAGATTTTGAATTGAAGATACGCGCGATGCCACAAAAGTTTTTAAATCACATGGTTGTTTGCGAAGCCAGCACAACACAATAGTACTGTCTGAATAATAGTAGATAGCTTCTTTAGGAACCTTTAAGATTTTGGAAACCTTTACCATCAATTTTGTTAACAAAACTGCAGCACACAGTTCTAAACGTGGGATGGTAATTGTTTTGATCGGTGAAACTCGACCTTTACTGCAGAGCAACTGAGAAGTTTGTTCACCTGAAGAATTTGAAGAAACAACATACAAAACTACACCGTATGCTTTTTCAGACGCATCTGCAAATCCACAAATTTTAAATTGCACTGGATCGTTCGTAAAAATATATCGAATAACACTTACGTTGTTGATGGCCGTTAACGATTCTCGGAACTGCAACCAATCATCAAGTTCGGCTTTAGGTAGAGTATCATCCCAATCAATGTTTAGTCGCCACAGTCTTTGCAAGAAAATCTTTGCTCTCGTTAACACTGGACCTAGCAATCCTAATGGATCAAATATGCGAGCGATATTTGACAGAACACTTCTCTTAGTCACCTTAGTTTGATCACTGAACGATACACTAAAAGTAAACGTATCGTCATGGGCTTTCCAACAAAGTCCTAAGGCTTTAGTTTCACTCATTTTCTCAAAAGTGTAGTTCTCGGATTTACACACTGGCTCCATTAATTCTGGATGATTACTGAACCATTTGTGTAACTTCATATCGCAAGTACTTAATAATTGAATAAGTTCAGTTTGCAGTCTCTTAGCCGATTCTAAATCAGCTGCACCAGTCAATACGTCATCCATGTAGAAATCCGACTGCACCACAGCTGAAGCATACGGAAATTGGGATTCACCGTCTATACCAAGCTGTTTAAGACATCGCATTGCTAAATAAGGGGCACTAGTCGTTCCATACGTAACCGTACACAGTCTGTAATGTTTCACCTCACCATTTACAGTATCTTTCCAAACTATGCGCTGTAAATCACGTTGACTCTTATCAATAAGTATCATGCGATACATCATTTTCACATCTGCCGTAAAGGCATAACGATGCGTACGAAATCTAAGTATTATGCTGAACAAGTCATCTTGAATGACACCTCCATTCAATTGTATAGAATTTAGAGATTCTCCGGAAGAAGTTACATGTGAGCCATTGAAGACAACTCTTAGTTTTGTGGAACTTTTATCTGGTCGATAGACACCATGGTGAGGAAGGTAATTTGCATGTATCGACTCATTTGGCTCTTCTACTTCCTCCATATGGCCTAATTCTCTATACTCCGACATAAAAGCACAATATAACTCTAAGAGATTTGGATTTTTAACTAGCCTATTCCAGAGTGAATTTAATCTATTTTCCGCTAATTGTTTTGATTCTCCCAATGAACTAGGATCCTTTTTCAAGGGCATTTGTACTATGAATTTGCCTGATATGTCTCTCTGATGTGTGTTTATAAAGTGGGTATCGCATGCCTTTTCTTCGGTATTTCTCAATGGTGCGGTATCCTCTACTTGTTCTATTTCCCAAAATTTTCTCATTTCGAAATTTAAATCTGTTTCATTAACTAACCCACAATGTACTTGCACCTGGCCGCTACAGTCATTAACACTTCCACTCACTATGCAACCAAACACCGTATTTTGCAGTATTAATTTAGAATTTGGTACATTCATACGACCCACCTTTATCAGTTCCAGAAATACTTCCGCTCCTAGCAAAAGATGAATTTTTCCTGGCCTATTAAATTCAGGATCAGCCAGAATAATTGACTCTGGAATTTCTAGCTCTGAAATATTGATATATTTTGAGGGCATAATTTGCGAAATCTTTTCTATGATAAGAAAATCTAACTCCCGACTATAATCTCCCGAATTATTACTAATCAAAGCTGTGGTTTTATTTTTTACTGTCACTGAGGATCCACTTAAGCACGATACTGAAACATTATTTTTTTCTTTCCGAATTCCTAATCTTTCAACTAACTGCAAGGTTAAAAAATTGCTCATTGATCCATTGTCCAATAAGGCACGCACCGGAATTTTATTTCCGAATTTATCTCTCATATAAACAACCGCAGTGGAAAGAAGAACTGTTTTAACATTACTAGATCTCACATTCGCAGTACCAGCGAAATTCTGAATTTGGTTATTTATCTCAAAGGGTATCGCGTCAGCATTTAATGTTTGTCTACCTTCATTCGCTGCCAGTGAGTTTGGCGCTTCTTTATCGCTGGAATTTTTTGTGTTTCCCATTGCAGCGGAATTTCTCTCACGCCTATCAAAACAAAGAAGTACATTGTGCCTTTTATGACACTTGGCACACGAAAATGTCGAATTACATTTTTTGACGCAGTGGTATTCTGAAAGACAATTGAAACACAAATTATGTTTTTTAACAAATTCTACTCTGTCCTGTACATTAAATTTTTGGAATTTTGGACATTTAAAAACACTGTGATTTTCCTGGCTACATACAACACATTTGCGCATATTTTTCTCATTTAACCCCGTAACCATGGAAGTCACCTTTGAAAAGCTATGCCTTGTATGGCTTTCGTTTTGTATTTACTTGTTTGGACGCACTTAGTGTACGCGCGTGGTCTCTCAAAAATTCTAGCAACTGAGTTAAACTTGGTAAATTATCCCGCTTAAGATGTCTTTCCCACCACATTTTTGTATTTGCATCTAATTTTTGAGCTAAAATGTAAGCAAACATGGTAGTAGAAAACCCCTCAACTTTTTGTTCTAAAATCTCTAATGACCTAGTGCACTCATTTGTAATGTCTATTAAATTTAATAATGCTGTTGGGGACTCATTCTGAATAACAGGAATATTTATAAAACGTTTTAAATGAGCGTAAACTTGTTCTCTTGAATTTGAATACCTTTCCTCTAAAAGCGACCATGCAACTTCATAATTAGCATCCACAATTGAAATGGATTGAATGATTCTAAAAGCATCTCCCTTTAATGAAGATTTTAAATATTGCAATTTCATTGCCCCTGATAAATTTGAGTTATCATGTACAGTGGCCTTAAATATATCTTTAAAAGAAAGCCACTCATGCAAATTTCCCGTAAATATCGGAAGAGTCAGCTTAGGCAATTTTATATTATTTTCAGCCTTTGACGCATTTTCCAAATTAACATTCTGAAATTTTGTTTTTGAAAGCTCTTTTTGCTGAGCTCAAATTCTAAATTCTCTAATGACTCATTTATTTCCTCGTTTTCTTTGATAAAATCATCAATTTCATCTTCTTTACATGCTTTATAAATCGCGTCAAATAATTCAGAAAAAGTTTGAACCAGCTTATTGTGTCTCTCCTTTATGAGAAGTAGTTCACTTGGTTCTAGTTCAGAACCTGACAATCTGTCTTTTAGTTTTGTCAAACTAGTTTTATTTGTTTTCTTTTTAGCTTTAAGCTCTTTCAAACTCATTTTGACAAAAAATATATAAATTAAATGGGTATACACTTACCCCTCTTGATTCTTTAAATAATCCATGAGCGAATAAAGAAAACACTAGCTCACAACACGCAGCTATGAATCACACTTAGCCGTTTACGCACTTAAACGATGACATGTTGATCTTTATCACTTTTATAACGATCGCAGTAAATATTTATATCACTCTCCTGGTTTTTCTCCGGCTCGACGGACCATAATATGAATCGCTTTTGGCCCGGAATTATAAGAAAAGCACTCTTACTCTGATTAAATTACTCATTCTCTTGTTTAAAAATACCGTTTATTGTATACAATCTCACCACACTCAATTCTGGACACAGCTCGGATCACAATAGACACAAAAATCTAAACTAAAACTTATTAACAGCACATTCTCGAAGTAGAACTTCGAACCAAAACTAAAACCAAAAAGAATGTCCTTTTCACACAGCTTAGAAAATAACTACAAATTTAAAGGGCCGTGTCTTTTTCTCACAGCTTATATATTTCTAGTACAAACATTTTGATATATCTGCAATGTAGCGACATCTGTTGGTATAATTAAAATATACACTTTATCAAACACCCCTCACCTTAGGCGCTCACATTTTTTTTTTTAAGTGGTCGGCGCAACTTAGCATGCTTTTTACGTCGCATCCACTTTAGGTCTTCTTTAGTTCATTTTCGAAGCACTCAAAATCCGAGTCCTCAATATCTGAGTGGAAGAGTTATAAATTTTCTTTGTTCACCTGTTATGGTTCGGTATCATCATCGAAAATGTCACAGTTTTCATCAACGGCAAAATAAGAAAGCTTTGCGTTGTTGAGCAGGGGACTTGAGAACAGTCTTAAGTCATTTTTATTTTATCCCAATTTTACGCGCGCGAAAAAAAAAAAAAAAAAAAAAATGTAAACATTGCAAATGGTGTAGACGCCACACGTGAAAAAAAAAAAAAAAAAACACTTTCAAACTCGTAAACGCTGCGGCGTTGCTTCCATAAAATACAGTACTTAAATTTTTAAGACGTACATTTCTTGCTATTTCTTCTGCATTTAAATATAATTAATATGTTGATTATATTTTATGTAAAATTGATATGTAAAATTGATATGCAAAATTGCTTATCTAACTTATCTATTCTATATTATGAAATATTTTGAATTTGTAACAGTATAAAAAAACGAAACATTTGTATCTTAAAAGAACGACGTCCGCCTGCTCGAAAGAAAATTTATAGCGTGTCTGCTAAAATGAACCAACTCATCTGTAATTTTTAAGAGATGTCGTTACGTTCTTTCTGTGACACATTTGAGCTATATTTACTTTACCGCTCTTTTTTGTTTATATGTTGTTATGGATAAATCGATTAGTATAAATAATCCCCTTTAAAGTGTGTTTTACGATAGTATATATTTCATCGAAAATATGTGTATAGATAAGTAAAAAAAGATTATTTTTTCGGAGTTATAGGTGGAAAATCTAAGTCTTAAAAATCCACGCTGATATTTATTTTTACTTTCTTCTTATGTATATAGAATACAGGAGAAACAAAATAGGGGAAAATATGTACTTTCAAATGCAACTTGTTTGAAAACTGTATTGCAATTTATTTGAAAACGGTTTCGCAATTTACTCATTTTTAATGGTTTTTAAAATAATTTTCAATCAGGATTTTCTTTTATGTAGCTCTATCACATGAAGATGATTATGAAAGTTAAATTCGTTTGTATATACTTACATATACCTGTATATCTTTGTATGTCTTACATATGTAAGATAATATAAATAGTTCAGCATTTGTTTCCGGCTGATATTCCATAACGAAGTTAAAACTTCATCAATAAAATAAAATAACAGAAATAGTAAAACAGAAATTTAACAGACTTGTAATCGAATTACGCGCTTAAGCAACTGAAATGATCAGAATTAAAAAGGACTGCTATAAGTTACGAAATCTTTGGCGATGCTTTTCGCTATTAACTCATACGGAAGCATGGCATTTAATAAATTTCAAAACTTTATTTGAATGCAAAATTGATACTTTTCAAATAACAAAAAAGAAAAAAAATATGCGTCAAGCATAGATTACGAAACACTTTCCAACATATTCAGACTAATGTAACAAAACGTCACCGTTTAACAAGCACCATTTAATAAGGTGTCTAATTGAACTACAGTAGAACCTCGATTATTCTAAGCAATTGGGACCGACCCTCTTTCGGAAAATCGAAATTTTCGGATAATCGAGAATGCTTCAATTTTAAGATTAAGGAGAAATATGTGCAATATTTCGTATTATGGTAACAAGTGCTTTATAAAAATAAAGCAATAGCAAAATAGAAACAAGAATAAATTACCTGAATTTTAATTTTGAAATTAAGTACCTTTTACATATATCACAAGGGTTTGAAAAAATATTTTGTTTATCGCAGTTTCGATTGCCTTTGCTTTGAAGCTCTATCAAGGAGTTTTTTAATATTATTAGTTCGCCAGCATCACGTAGTCTTTCTGCTGCTCCAGCCATGCCAAATCTTTTACAAAACATTCAAAAGCTTCAGAATTGCTAATTTGTTCGTTTTCTTCGTTGTACCCCGCAGCTTACGGGAGCTCAAGTTAAATTCAATGGAATTCTAAGAAATTATTCGAATCGATTAAGATCGATAAGATCGAAAATATTTATATGTACTCGTAGTTTGTAAAGAACCGCTGGCACACAAGAAATATGGTATGTTAAAAAAAAAAAAAAAAAAAAAAAAAGCTTTCAAAAGGGATTTTGCACACAAGAAATGTGATAGTAAAAAAGTAAATAAATAAATAAATAAATAAATAAAAAATAAAATAAAAATGGATTTTGGTTAATCGAGAGTTTTGGTTAAAAGAGGTTCTACTGTATTTGGAAACGCATAACACATTTGAAAACCAAATTTCAGCAATTTCCATCTATAGTCGGAAAGCTATCCGAATTCTTTGAGTAGCCCTGTATATGTCTAATTTTTGCATGCAAAAATTCAGTTCAGTAAGGACATACACATTGAGTTGACATACCACAGTTGAAAAATCCCCTTTAGCAATTTCCTCTAATAAGGAGAAGCGTACAAGAATTTTTTTGTGCAACCCTGCATCCAAGGTACCGAATTTATACACAACGAGTAACATGCAAAAGATTAGTTATATTTAAAAGCTCACCAAATTTAAAAAGTACTACTTCCAGCAATTATTGCTCAAAGACAGTACCGTAAACGATTTCTTTGGTGTGTCCCTGTAAATGAACGATAAATGCAATGAATGCCCTATTACATGGTTGGCGAACCTATGGCACACGTGCCAGAGGTGGCACATAAGCTAATTTTTCTGGCACATGAAAAAATTGTATATGGTAATTGTTATACAGATAGAATACATATTTTATTTCATTTATAAACAATACAGTTTTGTTTCATACGGGCAAACTGTCATAAATAATGCAATTATTTTTTGCATCAATTAACACATAATTCTCTTTTCCTGTGATGTTATGCAGCGTTTTCGACATGTATTTTGCTTTTCTATATAAATTTAGAAAGCTGTAATTTTAAAATGAATTTCGTTTGACAGTCACTGCAACAAAATGGCAAATGGATCAAATTTAGCTACGTATATCTCTCTATTCTAAAAAAAAGTAACTACCGCTGTCACCGCCGCCGCCGCCGCCGCCGCCGCCGCCGCCGCCGCCGGTTTTGAATTTTTTGTGACCGGAGGTCTTTCTTCGTTAATATTAAGAAAAATTATGCATACAAAAATATGAAAATCGGTAGTGTTATACAGAAATGTTTGATAAACAGCCTGATGCAGACAGTTTTCAAATCGAAGAATTATTTTAAGAGATATTTAATGCTAAAGTTGGACAAAATCGTTCCACTAAAAAAGTTCTATAGTAGCAAAAACTATACATCGGAATTTAATAATTTTTAGTTCATTTTATACGTTATAATTTCACGGTGTGCAGAATTTATTTATTTTTTTAATTTGACTCATTTTTCGAGGTTTTATATCTATTTTAAATTCAAATTTTCAGCATTTCGAGAGATATTTTTTACAGATTTTAGAAAGTGATATTAATTTAAACTGTTGCCAACTGTATAAACAGCGGAAACAATAATGTTTGCTTAAAAAATATATATATATATACGTGTAATAAATTAAAAATTTATTTACACGTGACTATTATAAAGAGAAAAAAATCATTTGGAATTAGAATTAAATAATTATGTACAAAAAGCAGGAACTTATTAAAAATTACGTCATAAAAACTATAATTACACGTGAATTTTAAGAGAGAAAGGAATTTGTAAAATAATAAATTTATTAACATGCGTTAGAAGTCTTAATTAGGAGAAATTACGTCATATTTACGTCACATTACAGTTATTACATAAAATGAACACAAAATAATATTGCAAAACGGTTTAAATTTACAAATTGCGCTAGACATTTATTTGATATTTTGAGAGGATATTTTTCAACTATTTTTCTTGGAAAGCGCAAATAATATTTCATTTCTAACACAAGTAATTTCACATCAATATTAAAAAGAGAAAGAATAGTTTGGTCAAAATTACGTCAGATTAAAAACGATTAATTTAAAATGTCTCATTTAAAAGAACTTTCTTTTCGCTTTGTTAAAAAATACCGGGAGACAAAGATTCTGTTTACTTAATTTCTTTTATATTAGCTTATTTTGAAATGTTGTTACACGTGTCTACGTCATCAAGTTATTTTTATTTCTTCGTTTTATTTGTATTTTTATTAATGTTGTACTAATTTATTTGTTCTTTCGTTATTTAAAATAAAAATTATGTCAATTTGTATAATTTGGCGAGTGGTTTGGCGATTTATATAATTTGGCGAAATTAGTCGACGGGATAATCAAGTAGTACCGCAGCGGATTTGGCATTAAAATTTCCCCAATCAAAGAGAAATGAATAGAAATCCGTTTATAGGGAGATCGCCACTGTTTTTAAAATTATAATTCAATCTTTCGAAATCTTTTTAAAGCCGATCACATTAGCGTGCATTTAGAGCCTGCGGTGTCTGGACGGGGGTTGGCGAGCGTAGCTCGTAGGGGGCCGAGCCCCCTAGTTTGTAAAAATAATACAATATGAACCAGATATGAAGCATTTTCCATCGAATGTAGGACAGTAAAAATCTCATCAATACATTATTGTTTAATGCAACTTGGAAAATTATAACCAAGATGTTGCAATAATAATCTCTCTATTCTAAAAAAAAGTAACTACCGCTGTCACCGCCGCCGCCGCCGCCGGTTTTGATTTTTTTGAGACCGGAGGCATTTCTTCGTTAATATTAACAAAAATAATGCATACAAAAATATGAAAATCGGTGGTTTTATACAGAAATGTTTGATAAACACGCTGATGCAGACAGTTTTCAAATCGAAGAATTATTTTAAGAGTTATTTAATGCTAAAGTTGGACAAAATCGTTCCACTAAAAAAGTTTTATAGCAGCAAAAACTATACATGGCAGTGTAATCATTTTTAGATCATTTTATGCGTTAGAATTTGCCGGAGTGCAGATTGCATTAATTTTTTTATTTTGACTCATTTTTCAGGTTTTATTTCTATTTTAAATTCAAATTTTCAGCATTTCTAGAGATATTTTTTACAGATTTCAGAAAATTGTACTAATTTAAACTGTTGCCAACTGTATAAAAAGCGCAAGCAATAATGTTTGCTTCAAATTAAAAATTTATTTACACGTGACTATTATAAACAGGAAAAAAACTTTCAAATTAGAATTAAATAATTACATGTAAAAAGCTGGAACTTATTAAAAATTACGTCATAAAAAGTATACACGTGAATTTTAAAAGAGAAAGGATATTGTAAAATAATAAATTCATTAACATGCGTTAGAAGTCTTAGGAGAAATTACGTCATATTTACGTCACATTATAGTTATTACATAAAATGAACACAAAATAATATTGCAAAAAAGTTTAAATTTAGAAATTGCGCTAGACATTTATTTGATATTTTGAGAATTAATTTAAAATGTCTCATTTAAAAGAACTTTCTTTTCGCTTTGTTAAAAAATACCAGGAGACAAAGACTCTCTTTACTTAATTCCTTTTATATTAGCTTATTTTGAAATGTTGTTACACGTGTATACGTCATCAAGTTATTTTTATTTCGCCGTTTTATTTGTGTTTTTATTAATGTTGTACGAATTTATTTGTTCTTTCGTTATTTAAAATAAAAATTATATCAATTTGTATAATTTGGCGAGTGGTTTGGCGATTTATATAATTTGTCGAAATTGGTCGACAGGATAATCAAGTAGTACCGCAGCGGATTTGGCGTTAAAATCAAAGAGAAATGAATAGAAATTCGTTTATAGGGAGATCGCCACTGTTTTTTAAATTATAATTCAATCTTTCGAAATCTTTTTAAAGCAGTTCAAATTAGCGTGCATTTAGAGTCTGCGGTGTCTGGGCGGGGGTTGGCGAGCGTAGCTCGTAGGGGGACGAGCCCCCTAGTACGTTAAAAATTAGTGAAATAAAAACTCGTATTTTTACCCCTTATTACAGTACATACCGCATAAATGAATCCTGTATGCAAATTAAAAATTAATTTATTTATTGGCTGATTCCAGTATACAGAAAAATATCATTTTGATTTTTATTATTTTTTTATTAATGCACAAATGCAACTGACATTTTAACCAGTGCTTCGTATAAAAATTTTATTCTTCAAAGTTATATTTATTATAAATTTGGCACGTTACATTGTTGATAAATATTGTTTTGCGATTTTTCGGCACGCGCACGTGAAAAGGTTCGCCGAGCATGCCCTATTATATAGTAATTATCATGCAGTGAAATTCAGTAATTGAAAGCAATTTCAATACATTTGAAATAACATAGTGTCATTAAAATACACTGCAAACGATTTTTCCCTCTTGACCATAATGTAACGGAATTATTTTGCGTGCCCCTGTAAATGAACAATTAGACCAGCTTAAGTATCATCCATTCACAATGCTATAGCATTGTGAATGGATAATACTTAAGCAAAAAAGCAGCACAAAAAGGCGCCCGTGTGACATGGGTCTTAATGTTACACACTTCATATTGAATATCGAGCATGCGACGGTAAAAGTCATTAACATATATCAGTGCAAACCGAATTCATAAACACTTTCAACTATGTTGGAAAGTGTTAAAAATGCCTTTTGATGTTGTTAGTGGGCAATCTAAAAAATTGTATTGAAATTGTGAATATTTTCGATTTCCGTTTTTTTTTGACTAAATTACATGTTTTAGGATGTCCTGAACACAATCTGACTATTTTTGGAAAACGTCTGTCGTTTATTAAGGAGGGGGGGGGGGGGGATATAGTTATTTCGGTGAAAAAAAGAGCATATTAAAAAAAAAAAAATCCGATACAGGTAATTCTGTTATATTTAATTAATTTCCATATAATAATACAAAATCTAAACGATATTTTCCTAATTTTTTATTTCAAAATATTGGTAAATAAGCCGTTGGCAGCAAATCTCCGCAGGCGCCTCGAAAATAAGTTGCTTTGCGGTGTACGTTATAACGCTTCACTGGATCATTTGAAACAACAACAACAAAAAAATCAAAATGCGTTTATTAGGTGAGATGTTTCTCGAGTTAACGCTGTCGAGTTTTTTTTATCGATTTTTTTCATTTTCTGGTAACACTTGTAAGTCAAAAACGCGATTTTCTCTAAAAAAAAAAAATCGCAAATTTGTTATTGTAAAATAATAAATAATAATAATAATAATAAAAACTCGACAGCGTTACCTCCAGAAACATCTTACTTTATAAATGCATTTTGATTTTTATTGTTTCAGGTGATCCAGTGACGAGCTATAACGTACACCGCAAAACAACTTTTTTTTTTCGAGGAGCCCGAGGGGATTTGCAGCCAATGGCTTATTTACCAATATTTTGCAATAAAAATTTAGAAAAATGTCGTTCAGATGTTGTATTATTTATTATATGGAAATTAATTAAGTAAATCAACATTACCTGCATCGTATAAACAAATTTTTGAAAATATGCTTTTTTACACCGAATTAACCTTACCACCCCTCTATAGTCTGTTCGTTGCGTGTGACACGCATTTTATGACTGCTCTAACCTACCCCCTTGAAGGGCGGTCACCTAATTTAAATCATTATTTGCGCCAGAAATTTTACTTTTTAAACTTCAGTGGAAAACTATCTTTTTCTTATTTTGAAATAATATTTTTTGGAAAATTCCGGTGTGAATTCAACATTACAGAAACAGAATCGCTTTCACCTGAAAGGGTGAAGAACTCATGCACGGAATTAATTCAAATTTCAGATTCAGTTAGACCGTGACATAAATTTACAGATTTTGTTTACATCGTCCAACAGGCTGTGCTCCTGTGCTACATTTGATACAGTCATTCAGGGTAACTTTGAACCATGGGGTGTAACTTTGCACCACCTTCTATTTTTCAATATTTATGACTCCAAAAGACTAAATAAAATCCAGAACTGAGTTCTGTTGGCAAGGTTCTAAACTGGGATTTCTACTCTTTATTTTAGAAAATAAATTAGCAACATTATGCGCAATTAATTGCATCATCTAACCATTTTTGTGAAGTATTGCTTTCAAGCTAATTTTGAATGCTGTTTTGAAGTTGTTGTAATCCAATTAAATTTTCATAGTAAGTAACAATATACTCATTTATCAGACATATTATTGTCTAAATGTTGTAAATGTGATAATATTTTGTGATTATTTATTTCTTAATAGTTAATAAAATGTAAAATAAGAAGGCACTAACATTTTATCACATTTTCAGGGTAACTTTGAGCCGGCTCAAAGTTATACTGATGTTTATAATTTACTGATTATAGGTGCTATTGTCAAAAATTTCCCATATTTGCACGTATATTTCATATAAATGCCGAAAGTGAACATAAGATATAACATATAAATATTTTCACAAATATGTGTAAAATACATACAATTCATTTAAAGGCCTTTTTCGGGGCGGAGTTACTCAAATTTTTCATTTCATACATTCGGCATTTTTTATTCTTGTTTGAATAGTACTAGTACTAGTATGTGTTACTGTAACTATGGATATATTATTGAGATAAAACATTGAAAATTGTTTTCCACTGCATTTTTATGTTTTATATGAAAAATAAACAGGTTTTTTTCATTTCTAAATGTTCATGGTTCTCTTCTTCCACTTTTCTAATGCCTGATATTTGTTGTAATCTCTCTATTCTAAAAAAAAGTAACTACCGCTGTCACCGCCGCCGCCGGTTTTGAATTTTTTGTGACCGGAAGCCTTTCTTCGTTAATATTAACAAAAATAATGCATACAAAAATATGAAAATCGGTGGTTTTATATAGAAATGTTTGATAAACACGCTGATCCAGACAGTTTTCAAATCGAAGAATTATTTTAAGAGTTATTTAATGCTAAAGCTGGACAAAATTGTTCCACTAAAAAAGTTTTATAGCAGCAAAAACTATACATGGCAGTGTAATCACTTTTAGATCATTTTATGCGTTAGAATTTGCCGGAGTGCAGATTGCATTAATTTTTTTATTTTGACTCATTTTTTCAGGTTTTATTTCTATTTTAAATTCAAATTTTCAGCATTTCTAGAGATATTTTTTACAGATTTCAGAAAATTGTACTAATTTAAACTGTTGCCAACTGTATAAAAAGCGCAAGCAATAATGTTTGCTTCAAATTAAAAATTTATTTACACGTGACTGTTATAAACAGGAAAAAAACTTTCAAATTAGAATTAAATAATTACGTATAAAAAGCAAGAACTTATTAAAAATTACGTCATAAAAAGTATACACGTGGATTTTAAAAGAGAAAGGATATTGTAAAATAATAAATTCATTAACATGCGTTAGAAGTCTTAGGATAAATTAATTCATATTTACGTCACATTATAGTTATTACATAATGAACACAAAATGATATTGCAAAAAAGTTTAAATTTAGAAATTGCGCTAGAGATTTATTTGGTATTTTGAGAATTAATTTAAAATGTCTCATTTAAAAGAATTTTCTTTTCGCTTTGTTAAAAAATACCAGGAGACGAAGACTCTCTTTACTTAATTCCTTTTATATTAGCTTATTTTGAAATGTTGTTACACGTGTATACGTCATCAAGTTATTTTTATTTCGACGTTTTATTTGTGTTTTTTATTAATGTTGTACGAATTTATTTGTTCTTTCGTTATTTAAAATAAAAATTACATCAATTTGTATAATTAGGCGAGTGGTTTGGTGATATATATAATTTGGCGAAATTGGTCGACAGGATAATCAAGCAGTACCGCAGCGGATTTGGCGTTAAAATTCCCCAATCAAAGAGAAATGAATAGAAATTCGTTTATAGGGAGATCGCCACTGTTTTTTAAATTATAATTCAATCTTTCGAAATCTTTTTAAAGCCGATCAAATTAGCGTGCATTTAGAGTCTGCGGTGTCTGGACGGGGGTTGGCGAGCGTAGCTCGTAGGGGGCCGAGCCCCCTAGTATAATAAATTATACAAATCTTGCGATGTTGGGAAATGTAAATTCGGAGTCTTTACATATCTGAAAACATTTTTTGGGGTTTAAAGTTGTCCTAACTATAATATATATATATTTTTTTTATAATGAAGTATTTTAGATAATATTTATCATATGGTGCAAAGTTACCCTAAATGGCTGGGTAACTTTGAACCAGGCTAAAAATTCATTTTTTATTGCTTTTTTCCTTATTATTCCTTAATTTTTGATAGTCAAACAATAATTTAGGATCATTTCTTCTCTTTTATGCCCCTAGTTGCAACAATATTCGTAAAATAAGAGTGTGGCTTATGAAAATAGAGAAAATGCGGATCAAAGTTACCCTGAATGACTGTAGTTATATCTAATGGGCGGTGTCGCTGGTGGGCTACTTTTTTGAAATAGTAAAATTCGCCTTATTTAATGACATATTATATAAAGTCGAAAACAAGAGGAATTTTACCATTTCAGAAAAGTGGTGCTAATCAAGAAACCTGAATAAAAAAAAAGTAATCCACTGGCAACAGTGCTAATAGGACGGAATTTTGTCAAATTTTGTTTTCAGTTAGACCTTCATATAAGTTGATACTGATTAGGTTAGTGTGTATTGCTCAGTGGGTGGGGCTGCTGTGATATGTTTTTCAGGATTTTCGTAATAATTGTAATATCTCAGCATTTATGGGATGGAATTTAACTAAATTTAATATTTAAGATATGTATTATAAATTATATTGATTCAATTTTGGTTTTGTTCCCTGAACAGGAGAAGCAGCTATATGATATATTTACAATAAACATTATGGCAGCATTTCAGTTTCTATTGGGTAGAAATGTGCCAAATTTTATATTTGAAGTTTTAATTGAAACTATAAGTTGGTTCAGTTTTGCATTTGAATACTCACTAGGGGGCTCTGTTGAACTGTGAATTATTTTATTCACTGATCACCGTAACTGCTAATTAAATTCGAAGAAATTCAGATTTCGGTCGGATATAACCCTATCCAAGAAATACTTTCCTATGTTCTTCTAACCATCATCAAGGAAATTGTTTTGTCTAAAGCCTACATACAATTTCAGATATGGTCTTGCATTACTCCTCCCTGAAAAAGGGTGCATTTAAAAAAAAAAATTCCTCTTTTTTTCCTTTATATTCTTCGACTCTCGTCATCATGAAAATATGTCTAAAGCTCTGATAGATTCTGCAATATATATTTTGTCTGAAAAGGCGGCTGAGGTGCGGTTAAATTTCGAAAAAATCCCTATTGTATTTTGCCTATGTTCCAAGAAACATCATCATACAAAATTTCGCCAATACAGCTCTGATAGATTCCGAGACACAGTTTAGCTTGCACCAGGAAAGTGGTTGTAAAGAATTTCCGAATAACTACGAATAATTAATTGTCCGAGACATACCAATATGAAAAATTGCATATAACCTCTTAAAAAATTGTGAGGTATAAATTTCTTTTTTGATTACTATTTCCCTCTCTCTCCTGCCAATCTGAAGAGGGAAATATCGATAAATTCCTTATTATACTTTAAATATGTCCTAAGGCCTGTAAGCGTTCAAAATTTTACTCCATGGCACTGATAAATTGCATGTAGAGGTAATGAATGGCCGAAATTTTCAGTCCCAGCCCGGAGGAAAGCTAACTTGGTCTGTTGCAGCCCGTTGTAAAAGCTTAAAGTTTTGCTCGCCACGTTAATTTTTTCGCAGTTCATGACCATACACTGTAAAAAAAAATCTGTAATTCTACAGATGTAAAGTTACAGAGATCTGCATGCTTACTAAAATTTTATCTGTACACTGTGCAAAAAAAAGATGTAAATCTACAAAACTAGTTTTTGTAAAACTACAAAAATCTGTAGCTTTACAAAAGAATCTACTGAAATTATAGTAATCTTACTAAAATTTTATCAGTAACCCGGGTTGCAGTTGCATAAAAAGTTCTAGGCATCCCAGTTTCTTAAAAAAAATTTAGTAACCTTACGTATTTTTTGATTTACGGTGCAAAAGCGTATCTGTTACATGGATGTTTGTTGTAGCCGTTACATAAAGTGTTCTAGGAATCCCAGTTTCCTAGAAAAATTTTAGTAACCTTACAGAATTTTTTTTTACAGTGTACTAGGCTCAGTAAAAAATCAATCGAAACAAACCTGATTCAACCCTGTCTGACTGATTTTATACGAAAAATGCCTACATTTTTTTTACTAACATTATACTACTATTAAAAATGCTTTTAAAAGAATATTGTACACATATTTATGTTAAAATTTAAAAATATAACATTTTTTAGATTACATCGCTCACCCACAAGAAAAGTGACATATCTCGCAAAAATTCATTTTGCGTTTTATTCAACTAATAGGTCTGTCATAGGTGCATCTTGCTTCAGAAAAAAGTTTCATAGGTAGTTATACGGAAAATCGCTTTATTACTCTATATGCCAATTCATGACCACAGAAGGGGGATTGATTGTGTGGAGAGGTAAAATTACTAAACATTCCAAACCTCAATTACGCCTGTCTTCGTAAGGGTTTTATGCTTTTATGCAAGTTTTTATTCTTGCATGCAGAGCTAAGTGCTATAATTTCATGTTACAGTAAAATCATTCAAATTTTCTTTTGCCTCAGATGTGAAAGTTACTTTTGCCGAGGTGTGCCACGCTTTTTGCGGGTGAGCGAATGTTCGCAAGGAATTCAGTGTGGAATTGCAATATTAATGGGCATTTTTCAAAATACTTAGTAAAAATAAATAAATAAATAAATAAAATAAAACAAATTGTGTCAAAAAACTAAAATGTGGACGTAATCCTAATTTCGCAGTTACCTTATTTTTACCTTCTTGGTGACACAATCGATTGTAGAATTCGGGAAGGAATCGACAACTGTCTTGATTATCATTTTCTGTTGGCGATTGTTCTCGATTACAGAATTATCGAGTAATCGTCTATCACTAATGTGTTCATGTTTATCTTCTAAGTACTGTGCGGGGCAGTTGTAAATTAAATAACTATTCAACGTATCAAGCAGGCTAAGTTCTTATTCGCAAAGGAACTTATTAAATACTGTAAAAAAAAAAAACGGACTAAAAAACGGAAATACTACTGGCAATCTAGACGCCAGTACTATTTCCGTTTTTTTTACAGGAATTTTTATCCATAAATTTTAGAAAAATTTCCATTTTTCTGATTAAAAACGGAAAATTTTCTGTAATTTATGGGTAAAAATTCCCGTAAAAAAACGGAAATAGTACTGGTGTCTAGATTGCCAGTAGTATTTCCGTTTTTTAGTCCTTTTTTTTTTTTACAGTGAAGGGCAACATAAGAAATTTGCGCTTCGATTTACTTATTGATTACTCTTATAAAAACGAACATTATGTAATAAAAAATAATTTGTTAAATTCAACTTTTAAATTTCTTGAAATAAGTCCGTATTGAATATCAATTTTCTTTTGCAATTTATTATTTATTTTGCCATCTTGCAGAATTCTATAATTGATATTGGTAGTATTTTAGTTATAAATAAAAGCACGTATAGTTCAGTACTTAAAGGTCGTTTTAAATAAAGGAAAAACAGTGTTATCGATGAAATAATACTAAATTCCAAAATTATAATAAACTTTTAACGTTATTAATCAAAACTATCTGTCCACGTGCGTCCCGCCCGCGATGGATGTCATTTTCGAAGCACCCAGATAGGTGCGGTCCCTGCGACGCGACGCACGCTGTACCGCAGAGCCACGTTTAAGATTTATTTTGATAATTCTTGTTATAAAAAAACTAGAAACGATAGCTTTAGAGAAATTAAGAATTTCTCATAAAAGGGCAGATGTTGAAAAAATTGAGAATTCATCGAGCTTAAACAACTTAAATTCAAGCCAGAGCAAAGTAAACGCAGTGTAGGCAGTCATTACCAGCTGATTATATACTGAAGACACGTCGAACTTTTTATAATTTTATTTAAAATCACTAAAACAAACATCATTACTTCGATGTCGAAAAACTTAAGGCATTAAATATTTAAAAACATGCTCTTAAACGGCTTAAACTTACATAATCCATTTTAAAAGGAAAAACAGAGCCACCTCATACAGCACGACCACACAATATATACATTCAGTTAAACCGTTACGTCATACCACACATTTGCCGAAAAATTTGCATAAAGCAAGATGCTGTAAATAAACAGTAACAGAAGAAAAACTCCCTGCATTCAGCCGTACACGAAGACTTCGCAGAATGTGAGGTGACTCACTAAAAGAGCTGGAAAACCGGCAATGGGTGGATGCAAACGATTTTTGATCGTAGCTCGGGACAAGGTATTGGCAGGAGGATTAAGAATAAGTTAAACACACTTAACTTGCGAAAAACTCGCATACCTGCCTGTCAAAAATGTTATCCATGAGCAATGTTATAACAATTTAAAAACCAAATTAAAGACATTTGAAACAATTATGGGAAGGCACATTTTACATCAAAAAAGGATATGTTGCGGCAAGTTTCAGTCAGTTGAAACAATGCTAATATCATTTAATTGAACCGTTTTGAAATTGAAATAAATTAATGAAAAGGAATGAGTGTATATTAATTTTCATTTGGTAAATAATTCAATTAATAAACTATTAATTTATTAAATTTTATTTCGTCAGTAAGAAGTTATTGCATAATCTGGCTTCATCCATGTAAAAGTAACAGAATGATGAATGAGAAAAAGTTGCCGGTACTGTCGCCCAGGAAATAACAGCCAGCTGAATTGCTGTTAGGTTTTCTTTTGACGGGGAAAATTAACATCAGTTAACGGTTGCTAATCTTCCGGTTTTTTCAAGTCAAACAAATATATACCTCTCATTACTCAGAGAAGTTTTTCAATGTTATTTTCGTCCAACATCATCGTTTTATAGAATTTTCTTAAAAAACAGAATTTCGTAAAATAGAATTTCGCTGAACAAAAGTTCAACTGTATAATTTTACTTGTTTGAAACTCGTTGAATATTCTGTATTTTTCTAATATTTACAAATAACCCAAATGAATTGTTTACTGCGCAAGTAATTAAAAAAAATATAATTAACTGATAAGTATTTTTTTTATCTTGAAAGCATTAGATTGTAAAAATTAAAAGAAATAATAATAATAAAAAAGAATTTCAGCTTTTACACAGGGACAACAGCTTTAACAATAAATAATAAATTCATAAAGCAGCAGCAAAACTGTCAACACGCAAGTGTACCATGTCGAAAGCTTGCTCAAAAGCTTTTAGAAAAATACCCCAATCACTGCTGTGCGTTTTGCATGTGCATAGAGAAAGGGGTGTTGGTATCAGAAATAATACACACAGGGTGATATATATAAAGATGGAGCCAATAACCTATTTTTTTAAATATTGACCCTAACACATATTTCCAATTGCGAAGTTTCATTAGAAAAAAGATGCAAAATTTGATGATATAAGTTGCAAATTGGGGGTCTATTTGAGAAAATACACAAGCCAAATTTTTATACGGGCCTCGTAGGATAAAATTTCGAATTAGGAAAATATTTTTTAGCCATTCCTGAATGAAACATAAAAAAAAAAAAAAAAAAAAAAAAAAAAAAAAAAAAAAAAAAATCCATTGTTATATCAGCAAAACTCACGGAGATATTAAAAGCCAAAATTCGTGACGTACACCACTTGAGAATGCCTCTCAGAGACGTTGTATTGATGCATTTGGAATGTAAGATAGGGATAATCCATAAAATTATACGTTATTAAAAGGCGATTTAAGACATTATAATATTTAATTACACCTGTTTGGTGCATGGAATATAATAGAAATAGGACATACATTGAGATAACAGGATAAATATTGAGAGAATAGAACATAAATTGAGATTTTTAGAGTTATTCTTGAATTACACCGCATTTCAATCTATGTCTAATCCCTTAAAACCCGACGAATTATTTAAACGGGCATATCTCTGTGAGTTTTATAGATATCAATATATAAGTTTTTGTGTTTCATTCAGGAATGGATAAGGAAGATTTTCCTAATTGGAAATTTTACCCATCGGTGGATTTAGTTTGTGTATTTTCTCAAATAGCCCCCCCCCCCCAGGTGGTAGCAACTTCTGTCATCAGGTTTTGCATCTTTTTTTTTTAAAGAAACTTTGCAATTGGAAGTATGCGTCTAGGGGCAATATTTAATGCTTTGAGGTCTGAGCTATTTTAACCACATATCTCTCTCTGGATTGAGGGTATTTGGTACTTTTCACGATTTAAATAAAAAATATTTGGAAGGCATGCATTTTAATATTTTTTTTATTATAAACTTCAAACTGATCTTATTCATACTGAAGGAACTATTTAAATGTACTAAAAAATAACATTTAATGAGAAATTATTGAAAAAAGCATGTTTTAAATTAAAAAAAAAAAGTTTCACATAAGAAAACATCATTTTTTAACATAAAATTTTACATAGACTTGAATAAATACTTATCCAAATGTTGTACAAATATCTGAAAAGAGCAACACCACAAGATTCACCATAAGTTGAAATTAAGTTCTGATTCTAGATATTTCCATATACTTACTTCTGTTTAGTGTTGCCACCTATATTTTATTTTCAAATGAAAGGTTCGTAGATAATATCCGAAAAGACAGCGAACGTAAATAGTAGGCACTTTTATAGCTCAGAAAGTTAAAAGTTGACCCCGAGAGACTCTCGGGTTTAGTTCGCTTCACAGAAAACGGCAACCCGGGTGACACTCTGGCTTAAACCTCAAAGTGTTAAGGAAGTAGGCTATTTTGACTCCATCTTTATGAATCACTCTTACCCTGTATGATGGTTTCACTACCAGCTGATTCATATATACGGATGGCTAAATTAGCGATTTATTTAACTGAGAATTTGATTGAATTGTATTTTGATTCATATAAGTGTAAAGTTTCATTAGTTATCCATTAGAAAAAGTGAGTAATTTAATATACTTCTTACTAGCTTTTTCAATAATTACTGTGATTTAAGGGAACATACGACCCTTAAAATCTTTAAAAAATTTATTTTTTTAATTCATTTGACAGCGAATGTTTTCTGAACAATTTGCCACAAACCGCATCAAAATATTTGTAAAATTGCGCCCATTATAGTAAAAAATTTAAATTAGTCTTGGTCTGTTTTAAGTGAAACATTTATGTTTAAATAGATTTTTCTCAAAATCGATATACTTGCGCGCACGATAACTCCAAATGTATTAAAGGTAATGATTCGAAACTTTGTCTTTACTAGATCATTTTCTTCAAATTGAACTAAAATCTAAGAAATTTAACAAAAATTATTGAATATATGGGTATTCGAGTGACAAAAATTATCAAAATTTTGATATTTTTATTTTGAAAATGAAAAATCTTTAGAATTTTTTTGTTTATTCATTAGATTTTAGTCCATTTTATTTTTGTAATATTCTTAAACTTATATTAAAAGTTTCAAAGTTCCAGAGGGTATAGACTTTTTAAATCATGCGCGCAAGCTATATACAGTATCATTAATAAAAAAAGCATACATTAAGGAATAATTATTATCAATTAATTATACAGTGTTTAATATATTAATATTATTATATATTATATTGCACGGAGAACATATTATAGTATTAACAACAACAACAACAACAACAACAACAACAAAAACGGAGTTGATTAGTGCAAAAATGAGTGCAATTCACTTTAAATATTTGTCTCCGAAATCAAATTTTTCATCTGTTTAAAGGGTCGTATGTCCCCTTAAGCTATCGAACAACAAAAAAAAATCCTTATTTTTGAAGGGTGCGATGGAGACAGAAGCGATAGAAATCAGACAGATGCGCCTTGAAGCGATAGAAATCATGGAACTAGCATGTTGTCATCACAAATATTTCTTCAATATAAATGTAAAATATTAATTTTAATAGCGCCAATTAATACACATCAACAATTCTGAATATGGAAATACTGGATATCCAATTTATGTAGTAATAATTTGAAGTTTTAATTGTAATTTCAAGTATAAACTTTTGTACATTTCTGCACAATAGAAAACGAGATATCGCTATAGTGTTCATCGTAAGAGGCATAACAAAGTAGAGCAAATTAATTATGTTGTTAGAATGCTAAAATGATCGACTATCACAATCCTTTAAGAACAAATTGATTTGAAAGCCATTAAATGATTTTCATCACGTACAATATAATACCAAAATTTTATTCAAATATTCTGGTACAAATTTGACATTTGGGCATTCTAAATTAAGTGGGATAAATACTTCGCACTTCTTTAGAAACGGTTAACACACTAGATATTCTATTACCAGTTGTCTGACCAGACTATTCTCTCAGGGTCCTGTTTTTGTAAAATTGTGAACAGCTTTTTTACATTTATGAAAAATCTAGTCCTAATTTTGTGAATTTGAAATTATCATTAGATTCAGGTTTTTTAAATGTGTTTTTAAGAAGATATATGTATGTAAAATACGCATATTTCTATATATGTAAAAGTGACAGGCCAGATTTCCCTTTTAAATGATTAAATTTGTGAAAAGTTTAGTTTAGAGTTTGAAAATTTTTGTAAAAGGCCTATTTTTAAGACAAAGAATTTTGTGAAGGATCCTTTTTTAAGGTGAAACGTTTTGTAAAGGGTACTGTTTTTAAAGGAAAAATTTTGCGAAGGGTCCTGTTTTTAAATAGAAAATTTTGTGAAGGGTCCTTTAAAGGACCCAATTTTTTCTCTAAAAAAATCCCTGCCGGCTCGGCCTACCGGCGCAGGTAGATTTCGAAGTTAAGTACTAATTTCACGAACAAAAACTAAATGATGATTAGAGATAAACCCACTTTAACAATTTTATCTGGCCTCTTTTGACGAGTTTTTAATTTCATTTTTATATAAGAGCTGGTTTTATCAGCATGATAATATTTTTCCATGCTCAACAACTCTAAATTTTCTGACACGTTTTCAAATTCATTTCTAACCCTTTATCTACTGACGGTACTTATAAGTACCACTCACTTTAAAATTACATAGAATAATCAATTTTATGAATATTCTGACGGTACTTAGCAGGAACTCTTCTTTAAAGTCTCCTCTTCCAGGATAGATGGCAGCACGCATTCTATGATGAGTATTTTAGCAGGGAAGACTAATAGTTTTAAAGCCGACGTGGGGATTTCAGTTGCCATTTTGATCGTATTGCCAAGATTGTCATTTTTGTTCTACAAAAGTAGTTAAAGTCAGAAGGTAAGTGTCTTATTTTTTTATATGTTAGTTAGGACCTTAGAAAACGATTTGACTATTTATTTTAAGTGAACAGTGTATATAATTGATTTTACAGTTGAATAACTTTGTGGTCATAGATAAAGCACATCGTGTTTACTCAAAGCTCGTAGCGTTCCTACAATTTTCACACTTTGGTCCCACAATTTTAAGACGATCTTTATTGTAAAATTCTATTTTAGATGTTAAATGAATCTACCACGAAGAATTTGTATTTAAAATACTGGTAGCAAAGTGCGAAAATTTTAGGAACGCTGCGAGCCCTGGATTACTTTTCGTCCGTGTAGTTTATTATTGTTTTTCGTTGTGTTCTAGCTTTATTACTAAGGTACAATAGAGTTATGCTTTTTTGGTACTTATTTTTAGTTTAACTTATTTATTTTGCTTTTCTATTGTTTTTGTAATTTTTTCAAAAAAATTTGAAATTTGAATCTGAGCTTGCTTTTTTTGCCACGCAGTTAAATTAAATACCTATTCTTTACTCAAAAATTAACAACATTTTAATTTCTTTGTGTGTAACTGAGATTTAACAATAATAGGAGGTTTTCAAGGTGCTATTATTTTTTTTCTCTTAGAATGCCTGGAAAAAAGAAGGTTAGTCTTTAAGAGGCTTTGGATTTATTACAGAACCTACCATCTGAAAGCAGTGATGCACTAACAGATGATTCTTCAGATGAAGAAGTCCCAGCAAACAATCTGCTGAAATTTTCGTTAGATTCTGAAGAAGACGATCAAGAGACTGAAAAAGACCTAGGTTGCCATACATGTTCAGAAAATACAGTATTTCCTACCCCACGATGCAGTAAATCAAAGGTGAATAGGCAATGGAAAAAAAAGAGATGTCCAGACCGAAGTTCCCATTTTCCCCACAAAATCTGGGTTTATGGATACCATATTTGAACATTTGGTTACACCAACAGAATTCTTTTTAAAATTCATTGATGAAGATATCATTGAAAATATTGTTTTTCAAACGAATCTCTATATCACTCAAAAACAGAAGCAAGTTAAGAGAGTAACTGTCAGTGAGATATATCTATTTATTGGTTTGCAGTTTTTATTCGGCTATCATAAACTGCCTAGAAATCATCTATACTGGTCTTCGGATATAGATACGTCAGTGAATGTCGCTCAACAAACTATGACGCGTGATAGATACAATCAAATATTGTCAAATATTCATCTGAATGATAATTAATCTATTACATCAAATAAAAAAGATAAAATGTACAAATTGAGACCATTCATGTCTCGTTTGAATGAAAATTTTAAGAAATGCAGGTTGGCTGCTCAAGTTCAATCCATTGATGAAAGTATGGTTCTTTTCAAAGGCAGGTCAACTCTGAAGCAGTACAATCCAAAGAAACCTATAAAACTTGGTTTCAAACTCTGGTGTAGAGCAAATATGTCCGGATACATGTATCAGTTTGACGTTTATCAAGGGAAACAAATTGACATTGATAAATCAAAGAAAGAGTTTGGACTGGGTGGTAACATTGTTTATGAAATGACTAAAAGTCTATCCAGTAAAAATCACATTATAATTATGGACAAATATTTCTCTTCAATACCGTTATTTGAATATTTAAAAAAATATATATATGCTGTTGGTACAGTCCGTCATGATAGATTTGGGTTACCTTAACTCGTTGATGATAAGAAGATGAAAAGAGGAGACTTCGACTATAAAATATCGAATAAAGGGATATCCTTTTTCAAATGGAAAGATAGTCGCCCTGTATACTTTCTCTCAAACTATCGCGGAAATGACACATGTGTAGTACAAAGGAGACTCAAAGATGGTACTAAAACTGATATCAAAGCTCCCACTGTTGTAAAAGATTATAATGAACACATGGGTGGTATTGATAAGGCTGATATGTTGCGTTCACTATACGATAGAAACAAGAAATCCAAAAAATGGTGGCACAGACTTTTCTTTGCTATGCTAGAAATGGCATATGTCAATTCATATGTAGCATATAAAGAGTTGAGCGAAAACATATCTTCTTTGGAATATAGGCGTTGCGTAACAAAAGGACTGCTTATAAAATCAAAAGCACAACCGAAACGAAAAGGGAGATCCAAATCTAATGGCAATGAGCAAGTTTTCTGTGCAAATAAGTGGAGGAAAGGGGACTTGTCTGTTTCTAAAGATATTCGCTTAGAAAATCGTGGATGCCATTGGCCAGCTTTTGTTTCGAATCGGGGTCGATGTGAATTTTGTGCTTTAAAAAACATTCAATCGAAGCCTCACTCAAAATGCACAACGTGTAATGTATTTTTGTGTATTAATGAAAAGGGAAACTGTTTCTTTGAATATCATCAAATTTAAGTTTATGTGTAAAACCTGTTTTTTATGTTTAAAAAAATTAAGTAAATTTTAAAATTTTTAGAATTTTCAAAAATAAATATATTTGTACTGTAAAATATGTGTTCACTGATTATTTAGCCTTTTTAAGAGTTAAAACTGCGTTAAAAAAGTCATACGGTCTTTTTGTATGATGAGAATATTTTATCCCTCCGTGTACTGACGGTACTTTAAAGTACCAATTCAATTAATTAGCTCTAACGGATACAATTTCCCAAAGTTGTGTATTTTATTTATGAATATCTCTTAATTTTCAATGTAGTGACTCAAAAAAAAAAAGAAAAAAAAATTGTACGAAAAAAATTGCTGTACATCATAATGCAGTAGATAAAGGGTTAAAAGGAGAAACAAGAAACTTGCTGACGTGATTTTTAAAGACATTTATAAGCGACCTATGTTTTTATTATTCATTAAAATAATCAGAACTTGATTTACAAATAATTATTTTCTCAGTAGGATCATGTTTTTCGTTTCCAACGCAACCGCTTCGAGAAATTCGGTTCAAAATGCCCACTTTGACATAATTAAAAAAAATATATTCTGCCTCTATCAAAAAATCGAACATTACGGCACATTATATAGTTTCTGAATAAGAGAACCTACCAATTGAATGCGTTTGAAAGCAAAAATGAATTTAAAAATGAGTCAAAAATAAGCAGTTTAGATTTGAGTACATCCGATATTTTTTTCTTCAACCTCGATGTATTTTTAATTTGTTTTTGCTGTAAGAATTGGGCCTATCAAAAACTTGTCAGGATAAAAGTTGTAGATGATATTAAGAGGATATATAATAAATTCATGCGGGTTTGATATCTTGTGAATTGACGAAGTTATGGATTTTTTTCTTCTTCAACTCCACCTTTTTGTTTTCTTTTTTATTTATTTACTAGCAAACCCCGCGGCTTTGCTCGCGTAATAGTTGAAATATGCCAAGAGATATTTGCATGAGTATTTTTTATTAGAAGAACACTTTTTGGAATAACTCAAAAATTACAAATTAAGCCACAGTTTGACTAAACTTCATTATAAAACTGCAATAGACAGAAATGAGATTTTAATTAATAAGAAGAACTAAAACTAATTCCAAATAAATGATAATTTAGAAAGTATTTTGAGACTTTTATGCTTATTTCAGTATTCATTTGAAGTTTTGAATTTTTTAGAAACCATCTTAACACACTTACATCTTAAAATTAAACATTATGTCAAATTCTAAGTTTCTTCTCTAACAATCTACCACCTCTCTGGTGTTAGTGGCATCAACATAAAATGCCGAAACAGAGTTGAAATAGAATGTCTCGAAAAATGTTGAAACAAAGACTGTCACCATTAATTTGCCAACATTAACCTTGAAACCGATTGGTATTTCCTAATATTCTATAGAAAACGGAATTTAGATGTTTTTAAAGGCTTTGTTGTTGTTTCTGCCAACCAGGTGGTAGTGACACCGGCATAAAATATAGACCGTATAGGATCAGGGCTATCACTCTTGATTCGGAATTAATAACTTTTGTAATCGGTTATTATTTCCTGAGATTTCTTAGAAATCGTAATTTAGAACTCTTTTAGAATACTTTTCGCTCCTTCCCTTCGCTTCACGGCTTTTTAATTTCGAATTTCTTTTCGACTGTTTTTAGAGGACATTTGTATTTCATATGTAACTACCGTGCTATATTTAAAGTTCATAGCCTCTTCAATACCGCATAAATTGCAATTTAGAAAGTTCTTTGCTCCTGCAACCCTGTAGGGCTTGTTGCCCGACATAAAATATAGCTTATGTTTGAGGACGTTCTATCACAATCAATTTGCACCCATTATGTTTGAAACCGGTTTCGTATTTTATACGATTGCATAAAAATCGTAATTTAGAACGCTTATAGGACGCTTTTCACTCACTTCATCGTTTTAAATTTGGAATTTTCTTCCGACAATTATTAGAAAACATTTGCATCTTTGAAGTAATTACCATTCCAAATTATAAATGTTAGACCCCCTCTGTAACACACACACACAAAAAAAAAACGCAATTTAGAACATTTTTTGCTCTTGTAACCCCAGGTGGTAGTGACAACAACGTAAAATATAGGCTATGTTGGCGCGGGGACTATCACTATCAATTCTAAACCATTACGTCTAAAATCGGTTTATATTTCCTGAGCAGCGTAGCAATCACTGTATAGAACGTTTTTAGAACGCTTTTCGTTCATTTTCACCCCTTATAAATTTGAAATTTTTAAGGATTTCTTCTCAGAGACCATTTACATCTCATAAGAAATTACCATGCCAAATTTCAAGTTGCTAGCTTCTTCAGTATCACAAAAATCACAATTTAGAAAGTTTTTAAAAATGCAACCGCAAGGTGGTAGTGAAGCCGACATGAAATAGATCCTATATTGGAGCAAGGGTCATCATCAGTTTCCAACAATTACTTTTGAAATCAGTTGGGTACCTTTCTGAGATTGCGTAGAAATCGCAATTTAGAACTTTTTTCGTTTATTTTCACCACTTTTAAATTTCGAATTATTCAGGAAATGTTCTTAGAGGTCATTTATATCTTATAAGTAACTACCAATATTAGTTTTAAGTTCTTAGCTCCTGCAGTATTGCAAAAAACGCAATTTAGAACTTTTTTGCTTCTGAAACCCCTAGGTGTTAGTGACACCGACATGAAATAGAGCCCATGTTGGAGCAAGGTCTATCATCATCAATTTCCAACCATTACTTTTGAAATAGGTTGGGTACGTTCTGGGATTGCGTAGAAATCGCCATTTAGAACGTTTTTTAGAACTCTTTTCACGCATTTTCACCCCTTTCAAATTCCGAATTTTTAAGGAAATGTTTCATGTTTATAAGCCCTTCAGTAACACAAAAATCGCAATTTCGAACGTTTTTTTGCTTCTGTACCCCCTTTAGGGGTAGTGACACCGACATAAAATGTAGCCTATGTTGGAGCAAGTGTTGTCACCATCATTTTGACACCATTAGTTTTGAGATCGATTTGGTACTTATTGAGATTGCGTATAAATCGCCATTTAGAACGTTTTTAAACGCTTATTGCGCATTTTCACCCCTTTTAAATTTCGATTTTTTAAAGAAATGTTCTTAGAGATCATTTATACCTAATAAGTAACTACCATGCCAAATTCCATGTATCTGCGCCTTTCAGTAACACAAAAATCGCAATTTCGAACGTTTTTTTGCTTCTGCACCCCCTTTAGGGGTAGTGGCACCGACATAAAATGTAGCCTATATTGGAGCAAAGGTTGCCACCATCATTTTGACGCCATTAGTTTTGAAATTGGTTTCGTACTTCTTGATATTGCGTAAAAATCGCCTTTTAGAACGTTTCTTAGAATGCTTTTCGCGCATTTTCACGGCTTTTAAATTTCGAATTTTTTAAGAAATGTTCTTAGAGCTCATTAGTATCTTATAAGTAACTATCACTCTAAATTTCATGTTTCTAGGCCCTTCAGTAACACAAAAATCGCGTTTTTAGAACGTTTTTTGCTGCTGCACCCCCTTTTGGTCAGTGTCACGGACATACTATATAGCCTATGTTCTAAGTTGGACTAACACAATCATTTTGATACCATTACTTTTGGAATCGGTTCGGTAGTTCCAGAGTTTACCTCCTACAAATAAACAATTTTTACCTCTTTATAATATGATGACTAGCAAACCCCGCAGCTTTGCTCGCGTAATATTTGAAATATGCCAAGTGATATTTATATGCCTAATTTTTATTAAAAGGTACTAACTAAATTTTTATTTTATTAAAAGGTAATATTTTATTTTATTTAAAGGTTTTTTTTATTAAAAGGTACTTATTACTTTTAGGAATAATTCAAAAATTACTATTTAAAACACAGTGTGATTAAACATCATTATTACACTGCATTAGGCAGAAATGAGACTTAAATTAATAAAACAAAATAAAACTAAATAAATGATAATTTAGAAAATATTCTGAAACTTTTTTGCTCAATTAATACGATCATTTCAGTGCTCATTAAAAGTTTTGAATTTTTCAGAAACCATCTCCTTATCTTAAAATTAAATATCATGTCAAATTCCAAGTCTTACCACCTATCTCAACAAAAAGAGCTATGTTGAAATAGGAAATGTCACCCTTAATTTGCCAACATTAATTTTGAAATCGGCTTGTTATTTCCTAATATTCCACAGAAACGTAATTTAGAAAGCTTATAAAGGCCTTTTTTAGAACGTTTGTTGTTCCTGTGAAAACCCCAGGTGGCAGAATCATCGGCATAAAATATAGCCTGTGTAGGATCAGAGACTGTTACCATTGATTCGCAACTATTACCTTCATAATTGGCTTATATTCCCTGAAATTGCATAGGAATCATAATTTCTCACCTCCCCTTCGCTTCACCCCTTTTTAATTCGAATTTAATTTCGACAGTCCTTCGAGGGCATTTATATTTTATAAGTAACTACCATGCGATATTTAAAGTTTCTAGCCTTTTCAGTATCACGGAAATTGCAATTTAGAAAGTTTTTAGCTCTAACAATCCTCTGGTGGTAGTGGCAGAGACATAAAATATAGCTTACGTTTGAGCAGGTTCTATCACCAACAATTTTTCATCATTATCTTTTTAATCGGTTTGGTATTTGATATGATTGCATAAAAATTGTAATTTATAACGCTTTTCGCTCACTTCATCTTTTTAAATTTGGAATTTTCTTTGGACTGTTCTTAGAAAGCAGTTGCATCTTGTAAGTAAATACCAGGCCATACTTCGAAGTGTTAGACCCCTCAGTTGTCCAAAAAACGCAAATTAGAACATATTTTACTTTTGCAACCCTCAGATGGCAGTGACAGCAACATAAAATATAACCTATGTTATAGCAGTGGCTGCCACCATTGGTTTGAAACCATTACTTCTGAAATAGCTTTGGTATTTCCTGAGATTGAGTAGAAATCGCAATTTAGAACGTTTTTAGAACGCTTTTCGCGCATTTTCACCCCTTTTTAAATTTCCAATTTTTTCGAAATTGTTCTTAAAGATCATTTATATCTAATAAATATGTACCTTGCCTAATTTTAAGTTGCTAGCCCCTACCGATCACAAAAATCGAAATTTAGAACGCTTTTTTACTCCTGCAACGTCTAGGTGATAGTGAAACCGACATAAAATAGCATCTATGTTGGAGCAGAGGATGTCAGTAGCAATTTCCTACCATTACTTTTGAAATCAGTTTGAGTTTTCCTGAGATATTGCTGACAAATCGGCATTTAGAACATTTTTAAAACATTTTTCGCTCATTTTGCTCCTACATCTCCTCTGGGGTAGGGGAAGCAGATATAAAATATAGCCTATCTTGGAGCAAGATCTGTCACCATCATTTTTACGCCATTATATTTGAAATCGGTTCAGCACTTCCTGAGATTGCATAGAAATCGCAATTTAGAACGTTTTTTACAACGCTTTTTGCGCAATTTGACTCCCTTTTAAATTTCGATTTTTTTTAGGAAATGCCCTTAGCGATCATTGATATCTTATAACTAACTACCATTCCATATTTCACGATTCTAGGACCTTGAGTAAAGCAAAAATTACATTTTTAGAACGTTTTTTGCTCCTGCACCCCCTTTCGGGTAGTGGCACCGACATCAAATATATTCTATGTAAGAGCAAGGGTTGTCACCGTCATTTTGACACCATTATTTTTTAAATCGCTTTGGTATTTCCTGAGATTGTGTGGAAATCACCATGTAGAACTTTTTTAGAACGCTTTTCGCGCATTTTCACCCCTTTTAAATTTCGAATTGTTTAAGAACTGTTCTTAGAAATCCTTTATATCTTATAAGTAACTAATATTCCAAATTTCATATTTTCTAAGCCCTTCAGTAACGCAAAAATAGCATTTTTAGAACGTTTTTTGCTCCTGCAACCCCTTTTGGGGTAGTGGCACCGACATAAAATATAGCCTATGTAGGAGCAAGGATTTTCACCCTCATTTTGACGCCATTATTTTTTAAATCGGTTTGGTATTTCCTGAGATTGTGTAGAAACTACCATTTAGAACGTTTTTTTAGAACGCTTTTCGCGCATTTTCACCCCTTTTAAATTTCGAATTGTTTAAGAACTGTTCTTAGACATCCTTTATATCTAATAAGTAGCTGATACTTCAAATTTCATATTTCTAGGCCCTTCAGTAACACATAAATCGCATTTTTAGAACGTTTTTTGCTCCTACACCCCCTTTGGGGTGGCACAAACATAAAACATAGCCTATCTTGGAGTAAACATTGTCACTATCATTTTGACACCAATATTTTTTAAATCGGTTTGGTATTTCCTGAGATTATGTAGAAACTACCATGTAGAACGTTTTTTAGAACGCTTTTTGTGCATTTTTACCCCTTTTAAATTTCGAATTGTTTAAGAACTGTTCTTAGACATCATTTATATCTTATAAGTAACTAATATTCCAAATTTCATATTTCTAGGCCCTTCAGTAACGCAAAAATTGCATTTTTAGAACGTTTTTTGCTCCTGCACCCCTTTGGTGTAGTGGCACCGACATAAAATATAACCTATGTTCTATGTTGGACTAACACCATCATTTTAATACCATTACTTTTGGAATCGGTTCGGTATTTCCTGAGATTATGTAGAAACTACCATTTAGAACGTTTTTTAGAACGCTTTTTGTGCATTTTCACCCCTTTTAAATTTCGAATTGTTTAAGAACTGTTCTTAGACATAATTTATATCTTATAAGTAACTAATATTCCAAATTTCATATTTTCTAAGCCCTTCAGTAACGAAAAAATAGCATTTTTAGAACGTTTTTTGCTCCTGCAACCCCTTTTGGGGTAGTGGCACCGACATAAAATATAGCCTATGTAGGAGCAATGATTTGCACCATCATTTTGACGCCATTATTTTTTAAATCGGTTTGGTATTTCCTGAGATTGTGTAGAAACTACCATTTAGAACGTTTTTTAGAACGCTTTTCGCGCATTTTCACCCCTTTTAAATTTCGACTTGTTTAAGAACTGTTCTTAGAAGTCCTTTATATCTAATAAGTAGCTGATACTTCAAATTTCATATTTCCAGGCCCTTCAGTAACACATAAATCGCATTTTTAGAACGTTTTTTGCTCCTACACCCCCTTTGGGGTGGCACCGACATAAAACATAGCCTATCTTGGAGTAAACATTGTCACTATCATTTTGACACCAATATTTTTTAAATCGGTTTGGTATTTCCTGAGATTATGTAGAAACTACCATGTAGAACGTTTTTTAGAACGCTTTTTGTGCATTTTCACCCCTTTTAAATTTCGAATTGTTTAAGAACTGTTCTTAGACATCATTTATATCTTATAAGTAACTAATATTCCAAATTTCATATTTCTAGGCCCTTCAGTAACGCAAAAATTGCATTTTTAGAACGTTTTTTGCTCCTGCACCCCTTTGGTGTAGTGGCACCGACATAAAATATAACTTATGTTCTATGTTGGACTAACACCATCATTTTAATACCATTACTTTTGGAATCGGTTCGGTATTTCCTGAGATTATGTAGAAACTACCATTTAGAACGTTTTTTAGAACGCTTTTTGTGCATTTTCACCCCTTTTAAATTTCGAATTGTTTAAGAACTGTTCTTAGACATAATTTTTATCTTATAAATAACTAATATTCCAAATTTCATATTTCTAGGCCCTTCAATAACGCAAAAATCGCATTTTTAGAACGTTTTTTGCTCCTGCACCCCCTTTGGGGTAGTGGCACCAACATAAGATATAGCCTATGTTCTAAGTTGGGCGAACACCATCATTTTGATACCATTACTTTTGGAATCGGTTCGGTAGTTCCTGAGCTTATCTCCGACAAATAAACAACTTTTTCCTCTTTATAATAGTACCAGCAAACCCCGCGGCATTGCTCGCGTAATATTTGAAATATGCCAAGTGATATTTATATGTCTAATTTTTATTAAAAGGTACTAACTAAATTTCTATTTTATTAAAAGGTAATATTTTATTTTATTAAAAGGGTTTTTTTTATTAAAAGGTACTTATTATTTTTAGGAATAATTCAAAAATTACTGTTTAAAACACAGTTTGATTAAACATCATTATTACACTGCATTAGGCAGAAATGAGACTTAAATTAATAAAACGAAATAAAACTAAATAAATGATAATTTAGAAAATATTTTGAAACTTTTATGCTCAATTAATACGCTCATTTCAGTATTCATTTGAAGTTTTGAATTTTTTAGAAACCATCTTCTTACATCTTAAAATTAACCATCATGTCAAATTCCAAGTCCTACCACCTCCTTCAACATAAAGGGCTATGTTGAAACAGGAACTGTCACCATTAATTTGCCAACATTAATTTTGAAATCGGTTTGTTATTTCCTAATATTCCATAGAAACGTAATTTAAAAAGCTTTTAAAGCCCTTTATTAGAACGTTTGTTGTTCCTGTTAACCACAGGTGGTAGAATCACCGCCATAAAATATAGCCTTGTAGGATCAGAGACTGTTACCATTGATTCGCAACTATTACTTTTATAATCGGTTTATATTCCCTGAAATTGCACAGAATCGTAATTTAGAACTTTTTTAGAATGCTTTTCGCACCTCCCCTTCGCTTCACCCCTTTTTAATTCGAATTTATTTTCGACGTTCCTTCGTGGGCATTTATATTTTATAAGTAACTACCATGTCATATTTGAAGTTTCAAGCCTCTTCAGTATCACAGAATTGCAATTTAGAAAGTTTTCTGTTCCTGCAACCCTCTGGTGGTATTGGCACTTACATAAAATATAGCTTATGTTTGAGCAGGTACTATCACAAAAATTTGTCATCATTATTTTTTTAATCGATTTGGTATTTTTTAAGTTTGCTTAAAAATTGTAATTTATAACGCTTTTCACTCACTTTATTTTTTAAAATTTGGAATTTTCTTTCGACTGTTCTTAGAAAGCAGTTGCATCTTGTAAGTAAATACCATGCCATACTTCAAAGTGTTAGACCCCTCAGTTTTGCAAAAAACGCAAATTTGAACATGTTTTGCTTTTGAAACCCTCAGTTGGTAGTGACAGCAACATAAAAAAGTCCTTCCGGCCAGTGCCGGGAGGAAGAGGTAGCTTTCATAATCCTTATTTAAAAAAAGCCAACTTATATCATGCAAACACACGAAGCTCAATTTAGTGGAAACTGAATATAGGAGATTAAATACTAATTTTTATCAATATAATGAATGAGAATTTCGCGAAATTAGTCAGCTTTATCCAAGCTGCTTTTCTTTAAAGTAACTTATATTTGGCTGCCAAATTCGGCAATTTCTTAAAGTGCCTGTCATTTTAAGACAACATGGTGAATGAGGCTAAGCAGTGAACTTGGTCGAGACCTTAGTAATTGCTGTGAACATGCTCACTCACAACGGAATCGGTTAATATATAGGAGTGCTGTCGCATGCAAAAAATCAGATTTTTCAAAATGTCACCCACAATAGAAATTGAAACAGCTATATCTGAGCCATTTTTTAAGGTAAAGACAAACAAAAATGCTCCTGAATCCTTATATCAAGATCAAATACTTAAGAAAGAAACCTTTTTCAATTTCTAATTTTTATTCACCTCACTTTAAATAAATATATATTTTTTAATTTAATGGCCGCCATTTTGAAACAAGATGGCTGATGAATCTGGCCAGCGAACTTGGTCGAGGTGTTGATGTATACTATCCACATGCCTTCTTACATCGAAATAGGCGAATACGTGTGTTATCGCGTGAAAAATACAAGATCGTTTCAAAATGTTAGCCATGCTAGAAATTCAAAGTGCTATAAATCAACCATTTTTTAAGATATCAACAAAAGAACAAATTTTCAGAAACAAAAACTGCTCCGGAATCTTTGTATCAAGGCCAAACACATCAAAAAAATCTTTTTCATTTTCCAATTTTTTAATACCTCATTTTGAATTTTAAATTTAATTTTTTTAAATGGCAACCCTTTTGAAAAACAGATGGCGAATGAAGCTGGCCAACGAACTCGGTCGAGACATTGGTATGTACTATGTACAGATCAAGTTACATCCAAATAGGTTCATAAATACGCCTGTTATCGAGTGACAAATATCAGGTCGTTTTAAAATGTCAGCCACAAGAGAAATTCAAAATGCTATTACTCAGCCATTTTTTTTAGATATAGACGAAATAAAAACTGTTCCGGAATCTTTGTATTAAGGTCAAACACATACAAAAAAAATCTTTTTCATTTTCCAATTTTTTGGTATCTCATTTAAATTTTTTTATTTTTTAATTTTTTTAAATGGCCGTCATTTTGAAACAAGATGGCGGATGAAGCTGGCCAACGAACCCGGTCGAGACATTGGTATGTACTATGTATAAACGAAGTTACATCCAAATCGGTTCATAAATACGCCTTTTATCTCGTGACAAAATTCAGGACGTTTCAAAATGTCAGCCACGCTAGAAAATCAAAATGCTATAACTCAGCCATTTTTTAAGATATAGACGAAACAAAAACTGCTCCGAAATCTTTGTATAAAGGTCAAATACATAAGAAAAAAATATTTTTCCATTTTCAATTTTTTGGTACCACATTTCAAATTTTAAAATTTAAAAATTTTTTTAAATGGCCGCCATTTCGAAACAAAATGGCGGATGAAGCTGGCCAACGAACTCGGTCGAGAGATTGGTATGTACTATCTACACACCGAATTACATCCAAATCGGTTCATAAATACGCCTTTTATTGCGTGACAAAATTCAGGACGTTTCAAAATGTCAGCCACGCTAGAAATTCAAAATGCTATAACTCAGCCATTTTTTAAGATATAGACGAAACAAAAACTGCTCCGGAATCTTTGTATAAAGGTCAAATACATAAGAAAAAAATATTTTTCCATTTTTAATTTTTTGGTACCACATTTGAAGTTTTAAATTTTTTTAAAAATTTTAAATGGCCGCCATTTTGAAACAAAACGGCGGATGAAGCTGGCCAACGAACTCGGTCGAGACATTGGTATGTACTATGTACACACCGAATTACATCGAAATCGGTTCATAATTACGGGAGTTACAGTGTGACATAGGTCAGATATATATATATATATATATATATATATATATCAATTTTGAACGGAGGGTGGTTTCGGGGTCTGGGGGTCATGATCGATGAAAATATACCAAAATTTTTTGAAATCGCTTTCCTCCGAACGGCTGCAATAGGTAGCTTTTTTGTAAAGAAAGCTACCTAATATAACCTATGTTATATCAGGGACTGTCACCATTGATTTGCAACCATTACTTTTGAAATAGCTTTGGTATTTCCTTAGATTGAGTAGAAATCGCAATTTAGAACGTTTTTAGGACGCTTTTCGCGCATTTTCACACCTTTTTAAATTTCTAATTTTTTCGAAACTGTTCTTAAAGATCATTTATATCTATTAAATATGTACCTTGCCTAATTTTAAGTTGCTAGCCCCTACCGATCACAAAAATCGAAATTTAGAAAGATTTTTTGCTCCTGCAACATCTTGGTGATAGTGAACAGAGGCTGTCAGCATCAATTTCCTACCATTACGTTTGAAATCAGATTCATTCTTCCTGAGATATTGCCGACAAATCGGCATTTAGAACGTTTTTAAAACGCTTTTCGCTCCTTTTGCTACTGCATCTCCTCTGGGGTAGTGGAAACAGATATAAAATATAGCCTATCTTGGAGCAAGATCTGTCACCATCATTTTTACAACATTATATTTGAAATCGGTTCAGTACTTCCTGAGATTGCATAGAAATCACAATTTAGAAAGTTTTTTACAACGCTTTTTGCGCATTTTGACCCTCTTTTAAATTTCGATTTTTTTACGAAATGTCCTTAAAGATCATTGATATCTTATAGCTAACTACCATTCCAAATTTCCCGATTCTAGGCCCTGCCGTAACGCAAAAGCCGCAATTTAGAACGTTTATCTCCTGCACCCCCTTTGGGGTAGTGGCACCGACATAAAACATCGCCTATGTTGGAGCAAGGGTTGTCACCATCATTTTGACGCCATTATTTTTTAGATCGGTTTGGTATTTCCTGAGATTGTGTAGAAACCACCATTAGAACCTTTTTTAGAACGCTTTTCGCGCATTTTCACACCTTTTAAATTTCGAATTGTTTAAGAACTGTTCTTAGAAACCCTTTATATCTAATAAGTAGCTAATATTTCAAATTTCATATTTCTAGGCCCTTCGGTAACGCAAAAATCGCATTTTTAGAACGTTTTTTGCTCCTGCACCCCTTTCGGGTAATGACACCGACATAAAACATAGCCTATGTTGGAGCAAGGGTTGTCACCGTCATTTTGACACCCTTATTTTAACACCATTATTTTTTAAATCGGTTTGGTATTTCCTGAGATTGTGTAGAAACCACCATTAGAACGTTTTTTAGAACGCTTTTCGCGCATTTCACCCTTTTTAAATTTCGAATTGTTTAAGAACTGTTCTTAGAAATCCTTTATATCTAATAAGTAACTAATATTTCAAATTTCATATTTCTAGGGCCTTCAGTAACACATAAATCGCATTTTTAGAACGTTTTTTGTTCCTGCACCCCCTTTCGGGTAGTGACACCGACATAAAACATAGCCTATCTTGGAGCAAGCGTTGTCACCATCATTTTGACACCAATATTTTTTAAATCGGTTTGGTATTTCCTCAGATTGTGTAGAAACTACCATTTAGAACGTTTTTTAGAACGCTTTTTGTGCATTTTCACCCCTTTTAAATTTCGAATTATTTAAGAACTGTTCTTAGACATCATTTATATCTTATAAGTAACTAATATTCAAAATTTCATATTTCTAGGCCATTCAGTAACGCTAAAGTCGCATTTTTAGAACGTTTTTTGCTCCAACACCCCCTTTGGGGTAGTGGCACCGGCATACAACGTAGCCTATCTTGGAGCAAGCGTTGTCACCATTATTTTGACACCAATATTTTTTAAATCGGTTTGGTATTTCCTGAGATTGTGTAGAAACCACCATTTAGAACGTTTTGTAGAACGCTTTTTGTGCATTTTCACCCCTTTTAAATTTCGAATTATTTAAGAACTGTTCTTAGACATCATTTATATCTTATAAGTAACTAATATTCAAAATTTCATATTTCTAGGCCCTTCAGTAACGCTAAAATCGCATTTTTAGAACGTTGTTTGCTCCTACACCCCCTTTGGGGTAGTGGCACCGACATAAGATATAGCCTATGTTCTAAGTTGGACTAACACCATCATTTTGATACCATTACTTTTGGAATCGGTTCGGTAGTTCTAGAGCTTATCTCCGACAAATAAACAATTTTTTCCTCTTTATAATAGGGATATAGATGAAATGAAATGAAATGAAATGAAATGAAATGAAAAGTATAGAATAGAAGTATAGATTTATTTATTTATTTTTTTTTTTTTTTTTGCGGTAAGAATTGGTCTTATCAGAAACTTATTAATATAAAAGATATAGATAACATTAAGACAATTTATAATAAATTTAATTGGATTTGATATCTTGAGAATTGTCGAAGTTATGAATTCCCCCCCCAACCCCCCCCCCCCCTATTTCCCCCCCCCCTTGAGCCCATATTTAGTTTTATCAAAAATCTGTCATACATAAATTTGTGACCTATTTTTTAGAAGTAATAATAACTTTAAACTGAATCGATATGTATTACAATTAAGAAGTTATGGAGTTTTTTCGTTTTTCACAAAATCCCTCCCTATTTCCACCACCTTGGTCCGATTTTGCTCATTAACGAACTTGACCGAGATTTTATGCCACTTGATTTTATGTATGGGTTTAGAAAAGATTAGTGCAAAATTATGGAAGTTATCGTCTCCAGAAGAAAGTGATATATATATATAGATAGATAGATACATATATATATATATATGAAGAAAGTGATATATATATATATATATATAACCATTAAATAAAAATTACCGACCACCAACAAAAACTGTGAAATTATGAATAAAATGACTTTAACAGATACAGTTCCCCCAACACACTTAACATAGATTCCAAAAACATAGTAAAAAAAAAACAGCAGAAACCGAATAACAGAAATGGAAGATGGAAATTTGTAGAACTTAGACAGAATCGTCGGGTCCCAAATGCCTTAAGTTCCACAAATAAAATGTGTGGTTTCATCTTCATATTAGCCGTATATTAGCTAAAGAGTATGAATTTGGGACTACCACACACATAAAACCAAGAAATAAACCATTGAACACCAATTAAGTTAAAAATGAAACAAGATTAAAAAGGATAGAGGAAAAATAAAAAACAAATTACCAAATTAAAATGCATACTGTCATAGCATTACGCATAACAAATACACTCATTATGCAATTTATTTTCATTTAAGATAGTATACTATTAGAAATTAATATGATATTGTTTTGAGTAGTCTAAAATTTAAATACAAGTTAATCGTTAACTTTATTAAATATTAATGAATATAAATAAATTTAATATGAATTGATAATTATGTAAATATAATTACGCCATTATACATATAAAAGTATCGAACCAACATCCATTATAAAATTAGCAACGTAGTTATAAATTAAATGCCCCATTAAAAAAAATAATTAACCATTGCGTATTATCCAGACAACGCCACCCTCTTCATTACTCTAACATCTACCCACCCAACCGTCCTATAATAATTTATTATTATTATTTTACAATTTTTAATTTTTTATAATTATTTTCTTATTTTTGTAATTTTTTTTACGCATGTATTAATTTGTTTTTTAAGATCATTTAAGTACTAATTATATATTAAAAAATATATGAATTTGTTTTGGAAAACGATGATTTAATGCATCATAAGTTAGTTTTTTAATATTATTGTTAATTATGTGAGAAGAACATAAACACTTTATTCTATATAAATGATTAGGATTATATTATGATATACAGAATTATGAAGACAAGATTTAAAATTAGTAAATGTATTAATTTTGAATTTAAATTCTTTACGCTTATCATATAGATCAGTTATTGTTTCGTTTTCTTTTATTGTAATTTTAAGATCTAAAAAGTTAATTGTATTGTTAGATAGAAGGTTTTCTGTTAATTCTAAATTAGTAGGATAATCTACTGGAAATTGAGAAATATTAGTTTGATCAGTGGCAATTAAAATTATGTCATCAATATAACGATATAAATGTAGATTACTATTAGTAAAAGTACGTTCATAATGATATACGTATAAGCCAGATAATAAACTGGATGTACATCCACCTTGAGATATACCGACGTTCTGTAAACATAATGTGTTATCTTGCAAAATAATTATTATAGATAATGAAATTTGTTAAAGATTTAAAATAAGCTATATCTATATTAAATGGTAAATCCAGTTTATGATGATATGTTTTAAATAATGCATTTATAATATTATGTAGATCTAATAAATCTATATTATTAAAAAGATCTTTGGAATCATATGTCGTTATATTGTTTATACATTTAAGATTTTTCATAATATTGACCAGTTGATAGCTATTTTTTATACAATGTGTATTATCAGAGGTTGTTGTCAGTATATATATTTGATTGAGAATTTTTAATAGAAGTTTATTGGCTATATTATTATATGTATTGCATCCAATAGTTACAGTCCTAAATTTAATTGGTTTCTTATGAAATTTGGGTATAAGAACTAAATAAGGGTAATTAAAGCTAGTAGAGAAAATATTTAATAGTTTATAATAACTTTGAATTTTACGATTGTTTACTATTACAGTTCCATTAGTTTTTTGAAAAGATTTATTAGAAGAAATACAGGATGTAAGAAGTTGGTGATAAAAAGATTTACATATGATTGCATAATTATTAAGAGATTTGGCTACATATGTAATAACGTAGTTTTTTTGTAATTTAGTAATTTGCTGGAAAAAATGCTTTGTGTTAATAGTAACCAAATCCGAAATATTATATTTTAAAGCCTTAGTTAATTTTTCAATTACTAGTATTTTCTATTGATTAAAATATTGAATAGGTTTATTGTATGAGATTGAAATTTTATAAATAAACTAGGGGGCTCTGCTCCCTGCAAGCTACGCTCGCCAACCCCCGCTCAGACACCGCAGAATCTAAAAACACGCTACGCTAATCTGATGGGTTTTAAAAATATTAGAAAAGATTGAATTATACTGAAAAAAGCTGTGCAGATCTCCCTGTAAACGAGTTTCCATTCAATTCCATTTGATAGCAAAAATATCTGGCCAGATGTCATATACGCACCGCAGGTTTGGCGTGATTTTTTTTTTTTTTTTTTTTTTTTTTTACGAAAATTTGGCTAAAACCTCGTTTTCAAATACCAGTTACATATGCATTTTTGGTATTACTTAGTTATCCCGTCGACCAAAAATCTATCGCCAAACTATAAGATAAATGCCTATTACTGGTTGATCGTAAATGTCACATTCACTTGACTTTAAGCAAGTTACACGTGTTTACGTCATCAAGTGATTTTTATTTCGACTTTTTATTTGTATATTTATTAATGTTATACTAATTTATTTGTTCTTTCGTTATGTAAAATAAAAATTAGCTCAATTTGTATTATTTGGCGATTTATATAATTTGGCGAAATTAGTCGACAGAATAACTATGTAGTACCGTATTTTTTAATTATTTTCTATTATTTTCTAAAGGAAATATAAAAAAAATAATTAATAATTATAGAACAAAATAATTTATATAATTTATAAAAAGAAATAAAAGTACACAAACATTTATTATCAAATAAACAACAATAGCCGGGTTACCATGTCAACCTTTTCTGAAATATGAAAAAAAAATATCTGTTTGATTAAAATTTGAGTTGCCATCATTAGAAAAATGTATATAAAATTAGAAAAAAAAATAATATTTCAAAAACCAATTCGAATTTAAAAATTCTAATACCAGTTTTGAGATCTACGGATCAATGCTGATTTTTGGTGTTAATTTCATCGCAAAGTATTCCATATTTTAGGAGAAATCGCTTGAAACATAATCAGTTGTTTAATCAGTCGATTCATATATCCGTTTCATAAATTCGTTCCATATATCCGTTTCATAAATTCGTTTCATTAGGATTTTATATATATGGGGTAGATAAACAACAATAGCTGGGTTACCATGTCAACCTTTTCTGAAATATGAAAAAAAAAATATACGTGTTTGATTAAAACTTGAGTTGCCATCATTAGAAAAATGTATAAAAAATTAGAAAAAAATTAATATTTCGAAAACTAATTCGAATTTAAAAATTCTAATACCAGTTTTGAGATCTCCGGATCAATGCTGATTTTTGGTGTTAATTTCATCGTAAAGTATTCTATTAGGAGGAATCGCTTGAAACATAATAAGTTGTTTATCAGTCGATTCATATATCCGTTTCATAAATTCATTTCATTTCAGCCGTTTCATATATCCGTTTCATAAATTTGTTTCATTAGGATTTTATATATATAGGGTAGAAATATCTATATCATATGTAAACTGTTTTATAATAGATTTTATGCTAAATTTAAATGAAAATCTATACTTAGTACCATAACCCATTAGTTTTTACTTTCTTCCATCTTTAATAGAAGAAAGTATTGTAATCGAAAATTTTTTTCGATTTCCGGTTTTCGACGAATTTACACGTTTTAGGGGTCAGAGATAAAAAAAAAAAAAAACATGTTTATAGAAAATGTCTGTCTGTCCGTGTGTCCGTATGTCGCCATTGTACCACCGAATAGTATATGGATTTATGCAGAGAATTGAATCAAAATTTTTTTAAAAGTTTTTGGCTATAGCAAGCAGGTCCTCCATTCATTTGGAAAAAATCCGCCGTTAGGGGGCGTTGTAATAGCGATTTTTGTGGCATTTTGAATACTGTACCATCGAAAAGTGTATGAAGTTATGCATAGAACTGAACCATTTTTTTTTACGTTTTTGGCTATGTCAAGCAAGTCCTCCCTTAATTTGGAAAAAAAAAATCCGCCGGTAGGGGACGCTGTAATAGCAATCTTTGTGCGTTTTTGTGGCATTTTGAATATTGTACCATCGAAGAGTGTATGAAGTTATGCTTAGAATTGAACAAATTTTTTCCGTATGTTTTTGGCCATAGAAAGAAAGTCCTCCCTGAATTTGGAAATATTCTGCCGAAAGGGGGCACTATAATAGCAATTTTTGTGTAATTTTCTTTCGAAGTTGATATAGTATTGAACTAATAAAAATGAAATATTGACATTTGTAATAACATTTTGAAATATTAAAATATATGAGATAGAAGAAAGTTTTGGGATTGGCACATCCAACTAGTTTCAATTTAAAATCATTGACAATATTAAGATTTCCAGTGATTATATGTCCATGATCATTATATATATATATATATATACTCTGATGATTCTGTGGGTTATTCATAGTTTCTTTATTTTACATACTGGTTTCCTATGTTCATATCTTGTTCATCTTTAGAATTTTACTATTTGTTCATATATTTGTGATTTCATCTTTATATATATATATATATATATATATATATATATATATATATATATATATATATATATATATATTTATATAAAATCCAAGTCTCTGTGTGTCCCTCACGATTCCGGTAGGACCACCTCATTGAAATGAGTAATTGTTGAAAAATACTAATGCAGGGTTACCACAGTAGCGCCAAATGTTGGCTAACTTGGCGATAGCTGGCTGATTTGGCGAAATTCCCATTTAAAACCATTAATCTTTCATAAAGGAGGTCACCAAAATTTAATTTAAACTCCGCTCTTTTAAGATATTTTTTCAAAATCTATGGGTGAGAATTTAAAGTACATCTTTACATCTTCCTCCCGATGCTACTAATAAAATAACCGCCAGTAGACGACGCTGTACTGTATCAGCTCCTAACTGCGCGATTTTAATGTGCTTTAGGTACTTTTCCAGTATAGGTGCCTTGGCGAAAAAGGAAATTTGGCAACATATTTTCTGGGAACCTATCCACTGTTTCATTTTATAAATACACACGCATTTTTTTTTTTCGATATTTATACGATTTATTTAACATAAAAAAGCTGTTTCTCTAATTTTATACAGAAACAGATGTAATTTGTACATAAAAACATGAATAATATACATATAAAATAAACATATAAAAAAAAAACGCTCATCAAGTTCGTTTTTATAGCTGTTTATATGATTTGACAACAAATCTCAACATTTTTCCGTTATACGGACATCATGCCAAAATGTATGCTAATGCGCCAATTATTTCAAAATGCTAAAAGATATTTGTAATTTTATGCCAGCAGTTTAATATGAGTTTTATTTTATTGCTTTATTTTATGACAGTTATTTTTTCAATTATTTTAAGTATATATTTGTGATTTAATGAAATAGTTCGTAAAAGTCTGGAATTTTCAAATGTTATATTTTTTAAATGCTCACTTTAGTATCGACAATATTTTTTCTTTTACTTTTCAAATGCCTCAATTCACGTGATTTTCATTTTGCGCCAACTATTACGCTTGGCGACAATGGTATCCGTATAACGGAAAAGTACCCAAATCTCACTTTCTGATGCCCAAATTACACCAAGCTTTTTTTTAAAAAACGCCAAAGCCCCTACAGTGGAAAAGTATCAAACTGTCTATTATTTTGCGCTATGTGTGTTATAGTTTATACTATATGCAAGGTGAGTGGAGCGAAGAGTTTAAACATTAAATATTAAAGTTTCGGCACAGATGTCATATACGCTCCATGTTGGCGCGATTTTTTCTGACGCCAATGTCATATACACAACGGGTACTTAACTGTCGCCAAAGTGTCGTTATTTTGCTTGATATGGTAACCCGGATGCTGTTGTTTATGCTGTTGATGTTTTCGCCAAATTGGCGTCGGAAAAAAATCGCTCCAATATGGGGTATATATGACAACTGTGCCAAAGTTTCTATAAAGCAGTATAAGACTAAAAAATTAAGAATAAAATAAATACAAAATAAGACTAAAGAAGAAAGAAAAATCATGCGTTAAGCATAGAATATGAAACACTTTCCAACAGATCCTGAATGCTTTAACAAAACTTCGTTATTTAGGGAAATAAGGTAAATAAGATAACTAAGTAAACATTTTAGAAAACGCATAAAAAATTTTAAAAATTGATTTCAGCAGTTACCGTCCATAGCCAATAGTACCGTTATTACATGCCACTATTTAACTAAAATTTAATTTAAACTACTCTTATAGCTACTTAAATCACATTTCCAGATATTATCATCCATAGACGGTTAAGTATCCAATTCTTTGCGTGACCCTGTATATCATTTTATCTATATTCTACAAACATTTTTTAGTAAACTAAATGCAGTTCAGCGTGAAACTGCATAACTCCTTTAAAAACCACCTTTAAGCAATTTATTCTCATACTCAGTAACCCTTACGAATTCTTTTGTGTAGCCCTGCATATGAACTGTAGCATTTATACACACGGTATAGTATGCATAAATGTAGTGAAACATAAAAGCGCATATCATAATTAAAAATGCATTTCTAGCAATCATTGCTTATGTACAATACTTCGGAGAAAAGTTTCTTGTCGCGAAAGAAGTTTGCCAACGTATTTTCTGACAACCTGTTTACTGCTTCATACTCACAGGCAATTTTTCGCATATGTATAAAATTTATTTAATGTAAAAAAAGCAATTTACCCATTTTTATAAAGAAACAGAAATAATTTTTGCACAGATGTCATATACGCATCGGGGTTGGCGTGATTTTTCTCTGACGCCAATTCGGCAGAATTCTCGCTTTCGAATACCAGTTACTTATAATTTTTAAATTATTTGCTATCATTTTGAAAAGGAAATAACTATAAATAAATAAAAGTTTGAATAATAACTATAGAACAAAACAGTTTATATAATTTAAAAACAGAAAATAAAATTTAATAAACAATTTATTAATAAATAAAAAAACAATAGCCGGGTTACCATAGCAGGCAAAATAACACCATTTTAGCGCCAGTTAGGTATCCCGGTTCATATTTGAAATCTGTGCCGTAATTTGTATATAAAAAAAAATATTATATATATTTAGAAACGATTTTTTATGTATATAAGTGCATGTATAAACAAAAAATAAAAGTTCATTAGATTTGTTTTCATAGCTGTTTATATATTTTGGCAACATATCTCACTTTCTGATGCCCGAATTACGCCAAGCTTTTTTTAAAAATGAGCTATAATGGAAAAGTACCTAAATAAATAATTAACAGAAATAACCAATTATACAAACTAAAACTTTTTATTTCGAGATCACAGCATTGTTTTAATTTCGATTAAAAATACATATATCCTTGGATAACTTTAGTTGCAATTAGGTTCACGGCTTAATATCTCATTCCATAAACCTAAACAAACACAAGTGATTCAGTCATCGTGAACCGTAAAAAATATTAAATCATTGAGGTAATCATTCACAAAGTAAGTTCTCCAACAATCAATGGACAATATTCTAATGACGTCATAGTAGGTAAAATGGTGGCGGTATCATTTGTTTATGGTTTGAAATCACAAAGATTTAATTTTGCAATGTCTCTTAGTTACATTATTTTATTGTCATATTTATGAGCTCAGAACAAAAGCATATTTTTTCATTATTTAGTTATTAAAGACGGGAAAAAATTATAAATGTGCATGATTTGAAAATTTAAATAATTTTCTTTCTTAATACTAAAAAATAACATCGGGAAGTAACAGCGAGTTTAAGTTAAATAAGTTTAACTGTTTAATTCTGTTGTAATATTCAAAATAACTGTATTTATTAGATTTCAGTAAACAACATCAGGGCCCGATTAAACTTTGAAGTTAGAGGAATTACAATGTCATTTCAGGACCTTTCTTTTGGAGAAACTTTTCTAAATTCCACATATACATGGAAACTCTTCAGTGTTAGAAATATTATTCCTAGGACTGGCACAACATGAGAACGGCCTGCAATTTTACACAAGTTTTTGAAAACTACTTTATATCAGAAATTTTACTAAAAACTGGTTACTTTTTTGTTACAGAGGCCCACACTATTAGAATTATGACAAGTTGCAGCCTATCTCGCCAAAGTTGTAACCAAGATCGTGAAGCACACACATATAATACCATATAATACCATTTCGTATACGATAATTTAATAGTTTTTACCTTACCGTGTGTAATTTATTTATTTTTAAGGCTTAACAATCTAAATTGTCCAATATATGAATAAAAAAAAATTTAAACAAATATTGAATAGACATGACCGCAAAGAGCCTCAAATTTGCATAACACTTGGAACCAAACTGTGCAGATTAGTGGTCTTCTACTGTACACAGTTTTCCATAAATGCGTTTCGTTCTTAAAATGTGTTATTTTTATCTATCACTGCGGAACAAACGAGAAAACTCATATTCTTGCACATGAGTTGTGTATATCATTATATCTAAATTTCCGTCATTTTTGACGGGCTACCTTTCTAGTATATATATATTGCTGGGGGTGGTTTGGGGTTCTAGGGGTCATGATTGGCAGTGGTGTAGTCGTAAAAAAAGCAGAGGGCATACGCTATAAGCAGAGGGTATACCCTACAGTGTATATACTATAGCTTTTTTGAGAAAGAGAGGATACTGTGTTCCTTAAAAAAATCCAGAAGGTATACGGCGTATACCACGGTATATTATTGAAATTGGTTTAAAATTAACTTGCCAGTTTTAACCTAAATTTTTGAGAAGACCTGTACAAACGGTATTCTAAAGAAACCTTTACGTTCTTTACTTTATAATAATATTGTATTGTCATTCAAATTACACATGTATTCATTGTTTCGGCTCAATAGAATAATTAAAAGTGGTTTAAATTTGACTTCTAGGATTTGAAATAAACATACATACATGCACTGCAGAGCAAGTTAATATGATGTTTGTTTATTAATAAAAACTTAATGATCTGCAGCTATCTGTAGGAGTTTTTTAATTTTTCAATACTTTAAGAATGGCACTTTGATTTTTAAAAATGCTTATTGCTAAATAATACTGAATAATTTGTTAAAAGTCAAGATGAAATTTGTAAACAACATCAAGGATCATACAGAATTTCAGCCTTTGAAAAAAGCGGTAAAGTGGGTTTAATATCGCTTATTTTTAAACAAAAATGGGTTAAATCTGACTTTGACAAACCTGTGGCATTAGATCAGCAATCTCGTGCTTTCAAATAAAACAGAAAAATCACGACATGCTTTCAAACTTAGAGGAAGCTAGCGCAACTTTCGAAACTCCCTCAAACCAACTGCGCAAATGGCTTCTTTACGGTTATAATTATTCGACACCTATGATTTTTTCGAAAAAACTCGTACGAATCTCGAAAATAAAAACATTCAGCTACCAGTACACGCGGTTTTGTCAAATTCCGAGATAATCGGAAAAAGGAATTTTGTCCACCTAGATCATCAAAACGTCCCACTGTGCGGTGGATTGTTTCCAGATTCACATGGAACCTGCTGGTCATAGCCAAAAACATAGACATGAAATTTTGTTCAGTTCTATGGTTCTATGCATAACTTCATACACTTTTCGGTGCTACAATAATGAAAATGGCAGAAAAACCGCTATTACAGCATCCCCTTCCAGCGGAATATTTCCAAATTGAAGGAGTATCTGCTGGCCATATCCAAAAACATACACAATAAATTTAGTTCAATGCATAACTTCATACACTTTTCGATGATACAAAGCGGACATACACACATACACGCATACGGACGGACAGACAGACTTTTGTATAAGCATGATGTTTTTCGGTATCTCTGCACCCTAAAACATGTAAATCCGTCGAAAAAAATCTCGATGACAATACTTTCTTCTTTAGAAAGAAGAAAGCAAAAACTATTAAACAAATAAAAGAAAAACTGATAAATGGCGAAAATTTTAAATATCTGTTAAAATAAATGTTCTATTCCCAACTTGATTCTTTTTGGGTCAATAGTTTTCATTTTCGCTTACTCAGATCAAATCTGTATTCACTTAAATGTTGCATCTTACGATTATATATATTTTTTTTATCCAAAAAACGGGAAGAAAAGATATTTTTCAGCCAATCCTTTTAGAGAATAACATTGAACCCGAATTATCGTCCCTCGAGGCAGACGTCTCTTTTACTAATTTTACTCATCTGTCATGGAGGAAATAAGCCGGATTAGAAGCAGATGACAGCTGGACAAATCTTGTTGTCCAACCAGCAAGAAAAAAGAAATTACGAAAATATATTTAGAAAAGAAGCGGAAAAATAGAGTATTTTAGAAGTTAGAGGAAAATAAATCAAGAAATAAATGGATTTATGATGCATTGCATATATTTAACAAGATCGCATTGAAATTTTACATAGTACATTTTATTTTTAATATGGAAAAAATATGTATATTAGAAATACCATGTGTTCTATAAATTTCTTAACATTTCAACAAGAATTTTTAAGCAAAAAATGAAAGCGACTTAAAGTGACTCTTTAATAATCCACGAATGCTTACAATTGCGCAACAATACTCATGTTATTAACATGACCTATTTTTACTTTTTTCTTTCTATAACAGAAGAAAGTATTGCAATCGAAATTTTTTTTTACTTCCGATTTTCGACGGATTTACACGTTTTATGGGTGAGAGGCCCCGAAAAACACGTTTATACAAAATATCTGTCTGTAAGTGTATCCACGTGTCGCCATTCTACCAACAAAAAGAGTACGAAGTTATGTATAGAAGTGAAAAAAATTTCATATATATGTCTTTGGCTATGACAAGCAGGCTATCTTTGAATTTGGAAATATTCCGACGGAAGGAGGTGCTGTAATAGTGACTTTTGTGTCATTTTCATTGTTGGATCATCGAAAAGTGTATGAAGTTTTGTATAGAATTGATCCAAATTTCATGTAGGGTAAATGCACCAATAATCGCCCCCCCCCCTTTCAGTAATCGGCCACATTGAAATAAAATACGTTATGAGAAGCTTATTTTTTGGCTCCAAATGAAATATTATAATTCCCCTATATGCAGCCATCCTTCATACGTCATAAGCGACCAGCAAAGAATTGTGGGTATTTTTTATTGCATTAGTAATCAGCCATTTTTTACTTTCTTCTATCTTTACAAGAAAAAAGTATTGGATTCGTGAAAATTTTCGACGGATTTACACGTTTTAAGCGTCAGAGATCCCTAAAAACAAGTTTTTTTTAAATGTCTGTCTGTGAGTCTGTCTGTCTGTCTGTGTACGTGACACAAATTTTGTGGGCGCTCTATCTCACGAAATAATGCACAGAATTTAATAAAAATTTATATTCAGTTAGTCCACGGTATAAGTTGGTGCTGATTACTTTTTGGTGTAAATTGCACAACAGGTGTCGTTGCTATGCTGCATTTTTCATGATTTCTGCAATTGCTCTATCTCAAGAACTATTGCACGGAATTTCATCAAACTTCTGATTCAGTTAGTTCTTAATATGATTTGGTGCTGTTTACGTTTTGGTATACATCGCCCAACAGGTGGTGCTGCTATGCTTCATCTCGATAACTAATGCACCAATTTTCACCAAACTTCAGATTCAGGTATACCTTGATAACTATTGATGCTGATTATGTTTTGGTGTAAATCGTCGACCAACAGATGGCGCTTCTATGCTGCATTTTTCACGATTTCCGCAATAGCTCTATCTCAAGAATTAATACACGAATTTTCATCTAATTTAGGGTTCAGTTAGACGTTGACACAAGTTGTTGCTGATTAGGTTTTAGTGTTAATCGCCCCATAGGTGACGCTGCTAAGCTGCATTTTGTAGGATTTACACGATTTTATCGATAGTCATATCTCAAGAACTAATGAACGGAATTTCACATCTTTAGAATCCTTGTGATGGTAATAGATTGCCATTTAATTTTGGCACTGTGATAACAAATTTTGAAGTATTAACATGTATGAGATAGAAGAAAGTTTTGGTATTGGCACATCCGACTAGTACTGCTAACCACTAGATTTTAAAATCCCATCTTCTGCCTAAATAGAACTTTAAAAAAAAGCTTCCTACATAGGTTATTTGCGGATGAATTGGCACTTTAAAAAATATATTACACAGAATATCAATATTTGATACAATAATTGATGTCTATAACATGTTTCAATTTTACACCGAAACTCGATCTTAGTACCATCAGAATGACGAATTGACGCCCTATTCTGCTCGTATCGTACCAAGATATCACGAGGCAAATAATAATGAGTTTATTGTACTAATCTAAATATGCAACATAATAAAAATTCATTCCGAAATTCGGCTGACACTTATGTGAATACATACTTCTTTGTGTTGTTCTGTATATGATTTTATTTATATTATACAAACATATCTTAATATACTAAATATAGTTCAACTTGAAAGAGAATAACTTTATTAAAAGGCTCCTTTAAGCCATTCACGCTGATATTCTGCAATGCTTACGATTTTTTTGTGTAGCCTTGTATATGATCAATATCAGTTATACATACCACATACTAAGCAATGATTTAATTAAACTTAAAAACGCAAACCATAAATGAAATTGCACTTCCAGAAGTTATCGCTAATAGACAGATACAGTACTGTATCCGAATTTTTTGTGTGTCCCTGTAAATGAACGATAAAAGCTATGCACATTTATGTTATACAACAAGTATCTTGCAATAAGCCTTAATAATGTATACCAATTTCCTTATATTTGAAATAGCGTAACAGAACTAAAATACGCAACAAACCGTTTTCCCCTGTCACTATTATGTAAAGTAGGGATGCACAACCTTTTTAAGAGAAGGGCCACTTACAAAAATGTTTGGGTTGTCGAGGGCCACATCAGTACAACAGAGAAATTTCTATATCGGGGAGGTACGGGGAGGGAGGGGGTAATAAGTCTTTATTCTTGACGAATAATTAGTTTTTGTCTATAACAAAAATAAACAAATGGAAATAAATAATTGTATGCAGGAATGCAGGGCTTCTTCGCATCTGTATGAACAACCATACAACACTTTATTAAGATTAACGGTTCCTTCTTGATAAATGATAACTTGAAGAAGAAAAATTACACAACATTTCTAAATAATTGGATGTTTTTGAAAATTATAAAAAAATCTTATTGAAGAATAACTTCATTTAAAATAAAAGGAAACTTATTTTTGAAATAACAAGGCATGATGGACTAATTATGCTATTTTTTCTGCGAACTATTTATAAAACTTTTTTTTTTTCTTTTGTCAATCAAGGGCGACTGATTGACGAAATGCGCGATTTTTTATCAACGACCATTTGACAGATTTCGCGGCAATTTTCCAGTCCGATTGGCAAAATTTGCAATCTCTTCAACCATCCAATTTCCGATACCTGCGATAAATTCACGAAAAGCGCGATTTTTTTCAGCGATAAATTTTCAAAATTCGCGATTTTTTTTCCACAACGGATCAACGAAAACTGCGTTTTTTTTCCGCCCCCGATCGAATAATTTCGAGACTTTTTTGTTCTGCGATCTATCTTCGAAATTTGCAAGCTTTTTCCTTGAACGATTGACAAAATTCGAGATTGTTTTTCATGCGTGATTGGCGAATTTTGCGATATTTTGCGTGACGGATTGACAATGTTTGCAATTTTTTTTCAACGGCCAATCGACGAAGCGTAATCTTTTCCTGATATACATTGATATAATTTGCGATTCTTTTTCGCGCAATAAATTGGCGAACGTCGCGATTTTTTTACGCGCATAATTGATGAAATTTGCGATTTTTTTTCTACGACAAATGTATTTCTATTTCATAATAATTTTTTGGGACCGACAGACAAAATTAATATTTTTTTCCATGAAGATATTCACGAAATTCACGATTTTTTTACGAGAGATTGACAAATTTCACAATATTTTTGCGACCAATTGACAAAATTTGTAATTTTTTCTATCAATTGTCGAAATTCGTGATTTTTTTCCGTGACAGATTGAAAAATTCGTGATTTTTTCTCGCGATAAATTGACAAAATCGCGATTTTTCACCAGCCGATCAACGAAATTTGCGATTTTTCTGTGCCCGATTAACGAAATTCGCGATTGTTAACTGACTCTGACAAAATCTGTAATTTTTCTCACGGCGAATTGACGAAATTTGCGAATTTGTCTCGCAATAAGCTGGCGAAACTGACGATTTTTCCGCAGCCGATAAAGAAAGTTTGCAATTTTTCCTCAGCTCATCGACAGAATTTGCAGTTTTTCCGCGTCCGATCAACGAAATTCGCGATTCTTAACTGACTCTGAAGAAATTTGCAATTTTTACGTGACAAATTGATGACATTCGAGATTTTTTCTCGCGATAAACTGACGAAACTCACGATTTTTCCGTAGCCGATCAACAAACTTTCCAATTTTTCCGTACCCCATCGACAAAATTCGCGATTTTTCTGTGCCCGATTAACAAAATTTGAGATTTTTCCAAGCCGAATCGACAAAATGCGCGATTTTTCCTCGCGCGATCAAAAAATTCGAAAATTTTCCGCGCCCGATAAACGAAATTTGCGATTCTTAACTGACTCTGGCGAAATTTGCAATTTTTACCGTGGCAAATTGAGAAAATTCTTTTTTTTTTCTCACGATAAACAGACAAAACTCGCTATTTTCCCGCAACCGATCAAGGATCACATAATCGACAAAATTCGCAATTTTTATCGCGACGATCAACGAAATTCACGATTTTAAACTGACTCTGAAGAAATTTGCAATTTTTTCAGCGTCAAATTGTTGAAATTCGCTATTTTTTCTCGCGATAAATTGACAAAACTCGCGATTTTTCCCCAGCCGATCAACGAAATTTGAGATTTTTCTGCGACTCATCGATAAAATTCGCGATTTTTTCGAACTCGATCAACGAAATTTGCGATTCTTAATTGGCTCTGGTGAAATTTTCAATTTCTTCCCGAGGTAAATTGACAGAATTCGCGATTTTTTCCTGCGACATATGGACAAAAATTACAATTTTTCCAGTTATAAATTGACGAAATTGTGTAAAAAAAAACCCCGAAGAAATTGCATAAATTGCGATCGTGGGCCACAAGTTAGACCATGGCGGGCCACTTTTGGCCCGCGGGCCACAGGTTGTGCATCCCTAATGTAAAGGAATTCTTTTTTGTGGCCTTGTAAATGAATAATAAGTACTTTGGACCCCATATTGTACAGAATGCACAGTTTAGTGCACTTCATAAATGTTTGTCAATTACATTCTGTTTAAAATGGCCAACATCATTAAAATGAACGTGAAACAAATTATTCCCATTGAACTTAATGTAACGTAATACTTTTGACCGTCCTTGTAAATGAACTATAAGTTCTACACACTTTATTTTCAATAGCGATCGTGCAATTGTTACCGTCAATAGCACATAAAAATTCAGGGCGATTCGAGTATATTTACGTGTGTTGGAGCTTAGAGAAAGGGGAGAAAAACCATTGTCATAAACACTTTTCAACTATGTTGAAAAGTGTTAAAAACTATTATAATATTTGAAATAATTCCTGACACATTATAAGTAAAGCATAAATTAACAAATGTCATTGTTAAAATGTTGTTTTGTTTATAAAAAAATTGCTTTAAGTTATTTACGATAACAAAGAACTTAAGTGGCCGACAACTGGTCCAATGATGGTCGAACACTGGAATTGAATGGCCGATTACTAGAGAATTTGCTACTTTTAAATTTAACCTCCTATAAACCAGAGGGTTCTGCCCCCTACGAGCTACGCTCGTCAACCCTCGTTCAGACACCGCAGACTCTAACAGCATGCTAATTTGATCGGCTTTAAAAAGATTTCGGAAGATTGAATTATAATTTGAATCTGACAATTAAAATCTGACGTAATTTTCACCAAACTTTTCTTTTTCTTTTTAATATTCACGTAAAAATACTTTTGTTAGAAATGTCTTCGAGTTCGAAAATGTTAGAGATCATCTTAAAATGTCAAATAAATGTCTCGCACAATTTTTAAATTTAAACTGTTTTGTAATATTATTTTTTGTTCATTTTACGTAATAAGTGTAATGTGACGTAAATGTGACGTAAATTCCCCTATTTAAGACTTCTAACGCATATTAATGAATTTATTATTTTACAATATTCTTTCTCTTTTAAAACTCACGTGTAAATATAGTTTTTATGACGTAATTTTCAATGTGTTCCTGCTTTTTATATTTTCTGTTTATAATAGTCACGTGTAAAATAATTTTTTAATTTGAAGCAAACATTACTGTTTGCGCTGTTTATACAGTTGGCAACAGTTTAAATTAATACAATTTTCTAAAATATGTAAAAAATATCTCTCGAAAGGCTGAAAATTTGAATTTAAAATAGAAATAAAACCTAAAAAAATGAGTCAAATTAAAAAAATAAATGCAGTCTGCACACCGGAAAATTCTGACGCATAAAATGATCTAAAAATGATTAAATTCCTATGTACAGTTTTTGCTCCTATAAAACTTTTTTAATGGAACGATTTTGTCCAACTTTGGCATTAAATATCTCTTAAAATAATTCTTCGATTTGAAAACTGTCTGCATCAGCGTGTTTATCAAACATTTTTCTATAATACTACCGATTTTCATATTTTTGTATGCAACAGTTTTTTTAATATTAACGAAGAAAGGCCATGCTTAAGCATTCAAATTGGATGCCGATCTGCCGGAAATATCTACGCAGATTTTCATTGGTCCCTTTCGAAATCAAAACTTTTTTATATATATCTATTTATATAAAATCCAAATCTCTGTGTGTCCCTCACGATTCCGGTATGACCACCTCATTGAAATGAGTAATTGTTGAAAAATACTAATGCAGGGTTACCACAGTAGCGCCAAATGTTGGCCAACTTGGCGATAGCTGGCTGATTTGGCGAAATTCCCATTTAAAACCATTAATCTTTCATAAAGGAGGTCACCAAAATTTAATTTAAACTCCGCTCTTTTAAGATATTTTTTCAAAATCTATGAGTGAGAATTTAAAGTACATCTTTACATCTTTCTCCCGATGCTACTAATAAAATAACCGCCAGTAGGCGACGCTGTACTGTATCAGCTCCTAACTGCGCGATTTTAATGTGCTTTAGGTACTTTTCCAGTATAGGTGCCTTGGCGAAAAAGGAAATTTGGCAACATATTTTCCGGGAACCTATCCACTGTTTCATTTTATAAATACACACGCATTTTTTTTTCGATATTTATACGATTTATTTAACATAAAAAAGCTGTTTCTCTAATGTTATACAGAAACAAATGTAGTTTGTACATAAAAACATGAATAATATACATATAAAATAAACATATAAAAAAAAAACGCTCATCCAGTTTGTTTTTATAGCTGTTTATATGATTTGACAACAAATCTCAATATTTTTCCGTTATACGGACATCATGCCAAAATGTATGCTAATGCGCCAATTATTTCAAAATGCTAAAAGATATTTATAATTTCATGCCAGCAGTTTAATATGAGTTTTATTTTATTGCTTTATTTTATGACAGTTATTTTTTCAATTATTTTAAGTATATATTTGTGATTTAATGAAATAGTTCGTAAAAGTCTGGAATTTTCAAATGTTATATTTTTTAAATGCTCACTTTAGTATCGACAATATTGTTTCTTTTACTTTTCAAATACCTCAATTCACGTGATTTTCATTTTGCGCCAACTATTACGCTTGGCGACAATGGTATCCGTATAACGGAAAAGTACCCAAATCTCACTTTCTGATGCCCAAATTACACCAAGCTTTTTTTTAAAAAACGCCAAAGCCCCTACAGTGGAAAAGTATCAAACTGTCTATTATTTTGCGCTATGTGTGTTATAGTTTATACTATATGCAAGGTGAGTGGAGCGAAGAGTTTAAACATTAAATATTAAAGTTTCGGCACAGATGTCATATACGCTCCATGTTGGCGCGACTTTTTCTGACGCCAATGTCATATACACAACGGGTACTTAACTGTCGCCAAAGTGTCGTTATTTTGCTTGATATGGTAACCCTGATGCTGTTGTTTATGCTGTTGATGTTTTCGCCAAATTGGCGTCGGAAAAAGATCGCTCCAATATGGGGTATATATGACAACTGTGCCAAAGTTTCTATAAAGCAGTATAAGACTAAAAAATTAAGAATAAAATAAATACAAAATAAGACTAAAGAAGAAAGAAAAATCATGCGTTAAGCATAGATTATGAAACACTTTCCAACAGATCCTGAATGCTTTAACAAAACTTCGTTGTTTAGGGAAATAAGGTAAATAAGATAACTAAGTAAACATTTTAGAAAACGCAAAAAATTTTTAAAAATTGATTTCAGCAGTTACCGTCCATAGCCAATAGTACCGTTATTACATGCCACTATTTAACTAAAATTTAATTTAAACTACTCTTATAGCTACTTAAATCACATTTCCAGATATTATCATCCATAGACGGTTAAGTATCCAATTCTTTGCGTGACCCTGTATATCATTTTATCTATATTCTACAAACATTTTTTAGTAAACTAAATGCAGTTCAGCGTGAAACTGCATAACTCCTTTAAAAACCACCTTTAAGCAATTTATTCTCATACTCAGTAAACCTTACGAATTCTTTTGTGTAGCCCTGCATATGAACTGTAGCATTTATACACACGGTATAGTATGCATAAATGTAGTGAAACATAAAAGCGCATATCATAATTAAAAATGCATTTCTAGCAATCATTGCTTATGTACAATACTTCGGAGAAAAGTTTCTTGTCGCGAAAGAAGTTTGCCAACGTATTTTCTGACAACCTGTTTACTGCTTCATACTCACAGGCAATTTTTCGCATATGTATAAAATTTATTTAATGTAAAAAAAGCAATTTACCCATTTTTATAAAGAAAAAGAAATAATTTTTGCACAGATGTCATATACGCATCGGGGTTGGCGTGATTTTTCTCTGACGCCAATTCGGCAGAATTCTCGCTTTCGAATACCAGTTACTTATATATTTTTAAATTATTTGCTATCATTTTGAAAAGGAAATAACTATAAATAAATAAAAGTTTGAATAATAACTATAGAACAAAACAGTTTATATAATTTAAAAACAGAAAATAAAATTTAATAAACAATTTATTAATAAATAAAAAAACAATAGCCGGATTACCATAGCAGGCAAAATAACACCATTTTAGCGCCAGTTAGGTATCCCGGTTCATATCTGAAACCTGTGCCGTAATTTGTATATAAAAAAAAAAAAATATTATATATATTTAGAAACGATTTTTTATGTATATAAGTGCATGTATAAACAAAAAATAAAAGTTCATTAGATTTGTTTTCATAGCTGTTTATATATTTTGGCAACATATCTCACTTTCTGATGCCCGAATTACGCCAAGCTTTTTTTAAAAATGAGCTATAATGGAAAAGTACCTAAATAAATAATTAACAGAAATAACCAATTATACAAACTAAAACTTTTTATTTCGAGATCACAGCATTGTTTTAATTTCGATTAAAAATACATATATCCTTGGATAACTTTAGTTGCAATTAGGTTCATGGCTTAATATCTCATTCCATAAACCTAAACAAACACAAGTGATTCAGTCATCGTGAACCGTAAAAAAATATTAAATCATTGAGGTAATCATTCACAAAGTAAGTTCTCCAACAATCAATGGACAATATTCTAATGACGTCATAGTAGGTAAAATGGTGGCGGTATCATTTGTTTATGGTTTGAAATCACAAAGATTTAATTTTGCAATGTCTCTTAGTTACATTATTTTATTGTCATATTTATGAGCTCAGAACAAAAGCATATTTTTTCATTATTTAGTTATTAAAGACGGAAAAAATTATAAATGTGCATGATTTGAAAAAATTAAATAATTTTCTTTCTTAATACTAAAAAATAACATCGGGAAGTAACAGCGAGTTTAAGTTAAATAAGTTTAGCTGTTTAATTCTGTTGTAATATTCAAAATAACTGTATTTATTAGATTTCAGTAAACAACATCAGGGCCCGATTAAACTTTGAAGTTAGAGGAATTACAATGTCATTTCAGGACCTTTCTTTTGGAGAAACTTTTCTAAATTCCACATATACATGGAAACTCTTCAGTGTTAGAAATATTATTCCTAGGACTGGCATAACATGAGAACGGCCTGCAATTTTACACAAGTTTTTGAAAACTACTTTATATCAGAAATTTTACTAAAAACTGGTTACTTTTTTGTTACAGAGGCCCACACTATTAGAATTATGACAAGTTGCAGCCAATTTCGCCAAAGTTGTAACCAAGATCGTGAAGCACACACATATAATACCATATAATACCATTTCGTATACGATAATTTAATAGTTTTTACCTTACCGTGTGTAATTTATTTATTTTTAAGGCTTAACAATCTAAATTGTCCAATATATGAATAAAAAAAAATTTAAACAAATATTGAATAGACATGACCGCAAAGAGCCTCAAATCTGCATAACACTTGGAACCAAACTGTGCAGATTAGTGGTCTTCTACTGTACACAGTTTTCCATAAATGCGTTTCGTTCTTAAAATGTGTTATTTTTATCTATCACTGCGGAACAAACGAGAAAACTCATATTCTTGCACATGAGTTGTGTATATCATTATATCTAAATTTCCGTCATTTTTGACGGGCTACCTTTCTAGTAGAAGGATAAAAACTATAATCAGTTAAAAAAAATAATTGCTGAAACAGTAAATGAAAAGTATATATTAACATGTGTCAATGTTAAAAATGTTGTACTGCTTTTTAAAATTCCGCTTCGAGTTATATAGGAAAATAAGGCGCTTAAGTGGTCGATGGTGCTTTTAGCCTATATATGCTTTTGGATATGGAAAGCAGGTTTGAGTTTGGAAATATTCCGCTGGAAGGAGCGCTGTAATAACAATTTTTGGAAAATTTTGTGGACTTTTCGTAGCGTACATTCGCGGCTGATGCATTGACGGGAATTTTGCTTCCTGTTAAGCCGGCTGTTCGCAAACAGCTGACATACAACAGAGTAACAAAAATTTTGATTTTATTAAATATCGTGATCGAGATTAATTCGTTTTTACTCGGATTAATTGACTGAAGCAGAAAGTTTAGATGAAAATCAAAGTTGGTATAGTATTGAACTAATAATATTCTTAACATTTGTAACATTTGTTACCATTTCGGTATGTATGAGATAAAAGAAAGTTTTGGGACTGGCATATCCATCTAGTTTTATTTAGTTATAGTTGTGCAATTTAGAAAGAGTGGTTTGGCAAAACACAGTTTTTTTTATTACAATCGTTTATTGTTTCCTACATTCAATTTAATGTGGGATAATTCGTGTAAGATAGAAGATAAAAAGATCAAAAAACCGTGATTAATCCTTTCACTACTAGTCTGGACATGTATGTCTCAGTCGACTATTTTATATTCTGTACGTACCACTTTCTGAAAATTAATATCTCCCGTACACTTATACTAGGATATTTTATGGAGTCTACCACAAAGAAAAAATTAATCAGCATTGAAATAGGCTAAGAATACAGCATATTTAGCAGGAAGACTTAGTTAAAATTTTCATAAGATACAAAATGCGTACTGAAAACTATCCACAATAAAAGAAACAATTACCACTTGAAAATCTAAAGTTATTGTAATTTTTAATTCAACGAATACTCCTATTTCAAAAGTTGCACCCACATCCGGATAGTAGAGACAATTCTTGTCGAATGGTAAATCTCGCATCTCTCTGCGATAATTTGGGGGATAAAATAGCATGGAGGTTCCATTTTATTTTGACCGATTGTACATGTTGCTGAATAAAAGTGTCATTCTTCCTAAATCATTAAAAAAATTGAAGTTTTAGAGGCTGGACATTTTGCAGACATTTACCGGCTTACGTAAGTAATGCATTCCGTAAAGTTTTACGTAAATTGAATTTTACATAAGTCGAATTTGCAAGTTGCATAGGTAAAATTTTGTAAGAAACTGCAATATTTATTAAATACTTATTATATATATATATGTGGGATGAGACTCTATTTATAAATCATAACTCATTTCTAAGATGAACACTGACATTTATTAAGACGAAGACAAAACAAAAATACACTTAAAAGCACTCTTTTCAATCTATATTTAGCTTAAAAGCAACAACTTTGGCTTCATTTGCTTAGAATCGTGGAATATTGCTAAGATTTTCATACGTCATTTAAATCTTCTATCTTATTTCGTCGAAAATACTCTGTTTCTTTTAACAAAACCGCCGTCGTCCGATTCTTTTTCGTTGTATTTATTTTTTCTACATTTTTACGTCACGCAGCTTCGTTACCTTTTTAATCTCGAAGCGGAATACAGAGTCGGGGGCATTCAGTTTGATGCAAGTGCTACTTACGGAATTCCCGACATGCGGCCTTCCTGACATTTGGAGCTGCCGCAGTGACATGTGCTAAAATAGAATCTGAAAAGAAACAAAAACAAAAACCAGTAACTGTTCTTAGGGGGAAAAGAAAAAAAATAATCTGCACGTCAGAAAGATCACTCAGTGTATTTGAAGTGGCGTAACATCATATGGAAATTTCTTTAAAAGCATTGATTTATAAAATGTTCACAAACACATAAGAAAAAAAAATTAAAAAAAAATGTTTTTTATTTTTTAAGCTTCAGTTTTCGTCAGGCCAAGGTTTCATGTATTCAGCACACGAGCTAGTATTTATCGGTCCTTCGGTTGATGAGATTTTCGCTACGTCGTAGGAGTCGTTAGACTTCACTTTGGTTACTTTATACGGACCTAAGAATTTAGATTTCAACTTTAAACTTGGTCCTTGCTGGGTTCTCTTAATTGCTACGATGTCGCCAAGCTTGTACTTCCGGAATTTTTTACGTCGTAAATTATAGTGCTTGCGATTTTCTTGTTGAATTTCCAGAATATTCTTCTTAGCTTCTTTACGGAGCTCTTCTCTGTCGTTCGTGAATTGTTCTTCGACTGCACTGTATAAGAGGTCAATAATTTGTACATCTTCTTTCTGTTTAATTTTTGTACCAAATAATATTTCAAACGGTGTTTTCTTAATGCTTCGTTGGTAAGTTGAATTAATGACTTGTTGAACTTTCGAAACATGTTTAAACCATTTGGTCGGTTCGTCTTTGGACATTTTAGAGATTACAGAAATAATGGTGGAATTAAGTTGCTCTACTTGACCATTGGCACGGGGAAGGCCAGTTGTAACTGTCTCGTGCTTTATATTTTCATCTTGACAATAATCAGCAAATTCTTTACTTGTGAATGCAGGACCTTTATCGCTAATGATGGTGGAAGGATTGCCAAAAGTATAACTTTGTTGTTGTAGTTTTGATATAACTTCTGTAGCAGAAGTGGTTTTACAGGGATGCAACCAGACGAATTTAGTAAATGCATCTATTAAAGACAAAATATGTTTGTAATTTTTGTTAGTTGTTTCAAGAGGGCCTAAATGATCAATGTGGTAGGTTTGGAGAGGAGTCTCTTCTTTAGGTAAGGGATGTAATTCACCTTCTTGTTTTCCACGTTTGCGATTATACAAAAGGCATGTTACACAATTTGCTATAATTTTATCAATTTTATTTGACATATTAGGGATGAGAAATTCTTCATTAAAGAGTTCTTTACAACGTTTACGGCCAAAATGACCTTTGTCATGAACGTGTTTAATGACATTTAGTTGCATTTAATCCGGCACAACTACCAGATCGATACCTTTATGATTTTTATAGAGAACGATATTTTTAAGGAAATAGTTGTCATATGGCTTTGTTTTCAAAATTTCTTTGATGGCCTGTATACGTTCGTCCGTGTTCTTTGTAGGTTGAAACTCTATTTATAAATCATAACTCATTTCTAAGACGAACACTGACATTAATTAAGACGAAGACAAAACAAAAATACAGTTAAAAGCACTCTTCTCAATCTATATTTAGCTTAAAAGCAGCAACTTCGGCTTCATTTACTTAGCATCATGGAATATTTCTAAGATTTTCATACGTCATTTAAATCTTCTATCTTATTTCGTCGAAAATACTCTGTTTCTTTTAACAAAACCGCCGTCGTCCGATTCTTTTTCGTCCTAATTATTTTTTCTGCATTTCTACTTCACGCAGCTTGGTCACCTTTTTAATCTCGAAGCGGAATACAGAGTCGGGGACATTCAGTCTGATGCAAGTGCTACTTACGAAATTCCCCACATGCATATATATATATAGGAAGGTGGCGTTGTCTGGATAATACGCAATGGTTAATAAGAAACAAATTGGTGCATTTGATTTATAACTACGTTGCTAATACACATTTTATTATGGATGTTGATTTGATACATTTATATGTACAATGGTGTAGTTAAATTTATACATTTATCAATTCATATTAAATTTATTCATATTCGTTAATATTTAATAAAGTTAAAGATTAACTTGTATTTACATTTTTGCCTACTCAGGACAATATCACATTAATTTCTAATTGTATACTATCTTAAATGAGAATAAAATGCATAATGAGTGTATTTGTTATACCTAATGCTATGACAGTATGGATTTTAATTTGGTAATTTTTTTTCCTCTATCCTTTTTAATCTTGTTTCATTTTGAACTTAATTGGTGTTCAATGGTTTATTTCTCGGTTTTCTGTATGTGGTAGTCCCAAATTCATATTCTTTAGCTAATTTATGGCTAATATGAAGATGAAACCACACATTTTATTTGTGGACTTAAGGCATTTGGGACCTGATGATTCTGTCTAAGTTCTACAAATTTCCATCATTCCATTTATGTAATTCAATTTCTGCTGTTTTTTACTATGTTTATGGAATCTATGTTAAGTGCGTTGGAGGTAACTGTATTTGTTAAAGTCATTTTATTCATAATTTTACAGTTTTTGTTGGTGGTTGGCAATGTTTATTTAGTTGTTATATATATATATATATATATATATATATATATTCCATCAGTATTTTGTATAATGTTACAGTTATAATTTTCTGCTAAATTTAATAAATTATTGAATTAATTATTCTAATTGGAATAGATGATAATTTGTGATTATATTATGCCTTTATATGTATATATATGTATACATATATATGTATTATTTAAACCGTATTATTTTGTTGGTAAAGCATTATGCGGCAGTATTTACTCGTATATAAACTATGAAAGTATGAAAAAATATAAAAACAAACTTAAAGAACACTTTTCAAATATCTTAAGCAATACGGGCTTTATAAATCTACCAATGATAAATCGATTAATAACAATTTTGAATCTGCATCAAACGACTATAAAAAATAGTTGTTTTGTTATACATTTGATTGTGTATGCCAATAAAAATATAACTCAGTCTAATATATAAACTATATTACGGTTGAGGTTTATATCTATACATTTTATTAATAAAATAAATATCAAAAGTATGCAACTGCGTAGCAAACGAGCTAGTATGTTCACAAATGTAATTTTCGAGATTTATTACGTAACTGCGAATTTACGTAAGTCGGGGAATGCCTGTGCTTCACAATTTTATATTGTTGGTAAGACCATCATTATGATACATAAAGTAATGTGTAAACTTTTAAAGAGACAGTTACTATTGCATAGCTTCCAATCTTCCGTTTTTTAAAAGTCAAATAAACATAATTTAGACCAAACAAATTACTTATGAAGTTATTATTTATCTTGCTTTATTTAATAAAATTTCTGGTGTTACTTGATTTTAAAACACCTAACGGTTGAAAGCTGGATAGTAGCTGCATTTTTCACACTTTTCTTATATCAGATTCTATTGATGATATATAGTAAAATCTCGTTACAACGAATTGCTGGGTAACACTGATTAAATTCGCTGTACCTAAAAATTCATTGACTGTCGACTTGGCATTTGACTGTCACCAACAGTTCCGGGATGACGCTTTACTTTTTATATGCGAAGCGGCCATTTCGGTACTTTTATGATAACAGGGCGCAGGTGATAAATCGCCAAATATTGTTCCATCACCATCATTTCATTTAAAATATAAACTTATCACACATTTAATTTATAATACAAAACTTTACTCACTTCATTTAAAATACATAACTTTCAGTGTTTTAATTAAAACACATATATCAAACTAATCTATATAATAAAAGCCTAAGCCATGTGACTGTCATCAACAGTTCTGGTTTGACCGCTTCACTTTTTGTATGCCAAGCGGCCAATTTGGTAATTTAATGTTAGCCGGGAGCAAGTGATAAATCGTCAAATATTGTAAATATCATGTCATCAGTATTATAATAGTCCTTTTCATGCGACTGTCATAAACAATTTTTCATGTGGTAAATTAAAGCAAAGCTTTGATGTTGAAATTAAATGTCATGGTTTATGGTATTATTTATTACTTTTATTTTTTTTAAAGCAGTAATTGAGAGTCATAAATTTTAAATATTTCAGTTTTAAATTAAAGTTATGCATTTAAAATAAAATGAGTGAAAGTACTATATTTTAAATGAAATACGACGGGAACAATGTTTGACGATTTATCACCTGCGCCGAGCTAACATAAAAATTCTGAGTTCAGGATTTCTGTATCAGAATCTTCGGATTTGGGCGAAGAATTGAGCAAGTAGGGGAAGGTGTTGTACTTCTGACCATATTGTTCCTTTGACCACCTAGGCTGTAGCGCCACCTAGAAGCATTTTATGAATTTTGGTGTAATTATTGCATAGTTCCTTCACTAGAGGGCTTGTTTAACCTACTGTGGATTATTCAAGTCAAGGACGATTCCTTTGAATAATATTTATCCATTTCCATCATAAAAATGTAAGTATTTATTTGTTAATGTTTTGCCTAATAATATTTTTTAGGCTATGTCCTTTTTGATAGAAATAGTTTGACATGGTAGTTATAGACTTTTATAAATATGATGCGGCTTGTGAAAATGATTATCCTAACCCTAAAACTGTAGCATGCTATATAATTTGCACTAGCCTGGTGTTGTACCTCTGACCATGACCAGTTGTTGTTCCTTTGACCAGGTCAAAGGTACAACACTCTTAAAATATTTTCTAAACATTTCAATTTTTATGACTTTCATACTACAAATGTCTTGAAAATTGTTCAGTTGTTCATGTATAAAAAAAAATATCTAGACTGGGATAAGCACAGATCATGTACCTCCTAAACTCATAGCCCACAAAGGAAAAAAACAAGTTGGAGGGATACGTCTGGCGAAAAGGGAACAACTATCTGTATGATTACTGCTGTTAGTGCATCCGGGAACTTCATTCCACCTTTGTTTGTTTTTCCCAGAATCAACTTTAAACCATTTATGCTTCACAGAACGCCTCCTGGATCAATCGGGACTGCAAATCCATCAGGCTGTTCAAATGAGACCATATTCCAACAGTTCGTTCAACATTTTATGAAAAATGTTAGACCTAGTACTGAAAGACCAGTATTGTTATTATTTTATAACCATGAATCTCATATCACCGTATCAATAATTGATTTAGCCAAGGCTAGTGGTATGATACTAATTACGTTTCATCCACATTCTAGCATTAAAATGCAATCCCTTGATAAGGGTGTTTATGGTCCTTTTAAAGCCTTTTATTATCAAGCTGTAAATAATTGGATGGTTTCTCCAGGAAATGTTAGAAAGTCTGTTACAATCTACAACATTGCTGAACTTGCGGGCATAACAGATTCTAAAGCCGTAGTTCCAAACAATATTATGAAAGGTTTTAAGGTAACAGGGTCTGTGCCTTTCAATGAGAACGTTTTCTCTTATGACGAATTTCTTGCAGCTACTGTAACAGACAGACCGATGCTGGATGAAACTGATTTCGACGAACCAGCAAAGAGTAGCGCAACTCAAACTGACAATATCATTCCTCAATGTAGCAGTTCAAATCTATCGCCACTTATCATAACACCTGAAACAGTGAGACCTCATCCAAAAGTGCAATCAAGGAAATGTCAAATAGGGGTCGGCATAAAGGCAAATCACGTATCCTGACTGACACTCCGGAAAAGCTAAATTAATGAAACTCAAAAAAAAAAAAAAAAAAAAAAAAAAAAAGACAAAGCAACACCCTAAACGCAAGAAACAATGATACTGAATAAAATGATTTCCTGAGTGATTTCCTGAGAATGAATAAAATGATTTCCAATTTTTTTTTCTTCATTGCTATGTTGTCTAATTGCCTGGTCAAAGGTACAACATCCAATGTTCAAAGGTACAACATATAGTTGTACCTTTGACCACAATGTTATTATTTTTTAAAAATGAAATTAAACATAGTAAAAGTAAAACTAGAATCTTGAAAAAACTACATATGATAAACCAGATGATACTAATTATAATAAAACAAAGAAATCGAATTTAGCCTTAATAGTTAAGCTACGAAAATTAAAATTTTGCAAAGTGGTCAAAGGAACAACACCTTCCCCTAAATTAAATTATGTTTAATAGTAACGTGATACAATTCTTAGCATATGATTAAGGGAGACCAAACTGGTCGCCAAGACGGCTAGTTAAACTAAATATTGTTATAATGAAATATTTGAATACTTTTTTTAACAATCCAAATAATATTCGTTAAGGGGTCTCAGAACTCTAAAAATTGGAATTTTTTTTTTAAAAAGATCATTTTCAACATTTAGTATCTTAAAATGTACTCTATTTAAAAACACAATTTTAATTGGTATGAAAGATATAAGTATTTTCTTTCATTTCATGTATTTAAAAAATTGCAAGATGCAGAATTAGTATTTATAGGGGGCTCCAAACTGTCAGATATTTGTCGAGCAGAAAATTGGTATAACAGCTTACGTGCAGGATTACAAAATAAAATTTGCAATTAGGCTGAAATTTTTTGTGTTTAATTGTACTTCAGATTGTAATAATTACACTGAACCTAAATAAATTTGTATTTAAGGCATTTTTATATTCTTAATGCAAATGTGTATTTAGCTAATACAAAATTTTGAAAATTTCAACAATATAATGACCTAAAAAAATATTTTTTTGAACAATATAAATAAACTTTTATGTTCAGTTTATACAGACATGAAACATGTGTTTTGAAAATTTCATGAAAAAACATTCAGAGGTTTTTGAGATATCCTGCGCCTTATGCCCAAAATCGTCATTTGGAGAAAAATGACATCAAAGTTTCGGAAATTCCGCTTCAGCCATTGAGCGGGTATCTATATTATAAAGGACAAACATATCTGTGCGTAACGCATACGTCATTTTATGAATGGCAACACTTTGAAATTTAAAATAAAATTTTGGTTTTGCAATTTTCTTTACTGCAAATTTTTAAACTTCTAACCGTCGCACATTTTAAATTTTTACACCGTTGTATGAGGAAAAAATGCTCTTTTAAATGCAATTTGTTTGAAAGCTGTATTTCAATTTATTTTTGAGATATTAATTTTTCTGTAGTTTTTAATATCATTTTTCTAATCGTGGCAACAAAAGAACCCCATTTCTATTGAAAGTCATTGAAAGTAAACGGAAAATAGTCGAAAATAGGAGATACTGTATATTTTGTTGTCATTTTCCCATAAAACCTGAAAAAAAAATTAAAATGCTTGCTATGTCAGCGATTTTTTAAATTTCTAAATATCGCGCGTTTTCAATTTTTACTCCGTCAAATAGAGAAAAAAACCTACTTTCAAATGCAATTTGTTTGAAAATTGTATCTTAATTGACTGAGTTATTATGGTTTTTAAAATAACTATTCGCCCGTGGTGACCAGTTTGGTCTCCCTTAAATGTATCCTAGGTATAATGTCATGTAATCCCATTGTATCATGTTACTTTTATTCATAATTTAATTTACTTGCTCGATCCTTCGCCAAAGAGGAAGATTCTGATAGAGAAATCAAGAACTCGGTATTTTTATGTTAGTGGGGCACAGGTGATAAATCGCCAAACATTGTACCTGTTTTTCATATTTCATGATTAAAATATAATCCTTTCACTCATTTTATTTAAAATGGATAGCTTTAATTTAAAACTGAAACGTCTAAAATTCATGACTTTCACTTAAAAAGAAAATCTTTAAAAAAGAAAAAGAATAAATAATACCATAAACTATTTAATTTCAACATCAAAGCATTGTTTTAATTTACCCCTCGAAAAATAAAAAAAAATGTGCTGGCGAGTTAAAAAATGCATTGGCGAGAATTGCGCCCAGCTAACATTAAAGTACAAACTCTTTCTGATCATGGCAACTTTTATGTAGTTTTATTCGAAAAAAATATTTTGATTAAATAGGTTGCCAGAAAGTACGTTGCCAAATTTCTTTCCTCGCCATGCATCTTTTCTCTATTTCTCCAAGTACCTATACTGGAATAGTACCTTTATTTATTTATTTATTTATTGTATTTTAAATGAGATGAAGTCGTATGTTTGTTGTTCGATAAATAAATAAAAATAAGTAAAAGACGGCACAGATGTCATATACGCACCACGTTGCGGCGATTTTTTTCTGACGCCAATGTCATATACGCACCGGGGTACTTAACTGGCGCCAAAGTGTCGTTATTTTGCTTGATATGGTAACCCGGATGTTGTTGTTTATTTATTAATAAATTGTTTATTTACTTTTTTTAATTATATAAATTGTTTATCTATAGTTATTAATTAACCTTTTTTTTATTTATTGTTATTCCCTTTTGAAAACTATTACACAATAACCAATGAGATGCGTTTCATTCGGGGGTTGCCATTAAACAATTAACAAATAATTGAGATTTCTGTGCCACGTGCGATAGCATAATATATATATATAGAGAGAGAGAGAGAGATTTTCAAGCATGAATTATTTTTAAATGTATCTCTATCACGTGTAGCTCGATTATGAAATATTAATCCGCTTGCCTTCAAAACAATGTAAAAATGTCAGCATTTGTTTCCGTCTGATGTCCCATAACAAAATTAAAACTTCCTCTATAGAAAAATAAATAAAATAATGTAAATAAGAAACAAATTTAACAAACATGGGATTGAACCACGCGCTTAAAGCACTGAAATGTTCCGAAAGACTGCCTTAAGTCGCAAAATCTTAGGCTAAGAACTCCTGGCATGTGAAAGTAACGGTTTTAATAAATTTTAAAACTTTATTTGATTGCATAATTGATATTTTTCATGTAAAAATTCTTTTTTATGTTAGTGGACAATCTAAAATATATATTACATGTAAAAAAATAATAATTAGAGTTAAAAAAAAGAAAAAAAGGAATTGTTTTTACCTATACTCTGTAATCCGAGGAGCTCGGGTTCGATCCCCTAGTAATTCTAAAAGCCATAAATTCTGTTCTAATGGGAGTTTCAAGAAAATAATTATATTAAGATGTTTAGAAATGATAAGAGTTTGACATCTAAAACAATTAAAATTTCGAAAACTTTGTAGCTTTAAGAGTCCCGAGACCCCTTAAACTGGAAAGATCGTTAAAGTGACATTCGTTGTAACGAGATTCTACGACATTTTTTTGTTTCTTAACCCTCTCGGTACTGAATTTTTTTTCCAATTTTTTGCGAGAAATTACTTTTACAGTAACAAAATTAAATTCAGAAATGATAAGAGTTTGACATCTAAAACAATTAAAATTTCGAAAACTTTGTAGCTTTAAGAGTCCCGAGACCCCTTAAACTGGAAAGATCGTTAAAGTGACATTCGTTGTAACGAGATTCTACTGTATTTTTTTGTTTCTTAACCCTCTCGTTACTGAATTTTTTTTCCAATTTTTTACGAAAAATCACTTTTACAGTAGCAAAATTAAATTCAGAAATGATAAGAGTTTGACATCTAAAACAATTAAAATTTCGAAAACTTTGTAGCTTTAAGAGTCCCGAGACACCTTAAACTGGAAAGATCGTTAAAGTGACATTCGTTGTAACGAGATTCTACTGTATTTTTTTGTTTCTTAACCCTCTCGGTACTGAATTTTTTTTCCCAATTTTTTACGAAAAATTACTTTTACAGTAACAAAATTAAATTCAGAAATGTTAAGAGTTTGACATCTAAAACAATTAAAATTTCGAAAACTTTGTAGCTTTAAGAGTCCCGAGACCCCTTAAACTGGAAAGATAGTTAAAGTGACATTCGTTGTAACGAGATTCTACTGTATTTTTTTGTTTCTTAACCCTCTCGGTACTGAATTTTTTTTCCAATTTTTTACGAAAAATTACTTTTACAGTAACAAAATTAAATTCAGAAATGATAAAAGTTTGACATCTAAAACAATTAAAATTTCGAAAACTTTGTAGCTTTAAGAGTTCCGAGACCCCTTAAACTGGAAAGATCGTTAAAGTGACATTCGTTGTAACGAGATTCTACGACATTTTTTTGTTTCTTAACCCTCTCGGTACTGAATTTTTTTTCCAATTTTTTACGAGAAATTACTTTTACAGTAACAAAATTAAATTCAGAAATGATAAAAGTTTGACATCTAAAACAATTAAAATTTCGAAAACTTTGTAGCTTTAAGAGTCCCGAGACCCCTTAAACTGGAAAGATCGTTAAAGTGACATTCGTTGTAACGAGATTCTACGACATTTTTTTGTTTCTTAACCCTCTCGGTACTGAATTTTTTTTCCAATTTTTTACGAAAAATTACTTTTACAGTAACAAAATTAAATTCAGAAATGATAAAAGTTTGACATCTAAAACAATTAAAATTTCGAAAACTTTGTAGCTTTAAGAGTCCCGAGACCCCTTAAACTGGAAAGATCGTTAAAGTGACATTCGTTGTAACGAGATTCTACGACATTTTTTTGTTTCTTAACCCTCTCGGTACTGAATTTTTTTTCCAATTTTTTACGAGAAATTACTTTTACAGTAACAAAATTAAATTCAGAAATGTTAAGAGTTTGACATCTAAAACAATTAAAATTTCGAAAACTTTGTAGCTTTAAGAGTCCCGAGACCCCTTAAACTGGAAAGATAGTTAAAGTGACATTCGTTGTAACGAGATTCTACTGTATTTTTTTGTTTCTTAACCCTCTCGGTACTGAATTTTTTTTCCAATTTTTTACGAAAAATTACTTTTACAGTAACAAAATTAAAAGTAGCTATCGAAATCACAGAACTTACAGTTTACTGAAATTTAACGAATGTGTTCTTTACAGAAACCTAACGAATGTAGTTATGTTGCGTTTTTTTCATATAAAAATAGTCTATGGAAGAATTTTTTAAGATATTTGGAAAATGTCGTATTACAACCAGCTTAAACAAACATAAAAAAATTACTAGTATTTTTTTTTTATCTTTTATCACAAATTACTAATTCGGAAAAGGAGTCCCTAATTTAAATTTAAAGAGTGAAACATATGTTTGAATTAAAAGAAACGCCAACGGTTTACTAATAATTAATAAAAGTTTTATTAATATTATTATTATTAAATGCTGAAGCATAAGTAAAGTCATAATAGTAAATGTATCGACATATGCTATCACTATTAGGTGCTATAATTAACAAAAATATTTTTTTCTTTCAAATATTGCAACTGGAAGTAGGAGCCTCATATGAGGCTCAGGGTGACGAGAGGGCCAATCTTCACTTTTATTAAATTTTTATCCTTTAATTATTTAAAATCTGGTGCGGCCGTAGAACAAGTTGGAAGTGCGTATAAGTGTTAAGAACACCTAACAATGGTTTCCAATAATTTCTGCGGTACAGTCTCTTAGGCTCACCGCATATCCTATGTTTTACAAGTTAAGTGTTTAGAAGTACGGAGCGAAATGTAAGATAGAAGAAAATGTTATGGATGGAAGAGAGGGACAAATAGCGAGGGAATTTATAAATACGTCTGAGCAACTGCACAATGTATACCCTATGAACTTTTTTTTTAAAAGGGAATTTTCTATACTCCTCAATTTATTTTTATCTACCACCAATTCATATGATACTTTCACAGCTAAAACAAGTGGAATTACTATAGACTATACTTTGCTAGGGAGAGCAACAATAAGGTCCATAGAATAAGATATAAACTCTATATACAGGGTGCTCACAGTCAACTGAGTCCAATGATTAATTTCTAAGCCGTTAGTCATATACATAAAGTTCCAATCACAAAAATGTTTTAATGAGGTAAATAATTATTTTAAAAGTCGTTTTGGTCAATAAAAGCATTTCTTAAAAAGCTACCAAATTTAAATTTTTATACGATAACCCGGTCTTATAAGTGATACTATATAGTAAAAATTTCCTATTACACTAACTAGTAAAACAAAACAAAAACAAAATCCCATTCATCTAGCATTAAAATCGACCGAGTTATGAAATTTTGAATTGCATGACTTATGACAATTTTCAGCATCTGAACACAGATCAGCCGGGCTATGCTTCGCGGGATCGTACACAAAGTGCTTAAAGTATTAGAAGGATTTATTTCGTGTGTACATTTCTGCATTGCAAACGAAGGGAATCGTTTCGAGCAAGTTTTTAGCTAACTTTGTTTTTTATTAATTAAGTTTTAGATTAGTTAATCTAATAGCATTTAAAAATATGTATCACTTTGTAAAGAATTGCGACTGCTGCTTTTCATCATTTCATTAAATTCTTTTTTTTTAACTTTATATTTTTAGTAGAAGTTGTATATTTTTCTTTAATATGTCAGAATGAAAATAGATTTCAAATTTATATTGTAATGCTAATTTTACTCTCAACTATTATTTTTGACACTTTCCAACAAAGTTGAACAACGTTTATGCATTCGGTTTGTCTGGCCGTCTGTTCAAGCTCTAACTCCCGTAAATATACTCGGATTTTCATGAAATTGATAAAGGTTATTTAGGGTCACCAAAGCATGTTTGGTATTGTATGTGAAGTATGTAGGATTAATCGTTACAAAGGCACTGAAAAGTATTCCATTCCATTGTGGTATATGGGGAAAAATTGTTTGCAAAGTATTTTAATGACATTACGCTATTTCAAGTGGGTTGAAATTGGTATAAAACACAGAATGTCACTACGATCACGTTAGAACAGGGCATTCATACCATTTTTTATTCATTTACAGGAACGCACAAAAGAAATCGGTTACAGCACAGTACTGTCTTTGAGTAATAATTGCTGGAGTGTACGGTTTAAAATTCGGTATGCGCTTTTAAATGTAATTATTATTATTTTTTTGCATCTTACTCGTTATATATAAATTCTATACCTCAAATACAGGGCTGCAGAAAAGTATTCACGTACCGTTCTCCTTATTAGAGGAAATTGCTGAAGGTAAATTTTCCACTGAAGTATATGTATCTCTTAAGTGAACTAAATTTTGGCATGCATGTAGTTAATAGATTCAAATCTGTATATCCTATACAGGGCTACTAAAAAAATTCGGATAATTTTCAGATTGTGGATAGGAACAGCTGAAATTAGCTTTTGAAATGTGTTATGTGTTTCCATATGGTTGAATTAGTTGTAATATTTTAATTTTTTAAATGGTGTAGTTTTGTTACATTATTCTGAATGTGTTGGAAAGTGTTTCATAATCTATGCTTGAGGCATGATTTTTTCTTTCTTATTTTTATATCTGACGATTATTTGTATTTCTAGTAAATTTGTGAATGACCTCTATTTAGCAGCAGAAAAAAAGCTTCAACTTTAAAGAGCTATTACTCGGTCAGTTTTAATCGTAGAAGAATGGGACTTTTTCTTTTGTCTTAAGTTTTAGTTTAATAGGATATTTTTACTAAATATAACTTATAGAACCGGGGTACGTATATAATTTTTAGTTTCATAATTTTTAAAGAAAGGTTTTTATTGACCCAAATCTCTTTTAACCCTCTGCACGAAACACAGGTCTCTCGGACCGATAAAGTATACAATTTTGACACCAGGGCGCGCGGGGTGCCACCTTCCGCGCCGATCGCCTAGTCTCAGTACACTCTCGGACAGCGTGTGGATTGCAGTGAGTTTCTTATCGGTCTGACAGACCATTATTACCGAATTTTTTTCATTATGTATAATTTAGTGTGTATTCTTGTATAAATAAAGAATTTGAAATATTATATATTGTAATTAGTCCACCCTCCTTATGTAAATCAATTTCATAGGTTAGTAGGAATAGATGCCCTGACCTGAGAGACAACTGTTCCTTTTAACTAATTAAAAAAAGATGTTTCATGCAGAGGATTAAAATGCTTCTTTACCTTATTTAACCCTTCACTGCACGAATTTTTCTATTTCTATGAAATTTTTGTTTTTGAAATTTATATATCGGTCTAATAATGGGAAATATAGTAAAAAAACTTTAATTTCGTAATTTCAGCTAAAATTTGATATTTTATGGTGTGTGCCATATGTACACATTTAGGGTTTTAAAATATTGTATTGCTATATTTTGCAACTAAATGAGCTTAAATTAATTAATTTTATCTACATAAAACTCTGCAACTTTTATTATATTAATATTTTTAAGTATTCAGTAAAAATAATGAAAGTAAATCTTGCCTTAAGCTTGATCGAAATTTTTTTTGTTTCCTAAGAACAAATTCTAATTTTTTGTTTAATGCAGCCATCTGACTTGGACAAAATAGGTGTTATTCTATTCTTTGGATTGTCCTTGATTAGCTACAATTATCATATTAGCCAAATTCATGGCACACAATGAAAATTATAATGTTTTTAGGTATGTGCCAGATATGGCACGTGGTGCAGTGAAGGGTTAAAATATTTTTGTAATTGGAACTATATGTATATGCCTAACGGTTTATGAATTAGCCACTGGACACCGTTGAGAGTGGGCACCCTGTATAGGTAAAGCCTTTTGTATAATATTCTGAGGAAAATATGAACTTCGGCACAAAATTTACATACGAGAATAGTAATAGGTAATACTTAATAATGTGAACGAAGATTCATAAATGTGAACGAAAGTCCATCAAAGCCTTAATGAATGAGTTATAAAAATGTACCGTTTAAAAGTCAATGAGTTTTATATCGTAGCTATAATCATGTCGGGATTTAAACTTTTGAAATTTTAAGCTTCAAACTACAGTCTACACAAAGCTTAATAAAGCACTGTCGTTTAACAAAGCTATTTGTCTTTTAAGAAAGATAACGTAGAAAAAAACAAATATAAATATGTATAAAACGCATACAGCTGTTTCGAAACCCTTAATGTTTCAGCATTAGTGCTTAAAATTAAAGATAAAATTAAAACTCTGGATTAAAGCCGGGGGGGGGGGGGGGGCAGAAAGGCGTATCTTACAGCTCGACTGTCAACGATGGAAAACAGTTTTTTCACCGTTGACAGTTGAGCTGTAAGGTACGCCTTTCTGGCTCTCTGTCTCCACACCTCTTTAATCGAGAGTTTTAATTTTATCTTTAAATTTAAGCGCTGATGATGAAACCTTAGAGGTTTCGAAACATCCATATGCGTTTTATACATATTTGTATTTATGTCTTTCTACGTTGTTTCTCTTTCTTAATATATTGGCACAAAGTACAGTCCTTTCTCCACTTTTATTTATTTATCTTTATCTGTTCACGATATTTTATTTTAAAATTATTAGCATATTGTTTTTGTCACATTTTTTCAGCAGGTAAAATTAATTATACATTTTTGAATATTTAACCATTCATTTCACCAAAACATCATTCGTCCATAGTTTGGAAACCACTGATATAAATAATAAAATTAAAGTTACGGAAAATGTCAAGTACAGATCTAATTACTCTTCTTTAATGACGTTCGCACGGATTTGAAATGTTGCTTTGTAGTGTCTGAAATCACATTACATACACACTCTTTCGCTCAGTAAAGATAAAGGAAAAAGATATAGGAAGAAGATAATTCATAGCATCAATTAGCTTTCTTGAATAATTCAAGAATCAGCATGTGTTTACCAGGTGACAAATGGATCAATGAATTCTCATTTTGTTTCATGCATCCGTATATTAAGTTAAAGATGCTTAAATATATGCCAAACGGAAAATGTATTGAAGTTTATTTAAGGGGCTGGAGTAACTTTGAGTGTGTTAAAGTGATCAAACATGGGCGCACTGTAATAATCCAAGAGCCAACAGCACAGAAACGTATGTCAAGCATAAGAAAATATTATCAAGCATAAGAAAAAAAAAACATTTATTTTATGGGAAAGTAGAAGTAGGAAAATCTAAGGATCCATGTCTGCCGAGAGTGAAGTGGTGCATAAGTGAAAAATTAATACCACCAGTGATTGACTTGTAGGTTTATCATTGTGTTTGTCCTGCAACTATCCTCCATGTTTTTGTATCTTTGTTTGAATGACAAACACAGTGATAAACCTACGAGTCAACCACTGGTGGTATTAATTTTTGGCTTATGCACCACTTCATTTCCGGCAGACATGGATCATTAGATTCCTCTACTTCTACTCTTCCATAAAATAAAAGTTTTTTTTCTTGTGCTTGATAACATGGGTTTTTGTGCTGTCGGCTCTTGGACTGTAACGCCTGCAACTCCAAAACATTGATACAGGAAAAATAATAACCTTACACATAAAGTACAGCCAGAAAAAAAAAAAAAAAAAAAAAAAAAAAAAAAAAAAAAAGCATCCCGCACATTTTAATCCTTAATATATCAAACAAACAAAAACGAAAATAGCTATTCGATTTAAAATTAGGTCATCTTTCATTTTATCTTTAAAGAAAATGCTTAGGTGTTCGTCTTCATATGGAAGTTGTAACAAACTTTAAAATTTCCAATATGAACACCTAATTTTGACATCGTGTTTAGGTTCTTTGAAAAATTTTGCCCTAGGATTCCAAACGAGAAATAATTTTTTAAAGTATTTTAGGAATTATGAAGACGTACAATTTTGATCTTCTAATGTTAATAATTTTTAATAGTTTTAAAACAAACAGCAGTGTAGAGAACTTTGGCAGCGTAATAAACTGCGAATTGTATTTTAAGCAAATCTCAAAAATTATTAGCGGAATGAGCTGTAATTTTGGATTCACATATTTGAAGCTTCTAGAAAAATTGATTAGTGTTAAAATGTTTGAAAGTTACAGTAAATTTTTTAGATATCTATTTCATATATCATATTATTTTAATTAATATTCAAAAAGTAATAAAATTGTGGGTCAAAAATTATGTATAAATCTTAACAAGTTATAAATTTTAAAGTTATAAAAGTTTTTCAAAATTAACGTTATACAACTGTTATAAAATTTGGCCTTGTTATGCTTTCGATTCATTTTAAAGATTTTTCTTCTATGCCCGTGAACTCTTTCGACATAAGTTTCCAACTGATGAATGATTGGTGCCTTTTACGCTTCGAAACGACCGGTGAGTTAAATCTTAGAAACAATATTTTTAACGGAATGGAAAAAATTCTGTTTCATATAAATCATTCGTCACCATGAATTTCATGGCAGACTTTTAAATTATAGCCTCTCTATTCTAAAAAAAGTCACTAACCGCTGTTGTAATTGAATATATTGTGACCTTTTCACTTTATTGGCTTATACTATAAAAACTATTTTATAATAAAACATGAAAACGGAGGATGTATATGAGGGGGCTTTATAGAGGAATGTATGATAAACACGCTGAAACGGACAGATTTTAATCGAATAACTATTTTAAGGGCTATTTAATGTTGAAGTTGATGAAGATAGTTCACTTAAATAAGTTTTAAAGCATAGCAAAAACTATGCATGACAATTTTACCATATTTAGCACGCATATACTTGACTAGTTTATGCTTTGCAATACCCAATCATTTTTTATATTTGTCTAATTTATTCAGTTTTTTACAATTTTTATCCAAATTTCCAATATCTCAGTAGGATTTAATTCATATTTTGAAATTACAGTTTTTATCTACTCTTACTGCTTTAAAAAATATTAAATACTAATATTTCCAAAAACTGTACTTTCATTTGAAGTATATATCCACAAATCAACATATTATATTGAAAAAGAAAGAAAACTTTAAAATAATGAAATTATTTCGTGTCAAAAGCATATAATGGTGAAAGTTACATCATAATTAAAACGAATTTTTGATAGAAGTGCCTAAAAGAATATTTAAAAGAAAACTTTTTTTCTAGTCGTTATAATAGTCTAACAGACAGACTAAAAATAGTCTGACCTTTTTTACTTAATCATTTTACACGAGCTGATTTTTAACATCTTCTAACATAGTTGAAAAATGCTTATGAATTCGGTTTATCTGTCAGCCGCCTGCCATCTGCCGACTGTCCGTGCTTTAACTCTCGTAAATATAGTCGATTGCCGTGAAATTAGTATATGTTATTAGGGTTTACCATGGCATTTTTGGTATTGAAAATGAAGTGTCTAGCGTTTACGGTTCATTTACAGGGAGACTCAAAAGAAATCTGTTACATTACAGCCTATCGGGGAAATATCGTTTGTGGTGTAATTTAATGATATTGTACTGTATTTTCAATATATTGAAATTTATGAATATCACTAGGATGCACTACAAAGCGCTTATTTTAGAATCTCGTGTGCATGTAATTTAGCATTCATTTACTGAGACCCACAAAAATATTTGGCTACAGTACTATCTATAAAGAATACTTGCTGGAAGAGCGTTTACAGTTGTGGTACGCGTTTTAAAATTTAACTACTGTTTTTTGCATATTACTTTATGTGTATAAATTTTATAGATCATATACAAGGTTAGAAAAAAAATCTCAAGTACATTTCCATTTATTGAGAGAAATTGCAGAATGGAAGTTTTCAACTGTGCTATTCGTTTAATTGAAATAGTTTTTAACATACTACGTAGTATACATACAAATCTATAGATCATATACTGGAATGCATAAAAAAAACCGGATACTTTTCGGGACTCTTCCGACAACTGATGGTAATTGCAGTAATTGGTTTTGTAACTGCTTTATGCATTTTGTAAATTGCTTATTTTTACTTCTTTCATTTTAATAAACTGTGAAGTTTTATTGCAATGTGTTGGAAAGTGTTACATAATCAATGATGGACGTATGATTTTTTGTTTTGCTAAATATGTAATTGATCTTATTTCATCAATCAGAAAAATAACATAAGTTAACGCGCCAGCGTTGGATACCGCTTTTGGGGGACGAAAAATCCCCCAATGAATTACAACCCGATTACAGAAGATCGCCACTGGTCATAATATTATCTCTCAATCTTCTGTACTTTGGTAATATTTTTTAAATAGAGAAAATTGCTTTTAAAGACTGCTGTGTGTGGACGGGGGTTGACGAGTGTAGTTGGTAGGGGCAGAGTCCCCTAGAATATATAAAAACAACCCAATAGTTTAAATAAAGTTTCCACAGCATAATGACATAAATATACAGCACAATGATGCTGCGTATTAACTTTTATCAATAATCTTTCTGTTCGTCTGATTAATAACCAGTTGAATGTTATGACACAATCTTCATAACAATGTCTCGTTAATTTAGTTGCAGTTCTAAAACGTCTTCCATTTGTTTGATTTCAACATCCTTATGATCTTTCGAGGTTCATTGAACGAATGTACGTATGTTTCTATGATACGAAATGAACCAAATAACAAATTGAAAATGTATATCTGAAACTCTATTACACTGTAAAAAAAAATCTGCAGTCCTACAGATGTAAAGTTAAATGCTTACTAAACTTTCATCTGTTACTGTACAAAACGAAGTCGGATGTACCAATCCCAAAACTTTCTTCTATCTCATACATGTCAATACTTCAAAATTAGTTATCACTGTGCCAAAATTAAACGACAATCTATGCTCAGCATAAGGATTCTAAAAAGATGAAATTCCGTGCATTAGTTCTTGAGATATGGCTATCGCTGAAATCGTGTAAATCCAGTCAAATGCAGCATAGCAGCGCCACCTATAGGGTGATTTACACCAAAACCTAATCCTCATCAACTTATGTCTACGTCTAACTGAATATGGGGAACTGAATATGGAGTTTGGGGAAAATTCGTGCATTAGTTCTTGAGATAGAGCTATTGCGCAAATTATAACAAATGCAGAATAGCAGCGCCACCTGTTGAACGATTTGCACCAACACATAATCAGCAGCAACATTAATCAAGGTATACTTGAATCTGAAGTTTGATGAAAATTCGTTCATTAGTTCTTGAGATAGATCTATTGAGGATATCGTGCGAAATGCAGCACAGCAGCGCCCCTATTGGGCGATTTAAAGCAACATGTAGTCAACATCATTTGATACCAAGGACTAACTGAATCTGGAGTTTGATGAAAATGTACATTAGTTCAGGAGACAGAGCTACTGCGGAAATCGTGTAAATCCTGCAAAATGCAGCATAGCAGCGCCACGTGTTGGGCGATTTACAACAAAACGTAAACAGCGCCAACTCTTATCAAGGAGTAACTGAATCTGAAGTTTTATAAAAATCCGTGGATTAGTTCTTGAGATAGAGTTATTGCTGAAATCCTACAAAATGCAGCATAGCAGCACCACCTGTTGTGCGATTTACACCAAAATCTAATCAGCACAAAATTACATCAGGGACTACCTGAATATAAATTTTTATTAAATTCGGTTCATTAGTTCTTGAGATAGAGCGCCCACAAAATTTGTGTCACACACAGACAGACTCACATACTCACAGACAGACATTTTGTGAAAACATGTGTTTTGGAATATCTGACCCCTAAAACGTGTAAATCCGTCGAAAACCGGAAGTCGAAAATTTTCACGAATCCAATACTTTCTTCTTTTAAAGATAGAAGAAAGTAAAAAAGGTGTAAATCTGCAAAACTAGTTTTGTAAAGCTACAGAAATCTGCAGCTTCATAAATGCATCTGCTAAAATTATAGTAATCTTACTAAAATTTTATCTGTAACCCTGGTTGCAGGTACATGAAAAAATCTAGGCATCCCAGTTTCCTAAAAAATTCTTAGCAACCTTACAGATTTATTGATTTTCGGTGCAAAAGTGTATCTGTTACATGAATTGTTGTTGTTGCCGTTACATAAAAAGTTCTAGGAATCCCATTTTCCTAGAAAAATTTTAGTAACTTTACAGATTTTTTTTCACAGTGTAGCCTTTGCTACATTAATATGTCTTATAATTATGTATGCTAGCTCAAGACAACAAAGCCGTACAATGTTACAACAAAATATGGCCTTGAGCCAATCTTTAACCATTTTATGCAGAGTTCATAACTGAATAATTAAACGCAAGTATGCCTTATACTGAATATATTTGTATGTAGGACATTGAAAACCATGTCTAAATATGCCGTGTTTGATACAAATTAAAATATATTTTACGATATAATCAAGGGTTCACTAGAATATGGGAGCCGTTACAAGGTTGTAATTTTGTGATAGTAAATTTCAGGATTCAAACTACATAGTATGTCCAGTGTTTTATCTAAATATGTAAAACAGCTGTGCAACTAATTACCTTTTATCTTTAAAGATTCAAAATAATGAATATGCTGTCTGAAGTTCTAATTACATGAACGTAACATTTAATAAGAAGGGTAACAACAAAATAATTTATAATTAAACGCTAGCTTGTCTTGTACTTAATATATTTGTATATAGTACATTGGAAAATCTGCTCTAAATATACAGTTTTTGATACAAAAGATATTATATCTTACGATATAATAAAGAATTCACTAGAATATAAAAGTAACTTAAAGCATTATTTGGGTATTACCTTATTTTTAAAATTTCCCGTTTCTGGTTATGCACTTTTACAACATGGGTTTATACATGATAAATATTTAATGTATTTTTACCGATAAATCACTATAAAAAAAAGATCATTTTATTTGAAATTTATAGAATCGTTAAGAAATTTTAATTTTCCATTAACTAATTTTCTCTATGAATTTCCATTTAACATTTTGATTTTAAAATATAGAAATGTTCAAACTACTTAAATAAGGCATTCAAAGCTATACAATGAAACAGCTTAATAACATTCACTGGTGGACAAAACTTAAGGACAACTGTTATTTTCAACGATTACATTTAGAAATATATCCGCATTAGCACGTGTAAATTTGCATGAATGCGGGATGTACTCTGTTTTGTGAAACTTATGCAAATTTTGTACTTCCGCTTTTGTCGATCACGTTACAGCAGAGATAAGAGATTTTAGGCAATCGGCGGGTGCTATGAGTTGTCATTAGATGTAAAAATTGAAGGAGATGGAGTGAAGCTTGAATATTGAAATTTTGAACATGTCTTAAAAACATCATTTAGATGATATTACTCGTGGTAGAACAATCGGAAAGTTAGAAGAAGGACGCAAAATTAGAGATGTTGCCTGTGAATTTAACATCGCGCACAGTATTGTTTCTAGGCTATGGGCGGTATTCTAAAAGAGTGGAATATGTACTAGGCGTACGGGAGGAGGTCGTCCTAGCAGCACGACGTCCCAAGAAGATCGCTATATTGTTATTTTGGCAAAAAAGAATCGACGCAGCACAGCTGGTCAATTAACAAATCAACTTTGTGCTGCTACAGGAACTAAAATATCGCGGAAAACTGTTGCAAGACGTTTGAAAAATGCTGGACTATGCGCCCGAAGACCTGTTGTGTGTGTCCGACTCTCGAGACGCTAACATAGCGCCCGTTTACAGTGGTGTTGTATGATCGCAATTGGACTGCGGACGACTGGTCTGCCATGCTCTCCTCAGATGAGAGTAGATTCAGTCTATCGTCCGATTGTAGGCGTAAACTGATATGGCGCGAGGTTAGTGCTTACTGTAGCGAAAATATTCTAGAAAGAGATCGATATGCGACTTCACGTATCATGGTGTGGGCAGGCATCATGTTCAATGGCCGCAACGGATCTCTATGTACTTGACCAAGGGTCCATGACCAGTAGGTGGTACAAGGAAGACGTCCTGCTTCCTCATGTTCACCTTTTTCGAGGTGCTGTTGGCGAAAAGTTTCGTTTCATAGACGATAACGCACCTTGTCATAGCACACAGTCTGTACAAGATTGTCTTGAGGCCGAAGATATCCATCGCATAGACTGTTCAGCACGTTCCACTCACCTAAATCTCATTGCAAATGTATGGGATGCCTTGGGGAGACGTATTGCTACTCGACAATTTCCTCCCACAAACAAGGAAACCCTCATCCGCGCAGTGAAGGAGGAAAGGCGTAACTTTCCTCAACAGCTACTGAATCATGTTGTTCTGAGTATGCCACGCTGTGTTGAAAGTTGTCTCGCATTACACGGTGGCCACACCCCTTATTGAAATGGCACTGACAATTGTTAATTGTGAGTATTTTGCTTTCTTTGTACAGTCATATTTTCGGACAATATTCAGGTTTCAGAAAAAATAACCTCTGTTAATACCCTGTATTCCTCCTTTCAACAAAATTTTTATATTAAATCCTGTGTAACATTCTATTAATACTATTGTTTGCTTCTTGACCAACAATCTCACGTGGATTCTCATTTACGTGTACATTTCTTCTTGGTCCTTAAGTTTTGTCCACCAGTGTATTTAACTAACATAAACATGAAAAAATTTTTTACGTACTTTTCTGTTCTTCTGATAACCATTCAATTGAATGTTATGAGGCAATCTTAATAACAATATAATCTTAATTTAGCTACAATTTTAAAAGGTTTCGTTTGATTCAAACATCTTCACGGTCTTCCGATGTTCATAAGACGAATGTTTATACGTTTCTGGGATTCGAAATGAACCGAATGACAAATCGAATATGTATATCTGCAACTCTATTAAACTTCGCTACATTAATCTCTCTAATAATTTATGATGTATGGGAATATAAGACAACAAAATTGTACGTTGATGCGTACAACAAGATACGGCCTCGAGCCAATCTTTGCAATTTTAGGTGAAGTTCATAACTGAGTAATTAAATTCTAGTGTGCCTTGTACAAAATTTATTTGTATGTTGTGCATTGAAAACTACGTCTAAATATATCGTGTTTGATACAATTAAAAAGGTATTTTATGATGTAGGGGAGCTAGGGTATGAATGGGAGAAGGGATGGATGGGACATTCTCAAAGTTTCAGGCAATAAATATTTATTTTAATTTGCTTCCTATCCCCATATAAGGCTCTACCACAGTGTGCTTCAGAACTAATAGTAGGACCACATTGCTGTTTTCATTTTCCTTCAAAGTTGCATTTTCTGAAATCTCTGCTTAAAAGTAAGTTTTTTTTTTTTTTTTTTTTTACATTTGAAGATGTGAAATACCTTATACAACATAAAAAATTAAGCTATGTTGTAGTTATTTATTTTAAGGTTCAATATCGACAATTAAAATGAATGAATAGTGACCATTGTGACAAAATAATTTTTGAGCTGAATATAATGAATAAATGGCTGAGAAGGGAATATATGCATCATGGGGATGATTGGGACATTTCAAATGGGGATGAATGGGACATTCTCATTCATCCCTAGAGATGTTGAAAATTTGATTTATTAACTAAATAGTATTATATAGGTTGATACATTAATAATTTACGTTAATTAATAGTATTAAATAGTATTATATGAGTTATTATTGTTTAAAATTTCTGAGTGTTATTTATTGTATTGTGAACTTATTAATGGATTATCAAAAAATTGGTACTAAAACTTAATCAAAATAGATAAAATTGTTAAAAATAGTATATCTTTATTGATAAAATGGGGGGAAATTATATTGAATTTTGAAATGTTGCACAAATAAATCCCCACCCCTAACATATTGGGTCGATCGGAAAGTCGTGTCGTGTTGGGAAAATCAATTCGGACCGGAAAATTCTATCATTTAATTACTAGGCATTGAAACCGATATCCGATGTCTAATAATTATCGGGCAGAATTTTCCGGTACGAATTCATTTTCCCAACACGACACCACATTCCCATCGACACAATAATTTCCGTTCTGCATGTTTCTAAGATAAATTTAATTAATACTAATTAATAAGTTATGATTGAAAATTATTAGCTATGACATATTTAACAGACGTTTTGCACTTTCATTTCAAATCTAAAATGCCCCATAAGTGGGGAAAAAGAACAGATTGATAGCCGAAGTCTGCATTAAAAGTTAAAACTGCAATAAAGAAGTTATTGAAAAAAAAATATCGATTCATGCTGTAAAATCATATATTACAAATATAATTACATATAAGATTATAATTATAAATTTTAATTTGGTAAAATTGAATACAGGGAGGAAAATCTTTGTGTCCCATCCATCCCTCTTAGTGTCCCATTCATCCCTGCTGTGGAGTTGATTGGGACAGGGAGGAACGTTTTTTTGATTTCATAATATTTTTCTGAATAAATCATAATCTAGAATAAATATTGTATATATATGTTGTCAAATACCTAATGTATGAAATGTGATATATAACATTGATAATAACTTAAATAAAAAAAATAAAAAAAAAAATATTTTTGTGAAAATGTCCCGTTCATCCCCCATCTCCCCTACTCAAGGGTTCACTGGAATATAATAGCCAGTTACTATGTTGTAATTTTTAGATAAGAAATTTAAGGAGTCAAACTGCATGGGATGTCAAGTATTTTCTGTAAATATGTAAAACAGCTGAGCCATTAATTATCTTTTATGTGTAAGAGCTATTATATTGAAATTTAGACAAAAAAGTGATGTTTTGATAGTTGTATATTTTGATTGGCTTAATTTTTTAGGGTTCCGTACTTAAAAGGTAAAAACGGAACCATTATAAGATCATTCCTGTGTCTGTCCGTCTGTCTGTCTGTCTGTCACAGCCATTTTAATCGTAAACTATGGAACGTGGAAAGTTCAAATTCGGGGAAGTAATAAAGACCATTGACCCACATATTTTCAGATTAATAAACATTCATAAATATATTTAGTAAAAAAGTAGAGGGGCTAATTATGTTACTTGAAAAAAAAAATCTTTTCTTTGTATATCATGTGGAGTATCCTGTGAAAGCTTTTGTAACGCCGAACTCAAAAATACATTCCTTTTACTTTTAGGTATTATATTTTCAAAGTTATGGTGGAAAATGTAGTGCAAAAATATGTTCCCCCCATCTAATTCCGAATCTATTGAAACTAAAATTATGAAAAAATTAGAGGTAGTAGAAATTAATTTAAACGTTGCAGGAAAATTATAGCGATTACCCTAGGTCACATAGTTTTTGAGTAATTAGCATTTTCTGTTATACACAAATTTCGATTTACGGGCATTCAGAAAAATTGTTGAAGAGCTCTGGAGGTACCTATAAGTAGCAGAAGTATAAAATCATTGTTTATAATGACTTTTGAAAAAAATCGTCGGTAATTAGCCGAGATATTAACCCTTAAAAACACGGCCGGTTTGGGCATACATAATGACAGGGGCGGCGTACTCTTTGATTAGTTAACGCCTTTTAATGATATGTATAATGTAATGTCCAGTAACAGTATAAAAGCAATAAATGTCAAATTGTTAAAAACATACTAATTTAAGGGCTCTCGGGACTCTAAAAAGTGGAAAAAATGAAAAAAAGACCATTTTCAATATTTAATGTCTTAAAATGTATATGATTTTAAAACACAATTTTAATTGGAATGAAAGATATAAGTATGTTCTTTCGTTCCATGTATTTAAAAAATTGCAAGATACAGAATTAGTATTTATAGGGGGCTCCGAAACTGTTAGATATTTGTCGAACAAAAAATTGGCATAACAGTTTACGCGCAGGATTACAAAATAAATATTGCAACTAGAATGAAAATTTTGGTGCTTACTTATACTTCAGAGTGTAATAATTTCCCTGAACTTAAATAAATTTGTATTTAAAGCATTTTTATATTTTTAATGCAATGCTGCATTTAGCTAGTACAAAATTTTGAAAATTTCAACAGTAAAATCACCTAAAAAAATACTTTTTTGAACAATAAAAAGGAAATTTTAGGTTCAGTTTATACAGAATAACATGGAATATATGTTTTGAAAATTTCATGAAAAAATATTCAGAAGCTTTTGAGGTATCCTGCGCGTTATACCCAAAAACGCCATTTGGAAAATAATGACTTTAAAGTTTCGGAAACGCCGCTTCAGCTATTGAGCGGGTATAATTCTAAAAGCCAAAACTTCTGTTCTAATGGGAATTTCAAGGAAACAATTATATCAAAATATTCAGAAATAGGAGTTTAACATCTAAAAAAATTAAAATTTCTTAAATTTTGAAGCTTTAAGAGTCCTGCGACCACTTAATCCTTTCCGGCACGGAGCAATTCTATTTATAAACTTATGAAATAATGAACTGACACCAGAATTTATAAACGAATTTATTAGAAAATGCGAACTTTCTTATTTTCACGTACATGATAAAAGGAAAATTTTAATTAAATATTCTTGGTGCTATTTGTCTGTTTTGGAATTAAAATTAGGTGTCCGTTTTTTAAGGGCATCGCCCTCGAAATATTTAATTAGAATGAATCGCATAAATATTGTGAGATTCGCGATAGTTAGCATTGATTGTATCTCTCAATACGCCTCGAGTAACTTTAAAAGTTAATTAAACACCTATCTGGAAAAACGCGGCACTGACCAAGGCGGAGTTGCAACTTTGAGACCTCAATTCGAAGCGCGCTTAGCACAATGCCAAATTTAAACTTTGAACAAAGGTTTTGTTTTAGATACACTGTAGAAATAAAGGTTATTACTACGCTGAATTTAGTTTCATGAAATGCCAAATGAAGTTTAACTATGCACTACCTTTATTGTCAGTACCGAATTAAGTTCATCATAAACAGATTAGGATAATATTAAAAAAAGAGTTATACGAATAGCTATATTTGATATTGTTCCATATATCTCTTTGAACTTTCATGGTATACCCGATTACACTTTTCTAATATATATAGTTATACCCAACTCTACTTTATATAGTTTTTTATAAAGTCTTAGTATTCTTTTAGCAACTTTTATTTTTATTTTTATTATTTTTTTTAATAATACAATTACAAATTTATATATTTACTAGGGGGCTCTGCCCCCTACGAGCTACGCTCGTCAACCCCCGTTCAGACACCGCAGACTCTAAAAGTACGCTAATTTGATCGCCTTTAAAAAGATTTCGGAAGATTCAATTATAATTTAAAAACAATGGCGATCTCCCTATAAACGGATTTCTATTCATTTCTCTTTGACTGGGAAATTTTAAGGCCAAATCCGCTGCGGTACTACTTGATTAACCCGTCGACTAATTTCGCTAAATTATATAAATCGCCAAAGCACTCGCCAAATTATAAAAATTGACATCATTTTTATTTTAAATAAGAAAGAACAAATAAAAGAAAGAACAAATAAATTAGTGCAACATTAATAAAAATACAAATAAAACGTCGAAATAAAAATAACTTGATGACGTAGACACGTGTAACTTGCTTAAATTCAAGCTATTTGACATTTTATGACATTTACGATCAACCATTATTGACATTTAATCTTATAGTTTGGCGAATGATAGATTTTTTCTGTCCATCGCTGTTTTCGTCTTTGATTAAGTAAAATAAGATAAACATTTCAAAATAAGCTAATATAAAAGGAATTAAGTAAACATAATCTTTGTATCCCGGTATTTTTTAACAAAGCGAAAAGAAAGTTCTTTTAAATAAGACATTTTAAATTAATCGTTTTTAATCTGACGTAATTTTGACCAAACTATTCTTTCTCTTTTTAATATTCACGTGAAAATACTTGTGTTAGAAATGAAATATTATTTGCGCTTTTCTGACAAAAATAGTTGAAAAGTATCCTCTCAAAATATCAAATAAATGTCTAGCGCAATTTCTAAATTTAAACCGTTTTGCAATATTATTTGGTGTTCATTTTATGTAATAACTGTAATGGAACGTAAATATGACGTAATTTCTCCTATTTAAGACTTCTAACGCATGTTAATAAATTTATTATTTTACAAATTCCTTTCTCTCTTAAAATTCACGTGTAATTATAGTTTTTATGACGTAATTTTTAATAAGTTCCTGCTTTTTGTACATAATTATTTAATTCTAATTCCAAATTTTTTTTCTGTTTATAATAGTCACGTGTAAATAAATTTTTAATTTATTACACGTATAAATATTTTTTTTTTTAAGCAAACATTATTGTTTCCGCTGTTTATACAGTTGGCAACAGTTTAAATTAATATCACTTTCTAAAATCTGTAAAAAATATCTCTAGAAATCCTGAAAATTTGAATTTAAAATAGAAATAAAACCTCAAAAAATTTGCCAAATTAAAAAAAAAGAAAACAGTCTGCACACCGGGAACTTCAAACGTATAAAATGATCTAAAAATGATTAAATTCCTATGTACAGTTTTTGCTCCTATAAAACTTTTTTAATGGAACGATTTTGTCCAACTTTAGCATTAAATATCTCTTAAAATAATTCTTCGATTTGAAAACTGTCTGCATCAGCGTGTTTATCAAACATTTCTGAATAATACTACCGATTTTCATATTTTTGTATGCATTATTTTTCTTAATATTAACGAAGAAAGACCTCCGGTCACAAAAAATTCAAAGCCGGCGGCGGTGACAGCGGTAGTTACTTTTTTTTAGAATAGAGAGATTCTACGGAACCCTCTGTGCGCGAGTAATGCTCGCACTTGACCGTTTATTTTATCTTGAAGACGATGCAATTTTGAAGCCCTGAAAAAATTCCCTCTTCCCTGTAGAAAATGTCAAAGTTCAACGTCGTGAATACTATTTTCATAAAATGTGAAATGCGAGTATGTTCGGAGGGTTATATTTTTCGAAAGCAACAACATCCAAAATTTTGTTTTCATTAACAGTATAACATTGCCCGCTTAGTAAACTTAACTTGTTTCTGTGGTGAATTGTTGCTTTCCATTGTTATGTTGCCACAAAATGCAAGAAAAATGATGTTTTCCCTGTTTTCTACATTTATTATCTTGTTTAAGCAACAATACCCGAATCTTTTCTTATTGAACATGAAAGTTTACTATTTGGGGAAGCTAAATAATATAGAAATTAATTCGGATATTGATGCTGTTGGCAGATATAATTGGTTAAATATTCAAAAGTTGTAAAATATGCAACTTTATAATTACTTAAATCTCAAAAAAGCATCAGAGCAGAACAAAGCAAAATATATCATGCAGACACAAAGCGGGGTCTCATGCAATTTTCAGAAAAAGGCAAAGACAAAACATAAATCTTCGAACAATGTATTTTGGTAATTTGGTGCATGGAAAAACTGTTCCTAAACTTTACATATCAAAACTAAGTAATAATAATAATAATAATAATAAAACAGATTTTGTAAATCAGAACACCCATTACTTGTCTATTTCTTCAAACAATTTGCAGGCAGTTTTAAAATTTATTTTGGATAGACCAAAAAAGGATGCATTCTATAGAACTGGGACCCATATTTTGAACAACATTTCTTCACCCTTATACCAGTAATGATCTTCTTCAGAGAGTGTAAAGGTATTTTTTCTATGCCTCTTCATACACTTCACCTTCATTTGAAATTGTTATCAATTGTAGTAATTTCTCCAGGATACCACATGTTATTGAATAAAACTGTAACCCAGTCTGTGACTCTGTACTTACTTCCATTGCACTGTGAAATGGATCTCAATACTTTCTGTACAGAAATTTCTGCTTCTTCTTCATTATCATCTTCGTTAGCTTCATGAACATGCTGATCTTCAACATTATTTGATAGAGAAATTCACTGGCCACATTATGACCAGAAGGAAATACTGTGAACCGGGGGTACTTTGGTCCTTGCGGGGTTACTTTGGTTCATCATTTAAAAAAAGGTTTTATTCTTTGTATTGAGCAAACAATACAAGATAATTCTGAGTTTTTGCCCTTGAAAAATATTTTAGACCCTACTATAGGGTATTTAAATAGTTTGGGGGTAATTAAAATTTTTTTAGAGGCAACACTGGATGTGTTTATAAACAACTGTTTTCGTGTGTAGATTTTAACTTCCCAAACTTTCTATAGTGAAACAATCTGGATAATAGATACAAATAAGGTAAGTGCCAAAATATTATCTTTAGTAACCTGTATCCCATGTGTGATCATAATTTTTCCTTTAACTTTTTATTTTGATAGAAAATGTTTACGTTTCCATAAAGCTAGCACGAAAACTAGTTTTTCAGGTCTAGTTTGTAACAGGCCTTTTTTGGCCCGGAAGTAGCCCCAATTACTCAGAAATGCCTTTTATACAAACAAATCTCTTAAAAAATGTATTAAGTAACATTTTTTTAAAATGTTACTTTAGAAAAATGTTACAGTAATTATTTTTTGTTCCAATTGCTGAGGATAACATGATGAAAACTGTTTCTCGTGTCTTTAATATTAACATTTGGTTTATAGTGTTTAAATGTTAGAAACCCCCCCCCCCCCCAAAAAAAAAAACAAAAAAAAAACAAACATTTGTTTATCAAGTTTGTAGTGTTAATTAATTAGCAGGTCCTATTGCAATCAATTGCTAATGGATTTCAATATTCCAACATATGAATTGTATTAATTTTATATGAAAATAAGTGAATGGACCAAAGAAGCCCCCAGCAGGGGCTACTTTGTTCCAATACTTTAAAAATAGTCAAAAAATAAAATAAATAAAAATTTGCCTCTTTAAAACCATACAGTTTGCTTCATTGTTTTCTGTTAATTGATTACTATTCCATTTCGACGTTGAAAAATCATATATATTATTTTTTAATGATGGAAATGTTACTGAAATCTGGAAAAAGTGGCCCAAAGTAGCCCCGGTTGACGGTACTGCTTCTTTATTTAAGGCAATATATTTCCCAGGACCGATACTGAAGTATTGCCACACTTTACTACAGTCTTTGGGGCTTCTACTGAATGATATGCAATAATATTCTCAATTTTGTAATACTTATAATGGCTGTTTGAATCACTGATTTCAATCACAGACACCTTGGAATTTCGGATATCACCCAATGTACAATAAACTTTCCTTTAGTGCTTGTGCATTGCTGATATTCTTACCAGAATTTGAGTAGGCTGTACAACAGTGCTGTGCATTTGCAGCTTCTCGATCACACTGATCCTTTCCACGTTGAGGTTCATTGTGATCATGCAGCATTAATTTTAGTTTATACTTTTGTAGCATTATAATTTCTATCGGGATATTCCCATTTCCACTGTAGCTAGAAACACTCATTATCCGACTTCATATAAATATGGCGAATGGTTGGAAAATCTGCCTTCACCTGGTTTGCTACATGCTCGAGAACACATAATGTGTGTTCCAGTCCTTGATCACAACGCTCCAAAATCGTGAAATTCACTTGCTTCTAAATGCTCACCAATTTTAAAGAGCAGTAAATCGATATGTGGGCTCCTCCCTTTTTTTAACGTATTCTTTCTGAGATTTTCAAAATTTTACTGGTGTAATCTTTTCGAGCCAATCTTTTTTATCCACAATGCAGTTTCAGAAGAGAGCTCACTCAAAACAAATATCTTTGTATTATTTAGTTGCACATCACGAATGGTAATGCTTCATCCAATTTAGTACACCATTATGAATGCACTGTAAATCATGTAACAATTCTGCTTGAAATCTTTCATTTTTAGTGATTATAATTTTATTTTTAACGACATGTAACAATTCAAAGATATACATATAGTCTGGGTATAGATGGAAGCATGGCTGTTGGAAATTTCACAAACCTAATGAAAATTCACATCATTCGGATCACTGATGGTCAAAAAAGGGACCAATGTGCGTATATATTCCCTGACAACTGACACTGCAGTGCATTTTGTAACCTAGTTTTAGGTAGAATAATGTTTCCTGTATTTTGAAAGAAATTTGATTTAAGTCAAAAGTCTCAAAACTTTTATTTGCCACATCAACTTGCTAGAACATTGAACATTCAATTTAGAACAAAGGAGGGGAAAGAGAAAAGGAATGTTCCATTTTCGCATAGGGGAGAAACATAGAAAGGGGAAAGAGAAATGGGATGTTCCATTTTCTAAGGGAAAAGCTCGATCATTGACATTACCTTTTTGTAACTTTCGTCATTTTTTTCCTAAAAATAGCATGAAACCCCACTTTTTTTCTTTTCCATGGGTTAGTGCATATATTCATCTACTACATGATGTATTTTGTTTTATTTTGCTCTGATGCCTTTTTGAGATAGGTCTAATTCAAAAGTTAAAGATTTTGAAACTCTTGAATATTTAACAGATTATATCTGCTAACGACATCAATATCCCAGTAAAAATCTGCATTATTTAGTTTGTCCTAACAGTAAGCTTCCATATTTTATAAGAAAAGTTTTACGTACTATTGCTTAAACAAGATAATAAGTGCAGAAAATAGACAAAAACTTCATTTTGATTGCATTTTGTGGCAACATAACAATGGAATGCAAGAATACCCCATGGAAACATGTTAAGTTTATTAAGCAAGCAGTATACTAACAGTTTATAAAAACATAATTTTGGGATGTTGTTGTTTTCCAAAGATGTAGCACTCCGAACAAACTCAATTTCACTTTTGATGAAAAATGGTATTCGCGACCTTGAACTTTGACATTTTCTACAGGGAAGGGGAAAATGTTTTCAGGTCTTCAGAATTGCACAATATTATTCATTAACTATCACCTACTTCAATATAAAAAAAATTAAGCCAATCAAAAAAAATACAACAGTCATACTTTGTCTGATTTTCAAAATAATGGCTCTAAAAGATTAAAAATAATGAGTATGGCTAATTATACGGCTAGTTCTAATTATACGAAGAAAGAAACATTTAATGTTTTTTAACTACAGAAGACTTTATAAAACGCTTGTGTGTCTTGTATTAAATATGTGCGTATATAATACATTGAAAACTACGTTTAAATATATGAAGTTTTCAATTCAATTCTGAATCATTGAAAACCATACAATAAAAAAAGATTATTAACATGTTTATTTAACACACAGGAACTTAGAATTTTTATTGATCAAGTTTCAATTAATGTTATGACGCAATCTTAATAACAATGTCATTTTAATTTAGTTGCAATTCTAAAACGTATCTGTTTGATTCCAACATCCTAATAGTCTTTCGAACTCACTAGACGAATAATGCTTCCAAAGTATTATGATCCGAATGTATAACACAATGAAGCTGCATATTGAAGTTTATGCTGAAAAGAAAGAAACATACAAATTTTATCATTAGTGTTATGACGCAATCTTAATAACGATATCATGTTAATTTAGTTGTAATTTTTAAACGTCTTTTATTTGTTTGATTTCAACATCCACATGATTCAAAATGAACCAAATGACAAACTGAAAATGTGTAGTTGCAATTAAATTTGGCCTTTACTATATTAATTTTTCTAATAATTTAAGATGCACGCGAGTTTAGACAACAAAGCTGTACAATGTTACAATAAAATATGGCCTCCAGACAACCTTTGAATATTTTTAACAGAATTCCAAACTGAATAATTAAACGCTAGTGCGTTACAATTAGTGTTGCCATGTGGCCTGCGTAAATCAGGGCTCCAAATGCTCTGGACACCACCAACTTCTTACAGCTTATTTCGCCATCTTTTATCTCAGATAATTCTACCATTAGTTAAGGAAAGAGAATCACTTTAACCCTCTCGCTGCGCAATCTAAGATTTCCTCGGGCAACGTAAAAGTAGCAAAATTTACGCAACCCGCGATTTCTTCGGGGATTAATTTTTTCTACTGGCAACTATTTTTTAATTCAATTCGGACCACTTTTTAAATATAAAAAATTCCATATATACTTTAGCAGCATCTACATACAAGAGAAATATATATACTACAAAATTGATTTTTTTAAGATAGGGGTGCGAGAATATAAAAATAGTCTCCAGTGACAGCCCTGATTTAGCCTGATTTCTAATATCCTATCCCATCTAAGATCCGGAACTCTTTTACAAAAAATAACATACTTAAACTCTAAAAATATATAGGTTTTAAATATGAAATAAAATTGCGCAATATTTGAACCTATTTTCATAAAAAAAATATATATATATATATATATATACGCAGCGAGAGGGTTAAAATACGGTGTATGGGACACCTAAAAACTCTAGTTACAATACACATTAGCGTTTATTTAATTTGTACTAATGTGCAGGATATATTTGTGTGTAGTACATTGAAAGCCATATCTAAATATGCAGTGTTTGATACAAATAAAAAGATATATCATATAATCAAGGGTTCAGTAGAATATAGAAGCCACTTAAAGTGTTTGTAGTTTTGAGATATTAAGTTTCAGGATTTAAAGTACCTAGAGTAGTTTATGTAAATTTACAAAATAGCTGCGCAATTAACAATCTTATATGTTTAAAGCTTTCAAATGGTGAGTATGAGTGAAACTTTAATTATATCAAGAAATTTTAACGAAAAAAGTATAATGAGAAGTATAAAGGAAAAAGTAATAGGGGAGAGTAGCCGTATTTGGACCGCCGCTTTAATTGGACCGTTGCCATTCTGCCGTTAATTACAGGAGGAGACGCCATCGACCGCTGAAATCCTACTCATCAGAATTATGTCACTCATAATTAGAAGAAGCAACCGCCTCCCACGTGCTGTTTTCAGACAGTTTCAAAAAACCTAAAGTTAGCTGTTTTGATCTAATTTTTTCCTACTAACCATAAGTGAATATTTTAAACTGAGGTAAGTTGTGATGTTTTCATATACATATATGAATTCATCTGTTTATTGCGCATATTTTTCACGCGGATTTGTTTTATTTCGTTTTTGTTCTTAGTCTTGAGATTATCTGTTTTAAAAAATGGCGCAGTTGCCGTAATTGGGCCAATTTAAGTTGCTTAAATTGGACCATATATGCAATCATAAATTTGAAAAGTAAGTAATGAATTTCGAGGATGGTACGCTTTGTACACTTTTTTTTAAAATTTTTTAATATTTTATAATGGATTACTATCTCCATGCAAGGTTCTTTTTTTGTATATCTGGATTAATTTTTTATACAGTTTAGGCCTATATAAACATAAAAATATTTTTAGATGTTTATGCAATAAATTTCGTTTGCAATTTCTTTTATCTTGTATGTATTTGTATTTATTTTCTTTGAATTCTTTATTCCTACGGCATATTTGGTTTACAGAGTTGAATTCAAATATTTTTCTCCTGGAGGATATTTGCGAAGGCATACTTTTTACAGATCTCAAACCTTCCGGGAGGAGTGGTTATTTCAAGGCTCCGGGGTGGGGGGGGAGGCTGAATTAAACACTGTTTGAATATATAATGTTTGCGTTTGCTTAATCGTAGCGTATTTTTCAATAGAGGATATTTTTTAAACACTTATTTAATGTAATGTTGAAAATGTTGAGAAAGACACAGAAAAACTGTCTGGAAGAAAAACACCGTGACAGCAAAAGCTGTTAAAGATATAGGAAACAAATAGGAGGGAGTAAGTTGTGAAGAAATTGACCTGCAAGAAGGCTGCAGCTACAAATTTTCCCCAAAAGCCAAAAAATCATTAGAAATGTTATCCACCTTGCTAAATTCAGTTAAATGAAAGTACAGAGGGAGCCAAAAAGCAGTTGTGTCAGTACAAAACAGTAAAATCTTTACCATACAAAGTAAACCTTGAAATGAAAAAAAAAAAAAAAAAAAAAAAAAAAAAAAAAAAAAAAAAGAAGCTATCATAGCACAAAAAAAATTGGAACGTCAAGTTTTAAAAAATAGACGTAATGCAATTAGCAAGAAAATGATGGAAGGGAAGAACTACAAACATAATGTAAAGAAAACTTCTGTCTAAGAAAAGTTTAATAAGTCAAAATCTAAAATGAAAGATCTAGACAGCGATGATTGGTTTTGCCTATTTTGTAAGAAAAATCAAATGGCAGAAATGATTCAGTGCCCAATACGGTTCCCTGTTGTGTGCGCTGGGAAAAAAAAATCAACAAACGAAATTCATGTGTAAGCTTTGCATCGCTCCTTACATGATATTCAAGTAACTGTCAATTAGTTTTGTAATTTCTATTCTTAATTACTGATAACTTTGATTTATATTTTGAATACATTTTGATTTAAAACAATTACTCTTATTTTCAGATATTTGATTTCATTATGTTTCATTGCTGTTATTTTGTTTAACCGTTTCATTAATTGCAAACTTTGCATTTAATAAAATTAGTTATATTCCTTAGTCATTAAAACAACCTGATATTATTTGGTCCAATTTAGGAGACTGGGGGTTCCAACTTAGGCGACCAGTTGCTGAATTTGGACCACTTTTGACAATTTTTTCAAATTAAAATAAAATTTAAGATTTTCAAAAAGAAATTGATTTAAAAATTTATTTAGCTAGTAGATGAATAGATTGACCCCGTGTAATGATGTTTTGGAGATATTCCAAAAATTAAGTGAGTTACACCTGAAAATAAGTGAAGTGGTCCAAATTCGGCTACTCTCCCATATATATATATATATGTATATAAAAGAACATTATGAAATTTTAATTTAATATTAATATTCAATTTTCTTTATTCATAATATTAACTTTTCTTTTTCATAAACTAGAGGGCTCTGCCCCCTACGAGCAACGCTCGCCAATCCCCGTTCAGACACCGCAAATTCTAAAAGAGCGCTAATTTGATCGGCTTTAAAAAAAAAATTCGGAAGACTGAATTATAATAAAAAACAGTGGCTGTCTTCGTCCTTTATTAAATCAGACCAGTGAAACATTTGAAAATAAGGTAATATAAAATGAATTAAGTAAACGGATTCTTTGTCTCCCGGTATTTTTTAACGACGCTATAAAAAAATTCTTTTAAATAAGGCATTTGACAAGTAACGTTTTAAATCTGACGTAATTTTCACCAAAGCATTCTTTCTCATTTTAATATTCACGTGAAAATACTTTTGTTTTTAGAAAGGAAGTATTATTTGCTCTTTCTTAGAATTCACAACAATAGTTTAAAAGATTATCTCAAACTATGAAATAAATGTCTCGCGCAAATATACTTTTAAATTTAAACAGTTTGGCAATATAGTTGTTTGGCCATTTTAAACATGACGTAATTTCCTCCATTTACGAATTTAACGCATATTGACTTTATTATTTTACTATTTTCTTTCTCTTTTAAAATTCACGTGTAAATATAGTTTTTATGACGTAATTTTCAATATTTTCCTGCTCTTAATACTTAATCATTTAATTCTAATTTGAAAGTTTTTTTTTCGTTTATAATAGTCACGAGTAAATAAATTTTTAATTCAAAGGAAATATTACTCTTTTCGCTATTTTAAAAATTGGCAATAATTTAAAATAATTCCTTTTTCTAAAAGATGGTAAAAATATGTCTTGAAATGACAAAAATTTGAATTTAAAATAGAAATAAGTCCTCAGAAAATGAGTCAAATTAAAAAAATAAATGCAGTCTGCACACCGGAAACGTCTCATGTATATCCTCAGAAAAAATTATATTCCTATGCATAGTTTTTGCTCCTATAAAACTTTTTTAATGGAACGATTTTGACCAACTTTAACATTAAACACATCTTAAAATAATTGTTCGATTTAAAAACTGTCTGCATCAGCGTGTTTATCAAACATTTCTCTATAATACCACCGATTTTCATATTTTTGTTTGCAGTAGTTTTCTTACTATTAATGAAGAAAGACCACCGGTCACAAAAAATTCAAAACCAGCGGCGGTGACAGCATTTAGTTACATTTTTTTTAGAATTGAGAGATATTCAATTTTCTTTATCTAATGCATACATTTTTACCACGAATTTTGATTTATGTTTATGATTTTAGAGTAATGAAACGGTTAAATTATTAAAGTAAGGCTTCGAAAATTTGAAATCTATACATATTTTTACTTTTAATCACTTCATTATTAATGTTAATATACAGGGTGATTCATAAATATCGAATCAATAGGCTATTTTCTTAAATATTGCCCCTAGACCCACACTTCCAATTGCAAAGTTTCATAAAAAAAGGTGCAAAATTTAATGACATAAATTGCAACTCCATGGAGGGTCTATTTGAAAAAAATACGAAAATTAAATTTTTATACGGCCCCCGTAGTGTGAAAATTCCAATCAGGAAGACTTTCCTTATCCATTCCTGAATTAAACACAAAAAATTGCATCTTCATATCTGAAAAACTCGAAGAGTTATAGCCGTTTAAATAATTCATCAGGTTTTAAGGGATTAGACACAAATTGAAATGCGTGCAATCCAAGAAGCAATGTTACTTTAAGAGTTCTATGAAACATGTACAAAATATATTTCTTGAGTTAGAATTTAGATTTTTTTTTCTTTTTTTGTGATGGTTACCATATAATTTGCAAACAAAATCACATCCTAATATTTCTCATAAAGTTTTTAAAAAATTTAAATGATTAGTATTTTTTTAAGCGGATTTAATTAAAAATCTTTATAACTCGAAACATTATTCATCGGATTTCAATTTTTTTTCATTTAATTAAAGAGGAATGTATAATTTTGGTTTTGTTTCAGGATTTTTTTAAATATTAATTTTAAAAATATTAAAAATATTTATTTAAAAAATTAGGTAACTTATTTTTTAAAAAATCATATTTTCAAAAGTAAAATATTTTTCAAATATGCCGAAACAAAATTAATGTAAAATAATAAAAAAGACATGTTTCAAGTTTGCACCTTTTTTATTTACGATTCTTGACTTATAATAATTTAAAGACGAGAAATGGTTAAAAGAAAAAAAAATACATCATGCAGAAAAACGCATTTAAAGTTTTAAACATTGATTGTCTCCTAATAAAATGTTAAATGCTTTTTTAAAAATTGCGCGTGAAAAAGCAATTTCTTTCTGTAGCTTAAACTTCCGATTCAGTTTAACTTTTACCGTTTCCACCTCCTTTTTGTACTATTTAAATGTCCATAAATAAATGTTAAATATGTAATTTGAAACAATGCTTTTTCTAACATGCAGATTAAGAGTTTTTCATATTTTAGCCCTCACAAATTCAGGCTTTTTATCGTCCCGGCGAGGCCGTTAAAAAGTCTGTATTGTGGGGCCGGGCCAGGCCAGACTCGTGATTGGCTACTTTTTTCTGAAGACTCGGCCAGGCCGGGCCTAACGTATTTTTTCATACCGAATCGGGTGTTGGTGTGATTTATGGCGGCCAATTATCTACACGAGGGATATGGGCCCGAAAGGGGGAGTGCCTACGTGGAGATCTTTCTAAGGGAAAATAACCCGTATTTACGCAAGGATATCCAAGGTTAGAAGAAAACCACTGAAAACTCCGAACGATGGGGCCGAAGGGCGCGATTGGGTTCAAACCCAGTATCTCCCGTCTACCAGCTTTGAGAGCAGAACCTCTCGTCCACTAGTTATACCGAACCGAGACTGGTTTCCTTATTCCTAGGTCTCCCCTGGGCGAAATTTTCAGTCCAGGTCTCGAGACAAACAGTATTAAAATTATTACCTCTGACTGACCTAATCCGTGCAAAAATAACTAAAATTTGGCTCATCCCAAAACTATTACAACAAATGCATATATTTTTAAATGGCATTATTTTACAATAAAACTTTGAAATTCGTATTTTTAAAGGATAGTAGATTTTAAGGCAAAAAAATTAAAATACAGAAAAATTAGTGAAAAAATCTGCCTATGACGGAATCCTTTCTTAAACGGAAAAATCTGTTGATCCACGGAAAATTAATATAATAATACCTGAGAAAAAATAGACTACATTTACAAGGGAACTTGTCTATAACGCCTTTTTTTTCTTTCCTATGTGATTCCATCTTAAAAGATTAGCATTTTTATAGCATTTATAGCATTTTTCATTGTCTCCAACACATGGAATATGGATTAACGATATTAAAGGAGAAGTGAATAATTTACATGTAAAGAGATTCATTAATAAAACAAATAATTACAGCTTTTGGCGCTTCTTTAAAAATAATAATTATAAACATTGAAAAAGAAAAGATATAATAAGTATTTTTGTCCGTACTCCTCCATACGAAACAACTTTTAACCATATCGATGTAAAAAAACTATGTAGAAATTCAGTCAGGCCGGGACAGGCTACAATTTGAACTTTTTTCCAGGCCAGGCAGGGTCGAACTTTTTTTCCTATGGGTCGGATCGGGACCGGACCTAGATATTTCGACCCATGCAGACCTCTACTGCAGACCAACAGCATACTTTGAAAACAGGTTTAACGTAAAATCTATACGCTGCTTATTTTATGTCCAAAGGAGACGTACTGCCTTATATCGACTTTTAATAATGTACAATTTGTGGATGATCCCTATCTTGCATTCAAAATGAGTCAAAAACTCGTCACTCAGAGGCATGGATAAATGGTGTAAGTCACGAATTTTGGATTTTGATATCTCTGCAAAATTTGAAGATATCGAGACGAATTTTTTTGTGTTTAATTCAGGAATGGATAAGGAAAAATTTCGTAATTGGGAATTTTACTCTACGGGGGCCGTATAAAATTTAATTTTTGTATTTTCTCATATAGACCACCCATGGAGTTGAAGCTCATCTCATCAAATTTTGCACCTTTTCTCTTTATGAAACTTTGCAGTTGGAAGTATCTGCCTAGGGGCAATATTTAAGGAGCTAGCCTATTATTTCGTTATTTATGAATCACCCTGTATATAAATACACTGTTAGATGGATTTTTACTGATCAGTTCCAAGAAATATAGGTTTTAACAAAATATAATATATTATATATGGTACATATTTTATTATATCTTTTTTACTCATTATTTTAAAGTTATTCTATGATAAAATTATTCTATGATATGATCATGTATATACTTATATGAATTAAGTGAATTTACTTAATTAATATAAACATAAATATAATATATAATTATATGCGGCGTAAAATGCTGAGAGTAAGTCTATTAACATATTTGTCGAAAAGAAACATTTATTATCCTATCTTCGTGTTCTTCTGATTAATATTCAGTTGAATGACATGACACAAACTTAATAACAATACCTTGCTAATTTTGTTGAAATTCTAAAACGTGCTTCATTTGTTTGATTTCAAAATCATCATGGTCATTCGATTTCCATTAGATGAATGTTTGTACGTTTCTGGGATTCGAAATGAACCAAATGACAAATCGAAAATGTATATCTGCAACTCTATTAGCCTTCGCTACATTAATCTCTCCAATAATTTATGATATATGCGAACATAAGACAACAAAGCCGTACGATGATACGTACAACAAGATATGGCCTCGAGCCAATCTTTGACAATTTTAGGCAGAGTTCATAACCGAGTAATTAAATGTTAGTGTGCCTTGTACTGAATATATTTGTGTACAGTACATTGAAAATCACGTCTAAGTAGAGCGGCGTGTTTGATACAAATAAAAAGATATTTTACGATATAATCAAGGGTTGAGTGAAATGTAGTAGCCAGTTACTATGTTGTGATATTTTGAGATAGTAAATTTAATTATTCAAAATACATAGATTCTGAAATGTTTTTTCTAAATACGTAAGAAAGCTATGCAATTAATTAACTTTTACGTTTAAAGATAGAAATAATGATTATTGGGGAGGGGACAAAAGTTCTAATTACATGAAGAAAACTTTTAATTAGAAAGGTAACAACAAAAGAATTTATTATTAAACGTTCCTGTGTCTTGTACTCAATATGTGTGTATCTAATAGGGGCAGGGAGGAGAAAGTGGCCACCCTAAGGTTTGATGAATTTTTATGATCCCTTTTTAATCAGTAATGTTCTATAAATAAGTACCAATATTAACTATAATATCTTTAGTTTCAATTGCTATTTTACTTAATTTTTTTTTTAATGTGCAGATTACTTTTAAAAAATTACAAAATAGCCATTTTGCCCGCCTATATTGGGTACAGTAGCCAGCATAGGTAAATGAACAAATCACATTGATTCAGGATGTATATTTTTTAATCAACACAAGCTAAAGTTATCAAGAATAAAAATTAAGAATAATTAATATATTAAGAATAAGTATTATGTTTTGTATATTTTAAGTTTTAAATGGTTACAAGATAAAATAGTCAGCAATGAGTATCAATATGATGAATAGAGGAATACAATTGCCCCCCGCAGACATGCAGACTGCAAATGGCGAGATTAAGCCTTTCGCTGCAGAAGTCATTGCCCCGACCTGCGTTCTTTCTTTTAAAGACAATATTTCTGGATAGAATTTTGTTATGAACAATGGATAAAATATCATTTTTGGGTTAAGTAGCCGTCTGGCCATTTTGTCCGATCTCTTTGGGGCCACTTTGTTGGGGAAAAACTGTGGCCTAGCATTTAGTCTACATAACTTAGCGTTTTTAAGCTCACGTCATTTAAAAGATTACTTTACACTGATAAAACAGCGTACGAGCAAATAATTATAACATTACATATTATTTAGCTATAATCAAGAAATTCTACCACTTATCTAAAATCAAAAATGTGGAAAAACAAGTTCAGAACTAGAAAAATGTAGCCTTACGCTTTAAAGTCTCAGACAATACTACAAGCATCTGTGATGACTATTTCACCCAGTACCTATGTGGCAGGGGCACTACACAGCGAAAAAAATTCAAATTACTACTTTGCCCTCTCTGACCACTTTATACTTCCTTCTCCTACATTGAAAATCATGTTAATATGCATTTTTATACAAAATAAAATATAAGTTACGATATAATAAACGATTTACTAGAATGTAAAAGTCACAGCTGTCTAACACAATTTTGCGCTATATGCCAGGGAAAATCAATAAGTAGGTCACAAACTGATATGAGAGGTCAAAAATTAGTAGTAAATTGTTTCCAAATATGCAAATAGGTGGCAGCATAATCCAACTATAAGATGTTAATATCGAATTTATGAGACATCAGTTGTACAAGATGAGCAGGGTCGTTCAAAAGTTGTTGACGAAAGAAAAGTGGTCGTCTAATTGAGATTGCAACAGAAGAATCAGTGCGAAAGGTTGAGGAAGTGGTTAGAGCTGACATGCGAACAACAATAGACAGCATAGCAACCGTTTCCTCAACCTTCCGCACTGATTCTTCTGTCACAATCTCAACTGGACGACCACTTCGCTCTTCTCAACAACTTTTGAACGACCCTGCTCATCTTGTACAACTGCTGTCTCATAAATTCGAAATTAACATCTTATAGTTGGATTATGCTACCACCTACTGGTATATTTGGAAACAATTTACTATTAATTTCCAACCTCTCATATCAGTTTATGACCTACTTACTGACTTTCTCTCGTGCTTATTTTGAAAATTTCGCTTTTCTTGTTATACACTTTTCCGACATAAGTTTATATCTGAAAAATAACATGCGATTTTTTCAGTTCGAAACGAGAGGTCAGTTTTATTTTAGTTTTATAGGATCAAGAAATTAAGAAATTTTATTTTCATATGAATTAATTTTCACCATGAATTTCTATTTGAGAGTTTTTTATTTTAAAGTGTAGAAATGATCAAATTACTCAAATAAGGCTTCCGAAATATTGAAATCTACAGAATGAAACAATTTAGTTAACATATTTATTGTAAAGAAACATTTTATCTATGTAAATACCTGTTCTTCTGATTAATATTCAATTGAATATTATGACATACACTTTATAACAATACCTTATTAATTTTGTTGAAATTCTAAACTATTCTTCATTTGATTCATTTCAACATCCTCATGGTCATTCGATGCCCATTAGGCGAGTATTTGTATATTTCTGGGATTCTAAATGAACCAAATGACAAATCGAAAATGTATATCTGCAACTCTATTAGCTTTCGCTAAATTAATCTCTCTACTAATTTATGATTATGACGTATGCGAACATAAGACAACAAAGCCGTACGATGTTACAACAAGATATGGCCTCGAGCCAATCTTTGACAATTTTAGGCAGAGTTCATATACTGAGTAATTAAATGAAAGTGTGCCTTGTACTTAATATATTTGTATGTAGTACATTGAAAACCCTGTCTAAATATGCAGTGTTTGATACAAATAAAAAAAACATTTTACGATATAATAATCAAGGGTTCACTTGAATGTAGAAGCTACTTAAAACGTTGTAATTAGGAGGTAGTAGATTCACGGATGCAAACTACATACGTTATTCAGTGTTTAATATAAGAATGTGCAGCAGCTGTGCAATTAATTACCATAATTATGTTTAAGATATAAAATAAGTATAAAATATTGATTTAAAGATTTAAAATGATGTGTACAAGAGAATTTTTGATTATATAATGAAATAGTTAATGAGAGAATTAACAAATGATTAAAAAAGAACCTATGTTATTTTTTTTCTTTAAAGTATAACTTCACATCATCAAAGTGCGCAGTCACACAAGGAAAGAATATGGTCATCACACAAGTCAATTTCTTGCTGAGAAACAGATGATATATTTAGTTTTACTTTAAAAATTTTAATTCTTTGTGTTTGTACTTCTTCCAATATAAGTTTATAGCTTATAAATAATTGATAACTTTTCAAAGTGACTGATTATTTAATTTATTTTTTTTGGGAATCATTCTAAAAATTTTAATTTAATATTTTGTATAATATTGGTATAATTTATGTTTTCTGATATTTTATTCTAAAACCGTGGGAAAAAAGTAATGATTAAAATATGATTTCCAAAACAATACATTCTATACTACTATAAGAAAAAAAGACCATATACTATAAAATCCCCACCCCCTAGAAATATGCATATTAAGTAGCTTTCATTACAAAAAGCTACCTATTGCAGCCGTTCAGAGGAAAGCGATTTCAAAAAATTTTGGTATATTTTCATCGATCACGACCCCCAGACCCCGAAACCACCCTCCGTTCAAAATTGATATATATATATATATATATATATATATATATATATATATATATATATATATATATATATATATCTGACCTATGTCACACTGTAACTCTCGTAATTATGAACCGATTTCGATGTAATTCGGTGTGTACATAGTACATACCAATGTCTCGACCGAGTTCGTTGGCCAGCTTCATCCGCCGTTTTGTTTCAAAATGCGGCCATTTAAAAATTTTTAAAAAATTTAAAATTTGAAATGTGGTACCAAAATTTAAAAATGGAAAAATATTATTTTGTTACGTATTTGACCTTTATACAAAGATTCCGGAACAGTTTTTGTTTTGTCTATATCTTAAAAAATGGCTGAGTTATAGCATTTTGAATTTCTAGTGTGGGTGACATTTAGAAACGTCCTGAATTTTGTCACGCGATACAAGGCGTATTTATGAACCGATTTCGATATAATTCGGTGTGTACATAGTACATACCAATGTCTCGACCGAGTTCGCTGGCCAGCTTCATACACCATTTTGTTTCAAAATGGCGTCCATTTAAAATTTTAAAAAAAATTTAAAATTTGAAATGTGGTACCAAAAAATTGAAAATGGAAAAATATTTTTTTGTTATGTATTTGACCATTATACAAAGATTTCGGAGCAGTTTTTGTTTCGTCTGTATCTTAAATAAAATTTGAAATGTGGTACCAAAAAATTGAAAATGGAAAAATATTTTTTTGTTATGTATTTGACCATTATACAAAGATTTCGGAGCAGTTTTTGTTTCGTCTGTATCTTAAACTAGTATGTTGTGGCCATCACAAAACTTTCTTCTATATAAATCACGTCAATTAAATCATTTAAATAGTACAAGAAATGACAACGATTTAGCACCAATTCATATCAAAGTGTATCTGAATTTGAAGTTGGATGAAAATTCGTGCATTAGTTCTTGAGATAGAGCTATAGCGGAAATTCTGAAAAAAATGTAGCATAGCAGCGCCACCTGTTGAGCGATTTACACCAAAAGTAAACAGCACTAAACGATATCAAGGTATACCTGAATCTGAAGTTTGTTGAAAATCCAAGCATTAGTTCTTGAGATAAAGCTATTGCGGAAATCGCAAAAAATACAGCATAGCAGCGCCACCTGTTGAGCGATTTACACCAAAAATTAAACAGCACTAATTTATACATCAATTCATGTCAAGGACTAACTAAATCTGAAGTTTGATGAAAATCCGTGCAATAGTTCTTGAGATACAGCTCTTGTGGAAATCGTGAAAAATGCAGCACAGCAGCGCCACCTGTTGAGCGATTTACACCAAAAATTAAAAAGCACTAATTTATACATCAATTCATGTCAAGGACCAACTAAATCTGAAGTTTGATGAAAATCCGTGCAATAGTTCTTGAGATACACCTCTTGTGGAAATCGTGAAAAATGCAGCACAGCAGCGCCACCTGTTGGGCGATTTGCGCCAAACATTAAGCAGCACTAATTTATATCAGGGACTAACTGAATCTGAAGTTTGATGAAAATACGTGCATTTTTTCTTGAGTTAGAGCTATTGCGATAATCATGAACAATGCAGCATACCAGCGCCACCTGTTGGACGATTTTCACAAAAAAGTAATCAGCACCAAACTATATTCTGGACTAACTGAATCTGAAGTTTTATGAAAATCCGTGCAGTAGTTCTTGAGATACAGCTATTGCAGAAATCGTTAAAAATGCCGCATAGCAGCGCCACCTGTTGGGCGATTTTCACCAAAAACTAATCAGTTCCAGTTTGTATCAAGGTCTAACTAAATGTGAAGTTTTGTGAAATTTCGTGCATTAGTTCTTGAGATAGAGCGCCCACAAAATTTGTGTCACATACAGACAGACAGACGGACAGACAGACAGACAGACAGACAGACAGACAGACAGACTCACAGACAGACATTTTGTAAAAACATGTTTTTTGGAATCTCTGACTCATAAAACGTGTAAATCCGTCGAAAACTGGAATTCGAAAATTTTCATGAAACCAATACTTTCTTCTTGTAAAGATAGAAGAAAGTAAAAAAAATGGCTGAGTTGCAACATTTTGAATTTCTAGCGCGGCTGACATTTTGAAACGTCCTGAAATTTGTCACGCGATACAAGGCGTATTTATAAACCGATTTCGATATAATTCGGTGTGTACATAGTACATACCAATCTCTCAACCGAGTTCGTTGGCCAGCTTCATCCGCCATTTTGTTTCAAAATGGCGGCCATTTAAAATTTAAAAAAAAAAAATTAAAATTTGAAATGTGGTAGCAAAAAATTAAAAATGGAAAAATATTTTTTTCTTATGTATTTGACCTATATACAAAGATTCCGGAGCAGTTTTTGTTTCGTCTATATCTTAAAAAATGGCTGAGTTATAGCATTTTGAATTTCTAGCGTGGCTGACATTTTGAAACGTCCTGAATTTTGTCATGCGATAAAAGGCGTATTTATGAACTGATTTAGATGTAATTCGGTGTGCACATAGTACATACCAATGTCTCAACCGAGTTCGTTAGCCAACTTCATCCGCCATTTTATTTCAAAATGGCGGCCATTTAAAATTTTTAAAAAAATTTAAAATTTGAAATGTGGTACCAAAAAATTGAAAATGGAAAAATATATTTTTCTTATGTATTTGACTTTTATACAAAGATTTCGGAGCAGTTTTTGTTTCGTCTATATCTTAAAAAATGGCTGAGTTGCAGCATTTTGAATTTCTAGCGTGGCTGACATTTTGAAACGTCCTGAATTTTGTCACGCGATAAAAGGCGTATTTATGAACCGATTCGGATGTAACTTCGTTTATACATAGTACATACCAATATCTCGACCGGGTTCTGGCCAGCTTCATCCGCCATCTTGTTTTAAAATGGCGGCCAATTAAATTTTTAAAAAAAAATTAAATTTGAAATGTGTTACCAAAAAATTGAAAATTGAAAAAATATTTTCTTCTTATGTGTTTGACCTTGATAAAAAGTTTCGGGAACAGTTTTTGTTTCGTCTATATCTTAAGAAATGGCTGAGTTATAGCATTTTGAATTTCTAGAGTGGCTGACATTTTGAAACGTCCTGATTTTTGTCACGTAATAACAGGCGTATTTATGAACCGATTTGGATATACCTTGGTGTGTACATAGTACATACAAATATCTCAACCGAGTTCGTTGGCCAGGTTCATCCGCCATCTTGTTTCAAAATGGTGGCCATTTAAAAAAATTTAAAAAATAAAAAAATTAAAATGAGAGACCAAAAAATTGGAAAATGAAAAAGATTTTTTTCGTATGTGTTTGACCTTAATACAAAGATTCCGGAACAGTTTTTGTTTCGTCTATATCTAAAAAAATGGCTGAGTAATAGCATTTTGAATTTCTATTGTGGCTGACATTTTAAAACGACCTGATTTTTGTCACGCTATAACAGGCGTATTTATTAACCGATTTGGATGTAACTTAGTCTGTACATAGTACATACCAATGTATCGACCGAGTTCGTTGGTCAGTTTCATTCGCCATCTTGTTTCAAAAGGGTTTCCATTTAAAAAAAAATTAAATTTAAAATTTAAAATGAGGTATTAAAAAATTGGAAAATGAAAATTTTTTTATGTGTTTGGCCTTGATACAAAGATTCCGGAGCAGTTTTTGTTTCTGAAAATTTATTCTTTTGTTTATATCTTAAAAAATGGTTGAATTATAGCACTTTGAATTTCTAGCATGGCTAACATTTTGAAACGATCTTGTGTTTGTCACGCAATAACACACGTATTCACCTATTTCGACATAAGAAGGCATGTGGATAGTATACATTAATACCTCGACCAAGTTCGCTGGCCAGATTCATCAGCCATCTTCTTTCAAAATGGCGGCCATTAAATTAAAAAATATATATATATTTAAAGTGAGGTGCAAAAAAATTAGAAATTGAAAAGGTTTTTTTCTTAAGTATTTGACCTTGATATAAGGATTCGGGAGCATTTTTTGTTTGTCTTTACCTTAAAAATGGCTCAGATATAGCAGTTTCAATTTCTATTGTGGGTGACATTTTGAAAAATCTGATTTTTTGCATGCAACATCATTCGTATATATCAACCGATTCCGATGTGAGTGAGCATGTGCACAGCAATTACTAAGATCTCGACCAAGTTCATTGGCTAGCCTCATCCACCATGTTCTCTTAAAATGGCAGACACTTTAAGAAATCGCCGAATTTGGCAGCCAAATATAAGTTACTTTAAAGAAAAGCAGCTTGGATAAAGCTGACTAATTTCGCGAAATTCTCATTCATTATATTGATAAAAATTAGTATTGAATCTCCTATATTCGGTTTCCACTAAATTGAGCTTCGTGTGTTTGAATGATATAAGTTGGCTTTTTTAAAATAAGGAATATGAAAGCTACCTCTTCCTCCCGGCACTGGCCGGAAGGACTTTTTTATCATTGTACCTTTATGTTCTTCTGAATAATATTCAGTTGAATGTTATGAAATAAACTTAATAACAATATCTTATTAATTTAAGTGTATATCCAAAGCCTTTTTCATTTGTTTGATTTAATCCATGAACTCTACACTTCGGTTCATCCCCCGCTAGCATGCTAGCATACTAGTGCGATATGGGATTCAGTAACTTCAACTGCGTATATGTTTGTTGGTAATATAGTGATAATGAAATATGTACAATTCGCGATTCCTATACGGAATTTAACGGAGAATACAACAAGGAGGTTTATTATTTTTTAAAATCAATAATTGCTTAATGTAAAATAAGCAACTTAATGAAAGCATACTTAAAAAAAAGGAAAAACGAAATGTCAAATTTTGGTGAGTGCGAATTCGCACCAATGTAGAGTCACGGGTTAAACTTTCTCATGAGCATTCGATGTTCATTATACAATTTTTTGCAAGTTTCTGTGATTCAAAATAATTCAAATTACAAACTGAAAATGTATAGCTTCAAATCTAACATTTTTAACAATTTAAGGAAAAGTTTATAACTAAATAATAAAATGCAAGTCCACCTTTGTACTGAATATATTTGTATTTAATAGATTGAAAAGTTTGCCTAAATATACGGTGCTTGATACAAAAAAAAAAAAAAAAAAAAAAAAAAAACATATCTATACTAATTTTATAAAGAGGTAAAAATTGTTTATTTGTAGGAGGTAAGCTCTGGAACTACCGAACCGATTCCAAAAGTAATGGTATCAAAATGTTGGTGTTAGTCCAACTTAGAACATAGGCTATATCATATGTCCGTGCCACTGGCCAAAAGGGGGTTCAGGAGCATAAAACGTTCTAAAAATGCGAATTTTGTGTTATTGAAGCGCCCAGAAACATGAAATTTTGAATGGTAGTTACTTCTAAGGTACTAATGATCTCTAAAGGCATTTCTTAAAAAAATCGAAATTAAAAAGGGGTGAAAATGCGCAAAAAGGCGATCTAAAAAACGTTCTAAATGGCGATTTTTATGCAATCTCAAGAAGTACCAAACCGATTTAAAAAATAATAGTGCCAAAATGATGTTGATTACCCTTGCTCCAACAGAGGCTACATTTTATGTCGGAACCACTACCCCTAAAGGGGGTGCAGGAGCAAAAAAAAAAGTTTGAAATTGCGATTTTTGCGTTACTGAAGGGCGTGGAATTTGGCATGGTAACTACTTATTAGATATAAATTATCTCTAAGAAAATTTCTTAAAAGATTCGAATTTAAAAAGTCCTTCCGGCCAGTGCCGGGAGGAAGAGGTAGCTTTCATAATCCTTATTTAAAAAAAGCCAAATTATATCATTCAAACACATGAAGCTCAATTTAGTGGAAACCGAATATAGGAGATTCAATACTAATTTTTATCAATATAATGAATGAGAATTTCGCGAAATTAGTCAGCTTTATCCAAGCTGCTTTTCTTTAAAGTAACATATATTTGGCTGCCGAATTCGGCAATTTCTTAAAGTGCCTGTCATTTTAAGACAACATGGTGGATGAGGCTAAGCAGTGAACTTGGTCGAGACCTTAGTAATTGCTGTGCACATGCTCACTCACATCGGAATCGGTTAATATATAGAAGTGCTGTCGCATGCAAAAAATCAGATTTTTCAAAATGTCACCCACAATAGAAATTGAAACTGCTATATCTGAGCCATTTTTTAAGGTAAAGAAAAACAAAAAATGCTCCTGAATCCTTATATCAAGGTCAAATACTTAAGAAAGAAACCTTTTTCAATTTCTAATTTTTTTGCACCTCACTTTAAATATATATATATATTTTAATTTAATGGTCGCCATTTTTAAACAAGATGGCTGATGAATCTGGCCAGCGAACTTGGTCGAGGTGTTGATGTATACTATCCACATGCCTTCTTACATCGAAATAGGCGAATACGTGTGTTATCGCGTGACAAATACAAGATCGTTTCAAAATGTTAGCCATGCTAGAAATTCAAAGTGCTATAAATCAACCATTTTTTAAGATATAAACAAAAGAACAAATTTTCAGAAACAAAAACTGCTCTGGAATCTTTGTATCAAGGCCAAACACATAAAAAAATCTTTTTCATTTTCCAATTGTTTAATACCTCATTTTGAATTTTAAATTTAATTTTTTTAAATGGCAACGCTTTTGAAACAAGATGGCGAATGAAGCTGGCCAACGAACTCGGTCGAGACATTGGTATGTACTATGTACAGACCAAGTTACATCCAAATAGGTTCATAATTACGCCTGTTATCGCGTGACAAAAATCAGGTCGTTTTAAAATGTCAGCCACAAGAGAAATTCAAAATGCTATTACTCAGCCATTTATTTTAGATATAGACGAAAGGAAAACTGTTCCGGAATCTTTGTATTAAGGTCAAACACATACACAAAAAATCTTTTTCACTTTCCAATTTTTGGTATCTCATTTAAATTTTTTTATTTTTTTATTTTTTTAAATGGCCGCCATTTTGAAACAAGATGGCGGATGAAGCCGGCCAACGAACTCGGTCGAGATATTTGTATGTACTATGTACACACCAAGGTACATCCAAGTCGGTTCATAAATACGCCTGTTATTACGTGAGAAAAATCAGGACGTTTCAAAATGTCAGCCACGCTAGAAATTCAAAATGCTATAACTCAGCCATTTCTTAAGATATAGACGAAACAAAAACTGCTCCCGAATCTTTTTATCAAGGTCAAACACATAAGAAGAAAATATTTTTTCAATTTTTAATTTTTTGGTACCACATTTCAAATTTAAATTTTTCTTAAAAATTTAAATGGCCACCATTTTTAAACAAGATGGCGGATGAAGCCGACCAACGAACCCAGTCGAGACATTGGTATGTACTATGTATAAACGAAGTTACATCCAAATCGGTTCATAAATACGCCTTTTATCGCGTGACAAAATTCAGGACGTTTCAAAATGTCAGCCACGCTAGAAATTCAAAATGCTATAACTCAGCCATTTTTTAAGATATAGACGAAACAAAAACTGCTCCGAAATCTTTGTATAAAGGTAAAATACATAAGAAAAAATATTTTTCCATTTTCAATTTTTTGGTACCACATTTCAAATTTAAAATTTTTAAAAAAATTTTAAATGGCCGCCATCTTGAAACAAAATGGCGGATGAAGCTGGCCAACGAACTCGGTCGAGAGAATGGTATGTACTATGTACACACTGAATTACATCCAAATCGGTTCATAAATGCGCCTTTTATCGCGTGACAAAATTCAGGACGTTTCAAAATGTCAGCCACGCTAGAAATTCAAAATGCTATAACTCAGCCATTTTTTAAGATATAGACGAAACAAAAACTGCTCCGGAATCTTTGTATAAAGGTCAAATACATAAAAAAAAAATATTTTTCCATTTTTAATTTTTTGGTACCACATTTCAAGTTTCAAATTTTTTTAAAAATTTTAAATGGCTGCCATTTTGAAACAAAATGGCGGATGAAGCTGGCCAACGAACTCGGTCGAGAGATTGGTATGTACTATGTACACACTGAATTACATCCAAATCGGTTCATAAATACGCCTTTTATCGCGTGACAAAATTCAGGACGTTTCAAAATGTCAGCCACGCTAGAAATTCAAAATGCTATAACTCAGCCATTTTTTAAGATATAGACGAAACAAAAACTGCTCCGGAATCTTTGTATAAAGGTCAAATACATAAGAAAAAAATATTTTTCCATTTTTAATTTTTTGGTACCACATTTCAAGTTTTAAAATTTTTTTAAATTTTTAAATGGCCGCCATTTTGAAACAAAACGGCGGATGAAGCTGGCCAACGAACTCCGTCGAGACATTGGTATGTACTATGTACACACCGAATTACATCGAAATCGGTTCATAATTACGGGAGTTACAGTGTGACATAGGTCAGATATATATATATATATATATATATATAGATATATATATATATATATATATATCAATTTTGAACGGAGGGTGGTTTCGGGGTCTGGGGGTCATGATCGATGAAAATATACCAAAATTTTTTGAAATCGCTTTCCTCCGAACGGCTGCAATAGGTAGCTTTTTTGTAAAGAAAGCTACCTAAAAGTGGTGAAAATGCACAAAAGGGCGTTCTAAAAAACGTCCTAAAGGTGATTTTTGCGCAATCTCAAGAAGCACCAAACCGATTTAAAAAATAATAGTGTCAAAATGATTTTGATAACCCTTGCTCCAACATAGGCTACATTTTATATAGGTGCCACTACCCCTAAAAGGGTTGCAGAAGCAAAAAAAAAAAAAAAAAAAAAAAAAAAAAACGTTCGAAATTGCAATTTTTGTGTTACTGAAGGGCCCAGATACGTGGAATTTGGCATGGTAGTTACATATTAGATATTAATGATCTCTAAGAACATCTCTTAAAAGATTCGAATTTAAAAAGGGGTAAAAATGCGTAAAAGGGCGTTCTAAAAAACGTTCTAAATGGCGATTTTTACGCATTCTCAAGAAGTACCAAACCGATTTAAAAGATAATGGTGTCAAAATGATGTTGACAACCCTTGCTCATACATATGCTATATTTTATATCGGTGCCCTTATCCCCAAAGTGTGTGCAGGAGAAAAAAAAAAAAACATTCGAAAATGCAATTTTTGTGTTACTGAAGGGCCTACAAACATGAAATTTGGAATGGTAGTTACTTATAAGATATAAGTGATTTCTAAGAATATTTCTTAAAAAAATCGAAATTTAAAAGGGATGAAAATGCGAGTAAAGAGTTCTAAAATCGTTCAAATGGCGATTTCTACGCAATCTCAGAAAGTACCCAAACGATTTCAAATTAATGATTGGAAATTGATTATGACAGCCCTTGCTCCAATATAGGATCTACTTCATGTCGGCGTCACTACCACCTTTCGGTTGTATTTTAAAAAAACGTTCTAAATTATGATTTTTGTGATACTGAAGGGGATAGCAACTTGAAATTTGGTATGGTAATTACTTATGAGATGTAAATGCTCTCTGAGAAGAGTTCCTTAAAAATTTGAAATTTACATTGTGTGAAAATAAACGAAAAGCATTCTAAAAACATTCTAAATAGCGATTTCTACGCAATCTCAGGAAATATAAACATATTTCAGAAGTAATGGTTTGAAATTAATGGTGACAGTCCCCGCTCCAACATAGCCTATATTTTACGTTGCTGTCACTACCACCTTGTGGTTACAGCAGCAAAATATGTTCTAAAATGCGTTTTTGTGTTAAAGAGGGGATCTAAAGTTTTAAATTTGGAATGGTAATTACTTCAAAGATACAAATGCTTTCTAAGAATTGTCGAAAGAAAATTCCAAATTAAAAATGATGAAGTGAGCGAAAAGCGTTCTATAAGCGGTCTAAATTACGATTTTTATGCAATCGTATGAAATACGAAATCGATTTCAAACATAATGGTTGCAAATTGATAGTGATAGAACCTGTTCAAACATAAGCTATATTTTATGTCGGTGCCACAACCCCTAGAGGGTTGCAGGAGCAAAACACTTTCTAAATTGCGATTTCTGCGGTACTGAAGAGGCTAGAAACTTTAAATATAGCACGTTATTTACTTATAAAATATAAATGTCCTCTAAGAACAGTCTAAAATATATTCGAAATTAAAAATGGGTGAAGCGAAAGGAAGGAGCGAAAAGTATTCTAAAAGAGTCCTTAATTACCATTTCTATGGAATCTCAGGAAATAATAAACCGATTACAGAAGTTATTGGTTGCGAATTAAGAGTGATAGTCCCTGATCCTATACGGGCTATATGTTACGCGGGTGTCACTACCACCTGGTTGGCAGGAACAACAAGAAAGCCTTTTAAAACATCTAAATTCCTTTTTGTATAGAATATTAGGAAATACCAACCGATTTCAAGGTTAATGTTGGCAAATTAATTAGTGACAGTCTCTGTTTCAACATTTTTCGAGACATTGTATTTCAACTCTGTTTCGGCATTTTATGTTGGTGTCACTAATACCAGAGAGCTGGTAGCCTGTTAGACCAGAAGCTTGGAATTTGACATGGTGGTTAATTTTAAGATGTAAATGTGTTAAGATGGTTTCTAAAAAATTCAAAACTTCAAATGAATACTGAAATGAGCGTATGAAATGAGCACAAAAGTTTCAAAATACTTTCTAAATTGTCATTTATGTGGAATTAGTTTTAGTTCTTCTTATTAATTAAAATCTCATTTCTATCTTTTGCACTTTTATAATGAAGTTTAGTCAAACTGTGGCTTAATTTGTAATTTTTGAATTATTCCAAAAAGTGATCTTCTAATAAAAAATAGTCATGCAAATATCACTTGGCATATTTCAACTATTACGCGAGCAAAGCCGCGGGGTTTGCTAGTAGAATATAATAAAGGGTTTACTTGAAAGTAGAAGAACTTAAGATGTTTTAATTTGAAGCTATTAAATTCAAATATCCAGACTGCAGACAGAAGTAAGTGTTCTGTCTAAAAATGTTAAACAACCGTGCTGTTAACCACCTCAGTTATGTTTAAGATTCAAATTTAAGTGTAAACTATTGATTGAAAGATTTAAAAATAGTCAGCATAACTGAAATTGTAAACAGAGTAAAAAGAAATATTTATTAACAAAAGTAACAAATGCAAAAAATATTTTTTACATACGTCAGTACATAAAAATTATTACTTACAATTTTTTTTTACAGTATTATATTTACTATATATGTATTAAATTTAAATGTCATAAATATTTAAAAATAGATTATAAAAATCTTTTTAAATATAATAACAAATGGTATAATTATGCAAAATGATACATTAAGGCATAATTTTAATTTGAATAGAACGATATTTATGTTTATTACATTTAAATTTCATTTTATAAAATTGAAAATCTGAAGGAACTATTAGTTTGATTTTTTATCCATTTATTTGATATATATGTAGGATAAACCTAAATTCAAAGAAAAATTTTTAGGATGTGAAAAAATTCAGGGAAGAAAATAATGTTTTTTTATATCATAACACACGATCGACACCGACGCGTTAAAGCGTTCTAAGGTATTTTCTAATTGTACAAAATCAAAATGAGTTTTCTTTAAATGATTTTCAATTTAAATGATTTTATCTTCTTAAATGAATTAATTCAGATTTATATTCTTGGAAATTGCTCCTTTTGATAATATTTAAAAGACAAACAAAGAATCAGAAGATATAGTTTTTTTAAAAAGAGCATGAACATTGAAGAACATTAGACTTAAAGCTTTACTCTACGTAAAATTAACTTAACCCTTAAATGCATAGTGATGAATACCTGCGCCACATTTTATTTAGCAATCACTATATTTATACATACCATTATATTCCTGTAAGAATTACAAAAGTATGCTACTAAATAAAGTTAAAAATCTAACTTAAAATTTCTGGTGTCTAATCTTTAATATAAGACTAAAAAACCCTATTCCAAAAGAATAATTCATGCATTTAAGAGTTAAGTTTTAGAAGATAAAAAATTATATAAAATAAGGCATTTAGATTCATACTTATTAAAATATTTACGGATTTGTAATATTTTAGTTATGAGTGTAATTTTACTTGTATTGCAGATGTGCAACATAAGAAAAAGTTGACGTATTATACGAAAAATGTATTTCTGACTTTTTCATTATTTTTCCTGTATGATAAACCTTCTGAGAATGATATATAATTTTTTTGAAACAAAATAAAACATCATGCATTTAAGGGTTAATGTAGTGAAAAGTAGGGTAAAACTGCATAACTTATTATTAGTTGCTTCTTGAAGCCATAAATCAGAACACAAAAGTTAACGTAACTTTGCTTACATACTCTACAATGTAAAAAAAGAAGACATGTGTTTCTTAATCTACTAACATATATTATAACTATGAACGAAACTGTACAATAACCTCACCCGAGCTATCCACTATTCCGAAAAGCGTTCGTTATCTTTAGAGACCTCAGGAACTAACATAGTTTCGAGATTTAAAGAAACATTTATTTAAAGAAAAGTTTCATTTGCTGCCACTGATCTTCAAAAATGTTTCCGAGTAATTTTTACAAGTCAACTTTATAAAACCAAATTATAGGTTTTTAATATAAGAGGGTATATTATTTTTAGCCCTCACATAGAGTACCTTTTAGTTTTTGCCCTCACATAGAAGTAATTGAGTAAAATTTATGAAATTTCTACATTGTATTAGTTCTTTTCTATATAGTCACAGTGCACAGTAACACATTTCTGCAAAGGGTATTTAAAAAAGAGGGGGGAGGATGTATTCCAGGAGGCGCGATAGTAGACCCAAAGGGTGATATTGTTCTAACTTTTGCCGACCCCAACATGGGACATATTGTTGGAAAGGCCTGTGACCACTTATTCATGTTATTCAGCCCTCGAGCCCCTCCCCCAAAATTTGCCCCCCGGGGGGTCATGAATGGTGCCCGCAAAGTTTAGAAAACTGCCCCCCTGGAGGGCAAATTGGGGGGAGGGGCTCAAGATGAGCATAACATGAATAAGTGGTCACAGGCATTTCCAGAAATATGTCACATGTAGGATCGGTAAAAGACCCTTTGGGTCTACTATCGCGCCTCCCAGAATACATCCTCCCCCTCTTTTTGAAATACCGTTTACAGAAATGTGTTACTGTGCGCGGTGACTATAAAGAAAAGGACTAATACTATGTAGCAGTTTCATAAATTTTTCTATGTGAGGGCAAAACCTTATTGATACTCCCTTGTACTATCCATTCTTAATTAAACATATTAAGCTGCGTAATTGAATTTGTACATACAAGAGTAATAAAGAATATTAATTTTAATTTTCATGTGAATGTTGTTATGCCATCATGTTTGTCTGTAAAACTTGTTTGTTAAATATGGAAATGTTTACTTGAGAGTGAATGGCATCCGTAATACCTATATTCCGGGTTGAGAAAACGGATAAATCTAATGCAGTAAAGCCCCGGTTATCCGCGAAGCAATTTTTTTTTCTTTTAATTTAAGTCAACAGCAAGGCAAATACAATAAGCTCTACTATTAAATATAAACAGAAAAATCAATGTGTTCGAAAGTCATAGAAGAATATTTCTAGATTCGGTTGCCATGTTTTAAATATCACATATAAAGTCTTGATGTCTTTTCTTGATTTTATTAACCAAACGTAAACACAGCAATTAAAATATTTTACAATTAAATAACACTATTATGATAAATTCCAGGAGAGCATATCAAGAATAACTTCATTTTTGTGATAAAAATTATTCCATACTAAAAGAAAAATAATAGTTTACAATTTAGAATAAAGAAAAGGTGTTTCCAAAACAAGAAGCAAAAACAAGTGACTGATTTTTTATAAAAGATGTAACTCACCTATTTTTGTACAGTATGTACGGCATTGTTTCTTGTTTACTGATCTTTATTTTAGTGATTTAGACGTAAAGCAAAGGTTTCTGACATACTGTGCATATCTATGTATTTTAAATGTTTATTATATTTTTTGTACACTAAAACATAGTTTTTATGTTGAATTTTCTTTTTTTTTTCGTGTTTGCACTCCATTTTCAGTCGCCCCACCAGTGGCTGAGAGGTTCTGATCTCGAAGCTGGTAGACGGGAGGTGCTGGGTTCGATCCCAATCGCGCCCGTCGGCCTAATCGTTCGGAGTTTTCGTGGTTTTCTTCGAACATTGGATTTCCAAGCGTTAATACGGGTTAGGTTCCCTTAGAAAGACCCCCACGAAGGGCACTCCTCCCCTGGGCCTATATCCCTCGTGCAGATAATTGGCCGTCATAAATACAACCAACCATTTTCAGTCTTTTTCGGGTTATCCGCGGTGCTCTTGCCACCCAATCCCGCGGATAATCGGAGCTGTACTGTATATGAAAATGAAAATTTGTCTGTCTGTCTGTAATTCTATACAAATCCACAGTTTGGAAGCCAGAATTGTGAAATGTAACGTACATGTGTATTAAAACGCGGCAGAGGCAACTAAAATAATCCGGAGTCGAAATAATGTATAGTTAATTTTTAATTAAAAAAAATCCCCAATTTAACTGCAATTCCCTATCAGATTTAAAAAATTTTCCTTATAGCAGTTGCCAACAATTAAAAATTCGCGATAAAATTCTTACCACAGCAATTACTTTTCTATTGCAAGATTTCCACGTGAAAAATGATAATGAAATAAATAGTTTGACGAATTAAAAAAAAAAAATTGAATATTACGTCATATTGGAAATATAAAGGACACCAGCAGGTGAATACATAACGTCATATGAATTTGAAAAAACGTATTGAAACATGATAAAAACCCGATTCTGGAAATATTGGCATATTTTAACATTTTGATGGTCTCTGAATTCGCCATTTTTAAATCGATTTCATATATATATACCCGTGTGTATGCGTGTATATTAGAATTTCCACAAAGGTTTATGTCCCTAGAGCTTATTCTCACTGAAGAACTGAAATAAATATTTCAGATTTTTTTAAAAGAAAATTTTAAGAATTTTTGCACTTGCCATTTTTGTTTAATCATGAAAAAATTATATAAATAACAAAATACTCGGAAACAACTTTTCATTAAAAGGTTTTAATCTCGGTCTCAAACCAGATCACAGATTATATTTACTAAGTAAGTAGGAAATCTGTCGTCCGGATTAAATAAAAATAATTCGGATACAATATAGTATCTGGAATCTTTTCAAATACACCGCAAACAATTCCCCCTATACCATTATGACCGGAATTCTTTTATGTAGCCTTGTAAATGAACGGTAACTATTCTTTGCACCGCATATTCAACAGAATGCATATTTTAGTGGACTTCATAAATGAATATCAATTTTACTATGTTTGAAAGAGTGTAATACCATTAAAAATCATTTGAAACGATTTTTTTTCCCATGTAACGGAAAACTTTTGACTCTCCCTGTAAATGAACTAAACGTGCTACAAACTTCATTTGAAATAGGGAACGTGCTATGGTAGAGGTCACTAACATCCGAAAATTTCAGAACGATCCGAGCATATTTACGAGAGTTAGAGCGTGGACAGACGGCCAGACAAACCGAAGTCATAAACACTTTTCAACTTTGTTGGAAAGTGTTAAAAAGGCTGAACATTACGTAAATTAACACGAAAATTTTCAAAACAAACATTTTTTAAATTCCGGGCAACGCCGGTTACTTTAGCTCGTATACTATTAAAAAAAAAAAAAAAAATCTAAGAAAGGGTTCCAAAAATGTTTCCGTGGTATCAAAAATAAATTTGCTTTTATAAATAATTCTCTGAATCTCGAAAATATGTTGGTTTCCAAGGTTTCAAAAGATAAAGAACGCTTTTCGGAATTGTGCGTGTCTCAGAAGAGGTTATTGTATATTTTTATTTGTTGTTACATACGTAAAATTTCGAAAATAAGCCTTCCCCCTTTGACAACATGAAATATTGGCAAAAGTGGGGAGGGGCTTATAAAAGGAATTTTCTTGAAGATTTCTTCAATACTTTTCACATTAATGCCTATTAACAGAAATTAATTGTGAACGATACAGTATATTCCGTAAATATTTAAAATAAAATGTTCTAACAATATTTAAAAAAAATTATTGAATAACCCTCTAAATAATGTTTTCTCAGTAGATAGAGCGAAATTATTCAAATTCTATTTTTTTTACCTATAAAAAGGATTTCGTGAATGTGTGAGCAAGTTCGCATTGTTATTGAGCTGCAAGCAAATCCTTCTATATATAAAAAAAAGTTTTGATTTGGAAATGGACCAATGAAAATCTGCGTAGATATTCCGGGTAGATCCACATCCAATTTGAATGCTTAAGCATGGCCTTTCATCGTTAATATTAAAAACACTGTTGCATACAAAAATATGAAAATCGGTGGTATTATAGAGAAATGTTTGATAAACACGCTGATGCAGACAGTTTTCAAATCGAAGAATTATTTTAAGAGATATTTAATGCTAAAGTTGGACAAAATCGTTCCATTAAAAAAGTTTTATTGGAGCAAAAACTATACATGAGAATTTAATCATTTTTAGGTCATTTTATACGTTATAAGTTCGCGGTGTGCAGATTGTATTTATTTTTCTTATTTGACTCATTTTTTGAGGTTTTATTTCAATTTTAAATTCAAATTTTCAGCATTTCGAGAGATATTTTTTACAAATTTTAGAAAATGTTATTAATTTAAACTGTTGCCAGTTGTATAAACAGCGCAAACAATAATTTTTACTTCAAATTAAAAATTTATTTTACACGTGACTATTATAAACAGAAAATATAAAAAGCAGGAACTCATTGAAAATTACGTCATAAAAATTATAATTACACGTGAATTTTAAAAGAGACAGAGTATTGTAAAATAATAAATTCATAAACATGCGTTAGAAGTCTTAAATAGGAGAATTTACGTCACATTTACGTCACATTACACTTATTATATAAAATGAACAAAAAATAATATTGCAAAACAGTTTAAATTTAAAAATTGCTCGAGACATTTATTTGATATTTTAAGATGATCATACTATTTCATTTCTAACAAAAGTATTTTTACGTGAATATTAAAAAGAAAAAGAAAAGTTTGGTGAAAATTACGTCAGATTATAATTCTCTGATTTAAATTATAATTCAGTCTTCCGAAATCTTTTTAAAGCCGATTAAATTATCGTGCTGTTAGAGTCTGCGGTGTCTGAACGGGGGTTGACGAGCGTAGCTCGTAGGGGGCAGAGCCCCCTAGTAGAAAAAAATAATTAAAAGAAAAATAACGGAAAGCAAAACCATTTTTTCCCTACTATTAAAGAAAAGATATGTCCGTTTCTAATTGACCAATTTGGTTCGAATTTTCAGCAAGTTACAATAACAGTGCTGTCCAGTAAACTTTTTGTTAAAATATAATAAGTTATTAGAAAATTCAAGAACCCCTCAAAAAAGTGCACTATAGAGCAACTGCAAAGGAAAAAGATTGAACTATCTGCAGTTGGTTTTGTTTATACAACTCCGTGAAGTCTGATGTCGTATGTTATCAGAATTCGATCATCAGATTTGGATGGATTATATGTTTCGTGGTGCAGAAAAAAAATCGTGCATACATGTTTTTTAATTAAAAAAATAATTAAGTTAAATAATGCTATAAAAAGTGATAGAATATCTTTATTAAGACTTACGATCGTTTCATCGAACAATCGGCGACATCTTCAAAATCAATCATAATAGAAAATATTTTCACATAACTTAAAAACAATAATATAGTAAACAATGTCACGAGACATGAAGCATAATGAAAATATTGCAACCATAAAATAAAATAAAAATTAAATTAGCTATTTGCGAGCGTGGATTAATTTTCACATAATTTAAAAACAACATGGTAAACAATGTCACGAGACATCAAGCATACTGAAAAACATTGCAAAACATATAGTCGTTGAGCCAGGGGCTCGTGTGGTTTCATGTCAGCGGACTTGGTAAACTATATATTTTTGGAATCACCACAACAACAGCACCTCATTTATCCATGATACTTTCGAAACCAGGGTAGCTTATGGGCGCCATATTGAAAAATGGCTGCCGTCGTTGAGTCAGGGGTTCGAGTGGTTTCATGTCAGCGGACTTGGTAAACCATACATTTTTTAATTCACCACAACAACAACATGTCATGTATCCATGATACATTCAAAACCAGGGTAGCTTATGGGCGCCATATTAGAAAATGGCCGCCGTCGTTGAGCCAGGGGCTCGTGTGGTTTCACGTCAGCGAACTTGGTAAACCACACATTTTTGAATTCACCACAACATCAGAATGACATTTATCCGTGATACGTTCAAAAACAAAGTAGCTAATGGACGCCATATTGGAAAATGGCCGCCGATAAACAGGGTGATTAAAAGATTTTCTTGGTTTTGCATGCTATTAAATTAATTGGACGATTGAAGAGACGATAAGTAAAGAAATGCAGGGGTCAAAAGTTACAGTCAAAGATCTGCCACAGTCGAGAGATACTTTTGATATCAGGACAGCATTTCTTCACATGATTCGTGAAAGAACCAAAATTAGTTCTACATCCAGATCTGTCTTTGAGCAGGATCCAGAAAGACGAACGTGATATCTCATATTTACAGAACATGATTACCAATGAATGGATAAATCTAGACACGGTAATAGAATCAACTGGAGCAATGACAAATCTAGAAATTGTCGAAGACATGGTCAAAGCTCATGAGATGGGTGAAGAAGCTTACCAAACTTTCAAAAGAGAATATCTGTCTGAAGACTCAAAGCCAGACGGGTTTTCCAAACTTCTAAAAATAAAGAAGCTAAAGACATTTTCCGACTTTAAGGAGAAACAGGGTGTAAAATTTAATAAATCAGAGTTTGTTGCCTAGGCAGAAAGAAATATGTTTGCTCAGATGACGATCATTGCAGAGCGAAGAAATTTCGATATGAGAACTGTCTTTTTCTACCACATAGGGCCTCTTCCATAGTCTTTAGCAACACTTGATGGTTTAATGCGAAAAACTGAAAAATCAAACTGATGGATGTTATGATAAAATTGCGACTGCTGAAAGAATGCAAATGATAGTAATGTTAATATCATTGATGGAATGTGTTTTGTTCAAAGCTACCGCAGGACCTACAATCATTTGGACAACTAGCAAGAATCTGTTTTCTAAAATAATAAAAGATTCTACATCCTCTCAAAGAATCGATGTTGTATTTGATACATGCAGGCAGGTGTCAATAAAACGAAATGAACGAAAAATATGAACTGTTGGTAATGCGATAAAAGTTATATACACCTGGACACCTCGTACGAAAATGGAAGCAGTTTCTATCTGATGAGGAGTACAAGAAAGAACTTATACATTTCATTTCTCAAGAATGGGAAAATGAACATTATCTGAAATAGTTGAATATACGAATGATGTACGTTATTTACTGAGAAAAATGCTATAAATTCACGATATAACGATATAATGAAGAATACACTAAATTGACCTGCTTCTAAGAAGAGGTTATACGCGACTTTTATTTCACTCACACCATGCTTTAGCGTCTGGATTTAGAAATATTATTATAATCTCTATAGATACTGATGTAGCAGTTATCACATTTTTTTTTTTTTAAACGATTTGAAAAACTAGAAAGGGTTAATATTTGCAAAATGTGGATCCAATGACAGGGTAAAGTAAAGTGCTACAACTTGAGTGAGATGCATGGACTTCTAGGTAAAGCGTATGTAATGCATTCCCTGTCGGGTGCGATACAGTAAGTGCTTTTGCAAGGGAAAATGATGATTCAGAACACTGAATTTTGAAATGCGCTTAAGGCGTTTGATACTGACGCTGATATAGCAGAGGAAACAAATAAACAGCTTGAGCCGTAAGTTTGCCATCTCTATTATGGAAAGCACAAATACTCAGACACTGAATTTTGAAATGCGCTTAAGGCGTTTGATACTGACGCTGATATAGCAGAGGAAACAAATAAACAGCTTGAGCCGTAAGTTTGCCATCTCTATTATGGAAAGCACAAATACTCAGACATCAATGAATTGCGCTATATTCTATATATTTTTTTTGTAAAAAATGAGTTTGTGCAGTCGCACCGCCTTCTGCCATGTAGTAATACACTCTATCTATAGGTAATGCGAGCTAATTACCACGGTCTTGTTTGGATGAAGTGCCTACAGGCTGATCCTGATCTTCTATCCCCAGATAAATATGGTTGGATTTTTGGAACAGATAGTGAAGGAAAAGGCTATCTAAAGGTCCAGTGGAATGGCAGTCCTCCTGCTTCTGAAGCTATTTTGGAACTGATGGCATGTTCTTGTTCAAGAACATGTGTATCACCATCATATGCGTGTCTTTTTAATAACCTCAGATATACAAGCATATGCAGAATGTAGAACTGTTCTATGACGATGGAAGTTATTTGGACACAGGAATGTCAACCGATGATGATGTTTTTACATGAATTTTATTCGGTTAACACCACTTTTTGTCAAACAATTAAATTTAGCTTAGCCATCAAGAAAATTCTTAATTAAATAAGGAAATTTTTACTTTTCTTTTTTTAGTGGTATCAAAAGCAAGCGATGGAAACACGTTTCCGAAAGTGCATATATGCACCCGTGGTCCCGAAGGGGTTAATTCTTAACAGACTAAGTACAAAAGTTTCACCAGTATTAATTTTTTTCTTGAATTGCTGTGTCTTACCACATGAAAATAATACGCATTAAAATGAAAAACAGGATGTTTATCCCATCGAAAATGTCAATAAACATAAAGTTAAATGTAAAGATAAGCATCATATTAAAATAAAATCGTAATAAATATAAAATTTGTATAACGTTTTATGCTTAACAATATTTGTTCTTTCCATTTAATTATGTGATACTGGCAAAAAAATCATATGTATCTATATGCGATAGATGGCGCTCATTTTTTCAATATGGCGTCTATAAGCTACCACAAATTTCATAGTATCATCATAAAATAAACTCCTTGGACCATTGTGAATCCAAAAAAGTATATATCATCAAGTCCTCAGAGATGAAACCAAAATCACTAATTTTGGCTTCTGGCTCAACGACTAATAAAATAAAATAAAATTAACTTGGCTATTTGCGAGTGTGGATTAATTTTTACTATTGTTTCTACAATTACTTAGTATCTCTTTCCAAATTCTAGGTAAATCAAGGGACACAGAATCATTGCAAATATTCTCGTTGCGTAAAAATATTTCTATTGATTCTCGGACTATGGATGGTAAATAAAATCTTGATGGATAAATTAACTTGCTATTTTTAAATTCAATCTGTAAAGGTTCTTCGCTGCATAATCTGGCCAAAGCTGTGGTTCTTCTATTGTATTTGATGTCTGCTATATGTTCTTTGATTCTAGTTTTAAGTTTTCTGCTTGTCATACCAATATAAAACTGCTTTGTTCCATCTTCTTTGGTGAAAGGCATTTCGTATACTCCTGCTAATTGGTTGGACTCAACCAATCTATTTTCTTGCATACTATATTTTTTATTTTCATGGATGGTTTTGCGACTAGGAAGATATTGAATTTATTGAGTTTATATTTTAAACGTTCGAAGAAACCAGGAAAATATTGTAAAGTGGATAACGTGGAATTTTGTGGCTTGAAATTTCTTTTCTTTTTGTTCTTCAAGCTCTTAATTAATTTTTCTATGGTGTTTTCTTTGTATCCCTTGTTTCTTGCAATATCATATATTTTATTTATTTCGTTATTTAAATGTTATGGGGTACAAACTGTGAAAGCTCTCTGAATAGAATGTCTAAATGCAGAAACTTTGTATGAAAAAGGTGCTTGCACCTTTTTCAAATAGCCAAGTTATTTCAAATAGCCAAGTTAATTTTATTTTATTTTATGTTTTGCAATGTTTTTCAGTATGCTTGATGTCTCGTGACATTGTTTACCATGTTGTTTTTAAATTATCTGAAAATTAATCCACGCTCGCAAATAGCTAATTTAATTTTAATTTTATTTTATGGTTGCAATATTTTCATTATGCTTCATGTCTCGTGACATTGTTTACTATATTATTGTTTTTAAGTTATGTGAAAATATTTTCTATTATGATTGATTTTGAAAATGTCGCCGATTGTGCGATGAAACGATCGTAAGTCTTAATAAAGATATTCTATCACTTTTTATGGCATTATTTAACTTAATTTGTTTATAAGTGATTATTATACATGTTTTTATAAAAAAATAATGTTACAAAAGGAGAAAGGAAAAATATTTTTTTAAAAATAGAGGGCGCAAAGAAGAAACAGGAAGAAAGGGACAGGGTGCATTTTCTATGTTTAAAAAGGGCAGGGCGTATCGACACTTAACAATTTCCGGTCCGATTTTTTTTCAATTTTGAGGAAAAAAATTACTAATCCAAATAGATTAACTGACGTTTAAAGATTATTTCATTGTCTAAAATCTAACGAATGTACTTATTTTGTGTAATATTCAATTCATATTTATATGATAATAAGTTAAAGATGAGTTTTTGGAGACGTTTGAAAAATATTATACAGCAGGTTTTAACAGATATTACAATTTTCTCATGTTTTTTGAGTTTTATCACACATGATTCGTTCAGAAAAGTAACCTAAATTTTAAATTTAAAGAGTGGAATCCTTCTATATATATAAAAAAGTAACGCTTTGGAAATGGACCAATGAAAATCTGCGTAGACACCGCGAAACGCATCTGATTAATCAGAGCTTTCTGACGCTATAAGCGGTGTTACCAAGGGCGGAACCAGGGTCTATCGCAAAACGTCGCCAAGTTTGCCGCCAACTGGGTGACCAAAATTAGTGGCCAAAAGTGTCGCCAACTTGGTGCTATTTCCAGTATTTCGCCAATTTTCCATAGACTCACATTGAAATCCAATAGGGTTTACTTGCTTGCAGAAAATCAACAAATTGAGATATTTCTACGCAACAAAAACTAATATTAGCTCATGAATAGAGCTTAATTGAACTATTTACATTTTTTTTATGCACAAACACTAACTATTTACAATATTCATAACACTATATATATAATTTTTATTTAATTTGTAATTATTCAAATAAATTATAAATTTTACCTTTTTTAATGATTTTATATTTACTAATTCTTATAATTATGAAACTCTGTAAGCTCTAATGTTTATATGCTTGGAGATAAGGAAATAAAATTGTCAGGAGTTGCGGAGGAGCGCGTTTTTACAAAGTGAAATCTAAAAATTGAATGCATAGAAAATGAGGAATTGCAAAGCAATCCAGAATGGAAACGCGAAACAATTACGTCTGGTGTTGGCTAGAAAATAGGGATTGCTTCGCCATACCGAACGGAATCGAGAAGCTATTACGCGGGGAGTTGGTGAGCGCAGCCAGCAGGGGGTGGAGCCCCCCTACTGTAATATATAAAAATGAAAATTTGTCTGTCTGTATTTCTATACAAATCCACAGTTTGGAAGTTACGTAATGTTTGGAATGTTACGTACATGTGTATCAAAACACGAACGAGGCAACTAAAGTAATCCGAAATCAAAATAACTTATAGTTAATTTTTAATTAATAAAAAACCACAAATTTACCAGTAATTTCCAATCAAATGGGAGCATTTTTCGTTATAACTGTTGCCAACAATTAAAAATCCAGAATAAAATTCTTACCACAACACTTACTTTTCTATTGCAAGATTTCCGCGTGAAAAAAATGAAATAAATGGTTTGACAAATTTAAAAAAGGGAATATTACATCATAACTTTTCTATTGAGAGATTTCCACGTGAAAAATGTAAATAAAATAAATAGCTTGACGAATTAAAAACAAAAGTGGATGTTACGCCATAATTTCTGTTTTATGATTTCCATGTGAAAAATTATAATCATTTAATTAATTTGACGGAAAAAATGGAATATTACATCATATTGGAAATATAAAGGACGTGGTGAATATATAACGTCATATAAGTGTGTAAAAATGTATTGAATGAAGCATGATAAAAACTCGATTATGGAAATATTGTCATATTTTAACATTATTGCTCCATTGATGAATGGGAATAAGTTCATTTATATCTGTATTATTTTGCGTCTGTTATATAAATTTATACATTTTTATATTGAGTTGTCATTTGATTCATGTGTACAACACTTCGACTGTTATTATTATTTTTCTTATGTTGTATCTTAAATTTTGAAATTGGCTTTTCAAAACAAACATTCTTAAAATTATACGCCGAGTACTTTAGCTAGTATATGCATAAAATAAAGGAAGCAATGAAAATAAAAAAGGCAAAGAGAATTAAGCAAACTTTTATTATTATTGTTATTACTAAATGTCAAAACATAAATGAAGTCATAATAACAAAGGCATAGCCATATACTGTCATTTCTACTCGTATATGTAGGAAGTAACAAAAGTAATTGTTAAGGCAAAATAAAACTGAATGAAAAGACATGTACTATTAATAGTAAACCAGGCCTGAAAGTGTTAAAACAAAAGGGGTAGGATGCGGCGTTTTTTTTTAAACAGGTCAAGCGGGCACATTAGGGAGCATGAAAACAAAGAAACTAACCTTGGCGCCCTTATTGACACCGTAGAAAATGTCATTGTCAAGGGGTAGATGAAAACACATTCCAACCAAAGAGTTTTTGTTGGTAGGGGGGGGGGGCGTTTAAACGGAAGTTTTTCGAAAAATGAAATTTGCAGAAAATTAGGGAGGGGCTTACATTCGAGTGGGAGCTTTTTTTTTTTTTGAATTTTCGAGTATTATATTTTCCTAAATTAACAAACAGTTGTCTTTTTTTACATTGTACACTTATCCTTGTACCATAGTATCATTTTAAATATATGGTGGTATTTAATTACATGCGTCAATGCAACGCATAAATCCGAACAGGATTTTTTTTTATTATTATCATTACTGAGGCTATCAAAACGATTCTGGTTACATGTCGTAAGCTGGAGATAATTTATAATTAGTAGAATTTCTTTTTGATTAGATCCATGTTATTACTGATATGGACTATTTAAATTATTTATATAATCTATCTATATTATACAGGACAAAAGTGCCCTTGCGTAACGCTGTTATCATTTTGCGAATGGTAATACTTGACGATAAAATTTTGGTTTTACAATTTTTGCTACTGAATTTTTGAAACTTTCTAAACATATCATATTTTCAATTTTAGCACCGTCATATAGGAAAAGAAGTCTACTTTCAAATGCAATTTGTTTGAAAACTGTATCTTAATTGACTGATTTATTACAACTTTAAAAATAATGTTAAAGATGATTTTTTTTAAACCTTTCTCCATCGCGTGCAGGCTCCAGTACGAAATAACCGATTTGCACTTGAAACAATATAAATAGTTCAGCATTTGTCTCTGGCTAACTTCTCATAACGAAATTAAAACTCCATCAATCTATTAACACTAGAAAGACCGCGAGCAGTCATTTTGACTGCTGCCAAATGAATATATCTCGGTTCGGACCAGATTTTTTTTTTTTTTTTTTAAACTAGTTTAAAAGATACAAAGAAAAAAAACTAGATAAATGGATAAGTTAATAATTTAAAATAAAAATTCTGGTGTGAAATACTTTTCGGAAATTTGTGTAAAATTCTCGGTCTTTCTAGTGTTAAATTAAAATTAATTATCCGTTTGTATTTCACAGTCACTCCTTCTGGAATATAGAACGTTGGGAGATCAAATTAACAATCCGCATGGATCTGAGGCTGTAAAAAGTGGTTTTCAATTTTAAAATTTGAATTAGCTTTTTCGAGATATTAATTGTTTCGTGTTTTTTAATAACATTTATGTAATGATGGCAACTAAATTGCTCCATCTGTCTGGATAAAAGGGAGAAAAGGAAAAACGATAGTGATTATTAGATTTCTTTGTTTGACATAATTTTAAATTAACTTTCATTTGAATAGGTAGGGAAAATAATATTGTGACTAAATTGTATTTTCCAAGAAAATTTCAAGAAATACAAACTTTTTTTAAACATATTCAGGCTTCAAGAATCAGTTTATTTTAGAATGCAAAAATCGACTGGAACAGATTTAGTCTATTGACGTAAAAAGAAAAAAATCCATCGTAGGTTTATTAATTTAATTTAAAGTAGAAAAACAGATTTTCAACTATTTTCTTAAGATGGCGATTAAAACTTTTCACAAGGACATTAAAAACAACATGTTTTAGCGAGCAAAATTGTATTCCCTAGTATTAATTTTAATTCATAAATATAAAATTCTTTTGAATAAATTTACCAAAACAAAGTCATTTTTGTATAATTTCACTCAAATGACGTCATTTCTACCAGCTCTAAAATAAAAAGCGAAATCTTGGAAGAACGAAAAGCTTTCGGTAAATAAAGTTATAGAATATGTGCATTTTTATTGGGAAAGCTTTTGACTTAAGTTGCAAATATAATTCATTAATTGAAATATTGTATTTAATAAAATTAATACTACAACTGCCTTCCTTCTAAATGTACAATAAAGTTAGATTTCAATTTCACCAAAAGAATCGAATGATCTCATGCAATTCAAAAGCAATACAACGGGTTGCCACGCAACTAGTAAGATTAAGATATCAAACGCATGTTTACAAAATTTGTTAATTCTTCAGAACATCAATAATGTACTTTAAATAATTTTATTTTATTTAAGCGTTTTGTAAACTTTCTTTTTTTGGAGTAAAAAAAAAACAAAGTTTTTCATAAATAAAAAAGTTATCAATTTTAATAAAAATACGAGTCGAAACATGCCGAATTCGACAAATGAAGATGTTTAAAAGATTGATTGTATTTATAAAAAAAAAAAAAAAAAATTACAATTAATAATCAATCTTATATTGGCTTGTCTAACTCTTAAAACAAATATTATTTTAAACTATTTAATTACAACTTTTCAAATTGTTGAAAAATTAAATTTTATTTCTATACGTAATCAGTAACATGCAATTTGGATAAGAAATTATGAAGTTATTAATTGAGGCTTTGATATTTGGTATTACTTAAGGCTGTTCTTAATTGCTCTGCTCAACAAGCGCAAAACGTTTTGACACATTTACAAATTCATTTTTTAACGGAAAGATATAAACTTGGAAAGCCTGGCCATGGAAGCGATTTGGAATTGAACTGTTTTTACCATTTTTGGATCAATCAATTACCTATTGAGTTATAAGCGATTTTCTTCACGTGACACGAAATTTTCCTCCCCCTTAATGACTGAATTTTCTTCTTTCGCTCGGAAGTTCAGTTCAAACTGCCATCTTTGACAGTATTTTCTGAAAGATCTATTGCGTTTACAAGAAAACGAAAAAAAAAACAGCTCTATTGCATAGTTTCTGAATAACAACACCTTCTAGTTTCATGCGTTTCCGAACAAAAATGAATTAAAACTTATGTCTGTAAGTTGACTCTTTGGATTTGAGAACAGCCTTAATGAAAAATCAACGAAAATTGCGCCACTAGGACACAATCGTAATATTTTTCGAACAAAATCTAATAAATAACATCGTTTTTACCGTCGCAAAATTTACATGCATACTTTTCATATTCATATTCATTATTTTAAACATATTTTAACGTGTCATGATTATTAATAAATATAGTCCCAAATTCTTGATATCACGTTTTTCAGCTGCAACTTTGCCATGCAAACATTCGTACTCTTTACTCGAGGCTCTAAAATCCAGAAATTTACTTTTAGACGCATTCGTAGTAAAATATTTAGTTTTATCAAAGAAAATACTCATTTCATTTTACTATGACATCATTTTCACTCACTGAAGATGAGCGTCTCAATTTCAGTATCAGCCGAATGAGAAAAATATTGAAATGCAATAGCTTTATGAGTAAAAATGCGTAATTTTAAATCTTGACGTCATTTTCTGTTCAAAAGTTTAAAAAAAATTATTTTTAATTGAAATACAAAAACGGCATCCGTAATGACATGGTAATTCCCATTGTTTACATTACATTCTCTCTTCAGAAATGGAAGTAACCAGGGGTCTCTGTGGCTGAATGGTCAAAGCACCACTCTGCTAATCGCTTGCGAGCGTAAGAGATTGTAGGTTCGATTCCCGCTGGTTCCATTGCACACACTCTTTGTGTGGAGCTGCTAGGGTGTATTTGTATTGTAACATTTCCTTGTGCTGTCTTGTCTCCGACTTATAAGTGGGCTCTCATGTCAAGCACACAAGTCGCATGCTTGCTGTTCAATAAATAAGTAAATGGAAGTAACCTGATTGCCACCAATGTGAAGAAATTTCATAAAGGATTTTTAAAATTAAAATTAAAATATAAAAATGTGACTGTTTTAAAAAATAGCAAGTGCTGTCACATCTGCAAATAAAGCTCTTTCAGTTAAAAAAAGAATTATCAAAATCGGTTCAGTAGGAACCTCAGGTCCGATGACTAAAAAAACAGCCTCGTCTTTCAAATATATACTTTGTTAAAATCATTCAGAGTAACGAACGCAGCTATATTTATTAATATTTATGAGTTTATGAGTAAATTATGAATTATAAAATTAATAGGAATTTCCCTTTTTCTTGTAGTTTAAAACAGCCCAAATATTATCCGAAATAACTGGACGATAATGTTGATTATAGTGGTCTTTACGACTATTACATTATGTGGCTCCACGGAACTTTGTCTTACATGTAGTGATAACCTAGTATTGTTAACTACTCTTGGAAGCAAGCCAGCGGTTATACGAGCTTGCGTGACCAGGAATTCATACAATGTATCTTCTGGTCGGTATTTAATTTGATGTATAGATGCATTGCAGAAATTCATACAGTATTTTTTTTTAATAAATATTATTACTTGAAGCTATCGAAAGGACTCTGATTGCTTGTCCTTAATTTGGGAATTATTTATAACCTGTATAATTTGTTTTTCATTTGATTGATGTTGTTATTGCTTTAGGACATTTTAATCCACATGATATAAGAGATAAAATTAAGGTCTAACTGAATCTAAAGTTTTATTAAATTCCGTTCATTTGTTCTTGGGATAGAGCGTCCACAAAATTTGTGTCACATACAGACAGACGGACACACATGCAGACAGACAGACTCACATATAGACATTTTTTAAAAACATGTTTTTGGGGATCTCTGACTACTAAAACGCGTGAATCCGTCGGAAACCGGAATCCAAAAATTTTCATGAATCCAATGCTTTCTTCTTGTAAAGATAGGAGAAAGTAATTTTTTCCCCTTTTTAGGTGCGTTCGTAATTATATAAATACGTAGCACCTATAGTCATCGTTTAGTCCGTCCGTTCGTCTGTCTGTCTGTCCGCATATAACAGAGCAAAACCTACACAACCGAAAATGGTCTGAAATTTTAAATATATAAATTTTGCAATATTTTCTCGAGTCATTTAAAATTTTATGAAAATCGGATGTATAGTTTAATTACAGTGACAGTCAAAAATTTTCCATTACATTACGGCCAAAGGGAAAAAAAATATTTCAAGTACATTTTGATGATGTTACGGTCTTTTGAATAGAATGAAAGGGATATGCACTTATTGAAGTACACTAAAATATACATTCAGCACAATATGCGGTGCAAAAAATATTTATAATACAACTATAGTACAAACACACCTCATTTGCCGCATTTGACGTGCAATTTCCTACTTGTTTAAGCAAAATTTCATGCTTGCACCAGGCAGCATACACTCAATTCAACGAAATATGTTTCGATTTCCTTTGTACTACATACTACTGGTACACTGAACTAGCAGTTTTAAAATATGTTCAAAATTAACTGAAATATTTCAAAATATGTCAACAAATACACTGTAAAAAAAAAAGGACTAAAATACGGAAATACTACTGGCAATCGAGACGCCAGTACTATTTCCTTATTTTAACAGAACCTTTTCCCGGTAAATCGCAGAAAAATTTCCGTTTTTTTTGGCCTTTACGCGGGAAAACTTCCGTTAAAATACGGAAATAGTACTGGCATCTCGATTGCCAGTAGTATTTCCGTATTTTAGTCCGTTTTTTTTTTTTTTTTTTTTTTTTTTTTTTTTTTTTTTTTTTTTACAGTGTTTTTGTTAAAAATTACCGTTTTTTTTTTTTTTTTTTTTTACATTCGAGTACCTATAAAACAATTATATTATCACATAGAGCTTAAATTCTAGTTTAGAACATAGTGACTGATATGGAAAGCATTCTGACAAAATTTCACTGAAATACATGATTAAAACATTACATGTAATGAAGTTTATCAAACTTGGATATAACGAAAAAATTGATTCTCCAGATATAGCATTTAAAGATTTCTTTATAGCTAAAAAAAAAAAAAAAAAAAAAAAAAAAAAAAAAAAAACTACCATACAAATCTTCAAGTGCCAATTAAGGTTTAATAATGTTTTTAAGTAAAAAACGTAAGAAAATTATGCATAGAAACATTATTTACATTTCTCCTGTCCTTCTTATGCCCACTTTCGGTATTTGATTCATTACTTCCTGTTTAGTAAATTGGCCGTAGCCCGTCTTCTAGTAATCGTAGGAATAAAATAAAAATAGATTTGAAATCGTAGGAGATTGTTCTATCAAGTAAAACAATAAAAATGTTTTTGAAAACTTTCAACAAAACGGCCATTTTAATATAACTAGGTGCCTTCCTTAAACCTTTCAAACTTGTCATACCTAAATGATTTTAAATACTTTTAACATATGAGTTCGTTTATAATTATTATTATTATTATTATTATTATTATTATTAGAGCCCGAGCCCAAGGATTTGAAATCCAAGCCCGCTCGATCCCGATACCAATTGATAAATTGACTTCTCAACATGCAATCGTAAATAAATTAATATTAAATTATTGATTGTTAAAAGTGCATTTTTATATTTAAATATTTCACTCTTCCTTTTTACGTAGCATTTAAAATTCGAAAAATTTTTTTGACGGATTTACACGTTTCAGACACTGGAAATTCCGAAAAACAAATTTTTAGAAAAAAAAAAATAGCCTTCCGTCTGTCTGTGTGTCTGTAAATGCTCTATCTTCCGAAAAAATTGAGATAGAAACTTGAAATTTGGTATGCACTTAGTATGTAATAATGAGAAGTAGTCTATTGAATATAAGTAACCTCGATTATCCGGAGCTATTTTTTTTCGGACTTTCGAAATATTCGTTCTAATAAAAGGTACATAAAATTTTTCGAAATTGTTCATTTTAAGGAGTGGATATAAAAGGCAATAAAAAAACATAAATTTCGCATAAAGAATGAAGTCGATCGGATAATTAGTTGCCGAGATATTTGTAATCCTATTTTTCACGCTCTTCGATTTTCATGACCCTGTATTTCATTCAAATTTCAATTCAAAGATGTATTTTAATTGGAAATAAAATGCTTAATTCGACGCAGTAAATTGTTAGATATGATTTTTGAAGTTATAAGGATATTTATTTTAAGCAATTAGGTACTATACTCGATTATCATGTCGACCCCAAACTATCGCCAAACTATAAGATTAAATGCTAATATTGGCTTACCGTAAATGTCACATTCACTTAACATTAAACACGTTACACGTGTTTGTAGCGTCATTAAGTGAATTTTAATTCGACTTTTTATTTGTATTTTTATTAATCTTTTACTAATTTATTTGTTCTTTCGTTATTTAAAATAAAAAATATGCGATTTTGTATAATTTTGGCGATTTATATAATTTGTCGAAATTGGCCGACGGGATAATCAAGTAGTACCGCAATTCACTAATAGATCATTACTATGTATTAAAAATATTTAAGTATATGTTTAAATTTTATTTTGGAATTACAATGCATTTTATAAATAGCTTACATTAAACCGAATACACAAACTCTTTTCAATTATGTTGGAAAGTGTTAAAAATAATAAACGTGGCAACCTTGATATGTTAAAAAATATTGTGCACTGCGGAGAAAGCCAACTTTGTTTACGACTATTACTTTTTGTGGTTCCATCTGGTTTGCTGTGCATATAAATATTATAATATAGATACAACCTAATATTGTTCACTTCTGTTGGAGGCAAGTCCGCGGATATTAGAACTGGCGTGTCCAGAAATTCACAATATGTTGTATTTAATTTGATGTATCGATTCATTTCAAAAATTCATACAGGATTTTCGTATTATTATTGAAGTTTTAAAGTAAATATTCCAATTGCATGTCTATAATCCAGAGACGATTTCTTAGTTGTACAATTTCTTTACAATTATACGAATTTTATTATTAATATGAGCCATTTAGATTATTGAAATAAGCTGCAAATTTGAAATACAAATGAAGCAAGCAAATTTTGCATTATATGTTTCTCCAAACTTCTATTACTTCTTCTCATTCTTTAAGCATTTTATAATGTTTTTTTCTGAAACAAATATTCATATCTAAATAAAATAACCATAAATATTACTGAAAACATTCTTAAAAGTTGCAATATATTCATTTGATACTGATATATTTATCATTCTTCAGGAATTTATGAATTTTTTAAAAAGTATCGCAATAACAGCTATTTTTTTTTTTAAATGACAATCATTTAGTTTTTTTTTAGCTTGAATAACCGCGTTATTATCTGAAATAACTAGACAATAATTTTGCTCATAATGGTCTTTATCACTATTACATTATATGGCTCCACCGAAGTTTATCTCACTTATAGTGACAAACCAATATTGTTAAAACTTCTGTTGGATACAAGCCAGCGAATATTAGAGTCGCGTGTTCAGGAATTCATACAATGTATCTTCTGGTGGTATTTAATTTGTTGTATCGATATATTGCAAAAATTCCAGCGCTATTTTTTTTAGTGATATTACTGAAGCTATGAAAGGAATTACGATTGAATGTACTTAATCTTGAGATTATTTATAAGCTGTAAAATTTCTTTTTGGTTAAACCGGTGGTATTACTGATACCGACCATGTAGATTATTGAATTAAGCTGTAAAATCGAATAATATAAATAAAAAAAGATTTAAATTCTCACTTTTTAAAACTAAAACGCACTAAAAAATATAAGATATATATTTTTTTCAATTAGTGATGAAAGTGGAAAATACTTTATATCATTAATAACTTCTATATATTTGTACTTTATCATACATATATATTAAGGAATAAATTGCACCGCAGCAAATTTTTATTAAAAACTTTTAGAAGGTAGGGTAAAGTGTCCATGTTTCGTCACCCCAGTCACTTTTAGGCACTAAATGTTGTAATTTTCATCGAAAACCTACCAAATTTGGATTTTACGTAGACTAACTATCCATGCACATAGACAAATAGGCAAATATCGTACAAAAAATTTTAACAATGCGAAAAATTGTTTTTTCAAAAGTATCTAAAAAATGCAAAAGAAAAAAAATGTTCCTAATTTTGTCCCCACATAAAATCCAATACACCGAGGCTTAACTTATAACTAAATCAAAATTTATTTCTAAATGAGTAAGTAACTTAATTTACATTAAAGTAAGATACATAAAGACATGTACTAATTATCAGTGGAAGAATAACATAAAATAATAAAAATTGAAAAAGAATGTCATGAAAAAGCATTCCTAATTTCGTCCCCGGGACGAAAATAAGAACTGCAAGGGTGAGGAAATTGCGAACACGCTACTTCCCAATGTGGCGGAGCTTCAGTTTCCGTAAGAGGAACTGAGCGTCCTAAAACTCACTGTATGCTACTGTCAGCATCTTCCTTACGTAAAATACATGCAATGAATAAGAAATAAATACTTACAGTACAGTAAATAACGTTCTACAAATGACGTAATAAGAACTCATGTCTTCTAAAAATAGGAAATTAGGCGTCTTTAATTTATGTATGCGTCTTGGCAAACGAAACTTTCAATACTGACCCATTTTACCTTCCGTCCCCTGTGCCTTGCGTCACAAGTTGCGCCACTTTCGATGAAGCGGAGAAGTTAAGGGGGCGAAATATGGGCACTTTACCCTATATTTCTTGATAAAATTCTTTTGTCATCCATTTGTGAATGAAAAAAAAACTTTAATAGTATTTTTTTCTCACCATTATGTTATAAAAATTTGATGTCCTGGCTTTTATTCCTTAATATTTATGTATGATAAATTATGATAGCTAATTGGAAGTTAATAACTTTATAGAAAATTTTCCATTTATCAGTATTTGAAAAAAGTTCTATTTTTTCAACTAACACAAATAATGCCAACACGCAAAAGTTTTCATCAAAACATAAATTGAAAATGACAGAAGCTTATTCCGATGTCTACAGTGAAATTCGTTCGTGGGAAGTTAGTTTAATCCTTAAGTGCCGGGTATTGCTTTTCGGCAACATATCCAATTTATAGGCTTCTAAAATACTATTAGAATAATATTGAACTGTAATGCTAATGTTGCCAATAAAATACATTCTGAAAATATTATTAAATCGATTATCAACATGTAAATGGAAACACTTGTGCTGTTTAAGAATAAAGATAAATTTATTTTTTCAATTGTTGCTACATGTTCTTTTTGTTTTGTTTGGAAGCTTGTGAAATACCTTTTAATTTGTTCTGCAGTGAGCAAGTAAAATTTATTTCTTATTATAGTTCCTAAAATTCTTGTGTGTTTAACATTATAGAATTTCATCAAGGAAAATTATTTTTTCAATTAAAGACCAGTATTGCCGATTAGTAAAAAACTGTTTTTCAGCCGTAAATCATACTTAAAACAAAATATGATTTTTTAAAGTATTTGTCCGATGGTTTATTTAAAAAAGGAAAGCCGAAAAACCTTATTACAATGATGTTTGAAAAATCAGGTATTTAAGGGTTAAATTGCGCTTGAAAAGTTAGGTGAAAACATATACAGTAGAGCGCCGGTTATCCTAACTCCAATTAACCAAACTTTCAGTTATCCGAACAGCCAATTTCTCTTAAAAATATTTTTTTACCGAACTTCCAATTATCCGAACAGCCTATTTCTCTCAAAAAATATTTTTTTTACCGAACTTCCAATTATCCAAACAGCCAATTTCTCTCAAAAAATATTTTTTTACCGAACTTCCAATTATCCGAACAGCCTATTTCTCTCAAAAATTCTTTTTAAACGAACTTCCAATTATCCAAACACCCTATTAGACCTGGATATCAGATTTTAAATGATGATGAGATTGTGGATGATATTCAAGACGAAAAAAAAAATTGATATAGAATGCTCTGAAAGTGATCAAGGTCCACCACATAACGAAGCCTGTGAATGTTTGTAAACAGCTATAAAATGGCTCAAACAGCACAAGAATGCTGTTCCTATTCAACTAACGTATTTAAGACGAATTCGAGATATGGCAGCATTGAAAAGAATGTCTTCTTTGAAGCAAGCAACAATCGAAAGCTCTTTTACTTAAATTATAATCTCTGGAGTTCAGAAAATGATAATAAAAAGTAAACAAAAAAAAATTAAAAAGACAAAAATCAATTTTTAAAAATGCCAGCATTAACTAGGGCTGTCAGTCTAAAGCGTGTATAAAGTGTGAAGATTTTAGTATAGTCAGGAACATCCGTTAAATTGTCTGTCCATTTATCCGAACTTTTGCTTATCCGAACTAGAGTCCGTCCCGACTTGTTCGGATAATCGGCGCTCTACTGTAAAGATACATGAAGTTTCATAACTGGAATAAAATTTAGAGAAAAAATAAGGTTAGTTGGGGCAACTGGGACATGATTTTACAATGTGACTCTGGAACTTCTGACAATTCAGCTTCAAAAATCTAATGTTCATTTGAATTAAAGTCTGAACTTCTGTAAATGTGTTCAGTTAGGTTCCCTCTATCAGACAGAAATGCTCAAAATTACATTTTAATATTTAAAAATATAAAAATATACATATTTCATTTTTATTTCCTCATGGGTCCAGTTGCCCCCCAAAATGGGGTAATTGGACCAGGGGGGGGGGGTCTATGTTCCATACGCGTTCTTATTTTTTCATATCGGATATCAGATCCTGTTTTAAAAAGTGTAAACAACTTAAAAAAATTTAAACCAGGCAGATCATGTAAATTATATGTCAATAAGCAGCGTTGTAAGGGAAACCTTTGCTGTCAATGTGTCTAAAAAAAGCACTAAAAGTGAAAATATTAGATTTATTTATACCAAAAACATTAAAATTAAGGAAGTACTTATGTACTTTAGTATAGATAATAAGTATAAAAATCACATGGGTATTTTAAGGGAAAAAATAGCAAGGTAAATCTATGAACAAACGGCTACGTAAATACTTAAGTACTTTATTCAGGGGTCGCATTATATAGGGAAAATTTTATTGTTCCTACCAGAACCTTTACAGAAAGGTGCGATGAAGATATTATTTTCAAAATAGTGGTAGGAACAATAAAAGTTTCTTTATAGAATGCGACCCTTGTGAAAATTACATTTTCAAGGTCTGGCTATCTCGCTATCAGGGGGAAGGTACTTGCATTCGTAAAATGTTGAAATAATTTACTGACACCAATATTTATAAGAGAATCTATCTGAAAACAAGTAAAAGTATATTTTCGCGTACTTAATAAAGGTGGAATCTTCATTATAAAATTCAGGTGCCAATGTAGCAATTAGGAATTAAAATTAATGGATTCCATAACGGCATCACCGCCTCTCAAGGGGCCAAGAAATTTGGTTTGATACCACTCAATATGCTTTTTTAAAAATTTCATTACATAATTTTAATAAGGTATTCTATCATTTTCCTTATTATGAGCTAAAAACAATGGAGAAATTTACTTCCCGTAGTAAGAGAAACACAAAAAGATTATTTATAACTATTGGGGTAACTGGATCCAGCATGGTCCAGTTACCCCGGATACATGTCCCAGTTACCCCATTCTTGAAAAATTTATGGGGTAACTGGGACACCGGGCATACATTTGAAACATGAAGTAAATATGTATAGATACCTAATAATATTAATGTCGTTATATGTCTAATCTTTAAAAAAAAAAAATGATTGTTTAAAAAAAGTACTTACAGTATTTTAATAATCAGCCGAGGAAGTTCAACCATATAGACGTTGTTTTTAAAAAAAGAAACGTAAATTTTTTCACAGCCTATCACAGCAAAGTGAGAGTTATGATTGAGTTGATACACGTTGTTTTAGGAAGTAGAGATTAAGGGGCATTGTTCACAAAAGCTAAAACTTAAAAAAACACCAACAGTTTTTTATAAAATAGCCTATGGCCCAGTTACCTCGTGGTCCCAGTTACTCCAACTAACCTTACCTGTTATGAAACGATTTTAAGATATTTTTGGAAATCTGTAAATCTTCAAAACATATATTATATGTTTTTGGATACTTCTTTTCTTCTTAGCCTTTCTATAACAGTTTTTTTTTTTTTTAGTAAAAAAGAATTTTGTTTTTGCAACTATGTTAACACTAGAAATGCCGGGAATTTTACTCGAGTTTTATAAAAATATTTTACACCAGAGTTTTTATTTAAAATTGCTTAACTAATTTATTTATTTATTTATTTTCCTTCTTTGTGTTTTTTAAACGTATTTTATAAAAACAATTCTGGTTCGAACCAAAATATATTCATTTGGCAGGGGTCAAAATGACCCTTCACGGTCCTCCAGGTGTTAAAAGTTGTAAAATTGTAATTTATAAAATCATAAAGCGAAACGCAATTTTTCAACTTGATTCGTACATAAAATATGTAATGTGAACTTAAAAAAATTCGCTGTCTTACTTAAAAAGCGACTAAAATAATAAAAAAGGTGTTAAAAGTTAAAAATATACATTTTATTTAAAACTTTTTACAAGGAAGGTGTCCATACGGGCATACTCGGAAACATCTGAAAAAAAAAAACTATAGAATGTTCTACTCATGATGTTGGATATATTTATAAAAACATTTCGGCGGAAACTCGATAGAGCGTCCTTAATAAAATAATGAAAATTTCGATATGTGGCGATTTATCACCGGTTGGCGATGGAATAAAATTTCAAAAAATACTTTTTTTATGTCAAATACTCTTTAAGATAAAAATGTTTCGTACTGAGCTTGTTTAAATAAATTTAATGTAAATAACTTTAGTTTTGTCGGTTTTAGTTTAATTATAATTTTGTCATGCATATATATTTAAAATGAAAGTTAACTATCAAATTTTATGACTTAAAACAAAATTTAAATGAATTAAAATTGTTTCAATCTCAAAATTAAGTCCAATTGAGTACCGTCGATTCAATTTTTTTGCTGTGGAAATGCCGACTTCTTTGATATTGAAATGAATAACTGCAGCATTCTTCATCTTATTTTATTTTGGAATGCGATTAAATATATGAAAATAATTTTTTATATTTGAAACTGTTTTTAAAGTAATAAAATTAAATAATAAGCAACATAAATATGTAATACAGAAAATGTGTTTATTTAACTCTCTCATTGTTTAAGTTTAAATTCATTAAATAATATTTACACGCATTCTAAAAATCTATTAGCAAGCAATTTTCAGTTACATTAAAATAGTTTACTTTTGGCGAGGAAAAGTATTGCTCGCCAAATCGCGTGACGCTTTCGCCTTTTCCCGCCAAACATTCGAAAGTATTTTTTTTTTTACAGACTTTCTACTGTAATTCCGCCGCTAAATTCGACTGATCCTGTATGACATACAAAAGTAGTTTAATTAGTTTTTTTTTTTTTCAAAATATTCTGAGTATGCTCAGTAAGGAGACCTTCTTTGTCAGTACTTTCAAGCCTTTTCCAAGCTCATCATCAGAGAATATTTTAATAACTAAATGTCGTTTATTTATACAAATACGTCACTTTGTTTTGAAAATGAGAGAGTCAATAATTATTAGAGTTGAAAGTAGAAGTACCAGTCTCTTGGAAAAACATTATAAAATAAATATAATATATTTTATAAAATATTTTTATAAAATAAATAGAACTGCAGTTAATAATAGTATATATTTTCTCGAATTGAATTTAATCCAAGAAACTACTACGTCTATTTTCAACTCTAATAATTATTGGCTCTCTCATTTTCAAAACAAAGTGACGTATTTGTGTAAATACACAATATTTAGTTATTAAAATATTCTCTGATGATAAGCTTGGAAAAAGCTTGAAAGTACTAAGAAGTTTAAAATAAAATGAATATTTTTAACTTGTAACATCTTTTTCCTTATTTTAGTCGCCTTTTGAGTAAGTCAGTGAATTTTTTAAAGTTCATATTATATATTTAGTGATTGTAACTGATGTTGATATTAGAGATGGGCAACATCGTTCCTTTTAAGGAATCGTTCCAGCCGGAATCGTTCCGGGAAAAAAGGAACGAATCCGAGAAAAAGGAACGATTCCGAGAAAAAGGAACGATTCCGAGAAAAAAGGAACGATTCCGAGAAAAAAAGAACGATTTTGAAAAATAAAGGATTCCAAGCGGAAAAAAACACTTCCGAGATAAAGAGAACCACATGCAATCCATAATATTTTTTACTAATTTATTTTCTTATGCACCCATCCATTTTCTTAGGCATCCAGTCGCTTTAATTTTGTAATGTTTTGGACAGATGATTTTGTTTTTAAGAGTTCATTTCATTGATCAGTGTGTGCAATTAATTTGCAGTTATTTCTAACTTTATGATTTATGGTATAAAGCATAATTCCTCTTGGAAATTTAAGGGCGGTGCAAGGTCTATTCGATTTTCAGTGTAATCATTGGTTTCTCTTGAAAATATGTCGTCAAATGGCCGTCCATTTATATTATTATTTTATACAGTGTGTCTTTACTCTCAACGATGTTCAGTGGCTAAGTCCTAAACCGTTAGTCATAGACCTATAGTTCCAATTACAAAAATGTTTTAAATAAGGTAAAAATTATTCTGAAAGTCGTTTGAATCAATAAAAATATTTCTAAAAAAGTTACGAAATTTAATTTTTTATACGGTCCTCCGCCCTATAAGAGATATTTAGTAAAAATTTCCTGTTCTCTTAAAAGAAAGACAAAAAAAGTCCCATTCATCTAACACTAAAATTCATGAAGTTATACGAAACTTTGAAATGCAAGACTTATGCCACTTTTCTGCATCCGAATACACATGAGTTTAGCCATGCTTCTAGGGGTCGTAAACAAAGTGCTTAAAGTATTTGAAGGATTTATTTCATGTGTAGCTGCGCTTTGAAAGAAATCGTATTACGACAGATTTTTGTAAGGATTTGAGGCTGTTTCTTTTCATGATTTTTTTAACAAAAACTATGCTATTTTTATAAGCTTTTATTTAACCTATTAACCGCCAAAACTATAAGTAGGAATTTTCAAATTTCTTGTTGAAAGTCGCTTGTCACCACAAATTCAGAAAGGTAATTTCCGCTTTATTAAAATATCAAAATTTCTGCCAATAAATAAGGCAATTTTTTTAATTGTAAAATAGTGGTGACAAAGTAATTAATGTAAGCATGAGCATTTATTTTGACCGTTGCGTGAACGCAACACCAGCGGGTAACGGGTTAATTTGAAACGATCGTATGTATGTCTTTCCAGTTCAAAATTTGTATTCGAAATTCAACTCACTTTAAAATATGCGATCGAGGTTAAATTTTACATATTGACGTAAATCAGATGACAATGTAATATTATTATGATTTTCAGTGCTTACCATTATGTACTTATTTTACAGGGTAACACAAAAAATTTCGGATAGATTACTGCCAACAAGTTTTCTAAAAAGTTTTAGATTAGATAACACAAGACTGCGATGGTTGTGTTTTTTTATTTTTAAAATTATGTATTTTTAAAATTATGATTTTTATGTATTTTTTAGCGCTGAATCCGAAAATTATCTTCATTTTAAGCATCATGTCAGAATTTTTCGCAAATAGTTAATTTCAAAATAGTAAATTTCAAAATTGAAAAAATAGCTAATACTATAAAATAGAGTCGATGGTTGTATTTTTTAACTTTTACGACTGATTTGTATGTGCTTTTTAGCACTGAATGTAAAAATTACCTTCATATTTAACCATCATGTTAGACTTTTTTGTAAATGGTAAATTTCAAAATTAAAAAATAGCGAAAATCTGATACTATAAAATGGATGTAAAACTTCTTTTATTCAATTTAATTTTATTTAACTCAAGAATTTACTCAATTTTTGGCTTATACTGGGATTCTTACAGCTAAACAGCTCGGGGATCCGATGATGTGGGAAGGGAAGAGGTTCAATTAAAACTTTGAACTTTTAAACTTTGAAATTTACGATTTGCGAAAAATCCTGACGTGATGGTTAAAAATGAAGGTCATTTTCGGATTCAATAGTAAAAAATACATAAAAATCAATTATCAAAAGTTAAAGAAATAACAATCACATCTATTTTGTACTATCAGAATCAGATTTCCGAAAATTTTTCACTTTTTAGATTTCAAATTTACGATTTGCAAAAAATCTGTACTTTGTGATAAAAAATGAAGGCCATTTTTGGATTCAGTGTGTAAAGAATCGAGGCTGTTGCTTTTCAACATTTTATTTAACGAAAATTCTATTATTTTCTTCCTGTTATATGTTTAGTACAAGCTGTATATTTTGCATTAATATTTCAGAATGATTATAGATTTCAAATTTATAATGCAATGTTAATTTTACTATCAACTATATTTTTTATATATCTGAAGATTATTTATATTTCTAGTAAATTTGTAAATGACCCCTATTTCGCAGCAAAAAGTATGCTCCAAGTTGAAACAGCCATTACTTCGGTCAGTTTTAGTCGTAGAATAATAGGACTTTTATTTGTCTTACTTGTAAGTGTAATAGGAAAGTTTTACTAACTATAACTTGAAGGATCGGGGGATCGTATAAAAAATTAAATTTCATAATTTTTCAAGAAATGATTCTATTGACCCAAATCACTTTTTAAATACTTCTTTACCCCCATTTAAAACATTTTTGTAATCGGAACTATATGGCTATGACTAACGGTTTAGGAATTAGCTATTGGACATCGTTGAGAGTGGACATCCTGTATAGGAAATTTTATTATTGCTCTGATATTTGTCACCAGGGTCTAGGAATTTTTAGTCTCATAGATTCCTCTTCAAAATCTACCTCTAGGTAATCTTAATTTCATTTTTCATTCTGAATCTCATTTTTCATTTGGATGTCCCTACTGGTTTGGATATGTAACTAGTTAAAGTAGATTACATTTTTGTTCCAGTGTCCATACTTTCAATAACTTTATGCCCTTTATCCTCTTTCTCCTCAGCTCCCTAACTTTACGCACACGGGATATTTCGCAAAATTCATCAACATTATTATCACCGCCTTCAGGATCTGGTTCAGAAGTGAAACACCCTATTCTATAGCAATCATCTTGTAGTGCAATTCAGTGATATATATCAATTTTAATGCATTTGACATAGCTTAATGTCATTAAAATGCGCTGCAAACGATTTTTTCTCGTTGACCATAATGTAACGAAATACTTTTGAGTGCCCCTGTAAATAAACTATTAATGCTACACTCTTCATATTGAATACCAAACATCCCATGGTAAACATAGTTAACATATATCATTGCATGGGAATCCGAGTATATTTACGGGAGTTAGGTATATTACACACTGAGACCACAGAACGACACAAAGCGCAACATGAAGTGCAAATACCGGTCGAAACAAAGAACGAAGTTTTCATATATTATTTGTGCATTTTAAACGTTGGTTTTTCTGCTTTTTAATAAAGAACGAAGTTGTTGCAAACTTGTTTTAAACCTGTTTTTCTAGCGAATTCAAGCGACATGTCTTATGGGTCGCCTTAGTGTGTGACTTGCCTTAGAGCGTGAACAGACGGTCTGACGGACAGACAAACCGCATTCATAAACACTAACTTTATTGGAAAGAGTTAAAAAGTAAAGCACGTTTTTGCACACTGTCTTTCCTGAGTGACTGATGTATGTCTTGTCTTTTACCCTAACATCGCTATTTGTGAGCTGCTGTTAACTACTAGTCCAGGCAATAGGGAATTTTACCTAACAAAATTAATGGTAGTACTGGAAATCGGCTTTCTAGATGTTTTTTGGGTCGCTGAATCCGAATTTGTAACTTCCCACCAAAATTTCCCCCGGCAACCTCCCCAAATTTTGGGTAAAAAGCCCCCCAAAAAAGGTTTTTATTAAAAAAATCAATTGTTTTATTGTTTTAGAGAAAAAGTATCTTGAAATTCAGAAAGTAGACAGAATTTCCAACAAATTAGATATATGACATTATGACTTACGATGAAGGGGAAGGGGGGATCTGCTTCGGGACATGCGCGCGGTGCTGCGTAAACTAAGTTGCGCAATTCCACTTAACCACTCACACGTTTACATTCGCACTCCCATCTCCCCTCCGAACTTTTTCTATAAGGTTTACTTTAAGATTTTTGGGTTGCTGAATCCGAATTTTTAACTTTCCCCCAAAAATTTCCCCCCCGAATAGTTGTTTTTAACTTAAATTTCTTATTGTTTTAGGGGAAAAGCATTACAAAATTCAGAAACTAGATAAAATTTGCAACAAATAGGATATATGACATTATGAATTAGGATGAACTGGGAGGGTGAGGGCTGCCTCGGAACATGCACTGCGGCGCTACGTGCACTAAATGATGAAGTCCAGGCAATAGGGGATTTTATCTGGCAAAATTAATGGTAGTACTGGAAATCGGCTTTTTAGATGTTTTTTGGGTCGCTGAATCTGAATTTGTAACTTCCCACCAAAATTTCACCCGGCAACCCCCCCAAAAATTGATTTTTTGAAAAAGTTTGGTTTTTGAGAAAAGCGCGCGGGGAATGTTCCGAGGCAGCCCCCTCTCTCCCCGTTTATCATACGTCTCAATGTTATATATCCTATTTGTTGCAAATTTTGTCTAGTTTTTGAATTTCGTAATGCTTTTCCCCTAAAACAATAAGAAATTTAAGTAAAAAACAACTATTTGGGGGGTTTTCGGGGGAGAAAATTTTGGGGGTAAGTTAAAAATTCGGATTCAGCGACCCAAAAAACTTAAAGTAAACCTTATAGAGAAAGTTCGGAGGGTAGATGAGAGGGCTAATGTAAACGTGTGAGTGGTTAAGTGGAATTGCGCAACTTAGTCCACGCAGCACTGCGGCGCATGTTCCAATGCAGATCCCCCCTTCCCCTTCATCGTAAGTCATAATGTCATCTATCTAATTTGTTGGAAATTTTGTCTACTTTCTAAATTTCAAGATACTTTTTCTCTAAATCAATAAAACAATTGATTTTTTTAATAAAAACCTTTTTTGGGGGGGCTTTTTACCAAAATTTGGGGGGTTTGCCGGGGGAAATTTTGGTGGGAAGTTACAAATTCGGATTCAGCGACCCAAAAACATCTAGAAAGCCGATTTCCAGTACTACCATTAATTTTGCTAGGTAGAGTCCCTATACGGTCTCTATTGCCTGGACTATACGTAGAATTTCAATAAACTTACAACTCTTTTTGAATCTCCAATTTCACGAGAACCTACAGGAATTTCTCTAATTTCACACCCTCATCCGCCGTCACCCTCTCTCCACTTATATCATACAGAACCTCAGTTCGGTGTGAGTGAATTGCAATGCTAATATGTTTGTTTGGATTGGGATCTTTAAAGCTTCATAACTCATGAAGTCATGGAACACTTGTGTTACACGAAAGGGTAGAAGTTCCTTCAGATGATTTGTAAACAGATTCATTAGCAGGGCTATGGCTAGTGATATTTATAAGATAATATTATATGCATTAATATTATAATATATATATATATATTGTAATATATATGATTTTACTCATATATAGTACATATTATCTCCGCCAAAAGATATAGTGATTCACTAAACTTCAAAGTTCTATTTCTTTAAATTTGAAATTTGCTAACATTTTAACTGAAAAACGGTTTATTGGTTTAATTAAATTAAACAAATTAAAAGTATGTCCATTATTATTACTGTAGTACTATATAAAGAACTATCCTTTTGACGATGTTTCGGCCGTTGAATGAAAGATATCTGTTGCAAACGTGTTATAGATAATACCAACCTTAATTTTTTTGAGAATTTGACTATTTTTTATTCGGAGTTAAACTTTTTATTGTCAAAACTATTTAAAATAGATAAAACATTTTGTTAAATTCGAACTTTTCAGAAAACTTTATGTAATTTAAGAAAAAAAAGAAAATAAATAAATAAATCTTCTAAGTGAAAAGAATAAAAATAAGAAAGGAAAATACATAAAATTTATTATCGTATTTGCAGTAAGTTTCACCTCAATAAAAACGGAAATTTGGTATTAGGCTTGAAACATTAAATTTAGTTTAGCATGAAGGGAGCCTCGATTTGATCGAAATTAAACTCAGATATGTATTATCCATCGCCACAGTAACAGGCATTAATCGTGGCATTGATTTCGGGATTTACGAGTATCAATAACGATCAAGAAATCTGAATTATTATAAGAAATTATTACGATGAACGATTTTTTTTTGCTTTTATTTTACGTTGAATTAAAACAAAGTCACAGCTATTTAAATTCTAATTATTTAGCAAGAAATAGAAGTAAAATAACAATTGAAAAAACTGTACAAAATCACAACGTGCATTCTTTGGAAACCAATAATTAAATTCGTATATTGTAAAACTTTTTAAATGCAATATTAACCTTCCGCATACCAGACCGGTGCAACAGACCCGATAGATACATTCAAATTGATTTTTCACATTTTAAAAAATGAAAATTTTGTAAATATGTGACTTTTTCTGGAATGTTCTACTCAAAAGAATAGAACATCCCAGAAAAAACCCATATTTATAGAAATTTCAGTTTTTAAAATAAATTAGAAATATCATTATAAATGTACCTGTCGGGGCCATTGAACCCCTCTGGTAGGCGGAGGGTTAACATAAATCTATTAAACCGAAACAAGCATAAAATATGCAGCTTTATATATGTCGCAGTGTTGGAGAAAGTCCGATAATCTATATATGTAGTACGTGATTTTTCTTTCCCGTTTTTATACTCAAAAACGGCGATTAAGAGAGCGAACCGCGGTTAAATTATTTCAATCCCACCCACCACTGTTACTGTTATCTTATTATTATTATTAGACATTATGCTTTTTGAAATATTCATTATCTTAAGAAAGAAAGAAACATTTTATAAAAATTCCTTGTTCTAACAGATTTTACTCTATGTAATAAACCTCAATGTAAGTTGATTAAAACAACAATCTTAGTGAGTTTCGAGATTTTTTTAATCATCTTCTTCAGGAGAGAAAAACAAGACGCCAAACTGTGGAAATAAAGTGGTACTCGAGCGCTCGTAGCTGGTCATATATTTATTTTGACAAAGAGGATTCTCAAATTGAAATTATGTTTGAGGAAAAAACATGAAACAGTGAAATATGCATGAAAGTGCGTAACTCTACAATTATTAAAATAATTGAAAATCAGTTATTATTATCCTATTAAAATGCAATTTTTATGGCCTAGTGATATATTTCTTACATTATTCAAAACTGTTTCTAGTCAGATTTAAAAAAATATTTTTCACTAGTAATTAAACAAGCATTTTCTTTGTTTTTCTTAAGGCTGTTCTTAAGTGATCTGCTCAACAAGCGTAAAACGTTATGACATATTTACAAATTCATTTTTTAACGGAAAGATATAAAATTAGAATGTTTGACCATGGAAGCGATTTGGAATCGAACTGTGTTTTCCATCTTTTGATCAGTAAATTACCTATTGAGTTATAATCGATTTTGACCACGTGACAAACATGTTTTTCACCCATTTTTGAGAAATTATGCCTCTTTCGCGCGGAAATTCGGTTCAAAACGCCCACTTTGACACTATTTTCTGAAAGGCCTATTGCGTTTGCAAAAAAACGAAAAAAAAACAGCTCGATTACATAGTTTCTGAACAACAACACCTGTTCGTTTCATGCACTTCCGAATAAAAATAAATTAAAACTTTTGTCACAAATTTATCCTTTTGGATTTGAGAACAGCCTTAAGAATTCATTTAGAAAAAATTCATTTCGTATGATACATTTACCAATTAGAAAATGTATTAGTGTATTAAAGTACACATGGTGTTCCATTATCCTCGGGGTCCAGGTACTCAATCGGTAAAGCACGTAAAGTTTCTGGGTTCGAATCCCATCTCGGGCACTTTTTCTCTCAGGTGTAAAAAATCCAATTCGTATAAAATATTTTTTTTTAATTATTTCTTTCAGATTAATTTAGCGCAAGAAGATGAAATAGTAATGTTTATTAAACGCCCTACTCCGCCCCGCACTTCAATTTCTTTTTTCTTTCTTTCTTTACTTTTCTTTTTTTTTCTTTTTTTTGAGGAGGGGGGGGGGACACACATTAGAAGGATATTTTGGCAATAAAGTCAGCTTTAATAGAATCAAAATCTGTTATTTTGAAATAAAATAGCGTATTTTAATTTATTAAAACTGGCCAGTCTACAAGAAAAGAACCGATTCCCGAGGAATCGGTCCTTTTCGGAACGGTTCCTCGGATTCGGTCCTTTTTGGAACGATTCCGAAATGGACCGACTCCGAGGAATCGGTCCTTTTCGGAACGACTCCGAGGAATCGGTCCTTTTCGGAGTCGGTACATTTTGGACCGATTCCGAGGAATCGTTCCGAAAAGGACCGATTCCGAGGAGTCGTTCCTTTTCGAAATCGTTCCAAAAAGGACCGATTCCGAGGAACCGTTCCAAAAAGGACCGAATCCGAGGAACCGTTCCAAAAAGGACCGAATCCGAGGAACCGTTCCAAAAAGGACCGAATCCGAGGAGTCGTTCCTTTTCGGACTCGTTCCGAAAAGGACCGATTCCTTTTAACAGAATGGAATCGTTCCTTCAGTTTCACTGCCGGAATCGTTCCTTTGGAGTCGTTCCTGAACAAATGACACATCTCTAGTTGATATATTTCTATTTTTATGAGTTTATGACAGAATTGCTAATAATAATAATAAATTTTTCTAAAAGGTGTAATAATATAGTCTGTGTGTAGTTTGAAATATCCCAAACCTTAAATGAAATAACCGGAACAATAATTTTGCATACATTGATCTTTAAGATTATTACATTATTTGGCTGCAGCGAAGTTTGGCGTAGTACTTATAGGGAGAACCTAATATTGTTAACTTCTGCTGGATGGATGCCAGCAGATATACGAACTCGCTTGATCAGGAATTCATGTAACGTATATATTTTGGTGATATTTAATATGATGTATCGATACATTACAGAAATTCATGCAGGATTTATTATTATTATTGTTATTGTTGAGGCTACCAAAATGATTCCGATTGCATGTTCGTAACCCTGAGATCATTTATAATCTGTGGAATTTCTGTTTCATTAAACTAATGTTATTACCGATACGGGGAATTTAAAATTGCAAATTCACGTGTTACAAAACGTTCTTTACCATATTTTCCAAGTCCATCAAACCATCCAAACTTATAATATCTCAATTTTACTTAAGGGGTTTCAGAACTCTTAAAGCTTGAAAATTTTTGAAATTTTAATTCTTTTAGATGGTAAACTACTATCTTTTCTAAACATTTTGATATAATTGTTTCCTCGAAATTCCCATTAGAACAGAAGCTATGGCTTTTAGAAATATATCCGCTCAATAGCTGAAGTGGCGTTTCTGAAACTTTGTAGTCATTTTCTCCAAATGACGTTTTTGAGCATAACGCGCACGATATCTCAAAAACTTCTGAATATTTTTTTATGAAATTATTAAAACTTATGTTTCATGTTAGTCTGTATAAAATGAACCTAAAATTTTCCTTTTTCTTGTTCAAAAAAATATTTTTTAGATAATTTTACTGTTGAAAATTTCAGAATTTTGCCTTAGCTAAATGCAACTTTGTATTAAATATATAAAAATGCTTTAAATACAAATTTATTTAGATTCAGGGTAATTAGTACAATCTGAAGCATAAGTTGGCACCAAAAATTTCTTTCTAGTTGCAAAATTTATTTTGTAATCCTGCGCGTAAATTGTTATACCACTTTTCTGATCGTCAGATGTCTGGCAGTTTGGAATCCCCTATAAATGCTAATTCTGCATGTTGCAATTTTTTAAATATAGGAAATGAAAGAACGCGTACTTATATCTTTCATTCCCCCAATATTTTTTTTTAAAAAATCTTATACATTTTAACGTTTTAAATGTTGAAAATAGTCTTTTAGGTAGCTTTCATTACAAAAAGCTACCTATTGCAGCCGTTCGGAGGAAAGCGATTTCAAAAAATTTTGATATATTTTCATCGATCATGACCCCCAGACCCCGAAACCACCCTCCGTTCAAAAGTTGATATATATATATATATTTATATCCATATATATATATATATATCTGATCTTTGTCACACTGTAACTCTCGTATTTATGAACCGATTTGGATGAAACTCGGTGTGTACATAGTACATACAAATGCCTCGACCGAGTTCGTTGGCCAGCTTCATCCGCCATCTTGTTTCAAAATGGCGGCCATTTAAAAATTTTTAAAAACGTTTAAATTAAAAATGTGGTACCAAAAAATTTAAAATTGAAAAATATTTTTTTCTTATGTGTTTGACCTTGATACAAAGATTCCGGAGCATTTTTTGTTTCGTCTATATCTTAAAAAATGGCTGAGTTATAGCACTTTGAATTTCTAGCTTGGCTGACATTTTGAAACGACCTGATTTTTGTCACACGATAACAGGCGTATTTATGAATCGATTTGGATGTACCTTGGTGTATACATAATACGTACCAATGTCTCTACCGAGTTCGTTGGCCAGCTTCATCCGCTATCTTGTTTCAAAATGGCGGCCATTTAAATTTTTTTTTTAATTTAAATTTGAAATGTGGTACCAAAAAATTGAAAATTGAAAAATATTTTTTTATATGTGTTTGACCTTGATACAAAGATTCCGGAGCAGTTTTTGTTTCGTCTATATCTTAAAAAATGGCTGAGTTATAGCACTTTGAATTTCTAGCGGGGCTGACATTTTGAAACGACCTGATTTTTGTCACGCGATAACAGACGTATTTATGAACCGATTTGGATGTACCTTGGTGTATACATAATACGTACTAATTTCTCTACCGAGTTTGTTCACCAGCTTCATCCGCCATCTTGTTACAAAATGGCGGCCATTTAAATTTTTTTTAATTTAAAATTTAAAATGAGGTACCAAAAAAATTGGAAAATGTAAAAGATATTTTTGTATGTGTTTGACCTTCATACAAAGATTCCGAAACAGTTTTTGTTTCTGCTATATCTAAAAAAATGGCTGAGTTATAGCATTTTGAATTTCTATTGTGGCTGACATTTTGAAACAACCTGATTTTTGTCACGCGATAACAGGCGTATTTATGAACCGATTTGGATGTAACTTTTTGTGTACATAGTACATACCAATGTCTCGACCGAGTTCGTTGGTCAGCTTCATTCGCCACCTTGTTTCAAAAGGGCTGCCATTTTTAAAAAAAATTAAATTTTAAATTTAAAATGAGTTATTAAAAAATTGAAAAATGAAAAAGATTTTTTTTATGTGTTTGACCTTGATACAAAGATTCCGGAGCAGTTTTTGTTTCGTATATATCTTAAAAAATGGTTGAATTATAGCACTTTGAATTTCTAGCATGGCTGACATTTTGAAATGATCTGATATTTGTCACGTGATAACACGCGTATTTATTAACCTATTTCGATGTAAGAAGGCATGTGGATAGTATATCGTAATGTCTCGACCAAGTTCGCTGGCCAGCTTCATCAGCCATCTTCTTTCAAAATGGAGGCCATTAAATTAAATAAAAAATTATATTTAAAGTGAGGTGCAAAAGAATTAGAAATTGGAAAAGGTTTCTTTCTTAAGTATTTGACCATGATATAAGGATTCCGGAGCATTTTTTGTTTTGTCTTTATCTTAGAAAATGGCTCAGATATAGCAGTTTGAATTTCTAATGTGTGTGACATTTTGAAAAATCTAATTTTTTGCCTGCGACAGAACTTGTATATATCAATCGATTCCGATGTGAGTGAGCATGTGCACAGAAATTACTAAGGTCTCGACCAAGTTCACTCGTTAGCCTCATCCACCATGTTGTCTTAAAATGGCAGGAACTTCAAGATATCGCCGAATTTGGCAACCAAATATAAGTTACTTTAAATAAAAGCAGCTTGGATAAAGCTGACTAATTAAGCGAAATTCTCATTCATAATGATTTAATATTGATAAAGATTAGGATTGAATCTCCTATAATCGGTTTCCACTGAATTGAGCTTCTTGTGTTTGAATAATATAAGCTTGCTTTTTAAAAATAAGGAATATGGAAGCTACCTCTTCCTCCCGGCACTGGCCAGAAGGACTTTTTATATTATTTTTTCCAATTTTAAGTGTCTTTAGACCTCTTAATTCTGTTACCTTTAATTTTTAGAAAATTGCGGGTAAATGTTTTGTTGCAGATAACAACAGTTATAAATATTAATGAACTATAAATCAGTGAGATGTAAATTTCCAACAGGGTGAAATATGTCCGGACCAGGATTCGAACCAGGGATCTCTTTGCTGAAGCCGCCAATGCTGTACCATCTGAGCTATCCCGAACGAATCTGGTGGATCTAATTCACCCAGCTAACCTTATTGATTATAGTATCTGGTCTGATATCAGAATCAGCTCAACAGAATAAATCGCAGGTAACGGAACTTCAGAAAAGCGCTGGATACGTAATTACACTGGAATAATTTTTAAACACAATTATTCTAATTGGTAAATAAATCATATAATGTGTAAATTTCCGAGGTGAAATTTTCACCCAGTTGGAAATTTACATCTCATATGATTTATTTACCAATTAAAATAATTTTGCTAAAAATTAAACTATTCAGGCTATTCACACTAATTGTATATTATACTCTTATTTATGTCTACTATTCATAAAGTAGAACTCACTCTTTTTGAGTAAAATGGTAAATAATCAGGGAAGCGCCTTATCAGAATAAAACGATATACCAAATTGAAGCAAATCGGATAATTCTGCATGAAAAACCCCATTTATCTAAATTAAGAGGAGATTAGCTCCCCGTCCCCCTCCTTTATACTTAACCAATGAACCTTCAAATCTAATCAGAGATGCGCCTTATCAGAAAAAACCGGTATACCAAATTTGAAGTAAATCGGATAATTCTGCATGAAAAAGTGAGTTATCTAAATTAAGGGGGGGATTAGCTCCCCGTTCCCCGTTTATGCTTAACGAATGAATCCTTCAACAGTAATCAGGGAAGCGCCTAGAGCCTAATCAGAATGAGCCTATTTACAAAATTTGAAGCAAATCAGATATTTATATCAAGAGTTATCGCGCTACGTACATACATACGTACGTACATACTGAACCTTCGGGAACATTAGCTCTCAGGCTTTGATAGCCTGTGAGCTAAAAAGTATGTTTATGTAGCTAAAAAAAAATTACCAAAATGAAGTAATTTTGCAATTATTTTACTTACGCCATCATATAATCCCACTGTTTACAAATCTTCAAATAAGTAGATAAAATACGGTTTATATTACGAGTAAAATAAATGTTTGACTCTATATGTTTCCAAACCTTTTTTTTTTTTTTTGCCATGGTTGATTTTCCCCCCATTTTTATGGACAAATAGTTAAAAAGAAAATCGACCCTTTTATATTTGACAGTTGTGTTCTTAAGGTATCTGACTACGTTGAAAATGCAATTTTCGACCAAAATTGTCAAACTTATTTTATTTCATTTTATTAAAGACTAACTTTTTACCTTTGCAAAACTGTATTTGTTTTTATTGTACAATAAATAGATCCGGAGTTATAGCGGTTTTAAAACTACTCAACAGCTGTCACTCAAACCGAAAGTGTTGTTTAAAGGGCTTTAAAATTTAAAATTTTTAAATTTTTAAATTGCTTTTAAAGGGTCGTATGTTTGGAGAAATTTCGCGATTTTAGATGCATTTGTTTAATAATAAGAATTGTAAATAATATGCTCCATGAAATTTAGATGTATATTACTGTAAATTCTTGTAGTAAAACATAAATCTAAACTTTAAATGCATTTTTTGGAAAATGTAATTTTCGGTGAAATTCCAAACGCAGAACATGATTTCTCAAAAAGTTATTGGAATATCACTATGTAATTTAAAATATATATTATTTACACTATTGTGAAGGCAATGAACTAAAGATTTAAATTTAGAATAAATATTTTTTGTTTTATGGAGGTTTTTGTGGAAAGACATCGATGAATTTTATGAAAATTAACATGTAAACAGGTGCGATATGCTATAAGTTTTGAAATACTTAAAGAATATGTTAGATTTTAGTTCATTGCCTTCACCAATGTCATAAATAGGATGTGTAAAAAGGAAATTAAGACACATACAGAAGAATTTCCTTTAGAGCATTTTGCGTTTCGGTCCAAATTTCACCAAATTTTACTATAAATTCCTCCATTTACCAAAATTTTATCAATGAATGAAATATTTTTTACTTTTTTTCACATTTTCTAGTCCTAATCTTAGTAAAAATAAGTTTAAAAAATAATTAAATAAGTTTTTTGGAAAAAATTGCTCCGTACGTAGGCAGGCACCTTAAAAAAATTAGCATTTTTATGATATCTTTTAATACATATGTACCATCAGTACCACCCGGCATTGATTAGGTTTCTTGGATATAGGGAGAAATTTGAACAAATTACTACTTTTTTTCCCCATAGGCTAATCTGAGATTTCGCAATCTGGAAAGGCACTGCTTATTTTGCTGAGGCATTCCCTCAATAAATGAGAAACAGAGGATGCAAGTAGGTGAGGAAAAAAAAAAGAAACTAAAAATGATAACACTATTTTAAGCTCACAGGCTATGAAAGCCTGAGAGCAAATGTGCCCGAAGGTTCTGTATGTACGTATGTATGTACGTTCAAATTTGGTATAGTGTTTTATTCTGATAATGCATTTCCCTGATTAGGTTTAGAGGTTCATTGGTTAAGTATAAAGGGGGGAAACAAGGGATCTAATCCCCCTTTAATTTATTTTAATGGGTATTTCATGCAAAGTTGTTCTTAGAAATAAGAGTATAATATACAGTTAGTGTGAATAGCCTGTGAGCTCAATGCCATCAGTTTAACTGGGCACTTTTCTTTTTATTTGTTCTTTTCCCTTTAACATTTAGATCACACATACAGGAGGATCCAACTTAGCCTTTCCGGGTGACAGAACATGCTGCTTAGTGTTAGAAAGATAGTTGACATGGTTTTCAGTTGAAAATTTTTGTACATTTAATATATTTTTCCAGAGCTCTAATGAAGAAAACCTAAAATCATTTTTATATGAATAATATGAATTAAATATTTAAATAAAGTTTTGAAGTTTATTAAAACTGGACATCCAAATTTGCCGCTCGTTCGCGGTTAAAGGTCAAATAAATCGTGAAACATTTCAGTATTCTTATTGTTAGTAACTTTTTTTAGCAACAATATACTATTTGTTTCACTACGGACATTTCTGTTGTCTCCAAAAAATCTTAGTTCACTTTTGTGCTACTACCAAAAAAAAAAAAAAAAAAAAAAAAATAGATATTTTTAGAAATGCGCAAGGATCGTGGCAACGACGGCCGGCATCAGTTTTTGTAGAAGTGCAAGGCAAGGGTCATAAAGTTGTACAAACCCTTTTAAACCTTTCAGGGGCAAGGTACTTATGTTAATAAAATGTTTTAATTACTGAATCACACCGGGATTTAAGAACAAATGTATTTAAAAACTAGTTGGATGTACCAATCCCAAAACTTTCTTCTATCTTATACATCTTAATATTTCAAAACCTAGTTACACATGTTAATACTTCAATATTATTAGTTCAATACTATACCAACTTTGATTTTCATCTTAAATTTCTGCTCAAGTCAATTAAACGGACTAAAAACGAGTTAATCTATATCATGATATTTGTTAAAATTATTAATTTTTCCTTATTCTATCGTTATCAGCTGTTTGCGAATAGCCGGCATAGCAGGAAGCGAGTTCCCGCCGCTGCATGAGCCGCCGATGCACAATAGAACTACGAAAAATCAAGAAAAGTATACAAAAATCGCTAGCACGGAGCCCCTTTACCGCGCAATATTTCCAAATTCAAGGAGAACCTGTTGGCCAAAGCCAAAAACAAGCACAAATATTTTGGTTCAATTGTATGCATAATTTTATACGCTGTTCGATGGTACAATAATGAAAATGGCACAGAGATCGGAATTATAGCGCCCCCTTCTTTCGGAATTTTTTCAAGTTCAAGGAGGACTTGTTTGCCATAGCCAGAAACATGCACAAAAAATTTGGTTCAATTATATGGATAACTTCATACACTTTTCGATGGTACAATAATGAAAATGGTACAGACATCGCAATTATAGTGCCCCCTTCCGGCAGAATTTTTTCAAATTCAGGGAGGACCTTCGTGACATGACCAAAAATAAACACATAAAATTTGGTTCAATTCTATGCATAACTTCATACACTTTTCGGCGGTACAATATTCAAAATGGCACAAAAATTGTACAAAAATCGCTATTACAGCGCTCTCTACGAGCGATTTTTTTACAAATTAAGGGGGGACCTCCTTGCCATAGCCAAGAACTTAAAATTTTTTTTGGGTTCAATTCTATGCATAACTTCATACACTTTTCGATGGTGCAATATTCAAAATCGCACAAAAATCGCTATTACAGCGCCTCCTAACGGCGAATTTTTTGCAAATTCATGGAGGACCTGCTTGCCATATCCAAAAACATAAAAAAAAAAAATTTGGTTTAATTCTATGCATAACTTCATACACTTTTGGACGGTACAATATTCAAAATCGCTATTACAGCGCCTCCTATCGGCGATTTTTTTCCAAATTCAGGGAGGACCTGCTTGCCATAGCCAAAAACTTAAAATAAAAATTTGGTTTAATTCTATGCATAACTTCATACACTTTTGGACAGTACAATATTCAAAATCGCACAAAAATCGCTATTACAGCGCCCCCTACCGGCGAATTTTTTCCAAATTCAGGGAGGACCTGCTTGCCATAGCCAAAAACTTAAACTAAAAATTTGGTTCAATTCTATGCATAACTTCATACACTTTTCGATGGTACAATATTCAAAATCGCACAAAAAACGCATTTACAGCGCTCCCTACCGGCGAATTTTTTCCAAATTCAGGGAGGACCTGCTTGTCATATCCAAAAACTTAAACTGAAAATTTGGTTCAATTCTATGCATAACTCTATACACTTTTGGATGGTACAATATTCAAAATCGCACAAAAATTGTTATATCAGCGCCCCCTACCGGCGCATTTTTTCCAAATTCCGGGAGGACCTGCTTGCCATAGCCAAAAACTTATAATAAAATTTTGGTTTAATTCTATACATAACTTCATACACTTTTTGATGGTACAATGGCGACAGACAGACGGACAGACGGACACACAGACAGACAGACATTTTCTATAAACATGTTTTTTGGAATCTCTGACCCCTAAAACATGCAAATCCGTCGAAAACCGGAAGTCGAAAAAAATTTCGATTACAATACTTTCTTCTATTGAAGATAGAAGAAAGTAATAAGTAAAAGTTTTTCTTAAAGTATAATTATAAAAGCAAAATTTCTTTACAAAATTCCGTTGTTATTGTGGCGTTTTAGAATTAAAATTAGGCTGGATATATTATATCCCACTGCCCTTCAAGGGGTTAAGCAGACTTTAAAAAATAGTCACGTGTGAGAACATTGGCCATAGCATGATTTTCAAATTTAAAAGTTTTGAGTTTAATCATAGAGTAATTCTTCTTATTATTATTATTATTATTATTAATTATTATTTTTAAGAAGTATGTAAGTCGGTTTCATATTTTTTAAAGTTATTTTTTAACACAAATTTCAGTTTACCAAAATAATAAATTTTGACACAACTCAATCTTCTTCTTACATAGTTCCAGATAATATTTTGAGTTGTTAGATGAACATCTGATTTGTGGTCTGTTTTAATCTAAGCAACATAATATGTCTAGCAATACAGTACGCAAAGCACAATCAATTCAAGGCGAGGATCACAAATGGCAGCATAGATCATGTAGCTCACATAATTGTTTTGAGACATGGATTTATCTAATGAAGGTTCATCGTTGTGCGATAAGAACCTTAGTGAAATTGGTTGACCCGTATCTTTCGAGTATTATATAGTATTCATCTGATTAACATACACTCCAAATTTGATTGAGATTATATTCAGTTTCAAAATGCAGGGTTATTCTGTAAATGGATTTCTGAATGAAAAAGTATCTTAAATAAAGTTTTGAGAAATAATTTCAAAATTTTTTTATTCCGACATCAAAGGAGTTTATTTAATTCACTGATTAATTTCTTACAAATGTTTTCTTACACATAACTTTGGAATAGATGCATCGATTTTTACAATACTTGGTTGAAAGGGTTTGTTATTTAGTTTAAGGCATCTGCCTATGTTCGGAGTTCTTTTTAGGTGCGTTTGTAGTTATATAAATACGTAGCACCTATAGTCGTCGTTCGGTCCGTCTGTCTGTCTGTCCATCCGTCCGCATATAACAGATCAAAAACTACCCAACCGAATAGTCTGAAATTTTAAATATATAATTTTTGCAAAATTTTGTCGAGTCATTTCAAATTTTATGGAAATCGGGTATATAGTTTAATTATGGGGACAGTCAAAAGTTTTCCTTTACATTGCGGGTAATGGGGAAAAATATTTCAAGTGCATTTTAATGATGTAATTGATATGCACTTAAGAAATGCACTAAAGTATACATTCAGTACAGTATGCGGTGCAAAAAATATTTATAAAACTAGTTATAGTACAAACGTACCTCATTTGCCACGTTTAACGTGTAATTTCCAACTTGTTATTATTATTATTGTTATTTATTATTATTGTTAAGAAGTATGTAAGTCGGTATCATATTTTTAAAGTTATTTTTTAACCCAAATTTCAGTTTGCCAAAATAATAAATTTTGACACAACTTAATCTTCTACTTCGCATAGTTCCAGATAACATTTTGAGTCTATAAATGAACATCTGATTTGTGGTCCGTTTTAATCTAAGCTGCATAATATGTCTAGGAATATAGTACGCAAAGCACAATCAGTTCAAGGCGAGGATCAGAAATGGCAGCATAGATCATGTAGCTCACATAATTGTTTTGAGACATGGATTTATCTAATGAAGGTTCATCGTTGTGCGATAAGAACCTTAGTGAAATTGCTTAACCCGTATCTTTCGAGTATTATATAGTATTCATCTGATTAACATACACTCCAAATTTGATTGAGATTATATTCAGTTTCGAAATGTAGGGTTAATCTGTACGTAGATTTCTGAATGAAAAAGTATCTTAAATAAAGTTTTGAGAAATAATTTCAATTTTTTTTTTTTATTCCGACATCAAAGGAGTTTATTTAATTCATTGATTAATTTCTTATAAATGTTTTCTTACACATAACTTTGGAATAGATGCACCGATTTTTACAATATTTGGTTGAAGGGGTTTGTTATTTAGTTTAAGGAGGTCCGGGGTTCAAAATTCTATTTTTTTATTTATAGAGATTTTGTTATGACATTTTTATCTCAAATATGTTTTAATATAATAAGAATATTGCACGTAAAAAAATCTGAAAAATTTTAAATATTAAAAAAAATTAATTTTAAAATTTTAAACATATTTAATTTTTGACATAAATCTGGAAGTACTTACTCGATTTACAAATTTTTACACTTTTGTGTACAGGAAATGTGTCATTTTAGTTTGTCTTCAGGATTTCTTAAAATATTGATTATGAATTTTCTAAAAAAAAATTAAGTAAAAAAATGCTTTTTTATGAGTGAGTTTTGCATTAATTAGCATATTTTCTCAGCTATTACTCAAAATTAAAAATCTTGAAGACAATTTGTTGGAAATATAGCATAAAATTACTGTTGAAAATTTCATACATATATCTTTCAAGAAACTTTAGATATATTCTTTTAAAGTTGACAAATCGTGAGAAAATTCATTCTGAGATAAAGGAAGTTAAAGACAGTTAGTTAATGTGAAGTTAAAGTGCATCGCTTCTCACGCAAAAGGTGTTATATCTCTGAATCTAATGAACATAAAAGCATGCGGTTTGCGGTATTTAATGATAAAAACTCAGTATTCTTTTTTTTAAGAAAAAAAAAAAAAAAAAAAAAAAAAAAAAAAGCATATTTTTAAAAGTTTTATTCCCTGTATCTGACTATGTTCGGAGCTCTTTTTAGGTGCGTTCGTAATTATATAAATAAGTAGCACCTATAGTCGTCGATCGGTCCATCTGTCTGTCTGTCCGTCCGTCCGCATATAGAGCAAAAGCTACCTCAGCAATGAGCGGCCTCTTTCCGTCCGCGGTCCATTAAGCTTTTCTTATCTTATTCAGACTCTTTTGAGGAAGCCAGGTTCATAGGTCCACAGCCACGTCCCAAGTATAAGAGATTTTCGCGAAAAGCCAGGTTGAAAAAAAATCAAAAATTCTATTGCGAAAATCGTGAAAAATGCAGCACAGTAAAAATTCTATTGCGAAAATCGTGAAAAATGCAGCACAGTAGAGCCACCTGTTTTTTAGACCAAAACGTAGTCAGCACCAATTCATATCATGGACTAAGTGAATCTGAAGTTTGATGAAAATCTGTATATTAGTTCTTAAGATAGAGCTATTTCTATAAAATATAATAATCTCGCTCCTATAATTTCTATAAGAGACAGAATCTGGTAGAGCTTTAATGCCGCGCATACGTTTTTGCAGTCATAATTCTATACTATATTATAAAGAATTACAATTATATACTATTATTAACTAGAAAGGTAGCCCGTCAAAAATGACGGAAATTTAGATATAAAGATACAACTCATGTGCAAGAATATGAGTTTTCTCGCTTGTTCCGCAGTGATAGATGGAAATAACACATTTTAAGAACGAAACACATTTATCAAAATCTATGTACAGTAGAAGACTACTAATCTGCACAGTTTGGTTCCAAGTGTTATGCAGATTTGAGGCTTTTTGCGGTCATGTCTATCCAATCTTTGTTTACATTTTTTTTTAAATTCATATATTGGACAATTTAGTTTGTTGAGCCTTAAAAATAAATAAATAACACACTTGAAGTAAGGTTAAAAACTATTAAATTATCGTATACGATTTCATGAAATGGTATTATATAGTATTATATGTGTGTGCTTCACGATCTTGGTTAAGACGTTGGCGAAATTGGCTGCAACTTGTCATAATCCTAATAGTGTGGGCCGCTATAACAAAAAAGTAACCAGTTTTTAGTAAAATATCTGATATAAAGTAGCTTTCAAAAACTGGTGTAAAATTGCAGGCCGTTCTCGTGTTATGTCAGTCCTAGGAATAATATTTCTAACACTGAAGATTTTCCATGTATATATGGAATTGAGAAAAGCTTCTCGAAAAGAAAGGTCCTGAAATGACATTGTAATTCCTCTAACTTCAAAGTTTAATCGGGCCCTGATGTTGAGTACTGAATTCTAATAAATACAGTTATTTTGAATATTACAACAGAATTAAACAGTTAAACTTATTTAACTTAAACCCGCTGTTACTTCCCGATGTTATTTTTTAGTATTAAGAAAGAAAATTATTTAAAATTTTCAAATCATGCATTTATGATTTTTTTCCGTCTTTAATAACTAAATAAGGAAAAAATAGGCTTTTGTTCTGATCTCATAAATATGACAATAAAATAATGTAACTAAGAGGCATTGCAAAATTAAATCTTTGTGATTACAAACCATAAACAAACGATACCACCATTTTACCTACTATGAGGTCATTAGAATATTGCCCATTGATTGTTGGAGAACTTACTTTGTGAATGATTACCTCAATGATTTAATATTTTTGACGTTTCACGATGAATGAATCACTTGTGTTTGTTTAGGTTTATGGAATGAGATATTAAGCTGTGAAACTAATTTCGATTGAAGTTATCCAAGGAATATATGTATTTTTAATCGAAATTAAAAACAATGCTTTGATCTCGAAATAAAAAGTTTTAGTTTGTATAATTTGTTATTTCTGTTAATTATTTAAGTACTTTTCCATTATAGCGCATTTTTAAAAAAAGCTTGGCGCGATTCGGGCATCAGAAAGTGAGATATGTTGCGAAAATATATAAACAGCTATGAAAACAAATCTAATGAACTTTTATCTTTGTTTATATATGCACTTATATGCATAAAAAAATCGTTTCTAAATATATATAATTTTTTTATATACAAATTACGGCACAGATTTCAGATATGAACCGGAATACCTACCTGGCGCCAAAATGGTGTTATTTTGCCTGCTATGGTAACCCGGCTATTGTTTTTTATTTATTAATAAATTGTTTATTTACTTTTATTTTCTGTTTTTTAATTATATAAACTGCTTTGTTCTATAGTTATTATTCAAACTTTTATTTATTTATAGTTATTTCCTTTTCAAATTGATAGCAAATAATTGAAAAATATATAAGTAACTGGTATTCGAAAGCGAGATTTCTGCCAAATTGGCGTCGTAGAAAAATCACGCCAACCCCCATGCGTATATGACATCTGTGCAAAAATTACTTCTGTTTCTTTATAAAAATGGTTTAATAGCTTTTTTTATATTAAATTGTCGGCACAGATGTCATATACGCCTCTATTGGCGCGATTTTTTTTTTTTTTTGACGCCGATGTCATATACGCACCGGGTACTTAACTGGCTTCAAAGTGTCGTTATTTTGCTTGTAATGGTAACCCGAATGTTGTTTATGCTGTTGATGTTTTCGCCAAATTGGCATCGGAAAAAAATCGCGCCAATATAAGCCCGTATATGACATCTGTGCCAAATTGTATACATATGGAAAAAATTGCTTGTGAGTATGAAGCAGTAAATAGGTTGCCAGAAAATACGTTGGCAAACTTCTTTCTCGTCAAGAAACTTTTCTCCGAAGTATTGTACATAAGCGATGATTGCTAGAAATGCATTTTTAATTATGATATGCGCTTTTATGTTTCACTACATTTATGCATACTATACTGTGTGTATAAATGCTACAGTTCATATGCAGGACTACACAAAAAATTCGTAAGGATTACTGAGTATGAGAGTAAATTGCTTAAAGGTGATTTTTAAAGGAGTTATGCATTTTTACGCTGAACTGCATTTAGTTTCCTAAGAAATGTTTGAATGTTGTCCTAAGAATGTAAGAATATAGATAAAATGATATACATGGTCACGCAAAGAATTGGATACATAACCGTCATGGATGATAATATCTGGAAATGTGATTTCAGTAGTTTTAAGAGTAGTTTAAATTAAATTTTAGCTAAAAAGTGGCATGTAATAACGGTACTATTGGCTATGGACGGTAACTGCTGAAATCAATTTTTAATTTTTTTTATGCGTTTTCTAAAATGTTTACTTTGTTATCTTGGTACTTCTTAGTTATCCCGTTGACCAAATTACTGTCGCCAAATTGTAAGATTAATTGCCAATAATGGTTGCCATTAATTAATTAATTAAATGCCAATAACGGCCAATAAAACCATTAATTCGACGTTTTATTTGTATTTTTATTAATGTTTTAGTATTGATTTGGCGATTTATATAAGTGGCGAAATTGGTCGACGGGATATCTAAGAAGTAACGTTATCTTATTTACCTTATTTCCCTAAATAACGTAGTTTTGTTAAAGCATTTAGGATGTGTTGGAAAGTGTTTCATATTCTATGCTTAACGCATGATTTTTCTTTCTTCTTTAGTCTTATTTTGCATTTATTTTATTCTTAATTTTTTAGTCATTTACTGCTTTATAGAAACTTTGGCACAGTTGTCATATACGTTATCATATATTGGCGCGATTTCTTTCCGACGCCAATTTGGCGAAAACATCAACAGCATAAACAACAACATCCGGATTACCATATCAAGCAAAATTACGACACTTTGGCGCCAGTTAAGTACCCGTTGTGTATATGACATTGGCGTCAGAAAAAAAATCGCGCCAATAGGGGGCGCGTATATGACATTTGTGCCGAAACTTTCATGTTTAAACTCTTCGCTCCACTCCCCTTGCATATAGTACACACTATAACACGTATAGTGCAAAATAATAGACAGTTTGATACTTTTTCACTGTAGGGGCTTTGGCATTTTTTTAAAAAAGCTTGGTGTAATTTGGGCATCAGAAAGTGAGATTTGGGTACTTTTCCGGGTACAGATGTCATATTCGCCCCATATTGGCGCGATTTTTTTCGGTTACCAATTTGGCGAAAACATCAACAGCATAAACAACATAATCCGGGTTATCACATCAAGCAAAATAGCGACACTTTGGCGCAAGTTAAGTACCCTTTGTCTATATGATTTGGCGTCAGAAAAAAATCGCGCCAATATGGGGCGAATATGACATCTGTTCCCTTTTCCGTTATGCGGACACCATTGTCGCCAAGCGTAATAGTTGGCGCAAAATCGTGAATTGAAGCATTTGAAAAATAAAAGAAAAACCATTGTCGAAACTAAAGTGAGCATTTAAAAAGTATAACATTTGAAAATTCCAGACTTTTACGAACTATTTCATCAAATCACAAATATATACTTAAAATAAGTGAACAAATAACTGCTATAAAATAAAGCAATAAAATAAAACTCATATTAAATTGCTGGCATAAAATTACAAATATCTTTTAGCATTTTGAAATAATTGGCGCATTAGCATACATTTTGGCATGGTGTCCGTATAACGGAAAAATATCGAGGTTTGTTGTCAAATCATATAAACAGCTATGAAAACAAATTTGATGAGCGTTTTTGTTTGTTTTATATGTATATTATTGATGTTTTTTATGTACAAATTACACCTGTTTCTGTATAAAATTAAAGAAACGGCTTTTTTATGTTAAATAAATCGTATAAATAACGAAAAAAATGCGTGTGTATATAAAATGAAACAGTGAATAGGTTCCCGGAAAATATGTTACCAAATTTCCTTTTTCGCCAAGGCACCTATACTGGAAAATTACCTAAAGCAAATTAAAATCGCGCAGTTAGGAGCTCACGCAGCACACCGTTGTCTATTGGCGGTTATTTTATTAGTAGCATCGGGAGGAAGATGTAAAGATGTACTTTAAATTCTCACCCACAGATTTCGAAAAAATATCTTAAAAGAGTGGAGTTTAAATTAAATTTCGGGGACCTCCATTATGAAAGATTAATAGTTTTAAATGAGAATTTCGCCAAATTAGCCAGCTATCGCCAGGTTGGCTAACATTTGGCGCTACTGTGGTAACCCTGAATTAATATTTTTCAACAATTACTCATTTCAATGAGGCGTTCCTACCGGAATAGTGAGGGACACGCAGAGACTTGGATTTTATATAAATAGAATACGTCAATGTTAATTTTAACCGATGTCAAGAATTTAACATAAGCTAACATATTTAACATAATTTAATATAGGTTATTGTGGAAATCGTGAAAAATGCAGCATAGACCTGTTGAGCGATATGCACCAAAAATAATCAGCATAGTTTATATCAAGGTCTAACTGCATCTAAAGTTTTGTGAATTTCCGTGCATTAGTTCTTGAGATAGAGCGCTCACAAAATTTTTGCCACGTACAGACAGACAGATTCACATACTCAAAGATAGACTCATAGACAGACTGACAGACAGATATTTTCTAAAAACCATCAAATCGTGCTCAGGACCTTCTAAAACGTATAAATCCATCGAAAACCGGAATTCGAAAATTTTCCCGAATCCAATACTTTCTTCTTGTAAAGATAGAAAAAAGTAAAAATGACTGCTATATAGCAGTTTGAAGTTCTAGTGTTGCTGACATTTTAAAACAGGACAACACAATAACCATTTCGGAACTAGTGATGCATATATGCATCGTCAAAAGGTGCATGGGGAATTTGTTTTTGGCACCATTAATAAACAAATGTAATATTTGTTTTTATTAATTATAGCATTTTTTGGTATTTCACAAGTAAAGGGAACTGTTCGAAAGAACCGAGGCAATACAAATAAAATTTTTATAGGGGATGCCGTCTCGAAAAGATTTAAAAAAAGGGATTCTTCCCTAATTGTGTTCACTGATAAGTTATGTTTTAACGAACGCAGTTTCTCCAGAGCTTCCAATGAACCAATTTTTGTATACCAGTATTTATAAAGAAATTTTTTGTACTAGTTTTTACAAAATTTGCAACAAAAATTACTTACCGTGTAAGTTTTTACAAAGTTTATAAGAAAATAAAAAAAAGAACATTTTCTTTTAAAAAAAGTGGTACACAAAAAACAGACCTGGGGATAGGGATGGCTGTTTCTCACAGATTTAATTTCGTTGTTGTAACCTGTGTTGCAACTCTCATATGCTCTTAAAACTATACAGTCAAATTATAAAATGACGTCATATTTAAAAGGGTGTATAAGAGGGAGGGTGCTTAAATAATTTTCAGTATAAATATTTCTTAAAATTTATATAGAAATTAAAAGTGCAGTTTGTTACACATTATTAATTTAATGATTTTTTTTTTCACAATAAATTTGTGCTACTTACTAAAATTTCTATAAGAGCCAGAATCTGGTCGAACTTTAATGCCACACATACGTTTTTGCAGTTATAATTATATACTATATCATAAAGAATTACAATTATATACTATTATTAATACGTAAATATTAATTTTAACCTATGCCAAAAATTTAATATCAGCTGAGTGGTGGATAAAGTCCATTAAGCTAATAGGGAAAATTTCTGAAGCTCATATAAAATGTTGTAGACCAGATTTGCAATATTCTAATCCAGTATTGGATTTATTAACTGAAAACAAATAAAAGTCTTATACTTATTTTAACTGTACGAAAGTTTAAAAACAATCGCGAGATCTTTAAATAATAACATACACAAAATATATACAGGGTGCGTCAGGTATTTGAGAATACACATTATAGGTGAAATAGCACCCTGCACAACATGGTTACAAATGAAATGAAGAGGCATGCTGCCATTGTCTCATTGGCTGAGGAACACTCCGATTTAGAGACTGCTGAATTCTTGAAAGTCCCCCGGTCATTCGTCTTTAAAGTAAGGAGCGAACTGAAGGCTGCTATGTTTGATGTGGAAACCATTTCAAGCAGGAAATTATGACATTATAAAGACGCCGTTATCCATTATTCGTGTCCATGAAAATCTTAGGAAGTCGATGAGGGCACTCGCTAGGGAGCTGCAAGTTAATGAAACCACCATCCGATGTGCGATTCGTGAGGACATTCGTTAGAGGTTGTACGTGATCAGGAGAGAACAGTTCTTGCCCGAGCGAGGCAGGGATAATCGCCTGACCAAAGCCAAACGCTTCCTTAACAAGCTGAAACATGAAGAGAATCCAAGAATGCCGTTATTTTCACCAGATGAGAGAGTCTTTGTCCAGGTCCAGGAAGTGAACCTCAAAAAGATCGGTGGCTGTATAAAATCCCCTTAGAGGTTCCGACCGTCATGCACAGAAAAATTTCAACCTGACCGATGATTCTGGGGTGTCGTGAGCAGCGAAGACGACCTGATGCCTCCACATGTCTTTCTTCAAGGTGCCAGAGTCATCGCCGTTTTTTATACCGAGGTATTAAAGCTCTAGATTACTTCTATTACACGTGGGAGGCCATGCGTTTTTCAACAAGACTCTGCACCTTCCCATTCAGCTCATAAAACCCAGTAGGGGAGGTAGGGGAGGTATGATACACTTTTTTTTTACTAATTTTTTACAACCCTTAGAAAGCTATTTTTAAACAAATTTTTCGTATTTTCTTATAAAGTGACCTTTTATTAATTTATTAAAAATATTGTGAATTTAAAAAATAGTCATTCAAAAAATATATTCCAATTATTTTGAATGATTACTAACTGTATCAAATCTCCCCATTATTGGGGAGGATTGATACACTAGCAAGGGAGGTTTGATACATTGTTATGTAAATTGAAAAAAAATGCAGACAATTCAATTTTTTATGATAACTAGGGGGCTCGGCCCCCTACGAGCTACGCTCGCCAACCCCCCGCCCAGACACCGCAGACTCTAAATGCACGCTAATTTGATCGGCTTTAAAAAGATTTCGAAAGATTGAATTATAATATAAAAAGCAGTGGCGAGCTCCCTATAAACGAATTTCTATTAATTTGTCTTTGATTGGGGAATTTTAACGCCAAATCCGCTGCGGTACTGCTTGATTATCTCGTCGACCAATTTCGCCAAATTATATAAATCGCCAAACCACTCGCCAAATTATACAAATTGACATAATTTTTTATTTTAAATAACAATAGAACAAATAAATTCGTACAACATTAATAAAAATACAAATAAAACGTCGAATAAAAATAACTTGATGACGTAGATACGTGTAACAACATTTCAAAATAAGCTAATATAAAAGGAATTAAGTAAACAGAGTCTTTGTCTCCTGGTATTTTTCAACAAAGCGAAAAGAAAGTTCTTTTAAATGAGGCATTTTAAATTAATCGTTTTTAATCTGACGTAATTTTTACCAAGCTATTTTTTTCTCTTTTAAATATTCACTTGAAGATACTTTTGTTAGATATGAAATATTATTTGTGCTTTCCTAACAAAAATAGTTGAAAAGATCCTCTCAAAATATTAAATAAATGTCTAGCGCAATTTCTAAATTTAAACTTTTTTGCAATATTATTTTGTGTTCATTTTATGTAATAACTATAATGTGACGTAAATATGACGTAATTTCCCCTACGACTTCTAACGCATGTTAATGAACTTATTATTTTACAATATCCTTTCTCTTTTAAAATTCACGTGTGTACTTTTTATGACATAATTTTTAATAAATTCCTGCTTTTTATACGTAATTATTTAATTTTAATATGAAAGTTTTTTTCCTGTTTATAATAGTCACGTGTAAATACATTTTTAATTTGAAGCAAATATTATTGCTTGCGCTTTTTATACAGTTGGCAACAGTTTAAATTAGTACAATTTTCTGAAATCTGTAAAAAATATCTCTAGAAATGTTGAAAATTTGAATTTAAAATAGAAATAAAACCTGAAAAAATGAGTCAAAATAAAAAAATTAATGCAATCTGCACTCCGGCAAATTCTAACACATAAAATGATATAAAAATGATTACACTGCCATGTATAGTTTTTGCTGCTATAAAACTTTTTTAGTGGAACGATTTTGTCCAACTTTAGCATTAAATATCTCTTAAAATAATTCTTCGATTTGAAAACTGTCTGCATCAGCATGTTTATCAAACATTTCTGTATAAAACCACCGATTTTCATATTTTTGTATGCATTATTTTTCTTAATATTAACGAAGAAATACCTCCGGTCACAAAAAATTCAAAACCGGCGGCGGCGGTGGCGGCGGCGGTGGCGGCGGCGGTGACAGCGGTAGTTACTTTTTTTTAGAATAGAGAGAATCTTGAAATATTTAAGTAAAATTTGAAACGAAATGACATTGCCATATTTTTGTTTCAGAAATGTTTTTCACAAAAATATTTAAACTATTGTTATTATTTAAACAATTCTATTAACACACTTTTTAGAAAATAAATCTCTCTATTCTAAAAAAAAGTAACTACCGCCGCCGCCGCCGCCGCCGCCGCCGCCGCCGGTTTTGATTTTTTTGTGACTGGAGGATTTTCTTCGTTAATATTAACAAAAATAATGCATACAAAAATATGAAAATCGGCGGTTTTATACAGAAATGTTTGATAAACACGCTGATGCAGACAGTTTTCAAATCAAAGAATTATTTTAAGAGTTATTTAATGCTAAATTTGGACAAAATCGTTCCTTTAAAAAAGTTTTATAGCAGCAAAAACTATACATGGCAGTGTAATCATTTTTAGATCATTTTATGCGTTAGAATTTGCTGGAGTGCAGATTGCATTAATTTTTTTTATTTTGACTCATTTTTTCAGGTTTTATTTCTATTTTAAATTCAAATTTTCAGCATTTCTAGAGATATTTTTTACAGATTTAAGAAAATTGTACTAATTTAAACTGTTTCCAACTGTATAAAAAGCGCAAGCAATAATGTTTGCTTCAAATTAAAAATTTATTTACACGTGACTATTATAAACAGGAAAAAAACTTTCAAATTAGAATTAAATAATTACGTATAAAAAGCAGGAACTTATTAAAAATTACGTCATAAAAAGTATACACGTGAATTTTAAAAGGGAAAGGATATTGTAAAATAATAAATTCATTAACATGCGTTAGAAGTCTTAGGAGAAATTACGTCATATTTACGTCACATTATAGTTATTACATAAAATGAACACAAAATAATATTGCAAAAAAGTTTAAATTTAGAAATTGCGCTAGACATTTATTTGATATTTTGCGAATTAATTTAAAATGTCTCATTTAAAAGAACTTTCTTTTCGCTTTGTTAAAAAATACCAGGAGACAAAGACTCTCTTTACTTAATTCCTTTTATATTAGCTTATTTTGAAATGTTGTTACACGTGTATACGTCATCAAGTTATTTTTATTTCGACGTTTTATTTGTGTTTTTATTAATGTTGTACGAATTTATTTGTTCTTTCGTTATTTAAAATAAAAATTATATCAATTTGTATAATTTGGCGAGTGGTTTGGCGATTTATATAATTTGGCGAAATTGGTCGACAGGATAATCAAGTAGTACCGCAGCGGATTTGGCGTTAAAATTCCCCCAATCAAAGAGAAATGAATAGAAATTCGTTTATAGGGAGATCGCCACTGTTTTTTAAATTATAATTCAATCTTTCGAAATCTTTTTAAAGCCGATCAAATTAGCGTGCATTTAGAGTCTGCGGTGTCTGGACGGGGGTTGGCGAGCGTAGCTCGTAGGGGGCCGAGCCCCCTAGTAATGAAAAAAAAAACCCCTAGAGATCTAGCTGCAAGAAAAAATCAAGTGAACATTGCTGATTTTGCAAACAATTTAACATAAATTTTGCACATTTAAGATTCCTTTAACTCTTTTAGGGGCAAAGCATTTTTAATGCTAAAGTATTGAATAAATGAATGACACCTGAATTTACCAACAAATTTAATTAGGAATAAGAAAAGGGATATATTTCACTTTCATACTAAATGGAAAATATTTGACCAAAATGCTGGTGCCAATGTGGCGTTTGGGAACTAAAATTAAGTGTTTTCATAAACATACTAGTACCCCTGAAATGGTTAAAAGGAAAACTAATGACTCTACCTTTTTGATAAGTAAAATCGCGTAGATTTAACCTTTTTTTTTTTCAATTTGCCCTTCGTAAATTATAGAAACATTTTCACTTTCAAGCCATTTAAACTTTTCCCCTTCTACATGACGAGCAAAGCGAACTAACCGTTTATCATCGCACTGCTTTTTCTATGTAACCTACGTAATGTCTATGAATAGTCTCTTTGTTCTTCCTTACCAATTTCAGTAGCTCTTCCTGTAAAACAATAATGGATATTACAGCCTTATATTAGTTTGCAAACTTAAAAAACTATTAAATTTGAAATATACAAGTGTATCATTTCTCCCCAGTACTAATGTATCATTTCTCCCTATTATGCCTTATTGGATTTTCAATCACTTTGTATAAATGCAGTTGCAAAATGGTAATCTACTTTCTAGTAAAACTAATCCTAACAATGTTCTTTATAAATAAAAAAATTATAAGATATTATCTTCACAATAATAAGAGTTATGAAAGAAAATCAGTGAACGAAAAAATTTACATTGACATTCCAAAAATCTTCAAAATTAAAAGAAAAGAAAAGTTGTCAGTTCTTCACTGATTAGTCCAGCTAATGATGGCTTCAGCAAATAAAAGAGGCCTTTACATGTGTTAGAATGGCTGATAATGCCATTTATTGAGAAAAATTGTCAATGTATCAACCCTCCCTATGTATCAAACCTCCCCTACCTCTCCTAATGGATGGCCCAAAACATTCATGAACTTTTTTTCATGAAACTTTCATCCTCAAATTGTCCCCCCCCCCGGTTCCCTAGGTATTAACCCAAAGGGCTACGACGTGTCGTTAAGAGGGACTCCAATAGGTATCCACACAACAAAGTTGGGAAACTCAGGGCAGCCGTTTGTATTCAATGAAAAATGTTCCCAACACACATCTGATTATCGCCTGCAGATCGTTTCGATAGCATGTCGAGGCAGTTTTTGCTTCTCACAGTGGTTTGAGTGCACGATGCCATCCAAAGTGTATGTGGTCACCTGTACGAAACGTTAGAAATACAAAAAATGCTCCATTTCTAGGATCTATTTAGGTTTGAAAACAGGCATTATTTTGTTCAAAAATACCCTGTATATCTGTACTATCCTTCTATATATATAAAAAATCCCTGCCGGCTTGGCCTACAGGCGGAGGTAGATTTCGAAGTTAAGTACTAAAATCACCAACAAAACTTAAATCAAGATTAGAGATAAACACAGTTTCTTCACTAAGAATGAGCTCTAGGGAGCTAAACTTTTTGTGAAAATTCTAATATATACGAATACACACACGCATGTATATGGAATAGGTTAAAAAATGACTAAAGCAAATTCAGAGAACCTCAAAGTGTTAAAATATGTTAATATTTCCATAATCGGGTTTTTATCATGTTTTAATACGTTTCTTCAAACTCACATGATGTTACATATTCACCTGCTGAGATCCATTATATTTTCAATATGACGCAATATTTTGTTTTTGTTTTTATTCGTCAAACTATTTATTTCATTTTGAGTTTTCATGCAGAAATCTTGCTCTAGAAAACTTATGACGTAATGTTCAACTTATTTTCAAATCATCAAACTATTTAATTTAATTTTTCACGTGAAAATCTTGCAATAGAAAAGCAATTGTTGTGGTGAGAATTTTAGTGCTTTTTTTATTGTTGGCAACTGCTATAATGAAAATTATTTATTTTTTCCTGTCATTGTTGTGTAAGAGCTGGTTTTATCAGAATCTTGATAAGACGGTATTAAAAAATTTTAACCCTCCCCATTTTCATTACCTTGGTCCGATTTTGCCCATTTTCAATCCCCGCCGAGATATTAACCATCTCAAAGTTGTTGGCGAGTTTGAAGACGATCCGTGCATAATTGCGACTTTTATCATGCGGACAAAATTTAGTACATACATACATACACACACACACACATATATATATATATAAACTTTTTAAGTGGGAGTGGTTTTGGGTTCCTGGGGTCATATAATGAAAAGTTATGAAGGAATTTTTCAAAGTCGCACCATGGTAACGACTGCAATAGGTAGTATTTCTTACGAAATTTACCTAAAAAGTAATGCTTTGGAAATGGACCAATGAAAATCTGCGTAGATACCGCGAAACGAATATGATTGCACTAGATTAAATTTAACACAATTATTCTAATTGGAATAGATTAATTGTGTCCAATTAGAAATTGTGTCCAATTGTGTTAAATTTAATCTAGTGTAATTTCGTATCCAGCGATTTCTGGAGTTCCATTACCTGAGATTTATTCTGTTGAGCTGAACCAGGCTTCAGACCAGATGCTATTAATCATTAAGGTTAGCTGGATGAAAAAGTGCCATCAGACTCATCCGGGATAGTTCAGATGGCAGAGCACTGGCGGCTTCATCCACGAGATCCCTGGTTCGAATCCTGGTCCGGACATTTTTCGCCCAGTTGGAAAATTTACATCTAATATGAATCTGATTGGTCAGAGCTTTCTGACGTTATAAGGGGTGTTAACAAGGGAGGCGGGACCCAGCTCTGTCGCCAAATGTCGCCAAGTTTGCCGCCAACATGGCGATATATCGCTAAATTTGGCGACCAAAATTACTCGCCAAAAGTGACGCCAACTTGGCGCTATTTCCAGCATTTCGCCAAATTTCCATAGACTCCCATTGAAATACAATAGGGTTTGCTTACTTGCAGAAAAACAAAAAAATGAGATATTTCAGTACAACAAAAACTAATATTAGCCTATGAATAGAGCTTAATTGTACTATTTACATTATTTTTAAGCACAAACAATGATTTGGGGTAGGCTAGAAAATAGGGATTGCCTCGCAATACCGAATGGAATTGCAAAGCGATTAGGAGGGGGTTGGTGAGCGTAGCCAGCAGGAGGGCGGAGCTCTCCTAGTATTATATATTTATATATGTGTATATTTATTGCTGTGTAGTTATATCTCTATTTAAATACGATATTACAATGAATTGATGATAGTTTTGAGTTTGATCAAGCGAAAGGGAAAAACGAAGTTCATGTATAGGCTATGTGCATGGAGAAACATGTTCACTATGCGAATTCACAAATGCCAATACTAATCTATAACTGTAATAGCCTAATATGAAGAATGGCACTTTATACGTTACGCGCACCATAGACAATCAGAGGATAAGAGGAAGACTGCGTTTATGTAGCATATCAAGTCTATTGGATTTCGAAATGAAAATTTTAGTCTTCTTAATGAGAAATCCGTAAAAAGATAAGGAAAACAAAATAAGAAATCGTTAAAAAGTTATCCGCGGTAAAAGCTTAAAGATTCCACCCTGATATACTAGTATCTATCAGGCCGAAATGTCGGAGCATGGAGTCATGTAAACTTAATACATAACATTTTAAAATTTGAAAAAAAAAAGTTTAATTTTCATGATTACTGTTTAAGTACAAAATTAAATTTGAAATAACACCCGTTGAATCCTCATTTTCTAGTGTTTAATTCAGTCATCAGTGGCCTCAGGTAATGCTCAAATGCTAATTTGTGGCATGAATCAACAAAATGAACTATTATAGCCTGTGGCAAGTCTGGGTGTTGAAATTTTGGGTCATAGACAGTATCTTTTACTGTACTCAGTACACCGCTTATCAATCCCCACTCCATCCAGATATTGGTATGTAACATAATTCTGCATCCAACTGCTGAAAAAAGTCCAGCCTGAAGTCCAAACATGTGATCATCTTCACTACATCTTACTGTTAATTATTGTAATCTGCTAACATTCTTGTCAAATGTTTTCGCTTCTTTTCAATTTTCGCTTCTTTTCATCGCTTCTTTTCAAATGTTTAACTGATCTTCTTTAATCAAACACGAAAACAATCATTGGATGTCTTAACAGCAATTGATTAGGCCTTAAATTTTCGCAATCAAAAGGAACTGAATGGAAACCCGTTTACAGGGAAATCGCTATAGGTTTTTTCATTATAATTCAATTTTCTCTAATTGTTTTAAAAACCGATTAAATTAGCGTGATTTTAGATTCTGCGGTGTCTGAACGGGGGTTGGCGAGCGTAGCTTGCAGGGGGCAGAGCCTCCTAGTAAAAATATAAAAATGTAATTTAAAATTAAAAGTTCTAAATTTTGAATATTTATAATTCAAAAACTTATCATCCAAATGACTTGAAGTTTCGTTTCTAGGCATAATTTAAACAGAAGATTTAAAATATGTTGTCAAAAATTGGGTATTGCCATTGAAAAAAACAAGCAAATATGGTTTCGATTTGTAGATGGCCCCCTAAGCAAAGGAGGTGGGCTGATAAGGCCCATTTTTTGCCCATCAGCTCCTTGACGTGAGATGCATATTTTTCATTAGTATACCTCTTAACTAATAAGAAAAAAAATATTTTGAATGAAAGTTCTATAACTGATGGGAAAAATAAAATACATAATTAAGTAACTGTTACAACACCAAATGCAAAATTAAGATGAATAGATCTTATTACGACTATTATTTCAATAGATGAAGTATCAGAATTAATCAATAACCGATAATAATCATACAGTTTCGGACACTCTTGGCAATGTGTTTTAAATTAATACTCCTCCTTGTATTTTTCCGCCGAATCACTACTGGCCATCCAGAGGCAGCGTCTTTTAGCGTATGTGCATATTCAAGACTTGGTTTTTTAACTTCGGTCGAGTTGTGGCGCCAGTAAACCAGAAACCATAATACGGAAGCAACATACGCACAGAACCTTACGACCCTTGTGCCTGTTTTACATTGACAGTACCATTATGTGATGTTGCTTCACTCTGTTTTTATCCAAATATTATAGTTTTGAGAACTCGTGTGTTGTGATCGTAACTGAACTTGAAGAACAGAATCATCTTAACGATGTATGTAAAGAGAGTAAATACCTTCTTCATTTAAGTGCTCTTTAGTGTAAGATTAGCTTAAGTTGCTATATTCCAAGAGTTAAATGTCGTAGATCATTCCAAGTTAGCCGTGGGAAATCTTAAACATCTGTATCAGTTAGTTTAGCCCTGATCGCCTTTTTCTTGGTCATCTCTTCTCCTCGACTATCTGTTTTAAGTAATTAGGCTTTTTGACTAAATCAAGCATTCCTTGAGCGATTATTTTGTCATCTTCAATGTTTTAAATCAATGTTTGTAAGATGGAAAGCATTGAAAATAGCACATATAATTCGCAGATAGTCACCAATTTAAGGTATTTGCGTATTTGGTATTATTTTATTCAATGGTCTGCCGTTTTCAATATTTCATTAACGAATTCTACAACCCGCCGAACTTTAGTCACGAGACGCGTTTCGTTAGCATCGTCTGTTGAAAATTGTTGCTGCTTATTTAAGAATGTAGCATAATCTATAAGAGACCCATTTTTTCAGAAGTTCCAAACAATCCCGGAAGCCTCTGGCAATAATCATAACATCATTTGGATTCAGCCACTCTCTGATATTGTGTGCTTTTTTTAATATATGTGTAAGTATGTTAGCGCCATTGTTCTTTGAATCCGCGAAGTAAGGTTCGAAGACATCCAAAATGTAACCTGAAGTAGTGACCAATATCATAGACTTATCCAAATGTCTTCCTTTGTGCAACGAGAAAAGTTGTCTCTGAAAGGAATATTTTGCACTCTTCTGGATACATATATACGTACCATCGGCAACAACTATTACAGTATCGTTGTCGTCATAGGGAATAAATAATCTGCACTAACGGCCTCGTCTATGTTTCAATAACCTGTGTATTGGTGACGTCGACGTTTTCTATTCCAATTTGTAATGGAACAAAGTTCTCAATTAAAGTGTGTCGTGCACATTGCAAAGAGGACGATATTAATATTTTTCATATTTTTCTTATATTGAATAATGTGGACAGAACACAATTAGAGAGACCAGTTTTAAGCTTTACAAGTAACACTGTAAAGCATGTACGAGATGACTTCTTTTTCGGGGAACGCATTTTGGACTTTACTAGTTCAAAAATATAGTAAAAATCAGACATGGATATATCCATGAGAGTATAATAACTGCGCTCGGAAAGCTATCCCAGTGTGTCAAAATCGAGAGCTCTCTTCTTTGCTATCTTTCTGATATTGTTTAAAAAACTTTCAATATATTTTTGATATATTGATGCATTCTCACGTAAAGGTTGCAGAGCCAACTTACAGAATACCGATCCCCTAATATGAGTTTTGCAGCATCGTTTTCTGGACGAAATATAGATTCCAGTTTCTATAGAAGCTTAAGTTTGAGCTGATTTTGGTACACACACGAGGCAGTTCTTACGCTTACATATTATACAACAATGTTAGATATGTGACAACGAGGTATTGATAAACGTATATTAGGTTTCTTATTTGCGGTGTAGTCGGCAGTACGTGTTGACACACCTTATTATTACCACAGAAGAAGAAGTAGGAGTATTTCGAGCTCAAAGCATACGAAATTCATCTGATCTGTATTTAGAGCACAACTTAGAACCATTCTGTAGACCGCAGTTTTTAGAACTTCTAACTATTGACATAACATTTCTGTTGGAACAGATAAGTAAGACGCTATTTGTTTTTCTCCAAGTTTTACAAAAATCACACTGACTTCTAGGCATTATTTATAATTAAGTTATTGAATAAATATTTACAACAACAGTTTTAGAACACAGCATTGACATCTGAACTACGTAAATACTTTTTGAGCGCGGCAAAACAAATCTGAATACCCTCCGATAGCAGTGCAACTGATTACTCGCACAAAATATTTCTTTTCTAATAGATAGAAGCGCACACTGAACCAAAATAAAATAGTGCTCATATAAAAGCTTATAAAAAACATTATCATTATAAGTCAAAATTAATTTGGTTCATGGAACGCTTCTTAAAAAACAAATAGGTCAAAGATGAAAAAAAAACGACAAAAATGTCGGAAAAAGCCGAAACACGCCATTTTCAGGCTATAATTTTTATAACTTAAAATTTTATTCATCACACAAACCTTATATTACAAAAAAAAAAAATGCATATCTTTAAATATACAAAGACACTGAAAAGTTGTCGGGATACAAAACTTTTTTTTCTCGAGTGTATGATGGGCGAAAAATAGCCCTTATCAACTCACCTCCTTTTACATACACTAGGGGGCTCGGCCCCCTACGAGCTGCGCTCGCCAACCCCCGTCCAGACACCGCAGACTCTAAATGCACGCTAATTTGATCGGCTTTAAAAAAATTTCGAAAGATTGAATTATAATTTAAAAAACAGTGGCGATCTCCCTATAAACGAATTTCTATTCATTTCTCTTTGATTGGGGAATTTTAACGCCAAATCCGCTGCGGTACTACTTGATTATCCTGTCGACCAATTTCGCCAAATTATATAAATCGCCAAACCACTCGCCAAATTATACAAATTGATATAATTTTTATTTTAAATAACGAAAGAACAAATAAATTCGTACAACATTAATAAAAACACAAATAAAACGTCGAAATAAAAATAACTTGCTGACGTATACACGTGTAACAACATTTCAAAATAAGCTAATATAAAAGGAATTAAGTAAAGAGAGTCTTTGTCTCCTGGTATTTTTTAACAAAGCGAAAAGAAGGTTCTTTTAAATGAGACATTTTAAATTAATTCTCAAAATATCAAATAAATGTCTAGCGCAATTTCTAAATTTAAACTTTTTTGCAAAATTATTTTGTGTTCATTTTATGTAATAACTATAATGTGACGTAAATATGACGTAATTTCTCCTAAGACTTCTAACGCATGCTAATGAATTTATTATTTTATAATATCCTTTCTCTTTTAAAATTTACGTGTATACTTTTTATGACGTAATTTTTAATAAGTTCCTGCTTTTTATACGTAATTATTTAATTCTAATTTGAAAGTTTTTTTTCCTGTTTATAATAGTTACGTGTAAATAAATTTTTAATTTGAAGCAAACATTATTGCTTGCGCTTTTTATACAGTTGGCAACTGTTTAAATTAGTACAATTTTCTGAAATCTGTAAAAAATATCTCTAGAAATGCTGAAAGTTTGAATTTAAAATAGAAATAAAACCTGAAAAAATGAGTCAAAATAAAAAAATTAATGCAATCTGCACTCCGGCAAATTCTAACGCATAAAATGATCTAAAAATGATTACACTGCCATGTATAGTTTTTGCTGCTATAAAACTTTTTTAGTGGAACGATTTTGTCCAACTTTTACATTAAATAACTCTTAAAATAATTCTTCGATTTGAAAACTGTCTGCATCAGTGTGTTTATCAAACATTTCTGTATAAAACCACCGATTTTCATATTTTTGTATGCATTATTTTTGTTAATATTAACGAAGAAAGGCCTCCGGTCACAAAAAAATCAAAACCGGCGGCGGCGGCGGCGGCGGTGACAGCGGTAGTTACTTTTTTTTAGAATAGAGAGATCATTTAAAAGTAGACTTTATTTACAATCGTTTGATAACAGTAACTTTCTTGTGCTATATATAGTTGCATCGTTAACAGGGAGTGTTTACTTTTTTTCCACGACTGTTAGGACTGGTGAGGAAAAGTATTGATGATACATGTACTATCCCTTTGATAATTAAATCATAGTGGTTGTTGCTCAAGAACAAGTATCGAAATTTAGTGTTTTAAGACCTTTAATATCCGTTTATTGCCCAGGATTAGCTTCAACTGATTATTATCTGTTCCTTAAAATAAAATATGACCATTTTAAAATGACTTTTTATGGTGATATGTTGATGATGTGAGTTCTGAAAAATACAGACAGGACCCGATTATGACTTTTGCGGATGTCTTCATCACAGATCGAAACGGAGGTCTCTTTTATATACTACACTAGGGGGCTCGGCCCCCTACGAGCTACGCTCGCCAACCCCCGTCCAGACACCGCAGACTCTAAATGCACGCTAATTTGATCGGCTTTAAAAAGATTTCGAAAGATTGAATTATAATTTAAAAAACAGTGGCGATCTCCCTATAAACTAATTTCTATTCATTTCTCTTTGATTGGGGAATTTTAACGCCAAATGCGCTGCGGTATTACTTGATTATCCTGTCGACCAATTTCGCCAAATTATATAAATCGCCAAACCACTCGCCAAATTATACAAATTGATATAATTTTTATTTTAAATAACGAAAGAACAAATAAATTCGTACAACATTAATAAAAACACAAATAAAACGTTGGAATAAAAATAACTTGATGACGTATACACGTGTAACAAGATTTCAAAATAAGCTAATATAAAAGGAATTAAGTAAAGAGAGTCTTTGTCTCCTGGTATTTTTTAACAAAGCGAAAAGAAAGTTCTTTTAAATGAGACATTTTAAATTAATTCTCAAAATATCAAATAAATGTCTAACGCAATTTCTAAATTTAAACTTTTTTGCAATATTATTTTGTGTTCATTTTATGTAATAACTATAATGTGACGTAAATATGACGTAATTTCTCCTAAGACTTCTAACGCATGTTAATGAATTTATTATTTTACAATATCCTTTCTCTTTTAAAATTCACGTGTATACTTCTTATGACGTAATTTTTAATAAGTTACTGCTTTTTATACGTAATTATTTAATTCTAATTTGAAAGTATTTTTCCTGTTTATCATAGTCACGTGTAAATAAATTTTTAATTTGAAGCAAACATTATTGCTTGCGCTTTTTATACAGTTGGCAACAGTTTAAATTAGTACAATTTTCTGAAATCTGTAAAAAATATCTCTAGAAATGCTGAAAATTTGAATTTAAAATAGAAATAAAACCTGAAAAAATGAGTCAAAATAAAAAAATTAATGCAATCTGCACTCCGGCAAATTCTAACGCATAAAATGATCTAATAATGATTACATTGCCATGTATAGTTTTTGCTGCTATAAAACTTTTTTAGTAGAACGATTTTGTCCAACTTTAGCATTAAATAACTCTTAAAATAATTCTTCGATTTGAAAACTGTCTGCATCAGCGTGTTTATCAAACATTTCTGTATAAAACCACCGATTTTCATATTTTTGTATGCATTATTTTTGTTAATATTAACGAAGAAAGGCCTCCGGTCACAAAAAAATCAAAACCGGCGGCGGCGGCGGCGGTGACAGCGGTAGTTACTTTTTTTTAGAATAGAGAGATAGTAAGGTGAAGTAATTCTTATGCATACATCTCTTATGATACTTTTAAATTAAATCAAAACTTAAAAATATATATTATTTAAACCGGAGTAAATACATTTTTGATCCTATTCAGTGATAAAAATGAAAAAATTAGTCAGACCTGTTAAGTTTAAATCAGAATAACGGTTTGAAAAAAAGTAATACCTTAGAAGAAAAAAAAAGGTTTCATGGTCTAGTACTCACATCTTGCCCTAGTACAAAATAAGGCTGTGTAAATAATGAAACTTTATTGTAGTTTTTTAAAGCTCTGTTTACAGATTTTGGTCTCCTCTAAATAAAGGGGATTTGGGCCTATTATCATGTGCCATGTCTTAACCTGGCCCTTAATACAGACGAATTTATTTGAAAATTTTATATATGATGGTATAATAATTTTTAATAACAACATATTAGAAGCATATTATATTATATATAATACCAACATATTATACATAGCAGAAGAATGCATCCAAGTTTTGTAATACAGTCGAACGCTGTTATAGCGGGGTAAAATGGACCGATGACTTTGCTCGTTATAAGAAAGTTATCGCAATAAGTAAGTTCATTTATTCTCTATGGAAAAAAGGTAATACATCCAGCGTTAATTAAATCAGTAAAAATAGCTGAATTATCATATTCGTAGAGGTGAATTTAGTGATTAATTAAAAGTAAGAAATTGAATTATTAATAATAATATAGCGTTTAGTCTTATCCTTATTAGCCCGCGATATGCTATTACTTTCGGCCAGCAATTAAAGTGCAGTCTCTAAAAATAACTTTTCGTTGTATAAACCAGCCGTAAAACTAAGCAGATGTATGATTGTACGATTAAATACTCTACTGCAATTTTTTAAACTTCTAAGCATCGCACATTTTCTATTTTTATACCATCGTATTGGAAAAAAAGGAACTTTTAAATACAATTTGTTCGAAAACTGTATCTCCATTTATTTTTGAGATATTAATTTTTTTGTAGTTTTTAGTGCCGTTAGTGGCAACTCAAGTACCCCATTTCTGTAGAAAGTGAAGGAAAACTAGTTGGAAAATAGTAATCGTATCTTTTTGTAGTCCTTTTCCGACAACAACTAAAAAAAAAAAGGTAATTAAAATACGTGCTATGTTGAAAAAATATAAATGAACTAGGGCGCTCTGCCCCCTGCTCACCAACGCTCGCCAAATCTCGTGAATTGTGACACAATTCACATTGGGACCGCAACACGTCCCCAGCTCGCTTCGCTTGCTCAACACTTTTTGCAGCAACTCTAGCCATAATGAGTACTATCATAAATCGTTTTAACTTATAAAATCTTCAAAAACATTTAAGGTAATAAAACAGTAATTGAAAACTTCGTTGAAATCACAATTAAAAATGCATTTAATTTGTGCTACCAATAGGAATAACTCATTTTAACATTATGACATTTACCAGTTTTTTAAATGTAAAATAACTAACTGAACAAAAAATTCCCTTGGAACACAATTTAATTAAAACTTATTGCGCATAATACTGTACAGAACGGCTTAAATTTATTTTGAAAAACTGTTGAAAAAACACTACCTGATACTAAGATAGTTCAATACAAATCAGCAGACACTATCTAAAGTTCGTTCAACTTGAAAAATACAATATCCCTCAGACATTTAGAAAGTTAACAAAATGTAACAACACGTTTTTTGATGTGTCTAAAATAAAACGCTGTTTTTCTGAATGCATAACGTGACCGAAAAAAGAACCAATGGCCATTGCTATTTCTACATCTTCCAAAAGATCGAACTGTGTTTAAAAAAGAGAGCTCCTGCTCTGAATTTTAATTTGCTGAATTAGAAGTACAGGCCAGTGAATATGACGTCATATTGACAAAACCGTACTAAACATTTCAGTTTTATATAGACTCTAAAGCTCATGACGTCATTGGGAGCTCCTCACAAACCATTCCTGTGCATTTCCTGTTTTTTTCTGCGTTTTTTCCGGGAGGTAACTCCTTCACACTATAGAAAACTTTTTCAGAAATCGGTTGTTTGTTTGAAACAATTCTACCATGTGCCATAATACTTTTGGAGTCCATATGAGAACAAAATCCTTTCTTTCAAATATAACATCATTTTCACTATCAGAGCCATTCATCCCCTCCGAGATTAAAGCGTCATTTAAACAATTGTTTTAAAATTTGAGTTTCATTAAATATTCATTTTAATTAATAATTGGAAATCATGTAATTTTCAGAAATATTTTAAATTGTGTAGACCAAGGATCTTTAAATAAATAGCAAGAGATTATACACATACTCCAGTCTATGTATGTCTAGGAATAAGGATCAGAAATATGACGTCATCACTGACACAGTTATAGTAAAATATTTTAATTCAGGGATGAAAATGCATCTTTTGTTTTCCGAATGACGTCATTATCTTCATCGGAAACATTTCTTTTTCCATGTTGCTTACTATGAAAAATTATTCACTGCCATTTTATTTACACAGATTACCTAATATTATTTCTCAATAAATAATCTGTGTTCTGCTCTTACGCGATTAGTGCATATTTAAACGGAATCGCTTTAATATGTTTACATTTTATGAAAACCAGTGAAATTTTTCTTTTATATATGACGCGCATTTAAGTGGTGAAATCACTCTTGTGATTGGTGGTATGTAATAAGGCAAATTAATTGCATTACTGAGGTTGCTGCCAAACGGCAAGCAACAAATTCAGCCTTATTTTAGCGCCGCGCAAGAGAAATATATATATATAGAGAGAGAGAGAGGATTTCTGATAAAACATGGAGTTTTTATAAACTATATTTAATTTTAAGTATCTATATTAATATTATAAACAAATGAAGGCATATGAATCATTAAATAGCTGATTTCTTTGGTCGATTTTCCTGAATCATCGCTTTTTTCTGGATTTGTGTATTATTCAGCGATAGTGAAGTCCTATGCTTATTTTTCTGTTGATGTTGTTTAAGATTGGCTAGTAAATGTGGAATTCTTAAGCGGATGCGAATGACGTCATATCATATAAAATAAAAGCGTGTGTTTTAAGTCTTAAAACTGAAATATTTTTTGTACTATCTGTATTTATATACATATATGTATATTTTTTTTCATCGGGGGCGACACTAAATTCTGAAAAAGCAGAATTCTTGTTTTCTAGTAATTGTTTCTTTTTTTCTGCAGACATTCGTGTACCTACGTCTTGTTTCACATGCTTAAAAAAACGCATAAGAAAAAGAAATTGCACTGAATGAAATGGTAAAGAAAAACTGTTATATATATTTTTTAGTATTATTTGCAGATGATAAAGGTTGTCTTTTTCTAAACGTTTTTAGGTGCGTTAATAATTATATAAATACATATAACATCTATAGTCGTCTTCTGGACCGTCTGCCTGTATGTCCGCATATAATAGCACAGAAACTACACAACCGAATGGTTTGAAATTTAATATATATAATCACTGCAGAATTTTATCGAGTCATTTTGAATTTTATGAAAATCGAATTGAAACTTAAAAAGATATTAATAAATGTTTTCATCATTCCATGAAATCCTATCAGACGTAATTAATTAAATTATATCCCATGATAGGTAATGATTCTAGGTTGCTTTGGTGATTACGTCCTATTTAAGATGGAGTCCTATTATGTCCGTATTACTGAATTTAATAAATGTAATCGTAATAAATTTTGTATTCATGCATTTTTGCATAAGTGTGCAGCAGCTATTGCATCAAGATCTGAATATATGCGAAACTAGCTATAGTACGAACGCACCTGCTTAACACTGGGTTTCGTCCAGTGTTAAGCAACTGCATATCTAGAAGGGTGGCCCTTGTTTTACACTTATCCTAATCATAGTTTCAAGTAATGGTATAAGTATACTAATGGTGTGTTTACTAAAAGGAAAATGAAAAAAAGTGTCTATTTTTGCGGTTTTGCTGATCTTTTGTTCATTAAAACTAACAAAAAATGTGACCTTAACTCGTGATAACCAAGTTTCTTGTAATGCATTTTTGTATCGGACCAACCATTTGCTTACTAATTCTTCTTTAAAAACGAGTTCTCGTTACATCCGATCTCATTATAATCCGATCTCACTATAACCAAGCTCGACTAATATATGAATCATTTTATGAATACAATAGGTGAAAATATATATAAATTTTGAATGCATCTCTATGAAAAAATGTGTACGATAATTTAGCTATTTTTATAACACCATGAATTTTTATATAGTTTAATAATGCATATACAAATTTCCTGGTCCATTTTATAAAAGTTAGAGCTCGTATAGATGCGCATGCAAACAATCAAATAAACATTCCTTTTTCAGATACCGATAAATTTGCTACGATATTACAAGAAAAAGAAAATATTTTCTTGAAGAATTATTACAAGTTGGAAATTGCACATCACACGTGGCAAATGAGGTGCTTTCGTACTATAACTAGTTTTATAAATATTTTTTGCATCGCATATTGTATTGAATGTATATTTTAGAGCACTTCATAAATGCATATCCATTTCATTCTGTTTGAAAGGCTGTAACATCATTAAAATGCACTTTAAATATTTTTTCCCTTTGGCCGTAATGTAACGGAAAACTTTTGACTGTCCCTGTAATTAAGCTATGCATCCGATTTTCATAAAATTTGAAATGACTCGACGAAATTTTGCAAAAATTATATATTTAAAATTTCAAACCATTCGGATGGGTAGCTTTTGCTGTGCTATATGCGGACATACAGACAGACGGACTGAACAATGACTATATGTGCTACGTATTTATATAATTACGAACGCACCTAAAAATTGAAGTCTTTGTTTGAAAATTATGCTTGAACAGACATAAATGTATTATTTTTTAAAAATTAACTTGCCATATTTGATTTATAATATATCCTCAAAGTTATAACTTTTATTATTATTCTATATAACAAAAACGATGTTAAACATTTACATTTTATTACAAACTAGCTTAAATACAATAAATAACTATAGCTGTGATAGTTATAATCTGTTAATGCGAATGGGGAAATTCATGCTCACATATACGGCCTTTGTGCGTAGAGAAACGTGTTCATTATGCATATTCACAAGTGCTGAAGTGATTCTATAAATATAATAGGCTAGTGTGAAGAGTGACACTGAATATGCCTCGTGCATCATTGTCTGTTAGATGATAAGAGATAGATTGAATTTCTGCAGCATATCAAATCTATTGTGTTTCGAGATGGAAACTTGAGCTTGCCTAATGAATGTCTACGGAAGTGTACATTGATGACAAAGTTAGATTTCGTTAAAAAATCAGATCTTCGTGGAAGTTGAGTGAGCAAAAGTTCATTTCACTAAAATTTACAGAACTGGGAATTTTTTTTTGTATTAGTTTATTTCAAAATGTACAAATGAACGTGGAAAAAGTATAAAACAAATCTTGTACAGAATAATCTTTTAATCATAAATACACTAGATATGCCTTAATAACTTTTTATGCTCTTAAATTGAAACTAGTATAGTACTTTTTAAAACAACTATGTATTAAAGTGGTTGAATAGAACAATGGAAAGTCAATAGATTATGCAACAGATGCTCGTTCTTTTAGGATGTTATAATCATTTTATCTAATTTGAAAATAAATGTCCTACTCGAGGTTTCTAATGAGAACATTTTGAGGTAAAAAGTAATGAATTTAAGAGGTTGTCTTGAAATGTCAAATATCAAAATTCTTACAAGGAAGGTCTCCTTACCGAGCATACTCAGAATATTTTGTAAAAAGATGCTAATTAAACTACCTATGTATATTATAAAGGATCAGTAAAATTTAGTGGCGGAATTACAGCAGGAAATCTGTAAAAAAAATAAAATACTTTAGAGTACTTGGCGCGAAAAGACGAAAGCGTCACGCCATTTGGATAGCAGTACTTTTCCTCGCCAAAAGCAAACGATTTTAATGCACCTGAAAATTGCTTGTTAATTGATTTTTAGAATGCATAGAAATAGTATTTAATAAATTTAAACTTAAACATTGAGAGATTTAATAAATACATTTTTCTGTATTACATATACCGGGTGTCCTAAAAATGACTGACTGATTTTAAAATTCAATAACTTGCAAACGGTGACAGATATTTAAAAAATTCTTGCAGGAAAGTTATGCATGAGGTCAAAAGTTTTTTTTACAGTGATTTTCGATTTTAGTTCGAATTACAAACAATAGATGGCGCTGTAAGCAATAAGCGCTAAAAACAGGTTCGATTTTTTGGTCGATCTCTTCTTCCACGCGGAAGAAGGAGATGAAAATGTATTAAGTGGGTCCCGAAGTATAAAAAATCGAGCCTGAATTTTAGCGTCTATTGATCGCAGCGCCATCTATTGTTTGTAATTCGAACTAAAATCGAAAGTCACTGTAAAAATAACTTTTGACCTCATGCATAACGCTCCTGCAAGAATTTTTTAAATTTCTATCACCGTTTGCAAGTTATTGAATTTTAAAATCAGTCAGTACTTTTTAGAACACCCGGTATGTTGCTTGTTATTTAATTCTATTACTTTAAAAACAACTTCATATATAAAAAAATATTTTCATATATTTAAGCGTATTCCAAAATAAAGGCAAGAGGAAGACTGTTGCAGTTATCATTTCAATATCAAAGAAGTCATTGTTGCCATAGCAACAAAATTGAATCGACAGTACTCAATTGGACTTAATTTTAAGATTGAAACAATTTTAATTAATTAAAATTTTGTTTCAATTCATAAAATTTGATAGAACAAAACTATAGTTAAATCAAACTAAAACTGACATTACTAAAATTACTTACATTAAATTTATTTAAACACGTTCAATATGAAACATTTTTATCTCAAAGAGTATTTGATATAAAAAAGTCTTTCTTTGAAATTTTATTCCATCGCCAAATTTCGAAATTTTCATTATTTGTTTACGGACACTCTATACAGTTTCCGCCGAAATTGTTTTATAAACATATCTATCCTCATGAGTAGAACATTCCATAATTTTTTCAGATTTTTTGGAGTGTGCCCGTATGGAGACCTTCCTTGTTAGTATGAAAGTTTAGAGGAGATAGAATATTCTCTCTCTTGGTATTTTCTCTCAAAGTAATAAAACATAATAGTTCTATTTCTTCATCTGATATATGGTGTATGCTAACTTTTGTTTTTCCATGAACAATTTTGACAATATAAGCAGTATTCCTTAAAATTGCTTTTTTAGCACGCACATTTCCACATATATCATTATACAACAGCACAAAATAAATCTACAGCATCTATACCAGGAGTATTTGAAAAACAAATATGCCCAATTAAGTTAATAGAGAAAGAGGTCTGATTCGTTGCAGGCATATTTGCATAGTTACATTTTTATTTATATTAGAAAGCACAACCATCACCATTTCGTAATTTTGGGTTGCAAATTAAACTAGTATGTTGTGGCCATCACAAAACTTTCTTCTATATAAATCACGTAAATTAAATCATTTAAATAGTAAAAGAAATTACATCAATTTAGAACCAATTCGTATCAAAGTATACCTGAATTTGAAGTTTGATGAAAATTCGTGCATTAGTTACTGAGATAGAGCTGTAAGGGAAATTCTGAAAAATGCAGCATAGCAGCGCCACCTGTTGAGCAATTTGCACCAAAACACAAACAGCACTAATTCATATTAAGGTATACCGGAATCTGAAGTTTGATGAAAATCGGTGCATTAGTTCTGGAGTTAGAGCTATTGTGGAAATCACAAAAAATTCAGCACAGCAACGCCATCTGTTGAGCGATTTACACGAAAAGGTAGAAAACATCAGTTCATGTCATGGACTAACTGAATCTGAAGTTTGATGAAAATCCGTGCATTAGTTCTGGACATTGAGCTATTGTGGAAATCATGAAAATGCTGCATAGCAGCGCCACCTGTTGAGCGATTTACACCAAAACATAAACAGCACTAATGCATATCCAGGTATACCTAATTCTGAAGTTTGTTGAAAACCCAAGCATTAGTTCTTGAGATAGAGCTATTGAGGAAATCTCAAAAAATGCAGCATAGCAGCGCCACCTGTGGAGCGATTTACACCACAAGGGGCAAAACGTCAATTCATGTCAAGCACTAACGGAATCTGAAGTTTGGTGAAAATCCGTGCATTATTTCTTGAGATTGAGCTATTACGAAAATCGTGTAAATGCTGCAAAATGCTGCATAGCAGCGCCATCTGTCGGGCGATTTGCACCAAAACCTTACCAGCACCAATTCATATCAAGGATTAACCGAATCTGAAGTTTTATAAAAATCCGTGCATTAGTTCTTGAGATAGAGCTTTTGCGGAAATCCTGCAAAATGCTACATAGCAGCGCCACCTGCTGGGCGATTTACACCAAAAACTAATCAGCACCAATATATATCAGGGACTACCTGAATATAACTTTTTATTAAATTCCGTGCATTAGTTCTTGAGATAGAGCGCCCACAAAATTTGTGTCACATACAGACAGACGGACAGACAGACAGACTCACAGACAGACATTTTGTAAAAACATGTTTTTTGGAATCTCTGACACATAAAACGTGTAAATCCGTCGAAAACTGGAATTCGAAAATTTTCATGAAACCAATACTTTCTTCTTGTCAAGATAGAAGAAAGTAAAAAGATCCGCGCTTGACAATGAATTTAAAATCCATTAAATTCAGAAAACTGTAACTAAGTTTTATGAGCTTTAATGATCAATATTAAAATCAGAACCAATTAGAATTTGAAAATTGAGATATAATTTTCAAATAAATTTCATTTGAAAGTACTTTTTTCCTATTCAGTTTAAACTAGTATGTTGTGGCCATCACAAAACTTTCTTCTATATAAATCACGTCAATTAAATCATTTAAATAGTACAAGAAATAACAACGATTTAGCACCAATTCATATCAAAGTATATCTGAATTTGAAGTTGGATGAAAATTCTTGCATTAGTTCTTCAGATAGAGCTATAGCAGAAATTCTGAAAAAAACGTAGCATAGCAGCGCCACCTGTTGAGCGATTTACACCAAAAGTAAACAGCACTAAACGATATCAAGGTATACCTGAATCTGAAGTTTGTTGAAAATCCAAGCATTAGTTCTTGAGATAAAGCTATTGCGGAAATCGCAAAAATACAGCATAGCAGCGGCACCTGTTGAGCGATTTGCACCAAAAATTAAACAGCACTAATTTATACATCAATTCATGTCAAGGACTAACTAAATCTGAAGTTTGATGAAAATCCGTGCAATAGTTCTTGAGATACACCTTTTGTGGAAATCGTGAGAAATGCAGCACAGCAGCGTCACCTGTTGAGCGATTTATACCAAAAATTAAACAGCACTAATTTATACATCAATTCATGTCAAGGACTAACTAAATCTGAAGTTTGATGAAAATCCGTGCAATAGTTCTTGAGATACACCTCTTGTGGAAATCGTGAAAAATGCAGCACAGCAGCGCCACCTGTTAGGCGATTTGCACCAAAAATTAAGCAGCAATAATTTATATCAGGGACTAACTGAATCTGAAATTCGTGCATTTTTTCTTGAGTTAGAGCTATTGCGATAATCATGAACAATGCAGCATACCAGCGCCACCTGTTGGGCGATTTTTACAAAAAAGTAATCAGCACCAAACTATATCCTGGACTAACTGAATCTGAAGTTTTATGAAAATCCGTGCAGTAGTTCTTGAGATACAGCTATTGCAGAAATCGTTAAAAATGCCGCATAGCAGCGCCACCTGTTGGGCGATTTTCACCAAAAACTAATCAGTTCCATTTTATATCAAGGTTTAACTAAATATGAAGTTTTGTGAAATTTCGTGCATTAGTTCTTGAGATAGAGCGCCCACAAAATTTGTGTCACATACAGACAGACAGGCGGACAGACAGACAGACAGACAGACGGACAGACAGACAGACAGACAGACAGACAGACAGACAGACTCACAGACAGACATTTTGTAAAAACATGTTTTTTGGAATCTCTGACTCATAAAACGTGTAAATCCGTCGAAAACTGTAATTCGAAAATTTTCATGAAACCAATACTTTCTTCTTGTAGAGATAGAAGAAAGTAAAAATGAATGTGTGCATGTTTAGAAGTTAAGAAAAGTTACAGTAAAGGCACAATTTATGGGTTAGGTTGTTGCCACTATTAGTATGATGTCAGTGTTACTCACTAACATATTTTTACTTTATAATGTATATATATATGCTATACCATCGAGATTTTTGCTAAATACTACGCAATTGGTTGAATTCGTTTTTTCGTATTATCAGGAAAATCATATATTTTTCTGTTACACCAGCCAAGAAAACGAGCATTCTGATTTTTAAAGCTGAAATTTTACTATGGTTGTGTTACAATAACGTCAGTTTTTAGGTGCGTTCGTAATTATATAAATACGTAGCACCTATAGTCGTCGTTCAGTCCGTCTGTCCGTCTGTCCGTCCGCATATAACAGAGCAAAAACTACCCAACCGATCGGTCTGAAATTTTAAATATATGATTGTTGTAAAATTTTGTCGAGCCATTTCAATTTTTATGAAAATCGGATGTATAGTTTAATTACAGGGACATTCAAAAGTTTTTCTTTACATTATGGCCAATGGGAAAAAATTATTGCAAGTGCATTTTAATGATGTTACAGTCTTCCGAATCGTCTGAAAATTTAAATATATGATTGTTGCAAAATTTTGTCGAGCCATTTCAGATTTTATGAAAATTGGATGTATAGTTTAATTACAGGGGCACTCAAAATTTTTCCGTTACAATTATTGCAAGTGCATTTTAATGATGTTACAGGCTATGCTTTTATGAAGTGTAAAGAAATATACATTCAGTACAATATGGGGTGCAAAAAATATTTATGAAACTAGTTATAGTACGAACGCACCTCATTTGCCACGTTTGACGAGCAATTTCCTACTTGTTCTGATTGTCTTTATAATGATTTGTGGATTAGAAATCTTAGACAGAAATCTCAGACAGAAATCTCAGTTATTATTGCCGTGTGATTTCATTTTAATTTATTTTACCCAGAAGGCCCCCCATAATTGAAACTGGCGACGCCGGGCCGGGTAGTTCTGCTAGTAAGCAACAAAGATAAATAAACCCGATTATTACTCTGCAACGGTAGGAGTAATCTGATTGCCATCATTTTGAAGAAATGTAATAAAAAACTTTTAAAATGAAATTTAAAATATAAAAATAGGACTTTTTAAAAAAGTAGCTATTGCGGGCATATCTACATAAAAAAAACTTTCATTTAAAAACAATAATTAGTAAAATAGATTCTGTAGAAAGCTCTGGGCAGATATAAAAACAGTCTTGTTTTTAACCCTTTCCAACAAAGTTGAAAAGTGTTTATGCATTCTGTTTGTCTGTCCTTCTGTCCGTGCTCTAACTTCCGTAAATATACTCGGATCGTTCTGAAATTTTTGGATGTTAGTGACCTCTACCATAGCACGAACCCTATTGCAAATGAAGTTTGTAGCATGTTTAATACATTTACAGGGATAGTCAAAAGTTTTCCGTTACATTACGGCCTATGGGAAAAAATCGTTTAAAATGATTTTTAATGATGTTACATGCTTTCAAACATAATAAAATTTATATGCATTTATCAAGTGCACTAAAATATGCATTCCGTAAAATATGTGGTGCAAAGAATAAATACTATTCATTTACAGGGCCACACCAAAGAATTCTGTTCATAATGGTATAGGAGAAATTGTTTGCGGTGTATTTGAAAAGATTTCAGATACTATATTGTATCCGAATTACTGTATATTAGTAATGATTGCTCGAAATGCATTTTTAATTATGAAAAAATATGAAATAAAAGAATATACCGCTACATAATGATATAGGGGTGGAGGAACTTTTTTCCGGCGCATTTTAATTATGTTAAATTATTTCATGTATAATGAAATTGATATACGTCGCTGAGTATACTATAACTTATTTCATGTTTAATACGAAGTGCATAGCATTTACAGGGGCACACAAAAGATTTCAGATACTATATTGTTTCCGAAGTACTGTACGGTAGCGATGATTGCTGGAAATACACTTTAAATTATATTATGCGCTTTTATGTTTCACTATATTTATGCATTGTATATGGTGTGTATAAATGCTGTAATTCATATACAGGGCTACACAAAAGAATTCGTAATGGTAACTGGGTATGATTGTAAATTGCTTAAAGGTGGTTTTTAAATGAGTTATGCATTTTTACGCTGAATTGCGTTTTGTTTACTAAGATATGTTTGTATAACATAGATAAAATTATATACAGGGTCACGAAAAGAATTGGATACATGGCCGTCTATAAATGATAATTTCTGGAAATGTGATTCGAGTAGTTTTAAGAATGTTTTACTCTGAATTAAACTTTAGCTAAATCGTGGCATGTAATAAAGGTACTAGGTTAACTACAGGTTTGTACGAAAGTATACAAGTATGTTTCCATCTATTTGTATAAATTGCTGAAAGAGAAATTTCAACCTGTTTTTCGTTTTCTTGTTAAACTAAATTTCCCCATTATATAGCATATATATCAACCTGCAGATCAAATACAGAGCTGTTCAAAAGAATTTGAATACGTATTTGCTATGGATGGTGACTGCTGAAATCAGTTTTTCAAATGTTTTATACGTTTTTTAAAATAGTTACTTATAATGCTTCTGTTATATACCGTTTTGGTTTTGTTAAACCATTCAGGAAGTGTTGGAAAATGTTTCATAATCTATGCTTAACGCATGATTTTCCTTACTTGTTTAAATATATAGAATACTAGGGGGCTCTGCCCCCTACGAGCTATGCTCGTCAACTCCCGTTCAGACACCGCAGACTCTAACAGCACGCTAATTTGATCGGCTTTAAAAAGATTTCGGAAGATTGAATTATAATTTGAATCTGACAATTATAATCTGACGTATAGTTTTCACCAAACTTTTCTTTACTTTTTAATATTCACGTAAAAATACTTTTGTTAGAAATGAAATATTATGATCATCTTAAAATATCAAATAAATGTCTCGCGCAATTTTAAAATTTAAACTGTTTTGCAATACTATTTTTTGTTCATTTTACGTAATAAGTGTAATGTGACGTAAATTCTTATATTTAAGACTTTTAACGCATGTTAATGAATTTATTATTTTACAATATTCTTTCTCTTTTAAAATTCACGTGTAAGTATAGTTTTTATGACGTAATTTTTAATGAGTTCCTGTTTTTAATATGTCACGTGTAAAATAAATTTTTAATTTGAAGCAAGCATTATTGTTTACGCTGTTTATGCAGCTGGCAACAGTTTAAATTAATACAATTTTCTAAATTTTGTAAAAAATATCTCTCGAAATGCTGAAAATTTGAATTTAAAATAGAAATAAAACCTCAAAAAATGAGTCAAATTAAAATACTAAATGCAGTCTGCACACCGGGAAATAATGATGCATAAAATGATCTAAAAATTATTAAATTCCTACCTACAGTTTTTAGGTAGATTTCGTATGAAATACTACCTATTGGGATCGTTCCTATGTTGGAATTTCTGAAAAATTTTTGCAGATCTACACCGATCATGACCCCTAGAACCCAAAACCACTCTCAGTAAAAAACTTTATATATCTATCTATCTATCTATCTATCTATCTATCTATCTATCTATCTATCTATCTATCTATATATATATATATATATATATCACTTTCTTCTGGACACGATAATTTTCGTAATTCTGCACCAATCTCTTCCAAACTGATACATAAAATCAATGGGCATAAAATCTCGGTCAAGTTCGTTAATGGGCAAAATCGGACCAAGGGGAGGGAAATAGGGAGGGGTTTTGTGAAAACAGAAAACCCCCCATAACTTCTTAATTTTTGTACATATCAAATCAGTTTAAAGTTTTTATTACTTCTAAAAATAGGGCCAAAAATTTATGTATCACAGATTTTTGATAAAGTTAAAAATGGGCTCAAGGGGCGCAAAAAATAGGGTTTTTGGGACAAAAAAATTCATAACTTCGTCAATTCTCAAGATATCAAATTCAATTAATTTTATTATAAATCTCCTTAACATTATCTAAAACTTTTATATTCACAAGTTTTTGATAGGAACAATTCGTACTGCAAAAAAAATTAAAAACGAAAACAAAAAGGGCGTTTGAAGAAGAAAAAAATCCATAACTTCGTCAATTCTCAAGATATCAAATCCAATTAATTTTATCATGAATCTCCTTAACATTATCTACAACTTTTATATTCACAAGTTTTTGATAGGACCAATTCGTACCGCAAAACAAATTAAAAACGAAAACAAAAAGGTGGTTTGAAGAAGAAAAAAATCCATAACTCCGTCAATTCAAAAGATATAAAATCCCCATGAATTTATCATATATCTTCTTAATATTGTCTACAACATCTATATAGACGAGTTTTGGATAGGACCAATTCTTAGAGCAAAAACAAATTAAAAATACATACCGATTGAAGTAAAAAATGATCTTAGTAAGGGTGTTTTCAAATCCAAACTGCTTATTTTCTGACTCATTTTACAATTCATTTTTGCTCTCAAAGGCTTCCAATTGGTACGTTTTCTTACTCAGAAACTATATAATGTACCGTAATGGTCGATTTTCTGATAGGGGCAGAATATATTTTTTTAAATGCTGTTAAAAAGGGCATTTTGAACCGAATTTACCGAAGCGGATTGTGTTGGAAAAATCATTGTATTAAGGATGCGCTTAAATCCAAACTGCTTATTTTCTGACTGGTTTTTAAATTCATTTTTGCTCTCAAACGCATTTAATTGGTAGATTCGCTTATTCAGAAACTATATAATGTACCGTAATAATCGATTTTTAGATAGAGGCAGAATATATTTCAAAAAATTATGTCAAAGTGGGCATTTTGAACGGAACTTCCCGAAGCGATTGTGTTAGAAACGAAAAATATTGTCCTTCTGAGAAAATAATTGTTTATATATCAAGTTTTAATTAATTGAACAAAAAATAAAAACACAGGTCGCTTATAAATCTCTTCAAAAATCACGTCAGCAAGTTTCATATTTTTTTTTTAATTAAAAATGAATCTGGAATTATGCCAGAAAATTTCGAGTTGTTGAGCATGGAAAAGTATTTTTTTGAATACCGCCCTAAAATGATTCTGATAAAACCAACTATTATATGAAAATGAAATAAAAACTCGTCAAGAGCGGCCAGATAAAATTGTTAAAGTGGATTTATCTATAATCATGATTTAGTTTTTGTTTGTGAAATTAGTATATTTGATTTCGAAATCTACCTCTGCCTGTAGGCCGGGCCGGCAGGGATTTTTGCTCCTTTAAAACTTTTTTAATGGAACGATTTTGTCCAACTTTGGCATTAAATATATCTTAAAATAATTCTTCGATTTGAAAACTGTCTGCATCAGCGTGTTTATCAAACATTTCTCTATAATACTACCGATTTTCATATTTTTGTATGCAACAGTTTTTTTAATATTAACGAAGAAAGGCCATGATTAAGCATTCAAATTGGATGCCGATCTGCCGGGAATATCTACGCAGATTTTCATTGGTCCATTTCCAACTCAAAACTTTTTTTTTATATACTAGGAGGGCTCTGCCCCACTCTCGCTATGCTCACCAACCCCCCGCGTAAACGCTTCGCGATACCGTTCGGTATCGCGAAGCAAACCCTATTTTCTAGCCAACTCCAGAAGAAATTATTTCGCGTTTCCATTCTTTATCGCTTCGCGATTCCTCATTTTCTGTGCATTCAATTTTTAGATTATACTTGGTATAAACGCGCTCCTACCCAACTCCTGACGATTTTATTTCCTTATCTCCAAGCAGGTGTAATCATTAGAGCTTAGAGAGTTTCATAATTAAAAGAATTGGTACAGATGTCATATTCGCCCCATATTGGCGCGATTTTTTCCGGTTGCCAATTTGGCGAAAACATCAACAACATAAACAACATAATCCGGGGTACCATATCAAGCAAAATAATGACACTTTGGCGCAAGTTAAGTACCCTTTGCCTATATGATTTGGCGTCAGAAAAAAATCGCGCCAATATGGGGCGAATATGACATCTGTTCCAAAGAATTATTAAAAATAAAATCATTAAAAAAAGGTAAAATTTATAATTTATTTGAATAATTACAAATTAAATAAAAAAATATATATAGTGTTACGAATATTGTAAATAAGTAGTGTTTGTGCTTAAAAATAAAGTAGATAGATCAATTAAGTTCTATTCATAAGCTAATATTAGTTTTTGTTGCATTGAAATATCTCAATTTGTTGATTTTCTGCAAGCAAGTAAACCCTATTGATTTCAGTGGGAGTCTATGGAAATTTGGCGAAATACTGGAAATAGCGCCAAGTTGGCTTCACTTTTGACGACTAATTTTGGTCGCCAAATTTGGCGATATATCGCCAACCTCCCTTGGTATAGCGTCAGAAGGCACTGACCAATCAGCTGGGTTTCGCAGTATCTACGCAGATTTTCATTGGTTCATTTCCAAAGCATTACTTTTTTTTATATATAGAAGGATAGAAGGATATAGATTCCTTTTACGGCAATATCACCCAAACGGTTGTAGACTATTTAAATATCCCCATTCTCGTCTTGATCACAGTTGGTGGTGAGGTAAAGTGTTCTTTGTTTACAATTTCCTGATTTCTTCTTGCAATTGTCATCCATATAAGAATTCTGTTCGAAAAAATATTATAGAGTAACAAAATTTCAATCATTTATTCGATATTATGCAATATAAAAGTATTTGCCTACAATAATAAAGCACTCTCTTTCAAAAAACCGCCACGTAATCTCTTCAGTTACGATTACGCGTTATGTAATGAATTGCGCTTGTTTAAGTAGTCTTCTTTTTCCGAAGCGTTTGTACTATTAATCCCCAGAACACTAAGATATCTTGTATATAACAGAATATGCCTCAGTTTAAATAATCAATACCGATCCTAAGGCATTCTAATAGTACAGCCGATTCATATAAGCGCTAGTTCATATATGCCTTATAGACCGGGAGGTTACTGCACAAACCGCCACTTCATCGAGTTGGCGGCTGAAATTTCAGGATTCAACAGAGCTCGATTAGCATATTAAAATGCAACTGGTCTGCCAAGTCATATCTTTGTGGAAACTGCCTGCAGACCCAATTTTAGTGTTTGATCGGTAGGTTTGTCATTATGTTTTCCTGCACCCAAGGTATGAAAGCATGGACGACTGGGAGCATGAAAACACAATGGTAAACCTACCAGTCAGGGTACACGACATTTCGGTCCCTGGTCATTTCGGTCCCTTGCCATTTCGGTCCCTTTCCATTTCGGTGTCCACCACCATATAACTCGGACTCTAATTGTCGTAGGCCCGCCAAACACTGTAGGTTCAACATTATTTGAACCCTTTTTATTTATTTTTTATCCCCCCCCCCCCCCCACCGCCAAATTTTATAAAAAGCTGAATGTAAGTGTCCGCTAAATTTAAACTTATATAACTCGTGTTAATGAAATCACAGCGAGCTGAAATTTTGTTTGATTGAACAATGTGACAGTTTCATAATCTATGCTCGACGTATGGTTTCTCTTTCTTGTTTATAATTTTTTTCATAATAAATTAAAACTAACATGGTGTTTCTCAATCTAAGCCTAACGGGTATACAAAACGGAATTGTCCCTCCAAAATGCTCGGAAAAAAACAATTCGCGGTAACCCTGGTTCGTCTTAGACAAACTTTCCATTTAATGGAAAAGAAACACTTGAAATTTAAATTTAAACTTTAGTATTGTTGATGAATTTTTGAAATAAGTTTAAAACAAAAATAATAAGACACAGACGTCATAAAGGCACCGGGTTTGGCACGATCTTTTTTTTGACGCCAATTTGGCAAAAACATTGTTGCCAAATTCCAGTTACATATATGTATAGTACCTGGTAGACCGAGCCGCGCTCGGTAGTTTTTCCAGCATTTGTTTATTTTTACCTTTACACTTTTACACATTTTTACTTTTATACTTTTACACTTTTATTTAACTCAACTTGGTTTTTGTATGCAAAGATTGAATTTTGCAATCGATTTTTACTCCACTTCCTGATAAGTTGGAATTATGTAAATTATGTACAACGGTGTGTTTCCGACGACGATGAAAATACAAGATTATAGTATCTTTACAACTTAATTATAAGTTAGTGCATTCATTTTAATGCATTTTTTAATTAGGCTGCCATAGGTGATGAATCGGCAAATATTTTTTTATAACATACGCTTTTATCAAATCAATACATTTTGCGATTATAGGACGAGGAATCAATTGAAAAACTAAAAAGATAATTTCAAAAATGTTTAATTTTTTTTCTATCTGGTTCCCTTTAGTTGAAAAATAAACAGAGCAAAATGTACTAATTTTTACTAAATAAGTAAATACGAGTTCATTTGCTTCAGCTTTCTAACAAGCGTAAACAAAACTAGTATGTTGTGGCCATCACAAAACTTTCTTCTATATAAATCACGTCAATTAAATCATTTAAATAGTACAAGAAATAACAACGATTTAGCACCAATTCATATCAAAGTAATCTGAATTTGAAGTTGGATGAAAATTCGTGCATTAGTTCTTGAGATAGAGCTATAGCGGAAATTCTGAAAAAATGTAGCATAGCAGCGCCACCTGTTGAGCGATTTACACCAAAAGTAAACAGCACTAAACGATATCAAGGTATACCTGAATCTGAAGTTTGTTGAAAATCCAAGCATTAGTTCTTGAGATAAAGCTATTGCGGAAATCGCAAAAATACAGAATAGCAGCGCCACCTGTTGAGCGATTTATGCCAAAAATTAAACAGCACTAATTTATACGTCAATTCATGTCAAGGACTAACTAAATCTGAAGTTTAATGAAAATCCGTGCAATAGTTCTTGAGATACAGCTCTTGTAGAAATCGTGAAAAATGCAGCACAGCAGCACCACCTGTTGGGCGATTTATATCAAAAATTAAACGGCACTAATTTAAATCAGGGACTAACTGAATCTGAAGTTTGATGAAAATTCGTGCATTTTTTCTTGAGTTAGAGCTATTGTGATAATCATGAACAATGCAGCATACCAGCGCCACCTGTCGGGCGATTTTCACAAAAAAGTAATCAGCACCAAACTATATCTTTGACAAACTGAATCTGAAGTTTTATGAAAATCCGTGCAGTAGTTCTTGAGATATAGCTTTTGCAGAAATCGTGAAAAATGCCAGATAGCAGCGCCACCTGTTGGGCGATTTTCACCAAAAACTAATCAGGTGCAGTTTTTATCAAAGTCTAACTAAATATGAAGTTTTGTAAAATTCCATGCATTAGTTCTTGAGATAGAGCGCCCACAAAATTTTTGTCACATACAGACTCACAGAGTGACGGAGTGACAGAGTGACAGAGTGACAGACAGACTCACAGACAGACATTTTCTAAAAACCATCAAATCGTGTTCTGGGCATTCTAAAACGTATAAATCAGTCAAAAACCGGAAGTCGAAAATTTCACGAATCCAATATTTTCTTCTTGTAAAGATAGAAGAAAGTAAAAAGGATTGAATTTCTCATAATCGAGATCGATGCCTACGATAAATTTGGCGATATATCACCAAGTTGGCGACAAAATTGGCTGTATTTGGCGAATGAACAGGTTCCCCCATATGGTAACCACCCTTATAGATATGAAGATGCATTAAATGCTATTCAATAACCAATGACCGTCATTTTGTCTTCCATATAAAACTAAAATTAATTAATTAAAATTTAATTAATGAATTAATATTTGAAAAAACTGTATTAACATCAATTGTCATTCAGTACAAGTTAAAAAAAAATTATTTCAACTTGATAGGATGAATAATAAGTATTTTATTAACGATTGAAAATTTGAACATAAGGAGAAAGTGAACTAATAGTAGGAATTGAAAAAATAACAAGTAATATAAAAATTTTGTTTTTAAAGTCAATTCCTACTTAGGTCATCAAAGAAAAATTTAATATAATCCCTTATGCTAATATTAGTTTTTGTTGCATTAAAATATCTCAATTTGTGTATTTTCTATAAGGAAATAGGTTTACAATGGAAGCCTATGGGAATTTTGCGAAATATTAGAGATATCGCCAAGTTGGCGACAAACATGGCGGTATTTGGCGGCAGAACAGGGTCCCTCCTATGGTAAACCCCTTATAGATATGAAGATGCATTAAATGCTGTTCAATAACTAATGACCGCCATTTTGTCTCCCATATAAAACTAAAATTAATTAATTAAAATTTAATTAATGAATTAATATTTGAAAAATCTGTATTAATATCAATTGTCATCCAGTACAAATTAAAAAAAAAATGTATTTCAACTTGATAGGATGAATAATAACTATTTTATTAACGATTGAAAATTTGAACAAGATATATAAATAAATATAGGGAGAGTGTGAACTAATAGAACTAATAGTAGGAATTGAAAAATAAAGTTCAAACAATGTGATACTTTAAACACCCTAAAAACTTAGATTCCTTTCAAATGAAATCGAAATAAATCTTCGACTTTTTTAAAGGTTTGGATTTTAAATGTGCCTTATCATTTTATGTACAATCATCATAAACATAATACAAAATTTGCAATACAAATATTTACAACTTAGAAATTGAAAAAGGTCCAAGATTTATTTCGATTTCATTTGAAATCGAAGCTCGAAAGTGATAAATTGTCAAACATTATTCCCGTCATGTTTTTTCGTATTTCATTAATTTCTTTTAAAATACAATTATTTCACTCATTTTATTTAAAATAAATAGCTTTACTAAAACATTTAAAATTCATGACTTTCAATTATTATTATTTTTTTTTTTAAGAAAAAAAAAATAATACCATAGACCATGACATTTAATTTCAATATCAAAGCATTGTTTTAATTTACCGCGCGAAAAATAAACAAGTAAGAAAAAAATCATGCGTCAAGCATAGATTATGAAACACTTTCCAACACATTCAGAATAATGTAACAAAACTGCACCGTTTAAAAAATTAAAATATTATGTTTAATTCAACCATATGGAAACGCATGATACGTTTCAAAATCCAATTTCAGCTATTCCCACCCACAATCGGAAATTAAGCGAATTTTTTTCAGCAGCCCTGTATATGATATATATATTTAAATCTATTAACTATATGCATGCCAAAATTTAGTTCACTTAAGAGATACATATATTTCAGTTGAAAAGTTACCTCCAGCAATTTCCTCCAATAAGGAGAACGGTACGTGAATACTTTTGTGCAGCCCTGTATTTGAGGTATAGAATTTATATATAACGAGTAAGTTGCAAAAATTTAATTACATTTAAACGAGCATACCAAATTTTAAACCGTACTCTCCAGCAATTATTACTCAAAGACAGTACTGTACTGTAACTGATTTATTTTGTGTGTCCCTGTAAATGTATAAAAAATGCTATGAATGCCCTGTTCTAACGTGATCGTAGTGAAATTCAGTGATTTATATCAGTTTCAATACATTTGAAATAGCACAATGTCATTAAAATACTCTGCAAACGATTTTCCCCCGTATACCATAATGTAATGGAATACTTTTGAGTGCCCCTGTAAATGAACGATTAATCCTACATACTTCCTATTCAATACCAAACATGCTTTGGTGATCCTAAATAATCTTTATCAATTTCATGAAAATCAGAGTTTATTTACGGGAGCTAGAGAGTGGACAGACAGACAGACGGACTGACGAACACACGACCATACAAACCGAATGCATAAACACTTTTCAACTTTGTTGGAAAGTTTTAAAAATACTAACTGGCAAGTTAAAAAAATACTATTGGCGAGGTTTGCGACCGGTTAACATAAAAGTAGTTTTATTCGAAAAAATGATTTGCCCGTATAATAATAATGAATTTGACCGTAAAAAAAAACGGGAATTTAGATATAAAGATACAACTCATGTGCAAGAATATGAGATTTCTCGCTTCTTCCGCAGTGATAGATGATAATAACACATTTTAAGAACGAAACACATTTATGAAAAATTGTGCGCAGTAGAAGACCACTAATCTGCATAGTTTAGTTCCAAGTGGTGTGCGGATTTGAGGCTTTTTGCGGTCATGTCTATTCACTCGTTGTTTACATTTTTTTTTAAATTCTTATATTGGACAATTTAGATTGGTAATTCTTAAAAATAGATAAATTACATACTTGAAGTAAGGTAAAAACTATTAAACTATCGTATACGACTTAATGAAATGGTATTATATGGTATTATACGTGTGTGCTTCACGATCTTGATTACGACGTTGGCGAAATTGGCTGCAACTTGTCATAATCATAATTGTGTGGGCCGCTAAAGAAGTAACCAGTTTTTAATAAAATTTCTGATATAAAGTAGTTTTCAAAAACTTGTGTAAAATTGTCGGCTGTTCAGATGTTATGTCAGTCCTAGGAATAATATTTGTAACATTGAAGAGTTTCCATGTATATGTGGAATTTAGGAATGCTTCTCCAAAAGAAAGGTCCTGAAATGACATTTAGTCCAGTGGTAGGGGAGCAAAAAAAGGCCGAATTCGGAATTAATTAGGGGAAAGCTGGAAATTGTTTTAATCCCTTCTGTTTATGTCTAGAATGAATATGCTATGTTTTCCCCCTCGTACTAGGTGAGCGTTAGGAAATATGTATAGATTTGTAGTCAAAAAACACGTTTTTTTGCATACCATAACAATATCGCAAAACAGCTAACACTGTCAAAAACATTGTCAATTATAAATGTTGTAGAGCTTAAAATTCTGAGTAAAATGAGTACCTGCACTTAATACTTATGTTGAATATTAAGGTCACAATTCTGCTTCAAAGTTTTAGACCCATCATCAGGGGGATGACCTCAGAATTAATTAGGAGAAAACTGGAAATTATTTTAATCCCTTCAATTTAGGTCTAAAATTTACGTACTATGTTTTCTTCCTCGTACTTGGGTGAATGTTTGAAAATATGTACATATTTATTTTCGAAAAACACGTTTTCTTTAGTTTCTTTAACATTATCTCAAAACAACTAACTCTATAAAAAACATTGTCAATACAAATGTTGTAGAGCTTAAAATTCTGAATAAAATGATTACCATTATTAACATTTTTGTTCAACATTAAGGTCGCAATTATATTTCAAAATGTTGCCTTAATCGCTAATCAATAGCTTGAATCCAGGAGAGACCAAGTTAGCTTAACAATATCTCAAAATAACTAACTCTATCGAAAACATTGTTAGTACAAAAGTTATAGAGCCTAAAATTCTGAGTAAAATGAGTACCTACACTTAATATATTTGTTCAATATTAAGGCCGCAATTTGAGATATTGTTAAGTTAACTTGGTCTCTCCTGGCTTCAAGCGCTTGATTTGAAAAATTTTGAAATATAATTGCGACCTTAATGTTGAACAAAAATATTAATGATGGTACTCATTTTATTCAGAATTTTAAGCTCTACAACACTTGTATTGACAATGTTTTTTATAGAGTTAGCTGTTTTGAGATATTGTTAAGGAAACTAAAAAAAACGTGTTTTTCGAAAATAAATATGTACATATTTTCTAACATTTACCCAAGTACGAGGAAGAAAACATAGTACGTTCATTTTAGACCTAAACTGAAGGGATTAAAACAATTTCCAGTTTTCTCCTAATTAATTCTGACGTCATCCCCCCTGATGATGGGTCTAAAACTTTAAAGTAGAATTGTGACCTTAATATTCAATATAAGTATTGAGTATAGGTACTCATTTTACTCAGAATTTTAAACTCTACAACATTTGTATTAACAATGTTTTTGGCAGAGTTAGCTGTTTTGAGATATTGTTATGGTATGCAAAAAAAACATGTTTTTTGACAATAAATCCATACATATTTCCTAACGCTCACCTAGTACGAGAGAGAAAACATAGCATATTCATTCTAGACCTAAACAGAAGGGATTAAAACAATTTCCAGCTTTTCCCTAATTAATTCCGAATTCAATCCCCTAACCACTGGGCTCTAACTTCAAAGTTTAATCGGGCCCTGATGTTGTTTACTGAAATCTAATAAATACAGTTATTTTGAATATTACAACAGAATTAAACAGTTAAACTTATTTAACTTAAACCCGACGCTACTTCAATGTTATTTTTTAGTGTTAAGAATGAAAATTATTTAAATTTTTCAAATCATGCATTTATAATTTTTTCAGTACTTGTTAGTTATCCCGTCGACCAATTTCGCGAAATTATATAAATCGCGAAACCACCCGCCAAATTATACAAATTGACATAATTTTTATTTTAAATAACAAAAGAACAAATAAATTAGTATAACATTAATAAAAATACAAATAAAACGTCGAAATAAAAATCACTTGATGATGTAAACACGTGTTGTTAAGTGAATGTGACGTTTACGATCAAGCATTATTGGCATTTAATCTTACAATTTGGCGATAGTAATTTGGTCGACGAGATAACTAACAAGTACCTTTTTTTCATTATTTAATAACTATATGATGAACAAGTAATATAATTTTTTTTAAGTCAATCCCTACTTAGGTCATCAAAGAAAAATGTAACATAACCCCATAAGTTAATATTAGTTTTTTTTTTGCATTAAAATATCTCAATTTGTTGACTTTCTATAAGCAAGTAAACTCTATTGGTTTACAATTGAAGTCTATGGGAATTTGGCGAAATATTAGAGATATCGCCAAGTTGGCGTCCATTTTGGCGACTCATTTTGGTCGCCAAATTTGGCGATAAACTTGGCGGTATTTGGCGACAGAACAGGGTTCCCACTATGGTAACCGCCTTTATAGATATGGTGATGCATTAAATGCTGTTCAATAACTCGCCATTTATATGGCCGCCATTTTGTCTCCCATATAAAACTAAAATTAATTAATTAAAATTTAATTAATTAATTAATATTTGAAAAAACTGTATTAACCTCAATTGTAATGCAGCTTAAAACCGTTTTTAGTTTTTAACCATTACAAGTTTAAAAAATTTATCGGAACTTGATTGGATGAATAATAAGTATTTTATTAACGATTGAAAATTTGAACAAGATATATATAGGGAGAGTGTGAACTATAGTGTGAAGTATAGTACGAATTGAAAAAAAAATATGCTTTTGTTCTGAGCTTATAAATATGACAATAAAGTAATGTAACTAAGAGATATTGCAAAATAAAATCTTCGTAAATTCCAACCATAAACAAACGATACCGCCACCATTTTACCTACCATGACGTCATAAGATATTGTCCATTGATTGTTAGAGAACTTACTTTGTGAATGATTACCTCAATGGTTTAATATTTTTTACGGTTCACGATGAATGAATCACTTGTGTTTGTTTAGGTTTATGGAATGAGATATTAAACTGTGAACCTAATTTCAACTGAAGTTATCCCAGGATATGTGTACTTTTTAATTGGAATTAAAAACAATGCTTTGATCTGTAAATAAAATGTTTTAGTTTATATGTATAATTGGTTATTTTTATTTATTATTTACTTAGGTACTTTTCCATTATAGCGCATTTTTTTTAAATACCTTCGCGCAATTCGGGATTCAGAAAGTGAGATATGCTGCCAAAATATATAAACAGCTATGAAAACAAACCTGATGAATTTTTATTTTTGTTTATACATGTATTTATTATTAATAATAATTTTTGTAGGTACTTTTCCAATATGACTGTATCCACGATGCCCAATATGAATCCAATATGACTATATCCACTTTGCTTTTTTAAAAAAGCTTGGCGCAATTCGGGCATCAGAAAGTGAGATATGTTGCCATATGTGAGATATGTAATATATAAGCAGCTATGAAAACAAATCTAATGAACTTTTATTTTTGTTTATATATGTATTTATGGCACATATGTCATATACGCACCATATTGCCGCGATTTTTTATCTGACGCCAATGTCATTTACGCAACGGATACTTAACTGGCGCCAAAGAATCGATATTTTGCTTGATATGGTAACCGGGGTGTTGTTGTTTATGCTGTTGATGTTTTCGCGAAATTGGCGTCAGAAAATAATCGTGCCAATATGGTGCGTATATGACCTCTGTGCCGTATTTATATATATAAAAAATCATTTCTAAATATATATAATATTTTTTTATATACAAATTACGACACAGATGTGATATATGTACCGGGGTACCTAACTGGCGCCATAATGGTGTTATTTTGCCTGATATGGTACCCCGGTTATTGTTTTTTATTTATTAATAAATTGTTTATTTACTTTTCTTTTTTTTTAAATTATATAAACTGTTTTGTTCTATAGTTATTGCCGAAACGTCAGTGAAGGCTTACTGTGGAGACACGAAAAGTTTTGGTTTCTGTTAGTCTGTCTGTCTGTTCCGCGATAACTGCCGCAAAAAGCATCCGATCGGCTTGAAATTCACTGGGCATGTTGATGAGGTACCCGGAATTAGCTGTATAGTTTTTGGTTAAATTTTGTTCATTTGTTCGGGAAATATGGAACATTTTATTTTGCTCTATAATGCTTTTCAATGGCAAGTCAGACGATTTTCAGATTTTCATTTGTTGAAAGAAATGGCTCATATGAAAAATGGATTTAAATGGTAAATTTTTGATGCTGAAGTGTTTAAATAACATTATTAAATTATTCCAATAAATTATGTCAATATATTTGCGAGATTTTTTTAATTAGGTTTATAATATTGGGGGGAATTTTATGCATGTTTTCCAATAATATAAAGGATTTTGTTTTATCAAATTGACATAATGCAGATTTCATTTTTTTTTCCTTTTCTTTCTCTGTTGCCTAGCAACGTATTTGGTCCTAATAATATTAGTATAATTGCGTGTATAATGCTTGAGTAAAGCCAACGTCAAAACAGATGAATTAATGCATTTGTACCTTTGCATATAGAAGTATTTTAACCCAGAAATAAAAATAGGCAATATTTCATTTATTTTATTTATTTTATTGAAATATTTTGCTTAAAAATACAAAAGTTCATTATGTTCATAGAGAATAACGTAACATTTTCCCATAACATTTACCAATGTTTCTTTAATTGTTGCCAAGAAAATCAAAACCCGGAATAATATTTTCTTTTAAACAATTTTCAATTGAAATGTTTTGTCGTGAAACAGGAAAATGAAAAATAAAATTAAGAATAGAAAAATTAATATGGCGGCATATTAAAAATAAAAAGAAAACTCTCGAGTATTTCTTAATATAACAAGATGAAAAGTTTTGAGTAAGTACGCATAGCAGGTGAATTAGACGGCATTTATCGAAAACAAAGATGCTGGAATAAAAAGATCTTGGGTAAAATAAAATTAACTATTATTCACGGAGGAAAGAGATAGATGGAGATGCAGTATGCCGTAAAAACAGTTTGCAATACGATGTGCGTTATCGCTCAGATTTAAATGCCCTCATTCGGCCCAAACAAAACAAGCACGTGGAACAGGGACCAAATTCTTTGACTTCATCCGTTTTTTTTTTTTTTTTTTTTTTTTTTAAGCACGTCGTTGTGTTGTGCCGAATGTAGCGGATTTTAGGGTTACATTTTTGGCGTCACTTCAAGATTTATTGTCTGTGTACGGTTAACACGAATATTTTATTTTAAATTTAAATTTTATTAATTTATAAAAAAACTTATGCTTATCCTTATAAATCACAGCGTAAAAAAATCTAAGATGTACTATAACCATCCGCACAATCAATAAAATATTACGAATGTAAATTTAAATAGACTACGGGGGGTTCAGGGGGGCAGAGCCCTCCTGAAGAAATGCAATTTTTGATTTCAAAAGTTGCCAGAATAAGTAGCTCATCAGAATTTCAGAACATCAATGTGCAACCACTTGTTTAACACTTTTAATTTCTGAAACTTTACGAAGTATCTTGTATGCTCGTAAATATTTATGTAATTTGAAAACTTTAAAAAGCTATTTGTAGGAAGTTGAATATTATGCAATGAGTGTTAAAAAACAATGACTTGCAAAGATGACGTTGAGGCTCCTGATCTGCAGATTTACTAGTTGCCGAAACGTCAGTGAAGGCTTACTGTGGAGACACGAAAAGTTTTGATTTCCGTTTGTCTGTCTGTCCGTCTGTCTGTCTGTCTGTCTGTCTGTCTGTTCCGCGATAACTGCCGCAAAAAGCACCCGATCAGCTTGAAATTAATTGGGCATATTCGTGAGATACCCGGACGTAGCTGTATAGTTTTTGGTTAAATTTGGTTCATTCGTTCGGAAAATATGGAAGATTTTATTTTTCTTTATAATGCTTTTCTACGGCAAGTCAGACGATTTTCAAATTTCCATTTGTTGAAAGAAAATGGCACGTTTGATTAATGGATTTAAATGTCAAATTGTGGATACTAAAATTCCAAATAAGGGTTTTAAATTATTACTATTATATTGAAGTTTTATCAATATATCTATCAGATTTTTTTATTTACGTGTATAATGTTTTGAGGACATTTATACATGTATTCCAATAATATAAAGAATTTTTAAATTAATTTTCTTATTTTACATGATACATATTTCTTTTTTTTTCCTTTTCTTCGTTGCCTAGCGACTGTTATTCGTAGCCTATCATTGCGTCAAATATGAATGAAGTTAGTAAATTACGTTAATTTTGTTGCAGGTACTATTAAAAGGCTATTACAAAAAATATTTTATCGCGCCAAATCGATGCAATTTATGCAATTAACAGTGGGCACGATAATGAATTATTTTCCAGTAGATTTATAGATGTCCAGATATGCATATTTTGGGGGGCTTTTAATATGTTATTGCTATCGCATGGATTAGAATGTTTAAACTAATGTTTAACCATGCTATAAGTGAAAAAAAAAGTAGGCATGTAAATCCTTTTTAACACTTTCCAACATGGATGAAAAGTATTTATGACTTCAGTTTTTCTATCTGTCGCTGCCGTGTTTACGTGCTCTAACTCGCGTAAATATAGTCGGGATTACATGTAATTGATATACGTTATTGAGGTTTGCCAAAGTATGTTTGGTATTAAAAATGAAGAGTGTAGCATTCATAGCTTAATTACAGGGGCACTCAAAACTATTCCGTTACATTATAGTCTTTGGGAAAAATCGTCTGCGGTGTATTTTAATAATGTTACACAATTTTAAACGTAATGAAATTTATATACTTTATTAAGGTGCACTAGAACCTGGTTACTATAAAATATGTTATGTGTAGCACTTACAGCATGCGTACAGGGAACTCAAAAGTATTCATAATATTACAATCTTTGAAGAAAATCCTTTTGTGGCGTTTTTTAATGATGTTACTCTGTTACAAAATAATAAAATTGATATGTATTTTTGAAACATTTTTGTAGTATATGGGGTGCAAAGCATATGTTTTTTTCAGGGTCACACAAAAGTGGTCGATTAAAATGTGGTCTACGGGGGAAAAAAAACTCTTCACAGCTTATTTTAACACATTAGTGACGGAAACGAGAATTCTCGTTTTTATTCAGAATACATCATTGGCTAAGGGAGTGACTTCTACCTTACAGAAAAGACATTTATATTGTGTTGTCCATATTTTTATAGATTGTAAGACATTATATATTACATCCGTACATTGAAAGATATTTACTGCTGCATAAACATGAAAAACATATCTCAGAAACCAATTTCCGAGACACTTTCAGAAGAGGGAGGAGCTTCTACTGTTTTTAAACCCAGATTTAATTAAATTGCCTGTCGTCAGTGTGTTAATTGTGTTGCACTAATTCAAACATTATGAAATTAAATTAGATTACTGTGGTTGACTACAAGAAGCTTGAATATGATTTGTATCGTATTTATCGTTCATTTATAGGGTCACATAAAAAATTTCGGATACAGTTCTGGTCTATTAGGGATGATTGCTGAAGAGCATTTTCGATTATGGTGTGCGTTTTAACGTTAAGTAAATTTGTGCTTAATAAGTAGTGCTTAAATATTGTATAGACCATGTACAGGGATACACAAATGAATTCGTAAGTATAAATGAAAATGAGCGCGAATTGCTTCAGTGTGTTTTTTTTTATTTGTGTTATGTATTTTCCAGCCCAATTACATTTAGTATACTAACAAATGTTTGCAGAATTTAAATAGAACCATATACAGGACCCCGCAGAAACTGGATATATGGTGCACACTATACATACTAATCCCCGGAAATGTGATATGAGCAGTTTTAAGAGGGTTTTTTGTCTGCATTAAATTTAAATGTTATAGACGACGCGTAAAAATCTTCACATAATATACAGGGCTGTGGAAAAGAATTCATGTACGTTTCCGTCTATTGGTAGAATTTACTAAAGGACATTAACACAATTAATTGATAATTACAAATGTAAATTAAATTACACTACGAAGGGGTTCAGGGGGGCTCTGCCCCCCTGAAGAAATCTACTTTATTATCTAAAAATTACCAGAATAAGTAGCTCATGAGATTTTCAGAATACCATTACATAACAAGGGATTTAATTTAACGCTTCTAATGTCAGAAACCTTCGAAATATTTTTTCGGTTTATAAATGTTTATGTAATTTCAAAACTTTAAATTTCGTTTTTTGTACAAAGATTAATATTACTCAAAGGGTGCTAAACACAATGAATTGTAGAACTGACGTTGAGGCTCCTGATCTGCAGATTTACTAGTTAATTAAACTTTTATTTATTTATTGTTATTTCCTTTTCAAAATGATAGCAAATAATTTGAATATATATGTAACTGGTATTCGAAAGTGAGATTTTTGCCAAATTGGTGTCAGAAAAAAAAATCACACCAAATCCGATGCGTATATGACATCTAGGCAAAAATTACTTCTGTTTTTTTATAAAAATGGGTAAATAGCTTTTTTTATATTAAATAAATTGTATACATATGGAAAACATTTCTTGTAAGTATGAAACAGTAAATAGGTTGTCAGAAAATACGTTGGCTAACTTCTATCTCGCCAAGGAACTTTTCTCCGAAGTACTGTACATAAGCGATGATTGCTGGAAATGCATTTTTAATTATGATATGCGCTTTTATTTTTCACTATATTTATGCATACTATACTGTGTGTATAAATGCTATAGTTCATATATAGGGCTACACAAAAGAATAAGTAAGGATTACTGAGTATGAGAGTAAATTGCTTAAAATGGTTTTTAAAGGAGTTATGCATTTTTACGCTGAACTGCATTTAGTTTACTAAGAAATGTTTGTAGAATATAGATAAAATGATATACAGGGCACGCAAAGAATTGAATACATAACCATCTATGGATGATAATATCTGGAAATGTGATTGCAGTAGTTTTAAGAGTGTTTCAGTTTAAATGAAATTTCAGCTAAATAGTGGCGTGTAATAACGATACTATTTGGCTATAGACGGTAACTACTGAAATCAATTTTTAAAATTTTTTATGCGTTTTCTAAAATGTTTACTTAGTTATCTTATTTACCTTATTTTCCTAAATAACGAAGTTTTGGAAAGCATTCAGGAAGTGTTGGAAAGTATTTTATATTATATGCTTAACGCATGATTTTTCTTTCTTGTTAAGTCTTACTTTGAATTTATTTTATTCTTAATTTTTTAATTTTTTAGTCTGATATTGCTTTATAGAAACTTTAATATTTAATGTTTAAATTTTTCGCTCCCCCCCCCCTTGCATATAGCACAAACTATGGCGCAGGTAGCGTAAAATAATAGACAATTTGGTACTTTTTCACTGTAGAGGCTTTGGCGTTTTTTTAAAAAAAGGCTTGTTGTAATTCGGGCATCAGAAATTGAGATTTGTTGTCAAATCATATGAACAGCTATGAAAACAAACTTGATGAGCTTTTTTGTTTTTTATGTACAAATTACTTCTGCTTTTGAAAATTAGATAAATGGCTTTTTTATGTTAAATAAATCGTACAAACATAAAAAAATGCGTGTGTATATAAAATGAAACAGTGGATAGGTTCCCGGAAAATATGTTGCCAAATTTCCCTTTTCGCCGAGGCACCTACCTATACTGGAAAAGTACCTAAAGCACATTAAAATCGCGCAGTTAGGAGCTCAGACAGTACAGCGTCGTCTATTGGCGATTATTTTATTAGTAGCATCAGCAGGAAGATGTAAAGATGCACATTTTTGTATATTACACTTTAAATTCTCACCCATAGATTTTGAAAAAAGCCCTTAAAAGAGCGGAATTTAAATTAAATAGTTGCGACCTCCTTTATAAAAGAATAATGGTTTTAAATGGGAATTTCGCCAAATTAGCCAGCTATCGCTAAGTTGGCTTCATATTTGACAACTTATTTTTGCCACCAAATTTGGCGGTATTTCGCCAAGTTGGCTTCATATTTGACAACTTATTTTTGTCACCAAATTTGGCGATAATTCGCCAAGTTGGCCAACATTTGGCGCTACTGTGTTAACTCTGCATTTGTATTTTTCAACAATTACTCATTTCAATGAGGCGGTCCTACCGGAATTATGAGGGACACACAGAGACTTGGATAAATAACCGCCTTGCATATTAAAAGAGGGCACTTGTTAGTTATCCCGTCGACCAAATTACTATCGCCAAAGTATAAGATTAAATGCCAATAATGGTTGATCGTAAATGTCGCATTCACTTGACAACACGTGTTTACGTCTTCAAGTGATTTTTATTTCGACGTTTTATTTGTATTTTTATTAATGTTATACCCAAGACTCCCTTATCATAGTATCAGACTTGACAATCCGGTGAAAGTCTATGGGTGAAATTGTCCCCGAAAATTGCCAACTTATTAACTGACTCTGTCCCGTAAGTTACGCCACCTGGTGTATACTACTGGTAATACTCCTTAAACAAATGCATAGTAAAAAATTAAAAATGTTGTGTTATTGAAAAATTGTATAAAATATTTTTCGAATCCTTCTATATATAAAAAAAAGTTTTGATTTGGAAATGGACCAATGAAAATCTGCGTAGATCATCCGGGTATAATCCTACTAGATCAGCATCCATATTTTTTATGACCGGGGGTCTTTCTTCGTTAATATTAAGAAAACTGTTTCATACAAAAATATGAAAATCGGTGGTATTATAGAGATATGTTTGATAGACACGCTGATGCAGACAGTTTTTAAATCGAATAATTATTTTAAGAGATATTTAATGTTAAAGATGATCAAAATCGTTCCATCAAAAAAGTTTTATAGGGGAAAAACTATGCATAGGAACTTAAACATTTTTAGATCATTTTATACATTGGAAGTTCCAGATGTGCAGACTGCTATTATCTTTTTAACTTGACTTATTTTTTGAGGATTTATTTCCATTTTAAATTCAAATTTTCAGCATTTCAAGAGATATTTTTTACACATTTTAGAAAAGGGCAATTATTTTAAACTGTTGCCAATTTTAAAAACAGCGCAAAGAATAATATTTCCTTCAAATAAAAAAATTATTTACACGTGGCTATTCTAAACAGAAAAAAACTTTTAAATTAGAATTAAGTGATTACGTGTTAAAAATCAGGAAAATATTGAAAATTACATCATAAAAACTACAGTTACACGTGAATTTTAATAGGGAAAAAAAAAACTTTTAAATACTAAATTCATTATTATGTGTTAAAAGCCACAAATGAAGGAAATTACGTCATATTTAAAAATGCCAAATAAATAAAAGTTTGCAAAACACTTTAAATTAAAAAATATATTTGCACGAGACGTTTATTTCATATTTTAGATAATCTTTTTAACTATTATCGTGAATTCTAAGACAGCGCAAATAATATTTCTAACAACAAAAGAATTTTCATGTGAATATTAAAAAGAGAAAAGAAACTTTGGTGAAAATTACGTCAGATTTAAAAGGATACATTTAAAAGAACTTTCTCATAGCGGTGTTAAAAATTACCGAGAGACAAAGACTCTGTGTACTTAATTCATTTTACATTAGCTTACTTTCTAATTTTTAACTAATTTTTAACACTTTCCAACAAAATTGAAAAGTGTTATTGATTTCGGTTTGTCTGTTCGCGCTCTAACTCTCGTAAATATACTCGGATCGCACTGAAATTTTTTGGTTATTGACATTTAGCCTAGCACGAACCCTATTTCAAATGAAATTTGTAGCATGTTTAGTTCATTTACAGGGACAGTCAAAAGTATTCCGTTACATTACGGCCAATGGGAAAAAATCATTTCAAATGAATTTTAAAGATGTTACACCCTTTCAAACATAATAAAAAATATATGCATTTACGAAGTGCACTAAAATATGCAGAATATTCTGTAGCATATGTGGTGCAACGAATAGTTACTATTATTTTACAGGGCTACACAAAAGAATTGTATTACAAATGGTATAGGGGGAAATTGTTTGCGGCGTATGTTAATTATACAAATTCATATATAATAAAATTGATATATGTCGGTGAGGCTTACTTAAGTTATTTCATGTATAACTAGGGGGCTCGGCCCCCTACGAGCTACGCTCGCCAACCCCCGTCCTGACACCGCAGACTCTAAATGCACTCAAATTTGATCGGCTTTAAAAAGATTTCGAAAGATTGAATTATAATTTAAAAAACAGTGGCGATCTCCCTATAAACGAATTTCTATTCATTTCTCTTTGATTGGGGAATTTTAACGCCAAATCCGCTGCGGTACTACTTGATTATCCTGTCGACCAATTTCGCCAAATTATATAAATCGCCAAACCACTCGCCAAATTATACAAATTGATATAATTTTTATTTTAAATAACGAAAGAACAAATAAATTCGTACAACATTAATAAAAACACAAATAAAACGTCTAAATAAAAATAACTTGATGACGTATACACGCGTAACAACATTTCAAAATAAGCTTAATATAAAAGGAATTAAGTAAAGAGAGTCTTTGTCTCCTGGTATTTTTTAACAAAGCGGAAAGAAAGTTCTTTTAAATGAGACATTTTAAATTAATTCTCAAAATATCAAATAAATGTCTAGCGCAATTTCTAAATTTAAACTGTTTTGCAATATTATTTTGTGTTCATTTTATGTAATAACTATAATGTGACGTAAATATGACGTAATTTCTCCTAAGACTTCTAACGCATGTTAATGAATTTATTATTTTACATTATCCTTTCTCTTTTAAAATTCACGTGTATACTTTTTATGACGTAATTTTTAATAAGTTCCTGCTTATTATACGTAATTATTTAATTCTAATTTGAAAGTTTTTTTTCCTGTTTATAATAGTCACGTGTAAATAAATTTTTAATTTGAAGCAAACATTATTGCTTGCGCTTTTTATACAGTTGGCAACAGTTTAAATTAGTGCAATTTTCTGAAATCTGTAAAAAATATCTCTAGAAATGCTGAAAATTTGAATTTAAAATAGAAATAAAACCTGAAAAAATGAGTCAAAATAAAAAAAATAATGCAATCTGCACTCCGGCAAATTCTAACGCATAAAATGATCTAAAAATGATTACACTGCCATGTATAGTTTTTGCTGCTATAAAACTTTTTTAGTGGAACGATTTTGCCCAACTTTAGCATTAAATAACTCTTAAAATATAGCTTCGATTTGAAAACTGTCTGAATCAGCGTGTTTATCAAACATTTCTGTATAATACCACTGATTTTCATATTTTTGTATGCATTATTTTTGTTAATATTAACGAAGAAAGGCCTCCGGTCACAAAAAAATCAAAACCGGCGGCGGCGGCGGCGGCGGTGACAGCGGGAGTTACTTTTTTTTAGAATAGAGAGATACGAAGTGCATAGCATTTACAGGAACATACAAAACATTTCAGACAAGTATTTTCTATCCGAAATACTGTATATTAGCGGCGATGGTAGGGAATGCATTTTTAATTATGATATGCGCTTTTAAGTTTCACTATATTTATGCATACTATATGGTGTGTGTAAATGTTATAGTTGAAATACAGGGCTACGGAAAAGAATTCGTAAAGGTTACTGAGTATGACCGTAAATTGCTCAAAGATGGGCTTAAAATGTGTTATGCTGAACTGCATGTAGTTTTCTATGAAATGTTTGTAGAATATAGATAAAATGATAGACAGGGCCACGCAAAGAATTGGATACATGGCCGCCTATAGATGATAAATTCTGGAAATGCGATTTCAGTAGTTTTAAGAGCGATTTAGTTTGAATTAAAGTTTAGCTAAATAGTGGCGTGTAATAAAGGCACTAGGTAAACAACAGGGCTGTACAAAAGTATTGAATTTTAATTAATTTTTCAACTACTTTTCAGCAGTGGAATTACGCTTGAAATTATTGAATATTAAATACATGAATAATCACATTGCTAACAAGTCGATTATTCACGTATTTAATATTCAATAATTTCAAGCGTAATTCCACTGCAGAAAAGTAGTTGAAAAATTAATTAAAATTGTATATTCACCGATGCTGGGTTAATTTGCGTCTCATGTTTCGCCACTAGAATGTGTGCTCATGAAGACTTTTCTATCTTGTGCTGCGGTTCCAGCCTTACCAACTTATATAAGTGAGAGATACCAAGCTGGGCATCGTCCTTGTGGCTTAGTGGTAGAGCACTGGAGATCTATTCCAGGGGTCCGGGTTCCATTCCCGGCTTGGACATTTTTCACCAAGTCGACTTGTTAGCAATGTGATTATTCACGTATTTAATATTCAAAAGTATTGAAGTATGTTTCCACCTATTAGTCTAAATTGCTGAAAGAGAAATTTCAACCTGTTATGTGTTTTCTTGATAAACTAAATTTTCTATTATATAGTATATATATCAGCCTACAGATCAAATACACGGCTGTTCGGAAGAATTGGAATAAATATTTGGCTATGGATGGTAACTGCTGAAATCAGTTTTTTAAATGTTTAGTTAGTTATCTTATTTACCTTATTTCCCTAAATAACGAAGTTTTGTTAAAGCTTTCAGGGAGTGTTGGAAAGTGTTTCATAATCTATGCCGTACACTTGATTTTTCTTTCTTGCTTTTAATCAAAGGCGTAAACAGCCATTGTATCTCTTAGCAGCGGCTGATTTCGTCTTAAAAATCTTCAATCAAAGGAAAATGAATGAAAACCCGTTTACAGGGAGACCGTCACTGTTTTTTAAAATTATAATTCAAACTTTTTAAGGCCGATGAAATTAGTATGCTTTTAGAATCTGGGGTGTCTGAACGGGGGTTAGCGAGCGTAGCTCGTAGGGGGCATAGCCCCCTAGTTCTAGTAAAATAAAGGCGTAGAAAAATATTATTTCGCACAATTATGTTCTGACTTTAAAAAATATGAAACATATCGAAAATGAAGTTTTGAATGTAAGATTTATTGATATTTTTTCAGTATACAGGACTTTGCGGGTTAATTTTTTTTAAGTCTTGGCACAATTTGGGCTTCGGAAAGAGCGATTTGTTGCCAAATGATATAAACAGTTATGAAAACAAAACTTATGAACTGTCAGCTTGTTTTATAAGAATTTACGGCACAGATGCCATATATATATTGGCGCGATTTTTTCCGACGCCAATTTGGTGAAAATCTGGTTACCATATCATCTATATCCGGGTAACCATATCAAGCAGAATAACAACACTTTGGCGCCAGTTAAGTACCCGGTGCGTATATGACATTGGCGCCAGAAAAAAATCGCGCCAATATGACATCTGTGCCGAATTTACATGTATAAGTTTAATTTCTAGATATTATTATTGTTTTTTATATATACGATTTATTTATATTTGTATATAAAAATAGATAAATGGCTTTTTTATATTAAATAAATTGTACAAATATTGGAAAATATTGCTTCTTTATGTGAAACAGTGAATATGCTTCTTGAAATTACGTTGCCAAATTTTCTTCTCTCGCCAAGGCCCCTATACTTGAAAAGTACCGATTTATTATAATATAATGTAGTATTAGCTAATTTTGTGTAATCTGTTCCACAGTCAAAGTTGATTTTTCAAAGGCATTTTCCGGATCTAGATACTATCCATTTATTTCAATAACTAATATTACTGAGAAATTCATGATAAAATATTTTTCTTTCCTGATTATTATTATTATTATCATCATAATTTATTTACATAACGGAATACAGCAGTAAACTTTTTTTGATTAACAGTAAAATAAGTTCATTTTTTAAATAAAATGTCTAGAACATATGAAAATTTTAAGATTAACAACTATCATTTGCAAACTACAAAGCACATCGTAAAGAAAATGGTTAAAGACAAATGGAAAACATATTAAAAAATATTTATGTTTCTCACGTTAGATGGCGCTAGTCACAAGAAAACCATGTGGTTTCTAACCACGTGTACAGCGGACAAAGGAAACTTAGCGATTGCGAGGCCTGTTATTATGATAAGGTGGCCTTGGTTATACTAATTTATTTGTTATTTTGTTATTTAAAATAAAAATGATGTCAATTTGTATAATTTGGAGAAATTGGTCGACGGGATAACTAACAAGTACCTAAAAGAGAAGCGGTTAGTCCGGAACTGTTGATGGTAATCACACGACTTAGGCCAAGACCCCTCTTATTATAATAGATAATTTCTTTTTGTATCAACAAGAAATAAAAAATAATGAACCCCACCAGTGTGACGTCACAGGCAACTCAACTCTGCGTATGAACCGCAAATTGGATCCAAACAAGGACTCCCTTACCATATATCAGACTTGACAATCCACAGAAAGTCTATGGATGAAATTGTCCGCGATAATTGCAACTTATTAACTGACTTTGTCCGGAAATTTACGCCACCTGGTCCATACTACTAGTAACACTTCGTGGCATAGGTATGCATAAGAAAAAATGGGAAATATTGTGTTATTGACAATATTGTAAAAACTAAATACGGTACAGATGTCATATTCGCCCCATATTGGCGCGATTTTTTTCTGTCGCCAATAGCATACAGGCAACAGGTACTTAACTTGCGCCAAAGTGTCGTTATGTGGTAACCCGGATTATGTTGTTTATGCTGTTGATGTTTTCGCCAAATTGGCAACCGAAAAAAATCGCGCCAATATGGTGCGAATATGACATCTGTACCCTAAATACGTACAAAGTAAATTATTTCCCACAATTTTTTTCGGTACAGATGTCATATTCGCCCCATATTGGCGCGATTGTTTTCGGTTGCCAATTTGGCGAAAACATCAACAGCATAAACAACATAATCCGGGTTACCACATCAATCACTTTGGCGCAAGTTAAGTACCTGTTGCCTATATGATATTGGCGACAGAAAAAAATCGCGCCAATATGTGGCGAATATGACATCTGTTCCTTTTTTTCTGCCTTTCAAAAACGTTGAAAATGAAGTTTTAAATGTAAGATTTATTGGCACTTTTTCAGTATAAAGTTCTTTGCGGGTTTCTTTTTAACCATTTGGAAAAATGGTTATTGTCCTCGTCAGGGTAGGAAATCAAAAGCATATCTGAAGCTTTTTATTGGTTTAATCAGCATTTTATTCGTATTCTGATTAGTCTATACAGTAATCTGTATTTCCCTTTACTTTCAACAGAGACGGATATTTCTGTTGCCACTATGACAAAAAAGTAATAAAAGCTACAAAAAAAATAATAACTCCGAAATAAATTGAGATACAGCTTTCAAACAAATTGCATTTAAAAGTACATTTTTTTTTTTATACGACGGTGTAAAAAGTAATATTGTGGGATGTTTAGAAGTTTAAGAATGAAATTTCATTTTAAATGGTGTTCTCATCGTCAGATTTCCAAGAAATCTGACGATGGAAAAGCCTTTTCCGGGACAGCCAATGAAATGCTTGGATAATACGTAAGTTTTAAGAAATCTGATCGCAGACGATTTTTGTCGCTTGCAATTTTTACGTGTAATAACACTATTAATGTTTAATTCATGGCATACGTAGTGTATGACCAACTCCGTGCGATTTTTTATGTCTTAAATTTTAGTCTTCGAAAAAATCATTTTTCAAATGGTCGTTGTAATTTGTTAAATTGCTATATTATTATTTTTTTTTTTACCGCGACGAAACAGCTTTTTACTGATTTCGTCGAAATTTTCGCGCATTTTGTAAAAAATATTTCTATTCACCCGAACGTTTCGAAATCTTTCTAGGTGTTGTAAATCTGGTTTTTTTTTTTTTTTTTTAAATCTTGCCACAATTTGGGCTTCATAAAGTGAGATTTGTTGCCAAATGTTTGCCAAAAGTTATAAAAACAAAACGGTACAGATGTCGTATTCGCCCTATATTGACGCGATTTTTTTCTGTCGCCAATATCATATAGGCAACAGGTACTTAACCTGCGCCAAAGTATCGTTATTTTGCTTGATGTGGTAACCCGGATTATGTTGTTTATGCTGTTGATGTTTTCGCCAAATAGGCAACCGAAAAAAATCGTGCCAATATGGGGCGAATATGACATCTGTACCAACTTTTGAACAGATTTTACATATTCCCACGGCCGCCATCTTGGATGTTTTTTTTGGTGGGAAAACCCCTTTTGCGCCAAGTAATATATGTCGACAAGCAGCAATTTATGCCCATGTTAGGCTTCATGGGGTTGCCAGAACAAGTCACTCGTCAGGGTTGCCTTATCGATAAAGGCCAAGAAAAAATCTCCAAGAAATCCAAGATGGCGGTCGCGGGAATATATAACATCTAAGCCAAAAAGTTTAGAAAATGAACTGATTTGTAAAGTAAATACCTTTGTTTTACCTGAATAGCTTTTAACTGTCGTATTATGAATCCGGGCAATGCTTAAACACCAGCATATTTAAAAAAAAAGAAGTTGGGTAATTGAAGATAAAACTTAATTTTCATAAAAGTATTAAAAAAAGTCAGGCAATGTACAGTTCTTCATTTTTATTATTTTATCACGATGATTTGACTGATCTAACTTTTATACAAATTAATGATGTATGATTTATGACAAACCAGCTTCTGCAAATTTTGGAGGAGAAATCTCGGAGAAGTTATTCCTGTTCTTCATGCGTTTTCGTACGTCGTCTTGATCGACGTCGCCGGGAAGTGGAACGCTTGCGTTTTCTCCCGCTGCTCGAACGCTTGCGTCTTCTGCCACTGCTGGAACGTCGACGTCTCCTACTTCCTGAGCGTTTCCTGGATCTGGACCTGCGTTTAGGCTTGGCTCTTGAGCGACTTCTACTACGCGATTTCCTGCGCCTTGCAGTTTCATTGACTTTGTACTTTCCATTAGCCAACTTTTTCAAAAGACCTTTGTCAACAGCATTATTAAGATTCAACTGGATGATGGTTTCCGAATCCGCCATATTCAAGAGTTGCTTGGACTTCAGAATATCGGCTAAAGAAGAACCTCTAGTCTAACCAAGATGACGAATGGTTTTCAAAATGGCTTTTTCGATATCTGTGGATTTGTTTCTTACTTGCGACATATTTTCAACTTCGTTTGTAAAATCCGTGATAATTGAGCAGAAATTAAATAAAATATTTGCAAATAATCCAAATTTCCGATATAGTAAAAGGAGACAAATTTAGATTCCAGATGAGAGTGATTTAAAAATTGAACGAAATAATTTGTTCCAGAAAATTCTGCTTTATCATTGCTCGTGGTAACCGGCTGGAAAATAAAATTATGGTCATGGAGCTTGTATGGAATCATGCAAGCCAACATTAATTACACTAATGGTGTAATAATATGAAAATGATGATGATTTTGTTTTATAAAATATCTCCAGAAAATCTTTGATCTACAGGAATGAAATTATAGCGAAAAAAGTTATAAAAATAAATGTTATTAACAGCAGTAGCAAAACTAATATCAAATAAAATAAAATATTTGAAAGCACTTTAAACATATGCGAGTAAAGAATGTGAAATTTTGATCAAAACAAAACTGAACCTATGAAATGTAACAAACGTGCTTTACAGGATAATGAAATATTAACTCAGCGTTAACTCACTCCTTCTCTCTCTTCAGTTTTCCTATATACCCGCTGATACCAAAGTTTTTAATACTAGTAAATCTGCAGATCAGGAGCCTCAACGACAGATCTGCAAGTCTTTTTTTAACACACTTTGCGTAACATTCAACTTCCAACAAACCGCAATTTAAAGTTTTCAAATTACATAAATACGAGTATTTATAAGAATAAAAAATGCTTCGAATTTTCGGACATTAGAAGCGGTAAATTAAACACGTTGTTATGTAATGATAATCTGGAATTCTCATGCGCTACTTATTCTGGTAATTTTTAGATAATAAAGCACCCCCCGTAGTCTCATTAAATTTACATTTGTAATTTTCTATTTATTGTGTTAATAGTTATTGTGATGTAATGCATCTGGCAACAGTTTTAAAAGAACTTATCGGGAACTCTGGGTTCGAGGCTAGCTTTGTTATTGTTGATGTTCTAAGCTTATAACTATGCTGTTCATATCGCGCGCTTGAGTTCTTATACATTAAAGTAGTTTAAAGATCTTCCGAGTTATTATTTAGTTATACTACATGGTGGCAGTGTTTATTGAAAAAGAAAAATGTATCAAATACCTGCGCCAGAACAATTTTCCTTTCGCCCTAACGACTGGCAAAAATGGATCGACAGATTCGAACGTTTCAGATCTGCATCAGGTTTGAAAACGAAACAACCGGAAGAACAGGTAAACTCTTTGGTTTATTTAATGGGCTCTCAAGCTGAAGAAATATTGTCATCTTTTAATTTAAGTGCAGACGATATTAAAAATTTTGATATTGTAAAGAATAAATTTGAAACGCATTTTATTCCTACACGCAATGTTATATACGAAAGATATAAATTCTACACGAGAACACAAGAAGAAGGTGAATCGGTGGAACAGTTTATCACATAGTTATATACATTAGTGCAAACTTGTGAATTTCCTACCTCTTTTCAGGAAGAAATGATTAGAGACAGAATTGTTTGCGGTATTCGCGATAAGAAGGTTTCTGAAAATCTGCAACTAGATATGAAACTTACACTTGAAAAAGCGATTACAACAGCTCGTCAGGCTGAAACAATTAAAAGTCAACAACAAGTTTTGAGTAGTGATACTACGTCTTTTAAGGTAGCTAACAGAGTAACGATACAACAGAATAAGAAATACAAACAAAATAAAAAATTTGATTCTTTCAATTCGGATAAGAACAAAGAAGTATGTTTTTGGTGTGGAAAACAAAACAAACATACAAAATCGCAATGCCCTGCGCGTAAAGCGATTTGTAACCGGTGCAAGAAGGTTGGTCATTATGCTAATGTTTGTAAATCAAAAATGCAGGTTAACGAAGTTGAAAAAACAAAATCGACGAATTCTTCTGATTTTTTAGGTTACATAATGAATATTTCAGATAAAAACAACCCTGTTAGAATATCGGATAACCGTTGGAATGCTAAAGAATTGATTGAAAAGACTCCTCTAGAATTTAAGATCGATACAGGAGCGGATGTGACGGTCGTTCCTAAGGCTATTTATGATTCGAAATTGAACCATATAAAATTAAAGGGATCAAGTAAAGTCATTTGCGGTCCAGATGGAAAAAATCTGAAGATAGCTGGGATAATTCGAGTTAAATTAAAGAACAAAAGTTTTAGTTTTGAAGATGATGTGTATGTAATAAATAATTTACAACACCAATTGCTAAGCTGTACAGCTAGTGATAATTTGAATCTCATCCAGAGAATATTTGAATTGAAATCAAAACTAGATCCTGTCAAGAAATTTCCAAAATTATTTAGCGGAATTGGAAAGGTTGAGAAACCGTATCAAATAAAATTAAAGAATGATGCTAAGCCTTACGCAATTTCTGTACCACGGCGAGTTCCATTAGCTTTAAGGGGTAAATTAAAAAAATTGTTAGATGAAATGACAAGGAATAAAATTATTGAACCAGTAGACGAAGCCACAGAATGGTGTGCGCCTATGGTTATTGTTCCAAAAAAGTCAGGTGACATAAGAATTTGTGTTGATTTATCAGTTCTGAATGAGAACATTGAAAGAGAATATTTCCCCATGGCCTCAGTTGACTATACTTTAAGTCAATTTAGTAATGCTAAAGTGTTTAGTATTATTGATACAAATGCAGGATTTTGGCAAATAAGTCTCGATCCAGCTTCTGCAAAGTTAACTACTTTTATTACACCTTTTGGAAGATTTATGTTCAATCGTTTACCGTTTGGAATTAAGACAGCTCCGGAAGTGTTCCAAAAAAGAATTCGCGAAACTATTCAAGAAGGTCTTGGTATAGTGGGTCTTATGGATGAATTTGTTGTAATTTTTGGTTCTACTGAGGAAGAGCACAATAAACGACTAAATGAAGTTCTTTCAAAACTTCAAGCGGCTGGGTGGACTTTGAACGCTGAAAAATGCCAGTTTGCAAAAGATTCCATACATTTTCTTGGTCATATAATTTCTGAAAAGGGAATAAAACCTGATCCGGAAAAAACAAAAGCTATTTCCAGAATTCCAACGCCTAGGAATGTGACGGAATTAAAAAGATTTTTAGGAATGGCTGGATTTTTGAATAAATTCATTCCCAATTTTGCTGATGTTGCAAAACCTCTTTACGAGTTAATGAAGAATAATGTTGAATGGATTTGGGGAAAATCTCAAATAATGGCATTTGAAGATATCAAGCAGAAACTTTGCCATACTCCTGAATTAGCATTATATGATCCAAAGAAAGAAACCTTTATATCAGCCGATGCATCATCTTACGGCCTTGGTTCAGTTTTGTGTCAAAAGAATAATGGTCATTTACGTCCAGTTTTCTATGCATCGCACACATTTTCCGATACAGAGAAAAGGTACGCACAAATAGAGAAAGAAGCGTTAGCTATTGTATGGGCTTGTGAAAGGTTTCATGATTTTATTGTTGGCCTACAAGTTCATATAGAAACGGATCATAAACCTCTCGTACCCATTTTAATGTCAAAACCGTTAGACAATCTAACTCCTAGAATCCAGCGTATGAAACTGCGAATGATGAGATATTCCTATACCATCAAATATACTCCAGGGAAAAAGCTTGTCATTGCAGATGCGTTATCCAGAAGCCCTTTACCGGAAAATGGAAAGGAAGAATTAACCGAAGAAATAACTGCTTATGTGCAGATGATTATAGAAAATTTTCCTTCTTCAGATTCTAGATTGGCTGAAATATGGGCGTTGCAAAAAGAAGACTCTATTTGCAAATTACTGAATAAATTTTCAAGAGATGGTTGGCTAGGGAAAAATGAAGTGCCAGAAGAATGTTTAAAATACTGGGAACATCGGCATTCAATTTCTACACAAAATGATTTGTTGATGAAAGATGCGAGAATTATTATACCTCTGAAATTACGTGAAGAAATATTAAATAGAATACATGATGGTCACCTTGGGATAACAAAGTGCAGAGCTAGAGCTCGTGAGTCTGTTTGGTGGCCGGGATTATCGTCAGAAATTGAGAATTTAGTCTCAAACTGTCAGAAGTGTATTCAGCAACAAAAATATTTCAAAGAGCCTTTACTCCCATCAGAATTCCCAAACAGACCTTGGCAAATAGTCCGAGCTGACCTTCTCAAAGTTAGTGGTAAATGGTATCTTATAATGGCGGATTACTATTCTAGATGTATTGAGGTGGCAAAATTAGATCATCTTACTTCCGAGGCAGTCGTTAATCACATGAAATCCATTTTTGCACGTCACGGTATTCCTGAAGTTGTGAGAAGTGACAATGGTACCCAGTTTTCGCAAAGAATTGTAGATTCTAAATACAAAAAATTTGCCAACCTTTATAAGTTCTCCATTATAACACCCAGTCCGATACATGCTCAAAGCAACGGTTTCATAGAGTCGATGGTGAAAAATTTTAAGTTACATTACTTGAAAGCGGAAAATGATGATCCATATCTTATGCTACTTGCGTTAAGATCAACCCCACTAGAAAATGGGTTTAGTCCAGCAGAACTCTTGATGGGAAGACGCTTACGAACGCCTATTCCTATAGTGAATGATAAGTTAAAGCCTAAAGTATTAGACGAGAAATCCTTATTCAAAAAGGAACAGGAAAGGATCGAGAATCAAAAGTATTACTTCAATCGCCATCATCGAGCTAGACAACTACCAGAATTAGACGTCGGTCAGCAGGTATGGATCTCCGACATGAGGACGTATGGAAAGGTAAAAAGTGCTCATGAAGCTCCTAGGTCATACATGGTTGAAACTCCTCGAGGTATCCTAAGAAGGAATCGTATATATCTGCATCCTTCTACTGTTCCAAAATCCTTCAGATGGGAGGATAACGACACCCCAGTGAAAGAGAACGCCGTTCCTGATGATACATCCGAGAAAGACAGCTCCCAGGATACAACATCTATGAATTATCCGGTTAGCATCACCTATTCTCCTAATGCTGCAGTTCCAGACACTAAGCAGGCCAGTCCATTTAAGACTCGTAGCGGCAGAACTGTTCGTGCTCCTTCAAGACTTATTGAAGAGGACTTTTAAAGGGGGAGATGTGATGTAATGCATCTGGCAACAGTTTTAAAAGAACTTATCGGGAACTCTGGGTTCGAGGCTAGCTTTGTTATTGTTGATGTTCTAAGCTTGTAACTATGCTGTTCATATCGCGCGCTTGAGTTCTTATACATTAAAGTAGTTTAAAGATCTTCCGAGTTATTATTTAGTTATACTACAGTTATCGTATATCATGGATTCTTTTTTACATTGTGATTTATAAGAATAAGCAACAGTTTGAACATGCTTTTACATTATCCTAATATCCCTATTTTCGACGAATCTTTCTTCGTAAAATAAAGAAACAACCCTGGGAGAATACTACTACTGCAAGTATTTTAGGTGATATTTGTTAAATATGTATTGTGTACATATGTATTCGTATTCATTCCATCCTATATGACTTTAACAAAAATCCATCATAACAATAGTATTTTAAAACGCTATTTTTTAAAATAACAAAACATTTTTTCATATTTAAAGATAAAAGTAATCTCGGATTAAAATCTGGTTACCAAACTACGATTTGCAAACGTGTCTCTCATATACTTCGAACTTCCAAATCTTAAAATCTTATCTTCGATACTGGTGGACATAAAATAATTTACTTTGACGCAATCTCATTAAAAGCACGTTTTATAAACGAAAATGTAATTTCTTTTAAAAAAATAAAGTAATTTTCATTCATATTTTCAGAAATGTGGCGGTTTTAACAATTAAAACTCGTCAAAAAATATTTATTCAGACAATCTAGTTCATTTTAGTTTTTGAGAATGAAAATATTTATTTCCCGATATAATGACGTCAGTTTCGTCATGGATAATTTTGCGGTGCGTAATTTTGGCATTTACTACCTCTTTGCTTTTCAAAATTTTTTATTTTTTGTTAATGTAAATTAAAAAATAAAAATAAAATCTTTATGTTAACCGTGCGCAGACGGTAAATCTTGAAGTATTGATAGCAATTTTCTTTAAATAATGAGAATTAATATAATAACCCAAAACCATTTTATTTCAATATCTTTATTTTCGATAAATGACGTCCGCACTACTCAAATTCTTTCACTTTGTAATATTAAGAAATACATTGAGTTTCCTTTTTATTTCCAGTATCACACCATATTCATCTTTTTACAATTCTTAATTTTTTTATTCTTTTTCTTTTTTCACTTGAAAAATCTTTCAAACTAAAATTAACTGTTTAGGAGAAATTATTATTCCGGGTTTAGATTTTCTTGGCAATGGTAAAGAAAGATAGAAAAATGTCACTTTATTCTTTAGGAAAATAATGCATTTTTGAATTTATGAGCAAATTATTTGAATAAAATAAATAAAACACCCCCTGTCTTCATTTTTTGGGTTAAAATCCGTCTATAATGTAAAGACAAAAAGGCATTAATTCATCTTTTTTGAGGATGGTTGGACTTCGAACAACTATACATATTTTCACATTTACGATATTTTCAGGTGAAGTTCTGTTGCTAGGTAACAGTCAAAAGAAAAAGAAAAAAAATAAAATATGTATATTTAAAAGAAGTATTATTCAAGAAAATGTTTTATATTATTGGAATGCATATATTAAATCCTACCATAAATTTTATACCGAATTTAAGAACTATGACAAATGTATTAGCAAAATTTCTAATTAATAGGAATAATTTAAGACTCTTATTGGGAAATTTAATCATCCATAATTTACCATTTAAATCCTATAATCATATGAGTCATTTCCTTTCAACAAATAAAAAATTGAAAATCGTCTGAATTTCCATAGAAAAGCATTATTACGCAAAATAAAATATTTTATATTTTCCAAACGAATGAACAAAATATAACAAAAACTATACAGCTAAATCCGGGTACCTCACCAACATGCCCAATTACTTTTAAGCTAATCGGATGCTTTTTACGGCAGTTATCGCGGAACAGACTAACAGACAGACAAACAGACGGAAACCAAAAACTTTTCGTGTCTCCACAGTAAGCCTTCACTGACATTTCGGCAATTATGAAATCGTCCTTGTTCAAATCACTAGTACATTTAATTTTTCAAAACAAAAAATAAAAAACTAGTATATTTAATTTTTCAAAACAAAAAATAAAAAAAGCAATTTAACAAGTTACAACGACCATTTGGAAAATGATTTTTTCAAAGACTAAAATTTAAGACATAAAAATTCGCGCGGAGTTGATCATACATTACGTACGCCATGGATTAAACATTAACATTCCTGAACCCATCATGAACAAATTTTAAAAGCAATTTCAGTTTTACAATTTTCGGTACTGTAAATTTTTAAACTTCTACGGAGCTGGTCATACATTACGTACGCCATGGATTAAACATTAATATTCCTGGACCAATTTTAATTGAAATTTCATTTTTAAACTTCTAAACATCCCACAATATTACTTTTTGTATCGTCGTATAGAGAAAAAAATTCATTTTTAATTGCAGTTTGTTTGAAAGCTGTATCTCAATTTGTTTCTGAGTTATTAAATTTTTTTGTAGTTTTTATTACTTTTTTGTCATAGTGGCAACAGAAGTATCCCTCTCTGTTAAAAGTAAAGCGAAATTACAGATTACTGTACAGACCAATCAGAACACGAATAAAATGCGGGATTCAACTAATAAAACGCTTCAGATATGTTTTTGATTTCCTACCCTGACCGAGGACAATAACCATTTTTTCAAATGGTTAAAAATAAAATAAAGTTCTCGCTGAAAAACATCAATTATCTGTGACTCAATTAGGGAACATATTTGAATTTGACGCTGCTAAATAATCAAAACAGAATTCTTTCTACACAGTCGCTACTATTAACCCTTTAAGATCTGACCTACACAATTGTGTAGGTGATCCTAATGAAAGAGAAAAAAAACGTTTCCCTCTTTCTGTGCGATGTAAAGTTGAGCCTGCTCACAGAATTGCTTGGATCCTCTCTTTGCATAACCTGGCATCGGGTATTTCTTTAAATATCGTTCAATCAAATATGATCCTGTTAATTAAGGGTGTTCTCAAATCCAAAAGGGCAACTTTCTGATATAAGTTTTAATTTATTTTTTTGCGAAAATGCATGAAACTAGTTGGTATTGTAGTTCAGAAACTATATCATCAAGCTGTTTTTTCCATTTTTTTTTTTTTTTTTGCAAACGCAATAGATTTTTCAAAAGATAGTGCCAATGTGGACGTTTTTAACCGAATTTCCGCGCCAAAGAGGACTAAGCACTCAAGATCGGACGAAAAACGTGTTTGTCACGTGATTAAAATCGCTTATAATTCAATGGGTATTTTATTGATAAAAAATGGAAAACACAGTTCAATTCCAAATCGCTTTCATGGCCAGGCTTTCTAATTTTATATCTTTCCGTTAAAAAATGAATTTGTAAATGTGTCAAAACGTTTCGCGCTTGTTGAGCAGAGCACTCAAGAACAGCCTTAAGGGAAACCACCAAAAATTTTCATTTTTACCAAAAATCTTCCGGTCTTATAGGGCTAAGTTAACAAATTTCTTTTTTTCCTTTCAAATAAAAAATTAAAAGACGTTATTATTAAATTAAACGTTGCAGTTGGATTAAGTCGAAATCCATTTTATTGTATTCTACTATTAATACAAGCGTAATATGCTTACGAAAATTTCCCGCCTGTGAAAATGACGCTTCCATTTAACTTTCGCGATATACGTCAAAAAGGCGGATAATTCGAATACTTAATTGGGTTTTTAAATATTTTTACTGTAATTTCCAAGAGATTTGAAACTTATTCGTGGTAATAAGTTGTTCTCATTGTCACCCTCACAGTTATCTTCTGAATAAATTAGAGCAAAATCCGCCAAGTATCTTAATGGAAGATTTTAATATCTGCCATAGTTGGGCCCCAAATAATATTGATTATGTATTAGTCTTCGTTTCACTCACAGTGAAGGTCTCCATAAGCGCACACTTAGAAAAATATGAAAAAAATTACAGAATGTTCTTCTCACGTGGGTACATATGTTCATAAAAAAGTTTCCGGTGAAACCTCTATAGAGCGCCTGTAAAAAATAATAAAAAATGCTTTTTCTTGGTGGTTTATCGTTGTTTGGACACACGCATTATACGGTTTAGAGCAAAATTTAAATGGATTAAAACTCCTTCAAACTGAAAATTAAAGTCGAATTCTGAGCATTGTGTTGTGTATTTCTCTTCGATATTGTTAGTGTCGGAGAAAATAAGAGAATAGTATTGTTGCCTTGGAAACAACGATTTATTCAATATCGAATTGTAAAACAAGTGCTTTCTTTCGAACAGGTATTTTAAAAATATAATTAAAACTTATCCAGCCAGTGAAACCGTGAAAAATTAAACAACTTCATCAACACGTAACTTGTATATCTACCCAATATATATAAAATCCTAATCAAACGAATTTATGACACGATTTTATGAAACGAATTTATAAAACGATTTTATGAAACGACTGATTAAACAAATGATTATGTTTCACGGTGATTTCTTCTAAAATATGGAATAGTATGCGGCAAAAATTAACACCAAAAATCCGTATTGATCCACAGATCTTAAAACTGGTAATAGAATTTTTAAATTTGAACTAGTTTTCGAAATATTAATTTTTTCTAATTTTAATTATATTTCTGTAGTGACAATCTGTAATTGCAACAAAATTACTCCATAATTTTTTTTTTTTTTTTTTTTTTGGGGGGGGGGGGGGAAAGGGGACAAAAAGAACAACTTATAGGGATTATTAGATTTCTTCTTTTTCGGCAAATTCAAATTGATAATTCAAATTATCTTTAATTTCAACCGATAATGAAACAATATTGTGATTAAATTATGTTTATCAGGAAAATTTGAAAAAATAAAAATCAGATTTGATTTTTTGTCGCGAAAAGTGAAATTATTAAAATAAGAAAGAAATTTTAAAATAAGAATTAAATGATCATGTGTCAAAAGCAGAAAATAAGAAAAATTACGTCAAAATGTTTACACGTAAGTATTAAAAGAGTACGAAAACTTTAAAATAACAAAATTATTACACCCCAAACGCATTTAAAGGAGATAATTACGTCATATTTAAAAATCCCAAATATTGAATATCGTCATAATGGACATTATACGCTGATCTGAGTTCAAGGCTCTAAAAGTCACAGGATTGGAGAAAACAAAACGGCATGTTTCCGTAGTAAAGTATGGTGAATTTTCTTTTAACTGTCTGAAGTAAATTATTTCAGCATATGCCAAAATATCGTGCAGTGTATAACTGTTTCAACAGTTCAATTAATTCGTTATAGACAAGAAAGTACTTCTTTCCATAATTTTATGCGAATACCAAAGGCAAATGTTCCGTAATCCGATTTTGCAGCGAATTGTCATATTTTAGTCAGCATCGGTTGGCGCAAACTTAATTCAACTTTCGTAATCAGGTTTTCTTGTGTGAGGTAAACATTTCCATTGGAGTTTAAATTTTTTACTCCATTTTTATACAGCCGCAATTTTTAAAGTTAAATGTATGAACCATGTTTATATAATTTACACTTGAATATAAAAATTTCGTCCATAACTGCTCTCATACGCTTGAAACAACATCCGCGAACATCGCACGCTGATACATTTTGGCGTTAAATCACATTTTTTGGCGACAGAAGTTGAATCGAAAGCATAAATAAATTAAACAAAAACATAATTTGAAGAACAAATTAAAAAAACAAAATTTATTTCCTACATTGTTTAAGCCCGAAAAAGGGACAGATATTAAGTTATTTCAATCAATTAGTTCTACATTTAATGTTAAATTTTTGTAACAAATTAGTTAAGCCAATTGAAGATTAAAAAATAAAAATAAAATTCCTACAATATGATACTTAAAACACCCTATAAAATTAGATTCCGTTCAAATGAAATCGAAATAAATCTTAGACTTCTCCCATTTTTAAATGAAAATATTTGTATTGCAGATTTTGTATTATGTTTATGAAAATTGTGCATAAAATGATAAGATGCATGCAAAATACAAAACTTAAAAAAAAGTCTAAGATTTATTTCGATTTCATTTGAACGGAATCTAATTTTTTAGAGTGTTTTATGTATCATATTGTATGAATTTTATTTTTATTTTTTAATCTTCAATTGGCTTAACTAATTTGTTTCAAAAATTTAACATTAAATGTAGAACTAATTGAATGAAATAACTTAATATCTGTCCCTTCTCGGGCTTAAACAATGTAGGAAATAAATTTTGTTTTTTTAATTTGTTCTTCAAATTATGTTTTTGTTTAATATGTCAAGTTTTTTAATAACTAATGAACTCAGACGAATGCATTTCAAAATTAATAGAGAGTATCATCATCAGACTTTGATGTATGCGGTATTGCATCACAATGTGGGATGCAGTTTACCAATGTGTAATTAAAGATGTTTCACCACTGTAGTAATGCAGGTTGCGGTAGTTTGGACAAAAACTTCTAATCTGAAAGTAAAAAATCTATAATCAAAACATAAAAAATTAACTTCACTTAAATTTAGATACCCTATTTCCCACTCAGGAACGCTATGTTTGTAAATGTAAATTGTGTTGAATCCTTACTGCTAATATTTAGCAATATTATAGCTGTGACACAGTAAAAAATAAAAAATAAAAGTTTTACTTAAATTTTTAAACCTAATTCTCTCCCAAAGGGTGATCTAAACACATCCGAAAATTATTACCCAAGTTTAACTTGGGGTATAAATAGTTCTCATCTCGGAAAAAAAATATATTTTAAAATTTAAGTTACGTAATTCCCCACTAAGTTCGCTACCTGCGTAAAAATAGCTATCCACTAGAAAGTTTTTACTAAAATATAAACTTGACCAAAGCAAAAACTTATTCTGAAAATATTCTTTTTATTTCCACTATTACGCCATATTCACCTTTTTAATTTTTGAAAAAAAAAAAAAAAAACTAGCTCAATTTAATATTTCACGTGAAAATCTTTCAACTAAAAAGAAATAAATTATTATTACGGCTTTTGAAATTTTTCAACAATGAAGAGAAAATGCTACATTTTCTATGAAAAATGTCCGTTGATTTTCAATGGAAAAAGCGAAAATTGGAATTATTAAGAAAAATATTTGAATAATCTAAAAAACAATTGGCCCATGTTTCTGTCTGGGTTATATGCAAAGGCATTTTACCATTCGTTTTGACCCTGACGTTAGGCAAACGTTTTTACACTTTAAATTTATAATATCATTAGAATTAGTAAAGAATAAAAAATGAGTGGCATCAGGGACAAAAAGGTGGGAAGAAAAAATGAAAAAGTTATCATCTCCATAGGCTTTTACATGTTAAATTAACATTGAGAAGTGACACTGGAAATAAATAAGTAACATGTATGGTAAATACAGTTATTTTTACAGTTACATATGCTTATATCTCCTGTAAGTCACATGATGGGGAAGTGTGACGTCAGGCGGATATTGTCCATTAAAGTGAATGGACCGTATTCTTCCATTCGGTTCGAGACTAGAAAAATCGCCATTTTACCAATTGTGACATCGCAGGAACATCGTCTATTATTATGCGTGTAAAATTTTTAATGTTGAATATTAGATTGTATTTGAAAATCTCAAGTAATCATATTTCCAAACACTTTTAAATTAAATAATGTACCCGTGAATCTTAAAAGAGAAAAAATTTTAAAAGAAATAAATTATTACATGAGAAATGCATTCAATAGTAAAAATTGCGTCATATATTAAAACGATACATTTAAAACGATTTTTATTTTAATGTGATGTCAGATGGTATAAATGTATTGCGACTGGCAAATTTGTTTATATATTACATCATTTGATGCAGCGTAAATACAGGTAAATGTATGCGCAAAATACTTTCGTTTTATTTTGTACGAATTTACTATTCGATAAATACATTTTTGAAAGTACGGATATTCTTATTAAACAATATAAACAATATACATTGTAAAATATACATGATGGTGTATTAAAATGAAGCAAATAAAATTATGAATAAGCTATATGTGCGTTGTTATGAAGTTATGTTAATATTGTAGCGAACCGTCGAAGGCTCCAATGGATGCATACAGCGGATTTACTTGCTTAGATTTATTCACACATAACTTATTCTATTTAGGTTACACATACAAGCACAACACAACATCACATAAACACAAGTTAGAGCTCTTGTTCTAGATTAATTTCGGTTACAGTTAATGTCTTAATACCACATCTCCCTTTCTTCAAAGATTCAATTTCTGCGGAGGGTGAACAACTCTTCCACTTCTGGTGATATACTGATCTTGATGCTTTCGTGGAGACATAAAGTTACGTTTATCATTGTTACAGGATGAATGAAGATTCCGAGAGCTTGGTTTCGTTCGACTAGGAACTTTCTGTGGTATTGGAAACTCATTACTGGAAACGTCTGGTTGAAGATCATCCACATCATTAGTTTCCGGCTGGAAATTAGTAGATGGGACAAGATGCATTCTGTTTCGACGATATACCCCTTTTCCAGATTTGACTATGTACGAACGTGGATAATCTAATCTCTGCTGAACCGTGTCAGTAGCTCACTTGTCTGTGATCTACACTCCATCTCCAACATCAAGATTACTAAGGTCTCGTACCCCGTGACTTTTGTTATAGTTATCTCTTTGCCGTTCTATTCTCTTCTCTTCCTTCCTTTGAAGTTCAGCCTTATTTTCAATTTTTTACTCCAATTAAGATCTTGCAACTGACAGAGTTGTCTTAACCTTCTCACCGCCGCGAACTGATATATCCGTTCACTAAGCTGTAGGTTTCACTGCAGTAGAAGCATTTTTTAAATTCATATAATTCTACAAATACACTGCAGTTTTAAAATATTTTGTTATGATTAATACTCTTAAGGCTTATACACCAATACGTAATTAAGTGTTTTATATCATGTTAGAAAAATAATCTTTTTTTATACTTTTTAAAAAAGTACAGAGAAAACAACATTACAATTCTGCCCTTATGTTCGGCAGTCAGGAGGTTAATACGACGATTCATGAGAAGTTCGGAAGGACTGAGGCCATTCTCCACTGGTGATGCTCTATATGCCACTAAAGAAAGGTAAGGGTCTTCAGCTTTTTTGAGTCGCATCTTGATGGTTTTTACTGCAGATTCAATGAAACCATTACTTTGAGGGTATCTAGGACTTGATGTGATATGACGAAATCCATAAAGCTTTGAGAATTTTAAAAATTCAGATGAGTTAATTGGCTCAAATTGAGGATCTAACGACATTAGGAATCCCATGTCTGGCAAAGATTGAATTGCAGTGTAGAATTACTTTCTCAGAAGTTAATCTTTCCAGTTTTGCGATTTCTGGATATCTTGAAAAGTAATCGGTCACGATTAAGTACCAAAATCCATAAAGCTTAAAAAGATCCATGCACACAGTTTCCCATGGTCTTTCAGGAAATTCGGTAGGGATAAGAGGTTGATGGTGATTAGTGGTCTCCTTGATACATGATGTACAATTCTTTATCATTTCTTCAATTTCCCTATTTATTCCAGGCCAATAGACAGACGATCTTGCTCTCGCACGACACTTCGTAATTCCCAAATGACCCTCATGAATTTGTTCTAGAACCTTTTTTCACTGATTGGCAGGAACGTGATTCGACAGCCCTTCATTATGAGTCCATTTTGGATCGATATTTCATATCGATGATTTCAATAGGGTAGGCGACTTGGTTCTAAATTTTTTATTGATGGCCAACCGTTCAGGATTAAATTTTCTAGTTCTTTGCATGTTGCATCAGACTTTTGGGATTGTCGTAATTCTTCTAAACTGTTGCATGAAGCGGGTAATGAGGAAATTACCATACGAATTTAAGCATCAATTTCTTCCTCCAATTCTTCAACATTTTCTCTAGTTTCTTGAGGTTGTCTTGACAAGGCATCAGCTGCATAAAGTTTCTTTCCTGGTATGTGGAATATAGAATAAGAATATCGCATCATCCTCTTCTTCAACCTTTGCAACCGTGGAGATAAATCTTCAAGGTTTTTCTTTGAGAAGATTGGAATTAGAGGTTTATGATCGGTTTCTAACCTAAAGTGAGTTCCAGTTAGGTGATCTCGAAATTTCTCACAACTCCAAGCTAGAGCAAGTGCCTCTTTTTCTATTTGAGCATATCTCTTTTCAGTAGGTGTGAGTGTTCTGGATGCATATGCAACGACAGAAATTTCTCCGTTCTCTTGTTCTTGTCTCAAGGTAGCTCCTATTCCATAAGAAGAAGCGTCTGTTGTGACAATAGAAGTTTTCTGTGGATTATAAACCTTTAAAACTGGTTGAGATGTTAGGACATTCTTCCAATTTTTAAATGCTTGCTTTTGAGGTTCGTCCCAAACAAACTCATTCTTTTGATTTAACATCGATGTTAACGATGAAAACATCTCTGCAAAATTTGGAACAAATCTAGCGAGAAAATTTGCCATGCCTAGCATTTGCTTTAATAACTTTTGTTCTTTGGTGGTGGATATTCTTTCACTGCTCTAATTTTATCTTCATCAGGATGGATGCCCTTGTCATCAATAACATGTCCCAAGAATTTGATTATCTTGACTGAAAACTTACATTTCTTGCCACTTAGAGTAATACCAGATTCTTTAAGTTTATTCAGTATAATCTTCAGTCTTTGGACATGCTCAGTCTGATTTCTTCCCCACACTAAGATGTCGTCCATGTGACAAAGAGCACCTGGGATATTTTCTAGCAGCTGTGACATTCTAAGTTGGAAATGTTCTGGTGCAGATGAGATTCCAAAAGGTAATCTTAAAAATCTGCATCTTTTAAAAGGAGTGGTGAAAGTTGTGAGATATGACGAAGATTCATCAAGCGGAATTTACCAAAAACTTGAATTAGCATCCAACTTTCAAAAGATCTTAGCACCTGTCAGTAGATTCAATGAATATTCCACTGAAGGCAATGGATAAAATTCTCTTTCCGCAGACTTGTTTAACTGGACTAAGTCGGCTCATAAGCAAACACTTCCATCACTTTTAGGAACGATAACGACCGGTGACCACCATTCTGTCGGTTTGGTTACAGGAACAATAACTTTTTGTGCAATCATCTTCTTGATTTCTATTTCAGTTTTCTTCAGCAGTGGAATTGGTATTCTTCTTGGAGCTGAAATAGCAAACGGGACAGAGTTCGGCTTAAGCTTAATCGTATAACAACCTTTCAGTAGCCCCAGGCCTGTGAACAGTTCAGGAAAATCTTGTTTTGGACTTACTGTGTTTTCTGAAATATTCGGTCCGAATCCAAAGGCTAGTATCGCAGGTTTTCCCAATAAGTAGCTCTACAGTCCTTCAATTACATGGATTTCTTCGGTTATTTTCTTTTCCTTGTATTGGATCTCCTCAATAAGTTTTCCTGTGTGTTTTAATATTTTCCCATCCGGGCCGCAAAGCTTTTTGTCTGGTTTTAAAATTTTCGAATCTTTTATAATCGATGAAGTAGCAGGAATAGCAGTGTGATCCGCTCCGCTATCTATTTTGAAGGGAATGGTTTTACCTTTTATTTGAATAGGTACTGACCATAGCAAATCATTACTATTATTAGAGCGTGTTTCCCTAATTATTCCTAAGAAAGAAATTTCAGGTTTACTTTCATTTTTCTTACAAACTCGTGCATAGTGCCCTAGTTTGGAACATTTTAGACATTTAGCATCTTTTGCTGGACACATTTTTCTATTATGTGTATATTTTCCGCACCATTTGCAAAGATCAAAGGGTTTTGGGTTTTCTTTTTTCCCATAGTTCCTTTTATCAGTTTCTTTAAACTGTGGATTTTAACTGGATACACCTCTCTTAAAATTCACCTTTGTTTTGTTTACATTAGAAACTCTATGGACAAAAGCATTATTTGAAGTAAGAATCTCTTGTTGCTTTTTAATTGAGTCCAATAACCGAACTTTTTCTGTAGCTTTGCTCAAAGAAAGGTCTGGATCCAATTGTAATTTCTCACTTAATGATTTCTCTAATACCAACAACTATTCTATCGCGTATTAGTTCATCATGAAGAACTCCGTAATCACAATGTTCAGATAATGAATAAAGTGAAGTTATGAAATCATTAACAGATTCCCCTTCATTTTGAATGCGTTGATTAAACTGCGCACGCTCGAAAGTTGTGTTTTTCTTTACTATAAAATGATCATTAAAATGTTTCAGAACAATGTTATATTTCTGCTGGTCATCTTCCGATAAGTTAAAAGACGTAAAAATATCTTCTGATTTATCTCCCATGAGATAAATAAGAGAATTTACCTGTTCTACCTCTGTTTGATTTTTTAAATCCGAAGCGAATCGATACCTATCGAAACGTTGCTTCCATTTTAACCAAAGTGCCGGTGATGAAAAAGTAAATGATTCTGGCGGTGTAACCTGATATGAATTTCTATACTCTATGTCTTTAGACATTTTAATTCTTAATAAATTGAATATAAATGTGCCGTATAATTATGCAAGAAAAGGAAACTTCTTACTTTAAGATATGAATCCGTTTTCAGTATTCAACTGTAGCAAACATCCTTTTAATCGACTGCCACCATGCGTTGTTATGAAGTTATGTTAATATTGTAGCGAACCATCGAAGGCTCCAATGGATATACAGCGGATTTACTTGCACAGATTTATTCACACATAACTTATTCTATTTAGGTTACACATACAAGCACGAAACAACATCACATAAACATAAGTTAGAGCTCTTGTTCCAGGTTAATTTCGGTTACAGTTAATCTCTTAATACCACAATATCTGTTCCTGAAAATATTTAAAACTCAATCAAAACATAAAATATTATTATAACTTCAATGAATACAGCGGAGCTCACAAACACAACATTTATTTAAAAGCTACTAAAAAGAATAATTACTTAAACCGTAGAACAACATTTCGAGCCAAGCTGAGTTGTCGTGAGTTCTTACAATTCAGTTACCGTTAGATATGTGACATCTCTTTTTATTTTTAACAAAAAGCAACAAATACAAGCAAAATTAATAAAATGATAGGTAATATAGTCACTTAAGTAGGCAGGTTTTCTAATAAGTCGTCCAGATTTAGAATATGTCTCTGTTGGTGAGTGAGTGCTATTGGTGTGGGATTTATTTATTTTAGAAGAAAAAGGGGTGTTCAAATCTGTTGTAGATTTCAGCTCAATCCCAGGAAGATTCGAATCTGGTGTAGGTTTCTCACAATCTAAAAAGTTAGATTTCTTTTTAACTTCAAACTTTATACTACAAGCACCTTTGTGGAGGTGTCTTCTATTTCTTTCTAATATCCGTCCATCTTCCTTTAATATACGATAGGATCGTGGTCTGTCAGCATTTCCTAGAACCTTGGCGAATTGATTTGCATCTTTCTGAGTACCATGTTTTAAAAATACCACATCATCTTTCTACAAAGGTTTAAGTAATTTAGAGCCTCTGTCATAATAAGATTTTTGAGTTTCTTGTGGAGTAATGAACTTCTGTTGAATCTCATCATATTGGTTAGTAGGAAAAAAATCTTCTTTACGTGGCATAATTCCATTAATTTTTTGACCAAATAACAATTCTGATGGCGAAGGAATATTATTGGATATTGGTGTATTTCTGTACTCTAAAAGTGCTAAATATGGGTCTTTGTTATCGAAATAAGCTTTCTTAAGCATATACCTAACAGTCTGTAAGTGTCTTTCAACCATTCCGTTCGACTGAGGGAACCTGGGACTTGATGTTTTGATCTGAAAATTCCAAGATTTTGCAAAGTTTTTGAACCTTGAACTGTCATACTGCGGTCCATTAGCAGAATAAAGAAGTTTGGGAATGCCAAATCGTGCAAATATACCCTTTAGTGATTTGATTGTAGCAAGTCTTGAGACTTCTGTTAATAAAGCTGTTTCCACATATTTACTAAAATAACCTATAACAAACAAATGTTCTCGACCTTGGAAGTGAAACAAATCAGTTCCTAAAACTTTCCATGGGCCATATGAAACTTCTTTTGGCATCAATGGTTCCTTTTGGTTTGATTTTCTATATGATAAACATGTTTTACAATTTAAAACAAGATCTTCTACTTCTTTTGACATACCAGGGAAAAATAAAATTTCTCGTGCTCTGTTCTTGCATTTTTCAACACCCATGTGCCCATAATGTATTCAATTAAGCATATTATTTCTAAGATTTTTTGGAATAACAACGCCAGAGTTTATAAAAACTAATCCATTTGCAACTGTCAATTCTTCACGAAAACTAAAATAAGGCGTTGCAACTTCCGGAACTTTAAATTTATTTTCTGGCCATCCTTCCAAAATTAAGTTAGATACAACTTGTAATTCGGGATCATTTTTTGTTTCTTTTTGAAAAATTTTAAACTTTTCACTTGACATAGGAACACTCTCCGTAATCATGCCAACGTATGCCTCGATATCACCTTAAAAAAAGTCACAGGCTTCTTCTAAAAATGATCTAGATAAAGCATCTGCCAAAACCAATTCTTTACCTGGTTTGTAAAAAAGTTTAAAATCATATGGTTGTAAACGAAATCTCATTCTTGCAGGGCACTTATCAAAAGATTTATTAAATATTGCTTCAAGAGGTTTATGATCACTCTCGATTTTAAATGATCTTCCAAAAAGATACTGGTGAAATTTCTCACAACCCAAAACCACAGCTAATATCTCTTGTTCTATCTGTGCGTAGTTTTTTTTAACATCATTTAAAGCTTTAGATGCATATGCAACTGGTAAGTTATTCTGTAGAAGCACTGCCCCTAACCCACCTTTACTGGCATCAACTGATAAAGTGATTGGTTTCGACACATCAAAATATTGCAGAACCGGATTTTTTGCTAAAATATTTTTTAATTCCACAAAACACTTATGAATAGAATTCCAATTCCATATATCACCTTTTTTAATTAAATCTCTCAAGATTGCGGTTTTTTGTGAAACATTTGGAATGAATTTTGAAACATATGTAATCATACCTAAAAATGTTTCTAGTTCTTTACCGTTATTAGGAGGTTTCATAGCTATAATTGCTTTAATTTTATCTTCATCAGGCTTAAGACCATCTTTAGAAAATTTGTGTCGTAAATATTTGACTTCTGTTACTCCAATTTTACACCTACTCAAATTTAATTTAATATTTCTTTCACGAGCTTACTCAAGAATTTTTTTAAGCCTCATATCATGTTCTTTTTTATATTTTCCCCAAATTAATAAATCATCTATATATATTTCAACTCCTTCCTCTCCTCCAAAAACTTCACTAAAACTTCTATAAAACACTTCTGGAGCTGAGCAAATGCCATATGGTAACCTTAAAAAACAAAATCTTCCAAATGGAGTGTTAAATGTTGTTAATTTTGAACTCTCTTCTGATAACTTAACTTGCCAAAAAGCCTTATTAGCATTCGAAATGCTAAAAAAATGAGCACCAGCCATTTTAGAAGCAATATCTTCAAATGTTGGCAAATAAAAGTGTTCTCTCAAAATATTAGAATTTAAATACTGTGGATCTAAGCATATTCTTAAACTTCCATTATGTTTACGTACAATAACTAAGGAGTTAAGAAATTCGGTGGGTTCTTCAATCTTTTTAATTATCTTAGCATTTATCATTTCATTTAATTCTTTTTTCAATGGTTCCATTAAACTAATTGGTACCTTTCTACAAGCTTCATCTTTACCTACAGCATCATGTTTGAGATTAATATCATAAGTAAAACCTTTTAAATTACCAATTCCCTTAAAAAGATCAGGATATTTCTTCAAAATTTCAGGCATTTCTTCCTTATTAGAAGTAATTGAATTTACCCTGTTAACTAAATTTAATTGAACTAAGGTAGGTAACCCTAACACAGCAGGAGCCTTATGATCGCAATCAACTATTTGAAAATCTACTACTGCTTTTGCACTTTTAGACGTTTCACATATTAAAGAACATTTACCAACAACATTAATTTCTGTACCATTATAATTAGTTAACTTCATGTTTGAATTTTCAATTACACTTTCTTTTAAATTCAATTGCTTAAATTTATGTAATGGCAACACGTTACATTGAGCACCCGTATCTAATTTTGCAAATAAATACTTAGAAACATTTACTTTAAGTTTCTCAAACTAATCTTGTTTGTTTTCACTTTCATTATTTTTTATAGTTCCTAACACATATGCATTTGAATCATCATTTTGTGATCGTGGAACACTCACTGATTCGTAAGTATCATAACTTCTCAAAACATTAACTTTCTTTTTAAATCTACACATATTGGCAAAATGATTTAATTTTTGACAAATAAAACATTTTTTATTATAAGCAGGACAAGAATTTTTAAAGTGAATCTTACCGCATTTTCCACATTTCTGAGCTTCAAATTCTGTACGGTATTTTCGATAACTTTCGTTTCCAAGAACACGGTTTTTACTTATTGCATTTTCATTTTTATTCACAATGTTTCTTGTATATGAATGCTATGAATTTCTAGCTGCTTTTGATTTTATTTTAACTGCTTCTACGACTTTCTCTTCATTCAGCGTTTTCATTTGCATTTCAGCAATTTCTTGCTTTTTGCACATCTTAATACATTTTTCCAAATTAAGATCGGATTCACGTAGCAATCTATCCTTCAGTTGTTGGTTCTTTATTTCGCTTATAATTTTATCACGAATTAAACTATCTTTAGTTCACCAAAGTTACATGTACTGCCAAGTTTCTTTAATAAAGCCAAGAACTCATCAAACGTTTCATCAGAATGTTGTGTAAGACTAAAAAATAAATGCCGATCAATAGATTCCTTTGACTTTGGTATAAAAAAATCTTCAAACTTTTGCATTATTTTAACATCTTTCCTATCGTCTGCCGCAATTTCCACAGCATTATAAACTTCTAATGCATCTGTTCCAACGACATGCAATAAGATTGCAACTTGAACTTCCGGCGGTTTTTTATTATTTTCACTATTCAACATGTATAACTCGAACTTTTGCTTCCATTTTTTGAAATTTTCTGCAACATTACCATCCATAGAAAGTGGATTCGGAGGTATTAATCCCGATGCAGCCATTTTCTTGTTCTAATAACAGGATAACATGAAACAAAAGCGAACTCAAACAGTTAGCATTTTAAATTAAATAATTACCACAGTATATTCGTTATTTTTCTCTTCTTTTTCACAAATAGCAATGTTCTTTTGAACCGGCTGCGCCATATTATAACTTCAGTGAATACACCGGAGCTCACAAACATAACATTTATTTAAAAGCTACCAAAAAGAATAATTACTGAAATCGTAGAACAACATTTCGAGCACGAATTGAGTTGTCGTGAGTCCTTACAATTCAGTTACGGTTAGATATGTGACAAATATAAGATTAAAAATTTCAAAATATAATGCTTTTTAATACCGTGGTTCTGAAAGCTATTCCCAAGCAGACGGAGTTTTTTTTAACTTCGAAACTAAAAGAAGGATATTGTCTATAGTGTCGTTATAAAAGGCAGAAAGTTGACGACATTTTTAATCTAACCGTTTCATAAAAGCTGATTTTCAAATGTGTAATTGATCTTACTTATCAATCCTGAAAACCGCCATCATTTGTTACGACAGCGATGGATGAGGCCACTGTAATCGAAAAATACTCCATTCAAACGGAAAAGAATGGCAACCCGATTACAGAAGATAGCTACCGTTATAATAATATCATTCAATCTTCCATAACCTAGTAATATTATTATACAGGGCACATTACTGCGTTTTTGGAGTCTGTGAAGCCTGAACGGGGTGTTGGCGGGTGTAGCTCTCAGGGAGCAGATCTCCCTAGTTTATATATAAGCTCATAAAAATAATAAGCTATTTCATCGTTTAAGTTCAAATTCATTCAGTACCCCGCATTCGAATAATCATTTAACAAGCAATTTTCAGATGCATTAAAATAGTTTGCGTTTGGCGAGGAAAAGTGTTGCTCTCCAAATCGCGCAGCGCTTTCGTATTTTCGCGCCAAATATTCGATTTTTTTTTAACGATTTTCTATTGGAATTTCGCCATTAATTTTCACTGATCCTTTATTACGTACATACGTAGTTTCATTAGCATTTTTTTTCACAATATATTCTGTGCATGCGCTTTAAGGAAACCTTCCTTTTTCAGACAAAGAGCAATTTAAAAAAACGCATAATTCAGTTAAAATGCTTTTTCACCAAATGCTGTCCATATAAGTTAATGTGTGCGAATTCTTCTATGCAGTCCTGTATGTAATCTATAGAATTTACGTACACCAAGTAATACTAAAGAAAAATAAATACATTTAAAATGCGTACCACACCGGAAAACCCACTTCTACTTTGTCAGTGAACAATGAGTACTGCCCTTACCGTAATCTGCAGAAAGCAAGTTATAGTGCACTTGACTTTAGTGATCTTTTTCAATTTCATTATGTTTGAAGTATCTGAACATTACTAAAATGTATTGCAACTGAACACTTCCCCATCATTCGTAATGCAACGGAATACATTTGTACTTCTCTGTAAACGAACTATATATGCTACTCTTTCTGTAATCCAGAGAAAGCCTATTATAATCCACCTCAGTGATGCATATCAATCTCATTATTTTTGAAATATTGTAACAACAATAGAATTCACTGCTAAAAATTTTTCCCAGTGGAATTCATTATGTAAGGAAAGCATCTGTGTCTCCCTGTAAACGAATTATAAATGCTATGTACTAAATTTTAAATAATGATCATTCTATTGTAAATCTCAATAACATATAAAAATTACACAGCATTGCATGTATATTTACGATAATACGACTAGCTGTCAAGGGACTTTAAACAATTTTCAACTATATTGGAATTTTTAAACCTACATTTTCAGAAAATCTGCGGTTTTTATACTGGAGAAAGTCTGTAGATTTTATTCTGCGGAAAACCTATAGGCACTTGGTACACTTTTTAAGCCTACATTCAGAGAAATGTTTTAGAATTTTTTTGCAGAAATTCTGAGAAAATTTGTGATGTAAATGTGTAGGTATTTGGCCCACATTTTAAAGCCTATTTTCTGCAGAAAATTTACTGATTTTATTCTGGAGAAAATCTGTAGATTTCACTATGCAGATTTTCTGCAGAAAACAGTAAGCCAAATATCTACAGATTATCTTCAGATATTTTCTTAACATAATCCTCAGATTTTTTTTTTTTTTTTTAGTGGGAACAGGACTGATTATTATCAATAATTACTGGTAGTACGTTTTTTGCTGCGGTATGTATTTTTAAACTTATCTAATTTTTAGTATATTGCGTGGTGTGTATAAATTCTATAGATCCTGTACAGATTTGTATGAAAGAATTTGCATGTAATGCAGAATATGGATAAAAATTGCTGCAAATAGATTTGAACTGTGTGTTCGGACCTTGTGCGCATGCTGAACGAGCTTCGCAGTCTTGCGGTCATGTGACCCATTTCAGTTGTTCTTGAGCCGCCATTGTGGCACGTTATTTTATTCTAATAGCGGATCTTACCCTCAAGTATAGAGTTGTTGTTCTTGAGCTGTCATTGTGGCACGTTGTTTTATTCTAATAGCGGGTCTTATCCCGAAGTATAGAGTTGTTGTTCTTGAGTTGCCATTGTGGCACCTTGTGTTTTTAACGGGTCTCATCCCCAATCATTCTATTTATGTTATAGCGGGTCTTATTCCCAATTATTCTGTTGCTTATAGCGGGAGTATTCCCACAATATGTTTTACGAACGTTACTTGTTCTAATAGCGGGTTATTACCCCAAAGTCACTTTACCATTCTATGTGTTCTTCAGTGTTTGTGATTGTTACATTTGTGTGCTGTGTGATATAAAATGTGAAAAAGAAAACTGTTCGTCTTCAATCTTAAAGTTACACACAGTATTCACATACATTGTGTTATATGTTTTTTAAATTGCTTATTCAGATAACTCATTTCATTACATGGGAAGAAAATTCCATTACATAGAAGGAAATTTCTTAATCATGTTCTGTTAATGTTGGAGAGTGTTTCATAATCTATGTCAAATATATGATTTTTCTTTCATATTATGACTAAACAGTTTATTTAAATGCTTAAGTGACTTAATGTTAAAGGTAATGTTAAGGTACTTAAGTTAAGTTACTTAAAGCGCTATTACACGAGGCATCAAAGTTGCTTCTAATTCCGGGCGACTCAATGTTAAAGGAGCTCCTCGAAACCAAGCTACTATCTCTTGTCGGAGCAATTTTGTCGCTTGTAAAGGAAGCGAGTCGCCAGTAACAGCCAATCAAATGCTTGGAAAATTGACGAGGGAAAAACCTTGTCCCGTACAACCAATGAGATATTTGCAAAACGAAAGAAAGTGATCGTTTCCCTGGGAAAACTGACGAGTCGCTAGTAATTTTTGTAGTTTCAAATTTTCGCTTGTAACAGCACTTGAAACAGACCTTAACTAATTCATTTTAAGATTCTTTCAAAGCTTGTAAGTTTATTTTGTGTAACAATTTTTTCCATCGTTGAGGATATTTAAGTAAAAACTTTCGAGTGCATATGAAAAGGCACGTGTGAAGTCAATTTAAAAAACAAAACAAACAACAACCAAAAAAAGAAAAAAAAAACTTCCGCTTCACTGATTGCGGAAGCTGGTATATCGTTAGTATTTGAGAATGTCAAAGTTACATTGGATAGGATAATAAATTAATTATTAATTATTAAGATGCTACATGGCGCAGAATGATATATATTTTAAAAGCAACGTTAAAAACGCCAGAATAAAAAAAATTTCGCAGACTAGTTTCAGTAGCGTTTAGCGTACCGTCCTCAGTTGAATCCGCTTCTCCTCTATATAAATGAGCAAGTTTCCGTTATTCTTTGCACTGAGGACGGTTGAATCCGCTTCTCCTCTATATAAATGAGCAAGTTTCCGTTATTTTTTGCTCTGAGGACAATACGCTAAACGCTACCGAAACTAGTCTGCGAAATATTTGTTTATTCTGGAGTTTTTAACGTTGCTTTTAAAAATATATAGGATAATAAATTGCTTTAAATTAAAGGTTTTTTTAAAATCTCTGACGTAATTTCCAGTTTTTGAAATAATCTCTCAAGCGTCAAAATTTTCACTCTAATTTAAGATTAAAAAATCTGCCATAAATTATATATATTTCAGCCTATTTTAAAGAAAGAGATACATATTAATGTTTTCGCCTATTTTAAAATCTAAAATATCCTCCTTTTGAGACGGTATTTTTGGTATGCGGAACTACTATCATATCAAAGTAATATTGTTAAAATTTTAAAATACGATCTTATAATTTATAATAAAGCATCGTCTAAAAGGTTTAACAGCGTAATAAATCATCTTTGGATTATAGGAAATAAAGAGATTCTCCGTGTTTAGAAGCAATGCAAACATCGTATAAAAGAAATGCAGCCTACATTAGTTGACATGATATGAAAAATAATATTTCTAAAATGAATTCTTTATTGAGCCATACTTTGTCATATACTCATTTTTCTTGAAACATATTCTGATATAGTACTGAAATAATACGAATGGAAACCATTTTTATTCTTTGAAATAGCCATCCAATTGAAAATTGCTTTTGTAATATCAGATTTATTTATCCCCTATTTACAAAGTTAGTTTATCATTCATTTGTAATATATTGAAAGAGCAAAAATGTTTGTTTTAAGTGCCGTTTAGACTCAAAGCATTTTGTAAAGACGCACAATTAATTTAATGTTTGTGTTTTTGAAAGTCTTACGAGTAATTTAAAGAGACATTTCTCAAAGGTCTTGTAAATGAAAATAATAGTTAAAGATATTGAATAGTACGTGTGGAGGATTTTACGTAGGTTCTAAGATTGATTATTTAATTTGTAATTCATACCATTTGTTTATATTTTAGAAAATAGTATACCAATAATACTTTATCATATTAAAGTAAAATCGTAAAAGGTTACACTGGTACAGCAGCTTTTTGTTATATCGCTTTACATCAAACATTTGGATATATCACTCTTTTTTTACCAGAATAAAAAATATTTTTTTTACTTCAACCACATTTTTTAACGTTAAAAGTACTGAATGTACCGTGTAGTAGATAATCTAGATAGCTGCAAACTTCAGTGAAACTAATGTTTGATACACTAATATCGAAACATTATGTTCCCCTTATTCAATCGCAGAAATCTCCTACTATGTCTGTGTTTTAAAGTGACTACCTTGAAATCTACCTAACCTAAAATATTGGTGACAAAGACTCATAGAATTTTGTCACAGGTTAGATGACATCGCCTCCGTAGGTTTAGTGTTAAGTAACGTTATGTGCAATAATAATAATAAGTTTAAATTAGAACCGTTACTGTTATAAAGGTATATGCTATATATTTGCGAACTAAACAGTATCCTGCTTAAGCTGTGCTTTAGATAATTTGTTAAACTTGAAATTTTCACTTAATTATCTCTTTATTCATTTTTTACTTTCAATCTAACTTATGTCTATAGTCTAATATTTTTGATTCAATTCTCACTTTTTTATTCTTCTATTTTTTTAAATGTATTAATTCTTAATTTCTTAAAATTTAATAGTTAGTTTATAACATCAGTTAGACTTTTGCCTTTCCAATAGCCCATCTAATAATAAAACATCATCTGAATAATGGGCGTAAAGTTGGTGTCAACTCGGAAAGCCCTCAAAATGTTTACACTGTTTAACACTGTTATAAATAAATGTAAATACATTTATAAATTATCCTCTTTCTTAATACTTTGGTTATATCGCACATTTTTGTGGTCTGCCGAAATGCGTGATAAAATGAAAGGTTATTTTATTGTACAGTCGTGGGAAAAAAAAGTAAATACCCTTTACTAATTCTGCAAAGAATTATCGTAGAAGAAAGTTACTACTACCACACGATAAATAAATTCTACGATACACGATTGCTAATAAAGTCTACTTTTAAATGATGTACATAAAATTTGCTTAGGGGGGGGGGGAGCATCTACATATTAATACAAACCATAACTTTGTTTTCTTCAATAGCAGTACACAATTATGGCAGCATAAATGAACTCTACACCCTCCAATTAGCCTAAAAACAAATTTTTATGAAATTCCTACGATAAGTTTCCGAGAAATTATTTTAAAACGAGCGTCCAAATTGAAGTTCTGTATTCGATTGTTGACCGAGAGAGTACTCTTCTTGATCAAGTCATCTTAAATGCCACTCAAACAGTCATTGAAGACTGTTAGATTACAGGATAGCATAAGAAATTTCAAAATATCTAGTTGCTTCTATCATAGACGGCCTCTTAAAACATCATTTTGTCGTTTTTTAAGCATAATTTGAAAACTACTCGGAAAAAAAGTGTGAAAGTTTGGATTTCTATAAAGCAGGACTTAATAAATCTAAATCCGTCAAAAAAATTGTAGGTTGCAATTCATAATTTTTTCGAATATTAATTTCATAATACATAATTCATATCATAAAATTATAAAAATTGCAAATTTAACGTATTTATGTTTGGGTATTTTAGTATTTTTGCTACACAAAAACTTAGCACATTAGGAGTATAATTTCAGGAGATATTAATAAAAATATGAAAATGTTATTTAACATTAAAAGCACTAAATTTTGAATGTTTATAATTCAAAAACTTATCATTCAAATGACTTGAAATTTGGTGTCTAGGCATAGTTTGAATCGAAGATTTGAAATATCTTGTTACAATTGGGTATTTCTCTTGAAAAAAATGAAGTTTGGGTTCGTTTTAATATGTAGATGGCCCCCCAAGCAAATTTTATGTACATAATTTAAGATTAGACTTTATTTACAATCGTTCGGAACCAGTAACTTTTTTCTATGATAATTTGTTGAGGAGTTAGTAGGGGGTGTTTACTATTTTTTTTCCACGACTATACATAAACTCTAATCTCATTAACCGCAGCAGTTTTCACTTCAGCATTTCGAAAACATCACCGGGAATTAAGAGTTTTGTTACAATGGACATTTATATCATATCTTAGGCTTTGAATAATTTAACGTTTGCGATCGCATTTAATATTTCAAACATTAATAATGTAGAAAGGTTTCTTTATAGAGGGTTCTTTTTGTGTAATCTATTCAGATTTAAGATGGATCTTTGTACCTTTGTTCTTTTTCAAGTTTTAAAAGGTGTGTGTGATGGTGTTGTTTATGACGTTCGATTATCTGTATGAGGGATATAGGCCCCAAGGCGATGGCGTGACTGTAGTGGGAGTCTTTCCAAGGGGATTTCCCCATAGACCATAAAGTAATGGAATACTTTTGAATGTCTGTAAATAAACTGCGGACGCTACATACTTTATTTTCAATACAAAACGTGGTATAGTACATCTGAATAACATATGTATCAGTTATAGAGGAATCCAAAACTATATTAATGCAAGTTAGAGTTCGGACAGACCGGCAGAGGGACGGACGGACAGAGAAACTGAATTCATAAACACTTTTCAACTATGTTGTTAAATGTTAACAACGTATTATAGGTTGAAATTTCACTTTCAGAATTTAAACCAACAGACTGAATCATACTTGAATACTTTTGTACAGGCTTGTACATTACCTACTATTTTTATATACGCGCCAATTTTTAGCTAAAATTTACTTCAGACTAAAACACGCTTAAAACTACAGAAATCACACTTCCAGAGATTATCATCCATAGACGGCCATGTATCCATTTCTTTGTGCGGCCCTGTATATCATTTTATCTATATACTACAAAGATATCTTAGTATACTAAATGTAGCTCAGCATAAAAATGCATAACTCATTTAAAAACCACCTTTAAGCTATTTTTGGTCATACTCAGTAACCCTTACGAGTTCTTTTGTGTAGCCCTGTATACGATCTAGAGCATTTATACACACAACGTACGCAAAAATTTAGTTAAATTTAAAAACTCATATCACAACTTAAAATGCACTATCAGCAATCATCGCTAATATACAGTACTTCAGATACAGTATAGTATCCGAAATCTTTTGTTGTCCCTGTAAATACTATGCACTTTCTATCATACAGGAAGTAATTTGTAGTAAACCTCAACAAGGTATATGAATTTCATTATGAAATAGTTTAACATAATTAAAATACGTCGCAAACAATGTTTCTTCCTATACCATTATATAGCGGATTTATTTTGTGCGGCCTTGTAAATGAATAATAAATATTCTTTGGAACGCATATTCTACAGAATGTATATTTTAGTGCACTTCAAAAATACATATTAATTTCATTATGTTCGAAAGAGTGTAACATCATTAAAATGCACTTGAAACCATTTTCTCCTACTAGACGTAATGTAACAGAATACTTTTGACTGTCCCTGTAATTGAACTATACATCCGATTTTCATACAGTTTGAAATGACTCGACAAAATTCTCCAACGATAACATTAGAGGATCTAAATTTTGAATGTTTATAATTCAAAAACTTATCGTCCAAATGACTTGAAATTTCGTATCTGGGCATTTCGAATCTATCTGAACAGAAGATTTAAAATAAATTGTCAAAATTGGGTCTTGCCATTGAATAAAAAAAAAAACAAAGTTTGGGCTGGTTTTGATTTGTAGATAACCCCCTAAGCAAATTTTATATTCATCATTTAAAAGTAGACTTTAATTCCAATTATTTGGTACCAGTAACTTCAATCTACTATAATTTGTTGTAGAGTAAGTATTTCATGTTTACTTTTTTCTTCTACGACTGTACATGGTTAATATTTCAGAAAGTCGATAGTTTTATTGGATAATACAATAAATTACTTTAAATTAAAGTTGGTTTTAAATCTCTAACGTAATTTTCTTGTTTTTGAAATAATCTCTCAAACGTCAAATTTTTCTCTTCTAATCTAGGATTCTAAAATCTGCCATAAATTTTTCATATTTCAACCTATTATAAAGAAAGAGAGACATATCAATGTTTTTGCATATTTTAAATCTAAAATATGCTTCTTTTAAAACGGTATTTTTGATAAACGGAACTACTATCACATGAAAGTAATATTGTTAAAATTTTAAAATGCGGTCTTATAATTTATAATAAAACATCGTCTAAAATGTTTAACAGCGTAATAAATCATCTTTGGATTATAGGATGTAAGAGATTATCCGTGTTTAAAAGCAATGTAAACAACATATAAAAAAAATGCAGTCTACATTAGTTGACATGAAATATAATGTTTCTAAAATGAATTCTTTATTGCGACATTCTTTGTCATATATTAATTTTTCTTGAAACATATTCTGATATAATATTGAAATAATACGAATGGAAGCCATTTTTATCCTTTAAAATGACCATCCAAATTGTAAATTGCTTTTGTAATATCCGATTTATTTATCCTCTATTTACAAAGTTAATTTATTATTCATTTGTAATATATTGAAAGAGCAAAAATGTTTGTCCTAAGTGCCATTTAGACTCAAGGCATTTTGTAAAAGCTCACAATTAATTTAATGTTTGTGTTTTTGAAAGTCCCATGAGTAATTTAAAGACACATTTTTCAAAGGTCTTGTAAGTAAATAGAATAATTAAAAATATGGAATTGTACGCATGGGGAGGTTTATCTAGATTGTGAGACTGTTTTTTTTTTTTTTAAATTTGTAATTCACACCAATTGTTTATATTTTAAATAATATTATGACAAGAATACTTTGTTTATCATTTTAAAATAAAAATTGTAAAAGGTCACACTGGTATGTTAGCATTACACGAGGGTGCATCGATAAGTTTTTTCCCTCAAATAGAAATAATTGAGTGAAATTTATGAAATTGACATATTGTATTAGTCCTTTTGTATATAGTCACCGTGCACAGTAACACATTTCTGTAAACGGTATTTCAAAGAGAGGGGGAAGGATGTATTCCAGAAGGCGCGATAGTAGACCCAGAAGGGGCATTTTTCTAACTTTTACCGACCCCCACATGTGACATATTGTTGGAAAGGCCTGTGACCACTTATTCATGCTATGCACCTCCCGTGCCCTTACCCCAAATGTGCCCCCGGGGGGGCATGAATCATGTCCACAAAATTTAGAAAAGTGCCCCCGGAGGGCACATTTGGGGGGAGGGGCACGGGAGGTGCATAGCATGAATAAGTGATCACAGGCCTTTCCAACAATATGTCACATGTGGGGGTCGATAAAAGTTAGAAAAATGCTCCCTTTGGGTCTACTATTGCGCCTCCTGGAATACATCCTCCTCACTCTCTTTGAAATACCGGTTGCACAGATGTGTTACTGTGCACACTGACTATGCAGAAAAGGACTCATAAAATGTAGCAATTTCATAAATTTCACTCAATTATTTCTATGTGAGGGCAAAAACTGATTGATACGCCTTCGTATTATATCACTCATTTGGGTATATCGCTCATTTTGTGGTACAATAAATTTTTTTTTTACTTCAACCACACATTTTAATGGTAAAACTACTGAATGTAGCGTGTAGTAAATAATGTATTAGTAGATAGCTGCAAACTAGTGTTTGACACTCTAGTTTTGAAAATTTATTTTCACCCCATTCATGTCAGAAATCTGCACTATATGTGTGATTAAAAAAGTGACTATCTTAAAATCTATCTTGAAATCTCCCTGAGCTAGAATATTGGTGGCAAGCACTCATAGAATTTTGGCATGGGTTAAATGAACTCGCCGCTCTAGGTTTAGTGTTAAGTAACTTTATGTGCATTAATTATAATAAATGTAAATTAATACCTTTACTTTTAGAAAGGAAATATATTTATGAGCTTTTGTTATATATTTATGAGCTAAACTGCATCCTGCTTAAACTGTGCTATACATAAACTGTGCCTGTGTTAATGATCAGTTACCGTAATGTTTTTAGTTGTGATGCCGTGAAAGTGCAGTTGGAAACTTCGCTCCGAGGACGTCAAGGACTTTCTCCCCTGAAGATGGCTCGTTAGAAAGAGCACGAAACGTTGGGAATAATTTGTAATGTATTTTTAATATAGTTTTTATTTACATGTACGCTGATGAGTATTGTAAGATTTTTAATTATTAAATTTTGACAGCGTAAGTCCAAGTTTTCCTTAGTGCTATACATATTTTTTAAACTTAAAATTTTCACATAATTATCTCTTAATTTATTTTTAAGACTTTCTAACATAGTTGAAAAGTATTTATGAAATGGATTTGTCTGTCCGAGTTCTAGCTGTCGTAAATATAAACGGATTATCATGTAATTGATATACGATATTTAGGTTTACACTGGCATGTTCAGTATTGAAAAGGAAGTATGTAGCGGTAATCGTTCATTTACAGGGCCACTCAAATGAATTTCGTTATATTACGTTCTATGGTGAAAAATCATTTGCCGAGTATTTTAACGATGTTACACTATTTTAAACATAATAAAGTTTGTATACATTACTGAGGTGCATCAAAAGATGATTACTATAAAATATGTTATTTGTAGCATTTACAGTATGTATACATGAGAAGTCAAAAGTAATCCGTTATATTATGGTATCAGAAGAATAATTGCTTGCGGCGTATTTTATTGACTTTACCTTGTACAAACATAATGAAATTGGTCTGAATTGTTGAAGAGCAACTAAAACATGCTTTCTGTAGAATATGTAGTGCGAAGCATTTGTCATTCATTTACAGGGTTACACAAAATAGTTCATTTATGCACTGGTCGCCGGATAAAAACTATCTTAATTTAATTGAATCAGTCCTTTTGAAAAGGGTTCAGTTGACCCTTTTTCAAAATCCGAAGTACTATCTCTTAGAGAATATTGCTGAATGTGCGTATTCAGTTCTGGTATACGTTTTTAAATTTTACTAAATTTTTGTAAGCTACGTGCTGTGTATAAATGTTATAGATCATATACAGGGCTACACAAAAGAATTCATAAGCAATACTGAGAATGAGCGTGAATTGCTTAAAAGTAATATTTAATTTCAGATATGTATTTTCAAGCTCAACTACATTTAGTATTCTAAGAAATGCTTGTAGAACATAAATAAAAACATATACTGGGCAATGCAAAGACCTGCATGCATGGCCGCCGAAGGATGATAGTTTTTGGAAGTATGATTTCAGTAGTTTTAAGCGTGTTTTTGCCTGAATTAAATTTTCATATAACATTACTCAAGTATGTTTCTATCTATTGGTAGAAATAATTGAGGTAAAAGTTTAACTGTGTTATGCGTTTTCTTACTATACTAAATTTGAGTATACTATGTAAAATACATTCAAATCTATAGATCATATACAGAGCTGCACAAAAGAATTAAAGTACTTTTCCAGCTATCAACAGTAATTACTAAAATCTGATTTTCGAATGTGCTATGTGTTTTCTAACTTGTTTTCTCGGGTGTCTTTTTTCGATTATTAAATGTATAAGGTTTGTTAAAGTATTTTGAAAGTTGTAAATAAAAACTTGTGTGGAAATATAAATCATCAAAAATCAACGTTTAAACACGCAATAAAATACATAAGGTAATGGGAACAGACGTATACGTTTCGTGAGTTCCAGGACTCACATTATCAATGTATAAAATCTATAAAAACTATATCCCATCAACTACATGCATGGTGAAAACCCAAATGTCAGAAAACACAATACCAAAAGACCACCAATTTCCAACAGCCAATGAAATCAAAGCGGAAGTGAAATGTCATGACACAACAAATCCACCCAGAAAGTTGAGATGTAAGGTACACTAGACAAATCATTAACCAAGGAGTTTTTAAATCTATGGATATGAACAGCTTCGAAAAAGTCTAAATCTAGAGGAGTAATGCATTTCTTGATACTGGTAGCTGAGTCAAATAGTTTTTTGAAGCTGTTCATATTCATAGATTTAAAAACTTCTTAGTTAATGATTTGTCTAGTGTACCTTACATCTCAACTTTCTGGGTGAATTTGTTGTGTCATGTCACTTTCACTTCCGCTTTGATTTCATTGGCTGTTGGAACTTGATGGTCTTTTGGTATTGTGTTTTCTGACATTTGGGTTTTTGCCGTGCATGTAGTTGGGGGGATATTGTTTTTATGGATTTTATACACTGATGATGTGAGTCCTGGAACTCATGAAACGTATACGTCTGTTCACATTACCTTGTGTATTTCATTGTGTGTTTAAACGTTAATTTGGGGTGATTTATTTTGAAAGTGTTGGAAAGTGTTTCATAATCTAAGCTTGGCACTATAGGTACAGATTACCAAAATTCTTAAGCAGCGAGTGGCGCCTAAACCCCCAAAATCCAGTCGCCACTTTGGCTCCTAACCAAAATATAGTGGCTACATTGTGAAATAAACTCATAAAATAATAGTGTTTATATGGAAAAAACAAAAAACTCAGGAATTCAAAGTGAAAAATAGTTTAATAAATACACATGCACAACGAAACACAGACTAGATACAACAAATGTGTATATTTAATTTAATCCTAAAATTCTTGAAACTTTGATATATTAAAAAAGTATAATATAAAACGATAAAATGCAGCGCGATCCTGACCCGATGCAGGATTCTACACTCTAGATCTAGATGAAATAAGATAGTAATAAGGGAAATTACAGAGGAGCTAAATTCATAAAACTCGTGATAAAAATTCCTTTTATGAAAATCACGCACTTGTAGAAAACATTTACATAGCAAGAATATACTTCGCGTTAAGTATATTTTCGTGCGAGTTTCTTTTTCTTCAAAGTTCGGAATCCTTTATCCTCGCGACTTCATGATCCAAAGCCCTTAAGAGGGCTGGTCACTCAGATTCGGAATTCTCCTCCGTAATGTTAAGTCTATGGGCATTTGATGCATTCGTATATTTAAAATATCTTCTCGTGAAATTAATATTTTTAACTTCTATCTTTTGTGCGTACACTTCCTAAAAGATGTCTCTTGTTTTCTTAGTTCTCAAAATATTTCTAAAGTATAGACTTTATTTTATATGAAGTGTTAAAATCTTACTCACAGTTCGCCCGCTTTTAGCACATAACATATAAAATTCAGCATCGATTTTAGAAATATTTTCAAAACTAAGAAAAAAAGAGACATCCTTTAAGAAGAGTACACAGAAAAAAGATGTTAAAAATATGAATTTCCTTACAAGATATTTTAAATATAAGAATGCATCAAAAGTCCATAGACTTAACATTACGAGGGAGAATTCCGAAGCTGAGTGAAAAGCCTTCTTAAATAATTTCCATCGCATCGGAAACTTTGGACTGTCTCGTGATCAGATCTTTTTTTGTGGCTTGCTGACATGCGCGGTAAAATGAAGGGTTGTTTTATTGTACATAAACTCTAAACTCATTAGCCGCAGGAGCAGAGTTGGTCAAATTGGTAAATGCAATTACCTGAAATGTAATTACAATTTAATTGCATGTAATTATTGTTAAAATTACATGTCGTTAAAAATTCTTGTATCACTGTAGCCGAAACCACCCCTATCCCACTTTTTGACGAAATTTCTGCGTTTAAATGTGTGTAACTATAATCAATTACATGCGATTAACTTGTAATTTCAAAGCGGATTATTGGGATTACAAATTTGCCCAACTCTGCGCGGCAGTATACAACTGTTAAATCCAAATGAATTCGTGGACATGTCATTTTTCTTCTTCCCATTATTTAGAAATAGATGTGATAGGGAAAACCCATTCAGGTACAAATGGCCCATGGTAATAATTAAATTCAACCGTTACAGGATTTAGTAAGCCTGGAGGCCAGAGTTTTGGGGTCGTATACAATATATCTCGTATTTTTATGCTAATTGGGTACAAATCTCGCCAATAGATTTTTTTTCTCGCCAATAACAGCTTTTGTTTTTCGCATGTACTCATGAGAAAAATTACTTTGATGCTAAAATAAAATGTTTTGCTTTATAAGTATTTTTTCTTTATTATTATATTTATTATGCCCTGCTTTATGTGAATTCTCATTTTAAAATTTTTATTGCGAGTAGTTTTCAAATTATGATTAAAAATGTCAAAATGACGGTTTAAGGGGCCGTCTAGGATGTGCAAAATAGCATAATTTGAAAAAATATATATTTTACTGATTTTATTGAAACATTTGTGCTGGCAATAGTCGAAATATGTTACGCGAGTAAAATGGTTATATTGGAAAGAAATAATACATTAATAGCAGTGACATAGTCATTCTGTAGCCTTTCAACAATGGAGTAACCAAACTTCAATTGGGATACAGCCCCCAAAATACGCACATTTTAAAATAATTAATTTCTCTGAAACTAATCGTACGAATTTCATGAAAATTTGTATTTAGGCTAATTAAAGGGTGTAGAATTTATTTATGGTGTCAAATGTGGGTATTGCTATTAAAAAAATTGGGTTTGTTTTGATATATACATTTAAATTTTATTTGATTTGATACATTTAAATTTTATTTTGGAATTGCAATGGGCTTTATAAATACCGGGTGTCCTAAAAAGGACTGACTGATTTTAAAATTCAATAACTTGGAAACGGTAACAGATATTTAAAAAATTCTTGCAGTAGGCTTATTCATGGTCAAAAGTTTTTTTTTTTACATTGGTTTTCGATTGTAGTTAGAATTACAAACAATAGATGACGCTGTAAGCAATAAGCGCTAAATACAGGTTCGATTTTTTGGCCTTTTTCTTCTTCGCATGTCGTATGCATGTAGGCATATCCATGATGGGTAAGTATTACGGTGCCCCCCCCCCTCCCCCCACCAAGGACTAGTCTTTTTCTACCATCCACCTTTTCTGAACGAAGTAAATATTCTTAAGGGTCTTACACAGAAAAATAAATATTGTATATGGAAAAATAATGTTTAAATTTAAATAAGAAAATTTCTGTCACTAACACATGAATGAAAATCATTAAAGGTTACGCGTATGATAAAACTGGAATTATGCACATATAGAATATAATTTTCAACCGAACTAGAATAATAACACAGCTATCTGTAGCTTAAAACCAAAATATGTACAAAAAGTATTGTTTAAAATTTTAATTTTTATTCAAAATTTAGAATTTTTTTTTCCAGAGCAAAAAAATAATAAATAAAGACATGTCAATTGTTTTGGTTTTAGCATGCAGACTATGAAGAAATGCACACGTAGTTATATTTTTAAAATATTTTGCTTATATAGTTTGAAAATAACACTGCGATTCCACATTTTCTTAAAGTTTCCAAGTAAAGCAGTCTATAAATGATTATGGCTGAAGAAATACTGCAGCGTTTGCATATTGTTCAGAAATATTTAAATATTCAGAATAAATCAAAAACAGAAAAAATGGTTTCTGTTCCACACCCTATTCCACACCCTTCCATCTCACTAAGAAAGGCTGCATTCTTCAAAAGAGAAACTCTCTAGCTTTAACCTAAGCCTATTACTTCCAATATCCATTGTAGAATGAAACAAGTTGGAAATTTCACGTCAAACGTGGCAAATGAGGTCTGTTCGCACTATAAATAGTTTTACAAATACCTTTTGCGGCGCAGCATATTGTACTGAATAATTTTAGTGCACTTCGTAAGTGCATATCAATTTCATTCTGTTTGAAAAGGCTGTAATATCATTAAAATGCGCTTTAAATAATTTTTTTCCATTGGTCGTAATGTAGTGGAAAAGTTTTGACTGTCCCTGTAATTAAACTATACATCCGATTTTCATAAAGTTTGAAATGACTCGACAAAAGTTTGCAGCAATTATATATTTAAAATTTCAGACCATTCGGTTGGGCAGTTTTTGCTTTGTTATATGCGGACGGACCGAACGACGACTATAGGTGCTACGTATTTATATAATTACGAACGCACCTAACTTGCTAAAACAAGTGACAGTTGCTGAAACTATCCACATTTGGATATCAAAAACATTACTATGGATATTAAATTATAGAAATCAATATAGTGTCACTATTTTTTAATAACCCATTTAAGTACGTTTTAAGTGCAAAATATGTTTTTTAATCCTTTAGAAAGGATTCATGCATAAGAAACATAATAAGCTATCTTATTAGTGATATCCCTTTCAGACTTTCTATAGCATTCGAAATTGCATATGATAAGTCGCTTAGAACATTACACATCCAAACTCTTCTCTGCTCTTGTTTGAGTAACGAGCACACAGGAAAAATATTATGCGAATACATAAAATTTTAACAGCGAAAAAAGTTTTTTGTAGCTCTTGAAACTTTTTTTCTAAGCATAAATATAAATCTTATTATGAAGAAAGAGAGACAAAAGAAAATGAAGAAATCGCTGTCTGTTACTTTTACATTTTATTCCCGACATCGCGGATTCGCGTAAGGAAATAAAATCTCAGCATTTAAGTCAGAAGCACAGAAAATCGTGCTTTGTTTCACTCTTCTATTTTAGCAAGAAAGAATGAGAGACAGGAGGAAATTCTTTAAAAAAAACCCCATCCCAGAGCGTAAAACGTTCTAGTAAAAAGTTTTTGAAACGTGATTCTCGTTTTTGTTTTGTGTATCGACATGTCTTGCCTGGCACAATGCCACTCGATTGCTCTATTTTTTTTTTTTTTTTTTTTGCTATTACAAAAGAAATAGTACCTTTCCCCCCTAAAAAATATTGAATTTACAATTACATTGTCAGATCTATTGGCTGATATCAGAGCAATCCCGATAATGGGTTCTATTAAATATAAATGCTCTCGTTACAGTCTATTAAAATTTTCAGGAGCAGGGAGTAGGGAATGTACCTTTGCTATTTCGTTGAATAAATCTTTCTCTGATCGCAGATAGAATTTCTATAGACTTTATTAATTTTTTAAAAATGTGTTACAGCAAAGCATTGGTAACGCTTATTTCTCTGTGTCAGAGTTCGCCAACCGGTAGTCCGAGAGAAAATTTCGGTAATCCGTAGAAGAATCTGGACATTATTATTACTTATTTATTTGTTTTATTAATAATTGTACTCTATAAATAATAACACTAGTAATGATATGTAATATATAATATAAAATACGGTAATACGCCAAAAAAATTATTATACTTAGAAGAAAAAAATATTTTATAGAAAAATTGGATGTTAAGTTTTGAACATTTAAATTACAGCATTGATTAAATTACAGCATTAATTAAATTACAGGCATTGATAACGATTTTAATAGATGTTATCTTCAAAACAGGAAATGTTAACTTTGGTTCTTACTCAAATGTAAATATTCATTACTACATTCATTATTAATATGTTACTTTTTAAAAGTATTTGAATATCTAAAGTGTACAAATAAGGGTCAGTGTCTTGCAGCTCCATGTATAAGAGAGTAGAACGTGCTCGTAGGATATTCACTAAAGAAACTGCATACGTTCAGACAATATGTAGAGAGACAACATATTCAGGGACAATTTATTTTAATGTACCAAAAGCGTTCATCAAAATGTTCTTATAATGTTTGAAAGTGTTTCATGATCTATGAGTGTGACATCATTTTAATTTCTCATTTATGCTTAACAGAGTCATTAAAGCAGAGAACCAGCTGTTAAATTATTACGAAATTAACACTGGTTATTATGTTCATTTAATATAATAAAACCTACTAAAATGGAATCTCAAGTCACCAAAGAAAGAATCCATTTTAGACTGGTTTCCGTTTTGGCATATAGGTTTGTATGATACTTTCCGTCGGAATTACGGATGTTTATTTTACGTTTAAGATAGGATTCCACTTAGACAGGTTCCGCTTTCATAGAATTTATTGTATTCTTATGTCACGATTTAAAAGCCACTGTCCTGCACTGTAAAAAAAATCCGTCAATATACATAAACTTTTCGGTAAAATTTTACGGAATAGTTTCATTTTTTCTCAGAAAACAGTACAATTTCCGTAACTGATATTATGTGATTGTAATTCCGTATAAATCCAGTAAGTTTTCCATAAATTTTACGTAATATTTCTGTATTGTTTTCAAAGCAGTACAAATTCCGTAAATGATGTTCAGAAATAATTGACATGTTTGGAAAGCGAAGTAAATAATTGTTGTATGTACTTATCTTACAGTGATATTATTTTCAATGAAACTTCAATATTGGCTAAATGTGGCTCTATGTTGAAAATATATCCAATGATTTCCCAATGGGGTTGGTTTTATGTGGGTTTTCAAGTAAAACCGATAAAAGTTATGGTGCCATCTATACATGTACATTTAAACTATAAGTATTTTAACGCTATAGTATTTTTTTTTCTTTCTTTTTTTAATAAAAAGCTTTAAAATTGTTTTTTTAGCATTCTTTACAATATTTAATAAAATCAAATCTTATTAATTCTTTTTAAGTTTGAGACAGTTGAATATGAAGTGTTACAGTTTATTTTTCATAATAATTTGAAAATAATGTTCCACTTATTAGTAGTTATTAAAAATTTTGTATTTTTATTATACTATTATTATTAAAAAAATCTATTTTTACTTTTAATATTTTCTAATTTATTTACTTTAACAGATTCGCACATAAAACTTAAAACATATCTGAAATATAATAAAGAAATTATTATAAAATTGACGTTTATCTAAGTTATAATAAGCAATAAAGAAAATTCCTTTTAATACCATGTGGTAATTTCCTCTATTTGATCATCTAACAAATAATTTGAAAAAGTGTATAATAATGCAAAAATAATTTGTGAAATGTCTGAAAAAAAATATGTTAGTATTCTTGCAAAAATAAATGAATAAATAGATAAATAAATACATATAATATAATATTACAATTTTTTTTTTTAATCTTGCAAAAAAGGAAGCAATTATTACTTATAATGCATTCTTTCATGCATGTAATATTTTAAAGACTAAAATTTTTGTTTTATAAAGCATGAAATTAAAAAGCTAAATATTCAAAATTAAGGAAACATTCAAAATTGTACACTCAATTGAAAAATATTATCGCCACAAAAATACGTCCATTGTTTAACATCTTGTTCTTCCTTCATAAAAATCATCTGAAATAAGTAACTATATTTGAAAACGCAACTTGCGTTCCCGTGGCATAGTGGATGGGAGCGCTAATCTGGAAGAGGACAGGTCCCCAGTTCAAACCCAGCCTAGGTAAGTGTTGTTTCATTACTGTTATTTGAACTAAATAGAGATATGCTGACCTTGATAAATGTGTTCGTAAAAATTGCAATTCATAAAGATGTCAGTTTCTCGAACAGTTATGTAGTTTTTTTTTTGTTTTTGGTCTTTGAAACAAAAACAATTAAATAAATAAAAATAAAATAAAATAAAAACGGAAAAATTTTGTGAAAAAACGGAAAAATTTCTGTAATTTACAGAAATTTTTTTTTGTTAAAATAAGGAAATAGTACTGGCGTCTGGATTGCCAGTACAATTTCCGTTTTTTAACGGAAATTTTTTTTACAGTGTGCCGTTATGTGAGAGTGGTCCTGGCAACACTAATCACACCCAGCATCTAGTACGGTCGCTGAAAGACCATTTTAAACATCACGCGTAGATTATTTATCACTTTTGATAACGTTCAGAATATTGTAATAAAATTTTATAGTTCATTAAGGTGACACTAGGATGTCTAAATAAACAATTTAGAAAATGTATAACGCAGTTGAAAATCCATTTATTGCGATTACCATCAATAGTAAGAAAAAAACTCGATTTTTTTGCGCAGCCCTGTATGTGATCTATAAATTTCTATGTATACTACGTAGTATGCTAAAAGTTATACCAATTAAACGCATAACATTGTTGAAATTTTCTTTTCATGAATTTCCGCCTATAAATATTAAAGTACTTGAGATTTTCTGTGTAGCCTTGTATATCATCTATAGAATTTACACACAGTAAGTAATCTGCAAAAAAAAAATATTACACTTTAAAACGCGCACCACAACTGAAAACACAAGTCAACCACCACAAGTTCCAGCGATTATTCTTCATAGGCAGTTCCGTAGCCAAATACTGTCGTCTGTCTTTGTAAATGAACGATAAATTTTATGCACACCAGATTCTACAATCATTATAGTTCACCCCAGTGATATACATAAATTTCAATAGATGTAAAACAGTGTAACATCATTAAAATACATCGAAAACGATTTTTGTCCATTGTACCCATTTGATAGGTAGTTTTAATACTATCCAAATAATTGTAATAGGTAAGAGTAATGCAAGTTTGTAATACTTTCAGTTTGTTCTTTGCAATCACGTTTTGTATCTAAAGTCTTTATCCTAAAACGCGACTCAATTTTAGTCCGAATGTATTCATCCCTTTTCTCATTTCTATATACTGCTTCAGAGGCCTGTGTTATTAATTTAGCAGTTCTCCCATTTACTTGTGTGTGAGATGGCAATTTTAATAGGCTTAAAGGAGTTTCAGTGCCTTCACTTTGCACTTTTCTTGAACCTTCCAATTTCTTCTATCTCCAAATACCCCCTTTAGTCGTTGATTATCCTCAATTAAATTGACATGTCATTGAGTTTAAAAAAAATATTTTTTGGAACCCTAAACTTCCTTTCATTCCTGTTTTGTAACTGTCTTCGTTGCTGGCTCTCGCTGTTTTTATGCGCCTAAATGCGAGTTTTCTAATATGCTTCCTACCATCTGTTAACACAGAAAGGAGTTTTCTTCATGAGCGAAATAGTTGTTTCACTGTATCATAATGTTCATAATATCCCGCAAATCTGGCTCTAGATACCTGGAATTATTAAAGCCCATAAATGCTAACTTTTATCTGAATAACGTGGTTTTGTCTTTATCAGAAACCAAACAATTACATAGACTTTCATCATACACTCACACAGGATACAAAGATTCTTTGAGAGATTCTCACTTGCATTGTAGAGACGCAGAAGTCTTATAGATGGGGTTAACTTTCTTGAATGATTTAGTGGTCCGAGTGTCTGCAATGGAAATTCTGGTTTTTGTGAAGTATTCTTCGGTCACTACATAGTTCTCAAAAGTCAACAGCTGGAATTTCATTTCCTTTTATTGTGATAAATTTAACAAATTGTAAATTTTAACACGTTTTGAGGAATTTCCCAATAGGTTCTGAATATGAGCTTGGCCCAGAAATATTTCCTTCCAGATGTTGAACTAAATGATGGAGTGGCAGCTCATTTACATCTAACATTCAAAAAAGTCACTGAAGAGGGCGTTCCAAACTAACTTACATAAATCTTATAACTCCATTATCCACACTGGTATTGACGTTAGAGACGTCACACAATATTGCCACTTGATCATTGGTCACTATTTCTTTTCTGTTCAAGTGTTCCTTAATTTTCTCTTTGATATTAGAACCCATACCATTAGCAGGTGTAAAATCGAATGTAATGTTCAATATAATTAAAAACGGGCTCTTGTAAAAGTGAAACATGTTCTTCTTTTCTAAGGATGTTTTGGAATTTATTTCCTTCTTTTTCTTGAACCAGCGTATCGTCCTTACGGCCATCAAAAAACAATGCAGTTAATCGTAAATTCTACTCTGATGATGACATATCCTGACTTAACTTCTCACGTTCCCGACTAACTTTATTTCTCTCAACTACCTTAGAAGTATCAGCATCGTGGGTGATGTCAAAGCCAGAGTGAAGACAGCTACAAAACAGGAATGTAAGGAAGTTTAGAGTTCCAAAAAATTTGTTTGCAGCAACAGACTATGTCAATTTAATTGATGGAATCAAAGATTAGAGAGAGATGTGAAAGAACGAATGAAGACTCCGATTACCAGGAGATTGGAGTTGAAGTATTGAAAAGTTCAGGAAGGGTGTGCTAGGTGCAGACACTAAAACTCTTTCAAGCCTGTTGAAATTACCATTTCACACACAAGCAACCGAGATAACTGTTAAATTTGTAAGAGAGGCCTCTGAAGTAGTATGCGGATATGAAAGAATAGGTGGATACATTCGTACTAAAATTGAGTCACGTTCCAGGATGGAGACTTTTGATAAAAAAACGCGATTACAAAGTACAAACTGAAAAGGTTTGAAATCTCGTATTACTATTACCTATCACTCTTACCTATTACAAATATTTGGTGCTTATTAAAACTGAGGAGTTAAACGTGTATCTGCAAAAGGAACATTTATTATATCATATTGTAGTTGAAATTAATAAAAATTCCACACATTTGTGTATATCTTGATTTTTATTATGTAAAGGTATCACCAAGTAAACCTAGAATAAGTCAAATTTTAACAGATTTCACAATGTTTTAACCCTGTTGGACCGCATGAAGATGATGTTGAAGGGATTTGAAACTTTTTAATTATGATAAAGGGTTATAATAGCATTGCACCCACAATGGGCCATCTTTAAACTAAATTTGTTAATTAATATTAACCCTTTGCACTCGAGAGTGTTTCCAGGTGTTGCCAGATAAATCAGGGCTCCAAATGCTCTGGACACCACTAATTTTTTATTGCGTGTTTAGCTATCTTTAATCGCCGATAATTCTGCCATTAGGTAAGGCGAAGAAAATTACTTTAAACAAGTTGGAAATTGCTCGTCAAACGTGGCAAATGAGGTGCGTTCGTACTATAACAAGTTTTATAATTATTTTTTGTACCCCATATTGTACTGAATGTATAATTTGTTGCACTTCATAAAGTGCATAGTCTTTAACATCATTAAAATGCACTCCCAATAATTTTTTTTCCATTCCCCGAACACTTTTGACTGTCCCTGTAATTAAACTATACATCCGATTTTCCTAAAATTTGAAATGGCTCGACAAAATTTTGCAACAATTATATCTTTAAAATTTCAGACCATCATTCGGAAGGCTGTAACATCATTAAAATGCACTTGCAATAATTTTTCCCATTGGCCGTAATGTAAAGAAAAACTTTTGACTGTCCCTGTAATTAAACTATACATCCGATTTTCATAAAATTTGAAATGGCTAGACAAAATTTTGCAACAATCTTATATTTCAAATTTCAGACCATTCGGTTGGGTAGTTTTTGCTCTGTTATATGCGGACGGACAGACGGACGGACTGAACGACGACTATACGTGCTACGTATTTATATAATTACGAACGCACCTAAAAACTGGTGTCCAGAGCATTTGGGGCCTCTATTTACACGGGAGCCTAGTGGTGAGTGAGAGTAACCTCTCGAGGGCAAAGGGTTAAAATTCGGAAAATTAGCGTAATTTAGCTAAAATTCAGGGATTTCACGCCCCTTGCGGCGCATGAAGATATCAATTCAGGAGGCATATTTTTTATTTTTCATAATAAGCAATACAATACGCAACTTTCGGATACCGGGCCCTTTTGAATTCAAAAATTTTTTTTCTAAGCTCCACCCCAATATGCATATTATAATTTTCTTAATTAAATAATGATAAATAATTACTCTTATTTTATTCGAAGCATATGCAGTTAATTAAAAAGTGTGGTTAATGCAGTACTCATTCTTTCAATGCATAAAAAGAGCGATATTTCCGAATGAGCGTTGCAACGAGGTGCGATATAAAAAGGGTTTCTTTATGAAAACATATTGTGGAATGAAAGATGAAATTACAGTAAGAATGATTTAATCAAGAAGATATTTTGCATACAAATTCTCTTATATCATAAACAAGTTGGAAATTGCTCGTCAAACGTTGCAAATAAGGTGTGTTCGTACTATAACTAGTTTTATAATAATTATTTGCACCGCATATTGTACTGAATGTATATTTTAGTACACTTTATAAGTGCCTATCAATTTCATTCTGTTCGAAAGGCTGTAACATCATTAAAATGCACTTGAAATAATTTTTCCCGATTGGCCTTAATGTAACGAAAAATTTTTGACTGTCCCTGTAATTAAACTATACATCCGATTTTCATAAAATTTGGAGGGAGTCGACAAAATTTTGAAACAATTATTGTTTTAAAATTTCAGACCATTCGGAAAACTGCAATAATTTTTTCCCATTGGCCGTAATGTAACGGAAAACTTTTGACTGTCCCTGTAATTAAACTATACATCCGATTTTCATGAAATTTGAAATGACTCGACAAAATTTTGCAACAATTATATGTTTAAAATTTCAGACCTTTCGGTTGGGTAGTTTTTGCTCTGTTACATGCGGACGGACAGACAGACAGACGAACTGAACGACGACTATAGGTGCTACGTATTTATATAATTACGAACTCACCTAAAAAGGTTAAACAAAAAGCTGACAAGTAATTTTCTTTCTAGTCTAAACAAGTTGGAAATTGCTCGTCAAACGTGGCAAATGAGGTGCGTTCGTACTATAACTAGTTTTATAATTATTTTTTGCACCCCATATTGTACTGAATGTATATTTTTTTGCGCTTCATAAGTGCATAGTCTGTAACATCATTAAAATGCACTTACAATAATTTTTTCCCCATTTCCCGTAATGTAACGGAAAACTTTTGACTGTCCCTGTAATTAAACTATACATTCGATTTTCATAAAATTTGAAATGGCTCGACAAAATTTTGTAGCAATTATATATTTAAAATTTCAGACCATTCGGAAGGCTGTAAAATCATTAAAATGCATTTGCAATAATTTTTTCCCATTGGCTACAATGTAACGGAAAACTTTTGGGTGTCCCTGTAATTAAACTATACATCCGATTTTCATAAAATTGGAAATGGCTCAACAAAATTTTGCAGCAATTATATATTAAAAATTTCAGACCATTCGGATGTCTGTAACATCAGTAAAATTCACTTGCAATAATTTTTCCCATTGGCCGTAATGTAAAGAAAAACTTTTGACTGTCCCTGTAATTAAACTATACATCTGATTTTCATAAAATTGGAAATGGCTCGACAAAATTATGCAGCAATTATATATTAAAAATTTCAGATCATTCGGTCGGGTAGTTTTTGCTCTGTTATATGCGGACGGACAGACAGACGGACGGACAGACGGACGGACAGACAGACGGACTGAACGACGACTATAGGTGCTACGTATTTATATAATTACGAACGCACCTAAAAACGTAACTAACCCTGTTACCCCCGCCGCCGTAAATGAATCTTTTGTGATCTTTCTTCGCTAATTTTTTTTTTTAAATATTGCTTACAAAAGTTTGAAAATTGGCAGTGTTATAGGAAATGTTTGATAAACACGCTGAAACAGACAGTTTTTAAATTGAAGAATTATTTTAAGGCTATTTAATGTTGAAGTAGGCCAAAATAGTTCCTTTAAAAAAGTTTTATTGGAACAAAAACTATGCATAGGAATTTAATCATTTTTTCAAGAGGTATACTTAATAAGCTTTCGGTGTACCGAATGCACTTATTTTTTAAATTTCACTAATTTTTTGAGTTTTATTTTCAATTTGTTATTCAAATTTTCCTTATTTCGATGGAGATTTATTTCATATTTAAAAAAGATAATTTTTTAAATTACCTTTCGCACCACAAATCGTAAATCAGAAAATAATAGATCAATAATATTTCCTTTCAATTAAAAACTTTAAAATGAATTAAATGATCGTGTGTTAAAAGCAGAAAATGTTGAAAATCACGTCAAAAAATATACTTACACATGAATATTACAAAAGAAAGAAAACTTTAAAATAACTAAATACAGTAGACTCCCTGAAATCCGCACAGCTTGGGACAGGAGGTTGTGCGGATCTTAGAGATTTGGAGATTTTTGGTCATTGCTTTGCTTACATTTTTTAAACAGTAATTTGAATGTAATAATATAAACAAAATTATAATGAATGCTTGCAATATAGTAAAATACTAAAATAATTAAGTAGCGTAACATACTAAAATGATACAAAGTAAGATCATTTTAAAAATGATTAAATTATTAAAAGAAAAGATCAAATAAATAATTAATAATGTATAATTAAATATGCATAATAAAGATGAGATACATTTTCCTTGAATTATTCAATGAACCTTTCCTCATAAAGATAACCTATTAATTTACATCAAAATCATAACGTAAAGAAGTTTTATTTCAGGTTTAGCCAGTCTTAATAACTAAAAAAGCTTGATTAATACTTAAATATATTTGGTAAAAAGATTGCGATTACCAGTGATATCAGCAATATCTTGATTTTGTTTCACAAATAAATTTATACTTCCTTCATGAAAAACCACGAGTTCAGTCATATTATGGAGAATTACATATTAAAATACATATGGAATGATATATAACTAAAAAATTCTGTAATTTTGCCCCTATATCTGAACTGAAAGTTTCATTGTTTACATCTGTGATGATGTGCACATTTTAGGCGTTTGCGGATTTTAGGGTTGCAGATTTAAGGGAGTCTACTGTATTACACGTGAAATGAATTTAATAGTAAAAATTACGTCATATATTAAGACGATACATTTAAAAAGATTTTCTTATGTACAATATTCATGTGACGTCCCAGTGGGAATCACATGGCGTAAAAGTAGTGGGGTTAAGCAAGTTTGTTTATATATTTCATCACTTGATACAGCATAAATACAAACAAATGCTTGCGTAAAATAGTTTAGATTTATTTTGTACGAATTACTATTCGATAAAAAATATTAGAAATTTCTTACATTTCGTATATACTTATTAACTGAAACAAACTATTTACATTTAAAAAATAACCTGAAAATATGCACGATGGTGCATTAAAATAGATGAAAGAATCCATGCATAAGCCATGCCTGTTTTTGAAAATACATAAAACTCGATATAAACATAAAATATAAGCCTGAATTTTCAAAACACAGTACTTTTCAATGCGGCGGTTCTGAATGTTATTCCCAAGCAAATAAATTTTTGTAATCTCGAACCGAAAACACTTTTCTTCATAGTGTCGTTATAAAGGACAAAGAGGCAGCGACTTTTTTAACTTAACTATTTTACACAAGCTGATATAAAAATGCGTAATTGGTATTATTTATGAATCCCAAAAACAGTCCCCAGCTATCGCGACAGCGGTGGATGAGGCCATGGTAACTGAAAAATTCCCTATTTAAACAGAAAACCGTAGAAACCAGATTACTGAAGATCGTCGCCGTTCGTGATAATATGGGATGGAATGGGCATCGAATGGGCTTATCTTTTTAAAGCAGTGCATATTACCATTTTTTTAGAGGCTGCGAAGTTTGAACGGGAGTTGGCGAGCGTAACTCGCAGGGGGAAGAAACCCTAGTTTAACAAAAAAATAAGACCGACTTCAAGGGATTGTTCTTACTTTTGTGTTTGTGGCAATCCTGTATTGTTATACGCATTAGACGGATAGTTAGACACAGCAGGTCGGAATAATCCAACCCAATCCCAAAAATTTACCTGATTTTCTTCTTGCTCTCCGAAACACTGACTGACCTCCTTTCTCCCCAATTCACACTGATGTGGTTGGATGAACCCGGTCTTTGCTCCTCTTCAAAAATTCGACTATTCCACTGTCAGAGCTTGGAATTTCTTCTTTTGTCCTACCTCAAAAGAAGGTATTTCTTTTCAGGCGAAAAATGCTGTTTCTCTCCTGTTTCCTGGTACCGTTGTTACAATGCTATAACATATTTCTTATGATGAAACGAGGCTCGAACCCAAATCATTTAATGAATACCAACGAAATTCTTCTAGTATGTCTCTCTTACTAAAGTATGCTACTCCTAAAAATTATTGAGGAATAATTTAATATGTTTTAACAATGAAGGCGAATGGACCCATGGACTTTAATGTTATTCAGGTTTTAAGAGGGACATTTTTTTAAATGGATAACAAAATCTTTTCTATTAACGGACTCATCCAAGACATACAGAGTATCCGAAAATTCCTGTACACATTTAAATATTCAATAAAAAATCAAGTAATTGTCTTGCCGGAGTGCGACTTGGACTAAAATGCTTCTCAAGATGAAAAGCTTTCTCCAACCAAATGAAAATAATTAGTTCTAAATTTCGGTCATAGATGGCGTCACTTTGCCGTATGTATGTTTGCTTTCAAACATGCGTTTTTTTCTGATTTTCAAATTAATTTTGACGCTGTGACACAGAAATGACGATTTCCAGCGCTGGGAGTCATAATATTTGTGCCACAGCGTCAAAATTAATCTGAATATCAGAAGAAACGCATGTTTGAAAGCAAACATACATACGGCCAAGTGACGCCATCTATGATTGAAATTTATAACTAATTATTTTTACTCGCTTGAAAAAACTTTTCATCCTGAGAAGCATTCTAGTTCAAGTCGCACTCCTGCATGACTATTACTTGATTTTATATTGAATTTTAAAATGTGTCAAGGAATTTTCGGACACCCTGTATAGTTACAGTTTTTATACATAATCTATGCAAGCGTATATTTATACTGACGATTTGGTTCAAATTGGATCAGTATTTTAGATGTTATTGTGATGACAACTTTTGAATTTAATTTCGATATAAAAGCAAAGCGATTGCAATAAATCGATTGACAAAGAAATCGACGTAGTTGTATACAGCTGAACATTTGTAACAGGCCAGTACTTTTAAAGATATATTAAAAATATGGAAGTGCTTAGTACTTTTGCCCAAGGATGTAATTCTCAGTATTCTAGTTAATATTTTAAATATCAGAAAGGTTTTATGTCTATAGCATATGTGTAGGATTGTATGCTTCCTAATCTCTCTATTCTAAAAAAAAGTAACTACCGCTGTCACCGCCGCCGCCGCCGCCGGTTTTGAATTTTTTGTGACCGGAGGTCTTTCTTCGTTAATATTAAGAAAAATAATGCATACAAAAATACGAAAATCGGTGGTATTATACAGAAATGTTTGATAAACACGCTGATGCAGACAGTTTTCAAATAGAAGAATTATTTTAAGAGATATTTAATGCTAAAGTTGGACAAAATCGTTCCACTAAAAAAGTTTTATAGGAGCAAAAACTATGCATCGGAATTTAATAATTTTTATTTCATTTTATACGTTATAATTTCCCGGTGTGCAGAATTGATTTATTTTTTTAATTTGACTCATTTTTCGAGGTTTTATATCTATTTTAAATTCAAGTTTTCAGCATTTCTAGAGATATTTTTTACAGATCTCAGAAAATTGTACTAATTTAAACTGTTGCCAACTGTATAAAAAGCGCAAGCAATAATGTTTGCTTCAAATTAAAAATTTATTTACACGTGACTATTATAAACAGAAAAACGGTCCACTATTATAAACAGAAAAAAAAAACTTTCAAATTAGAATTAAATAATTACGTATAAAAAGCAGGAACTTGTTAAAAATTACGTCATAAAAAGTATACACGTGAATTTTAAAAGAGAAAGGATATTGTAAAATAATAAATTCATTAACATGCGTTAGAAGACTTAGGAGAAATTACGTCATATTTACGTCACATTATAGTTATTACATAAAATGAACACAAAATAATATTAAATTATAAGCAGAAGTTCTCTTATACGGATACATTTATAGGTCAGATTTTTATTTGCAACTTTTTATTAGAGAATCTATTGAAATTTACGTCAGAAACTCAATGGTCTGCAATGATTCCTTGTCATTTCAAATCCCAAATATTTGGATTGAATTGTTAGATAATTTGAAAATAAAATAGGGCAACATGAAACATGTTAAAATATTACGCGCGTGATTTTTATTTATTTATTTTTAAATTTTATTTGTAATAGTTTATTGTCATTTTCCATCTTTGTGTTTATTTGTTTTTCTGATGATGATTGAGTAAATTCAATCGAAACATGCAAAATTATTAAGATCTTTTAATGTATTTTATTAACGTTTGACGTCCTTTTTAGCAATTAAATGTTTAATATATATTTTGAGTGTGTTTTTAGAATATATATTTTTGAAATATTCAAAATAATATTGCAAAAAAGTTTAAATTTAGAAATTGCGCTAGACATTTATTTGATATTTTGAGAATTAATTTAAAATGTCTCATTTAAAAGAACTTTCTTTTCGCTTTGTTAAAAAATACCAGGAGACAAAGACTCTCTTTACTTAATTCCTTTTATATTAGCTTATTTTGAAATGTTGTTACACGTGTATACGTCATCAAGTTATTTTTATTTCGACGTTTTATTTGTGTTTTTATTAATGTTGTATGAATTTATTTGTTCTTTCGTTATTTAAAATAAAAATTATATCAATTTGTATAATTTGGCGAGTGGTTTGGCGATTTATATAATTTGGTGAAATTGGTCGACAGGATAATCAAGTAGTACCGCAGCTGATTTGGCGTTAAAATTCCCCAATGAAAGAGAAATTAATAGAAATTCATTTATAGGGAGATCACCACTGTTTTTTAAATTATAATTCAATCTTTCGAAATCTTTTTAAAGCCGATCAAATTAGCGTGCATTTAGAGTCTGCGGTGTCTAGACGGGGGTTGGCGAGCGTAGCTCGTAGGGGGCCGAGCCCCCTAGTATTTAAAAAAGGACGAATAAATATGAGAGTAACTCTGAAATGTTTGAGACAGGGGCGAGGATATGAGATAAAAAAATTATTGGTCGGATATATAAATTTGAACTCTTTTATGTCCGCAGATAGTAATTTGTGGCAAAAATTGCAATTTACCTATCTAAGAACAAATTTTGAAGTTGACGCGACAGCGTTATCGAGCTATGATTTTGTGGGTTAAATCAAGAACAATGTCTGTCTTCAAAGTTTACAATTAGCATATGGAAATGAAGCTCCATCTCTTGCCTTTGTATTTAGATGGTTTATAGAATTTAGAAGAGGTTGAAATTCTCTTTTGTATGAAGAACACATAGGAAGATCATTGTCAGCTGTAATCCCAGAAAATGTGTCGGACAAAAATCTAAATCGATAATAGTCGCTGTACTTACCAAATGATACAGAATGGACTTAATATTTGATCCACAGCTATACATAAATTTATTCAAGAAGAACTGCATGTGAAAAAATTAGTTTATCGTTGGGTCCCCCATAACTTAACGGAATACCAAAAAGCGGAGCGTGTCAGAATTAGTAAAGAAACCTTAAAATTACTTAATAATGGTTGCCACCGCATTATTTCTAAAATCATAACTGGTGATGAGACGTACATATCTTTTTTGATGTTCCAACGCGTCAAGAAAGCATAGTACGGGTCTTTGAAGATAATCCCAAACCGACAATGGTAAAAAGACAACGGGCAATGAAAAAATTAATGTACGCCGTGTTCTTCAGAAGTACAGGTCTGGTCAAACAAATTAAGCTAGAGGGACAGAAGATAGTTACAGTTAACTGGTACACCACTAAGTGTCTTCCAGAAATTCTTCAAGAGGTGAATATTAGGGGACTCATGCTTCGCCATAACAATACATCTTCTTATTCAGCAAGGATTACAGTCGAATTTCTTGAACAAAAAACATAAAAGGTATAGAACATTCACCCTATTCTCTTGATAGTGCCATGTATGACTTTTGGCTATTTTTTAATCTGAAAGAAAAGTACATGATTGTCGTTCTCATTCCAAAGATGAGATTGATGAGGCTATAAAAGAATATTTTTGATCTCGTCCAAGAAAGGGAAGGCTTGAGGCATTTAATCTTTGGAAAATTCACGGTACTTTTCCGTTATACGGACACCATTGTCGCCAAGCGTAATAGTTGGCGCAAAATGAAAATCACGTGAATTGAAACATTTGAAAAATAAAAGAAAAAACAATGTCAATAGTAAAGTGAGCATTTTAAAAATATAACATTTGAAAATTACAGGCTTTTAGGAACTATTTTATTAAATCACAAATATATACTTAAAAAAAGTGAACAAATAACTGTTATACAATAAAGTAATAAAATAAAACTGATACAAAACTGCTTGCAAAAAATTACAAATATATTTTAGCATTGCAGTGAAGTGAAGATTTCTAGTGAATATTTTTTGATGATATATCATTTCATGGTTTTTTGAACACAAACTTTTATTATGCAGAATTCCAAATTCCTGAAACAGTTTTATCGCAACTTTCTCATCATCTGGTAATTGCCAAAAGGTAAAATCCATCTCAGCGTCAGCAGTAAAAGTAAATTATAGCTTTATAAAAAAAAAAAAGTATTTTTAATTCGAATAATCGCAAATTAAAAAACTTTCCGAGGTTAAGGTTTTAAATAATAATCATTCACGTGACTCACGTTTCATAAATAGCAAATTACAATGTTTTGTATGGTTTACAATAAAAATCCTTTTCACGATCAGGGTTGAAATAATTGGCGCATTAGCATACATTGTGGCATGGTGTCCGTATAACGGAAAAGTACCAAATTCACCTACAAAAGTGCATTGATCTTAGAGGGAACTACTTTGAACACACCTAAGAGTTGGTAAGTTTAACTTGAACCATTTAGCCATACCTCAAAAATTTCAGTGTGACCCTCGTATACAATATGAAAAACATTTCTTACAATTTAGTAAAATCCTTCTTTCAAAGTCAACAATTATTTTATTTAGTAGTCATTAATATTATTTAATAATTAACAGTAATAGGATAATATTATTAATGCTGGTGATTTTCAATTAACATCAGCATTATAACATTATCATTAAGGCTGTTTACTAATTAAGTAAGTTGATACTTCATTACGAATACCTTCCGTGACGTAAATAAGATATCACCTGAAACCTCTGGCAAGTATAATGTTCTAGAATATTTCTTTTATAGTTCGTCATTTCTGTGTACACCTAATTCAGAATTATCAAGAAAAAGTTATCTCTTGGCAAACAGTACAGAGTTTATTTTCTGAAAATAAATTAGTGTAATTAACAATAACACAAAGGAAGCAGCTACGTAAAGAGCACGTATCTCTTTATCTCTTTTTTTGATCGATCACTTCTTTTTTTAACCTTAGGAAATTTTAGGTTTATTAAGTCACTTCTACGTATACTTTTCTTTCGAAAACTGTAAGCTTTAGTTTCATAGTAATTACGTTAAATCTTTAGCTTAAAAAAAAATACATGTTACTTTTTATATTAATATCTGTATATATATAGATATATAGATATACCGGGTGATCCAGAAGTTTCGGAAGTTTTGAAATGTTAATAATTAGTAAACTATATGCAATAAAAAGATGCGGTTTTCACAGAAATGCTTAGAAGCATGTGGGATTTGTTTTTTTTAATGATTTTTTTTATTCGTCGCATGTTTTGCCAACAGGTGGCGCTGAAATTGATAATATAGTTTTGCTATGGTATAATACAGCTCACTAAAAAGAAGGAATCAGTGTCCAAGGGTTACAACTTTTCATTATGACGCCCATCACTTATGAGTACCGCCGTGAGACGACGTAAAACAGCGTGCACAGCATTGAACAGCATTTCAGGGGGTATCTCTGAAACTGATGGTGTATAATATCTTTCAACTGGGCAACGACATAGACTGACCCCTCTACACACATGACTTCAAATAGCACCATAACCAAAAGTCACAAGGGGTAAGATCTGTATACCTTGGAGGCCATTCGTGCCGAAAAGAGCGGCTCAGGACACGGGCATCTCCAAATGTAGTCCCCAAGTTTGGATAGGAGAAGCGATGTGGGGAGTCGCTCCATTCTGTATGAATGTCACGAAATGGAGCGCTTTTCTCGCTTGCAAGTGAGAGTTAACCTTTATTCGGAAATGCGTTTGAACATAAGCGACCCTTAAAGTGAAATCTTTGCAATACCTTAGGAAAGATGCTGACCATTGAACTCGTTTGCTTATATAACGCATGGTATAGATACTTTCGATGTTCTACAGCAGCGCCAACTGCTGCTAAAAATTTAAACTATTTATTTAAAAAATTTTTCATTATAAACAAAAACCCCATACGTTTCTGAGCATATATGTAAAAACCGCACCATTCTATTGTACATAGTTTTCTAATTATTAACATTTCAAAACTCCCGGAACTTCTGGATCACCCGATATATATAAATTACATAACATTTATTGCGTTATTACTCAAGTAAGATTTTAGTCACGGAAGTTAGTCACTTTATGGAATAAAATTTTATTTGAAAATAATTTATTTTGCTTAAAAATTTGCTTTTTCTGGATAGAACAAGATAAAAAAAATCGAATTCTGCCCTTATACGTGCAGAGATATGTATATCATCTAAGAAAATGATACTTTGTATAGAGATATAAAAGTATTGTAAAATTGCAGCTCTCGTTGAATAGTTTTAGTCGAGACACTGTTTAATACGGCTTTTCTAATTTTCATTACTAAATGCAAAATTAGAACAAAATTTATAGATGAAATACAAGAATAACGTATTTGTGTGGGCGGAAAATTTTCAATACTTTCTCCCGCTTTATAGACCAATAAGGCTGCAAACACGCGACTATTTATGGTCCATCAGACAAATGTGGTTGCTTCATCAATGCACTGCATCACCATAACTTGGTAGATAGAATTTTAAAGCGAAGTAATAGTGTTTTTTTACATTTAATTGTCCAAAATCCATTGTAAAGTGAGCTCTTGAGAATAAAGTGCGTTCCAGATAATAAGTAAGCACACCGTGTTCAAGATACATGGTTTTCGTAAGAGGAAACAGGATCCTGAAAGGGTCGTGTATAATCAGCCCCGGATCCAATACATTTCAATTCAAACCCGAAATGAAAGATAATTAATCCGTATTTTAATGCAATTATGGAAAATTAGTTTACAGTATATATCTAATATCATTTTTATCTTTTAAATACAAAAAATAATACATGTAATATAATATGCTCATTATTATTCAAATCCATAACTTTTCCTCTGAAAAAGTATTCTGGGAACTATGTTTAGAAATCCAATCTGCAAGTATCAAAACCCAACCCGAATCAATTAAACTCAACTCGACAAGCAGTGAAAAAACAGAAGTCCGCAACGGAAAAAAATAGCATCAACCAGATCCGCGATGTATCGTGTCGGGTTCAGATAAAATCGGATTACTAGGCTCGATGTAGGAATCTATGAGGAGTTTATCCAGATTCAACAAGCGATGCACAGTGATCCGGTCTGCATTGTTTGCATTGAAAATTATAAAAACTCTATTACCAGGAATATTTACTAATAGTTTTAGTTTTTGTACTTTATTCAATGATATTTAATGATTTCCTGCAAATGAATCAGAAAAATACAAAATAAGAATATTCATTTAAATTTAATAATTTTACATTTATTCTTATTGTATGTTATACTTATACAGTGTGGTCCCTAAAGTCCGTTGTCACCCCAATAATTTCTGAACACCAAGAGTTGTTAACGGCAAGTCTTAAGCGCCTACAGCGGTACCTGGTAGAAAACTGCAGAGTTAGCATTCCTATCTCGAAAACGGAAGGAGATAGGGAAAAAAAGTGATTTACAAAGTTGTTGAGCATCATCGATTTAGTACGAAAAGACACCTTATGGACATTAATTCGACGAACAGAACGGTTAAAACGCGCATTTGTTTTTCGTGATTTCCTATACTTTGACTTCACGAAACTTGAACGGAAGGAAAAATGATTATCTTTCCGAAAAATGTGCATTCAAATGTGCATTGTAGCTGATGGTGAGAAGTTTGAACATCTCAAATAAAGATTGTTATAAATAGTTGTTTTTTTCTTCCTAAGATCGTTTTGTCAGGTCACAGTGTAGGAAATCACGAAAAAACACATCCGCGTTTTAACTTTTCTATTTTTCGCATTAATGTCCACAAAGTGTATTTTCGTGCTAAATCGATGATGTCTACAACTTTGTAAACCACTTTTTCCCCCTGTCCCCTTCCCCTTTCAAGATAGGAATGCCAACAATATTTTTTAAAATATTAATGTCGAGAGAGTACCACAATGAAGAACAGTAAATTACATTTGATTATCGACTGATCTGTCTGATACCATTGCGCAAGATTCGTCTACAAACTTTAATATTTTGGGAAAAAGTGCGCATATTAAGATTCTTTGATACTTCTTTGTATGGAAAAATGTAAATACTAAAAAAAAGCAATACAATAATTTCTTTTTGTTCTAAATATTGAAATTGAATCGCTGTGAAATAACTCTGAATTGTTTGAAAGTCCCTATGCTATTCACGTCATTGCTAGAGTATTGAAGTCAGCGATAACGCAACTGATTCCCTAATAGCTTTGACATAAAATTTGGTTGGACTCCATACTGCCTCATTTATCGGCACTCGAATTCTTCTTTCGACTTGTAAAGGCAACATCTACATAGGCCAAAAATATATAGTCGAGTTGAAAACAGTGAGGATTAAAGCGATAATATCCTTTTCAATAGACTAACGTATGGGGATTTATCCAGAAATTTGAAAAGAGACATTATTTCGTTGTCTCTTTAAATGGACAAGATTTTGAAAAACATTTGTTTTAACTTCTTTTATTCTCATGCATAAATAATCATAAAAGATTAAAATAAATAATCGTTCCACAAAAAAGTTATGTTTTTCATTATCTTTTTTTTATTTTTTTTCTTTTTTCTCATGTCAAACTTGAACTTATAGATAGACTTCTACGGCACACTTTAATATATAATTAAGCTTTTGTGGCACACTTGAATCCATAATTAAAGTTTTGTGGCATACTCAAAAAATGATGACAAAAGAACATATAAATGAGTTTAACCCTGCTTCATATGTATATTATTATTCAGCTCTGCCAAAAGAAGGCAAAATAATTTATTAATACATGTTGCTAAAAGGATTTTAAGATAAAACATTTTAATATGTAGTGTTGAATTTCAAGTTTGAAACTTTTGCCATCTCTTATTTCTGCTATTTTATTTCTTTTACAATAAATGTAAGAATGGTAACACACGTGCGCAAGCACTTGAAACACTCATTCCTCTTGTATTTCTGAGAAGTTGTGTTAAGTGTAGACGGACGAATATGCCTTTTAAAATTTTAAACAACGGACCTTATATTTGTAAAATTTTTTTAATAAGACTTTCATCCAACATATGCCCTTTCATTAGTTCAAAACTTTTAACTGTATTTTCTATCTACTAAAAAACAACTTTTCAAAAGTAAAAAAAAAGCCAAGCAAAAAAAAAAAAAGAAAAGAAAAAAGGGGAAAGTTGTGGCTAAAAAATAGTGTGATATCAAATTTCCAAGCTAATATTATGGTACTTATTTAACATTTTTTATTAAAAATTTACCATATGTAAGTCGAGTACCTAAGTATGCGTTGATAGAAAGCCTTTTCTCCTTTACTAAATACATCATAACGTGTTTCTGAAAATTAATTTTTTTTAATTATGCATGATGGGCTTGGCGGCCATCTTTCCATATTTTACACAATTTTCTAAGCACACAAGTACATTGTTAAGATCGGAAATTCGAAATTGTTGCTAAAGCAAACATTTTATGCTTTTAATTTATGGAAATGAGTGCCTAGAAATTTATGTCTTAAAATAAAGTTGAAGTAACTTCAGGTTTTATCTTATGATTTTCTTTTTTCGGAGGGGGTTAATTAATTAGTTAAAGCAGTAAAAATCAATTTGTTTTTTTTTCTTCAAAATAAAAGACTTTCTTAATTTATCTGTCTGTAGCCAAAACTAGAAGTTCAAAATTCTTAATAATGCAAACATATTACGAGCTTGTCTGCTTAGAAATTTGTGTAAAATATGGAAAGATGGCCGCCAAGCCCATCATGCATAATTAAAAATAATTAATTTTCAGAAACACGTTATGATGTATTTAGTAAAGGAGAAAAGGCTTTCTATCAACGCATACTTAGGTACTCGACTTACATATGGTAAATTTTTAATAAAAAATGTTAAATAAGTACCATAATATTAGCTTGGAAATTTGATATCACACTATTTTTTAGCCACAACTTTCCCCTTTTTTCTTTTCTTTTTTTTTTTTTGCTTGGCTTTTTTTTTACTTTTGAAAAGTTGTTTTTTAGTAGATATCAGTTCTTTTTTTTAAACAGATTATATATAATTGAAATAATTCTACTCGCTAAAATTAGTCCTTGTATAGCCTTTATAAGTAGGGAACAAACACAATAGTATACACTTTGTTTACCTATCATTCATTTTTTAGAGTAATTAATAATTTAAAAGTAAGGAAAGTCAATTTCTTCTTTCAAAGTATCAGTCTTTCTCAATTTATATCGCCTTAAAATTTTCTATGAAGGATGAAAATTTAGTAAAAATCAAATAGAGTCAAAATAAAATATATATTTTTTCAGTTAGTCTGTCAGTTAATTGTTTGTTCTAACTTTTTTTTGCTGACGGTTTTGCAAAATAAATTTATCTTTACAAATGCCTACGGAAAATCCGAGAATGAAACCCCGCAGGCATCTAAAGAATCGAAGATCTGTCTAAAGAAGTAAATCTAGCATTTCTAGACATGATGATGAAACATTTTTGATAAAAAAAATCTAAAAATTTAAAGATATAAACTGTACATATAACTTCATCTTCATTTAGATCTTGTTATAGAGAAGAAAGAATAAATATGTAATTTTACTCAAGTCTGTTTATCCATACCTATTTGCATAAATGTGAGAATATAATTTCGTATAAAAATTCCCGTAAATTGATTATATTTAATAGTCTATTATTAAAGCCGCATAAACATTAGAATAAAATTTTTTGCAGTTAAAAATTGCCTGAAATCTATAGTCTTATCGTTCGTCAAATTTGTTATATGTTTTTTTTAATACCCAGACACCTTTTCTAAACTCTGACCAAAGATCACAGAAATACTGAAATTATCCAAATACTTATACCTTTCTATCGTATTTCTTTTTTTGTGTGGGGGGAGGGGTGATAAGGGCGCTTAAGAACTTCGTTTTGTTCTTAGAATTCTGAATTAATCATTGAAAAGATCTGCCTACGTAAGTCTTGTTGCAGAATTTTCATTAGGTAAGAGTTGCATCAACTTATACATCATGTGAATATATTAAATTACTTTTGTAAAATACTAGACGGGAGCCATTGATATTTTCAGAGCATTTGCCTACATTTTAAACTTAAATTATTTACAACTATTCATTAATTTTCTATACGAATTAAAGAAGTCGTTGTTTCCATGGCAACTGTACCTTTCACTATTGCTTGTTTGTTTGTTTGTTTTATTGAACACATATATATCAGATCACGTGAGGATCACGGCGGGATTTGAACCCGCCCCCACCTACGTTCTCAAGCGATTAGCGGCGTGGTGTCTTATCCACTCAGCCACGGTGGGCCACTATTGCTTTATCTAATACCCAGATACTCAAATTTAACCAGCTGCGCTTAGAATCATGCTCATAACAGAGTACATTTATACGTAAGAGTGGTGACACATATGCACAAGTCGTGTACTCATATTCAAGTTTTTGTCCAAAGTACAGTAACTCAGTTTTCATTAATAGACGTGGAAGATTTCGATTAAACTAACCAAAAAAGTTTAAAAACATTGGCTTTCTGATTTGATTTTATTCAAAATCATCTTAACCAACCAAAGTTATGTCCGGGATCCAGAGTGTTTACTGCAAACATAAAAAAAGTTTTCAAAAATGCAGGCTTCTGATTGATCAATCTCATCGCGCTAATAGCGTGAAATCTATCTTGATCCCGGTCTATTCAACGTCCTTTAAATATTCGAGAAAGCCTTGACAAGTCAGGAAAATATCACACAAAGCAGGCAAAACAAAGAAGAAAAATCATTCATTGGCTCGTTCATATCCACGAGCCAATGAATGATTTTGTTCCTTTGCTTTGCCTGCTTTGTGTGATGTTTTTGTGACGCGTGTCAAGACTTTCTCAAATATTTAAGGGGCGTTTGTTTATTTCACCACCATGAAGCTATGAAAGGAGAGGAGCAGACATGTCAATCTTCCCGTGTGAAAAACTACATAAAGAAAACGAGTTCTTTCCCCCTCTTCTGCCCTTTTCTCTCTTGATTTTGAGCGATAGCAGCCCATTTAGCAGTCTACATAGCAAGATGCAGCTATATATGGCGGACGCAAGGGGGAGGGTGTTAGCGTGACCAATGACATAATAGGCCAGTTTATGACGTTTAAAAGTCACACGGAGTTGGATCATCTTTACACGATGATTAGTAAAAAGCGGTGCGCCGATTTTTTTTTGTGTCCATTGCCGCGTACAGATAATCAACTCCACACTTAGGAACAGCTTCAAATGACGTTATCTACTTCGAGGCAAACGAAAAAGGACAGGCTACCGCGGCGCTACAGCGTCTAGAATATATAGTGTGGAAATCCAATCAGTCGATCACAGCGATAACTGCAGGATATTTCCCAAAACTCCAAGACAATTTGGTCTAGACGCTGTAACATTTTTTTTAAACGTTTTATTAACTTACATTTGACCTGTGTGCTTGGCGTCAAACCCGCTGTAATAATACAATGTTTACTTTGAAATTTGAAATTATATAGCAGATGTCGCTGCGATAATCTCCCTGGATTTCAGCGTCAGTGCACATTTAAGGGATACACTTTTTAGCGGTTCTTGGATAGCAAATTTCCACATTATGTATTCTAGACGCTGTAGCGGTGCATTACACATGTCTCTTTCTTCTTTAAAAAATATCCTGCAGATGTCGATGCAAATGACTGTTTGGAATTCGACATCGTTGTACATTTAAGGGATTCAATACTTTCGCGCTTTTTTAAGTATTGCTGGGATAGTCGATTTCTACAACATATAATCTAGACGCTATAACGGAGCTATAGTTTCTAGAAGATATAGTTTAAAAATCGGCTTATTAAAAAAGTGCTAAAAATTGTATCCCATAAATGTTGAACGAGGCTGAACGACGAATGTCGATTACAGCGACATATGGTAATTCCAACATAACTATTTCAAAAGAAAATGTTTCGCTCAGAGAAGATCTAGAAAATGTTGCTCCTATCGACATTTGTCATTCAGTATTTTTCAATATTTATGGGATTCAATTTTTAGCACTTTTTAAAGAATTACTGGAATAGCCGGTTTCCACACTGTGACCGTGATCTAGGTAGATTTTTCTGTGTTATCGTAACGAGATTGACCAATCAGAAGCCAGAATTTTTGCTAACTTTTCACTGTTTGCAAAATTGTACCTGGATACCGGCCGATATTTCTAGACGCTATAACTGAGCTCAGGAATAGTACAGAAAGCAAACTCTGTATTTTGATACATTAAGGCCGTGATCTAATTAGGAACAAGTGTGTATCTATAACGAAGTAGCGACATACGGCCAATAATTGTTTATTGGTAAAAGTGATAAAAACAAATCGTTAAAGTTCTTTACGAGCATGCCATTATCGCCAGGTCAATGCATGCTGAATTATTTCCCTAGTCTAATAGAGATCGTCCATGCGCGTATCTTCTAATGGAGGATATTCCAAATATGGGTTCGAGGCTGAAAAAGTCACTTGGTACCGGTAATTTACCCAAAGAATTTCTAACTGATAGAAGGGAAACAGGAAACTACACTGTTAAAAATATCGTGAAAAATTACCTCGGTTCTTACAGGTTCTCTATTTTCTGACCAATGAGAACGCTACATAAACGCCTATGAAGCGTTCTCATTGGTCAGAATACAGATAGCCTTTAAAAACAGAGGTAATTTTTCACGATATTTTTAACAGCGTACTACTGCTTTCTCCCATGAACTGTTTCCTTGGCTAGCGGGGATTTACGTTACGTAGACGGAGCCTTCCCTTCTTTACGCTAGACGTTCTTTCCTTGACCATGTGATCATAACGTAGATTGAATATCCTCTATTCAAGAAAGCGGATTGCCGTACTTTCGACAAAAGCTTGAAATGAGCATGTCTCCTGTGCATATATCACCACTCTTATGTATAAAGGCTCTCTGTTATGGTGTTGTTTCTGATACAGCGCCTAGAATACCTAGTGTGGAAATATGCTATCCAAACAGTTCTAAAAATTTGTATCCCTTAAATGTGCGACGATACTGCTAAAATTTCAAGTGTCGATCGCAGCGACATCTGTGGGATTTTCGTATTACTATTATTACATTGTATAGACTAGCAATTTCTTGCAGTTGTAGAAAATATCCTGCAGATGCCGCTGCGATCTGCATATTACAGCAGTATCATTGCACATTTAAGGGATACAATATTTTAGCGCTTTTTTAAGTATTACAGGGTTAGCCGATTTCAACACTATATATTCTAGGCGCTATAGTTTCTGAGCGCTGTTGGTTAAATTTCGATATTCGTGTTTTAGAGTGAGCAATAGAGAAAAGTACTAAAACTAGTGAAACAACAACTTCTTTAATATTGAAATGTATAGCAAAGGAGTTCAGAATCAATGCCTTAAATAGTTTCGAATACGCACTGTTGTTATGACATTTCCACCCTTCCTGGATGTGGAAATGCAAAATTGTGTTCAACATAATTGGCCGCAATCTAGATAGATTTTTCGCTGTTAGCGAAACGAGATTCATTAATCAGAAGCTTTCACTTTTGCGAACTTTTCGCTGTTTGCAGCAATGCAGGCTATTGATTGGTGAATCTCGTTTCGCTAACAGCGAAAAATCCATCTGAATCCCAGCCTAAATTTCTGTAAACATTGCACTTCATCCATGGCACTAGGAAAATGACTCAAAACGTTTATGACATAGCCGGGATCCAGAAGCAGCAAAAATTCTCAAACATTCTGGCTTCTGATTGGTCAAACTCATTTCGCTAACAGCGAAAAATCTATCTGGATCTCGGCCATAGTTTTCTTCGATGAAATCAATGCAAAAGGATAATATAAAAAATTTTAAAAGACTTCTAAAATGATTTGGCGGGTTTATCGCTGTTTGGCATAATTTATAAACTTTAAAATTAATTAACAGTTTTTCGCTAATTAAGAATAGAAAATTTGTGTTTTTAAAGCTGAATTTTACAAAAGCACGTAGATTGAGTAAATATCTGTCCAAAAATGCAATCCTTACTTTTTTATGTCCATTATTTAAGTCTCTACCTTGATTGAACCATAAATTGTGACGAAGAAAATAAATCGATCATTTTCAGTATCTCGACGTTATTTTAAAAAATCTATATCTCTGTTTATAATTAATTTATGAGGATGCATTTAGTCTCAAATTGAAGATATTTTCCATTAGGTCCTTCTGGTTTTGGTTTTATTTTTCTGCGATGATTGGTTCTTTTGATATGGGAAATTTTACGCTGGCATGTTTGGTTGATTTTACATGGAGAAGTTGTCATCAGTATAATAAGCAGTTACGGTGTCTTGCGTTTTATTCTTGGCGTTTGTTTGTTTGGCGAGGTTAGCAATTTTTTTTTCAGCTTGGCTTGGCAGAACGACCGTCCTGCTTGATTAGGTAGCTTTCATTACAAAAAGCTACCTATTGCAGCCGTTCGGAGGAAAGCGATTTCAAAAAATTTTGGTATATTTTCATCGATCATGACCCCCAGACCCCGAAACCACCCTCCGTTCAAAATTGATATATATATATATATATATATATATATATATATATCCATATATATATATATATATATATATATATATATATATATATATATATATCTGACCTATGTCACACTGTAACTCTCGTATTTATGAACCGATTTGGATGTAATTCGGTGTGTACATAGTACACACCAATGTCTCGACCGAGTTCGTTGGCCAGCTTCATCCGCCATTTTGTTTCAAAATGGCGGCCATTTAAAATTTTTTTAAAAATTTAAAATTTGAAATGTGGTACCAAAAAATTGAAAATGGAAAAATATTTCTTTCTTATGTATTTGACCTTCATACAAAGACTCCGGAGCAATTTTTGTTTCGTCTATATCTTAAAAAATGGCTGAGTTATAGCATTTTGAATTTCTAGCGTGGCTGACATTTTGAAACGTCCTGAATTTTGTCACGCGATAAAAGGCTTATTTATGAACCGATTTGGATGTAACTTCGTTTATACATAGTACATACCAATCTCTCGACTAAGTTCGTTGGCCAGCATCATCCGCCATCTTGTTTAAAAATGGCGGCCATTTAAATTTTTAAGAAAAATTTAAATTTGAAATGTGGTACCAAAAAATTTAAAATTGAAAAAATATTTTTTTCTTATGTGTTTGACCTTGATAAAAAGATTCGGGAGCAGTTTTTGTTTCGTCTATATCTTAAAAAAATGGCTGAGTTATAGCATTTTGAATTTCTAGCATGGCTGACATTTTGAAGTGTCCTGATTTTTGTCACGTGATAACAAATGTATTTATGAACCGATTTGGATGTAATTCGGTGTGTACATAGTACACACCAATGTCTCGACCGAGTTCGTTGGCCAGCTTCATCCGCCATCTTGTTTCAAAATGGCGGCCATTTAAAAAAATTTAAAAAAATTAAAATTTAAAATGAGATACCAAAAAATTGGAAAATGAAAAAGATTTTCTTCGTATGTGTTTGACCTTAATACAGAGATTCCGGAACAGGTTTATCTTCGTCTATATCTAAAAAAATGGCTGAGTTATAGCATTTTGAATTTCTATTGTGGCTGACATTTTAAAACGAACTGATTTTTGTCACGCGATAACAGGCGTATTTATGAACCGATTTGGATGTAACTTGATCTGTACATAGTACGTACCAATGTCTCGACCGAGTTCGTTGGCCAGCTTCATTCGCCATCTTGTTTCAAAAGGGTTGCCATTTAAAAAAAAAAGTAATTTAAAATTTAAAATAAAGTATTAAAAAATTGGAAAATGAAAAAAAAAATTTTTGTGTGTTTGGCCTTGATACAAAGATTCTGGAGCAGTTTTTGCTTCTGAAAATTTGTTCTTTTGTTTATATCTTAAAAAATATTGAATTATAGCACTTTAAATTTCTAGCATGGCTAACACATTGAAACGATCTTGTATTTGTCACGCGATAACACACGTATTCGCCTATTTCGATGGAAGAAGGCATGTGTATAGTATACATCAATATCTCAACCAAGTTCCCTGGCCAGCTTCATCAGCCATCTTGTTTCAAAATGGCGGCCATTAAATTAAAAAATATTATATTTAAAGTGAGGTGCAAAAAAAAAAAAAAAAAAAAAATTGAAATTGAAAAAGGTTTCTTTCATAAGTATTTGACCTTGATATAAGCATTCACGAGCATTTTTTGTTTGTCTTTATCTTAAAAAATGGCTCAGATATAGCAGTTTCAATTTCTAATGTGGGTGACATTTTGAAAAACTTATTTTTTGCCTGCGACAGCACTCGTATATATCAACCGATTCCGATGTGAGTGAGCATGTGCACAGCCATTACTAAGGTCTCGACCAAGTACACTGATTAGCCTCATCCACCATGTTGTCTTAAAATGGCAGGAACTTTAAGAAATCGCCGAATTTGGCAGCCAAATATAAGTTAGTTTAAATAAAAGCAGCTTGGATACAGCTGACTAATTTCGCGAAATTCTCATTCATAATTATTTAGTATTGATAAAAATTAATATTGAATCTCCTATATTCGGTTTCCACTAAATTGAGCTTCGTGTGTTTGAATAATATAAGTTGGCTTTTTTAAAATAAGGAAAATGAAAGCTGCCTCTTCCTCCCGGCACTGGCCGGAAGGACTTTTTTAATTATTTTCCTCACAAAGTAATAATTTTTCTCTAAAAACATTAATTTTATTTGCAGCTATGAGAAAGTTTTCATATTTCTTACCGTGTACTCATAAAAAAATATTCAAACATTGAAAAAAATTGTACAAGAAATGAAGCTTCATTACGCAAAACCTCATCTCTAAGTGAATAACATAATTTAAAACATTCCATAAAAAAAATATTATTTCCGTTTCGTAAAATATTTATAGAACCTGACTTTATCTCACAGCACACCAGTTGAAAGCTTCCGACTTAGACCATGTTAGGCGCCTGTATTATTCGATATACTATTAACTGTATGTTCAAGAATAAATATCTCTCTTTCTTTAATCTCTTAGCCATAAAGATCGGGTAACGCTCCCAGAATTTAATTAATCGTGAAAATTTCCTTTATCTTTTTGTTCTTCTTATCTATATCGCTGCTTCGTAATTATCGGGGAAAAAGAAAGGAAGTTTCTCTTGATAAAAATACAACAGGTTTATTTTCGTAGAATAAATTATAGCCAATCAATAATGACACTAAGAACAACGAATCTGATGCATCTTCATTGTATGCGCAGCCTTTACGTGATTCTGACGACCATTTTCATATATTATGCAGGGTATCTCAAAATTATTATTAAAAACATTTGTAAATGATAATACACATCAAGACAAATAAATTTTGTATACATCATGGTCGCAATTCACTTATTCAATAAAGATGCAGGGTGACCCATTGCAAGCCAAACTATTATTACTATTAACATTGTTAATATCAGAGTTATTATTATTAGTTTTCGTCCATACATATTATGCTACATTACAAAAAGGTATGTGATGTTTGCAAAATTTATTTGCTTGATGTGTATTTTCATCTTGGGATATCCTGTAAAATTTTGTAAACATTGTGTTTTGATATTAGAATTACCGAGACGGGTCATTTGTGATCCAAGACGTGTTTTTGTGCATGTATCACTGTTGTTTTTCAAAGTAATACTTTGAAACTTTTTGACTTTTCCTAAATAGTATAATGCCTTAACACGAATTTAGTTGAAATCGAACGAAAATTCTTTTATCTACGCGTCCGTATACCTAGAATGGCCGTGGTGGGTCATCGCAGACCCGAATAAAATAATCGCTTTTACTATTGGCTTTTTCTTTTACTTCAACAGGGTTTTTAATTCTATATTTTTCAATAACAAAAGAATAATGTAAGGAGATGTATCGGGCTTCCTTTCCAGAAAAAGGGGAGGGAATGGGTGAGGGAGTGATTACACATCTGCCATGCACCTGCAAGACAAATGTGTGAGCTTTTATCTTATTTCAAGCTATTGTTAGAATGTTGTGGAATGTTGTTATCTCTGATATACCCAAGAAATTAAGTAAAAAGAATATTTTGGCTGTCATAAACTGTGCGGGGAAGAAATGTCCGTTAATGGTATTCCATTTTCGCACATTTATAGTGATTGCGTCACGACGGAGGTCTTTCCACTGAGTAAAACTTAAAATTGTGAAGGGAACCTTCATAAAATGATTTTAGACACGAAATTACATCTAATGCGAACGACAATCTTCAAATAAATGACGAAATAAATTTTTATGAAAAGCCTATAAAATGTCATCGTCCGAATCCAATTCAAGTGTCAGTAAGCTGAATGAAAGTAAATGCTGTGGAGGAAGTCATCAAACACCAATAAATTTTAAGTGTTATCAAGAAAATACAAAATAAAGGAAAGAATTAAAGAATGCAAGAAATATACAAAATAAATATTACCCTTTCAAAGTGATTTGGAATAAGCGAAAAATATAACGATATGAAAGATAGAGCCGCAGTGTTCAATATCTTCTGGTCGATGACCTATGCAAAATCTAGCGATTCAAGATCTAGCGGTCATAAATTGTTTGGATAGTTTTTAAAGATACAACAGGTTCTCATATGTGCAGAAGAGTCTTCACACCAAAAATTAGCAGAGAAGCTCATAAAGAAATTCATTGCAAAAGAATCTGAAGTTATCCGTCCACGGACCACCACAGAAGTTTCAAACACCGTTGACAGATAAAGCAATGCTAGGACTATAAAATTAATACTGTGTGTGAAAACTGTTTATATCTTGTTTGTGGATTATGCGCAACAACAAAAAGCAGAAACAAAGACCATGGCATTTTGCGTGAATTGATTGAATGGAAAATTGTGTAATGCAAGGAAATAAATAGTCAAGGAGCTATATATATTTAAATTTATTGTGTTTTAATATGTTATTCATCTATAGGAACATTATTACAGAATTTAAATCTATAAATCATATCAATATATATTTAAAAGAGCCGTCAAAATCTCAAAGTATCTTTTCTAAAATTAGAAATTAAAATTTTCTTTGGTGGCATCTATTCATTCATTTCATATTATGTAATAGTCTAGAAGCTAAATTGCATTAATCATTAATTGAAAATCATTGTATTAATCATCAGACCTTATTGTATGTCTATATCTTCGATGCAAAACAAGAATAACATCTCTAAATGATGCTATGATTCAGACATGACCCACCCTGGTATTTCTGTGTATACAAGAAACGCGTTTTTTCTAGTGTTAAGGGGACACGGCATCCTACCAATATCGAAATTTTGAAAAAAGTTTGATTTTCAGATTTTTACCATATACTTCCGCTACATCTTGAGAAAATTTCAGACTGATACTCCACATAGAACTACAGTTACGGCTGATTTAACAAACATTCGATATCATTTCACCATTTAAAAGAAATCTTTAAACTCATTTATCTCAGCAAATAAATAAATAGAATGTTAAATTCATCTTTTAAAAGTTAAACTTAAAATTACTTAAAATTACTACTGTGCAAATTACTTAAAAGATGAAAAAAATGTAAAAAGGCGTTAAATTACTTTAATATTCTTAGAACTTTCAACTATACACATAGTCTTCGTCAGAGAATACAAAAATACAAGCGTCTTATTTTCAAATTTTACGTAGTGGGTGTCGAAAGGAGTGAAAGTAAGAGTCAATTTTTAGATCCGGAAAACATTAGTAAAATAAAAATATGGATATAGAGGGAAGTGGAATATTACGTGTTTTATGATTCTTTAAGAATTACCATGATTTAATTATCTGTGAATCAATAGAAATTATTACTAAAGAAAATACTGTTTGTAATGACGTTTTATCCTACAACATACCCAGAATTTGGCTCAGTTCGTTTAAAGAATAATAAAACACATAATATTCCACTTCCCTCTATATCCATATTTTTATTTTCTCAATGTTTTCCAGATCTAAAAATTGACTTTCCCTTTTACTCCTTTCGGCACCAACTACGTGAAATTTGAAAATAAGACGCTTGTATTTTTGTATTTTTGTATTCTCTGACGAAGACTATGTGTATAGTTGAAAGTACTAAGGATATTAAAGTAATTTAACATTTTTTTATATATTTTCCATCTTTTAAGTAATTTGCGCATAGTGTAATTTTAAGTTCATTTATCTCACTTCGTGTTTTTTCAGATTTTTAATACTTTTAAAATACTCTTTTAGAGATATGATGAAAGCGTTTAAATTTTTTCTGGTTGAATATCATACTATATAGAAAAGATTTAAAGATCATATTTTTAATATTTATCACATTCTGAAGCAAAAATATCATATGTGCAATTTTAAAAATTGAAAAAAAAATTCTTCTGGGTGCCGAATCCCCTTAAACTGTAAAAATTCCCTTTTTCTACGGCCGTCAAATTAGGATGCTTTGAAGTTTATGAAATTTCGGAGCGTTCTGGTGCTCAAATTGACCAAACGATTTTCTAGTGGAGGGAAATTCAAAAAGTTTATTCACTTCAAAGTATCAGAACTCGGCGAGTTTTCGCGTAGCAGAATGAAAATTTTGTGGGAGGCTCTGAAATCCCTTACTTAATTGCACTTCATTCGGCATAGTAGGCGCACGTACCAGTAGGATCATCATCAGCGCCGCCAATTTAGCCACTTTTCGTGTTTAACAGAAAAAAAAAAGAAAATTTCCACCCTACCAGAATTTCTGAATAGAAGTTTTGTTTTATTTAATGAAAGACATTTCATATTAACTAAAACAAAAATTACTATGCAGAAATTCTGATAGGATGGTAGTTTTTTTTTTCATATATAGAGTGCTAAGTTGGTAAGACAGACTTTCATAGTTTGATAAACCCTGCTTTAGCAGGGGTTTTAGCAGGGGGACCAACCTGCAGTGGTCCCATCTTTTACCCTGATTTCTAATTTCCGTACTTCTAGAAAACATGTTTTATCCGTGAATTCTTACCGAAAGTTTGAAAAAGAGGGAGAAATTTCGTTCATTCCTAGCACGTGTGCTATTAATACTAAAATCCGAATCTATTTTAAAATTGAAAAACCAAAAATTCTATAAATTAAGATGTCTAATTTAATTTTTAAAAAAAAAGTTTTCGAAATAAAAAATAAATAACAATTACTTTTCTCATTCGTTCAAAAGTATTAATAATTTATTTTTATAAAGTTGAATAAGTTGAATAAAGTTAAATAAAGTTGAATTTGTACAGTTATTTATAAAAAAAAATATTCGCATTTAAAATATATTTTAAATGAACACATTTAAAAGATATATTTTAATTTAAATATTAAATGAAAAAAAAACTGATTTTACACAAAAAAAAATCTTATCGAATAAAAATAAAATATTCATATTTTACACCTAGCAATCTACTTAAAAATATATGTAATTCATATTTTTATCGTATACTAATACTAATGTATTATAACCCCAGTCACGATCTCGTTAAAGGAAATTCTTCCCGGAATTAACTCCAAAATTAAAAGGTTTTTAAAGAAACTAATCAAGCCACATCTATTTGAAGCAAACATATTTAATTCAAAGTGCTTCACTACCGTGCAACTGTAGCCCCGTGGTTAACTCACTGTTGGGCGCGTAACACTAATATAACTGATTCGAATCCAAGGTCATCAACTTTTCTTTTTTCCTTACTTTGTACAATTCACGTATATTTTACCTCGAGTAACGGAGAAAGAAGAAACGGATATTCGTCAATTAACGAAAACATCCTGGTAGCGTTGCTGCCAAGAAAATTTCCGTGAATTGAAGAAAGTATTTCTGAGAGTGTGCCATTTGCGAAAATAGCTCCAGAAACAATTATTTTAATGAAACACGCTTATAAATATAAATATTTTGTTGAGTTGGCGATTTTTGATAGCGCCGTAAAGGAAAAGCTCAGTGAAAGAGAACTGAATACAAGATATGTTCATTTGGGGTTCAGTGAAAGATTCTTTGCCCCCAGGGGCGTAGCTACAAAATTGTTTTCGGGGAGGGGGGGGGGAGCTCAAAATTTTACCAAATTATAATTAAAAAATTTCCCAACATGAAACAAATTGTTCTATTTTCTAACTAAAATGATATGTTCAATGTGTGTTTAACTATAATAACACTTATACGCAAAAAAAAAAAAAAAAATCCAAAGAAAAATGCTGAAACCAAAAACATAAAAATTATAATTATTGGTTCATTTAATGAAAGTTTTTGTTTTCAATTGTGTACGAGTCATAATCGTAAATAGCCTCATATTTTTAGATTTTTGAGGAAGGAACAAAGTTTTGGAGGAAATATGTATAAGTGACACTGTTGATGGACAGAGATGGATAGAGAAATTCAGGTCTGGTAGATGTATGATATTTTCGTAGCACAGAGAAACATAATGAGAAATTGAGTCTGGCTGCTTTTTGTATTTCTTTTGAAAGTTTAACTATTTTACTATTACAGAACTCAGAAATGTAGTCAGCAAAACAATAAAAACTTCTTTTTTTTTTCTTTTTTTTTAAAGAAAATAAAATGTGTTTCAAAAATCTATAATTTCCCAACTCTAAGCTCACATACATTGAGGGGGTGGGAGGCTCCACCCTCATACCCCCCCACCCCCCCATCGAGACGCTTCTGTTCGTCACTCACTTTCCTAAGTGGACTGAACGTTGAGGCCTTTACGCATCGTCTATGGGAAGATATTTGAAAATAAACAAAAGTGAAATAGACTGCACTGTAGTGTCCTTTTAAATTTCCTTTTGAATGAAAATAACATGAGCGCTTAAACTTAACTATGCGCTAGCTAAAAAGTATTTTATAATCTATGAATGACATACAATTCTTCTTCCTCGTTTGATTCTTGTGCAGTTAAGAAATTAATATTAATGTCATATAATTTAATTTAAAACACAGTGTTGCAAAACTATTTAAAATTATCAGTATAGATATATATATTTTTAACTTTAAAAGCGCAGACACACGAATAAATTTTCAGAGATAATTTTGGAATTGCCGATAGTTCAGTTAAGTGTTTCAAATAAGATACATAGTCCCTAGCCAGAGTGGTGCGTGACATACTTAATATATTAGAGGTTCGATATTTTTGAAAAATAGAAAATCTTTACCACGCCATTCATCTACTTTTTGAAAAAAAAAAAACTTAATTAACGGACTTCAATGAACAAACTTGAGAGTATGGAAAAATTATCGTTTATTGACAGCAACTATCAATAATAAACCATCTTTCAAATATATGCTCGAACTACATGTTTTTTGTTTATATGAAACATATATTCAGTGGCATATTAATCTATAATCTTAATTTTAAATACTCCTGTTGAGAAATAAACTTTATTTATGTTATATTAACGTAACATCTTCTTGAACAATTATAAGAAGTAATAATCTACTTAATAAAACAAAATACACAAATATCGTTCCCCTAAACCTTTATCCACTGACGTACCATTCAAGAAAATTTAATAAAATACAATTTATTTACTCTGTCTATTAATAAAAGTATATTTTTCTTTCCACAGAAAATACTCTGTTCGATCAAATTTAGAAAGCGTAGAGAAACAGTCGAAGCTAAAAGTTTTCAAAAAATGGTATTTTTTAAAATCATTTACAGTCGAACCTCTATTTAACGAAGTCGCTAAATCCAGGAAAAAAGTTCGTTATATGGAAAATTCGTTAAATAGAGATCCACCTTTTTAAATACTTTAAACTACATAAAACAGATTTTAAATTCATAAACACATAATATATTTACTAAAAGTAATTATTCACATTTTTTTTTTTATAAATTACATCGATTTGTTTTATTTATTTTACCCACCAATATCCATCATCAATTCGTTTTTTCTATGTGTTTAAATCTTTGAAATCTGCAAGGAAAACAAAACATTGTGCGGGAATACACTTGTATTTTCTGTTTAAAGTAAATAGTTTTACATTAAAATTAACGAATTTTAATGACATTATCGTATTTATTATTATTATAACAAATAATTTTAACCATACATTAACATATGCGTCCTTAAATTTAATTTCTGAAAAACTTTGTTAATTTTGCCTGAGCTTTTTTATTTAAAAAAGTGCTTTCTCTCATAATACGTCTCGAATCTTTGCATTGCACCAAAAACCTCTTCATTCGTATTTTTTTCTAACTATAATCCCCGTCGGATTGTTTCAAATGATTTTAGCATTTCATCATACGAAGTCTTGTTAATTCCTGCATAATGATCATTTCCATCATCATCATATTCGTCTTCATCGCAATTCATTTCTGTATTGTTTTTATTTTTCCCACTGTCGAAAATATACAATTCGGATAGTGTTTCCGAGGTCTCAATTTCAGAATTAAGTGAAATACAATCATCAATCAGCACATCTTGGTTAATTTCTTCTTTTTTTCTCACTATAGCCACATTTTTTTAAGTTACTCTAAGTGATTATCGTCTTCGTCCTCCGTACTTACCGAACTCTCACTGCTGACAAAGAAGGCGCCTGGTAAAACCAGTTCAAGGCCATTGAACATCATAAAATGCGTTTAAAGAAAGAATAAGTTTGAAATGTCCAGAAATATTTTGAGAAATGGGGAGAAAAAAAATTTTGATCACAAGAAAAAGTTCGTTAAATAGAGAATGCACTTCGCTATTTGGAGGTTATTTTACGAAGAAATTCGCAAAATGTTCTTGGTTCCAAAGAAAAGTTCACAAAATAGAGAAATTCGCAAAACAGAGGTTCGTTAAATAGAGGTCCGACTGTACATAGGCATAGCTTTTCTTTTTCTAAAAATGTTACATGAAAAATTTTCAACTGCAAAAACCTTTCCATTGAAAGAGAGGATCATAATATATTTAAATACATTTATTTAAATAAAAATTGTGATATTTCGATATGAGTACTTTTGGTTAATTAACCTGATTATTCTTACAAATATCCTTCTATATACATATAAAAAGTCCTTTCGGCATGTGCCGGGAGGAAGAGGTTTAAAAATTAAGGAAGGAAGGAAATTAAGAAGAGGAGAAAAATTAGCAAAGTGTAGTAAAAACAATGTAGTGCAATTGGAATATAAATATATTAAATATTTTATGAAATTTGAGTAGTTGTACGAAACAATGTTTATCTGCGCATACGCGAACGATAGCAAATATTTTCCTACATAATTTAATAATCAACTCTATGGAGCAACTCTTTAAAAAAAATCCAGTCAAATTACGTGAAAATACAGAAAGATATCGGCGATAGAGTGAGTTGATATTTAGTTACTCTCTAAAAGCATCTGAATGATAAGGAATTTTTCACAAATTGTCAATTTCAATTTTCATTTTTTTTTCTTTTCTTTTTTTCTTGATGCTTTAGTTTTTTCTTGGATAACCACCAGAACAAACATATTCCATGAAAAAAAAAGAAGTATCAAATTCACAGCATTTGTTCCAAATCTACTCATTGATATTCATTAAATACTAATTTTTTTCTGAAAGTCAGCTAATACAAAATGAAAATTTGTGGAAAATCCCTTATCATTCAACTGCTTTTAGAGAGCAACTAAAAATCAGCTCGCGCTCTATCGACGATTATCAACTCCTAAAATATTTAATAAATTTATATTCCAATTGCACTACATTGTTTCTACTACATTTTGCCAATTTTTCTATAGCTGGCGTTAAATTTGATTGAAAACCCAACATGATTAAAGCTAAAAACATGCAAGAATTTTTTGAACTTTTATGTAGCTTTCATTACAAAAAGTAAAAAGCCACCTATTGCTGAGGAAAGCACTTCCGGAAAATTTTGGTATATTTTCACCGATCACGATCCTCCAGACCCCAAAACCAGCCCCCGTTCAAATGTGACTTACATGTATCTATATTTGATTTTTGTTATGCGATAACTCTTGTATTTATAAACCGATTTGGATGAAATTAATTGTACGCATAGTACATACCAATGTCTCGACCGAGTTCGTTGGCCAGCTTCATCCGCAATCTCGTTTTCAAATGGCGGCCATTGTTTTTTCAAAAATTAAAAATTAAAAAAGCGGTGCAAAGAAATTAATAAAAAAAGAAAAGTGCCCAGTTAAACTGTTGGCATTAAGCTCACAGACTATTCACACTATTTGTATATTATACTCTTATTTCAAAGAACAATGCCCTCGAAAAATAAATCGAAGGGGATTAGCCCCCCCCCCCCATCCCTCTGTTTCCCATCTTTATACTTAACCAATGAGCCTCCAAATCTTATCAGGGAAGCTCCTTATCAGAATAAACCGGTATACTAAATTTTAATTCCCCTTTATACTTAACCAATGAACCCCCAAAACCAGTAAAACTACCTTGTCAGAATGAACATATTTACAAAATTTGAGGCAAATCGGATAATTCTGTCGAAATACCCATTTATCTAAATCAAGGAGGATTAGGCCCCGAGCCCCCCTTTATACTTAACCAATGAATCCCCATAAGTAATCAGGGAATAGCCTTATCAGAATTTTCCTATTTACAAATTTTGATGCAAATCGGAAAATTCTGCCTGAAAAACCCACTTATCTGAATTATGGGGGGGGGTGGTTAGACCCCGTTCCCCCCTTTAAACTTAACCAGTGAACCCCCAAAAGTAATCGGAGAAGCAACTTGTCAGAATGAACCTATTTACGAAATTTGATGCAAATCGGAAAATTCTCCCTGAAAAACTCATTTATCTAAATTAGGGGGAGGGGTCTTTCCCCCGTTCCCCACTTTGTACTTAACCAATCAACTCCCAAAACTAATCAGGGAAGCGACTTATCAGAATGAACCTAGCAAAAAAATTTGAAGCAAATCGAATATTTCTATCAAGAGTTATCGCGTTACGTATGTACGTACATATATACGTACATACAGACCCTGTGGGCATATTAGCTCTCAGGCTTTGCTAGCCTGTGAGCTAAAAACTGAAAAAATATATTTTTCTTAAGCGTTTGACATTAATACAAGGATTCCGAAGCATTTAGTTTCGTGTTTATCTTAAAAAATGGCTGAGATATACCGGTCTGAATTTCTAGGGTGGCTGACATTTTCAAGCAATCTAATTTTTGCCACACTGTAACTCTCGCATTTATAAACCTATTTGGATAAGATTAAGTATGTGCATAGTACATATGAATGTCTCGACCTAGTTCGTTTGGCCAGCTTCATCTGCCATCTTGTTTCAAAATGGCGGCCATTAGAAAAAAGTTTTTATTGCTGTGCAGTTCTTAAATATTATTAATATCCGTTAGCTTCACATTCTCGCCAAGCTTGGCGACAGTGGTCGAAATATCGCCAAATTTGGCGACCAAAAATAAGTAAACGTAAATGATGCCAATTTGGCTATAGCTTATTAATTTGACGCAATTCTCACTGAAATTCAGTATTGACGAATATTCTCTTACCGGGTTTGTCGTGTTTTAGCTTTTTAATATTTGAGTAAAATTAGCTTCGAGTAAAATTTTCAAAATTTTAAAACCAAGAAATATGAAAGTTACCTTTTCCTCCCGCCACAAACCGAAAGGACTTTTTAAAATAATCGCTATATCTCCACGAATATACGTACTATTCTCACAAAAATCAGTAAACATGTTGTACAGTATCAATATATTTGTATTTTGCGCGATTGATCATTTCGTGCATTTTAATGTACAGGGTGATCCCAAATATTATTATTTTTCTTTCATTTTTTGTTGTCCCTCTAATTGTCCTACTTATCAAATCGACGTTGATAAAGTTGAGGCCAAGCATATTCTTTATAATTGAGAACTTCCAGAAGAACCCGACAAGTATATTTTAAAATATATTTTTCAAAATGTCTAAAATGGAAAGTATCCGGAGATTAATGGCTATATAGTGTATAAAGTCATTTTTTCCCTCGTGAGAGTTGCTCTGACCATTGAGATACCAGGAAATTGAGCTGTAGCATTAATATTTTCTTCTTGATGTTCATTGGATCTTAACATAAAGAAGCAAGAATGAAATCCTAAAATATTATATTCATATTTTGTGAAATGCTATATGTGCATGATTCTTAGTTGTGGACAATGATGATTGTGACAATGATGACAATGTCTTGATTATCCACTGTTTCGATGATGTGGCTTTTGCATAACCTTAGAAGAAAACTAAGTAGATATATAGACATCAGCATTTCTGAAAGGTTCTGCAAATGGAAAGAGAAACACAATATATTTTTTTAAAAATATAATATAAATTTTTATAAATATAATGTAGTCCATTGTGACTTGCGACATATCAACAATTCATTATCATTGACAAATAACTTGACAAATATCTTAGCAGGACAAAAACATTCGCAGACAGGATCGAATGTATTTCTTACTTTATTATTATCGATTAAATGATGAAACTTGATGTTTTAAAAAGAAAAAAATATCAATATGTTTTTAAATTATTTGCGTTACAAAATCCCACATCGTAATTCAAATAAGTCGGATCTCTATTTACTGTTAATGTGCTAAATCCCAAAAAAAAGTGCGTTATATAGAAAATTCCTTAAATAGAGATTCACATTTTAACATACTTTAAACTACATAAAACAGATTTTAAATTCATAAACACTAAATATTAGTAAAAAAGCAATTAATCACACTCTTTGTTATAAATTTTGTCTATTTGTTTTATTTATTTTGTCGATCAAAAAGAAAACCTGCAAGAAAAACAAGAAAAAAACAAAACATTGTCCGGGAATACTCTGTATTTTCAGTTTTATGAAAATAATTTTACATTAATGAATTTTAATGATAATATCGTATTTATTATAACAAGTAATTTTAAGCATACATTATTACATGCACCCTTAAATTTAATTACTGAAAAGTCTGTTAATCTTGTCCAATTTTTTTTTTTGAAAAAGTATTTTGCCTTATCATACGTTTCGTATCTTTGCAATCCACCAAAAATGCCTCCAGGCGTATTTTCGTCAAACTGAAATCTGCGTTGGATTATTTCAAATGATTTTAACATTTCATCATACGACGGTTTGATGATTTCTGCATCATGATCCATCTTCACCATCTTTATCTTCACCACAATTCATTTCTGTATCTTTTTTTATTAACATTGTCAAAACATCCATATCAGTTAGTATTTCCGAGGTTTGAACTTGAGAATAAAGTGAAAGAAAATCTCCAATCAGCACATCATCGTTAATTTCTACTTTTCCCCTCAGCTGTATCCACATTTTTTTAAGTTCCTCTAAAGGAAAATCGTCTTCGTCCTCCGTACTTTCCGAATTCTCATTGCTGACTAAGAATCCAGCTTACGAATCCAGCGAATAATACGATTTGTGATATCATAGTTCCATGCTTTGAAATTTTCTGATATGCTTTCTCGTAAGATGTCTTTGGTATGCATTGATTGTTCTTAAGAGCAGTAATAACTTTTCACATAATTCTTTTACGATATTGTATTTTGAAAGTTTTGATCATGACTTGATCCATTGGCTGCAGTTTTGATATAGTGTTAGGTGACGTAAAAATCTAACATTTTTCAGTTTTTGGTTGATTTCATTCGGATGGGCGTGCCAGTTGTCAAAAACGAGAGCAATTTGGGGATGCTTTTGCAATCATACATTTGTCCAACTTTTTAACCCATTTTTCACAAATTTATGACGTCATCCAAGATTTTTTCAAAATCCCAATCAACCTCCGAAGATTTTGCGAACATCTTGGATTTTTACTTCTTCCGATAACTAATGGTTTCAATTTCTGATGTCCAGCCATATTTGTAACTAACATGACACTTATTCTTGTTATGTTTTTTTTTCCTCCAAAGCATTTTTCCTTTTTAAATGTTAATATATTTTGAGGTTAACATTGAAAAAATAAAGCAGTCTAATCCGCGTTAAAGATGTTTCCTGGCTTATAGTCTTTTAAAAATTTTACTCGGTGTCTCCATTATCCAATTTTCACTATCATTATCATCAATATCTTTATTCTTAACAGACACCAGGTGTGGTGGTTAATAATTCTTAATTTTTTTTGCATTAAAAAAACGCGCATAATTTGGAAGAAATGTAAAAATTGATTTATTCAAAGTTTGCGCCATCGTTAGCTACACATTTTCTCCATCTTTCAGGCAAGATGTGATGTTCTCCGAGAAAAACCGTACATCTTTTGAGGTTATCCAGTCATCAAGCCATTTTTCGACTTCTACGTAATTGTTGAAGTGTTTCATGAAGAGTGCGTGAGATATGGATGAAAACAAGTGATAGTCAGAAGGGGCCAAGTCTGGTGCCTATGACGAGTGGGGCAAGTGTACCCAGTCACGTGTAGAAGTGATGTCCCTGATCTCTTTCGCTGTGTGTGATGAGGCGTTTTGTTGCGACAAAAACACTTTTCTTTGTCTTGTAATCCATTCTGGTCGCTTTTCGATAAAGTCATGGTTTAAATTGATCACCTGTTGAAGGTAGCGAATGGTATTATAGTTTCACACATTTTTAGAATATCATTGTACTCGAAGCCCTTCACAACCCAACGAATGCACAGCATTGTCTTCTTTCCAAAGCGAATCGATCTCGCGGTTGATGTTGATAGTTGTAATGGGTCAACCCTTGATCTTGCTTAGGGACATCGTCACTGTTAGCTTCCACAAGTATATTACAGCTTTCACTTCCGTTTTCCTTTTGATTCACCAAGAAAACCAATACGTGTACTTGCTCGCTATTTGGATACAAACTCGACATGTTTTCTGCACGAAAACAATATGAAGCTAACTCGAGATTGCATAAACATTAATGGCGTTTTGAAAGGTATAGTCATAGCTAGAAAATTACGCAAGAAGTTAGAGTGTGAATCAATCCTTGCTTCCATCGCCATCTCTTGAAAAAATTAAGAATTTTAACCGCCACATATAGTATTACTTTTGCCACAATTCCGTGTCTTCTCTTAAAATTTTCAAGCCGTCCAGTGCTTCCTCGAAATCCGTCGTATCCCAATGCCTTCGTAAATTTAGGAACTTTCTAATTTATGAAAGACCCAGAGATCTGAACATTTTTATCTCGCGTTGTGTGTATCCACCTCAAAAGTGTCTCATCCATATCTTCATAGACACACATTTTTATACGTTTTGGACAAATATTCGATGAATCATAATTTTGAATCGTATTACAATTTTTTATTAGGATTGACAAGCTGTTTTGGAGGTTTTCTTTGATGCTCAAGCACTTTCGATTTGACATTTTCGAGCTACAAGAACAGAAATTACCTGCACGACTAATCAACAATCTAGAAAACGGGGACTCTAGTTCAAGAAAACTGGGACAAGCGACAGCTACATTGAGGGTAAGAGGGGGATATTGAAAGTTTGCACTTCCTACATGAAATGCACAAAATAACAGCAATTTTACTGCTCTCAATGAGTCAAGCGCCTTTTAAAACAAGTTAATGGTCATTGGTCATCATAAAATGCGTTAAAAGGAAGAATAAGTTTGAAATGTCCAGACATATTTTGAGAGGCAAGGATAAAAAAAGAATTACATCACAAGAAAAAGTTCGTTAAATAGAGAATGCACTTCGCTATTTGGAGGTTATTTTACGAAGAAATTCGCAAAATATTCTTGGTTCCAGGGAAAAGTTCTCTAAATACAGAAATTCGCAAAATAGAGGTTCACTAAATAGAGGTTCGACTGTAGCACAATTTAAAAATGGTCTTAGAACAAGGGTTGAAGATTAACTTTTCAGCTGTCTCTGATAGAGCCCCGGCATTGCGATGAGTACTCCACATTAAAATATTTTTTCTAGGCAGTACTGCGAAATATCGAACGCGTCCCGTAGATCCAGGATTCTTGTTGGAGAAATATAAAATGAAAAACTAACGATCAAACATGATCCCAAATACTACGATTGTTTTTTGAATCTCTGTTGTATTAAAAAAAAATTTTGTTGTCATTATGCTATACTTTGACAATATACTGCATCCATCATATTTCGTCTATATGTGTCGCAGTTCGCTGTTTGCTCTAAAATATTATTTATTCGACATTTTAAATTGTTCTTTTGTTGCATCTGAAACCGGCACACTATTTTGTACTAGTTGTTTCTATTATTTTATACTCACAGGCCAACAGCAGAAATGATTTTTTGGGCTTGGAAAATGTGCCGACTTATCGAGATTTTACTGTATTTGGTCTAGATATCAATGGCGTCCTGCTTTGAGATTTTTTAAAGTTATATTCGTTAGTTTAAAATGACCTGTTTAATAGCATCGATTCGCACAGAATTGGATTGACACGTTTTTTAAAATTCGAATTAAGAGGAATGTTTATTATTATAAATAATCATACATTTATTTCAATTAATTAAAAAAATTGCATAAATCCATAAATAGTTAAATCACTTTAAGAAGGGTGACATTTTATTATATTCAGAAATGCAATAGTTCTACTCTGGTAGAACACAAAATAATTTTTTTTCAATTACACCTTATGGGGCATTATAAAGGGATGATTATAAGGCGAAGGTGATTATAATGAGGTCTTGATTATAATGGAAATATAAAAAATGACCACTTTAATAACACTAATCGACGGAGAATTAGATTCATACAAAAATTGCTATTGAAGTTGACACAAATCTATTTCAATTCAATAAAATTCTTCGCGAAAATTTACAAATATTATGTAAATATTAGTCTTGCTTTACGAATTATTACACTGGATAATCCCCTAAAATACCAAATTTTTATTCTGCAGAACACTAAGTTTAATTTGCTTTTTATTGCACTTTATGGTCAGTATCATGGGATGTTTTTTCTGAATATGAAAAATTGAAGAGCGAAACACAATAGAAAAATTGAGAAACTAAAAAGAAGACATGTCATTTCGCTGTTGAAAATAACAGATTGCATCACGATTACAGCAGGCGCGGCCGAATTTTTACTGCGCTATCAGAATTTCTAATTATGAATTTTTCACGTGTTCCTATATCGGAAGAGCGATTAAGAAGGATTGCACTCTGGAGGTTTTATGCTAGCTATAAAGAGCTATAAAGAGCCATAAAAAGTCTGAATGGGATTTGATATGCTAAGAATAGATTTAAAAGATTTATGGAAATATTTTAAAGACTCTATTAAGCTTCGAAAAACCAGAAGAATTTAGCAGGCGTTTATAGGATATGAAAAGTATTGCCACTTCGAAATAAAAACAATTAAAACTTTTGTACTAACAGTAAATCAATATTGGATGAATATTGTGTAAATATTGCATTTATTGGAAATATTTATAGCATAGTTTAAATATTGGAATGAAAATACAGGGCGTAGATAAAAGAATGTATCAGTTTCAATGGTATATTATAACAGTTTTAATTAGACTATTTACAAGTTTAAATATTGGAATGAAAATACAGGGTGTAGATAAAAGAATCTAACAGTTTAAATGGTATATTATAACAGTTTAAATTAGACTATTTGCAAGTTTAAATATTGGAATGAAAATATAGGGTGTAGATAAAAGAATGTAACAGTTTCAATGGTATATTATAACAGTTTTAATTAGACTATTTACAAGTTTAAATATTGGAATGAAAATACAGGGTGTAGATAAAAGAATCTAACAGTTTAAATGGTATATTATAACAGTTTTAATTAGACTATTTACAAGTTTAAATATTGGAAGGAAAATACAGGGTGTAGATAAAAGAATCTAACAGTTTCAATGGTATATTATAACAGATTTAATTAGACTATTTACAAGTTTAAATATTGGAATGAAAATACAGGGTGTAGATAAAAGAATGTAACAGTTTCAATGGTATATTATAACAGTTTAAATTAGACTATTTACAAGTTTAAATATTGGAATGAAAATACAGGGTATAGATAAAAGAATGTAACAGTTTCAATGGTATATTATAACAGTTTAAATTAGACTATTTACAAGTTTAAATATTGGAATGAAAATACAGGGTGTAGATAAAAGAATCTAACAGTTTAAATGGTATATTATAACAGTTTAATTTAGACTATTTACAACAAATCATGCATCAAATTGAAGGTAAAGTAACCTAGTTTTTTTTACAAATGTTCAACATGTGCACCTTTAGTTATAGGGCACACATCCAATCTAAAGTTCAATTCTTCCCACACTTCGGTTAACAAATCCGGAGTAATAGAAGCAAAAGCCTCTTCAATTCTGTCTCTCAGCTCTGGCAAATCATTAGGTAGCGGTGGAACGTAGACACTATCTTTTATAAAGCCCGAAAGGAAGTTTTTCCGTAGTGTACGCTTTTAACACTTCACTGCACGATTTATTTATATTTTTATGAAAAAAATTATATGAAATCTATATATCTAATAAATAATACACATCTATATATCTAACTAATAAAGGGTAACTAAAAAAAATGTAAAAAATGGTCACCTGGCATATAAAAAGCGAAGCGGTCAGCCCGGAACTATTGATGACAGTCACATGACTTAGGCTATTATTATAGAGATGTACTCAAATGAAATGTACAGTCGTGGAAACAAAAAAAGTAAACACCCCCTACTAACTCCTCAACAAATTATCGTAGGAGAAAGTTACTAGCACCGGACGATTGGAAATCAAGTCTTCTTTTAAATGATGCATAAAAAATTTTCTTAAGGGGCGATCTACATATTAAAACGAACCCAAACTTAATTTTTTTCAATAGCAATACCCAATTTTAACAAGACATTTCAAATCTTCTTTTCAAACTATGCCTAGACACCAAATTTCAAGTCATTTGAATGATAAGTTTTTGAATTATAAACATTCAAAATTTAGTGTTTCTAATGTTAAATTACATTTTCATATTTTCATTAATATCTTCTGAAATTATACGCCTAATGTGCTAATTTTTTGTATAGCAATAACACTAAAATACCCAAACATAAATACGTTGAATTTGCAATTTTTATAATTTTATGATTTGAATTATGAATTATGAAATTAATATTCGAAAAAATTATGAATTGCAACCTACAATTTTCTTGATGGATTAGATTTATTAAGACCTGAGTTATGGAAATCCAAAATTTCACATTCTTCTTTCAAGTAGTTTTCAAATTATGCTTAAAAAACGGTAAAATGATGGTTTAAGGGGCCGTCTATGATAGAAGTGACTAGATATTTTTTCTTGTAATCTAGCAGTCTTCAATGACTGCTTCAGTGGCGCAACAATCCAGTACCGAACATCAATTTGGATACAGCGCCTAAAATACCCTCGTTTTAAAAGATTTAATTTATCGAAAACTTATCGTACGAATTGCATAAAAATTTGTTTTTAGGCTAATTGTAGGGCATAGAATTTATTCATGCTGTCAGAATTGTGTACTGCTATTGAAAAAAAAAACCAAGTTATGGTTCGTTTTAATATGTAGACGGACCCCTAAGCAAATTTTATATACACCATTTAAAAATATACTTTATTACCAATCGTGTGGTACCAGTAACTTTCTTCTACGATAATTTTTTGTAGAGTTAGTAAGTGGTGTTTACTTTATTTTTTCCACGACTGTACAACTTCAATATTTCGCTAAAGAAAATGTAGTTACTAGTAAATAGGAATTCTGCTTTTTCAGAATTTAGCGTCGCCACCGATGAAAAAAAAATATATGTATATAACTATAGATAGTACAAAACACGTTTCAGTTTTAAGATTCCACGCTTTTATCTTATATAAAATGACGTCTTTCGTATCTTCTGAAGAATTCCGCATTTACGATATAGTCTTAAAAAACATCTATAGTAAAATATGCATAGGACACTATCGCTGAATAGTACACAAATCCAAAAAAGAGATGTCGTCATTCAAGAAACTCGACAAGAAAAAAAAAAAAAAAAAAAAAAAAAAAAAGGTTCTCTAATGATTCATATGCCTTTATTTGTTTATAATATTATACAGATACTTAGAATTAAATATAGTTTATAATAGCTCCATGTTTTATCAGAAATCATTCATTTATAATTTAATTTTTCAAAATGGCACGTATTTTAATTACACTTTTTTTTTCAGTCGTTATGGTAAAATGGCAACAAAAAGATATAATTACTATTTTCCAACTATTTTTCCTGTACTTTCTATAGAAATGAAGTACTTGAGTTGAAAAAATTAAACAAATGTCTCTCAAAATACAAAAAAATTAATACCTCAAAAATAAATAGAGATGCAATTTTCAAACAAATTGCATTTAAAAGTACTTTTTTCAACGGTACAAAAATACAACGGCATAAAAATTGAAAATGTGCGATGGTTGGAAGTTTAAAGAATTACAGTAGAGTATTTATCCGTACAATGATACATCTGCTTTGTTTCACGGCTGGCTTATACAAAGGAACGTTGCTTTTTAGAGACGACATTTTAATTGCTGGCCGAAAGATATAGCTTACCGGGGGCTAAAAACAATTTCGTATTTTACATATGAAATGAACAAAATGTTAAAGTTTTAAAGTTTATAATCGTAACGGTAAAAGGCGCTGAGTGTCTTATACGATGAGAAATATCATTCAGTACTGAAAGTAGCAGAAATGGCTACGCCACAGGAAAAAGCAGCGCCACAGGCAAAGGTATCATTTTCAAGCAGGACGGTGCCCCTTCGCATTGCATTGCCAGAAAAATTCGTCTTTAGACAATAAATTATTCATCGTTTTTATACAAATAATTTCTGCTTTTTACATGCTTTTTAACCATGCTTATAAAACGTTTATAAACATGCTTTTTCCGTTAATTCTTCCCGGAAGTCTTAAAAAAAGGCAGAAATTCTATTTATTCCTTGCACGTATGCGTATTGACTGTATTAATACCAAAGTTTCAACTTATTTTTAAAATGAAAAACCGAAAATTCAATAAATGAAAATTTCTAATTTATTTAAAAACGAACAAGCAAAAATAATCCTTTCGAATTTAATAAAGTAGCAATTTTCTCCTTCATTTAATCTTATTCACAATTTATTTTTTAGAGTATTTAAAGAAATATTTGCATGTAAAATATTCTAAACAAAATCATTAAAAAAAATATATTAGTTCAATCAAGTTTTAAAAAAAAAGCAAACAATTCTTCTCGATTTTGATTAAAAATATAATTTCATATTTCACATCTAACAATCATATTATGTATTTTTAAAATATGTCTAATATATAATAATTTTTATCCTCTATTATTGTATAAGTGTTAAAACGCTAACCATTATTTCATAGCGACGAAATGTCCCTGCAATTATGTTTAAATTTCCGAGCTTTCTGAACAAGAAATTTAACAAGCCTTACCAATCTCGCAGTTCAAGAAAACCCGTATCTTCATTTTAAACTCGCTTTTTTCACAGTGCTTGCTTGCCCAGTGGTTAAGATGCTCGATTCGATATCCGCGGTCTCAGGTTCAAAGACATGGGGATCTACGGGAGAACGATAGACGTATTATTTAAAAAACTCCTCTTTTCAGATTACGGAAATTTTCTGTCCTTGAGCGGAGAAAAAAAACGGAGATGTGTTCAATTCTCGGATAAATACCAGTAACAGCGCTTCCAGGAATATTTCTGTGAATTGAAAAAAAATTCTGAGAGTGTGGGCTTCGGTTTCGGAGTACGAAAGCCTTTAGATCACCAATTTCCCGGACGTTGAGTTGGACATGAATGCCCAATGCCATGGTTACCCCGTTCTCTTAATCTGATATCACATATTCCGATTTTTTTATTGGGGGATTCATTAACAATAACGTTTATAAGACAAAGATGATATCTGTGCGTGAGCTCAAACAACGCATAGCGAAGCCTTCCTTTAGATTACACAGCTTATTTTGAACCGTATGTGGATTGAATTGGATAATCGTCTTGATATCCTGAGAGCATCTGAATGAGCACTTGCAGAGATGTACTAATGTCTTTTAAAACATTCTATGTATTTTTTGTTTGAACATTAAATGTAAGTTCCTATTTCTTGTATTTTTGTTTTAATAGAATGTTGAAGTTCACTGTGAAAAATGACAGATGTTCCTTAATCTGCAATAATGTACTATAATCAAGAACGAAAATATACATTAACCCTTTCCAAGTCACCGAAAATTCCGAAAAGCGTTCCTTTAATCCATATTGGACCGCTATCCTATAAATAGGACAGTTAATAAATTTTTTTTAAAAATAAAATTGGTAAGGATTTTCTGGATGCATTTTGTTATGACGTCTTTAAAATACATAAAAGTGTAACATATAAACAAAAAAAAAAATAATCAATTAAAATTTAATTGAAAAAAATCTATTTAAAAAGTCCTTTAAAAATTGTGATCTTATAATCTAGAATTTTACCGTTATTATTATATTTTTATTGGAGAAATTATAGAGTATTTTTGTACAACATAAACAGTATTTTTAAAGTAAAATAAAATATTTGCTCATAAAATTAGTTTATGTGTGCATTTTATATGTACTTACTATGTATCCTACTAATATGTTCTGTTTATAGGACAGCTAGTTACTTAAAAAATTAAAAACTTTTGTTCAAAATTTTGCTAGTATCTACTTAATTACACCATATTAATGATGTAATCGAAGTTTTAAAAATTCTCAAAAATATTTAATCGGTGTGGTCCAATATGGGTTAACTTTAAAGGCCCCGCCAATGGCTGAAAGGTTCTGCTCTCAGAGCTGGTAGGCGAGAGGTGCTGGGTTCGAACCCATTCGCGCCCGTCGGCCTAATCGTTCGGAGTTTTCTGTTGTTTTCTTCGAACCTTGGGTTTCCTTGCGTAAATACGAATTAGATACCCTTAAAAAGACCTCCACGGACGCCCCCCCCCCCTTTGTGGCCCATATCCCTCGTGTTGATAATTGGCCGTCATAAACAACACCTCTACATTTAAAACCCCCACAAAACTATTTATTTTTCAAATTTAAAGAAGAATTTATATAAAAAAAATTTACTAGCTGCCCGCCATTTTCGGAAGCGATTCTGAGTAGCTTTTACAGTGCAATAATCAATATTCTCAAATTGGAATATCTCTTTTTCGGATGCTATTAATTGTGAGGTAAATATTTTGATATTCAAAAAACATGTTTAACAGACAAACATACAATATTAACAAACAATTGAATGCAAAAATTCAGTTATGCAGTTGAAAATGTTTACTTGATAATTAATAGAATCCGAAAAACCAATTTTCCGGGTACATAGAATTGATTAATGCGTTGTAAAAGCTACTAGGAAACGTTTCCGAAAATTACACGCAGCTAATAAAAATTTATTTTTGTAAATTCTTATTTAAATTTCGAAAATAAATTGTTTTCTGAGGTTTCTAAAGATAAAAGAACACATTTCGAAGTCTTGGGTGACTCGGAACAGGTTACTATATATTTGCGCTCGTGATTATTGTACATTTTCGTAGATTAAGAAACATGTGTCATTTTTAGGTGCGTTCGTAATTATATAAATACGTAGCACCTATAGTCGTCGTTCAGCCTGTCTGTCTGTCCGTCTGTCCGAATATAACAGAGCAAAAACTACCCAACCGAATGGTCTGAAATTTTAAATATATAATTTTTGCAAACTTTTGTCGAGTCATTTCAAATGTTATGAAAATCGGATGAATAATTTAATTACAGGGACAGTAAAAAGTTTTCCGTTACATTACGGCCAATGGGAAAAAATTATTTCAAGTGCATTTTAATGATGTTTCAGCCTTACGAAAAGAATGAAATTGATATGCACTTATGAAGTGCACTAAAATATACATCCAGTACAATATGCGGTGCAAAAAATATTTATAAAACTAGTTATAGTACGAACGCACCTCATTTGCCACGTTTGACGAGCAATTTCCAACTTGTTTACAGTGTTGTATATTTCATTTGTGAACACCCTGTACATCAGTTTGGAATTAGATTTAGTAATCAAAATAAGAAGCTTTAGATCCATGCGTCATTTACAAGTACATTGATTCAGAGGGAATAGAATTTCAGGGCTGAGGATACGGCGGATTGAACTTCTGCTTAGTTTATTTATTTTTTCTTTTTCTTTTCTTTTTTTTCTTTTCTTTTTTTTCTTTTTCTTTTTCTTTTCTTTTCTTTTCTTTTTTTTCTTTTTCTTTTTCTTTTCTTTTCTTTTCTTTTCTTTTCTTTTCTTTTCTTTTTTTTTTTTTTGCAGAAAATCATTAAAGGGCTTGTAAAATTGGTTGTTGGTCTGAAAGAGGTTGGATGAGTAAGTTGACATTGGGTGAGAAAGAGTTTCATGTTTCACCACTTTCAGTTCTATGCATTGATTTGTAAGACATGTGGTCAGGTGTTATTAGGGAAACTAGAAAACAGTAATTCTGGTTTTTTTTTTGTTTTTCTTCAGAATTTAGTGTCGCTCCCGATGAAAAAAAAATATATGTATATATAAATCGTACAAAATGTATTTCATTTTAAAGACTTACAGCACACGCTTTTATTTTATGTAAAATGGCGTCATTCATATTCGCTAAAGAATTACACATTTACGAACCACTCTTAAACATCTATAGTAAAGTAGGCATAGGACGTCACTATCGCAAAATAATACACAAATGCAGCAAAAAGATGCCGTCATTCAAGAAACTCGACAAAAAAACAAAAACAAAAAAAACAAAAAACAAAAAAAAAAGACAAAGAAAAGGCTATCTAATGATTCATATACCTTCATTTATTTGTAACATTATAACAGATGTTTAAAATTAAATATAGTTTATAATAGCTCCATGTTTTAACAGAAATCATTTATATTTTTTCAAAATAGCACGTATTTTAATTACAATTTTTTCGGTTGTTATGAGAAAATGGCAACAAAAATATATAACTACTATTTTTCAACTATTTTTCCTTTATTTTCTACAGAAATTGAGTACTTTCGTTGCCAATATTAAGCAAATGGCTCTAAAAACTACAAAAACATTAATATCTCAAAAATAAATGGAGATGCAGTTTTCAAACAAATTGCGTTAAAAAGTACTTTTTTCCCCCAATACGACGATATAAAAATTGAAAATGTGCGATGCTTAGAAGTTAAAAAAATTGCTGTAGAATATTCGTACAATGATACATCTGCTTTGTTTTACGTCAGGCTTATAGAACGTAAGATTACTTTTTGGAGACGTTACAAGATAAACTGGGAGAAAGAAATAGAATACCGGGGGCTAATAAATTTGTTCTTTATTGACTAATTAAATACTGGGCATAAATTAAAAAGAAGTAGATCTTCTTTTTCATCCAGATGATGATTAATAACACATGGCCTTAGTTTCGAAAGCAATAACAGAAATTAAGTAACCCCAAAAATGTAAAACATTTCGGCAAAGAAAAATTTAATTCTGTGGTATAAATATGGAAACGAATACAGAAGAAGGTGAAGTCTCGGAGCCAGCAATCAACCTGTCAATATGTACCGAAGGCTCTAAAAAGAGCGAAAAAACCAATTGCTGAACGAAAGAGCCGATTCGCGAAACACAGTGTGAGGAACACCACAGTGAATAGAATAAATAAATTGACTAGAGAAGTGTTTATGGCTATTAAATTAGACCACGATTTATGTCAAACGGTGTATCAACATTATTCGGATTGAATGTGTGTTGTATGTTGATAGGCAAAAGTTAGAAAAATTAAACTGTTAGAGAGGATTATTAATTTTGAATTTCATGTCGAATCAATGACAATTTTTAATAATTTGACTTTATCCCTTTAACACGTATGCTACAGCTATTATACCTGTTTTTTACCTCTCTATATACATAAAAAGTATCTAGACACACGGCAGTGTGTCAGCCAAGTTCGCCTGACATAGCCGTGTGTTATTTACACGAACCATTTCGAGCTGTTTTCGTCAAATTTCATTGCTCTACTACTGAAAATCTATGAGACCTACGTACTTGTTATACGAAATGTGTAGTAAGGCCACCCTAATTACCTAAAATCCAAAATTTTATAAATAACGCATAATTAGTTTCCGAGATAATGACATTTGAAAATGTCTGATAACCGATAATTTTACCACTGACTGACTGACTGACTGACTCACTCATCAAAAAGATCTCGTATATCTACTGCAGCTACAGACTTCAAATTTGGTGCGAAGTTTGTTTACACTATAAAACTAAGGAAAAAAATAAAAAAATAGTGAAAATCGATGAATTACCCACCTGGGGGTGCCCATTTTTATTTTAACATTACGTCTATTAGGCGAAATTTTAATTTGCCGTAGGAGGGTACTCTGTTCCGTCGCCAAATACCGCCAAGTTTCTCGCCAAAATGGCGATATATCGCCAAATATGGCGACAAAAATTAGTCGTCAAAAGTGACGCCACCTTGGCGATATATCTAATATTTCGCCAAATTCCCATAGACTTCTATTGTAAACCTATTTACTTACTGGGGGTTTATCTGGGTTTACTTGCTTACAGAAAATTAACAAATTGAGATATTCTGTCCGTCACAGAGCCCGTTCTCAAAAACTATACATGTTGGATACTTGAAATTTTGCATACTTATAGCTGAACACCACACATCATACGACAAATCATAAAATTTTTATAAAGTCGTACATTTAACCCTTTGGCTCCTACATGTGTATTTTAAACAATTCTTTCTAAGTGAGCCCCTAATTATGTTGGAGGCATGAAATTTTGCATACTTTTAGCTGAACACCTCACATCAAATGGCAAACCATAACAGTTTGAAAAAGTCGTACATTTAAGCCTTTGGGCTCCCACATGTGTATTTTAAACAATTCTTTCTATGTGAGCCTCTAATTAGGTTGGAGGAGTGAAATTTTGCATATTTATAGCTGAACACCTCACATCAAACGACAAATCATACAATTTTGAAAAAGTCGTGCATTTAACCCTTTGCGCTCCCACATGTGTATTTTAAACAATCCTTTCTAAGTGAGCCCCTAATTAGGTTGGAGGCGTAAAATTGTACATACTTATAGCTGAACACCTCGCATCAAACGAAAATCTATAAAATTTTAAAAAAGTCGTACATTTAACCCTTTGGGCTCCCACATGTGTATTTTAAACAATTCTTTCTAAGTGAGCCCCTAATTAGGTTGGAGGAGTGAAATTTTGCATATTTATAGCTGAACACCTCAATCAAACGACAAATCATACAATTTTGAAAAAGTCGTGCATTTAACCCTTTGCGCTCCCACATGTGTATTTTAAACAATTCTTTCTAAGTGAGCCCTAATTAGGTTGGAGGCGTGAAATTTCGCATACTTATAGCTGAACACCTCACATCAAACGAAAATCATAAAGTTTTGAAAAAGTCGTACATTTAACCCTTTGGGCTCCCACATGTGAATTTTAAACAATTCTTTCAAAGTGAGCCCCTAATTAGATTGGTGGCGTGAAATTTCGCATACTTATAACTGAACACCTCACATCAAACGACAAATCATACAATTTTGAAAAAGTCGTGCATTTAACCCTTTCCGCTCCCACATGTGTATTTTAAACAATTCTTTCAAAGTGAGCCTCTAATTATGTTGGAGGCGTGAAAATTTGCATACTTATAGGTGAACGCCTCACATCAAACGACAAATCATACAATTTTCAGAAAGTCGTACATTTAACCCTTTGGGCTCCCACATGTGAATTTTAAACAATTCTTTCAAAGTGAGCTCCTAATTAGATTGGAGGCGTGAATTTTTGCATACTTATAGCTGAACACCTCACATCAAACGAGAAATCATAAAATTTTGGAAAAGCCGTACATTTAACCCTTTGGGCTCTCACATGTGTATTTTAAACAATATTTTCTAAGTGAGCCCCTAATTAGGTTGGAGGCGTGAAAATTTGCATACTTATAGCTGAACACACATCAAATGACAAATCATAAAATTTTGAAAAAGTCGTACATTTAACCCTTTGGGCTTCCACATGCGTATTTTAAGCAATTCTTTCTAACTGAGCCCCTTATTAAATTGGAGATTTGAAATTTTGCATACTTATAGCAGAACACCTGAGGCTAGGTGACAAATCATAAAATCTTGAAAAAGTCTTACGCTTAACCCTTTGAGTTACCACATATGTATTTTAAGCAATTCTTTCTAAGGGAGCCCCTAATTAAGTTGGAGACATGACTTTTTGCATAGATATAGCTAAATACCCCAGACCACACGACAAATCATAAAATTTTCAGAAAGTCTTATATTATTTACTCCTCCGGGCTCTAACTTGTGTATTTTAAACAATTTTTCTAACCTCCGCCCTTTTCCCCCGGGGAGCACTTTTCCAACTTTTGCCGACACCCCTTTGACCATTCTTTCATATGATGCACCATAGGCTTACATATTTTAGTTCCACTTTTTACCGCCAGGGGAGCCTACTTATCTCTAGTGCTATGGGCTCAATACCCTCGACTAATATATCTACGGATAGTATGTAAAACGGAGTTTCGTTCGGATAGAGGTTTATTTAGAATAGAGTGCGCCCCTGGTTGCGAAATGTGGAACAAACAGATTTTTCAAAAGGATAAAGTGTTTTGAAAGGAATATTAAACGAAACCCTCTGTGCGATCTGTGATCACACTTACCCACTTGTTATTTTCAAAATCATCAGAGAAAAGGATATTTAATTAGTTAAATTTGAAAATCCAGGGAGAGGCAATGCCCTTCCTCTGCACTGCCGGCACCCATGGATGAATGATACGTAATGTGTCATAAGCACATAACTTTATTTTTCACTTTCAGTACAAAAAAGCAGGCCCAGCTATAGGATATTTTATTGGAAATTTTAATATAGGAATATAATAGGAATTGTTTTTTCAGAAACAATAAAAATTTCGAATCAATGCATTTCGTTTCAAAACGTGCATTCAATGCAGCAGTATTAAAATATAGATTTCAGCCGCAAATTGACAGCCAAATAGTTTGTTGTAGGAAATTTAAATTAAAATTGAATGTTGCTTGGTGAATAAAATAGTCACATGTAAACACATTTAAAAGCATTAAGTGAAGTGTCTAAATATATTGTAACTTTACAAAAAGTAATGATATCTAACAAAAACATAACTGTGAAAAAAGGAAGCCAAGTTCTGTAAAGACAATGGCAAGAAAAGAAGTGATATCTAAGTGGGTGCCAAGTTCAAATAAAATTCTCTCAAACTTACCTACAGAAGTATTATAGCATTTTTTAAATTGTTTAGAAATAAAAATTATTGATAGCATATTAATAATAAAGCTAGAACTTGGCAAGTTTTTGATAAATGTTATGCCTATCAATTTCATGTCTTAATAAAATGATGTTAATATTAACAACAATGTCATTATAAAAAAATTAATATAGTTATTATTATAAACAAATGACCAATGATAAAGATTTGATAAACCAATAAATACACAGATACACTCCCGCTAGTCTTTGGTTATCACTCTAGCACCCACCCTCCAGAAACCTCAATGCAAACAGACTAAAAGGCCTGAGAAAGAGACAGATACCCTTACGCTTGTTCTTGGTCATCCCTCTAGAGACTGCACCCCTTTAACCCTTCAGGGGCAAAGAGCTTTTATTCGTGATATGCTGAAATGATTGAATCACACCAGAATTTAAAAACATATTTATTTCAAAATGGGTAAAAGCTTCTTTTCACGTATTTAATAAAATTAAACTTTTTAGTCCTGAATTCTAGTGTCAATGTGGCATTTTGCAGTTAAAATTAGGTGGGATATATTTTATCCCACCACCCTTCAAGGGAAAGGAGCTCACTCAAATGAAGGCTTCCAAACATGAAATAACAAGTTTTGATATAATTATGTCATTAATAAAAATAAATGACCCGTAGGTAAAAACTTGCCAAGTTCTAGATTTATTATTAATATTCTTTCAATAATTTTTATTTCTAAACAATTTAAAAAATGCTATAATACTTCTGTAGGTAAGTTTGAGTGAATTTTATTTGAACTTGGCACCCACTTAGATATCACTTCTTTTCTTGCCATTGTCTTTACAGAACTTGGCTTCCTTTTTTCACAGTTATGTTTTTGTTAGATATATTTTACACCATCGTTGAAATGTGCAAGTTTTTTTATCGTGTTCGTTAAATATTTAGCCAGAAATGCAATTCACCTAAAGGTTACTCAAAAGTTTCATTCCTAAAATATGCAGAAAATGTTTTGTATGATATACTGTAATTTTCTAAATACTGCAATTCAATCCTTTATTCTGCAGTTGCACAAGAATATTTGTTTAGCATCACACATGAAGAGTACAGCTTTTGCTAAAAGATGAAACCAAAGTTCAATTTTAAAACATTTTTATTGTTTATAATTGAGTTTTAAACATTCTTTAAGTTACTGAAATAAATTCAAGTTCTGAACAAACTTGTTAAACTGTTCTAATAATCTAAACGAAAAAAGAAAACGAATTCTTCTTGCAAAAGTAAGTAAGGAAGAAAAATGAATGAGATTCGGTGGTCTGAAACTCATTCCGATTCTAAATATAACAATTGCACCAGGCGTGGCCAAGTGAAAATGAACAATTAGCCGAGTTCCATTAATCATACAGTCTCCGCATTCTACATAATGATTTGAAAGGATCTTTAAATTCGCTTAAATGCAAACTATGGTTGTTATGAAAGATCTTCAGAAAGATATCTTAAAGTTTCATATAAAATTTTCGCTGTCAGAATTATATGGATCATGAAACTAATTTACACTGGTGAAAACAATTAAAGGGACAAACGGTTTTTTTAAAAACAAAACAAAATAAGTTATCCCTATACGCAAATAAGGTATCAGATGATAGTTAAGCTCGACGCGGACACACCTGCCACGCAAGTGGTATGTGTGATCATAAGAAAGTGGCGCTGTGATCGCGTTTGTGCAGAGCTGCCTCCTTTGATTGCCGAAGCTTGTAGCGGAAGGACGTTTTGAAGCATCGTAGCATAACCCAATCTTTGTTTTTTAAATTTATTTGTTTACCCATCGTTAGTATGGCTAGTCGACATCTTCTAGATGATGCCACAAGATGGCAGATTGTTGGAAGACACGAGACCAGCCAATTACAGGCTTCCTATTCTAAGGACCTCGGTGTTCCGTGAAACGTGGTGTCTACTCTGTGGAAACAGTTCACAGAGATTAAAACAGTGATCCCCGGACCTGGTCAAGGCCTGAAAAGGGCAACAACGCCCGCTGAAGACCATTATTTGAGACTTTTAACCAAAAGGGATAGGTCCGCGACAGCGAAACAACTGTCTAGTCTCCCGTATAATGCTACAGGAACATCCATTTCATGGAAAAAAGTCACCCAGAGACTTAATGCAGGTGGCCTGTATGCCAGGTGCCCTGTAGTCTGCACCCCTTTAGCTGTGAACCACAAAAAATCCCGTCTAGTATGGAACCGAGAACACCTGTCTTGGACAGACGATAGTTTGGGGCGGTTCTGTACAGTGATGAGTCGCGATTCAGTGTGGACAGTGACTCGAGACGTGTTCTTATCTGGAGAGAACCCGTTCTTATCTGGAGAGAGAGTCGATATCGGCCCTCTAGCATTGTCAAAAATGATCCCTATGCTAGAGGTGCTCTGATGGTCTGGCAGGCATCAAGGTAGACGGGCGTACCGACCATAATGTGTTTGATAGAGGTACTCTGACAGGTCAGCGGTACAGGGACGAGATTCTTGCACCCTCTTTGAGACTTTTCCGCGGAGCATATGGACCAAATTTCGTTTTTAAGGTCGATAACGCCCGTCCACATAGGGATCAGTCGATGGACGAATACCTTGAATCGTAGGATGTTCAACGAATGGAGTGACCTGCGATGTTCCCTGACAATAATCTCATCGAACACATATGGGACGCCCTTGGACGATCAATTGCAGCTCGAAGACCAGCTCCAAGGACCATCGATGAGCTTAAGGGTGCCTTGGTGCAAAAGTGGGTGCAGTTGCCATAGAAATTGATAAGGGCCCAGGTAAGCAGTAGGAAACGACAATGCGAGAGTTGTGTAGTTGTTACAGACGATTATACACTCTATTAGACATGTTTTTCACTGACTGACAGGGTGTCGGTCAGCTGCTGTACTGGACACGTGACCAGTTACCTTATTTAGGGTGCAGGTTGTGCCCATTTTTGTTTTCCCATACTTATATCGTTCTTATATCGAATGATATTTTGGCCAAGTTTGGTTTTATTTGCTTTGTTAGTTTTTTTTAATTGCAAAAAAAGCATTTGTCCCTTTAATTGTTTTCACCAGTGTAAATCTCTTATGCCGATAAGTATACAAAAAAATTTTGTGACAGTTTTGCAAATTCTTTTTTAATCGTTCTTATGAGTAAGAACCTTTAAGTGATTAAAAATACTAGGCTATTTTAATGCAGTAAATTCATGAATGGCTATCCGCGTACGCGCATTCTAGAACTACCGGAAATCTCTAAGAACATTTAAGTAGTGTAGTTGTATTTGAATCATTTGTTAATTTGAGTGAACAATAATGGTGGACTAAAGAAGGGTAAAAACCTTATAGACTGGTGAAAATCAGATACTTAAGTTTGACTTAATTTAAGTAGCCATTGGCGGCTAATGGTTGAAAGTATTAGCTCATGACACAAAGAAGATGCATGATGATTCCTTGCTTGCATGCAGTGATGGTTACCCTTCATTATGAACACTACCTGCGACATCTGATGGTGCTTATAAAAAAAAATATTCCCTCCCGAAAACCGACTTCTCATGTGTAACAACTTAATATAATTTTCAGTATATGATTAGTTAAATACATTTTTAGTTACAAATGATCATTTATAAAAAGTCAAATAACTCGGTCTGAAAAAAGTTCAGGCGATCTTTTAAAAAAGGAACAGTATATTTTATCTTAGAACTTTAACTGAGGGACTAAACTAAAAATATATCAAATAGTTTAATGATTTAATATTTAAATACAGAAAGATTATTATCTTCATCACAATTTGAAAAATTGCGGAAAAGAAGTTGCCCTCTTTAACAACTTTATAAAACTCATAAACACTCTTGTTTATGTAGTTGTGACTGCCTGTTCTTCAAACATTGTTTACGGGCTCTTGAATAGACACAGCATGGACGTAAGCCACATACGGATATTTTATCTTTATGAGTTGGAATTGGATCACAACGTAGCTGAGGCAGCAAGGAATATCAACAAAACATTATAAAAAACGAATCCTGCGTTGATGCTTCCAAAAATTCTGATCCGGAGATATGAATATGGAAAATGAATCGCGTGGACACACAAAAGCAGTCATAGAAAAAGGGATCATTAGTTGAAACTGATCCTCGCCAAACTGTAAGGTACATGGTTGAGTAGTTAGGTGTACACTTCGGCAGTATCCCATCACGTGCGCGCACTTGGTAAAGTAAAAAAAGCTGTATAAGTAGGTTCCGCATCAGCTTGCTGCAGAATGAAACCTGATTAGTTGAATGCAAGTTTGCTCTTTTCTGCTCGTTTCCTGGCTTCTTTTTTTTTTTCTTTTTTTTTACAGCGTAGTGATGTTTTATGAAAAGTTTACCGAATATATAATACGTGATTTATCACATTGCTAAAGAAGCGTAGAACCAACAATGTGAAAAATGTCCAAGCCGGGAATCGAACACGGAACCACCTCATGTTTCGCCGCAGGATTGTGTGCTCAAGAAGACTTTTCCATCTTGTGCTGCAGTTGAAGCCTTACCAACATATGTGGGAAATGCTAAGCTATGCATTGTCCTCGTAGCTTGATTAGTACAGCACTTGGAGCGTTACTCCAAGGGTTCCGGGATCGATACCCGGCTTCGACATTTTCCACATTGTTGGTTCTACGCTTCGTTAGCAATGTGATAAATCACGTATTATATATTCTATAATTTTGAGCGTAATTTCGCTGCTGAAAATTAATTGTGTAACGTTCGAACAATACGCACTCCATCATATTTTCTCTCCTTTTCTTTTTTTTTCTTTCAAAAGAACTGACAAGCTGAGAAAATTAGACTTTATGAGATGAGAAGAATGTTTACAGAGTTGTTGCCTACAAGGCATTTGAGCTAAGTCGTAATTTTAAATTAACTGAGTTATTTTTATAAATAGTAACATGTAAATGCGTTGTAAATATTAAATTTATTAGTCGATGAAAAGTTATCGAGCTTTAATTTGTAACTAAGATAGTTTCCACCCCGGATTCTAAATAATATGTTACAGAATTGGCTCCCCAACGTCGGGCCCGAACAGAAGCAAGATATGAACATAAGTATTATTTTTAAAAAATGTTAAACTGTTTTGATAAGAAAATTTAGATATTAAAGTACAAAAATTTATACAAAAATACTTTTGATTCATCCGGAATCTGAGGATTTTTGAAAATTGTATTTGATTCGTCCAGAATCGAAATATTTTGGAATTATTCTATTCAATCTGAGTGATATTTTCCTTGGAATTGAAATACGAAAAATCGTCTGCAGCTTCAAGTATTTTAGTATCTGAATTATATGAAGATATTCATAAATGAAGATATTCATCATTCATATCTAATAATTGTTATTGAAAAATAAAAATCGTTTGCTTTATATTTTATACACTAGGGGGCTCGGCCCCCTACGAGCTACGCTCGCCAACCCCCGTTCAGACACCGTAGACTCTAAATGCACGCTAATTTGATCGGCTTTAAAAATATTTCGAAAGATTGAATTATAATTTAAAAAACAGTGGCGATCTCTCTATAAACGGATTTCTATTCATTTCTCTTTGATTGGGGAATTTTAACGCCAAATCCGTTGCAGTACTACTTGATTATCCCGTCGACCCATTTCGCCAAATTATATAAATCGCCAAACCACTCGCCAAATTATACAAATTGACATAATTTTTATTTTAAATAACGAAAAAACAAATAAATTAGTACAACATTAATAAAAATACAAATAAAACGTCGAAATAAAAATAACTTGATGACGTAGACACGTGTAACAGCATTTCAAATTAAGCTAATATAAGAGGAATTAAGTAAACAGAGTCTTTGTCTCCTGGTATTTTTTAACAAAGTGAAAAGAAAGTTCTTTTAAATGAGACATTTTAAATTAATCGTTTTTAATCTGACGTAATTTGGACCAAACTATTCTTTCTCTTTTTAATATTCACGTGAAAATACTTCTGTTAGAAATTAAATATTATTTGCGCTTTCCTAACAAAAATAGTTGAAAAGTATCCTCTTAAAATATCAAATAAATGTCTAGCACAATTTCTAAATTTAAACCGTTTTGCAATGTTATTTTGTGTTCATTTTATGTAATAACTGTAATGTGACGTAAATATGACGTAATTTCTCCTATTTAAGATTTCTAACGCATGTTAATAAATTTATTGCTTTACAAATTCCTTTCTCTCTTAAAATTCACGTGTAATTATAGTTTTTATGACATAATTTTTAATAAGTTCCTGCTTTTTGTACATAATTATTTAATTCTAATTCCAAATGTTTTTTCTGTTTATAATAGTCACGTGTAAATAAATTTTTAATTTATTTACACGTATAAATATTTTTTTTTTTGAAGCAAACATTATTGCTTCCTCTGTTTATACAGTTGGCAACAGTTTAAATTCATATCACTTTCTAAAATCTGTTAAACATATCTCTAGAAATGCTGAAAATCTGAATTTAAAATAGAAATAAAACCTCAAAAAATTAGTCAAAATAAAAAAATTAAAGCAATCTGCACTCCAGCAAATTCTAACGCATAAAATGATCTAAAAATGATTAAATTCCTATGAACAGTTTTTGCTCCTATAAAACTTTTTTAGTGGAACGATTTTGTCCAACTTTAGCATTAAATATCTCTTAAAATAATTCTTCGATCTGAAAACTGTCTGCATCAGCGTGTTTATCAAACATTTCTGTATAATACTACTGTTTTTCATATTTTTGTATGCATTATTTTTCTTAATATTAACGAAGAAAGACCTCCGGTCACAAAAAATTCAAAACCGGCGGCGGCGGCGGCGGCGGTGACAGCGGTAGTTACTTTTTTTTAGAATAGAGAGATTTATATAGTTGCACTGAGCTATATTATTATTGAAGGTATTATTATAAATGAGTGCTTGGCATTATTTTAATTATTATATAAAGAATTGATTTAAATTATTCGCAAATAATGTTTGATATTATTGTGTTTAAAAAAAAAAAAAAAGGGCAAATAGTTGGTGTCATTATATTGAGTTTTGAAAGATATTGTATGTTATCTATGTTCTATATATGTTATAAATTACGTAAAAGTAAATTATTTTGGTAAGAGTTATTCGTAACACGAATTAAGTTTGAAGTTACCTAAAACATAGTTAGTTCAAATAATGGCGTTTCTTTCTAAGGGTAAGAAAATTGATTTAATCACATTAGCTTCAGAATTAAAGTACAAATAAGTAGCGATGATAAAGTCCTCGAATTACGTGATAAAATTGTAAATAGTGAGGCATTTAAAGATAACATAGATTTTGTACAGGGAATTTTTGAAAATATCGTAGAAGAAAGAAAGACTCTTGAGGAAGAGAAACGTTTAGCCATAGAAAGAGAATTTCAGCTACAGAAGCTCAGGTTAGAAGCAGGAACAAGAGATGTTGTTGTAAATACAAGCAACCCTCTAGAAACTTCTTCAATCCGCGTTGACTTGAAAAAGGTTTTACCCGATTTCAATCCTGAAAAGGATGATATGAATTTATTTTTAATAACTTTTGAGAGGCGAATGAAACTTTTAAAGGTTTCTAAAGAACTGTGGATTACGTATTTAATTGGAGTCCTTCCAAATGAAATCGGTAAATTAATAGCGCGTGAACCGGAAGAAAAATTTTAGGATTATTCTTATATTAAAGATATATTGTTGCAGAGGATAAAATTAACTGTTGAAAGGTTTAGAGTTTTGTTTAGTCGACATCCAAAGCGAACCGATATTAGCTGGAAAGAATATTATTTTGAAATTAGAAGCTATTTTGAGGGATGGCTATCCGAATTAAATATAAATTCCTTTGAAAAATTATCGGAATTAATTATTGCTGACCAATTAAAGAAAAAGGTTTCCCCTGATTGCAAAGAACATTATTTAGACTAATGGGAGAATTTAACAGATCTTGTTGAATTAGCTGAAAAGTTAGATTTATATGATAATTTGAGGTCACACAAAGTATAAATAAAGAGATCAAATAAAATCAGTGAGGTCGGGAATTCTAATCGCTTTGAAAACACGCCTTTAGATGTTAAAAGAAATGATTTTGGTAAAATTGGCAATTAAAAGGAGTCCAAGAGATATAAAATTAATTATCTTTCGAATTTAAATCGACCAATGTTAAGTTTCTATGGTTGTCAAAATCAGGGACTTATTAAATCCAAGTGTCCAGCCTGTTCTCCGAAAAATGTATCTGTGCACTTTCAATCACTAGAATTTCGTACATGTAATATGCATACATCACCAACATTATTGGTAAAAATAAGCATAAATGATCTCTCTGGCACAGCTTGTGCTGACACTGGCTCAACACATTGTGTTGCGGGTGAAGTTTTGTATTCTTTATTAAAAGACAAAGGTGTGAAGTTTGAAAAAACTCAAATGATCGTAGTCTTAGCGGATGGGCTACAAAACACTACCGCAGTTTATAAAACAGAAGTTCATGTTAAAATTGAAGGTCGCGACGTTAAAAAAACACTTTATGCTCTGCCGAATGCCAGAAATAATCGTATAATTTTGGGAATCGATTTTTTACGCAAAGCAAAAATTGTTTTGGATGTAGTGAATCAAGAATGGTTCTTTGCTGATAGATGTAGGTGGAAATATAGATTCGCTGAAGATACATATAGACCTCCCAGTGAATTAGCGATAAAATCCGTTGAATTAGACACCGTTTTTCTTAGAGAAGATGAAGGTAGACATCTCACTTCAGAGCAACAAGTTAGGTTGAATGAACTACTTGAAAAATTTCCTAGTAGCTTTTAACTAGGGGAAGAGGCTACACCTAAAGTTAAACATTATATTGATACTGGATCACATCCTCCTGTAGCAGTATCCCCTTACCGCATGTCACCTGCGAGAAAGGAATTTTTGCGGAAAAAATTAGATGAATTACTCTCTAAAGGTATAATAGAAGAGTGCGACTCTCCTTATGTCTCTCCTGTAGTATTGGTCCCAAAACCAAATGGAAAAATTCGCCTTTGCCTCGATTATCGAAAATTAAATGCCATCACAAAGGCAGATAATTATCCATTACAGCGAATAGATGATTTGCTCCATGAAGCCAAACATACACCTTATATGACCACTATTGATCTGAAGTCTGGATACCACCAAATTGAAGTAAATGCTGCTGTTAGAGACAAAACTGCATTTATTTGTCCATTCGGAACTTTTCAGTGCATTAGAATGCCTTTCGGATTGAAAAATGCCCCAGCAACCTTTCAGAGATTAATAGATAACTTTAGAAAGTCCCTCAAAGACATCTTTATATTGTCTTATTTAGATGATATTATAATTTTGTCAGAAAGTTTTGAGAAACATTTGTCTGACTTAGAAGCAGTTTTTAATAAACTATCGGAATTCAAATTGTATGCTAATCGTGAAAAATGCAATTTTGCCTGCCCGCGTGTTAAATATTTAGGACATTGGATAACAAGCTTTGGAATTGAAGTTGATCCTGGAAAAACCGCTGCAATTCAACAAATGCCTGCTCCTAAGTCCGTAAAACAAGTTTAATCTTTTTTGCTGTCCTGCTCCTGGTACAGACGTTTTATTCTCAGATTTTCAGATATAGCTAAATCTTTAAGTAATCTTACGAAGAAAAATGCAACTTGGAAGTGGGAAAAAGCAGAACAAAACTCTTTCGAAACATTGAAAAGTTCATTAATCAATCCTCCAGTACTAAAACAAAATGATCCGACCAAGACGTTTGTTAACTGCACCAGAAAGAAACTTTTCTACCGCCGAGTGCGAAGCACTTACTGTCATTTGGGCTTTACATAAATTCCGTGGCTATATTGAAGGCCATGAAATAACAGTTGCCTCCAATCATCAACCCCTAAAATGGCTCATGAGTTTAAAGTCACCGTCAGGCAGACTAGCCCGATGGGCTTTGCAGTTACAATCTTTCAACCTCAAGATTGAATATATTCCTGGAAAAGCAAACGTAGTTGCTGATATGTTGTCTCGCCCTATTTGCAGTCATGAAGAACCTTCTTGTGAAATTTGCACAATTTCGATTGATATGCCTATTAGATCTCCTAAAGATATCCGAGAAGAGCAATTAAAGGATGGAGATTTAAAGAAAATTATCGAAGCGTTTGAATCTAAAGAAAAAAAAATATAGATTTTGCTAATTGGACTAAACGTGTGGACTGTATTCGTTATAAAGCGAGTAACCAAAAACCTTCTGGACTTTTACAAACACCTGTTCATAGTCAAAGATTTGAGACCCTCTCAATAGACTTATTTGGATCTTTGCCAGAAACAGCAGATGGGAAAAAGTGGATTTTTATAATCGAAGACTGTAGCACAAAATGGGTAGAACTTTTCGCATTAAATAACGCAACAGCCGCGGAATGTGCTGTTACCTTAATTGAGGAAGTGTATTTAAGGTATGGTTTTCCAAGAAAAATCATTAGCGACAATGGTCCGCAATTCATCAGTGCTGTGATGCAACAAGTTTGTTTTCTCTTAAAGATAGATCAAAGTTTAACTCCGGTGTACCACCCTCAAGCAAATCCAGTTGAAAGAAAAATCCGAAATCTAAAACCCCGCTTAGCGATGCTAGTTGGAGATAATAATACAACTTTGAGTGAAAAATTACCAGTAATCCGTTTTGCCCTTAATACTGCAAGATGTAGTTCCACGGGTCACACAGCTGCATATTTAATGTTCGGTCGTGAATTACGTACCTCCGATGATGTTGCTCATGACTTACGCCCTGTAATTGCGAATGATAATTTCATACCCGAAATAACTCCTTGTTTAAAAAACTTTGCTAAAATTATTATGCAGATAAGATTTCGCATAGAACAAAGCCAAGATAAGCATAAATATTATGCCGACAAACATTTAAAAGGTTCTGAACAATATAAACCAGGCGACCACGTCTGGGTTACTTTGCATCCCATTAGTCAAAACAAAAGTAACAAGACAACTAAATTCATGCCCGTCGCGATGGCCCCTATGTTATTTTAAAACAAAGATCTCCTACTTCTTATACCATTGCCACTAAAGTAAACCCCTTTTCTCCCTTAGGAAATTATCATATATCAGCTTTGTGTCCTTACACGCAAGATGATGGTGGATGTTCTAAAGGCTTTATTCGTCCTAGAGGTAGACCAGGGAAACGTCAGACGCCCAGCCAGCAAATATTTACGAAAGGATAAAAAAACACGAGACCAATAGAGGATTTTAGGCACCAGAAAGCATCCCGAAGGAATCCACCCAGGAAATGCACACTGCATCTGAGGGACCAGTGATGCAGTGTGAGGGGAAGAGTGTAACGCTCGAACAATACGCACTCCATCATATTTTCTCTCCTTTTCTTTTTTTTCTTTCAAAAGAACTAACAAGCTGAGTAAATTGGACTTTATGAGATGAGAAGAATATTTACAGAGTTGTTGCCGACAAGGCATTTGAGCTAAGCCAAGCCGTAATTTTTAAATTAACTGAGTTATTTTTGTAAATAGTAACATGTAAATACGTTGTAAATATTAAATTTATTAGTCGATGAAAAGTTATCGAGTTTTAATTTGTAAATAAGATAGTTTCCACCCCGGATTCTAAATAATATGTTACAATTGTAAAATTAATTAAAATTAGAACAGTTTATCTTTTGCAATAATCGTTACCAATCTGTCCAATGGCAAAATTCCCACGAGGGCCCGAAACAAATGCCGAATACAACCTTTCAAGAACATAATTATGACTGTTTCGTAATATACAGGTTGTATTGCCTACACTTTGTTTTTGAAAAGTGGTGAAACTATTAATGGAGAGAAATACTGTTTCAAGCTTGACATAATGTATTAAAAATTTACTAGTTATACAGCGTAGATTGGAAACAGAAATAAAGTTTTACTGCTTCACAAAAACACGAGAGCACACGTTTCAAGAACAACCGCCCAAAAACTCAACAACTTGCACCACGAGACAGTACCTCACCCCATGCTCTCCAGAACTTTTCTGGTTATCAGTATTTTAAACATCTGAACAATTTTTTGACATGAAAAATTTCCATTAATGAAATAGCGTATAAAAACATCTTTGAAGAGTTTCTTCGGTTCAGAATTTCAAAATTGTATATAGCTGGTATAAATGCTCTGTTATCTCAATGGGAGAGATGCATTGCATCTAATGGTGGCTAGTATGATTAGTAAAATTCATTTTCCACATATCTATTGTTGTTTGATATTTATCTACTGAATCCGACATCCCACCTGTAAAATACTAACTATTATTACGGTATAAGTAGAGAGTGTTTGCGCAAATTTGCATTAAATTATGATAAAAATTCTGTTTTCTATAATGAACTTATAATAGGATATGTGGTTTTACTCTACTTCCTTGTCTACTACTCTACTTTCTTGCTTCAGTCTTCAATGAAGGGGAAGTGCAGAAATTGATTTGCATTTCCATTAAATTTCCGTTTAAATATAAACACTTTTTAAGATCTGATTTTAATCTCTATATCAGTTGAACTCATTGGTAACACTTACCGGGTGTTCCAAAAATGACTGATGGATTTTAAAATTCAATAACTTGCAAACGGTGACAGATATTAAAAAAAAAATCTTGCAGGAGTGTTATGTAAGATGTCATGAGTTTTTATACTACGATTCTCAATTTTAGTTACAAATACCATCGATAGATGGCGCTGCAAGCAATAACCACTAAATCCAGGCTCGATTTTTCGAAGTCTTTCTTCTTCCATGTGAAAAAAGGACCAAAAATCGGGACTGGACTGAGCACCTATTGCTCTCAGCGTCATCTATTGTTTGAAATTAGAACTGAAATCAAGAATCACAGTAAAAAAACTCCTGACATCGCACATAGCCCTCCTGCAAAAAATTTTTTAATATCTGTAACTGTTTGGAAGTTATTGAATTTAAAAATCCATCAGTCATTTTTGGGACACCCGGTACATACTGAAGCTGTATAATAATCTTTTATTTAACCTCGTTCTACAACAAAGCTGAGATGGTACATTCATTCTCACACGCCAAGATCATATCTGAATTTTTACACTTTTAAACTATTTTCTGTTTTTTTACTATTTAAAAGGATGTCTAACAGATTACTTTTGGGAACAAATAAATTCACAGGATTACACTCTTTGTTGGCATATGAAATAATATTTGTGCTTCCTTTGCCAACTACGAGATAACTCGTAACTATATAAACATTTACATCCGTTTTGAGCACTCACACAAATTTCACCCGCATGCGCAATACTCGTATTCTCGTACATGGCAGCGAACATGCTAATATCAATAAACATTGATAGTGAACTAATCCCATATAAGCAACGTGCCATTTTAAATAGAAACACTAAGTTGTGAGCTATTACAAACATGGTACGAACTATTACACATTGAAACTATGTTTATATAGTATCATGTATAAATAAAATAAACTTTGTTTAACTATGGATCCCGAACTTAAACTTCAAAGCAACTTTATTTGTAGAGTTTTACAAAATCTTTACGTTATTGAAGAGCTTTCAAATCATCGACGAACTTGTTAAACTGTTTTAACAGTCTTAACGGAAGAAAGCAGATAAACGCTCTTGCAAATAGAATAAAAGAAGAAAAATGAATGAGACTCACTGTACCGAAACTCATTTCGATTCTAAAACTAACAATCGAGAAAGGCGTGGCCAAGTAAAAATGAATGATTAACTCCTTTCTAATTATACACTTTCTGAATTTTATATAATGCAAAGTCAGACTTATGAAAGAAAATTAAAGGAGAGATTTTTGAAGTTTAAAGTAATATTTCCGTTGTCAGAATTATGGATCATGAAGCTAATTTCAGTCTGCAATTGCTTTTCTAATGCCAATGAAAACACAAAAAACTTTACGGCAAATATATTATTTTCCTTCTAGAAGGTTCGCCAAATAAAGTACATTACCTAAGAAAGAACTGCAGGTTTATTTATGAATCGCCTTTTATTTCGCCCAAATATAATATACATCCGATATACATTAACTATATACATTCAGATAATATACATTCTATAATATTATGTATTATTGAAATAATATTCAGCTTTTTAATAATCAAAATTTTAATAATCAGTTTAATAATCATCCTTTTTTCTAAAATGTTAAGGAAACTCTGAGTTTGGATAAAGGAAATCACCATTTTGGCGGTCTGTCTTTGAGTGATTTCTGCCTTGCATAAATGTAAATATCATTGCTGTTAGAAAACTGTGCACAGATCTTAACAGATGACATAAATATGCACAATATATTTGAATATGTTTTAGTGGGAATTCTAAAATTTAAAAAAAATCTTTATATTCCTCGTTAGAGTGATAAAATATTTTGGAGTACGAATTTCTCCACCCCCCTTCCCCCAAGTAAATGCTCTGACCTTAGTTAATATTTTATTCGAATTTTCTATATAGCTTTGTAAAAATTGATGCATCATATTCAAATAATAATTTAGACGCTATCTACTTGAAGAGCAAGTTCAATTTCCATAGTAATTTGAAGAAATACAATAATAATAATAACAATGATAACAATAATAATAATGTAATAAAATAATATTATTAATAATAATAATAATAATAATAATTATTATTATTATTATTATTATTATTATAAAGAGTTGGAACTCGTCGAAATTCGACGAACTAAAATGTTTAGAAAGAAACTGTTAAATCAAAATTATAATAAACGTACAAAAATAATTACAATAGAAAATTCATCTTACATTGGTTGTTTAACTCTTAAAAAAAAAAAAAAAAAAAAAAAAAAAAAACAAATAATATTGCTAACCTAAAATTATCAAAATGTCATTTCCACAAACTTTAACTGCTTAAATTATTGAAAAATTAAACTGTATTAGAATATGTAATCAATATGAGTTAATATGTTGAAGTTACGATTGAGGTTCTTATGTTTGTTTTTAAGGGATGAAAAATCAGTAAAAAGGATTTCGCTTTGTCACATCATAAAATTTTCCCCCATAAGATCTAAACTGTACGTTATTTTTAAATTCTCAAAATTTACATACGAACCCCTCAAATTCACAATTGAAAAGTAATTTAACAGCAATAGATTATTAATGAATGTATTTCCAAACTTAAAGTCACGTTTGTCCGATACAACTTTGCATGTGAACATTCGTACAAACTTAAAGTTCTAATCTCAGTATCCTCGAATAAAAAATTCAGAAATTTGCCTTTAGTTGTCATAGTATTGGTCAAATATTTAGTTTTATCAAAGAAAATGATTGTTTTGTTTTGAATATGGCATCATTTTTACTCACTGAATCATTTTGCCTAGCGTCTCAAACTTAGTATCAGAGTTATGTAAAAATATTGAAATGTAACTGATTTATGAAGAAGAATGTGTGTTTTTTTTAATAACTGAAGTCATTTTCTGTTCAAAAATTATAAAAAAAAGTTACTTTTATTTGTAATGCGAAAATGGCATCAATAAGGATATAATCAATAAAAATAAATAAACCATGACTATTTTCCCTTTATTTTTAATAGAAATGGAGTACTTCAGTTGCTACAATTACAAAATTGGAACTGAACGTTATAAAAAAATTAATAATTCAAAAATAAATGGAGATAGAGCTTTCAAACAAATTGCATTTAAAAGCATATTTTTTTCCCTATACGACGATGTAAAAACTGAAACTGTGCGATGTTTAGAAGTTTAAAAATTTGCAGTAGCGAAAATTGCAAAACCGAAATTTCATTTCAAATTTCAGAGTGTTGCAATTCGCAGAATGACGCATGCGTTACGCACAGATATGTTTGTCCTTTATAATATAAATATACCAATAATAATAATATAATATTATAATAACAACAACAATAATAATTTTCGTGGTGATTTAAGGAAATCGTTTATAATATATTCGAATATTTAAGCACATCCTTGTAAAAATTTGTACAGGATATGACATTTATTTAAAAGAAAATTCTGTATATCTTAATAGCACGCAATTTTGTGCCAATTGGCATACAAATTTTATACATCTGTGTTTTGTCCCTTTTGGCAAAAGTAAAAGTATGTGGAAAATAGCAGGCAAGCAGAAACGCAGACTAATATGCTAATTTTTAAATAGCAATGAAACTTTTGTATGAGAACACATACAATTTATCCCCTTCTGAAAGTCAAGAATGGTGCATGAACTGGAATTAAAAGCACTTACACTGGAATCTCTCTATACGGATACCCCTATAAAACGAACCCTCGTATTATGAACAATTTTCTGATTTTCCATCCACTGATAAACTATATTTTTTGTACTCTTACTAAATCGGATACTCAGATAATCTAATATTTATTTGCGCTCTTCACAAAGTCTAATTTAAAGTTTTACTGTATTTTATAGAACAGTCGAAGTGTGTAAAATTTTTTCTTTCTTAAGTCTAGTAAATATTTAGACAGAAAAATCAATTCAGTTAAAGCTTATAAGATATTTTATTATCACATAATGCGTAGAAAATGCTGTCCATGGTGTATTATAATCATCTCCACCCTTTTCATCGTTTAATCTCTCAACGTACAAAATCACTCTATCGCACATGAAGGATGCAAATTTTGCTTAAAGATGAAACCTATAGTTCAATTTCAAAACATTTTTTTGCGTTTTAATAAATCTTTATGTAATTAAAGTGTGTTCAAATTATGCATAAACTTGTTTTAACAATCTTAACGGAAAAGATCACATAAACACATCTTTCAAATATAACAATAGAAGAAAAATGAATGAGATTCATTACTCTGTAACTCATTCCGGTTTAAAAATAACAATTGCAACAGGCGTGGCGAAAGTAAAAATGAATGATTAGCTGTGTCTAATTATACACTTTCCGCATTTTACATAACGATTTGAAAAGATCTTTAAATTCGCTCTTATGCAAACTGTGATTGCTAAGAAAGAGATTAAGAAAGAGATTTTCAAGTTTAAAGTAAAGCTTCCGCTGTCAGAACTATGGATTATGAAGATATTTAAATCTTTAATGCCTTTCTTAATGTCTATGTACACATAAAAATCTTTAGTCATAAAAATAAATTCTTTTCAAAGAACTTTCTAAATAGATAGTTTAAAAATAGTAGGCTATTTCAACGCTTTTTTCTCTATTAACCCTTTATCTACTGACTGTACTTATAAGTACCATTAAAATAACTTGTTATAAAATTCATTTAATACATCGATTAGTTGTAATACAGTTTAGCATGAGTTATAGATGTATTCCTTTAACTTATTCCAAAAGCATTATGGGTTACACAAAACAAAAATATTTTTAAAAGGATGATTTCTTTTGCCTTTGCATCTTTTCAGCTTTCCTGGCGTTGGGTTCGAGGGGTTGAATTCGGAAATATTTCTATTGTAAGAACAATATATTTGTACATTTCCTAATTCTGCAAAATGCTAAAAATTTATTTAAAATAAAAGATTTGAGTAAGGTTATAAATATTGCACAAAATCCCTATAAATTCAAATTTAATTAATTATTCTACAATCCTTCTAAAATTTATTAAATGATTATGTAAATCTTCTAATGTAGTTTCAAAAATTCCTGAAAAATGCTTTAGAAAGATACAATTTTCATGAATTCATAATTCAGTACGTAAAGGGTTAAATGCTAAATAAGTGTCTCGTAGGATTATAGAAAGATGCTGGGAGCATTTACACAGAGTAATTAAAGTCTGTTATCAATATATCTTTAGTATTTAAAGTTTCTAGGTAAACCCCCCTTTTTAGGTGCGTTCGTAATATGTAGCACCTATAGTTGTCGTTCGGTCCGTCTGTCTGTCTGTCCGCATATAACAGAGCAAAAACTACGCAACCGAATGGTCTGAAATTTTAAATATATAATTTTTGCAAAATTTTGTCGAGTCAGTTCAAATTTTATGAAAATCAGAAGTATAGTTTAATTACAGGGACAGTCAAATGTTTTCCGTTACAATACGGACAATTGGAAAAAATTATTGCAAGTGCATTTTAATGATGTTACAGCCTTCCGAATAGTCTGAAATTTTAAATATATAATTGTTGCAAAATTTTGTCGAGTCATTTCCAATTTTATGAAAATTGGATGTATAGTTTAACTACAGGGACATTCAAAAGTTTTCCGTTACATTATCGCCAATGAGAAAATATTATTGCAAGTGCATTTTAATGATGTTACAGCCTTTCGAACAGAATGAAATTGACATGCACTTATGAAATGCACTAAAATGTACATTCAATACAATATACGGTGCAGAAAATATTTATAAAACTAGTTATAGTACGAAAGCACCTCATTTGCCACGTTTGACGAGCAATTTCCAACTTGTTTCTAATGAGTTTAAATTAAAATTCAATTTTTCCCCTTTCAGTTTTTCACCCAGTTTATTTTTTATAAACAAAAATAAGTCCTCCTGTGTTAAAGTATGTAATTTTTAAACAAGCCCTCAGTTCTCAGATTGAGGAAAACAATTCTGTTTAATTGTCTGAGATAATAGATGTATTTCTGTTTCCGAGAATTTTTTTATCTATCCTGTTATAGCAGCAAACAGATGTAGCATACCAATGCACTTAAATCAGCTTCTACCATTTTTATGTCGTAGCTTAATCCTTGACAAACATATTCTCACATAAATTTTTTATTTTTACTCCCCGCATAGTTTTGGTGATATTAGGTCTTTTGTTGTGCCATTAACAATTAAACATTTAATTCCAATCCACAGCTAGTCGGAAACCGGGTAGTCCGATGATATTCAAGTAGTAAATAGTTCAATCAATGATAAGTTATATAAAATGGAAATATTTTGAATCATTTAAAAAGCCTAACAGTTGAAAAAAATCCCTGCCGGCATGGCCTACAGGCGGAGGTAGATTTCGAAGTTAAGTACACTAATTTCACCAACAAAAACTAAATCATGATTAGAGGTAAACCCACTTTAACAATTTTATTTGGCCACTTTTGACGAGTTTTTATTTAATTTTTATATAAGAGCTGGTTTTATCACAATCATGTTAAGGCGGTATTCAAAAAAATACTTTTCCATGCTCAACAACTCGAAATTTTCTGGCACATTTTCAGATTCATTTTTATAGAAAAAATATGAAACTTGCTGACGTGATTAGAGATTTATAGCGACCTGTGTTTTTATTTTTCGTTCAATTAATTAAAACTTGTTTTGGGAGATTCTCAAAAGGTGGAATCATTAAACATTAACTATGTGTAATTTTTAAAATTTTCAAATTTAAGGGCAATTTTTCTAAATAGTATAGTATTTTGTCTATAAATATAATATATAAATATTTTTTATAGTATGTCTACAAAATTATACACAAACATTAAAAGACAGCAACTATTCTGGAAAATTAATGATTAAAGCATTTAATTAGCACTTGTGTACGTTACAAATTTTGGACATTTTGTCGCACGTAAGTTACAGATTTTGGACGTTGCTCTTAGTATTTAAAAAATTCTTAAGACTAAGAATGTAGTAAATGTGTCTGTATACATATATATCTGTATAATTAACTTTTTGTTATCCAGTAATAATAATAATAAAAAAAATCAAATGCTTTGTTACGTACGTTACTTTCGGACATAACAAAATATAGAAAAATTCCTTATAGAAAAGTCCTTCTATCTAAAAAAAAAATAAACGGTCAAGTGCAAGCATTACTCGCTCCCAGAAGGTTCCGTAGAATAAATATATAAATTTGTAATTGTACTATTAAAAAAAAAAATGTTGCTAAAAGAATACTAAGACTTTGTAAAAAACTATCCAACGTAGGGTTGGGTATAACTGTATGTATTAGAAAAGTGTAAATGGGTATACCATGAAAGTTCAAAGAGATATGGAACTTAATATCTAATATAGCTATTTGTATAACTCTTTTTTTTAATATTATCCTAATCTGTTTATGATGAACTTAATTCGGTATACTAACAATAAGAGCAGCGTATAGTTAAACTTCATTTGGCATTTCATGAAACTAAATTCAGCGTAGTAATAACCTTTCTTTCTACAGTGTAGCTAAAACAAAACCTTTGTTCAAAGTTTAAATTTGGCATTGTGCCAAGCGCGTTTCGAATTCAGGTCTCAAAGTTGCAACGCCGCCTTGATCAATGCTGGGTTTTTCCAGATAGGTGTTTAATTAACTTTTAAAGTCACTCGAGGCGTATTGAGAGATACAATCAAAGCAAACTATCGCGAGTCCTACAGTATTTATGCGATTCATTCTAATTAAATCTTTCGAGGGCGATGCCCTTAAAAAAAGGACACCTAATTTTAATTCATAAACAGACAAACGCAACAAGAATATTTAATTAAAATTTTCCTTTTATCATGTACGTGAAAATAAGCAAGTTCTCATTTTCTAATAAATTCGTTTATAAATTCTGGTGTCAGTTCATTATTTCATATGTTTATAAATAGAATTACTCCGTGCCGGAAAGGATTAAGTGGTCGCAGGACTCTTAAAGCTTCAAAATTTAAGAAATTTTAATTTTTTTAGATGTTAAACGCCTATCTTTTCTGAATATTTTGATATAATTGTTTCCTTGAAATTCCCATTAGAACAGAAATTTTGGCTTTTAGAATTATACCCGCTCAATAGCTGAAGCGGCGTTTCCGAAACTTTAAAGTCATTATTTTCCAAATGGCGTTTTTAGGCATAAGGCGCAGGATACCTCAAAAACTTCTGAATATTTTTTCATGAAATTTTCAAAACATCTATTTCATGTTAGTCTGTATAAACTGAACCTAAAATTTCCTTTTTAATTTTGAAAAAAATATTGTTTAGGTGATTTTACTGTTGAAATTTTCAAGATTTTGTATTAGCTAAATGCAGCATTGCATTAAAAATATAAAAATGCTTTAAATACAAATTTATTTAAGTTCAGAGAAATTATTGCAATCTGAAGTATTAAGTAAGCACCAAAATTTTCATTCTAGTTGCAATATTTATTTTGTAATACTGCGCGTAAACTGTTATGCCAATTTTTTGTTCTACAAATGTCTAACAGTTTCGATCCCCCTATAAATACTAATTCTGTACCTTGCAATTTTTTAAATACAAGAAACGAAAGAACATACTTATGTCTTTCATCTCAATTAAAATTGAGTTTTAAAATCATATACATTTTAAGACATTAAATGTTGAAAATTGTCTTTTTTTCATTTTTTCCACTTTTTAGAATCCCGAGACCCCTTAAATTAGTATGTTTTTAACAATTTGACGTTTATTGCTTTTATACTGTTACTAGACATTACATCACACATATATATCATTAAAAGTTGTTAACTAGGCATAGAGTACGCCGCCCCTGTCCTTGTGTATGTCCAAACTGACCGTACATTTAAGGGTTAATATCTCGGCTAATTACCAATGATTTTTTTTTCTAAAATCATTATCAACAATGCTTTTATTCTTCTGAAACGATAGGTATATTCAGCGATGCTCAACAACTTTTCTGAATGCCCGTAAATCGAAATTTATGTATAACAGAAAAATGCTAATTTCTCAAAAACTATGTGATCTAGGGTAATCGCTATAATTTTCCGGCAAGGTTTATATTAACGTCTACTACCTCTAATTTTTTCATAATGTTAGTTTCAGTAGATTCGGAATTAGATGGGGGTGGGGGGGGGGGTGGAACATATTTTTGCGCTACATTTTCAACAATATCTTTGAAAATATAATACCTAAAATTAAAAAAAAAATATTTTTGAATTCAGCGTTACAAAAGCTTTCACAGGATACCCCACATAATGCACAAAGAAAAGATTTTTTTTTCAAGTAGCATAATTAGCCCCTCTATTTTTTTACTAAATATATTTATGAATGTTTATTAATCTGAAAATATGTGGGTCAATGGTCTTTATTACTTGCCCAAATTTGAACTTTCCACGTTCCATAGTTTACGAGTAAAATGGCTGTGACAGACAGACAGACAGACAGACGGACAGACACAGAAGTGATCTTGTAATAGTTCCGTTTTTACTTTTTAAGTACGGAACCCTAAAAAGCAATAAATAAGCCTGTCATCTCTTAACGAAATTATCAAAAAATCATCCGTTTCCTTTATGCATTCGTTGTTTACCATTAGAACCACCTGGAAAAAAGTTAAAACTCTTTTTCTTGGTGGTACATTGGAGCAGTTAACGTTATGAATGTCCGAAATTGGCCTCTTTTGCATAAAATAATAAAATTTTAAGATATTTATACAAAGCTTTCACAATAAATTATGTCATTTTCTGTTCCTGAATAGAATTAAAAACTCAGTGTAAAAAATAAAAAAATAAAGTCAATGATAATCAAAGTTATGTTTGAAAGTCTTAAAGTTATGAAGTGTGTCCAGCGCCCACCTTTTGAGAATCGCCTTTTTATAAACAGTTATTTTCTCAGTAGGACAACACTTTTCGTTTCTAACACAATCGCTTCGAGAAATTCGGTTCAAAATGCCCACTTTGACATCATTTTTTGAAATATATTTTGCCTCTATCAAAAAATCGATCCTTAGGGTACGTTATATAGTTTCTGAATAAGAGAATCTACCAATTGGATGCGTTTGAGAGCAAAAATGAATTTAAAAATGAGTCAGAAAATAAGCAGTTTTTATTTGAATACACCCTTAATACGATGATTTTTTTCTTCAACCGCTATGTATTTTTAATTTGTTTTTGCTGTAAGAATTGGTCCTACCAAAAACTTATCAAAATAAATATTGTAGATAATATTAAGAAGATATATAATAAGTTCATGGGGATTTTATATCTTGTGAATTGACGGAGTTATGGATTTTTTTCTTCTTCAGCCCCCACTTTTTGTTTTCATTTTCAATTTTTTTTTTGCGGTACGAATCGCTCCTATCGAAAACTTGTGAATATAAAAGTTGTATATAATATTAAGGAGATTTATAATAAATATCTTTACAATTGACGAAGTTATGAATTTTTTTCTCCCAAAAAACCCTATTTTTGCGCCCCTTGAGCCCATTTTTAATTTTATCAAAAATCTGTGATACATAAATTTTTGGCCATATTTTTAGAAGTAATACAAACTTTAAACTGAATTGATATGTACAAAAATTAAGAAGTTATGGGGTTTTTTCGGTTTTCATAAAATCCCTCCCTATTCCCATCACCTTGATCCGATTTTGCGCATTAACGAACTTGACCGAGATTTTATGCCCCTTGATTTTATGTATCAGTTTGGAAAAGATTTGTGCAGAATTGTGTAAGTTATCGTGTCCAGAAGAAAGTGATATATATATATAGAGAGATAGGTAGATTGATCGATAGATAGATATATAAAGTTTTTTGCTGAGGGTGGTTTTGGGTCATGATCGGTGAAGATCTGCAAAATGTTTTCAGAAATTCCAACATAGAGGAGAATATAATAGTTAGTATTTCATACGAAACCTACCTAAAAAGGTATTGTTGCACAGTCGTAGAAAAAAGAAAAAAAATTGGACCACCCATGTCATTTTATCACCAAATTGTCATGAAAAAAGGTAAGATGTACTAATCAACTGGGTATTCAGTCTACTTTCCGAATATGAATCCAATGTTTGAAATAGGGGTTATCCACATATTGAAAATTGCATCAACATTAACTTTTCAAATGTTAACATCAACTTTTGACACTTTGTTTGAGTTTCTTGGATCAAAGCAGTCTGGAAAAAAAAGTATATTTTATGTACGTTTTCTTAAATATTCAAACAGACAAATAATTACAAAAGAAAGCGTGTCTGCGGTTTATTCATCAATTTCACAAAAACGAATATACATAAAAAGTTGAACTAATCACCAGAAAAATTATAGAGACATAAATAAATAAATTCACTTTTAAGAAAATTGCATCAAATTTTTTTAAATATTCGAATCTGTAATGTCAGACATTTCATATTATACGATTTACTTTGAAATTAAGTTTAGTGCCAAATTTGCTTTATTTGGGAGATTTGTTTTTCTGTTACTCATTATAAGAGTATGCGAGGAAACCCTAAAAATAGTCTTACGTCTCTTGAGATAGATTGTTTCAATAAAAAAAAAAAAAAAAAAAAAAAAAAAAATTAATTTAACAAATTACAATGACCATTTGGAAAATGATTTTTTCAAAGACTAAAATTTAAGACATAAAAAATCGCACGGAGTTGATCATACATTACGTACGCCATGAATTAAACATTAATAGTGTTATTACACGTAAAAATTCCAAGCGACAAAAATCGCCTGCGACTCGTACGTATTATCCACCTGAAACTTACGTATTATCCAAGCATTTCATTGGCTGATCGCGAAAAAACTTTTCCATCTTAGAAATCTGACGACCCATTTTAAATAAAATTTCATTCTTAAACTTCTAAACATCCCACAATATTACTTTTTACACCGTCGTATAGAGAAAAAAATATGCTTTTAAATGCAATTTGTTTGAAAGCTATATCTCAGTTTATTTCTGAGTTATTAATTTCTTTTTTGTAGTTTTTTTTTCTTTTTTGTCATAGTGGCAACAGAAGGTATCCATCTCTGTTGAAAGTAAAGGGAAATACAGATTACTGTATAGACCAATCAGAAAACGAATAAAATGATGATTAAACCAATAAAAACCTTCAGATATGCTTTTGATTTCCTATACTGACGAGGACAATAACCATTTTTCCAAATGGTTAAAAAAAATTCTCCCGAAGCAAAAAGATTACAATTTAAAATTCACAAGAAAAGATCGTTGGAAAATGATTTAAGAGTATGCCTATCCGAAGATTTTATCTTGCAGAGAATGTCTTCCAATTTTTAAAAAAGTCAAACTCAGATATCTCTTTAAGTGCTGATGTGACAAATTAAGATATTTTTCCACATTATCAGTTCCTTTCACTATACAAATTCCTATATACTGTTGCCTGTGTATTCAACCACTGCTATTGATCAATAAGCCTATACCTCGATGACGGTATGCTGAATGATACCGGAACGTGTTAAAAAGGTGCTGAAAACGGTGTTTCATTTGCTTATAAATATTAATGCATATTAAAGAGGAGTACATAAAGAAAAGATTATAACAATTTTATTTAAAATAAATTCCTTTTCTTTTATTCGGTTCTGATGGTCTATTTTGCTTGTGATACTAAAAAATAAAAAAGTATATTTAGTCATTTCTTATGTAATGATAAATAATTCTTCCTTTTTTTAAGTCATCATAATTTTAGTGTGCCGCACAACTTTATTTTAAACTTTAAGTACGCCGTGAAGTAAAAAAGGTTGAGAAACACTGGGTTAGAGTGTATGGCCGTATTAGACGGAGAGCGATAAACAACAAATATTTCCCCCAACATTTTACGAAACATGTTCATCCAGCTTGTTGTATGTTCGGTAAACAGGTTCTTTAAACGTTTTGTAGGGTTATAGCGTTAACGTCTATTATGTGTTGATCTGGAAGGGTTACCTGATACGTTTGCATATCTTCCTGCTATCCATTCATATAAATCCTGTCTTCCTAGTTTCGTTCTTATTGGCTCAGTTGATCCACCGCTGAGTGTACATCCAACTTTTCCCGTGCGATGTGAGATAAGTTCGGCGAGCAAGAATAGCCAGCAAAATTTTCTCCTTCATCAAGGTCAAGCAACTTTTGCTGGCTGAAATGTTCTGTTGGGGGAAATGTTCGGCGAACGACTGCCGTGTGATACTAGGTATTCCCTTTAGAGCCAAAAGACATATATCATTCCTAATTACTCACACTGTTGATGAATGATCGTGCGGCAAAATAAACGCGAAAAACCAGACCAAAAAATACGTCGTTATCGGATGGACATTCACATACGGAGCAAAATTTCTCCCTCCAAATACGAGTCACTCCTCACCGTGAAAAAAACCATTAGGACTTCTGCTAATTGAGATTTTCGCCGCAACGAAAAATAACTTGATATATACCCCCTGACCATGGCCACATACCTTCCTTATCCTATTTTTAAAGATTGTTCAGAACAAGATGCTAGAAATAAAAAAAAAAAGTGAATATTTTTACCATACCATCGTGTAACATTTGGTGCATACTTGTATGCCATAATACGGTTATAATATGGTTATTTTTCTTTAAAATTAATATTTATTAAACTATTAAACAGTATATTAGTCATCTTAAGATTGACCCAAGATAATTTCTAAATAGAGTTATTTATCTGATTATTGGAGAGCTGAAATAAAATAATGTTTAAAAAGTATAAAAATTGTAACAAATTTCACGTTTTCGTTAATGATAAGTATGACTTATGAATTTCATTTAGTATTTCAGCATTTATAGAAATATTTCTGAAAACTATTTTTTATACTCTTTTATATAAAAATTTGTCTGTTTGTTTGTTTCACAATTCCTAGAGAATATGAAAAGCAGCGCGATGAAATTAACACCAATTATTCGCATGAATCCGGGAATGTCTTAATGACTCTCTGGACTTTAAATTTTTAAATAGTGTTCAAAATATTAACTACATTTTGCCATTATAACTTTTAACTGAGTTTCTCAGAAACACAAGTAAAATACTTCATTTTTGTGGAGGAAAAGGGGAAAATAATGCTATCCGAAATGATAAAAAAAAAATATTATTTTTGTTTTGTTTAAATAAATTGATTTAATGGCTTTTAGTTTATGTTTTCTTAAAAAGTTATTTAAAGCATGATAATATGACTTCTACATTTATTAAAGATTTTATCAAAAAGCTGAAAATTTTTCATATTCTTGATCTGTATGAAATAATATTTTCTGAATTTCTTTAAAATGTAAATAACATGTAAAACAGTAAATATCATGACCATATAAATAACATGAAATTTTGAGCATGGATTGAACATACGTACAGGGTATATAATAAAAGATTTGTCTAAAACATAAGCAGAAGATTAGTCACATATAGAACTTGACCACAGTCAGATGGCCGAAGCTATTATCTCAGAACGACAATTTTTTCCCTTTCCTGCGCTGTCACGTCTAGAAATTCGAATCAAAACACCAAATTTAACTGCATATCTTAAAAATTCCTCTTTCTTTCTGAAAAAGGAAAACTGTTCGATTGCGTTGTTTCTAAATAAGTACACCTGCCAATTTGACACGTTTGCAAACAAAAATGAATTAGAAAATGTATCAGAAAATATCAAGTTTGCATTTCAGAAAAGCCTTAAATGAACCAAGCAAATAAACAAACATTAACTTGACAATAGTGGCAAGCTCTCTAAATTTTTATCCAAAATTATCTAGATCGATTGAATTTTACTACCCGTATACCCTTTTACTATAAAGGCATTGTACTATTATTGCATCAAAATTAGGTAACTTGCAAGATATAATTTCCGTAATTTTCATATAATCTATATTGTAAATTCTAAGCGTGATTACTTGATTATATTGAAATATTTATCAAAATTAACATTTTGAACCTTTTTTAAATGTAGAATTGAATTAAATTCCCCCCCCCCCCCTCCTCATTCAAAAGGAAAAAAGAGAGAGAGAGAGAGAGAAAATAGCATGCTATGAAAAATGCTACGCCGGGCTACTACGGACGGATGACTACGCCGGCTAGGATATTTTTAAAATGTGAAAAAATATTTATTTTTTTACGTAGTATAAGCACATGTGTTGCGTAATGTAATGTGATTGCATTCAGATAGTAAGCTTAAAATTTAGAATGTTTCCAGTTCACATGAATAATCAAAACCCTACTAAAATCATTTTTAAAATTTTAAATAATAACAATAATTATTATTATTTACTATTTGAGGAGCTGAGCTAACTCAATAACATATTACACAAAAGAAAGCAAAAAGTTATATTTCTTAAAAATTTTTGTTTGTCAACAAGACCAAGAGGCATCTATCTGTATCTCACAAATAATATATATGAATTTCATGATAATTGGAGCAATCTTCTAATAAATATTAGATTTCCATAGAACAAAATTAGGGATGTAATAATGATCTATTAGAAGAAAAATTGAGAACTGAAAATGGCTTGTCTACATAACTTACTTTATACATGAATGTTTGTTTATACAACCTATCTACTGACTTCAAGAATCGTGTTTAAAAAAAAATCATTTTATTCATCGCTAGGTTTTATCAACATTACAATTAATTTGAATTATTAATAAAATTTTGAAGTGAAAATTCTATATGAAAAAACAAGAAAAAAATCACTTATGTTATTAGCCGCTGCATGAGTATATCTTAGAAATCGAAAATTAAAGTTCAGATGAATTTTCAGAAAAAATAATTGGCAATTTGGGAAATAAATATATGAGAAATTATGAGTAAACTATATACATTTTGTGCAAGAAAATTAATTTTTAAATGTATTTAAGAGTGAATAAGTGTAATTATATTTCGGTCGTAATTTCTTTTTTTTTTATTCATTTAAAACATTATTTTTCTTATTTTAGTCAATTATGTCTGAAGTGGGTTTTGTTTCATTTTAAAATTTTAATTGCAAAGATTCCGTACTTTTTACTTTCTTATTTCGATAAAGATATTTTCGTTTTCCCCTACATAAATATTTCAAATATAATTAGGCAGTTTCTTACCTACATTCTTCAATTCTTCAGATATTTCCATAAGGTGGCTAAAGAATCTAAAAGCATTTTTTTACATTAATGTAAATGTTGTTTGCATTCGATTGTTACCTCATGAATAGTTTTAAGTTATTTTCCTGCCTCAAAAATCTTTTAAAAAATCAAATTTATTTTCTAAAAGGCGTTGTGTTTTTATAGGAAAATGAAAAAAAAATAACTAAAATTTGGAATTTTAATAAAAATGTATGAAAACTTGCGAATTTTTTTTTTCACTGTAATCATTGAGATTTTTTGCGGATACGTCTTTTCATTCATTTTCAATTAACCTATTCGCTGCCAACCACGAGTATACTCGTGGCTTTAATTTATTTATTACTTTGTCACCACTATTTTAGAATTAAAAAATTGCTTTATTTATTGGCAGAAATTTTACTGTATTAGTAAAGCGAAATTTACATTTCTGAATTTGTGGTGGCATACGACTTTCAACAAGAAATTTGAAATTTTTTACTTTATAGTTTTGGCAGCGAATGGGTTAACAGCAATTTTCAAGAAAACAACGTGTTTTAGTGATATGTGAATGTGCTCTTTAAAGTCTCTGTTGACAATTTTTTTGAATAATATCTTATCCATCGTCTGTGTTTTGTATGTGCTTATAAAAGTGGATGTTGACATTAGAAATAATATGTGACAGTATTCAGTATAGTTTAGAAATTACGAATGCGTTAGAAAGTAGCTATCTGAGATGACATTTAAGCTTGTTTTCAAAGCTAAACTGCCTAATTTCTGGCATAATTCCTAAATCCATTTTGGGTTGTTAAAGCTGGACTGATAGGTACTCAGCTTCAGCTACATTCTTGAATTGTTCAGATGTTTCCATAAGGTTGCTAAAGAATCTAACAGCATTTTTTTACATTAATGTAAATGTCGTACGTGTTAATACAGGTACACACGATAGGTACGCTATTCAGAAGCTAATCGTTTTATGATTGTAAAATCATGAGACTGACAGGTGTATTTCTATTCAGAAGCTATGAAATCGAATATTTTTTTTCCTTTTTCAATAAAGGCTTGCGATTTTTTAGAAAATGCTGTCAAAGCTAGTGTTTTGAAACGAAATTCAGCGTTACAAAAATCGCATATCACTTAAAATATAATTCAGTTATCGAAAAATGAAAAATCTATTTGAATCTAGATCACTTCAATTGTCATGTTTACTGATGTTTTGCTTTTTACGTCAAAGTTTAGAAAGCATTTATATTTTACTAAACATTTTGAAACATTATTAACCACTAGGTGGTCCCTGTCAAAATTCGACGACATAAAAGATTTTTAAAATGGCCTATCTAATAATCCCACGTCTGAAATTCATATTGTCCGGAGCGTAACCATTATTTTAAGCTAATCAATGTTTATATAAAAATGCATACATTTTTAACAATGTTAATTGAAATTCTGTAGATGAGCCAGTTTTTTAATGTTTTCATTCTTTGTATTGTTCTTCATTTCCTTTCCATTATTCAGATTGGTTGTTCTTTTCTTATGGTCTGGAATCGTTTCCCTCTTATAAATTGGCATACATTGTCGAACTTAAAAATACAAACACACATGCACACATATACACTATATTGCCATTAATGACCGGCAACATTCAATTTTAGACATTTTGTAGAATATTTAGAAATATACTTGACAGATTCTTCTGGAATTTCAGGATTGATCATCTTTCTGAATTTTTACGATATTTGACTAGATTTTTTTAGTGTTGCTCGATAGAGTTGACTATTAAATTATGTAAAATGATCCTTGTTATCGTTCGCGCATGCGCAGATAAAAATTATTTCATACAACTGTTCATATTTCCTAAAATATTTAATATATGTATATTCCAATTGCACTATATTGTTTCTACTGTATTTTGCCAATTTTTCTGAAATCGGTGTTAAATTGGTTGAAAACCCTGCATGTAATAAGCAAAAAACATGCAAGAATTTTTTAATTATTTTAAATAAATCGCTATATCTCTGTTAATATACGTGCTATTCTTACACAAAATAATACACATATTACAGAATGTCTGTTTATTTATATTCGATAGCGGTAGATCATTTCGTGTATTTTATTTTACAGGGTGATCCCAAGTATTATTTTTTTCTTTGATTTTTTGTTGGCCCCCTAATTGCCCCCCCCCCCTTAACAAATCGACATTGCTAAATATGAGGTCATACCTATTCTTTTTTATCCTGAAATTCCAGAAGAATCTGTCAAGTATATTTATAAATATTCGACAAAATGTCTAAAATTGAAAGTTGCCGTCGCCGGTCATTAATGGCTATGTAGTGTATATGTACATATATGTACGTATAATTCCGAGCATATTCTGATGCAACATATTTGAACTAATTCAAATTAGCTTCATAATAATTTTATGTTGAACATAGAATGAAAATCTGGGTTTTTGTGACAAATTTCACTTTAATGCCAAAGTGCTATATCTAATGAGTGCTCTGATCTTATGATTAATCGGCTCTCTTTTTTTTTTTTCCTTCGTAAATAAATGTATAATATTTGATTAAATATCTGATTTACTATGTACTTTAATTTCCAACTATGCAATTTTAAGTAATTTAAGGCCGAATGAATAAAATGTTTTAAATTAAAGTACTAGTTTTTACTTGTAGAAAGTCAAATTTTTAGTGTTAGGAAGTGTTAGAAAAATTTACTAGAAAGAGGTTTTAAAAAAATATTTTTCTCTGTTGAAGAACGCGAAACATTGATACGTTTTTTAAACATAAAGTGATACTTGCAGGCATGATTACTGAAGTGATTTGTAATTCAATATTTTCGTTCTTCAATAAATTAATTGCGTTCTTGAGTTATAAGCAATTATTGTTTCAGAACGGCGGTTATTTCCCTTTCCGGCCCTGTCGTGTCCGGAAATTCGTATAAAATGCCACTTTTGGCAGCACTTCTTGAAAAAAATTTTTTTTTTTACCGAAAAACGAGAAAAACCGTTGTATTATATAGTTTCTTAGCAATTATTACAAGCTTGCTAATTTCTTACATTTCCGAATAAAAATGATTTTAAAAATTGTGCCAGAAAATGGATTTGAGAACAACTCGTAAAAATTACTCATTAAATATCGTATTTATCAGTAGTGAGGCGAATGGTGTGCGTGTGAAGGGGGGGGAGGTCGGGTTTAAAACCCATCCCAGACCTAAAAAATGCAGTAATAGCTGGTTTTTTGAATCACTAATTAATCGTATTAGCCACTTTTATGAATCAAAATCAAGTGTTAGTGTTTTTAGATTAATCGAAATTTACCACTTTCTTGAATCATATTCCATTTAACGAAAATATTTCATTTAAACGGTTATTGTTATATTTAAAAATGAAGAAACACATAGTAGATATATGGGTTAAGTGAAAATTGTTCAACAGTTTCAAAAAAGGATAGCGGTCGCATTGTCGCGAATAACCTTAAGCTACATAAAGAATCAGATTGTTTCAAATGACTGTTAAAAATTCTACTTCATAGACAGGATATATTTTTGTGGAGGAGTGGGGGTGGGAAAGTTCCTGATAGGTTTTAGCGACAATGATTTTCTTTTAAATAACAGTGCAAAGGGTAGATAAGGGGGAACTTAATTTGTTGAGACGAGATGAGGTCATGATTGCATTCATTAAAAATACTGATTCAATTAAACAATGACTTAAATATACGGTGACCACTGGACTAACTGTCAACAACTTACCTCCCACCTATCCCCTTGAGCCGAACTTTGACTGAGAAACTGATTATACTAAAAAAAAAAAAAAAAAAAAAAAATCCCTTCCGGCTCGGCCTACAGGCGGGGTAGATTTTGAAGTTAAGTACTAATTTCACCAACAAAAGTAAAATCAAGATGAAAAATAAACCCAGTTTAATAATTTTATCTGGCCACTTTTGAAAGTTTTTAGTTTCATTTTTATGTAAGAGCTGATTTTATCAGAATCATGTTAACGTGGTATAAAAGAAATATTTTTCCACGCTCCACAATTCGAAATTTTCTGACACATTTTTAGGCTCATTTTTAAAAGTAAAAACATGAAACTTGCGGACGTGATTTTTTGAAGAGATTTATAAGCGACCTGTATTTTATTTTTCATTCAAATTATCAGAACTTCGTTTACAAACAATTATTTTCTCAGTACGACCATTTTTTTTCCGTTATCAGCACTATCGCTTAGGGATATTCGGTTTAAAATGCCCATTTTGACAGCATTTTTTGAAATATATTCTACCTTTTATCCTAAAATCGATCAATACGGCCCATTTATAATTTCTGAATAAGAGAACCTGCCCATTGGATGCGTATGAGAGAAAAATGAATTTAAAAATGAGTCAGAAAATAAGGAGTTTGGATTTGAGTACAACCTTAATACGATAATTTTTTCGTCAAACCCTATTTTTTTTTAATTTCTTTTTGTTGTAAGAGTTGGTCCTATCAAAAACATGTCAATATAAAAGTGGTAGATAATATTAAGAAGGTGTAAATAAATTTAAGCGGATTGGATATCTTGTGAATGAAATGAAGTAATGAATTTTTTTCTTCTTACCCCCCCCCCCTTTTTTTCTGGTAAGAGTTGGTCCTATCAAAACTTGTCAGTATAAAAGTTATAATTAGTATTAAGATCTATAATATATTTAAGTGAATTTGATATCTTGAGAATTGACGAAGTTATGAATATTTTTCTCCCTAAAACCCTATTTTTTGCGCCCCTTCACACATTTTAAATTTTATCAAAAAGCAGTGATACATAAATTTTTGGCCCTTTTCTTAGAAATAATAATAACTTTAAACTGATTTGATATATATTATAATTAAGACGTTATGGGTTTTGTTTTTTTTTTCGATTTTCACAAAACCCCTCCCTATTTCCATCCTCGTGGTCCGATTTTGCGCATTAACGAACTTGACCGAAATTTTCTGCCACTTGATTTAATTTCTGCCACTTCATTTGAATAAATGTTTAGTCCTTCTTTTTCTTTTTTAACCATTTGGAAAAATCTTTATTGTCCTCGTCAGGGTAGGAAATCAAAAACATATCTGAAGCTTTTTATTGGTTGAATGGAATCCGCATTTTACTCGTTTTCTGATGGGTCTATACAGTAATCAGTATTTCCTTTACTTTCAACAGAGATGGATTCTTCTGTTGCCACTATGACAAAAAGTAATAGAAACTACAAAAAAATAAAAATTAATAACTCAGAAACAAATTGAGATACAGCTTTCAAACAAATTGCATTTAAAAGTACATTTTTTTCTCTATAGGACGATGTAAAAAATAATATTATGGGATGTTTAGAAGTTTAAAAATGAAATTTCCTTTAAAATTGGTCGTCAGATTTCTTGGAAATCTGACGATGGAAAAGCCTTTTCCCCAACAGCCAATGAAATGCTTGGATAATACATAAGTTTCAGGTGGATAATACGTAAGTTTCTGGAAATCTGACAAGTCGCCGGCGATTTTTGTCGCTTACAATTTTTACGTGTAATAACACTATTAATGTTTAATTCATGGCGTACGTAATGTATGATCAACTCCGTGCGATTTTATATGTCTTAAATTTTAGTCTTTGAAAAAATAATTTTCCAAATAGTCGTTGTAATTTGTCAAATTGCTTTTTTTTGTGTATGTGTTTTTAATGCAGTTTTTAGCATTTGTTTTGTTCGCGCTCCTTGATGATTTTTTGACATAAGGGAAAGGAATTGTGTTTTAAACTTTCAGCCTAATATAAAATATTATTCTCTGTGATTTTTAATGCTGCTTTCAATGCATTTTTTAGCTACTTTTAGCATTTGTTTGCATTTCACGCGATTTTTTGACATTCTGAAAAAGAATTCGGTTTCGAACTTTTAGCCTTATAAAGTCTGTTTTGTCCTCCACGATTTTTGAATTTTTACTAATTTATTTAGAATTACTAAATTTCAGTGCTATTTTCAATGCGGTATTTAGAAGTTTATCGCGCCCCACAGTGATTTTTAAAAAAATTTCTTAATGGAATTTTTGTTTTAAAGTTTTAGCCTAATATAGTAAATTTTGTCCTGTGTGATTTTTGATTTTTTAGCATTTTTTTTTTTTTTTTTTGTTCCGTAGTGATATTTGTCATTCTTAAGAAGAATTTGATTTCAAGCTTTTATCCTAATATACTAATTATTCTTCGCGCTTTTTGAATATTTAGCGATTTTTAATAAAATTTATTGCATCTTTTTTTCTTTTCTTGTGTATTTTTTTTTCTTTTGACATTTGAAAACGAATTTGGTTTCAAACTTTTAGCATTATATAGTAAATTTTGTCCTCCACGATTTTTAATACGTTTTTTATAGCTTTTTTGCATTTCTCGACGATATTTTGACATTCGTGTACGAATTTCGATTTACAATGTTTTAGCTTACTGCAGAAAATTTTGCTATTTGCGATTTTTGAATTCTTACCGATTTTTAATGCGATTATTTTCTGGTTTTACTGACAATTTTTCACATTAGTAAAAGCAATCCGAATTTAATCTTTCAGCCCAATATAATAAATTCTTTCTTGTTTTGAATAACATTTGTTCGTAATTCGTACAGACATTTTTGAAAATTTTTATGCTATTTCACAGATATTTCGCGTTCTACTGCAATTTTTTTTTCACATTCATAAAAGAAATTCTGTTTTAATATTTTAGCCCAATGGTATTTTTTTTCCTCTGCGATTTTTTTAAATGTTAGCATTTTTTCATAATTTGCTGCGTTTTATCACATCAGTGAGATTAATCAGGTTTCAATCTTCTAATGCAATATAGTGCATTTTGTTATCTTTTCAATAAATGTTGTATGAAATTCGTGCCGCTATTTTTTGCGATTTTTAGAGTTTTCTCGCGTTCATGCTATTTTTTACGGACCCGGCAAGACTCCCCGGGTTAGTTAGGATAAAATAAAACTGAATATTATTATTTAGGTCTTTAAGGGAAGTTCATTTTAAAAAGGTGTAAAATTAAAAACATTTTATGCTTTAAATAAATAAAATGTTTAATTTATGATCTTACTCTACGTTTTCGTTGAACATTTGAATTTTATTGTTTAAATATTAAAGTTTTTAAGTATTTAATTTAGGTGTGTGTAATGGGTAAGCATGGATCTGTTTAAGAAGAAATTGGGTCCTTTAAAGTAGGGATGCACAACCTGTGGCCCGTGGGTCAAAAGTGGCCCGCGACGGGTTAACAAGTGGCCCGCGAATTTCGTCAATTTATAATTGGCAAAAATTGAGATTTTTTACCATAGATTGCAGGAAAAGATCGTGACTTTCGTCAATTTGTCCCGGAAAACAATTGCAAATTTCGTCAGTCAGTTAAAAATCGCGAATTTCATTAATCGCTCGGCCGATAACATTTGTATCAATATAGAAAATTCCCAAGTTTCTAATTTCGTCAGTCGCTAGTTGAAAAATACCTCGAATTTCATCGATTGGGCGCGGAAAAATCGCGTGTTTCATCGATCACGCGCGTAAAAGTCGCGAATTTTGTTGATCGTGCACGGGAAAATCCCGAGTTTCGTCAGTTTATCTGGAGAAAAAGTCGTGAATTTCGCCAATTTAACTCGGGAAAATTGCGAATTTCATCAGTCAATTAGGAATTACGAATTTGTTGACTGAGCGTGAAAAATCGGGTTTCGTCGATTGGGCGCGAAAAAATCGCAAGTTTCTTCGAGGGTGCGGTAAAATCAAGAGTTTCGTTCATTAGGCATGAAAAAATCATGAGTATCTTCGATCGGCCGCTGAAAAATCGCGCGTTTTGTTGTTCGTGCGCAAAAAAGTCGAGCGTTTCGTCGACCGGGAGCGGAAATGTCACTGGTTTCGTCAGTTTATCGTTGGAAAAAACAGCGAATTTCGCCAATTTGCCGCGGGAAAATTGCAATTTTCGTCAGTCATTTAAGATATGATAATTTCACCGATTGGGCTCGAAAAAATTGCAATTTTCGTTGATCGGTTGCGGAAAAATCGTGAGTTTTTGTGAATTGAGCATGGAAAAATTACAAATTTAGTTTACCGGGTGCGGAAAAATCCCGAGTTTCGTCGATCGGGCGCGGAAAAATCGCGAGTTCTGTTGATAGGGCATGGAATAAATGCAAATTTTATTGATCGGCTGCGGAAAAATCTCGAGTTTCGTTAGTTTATTGCGAGAAAAAGTTGTGAATTGCGGCAATTTGCCGAGGGAAAATTTTCAATTTTCATCAATTAGTTAAGAATCCGGAATTTTGTCGATCGGGCACGAAAAAATCGCGAGTTCTGTCGATCGGGCGCAGAAAATTTTCGAATTTTGTCGATAGGGCGCGGAAAAATTGCGAATTTTGTCTATAAAAAGCGCGGAAAAATTGCGAAATTCGTCGATCGGGTGCGGAAAAATCGCAAATATCGTTGATCGAGCAGAGAAAAAATCGTGAATTTTTTCGATTAAGTGCGAAAAAATTGCACATTTCTTCGATTAGCTAAGGTAAAATCGCGAGAAAAAGTTGTGAATTTCGACAATGTGTACGGAAAATTTTTTTAAATCTCGTCAGTCAGTTAACAATTGCGAATTTCGTTGACTGGGCGCGGAAAAATCGCAAATTCCGTTGATAAAGTGTGGAAAAATCGCGAATTTTGTCGATAAGGCGCGGGAAAATGTAAAATTTTGTTGATCGGCTGCAGAAAAATTGAGAGTTTCGTCAATTTAACTTCGATCGTAAAGTTCACTTTTTTTTGGCACTAGCCACTGTCATGCATATGTTTATTTTTTACTACTTTTAATAAAGCAAAATTTAATCCCCCCGAATAAAGACAAGGAATATTTTCACTCTTTGAAAATAATTTTTGCTATATCTCTGTTATATATACAAACATAAGCTGTTGATATATCTTTGTCAGCTGAATTGGGTATGGTATGTAGTGGGTAGGCAAACCTAAAGGGGTAAAACTGCCACTTCTCTAAAATCTTGTTTTTTATAGGCCACAGATCTCCCCACCTCCCCGAAATAGAATGATTGCTGTGTTACTGATGTGGCCCTCGACAACCCAAACATTTTTGTAAGTGACCCTTCTCTTAAAAAGGTTGTGCACCCCTACTTTAAAGGATCCTTCACAAAATTTTTCATTTCAAAACAGGACCCTTCATAAATTTTTTCATCTCAAAACAGGACCCTTCACAAAACTTTTCATCTTAAAAAAGGACCTTTCACAAAATTCTTTGGTCTTAAAAATAGTCTTTTTACAAAATATTTTCCCGTTCTAAACTGAATCTTTCACAAATTTAATCATTTAAAAGTAAAATCTAACCTGTCACCTTTACATATATAAAGAAAAATATGTATTTGACATACATATATCTTCTTAAAAATATATAAAAAAGAACCTTGGGTATAGCGTTCGTTTCAAATTCTCAGAATTCGGACTAGAATTTTCACAAATGTAAAAAAGCTCTTCACAATTTCACAAAAACAGGACCCTGAGAAAAAGTCTGGACAGATCCCTGGCAAGGCGGTGGTGGTGGTGGTGGTGGTGGTGGTGGGAGGGGGGGTTATAGATTTGTAGAAAAGGGCCTCAAAACTCACCCCTCCCCCTAGCCATAGAGCCCAAGTTACGCCTACGTATCAAATGTTTGTTTCGTATCTCAAATTTTAATAGAATTTTAGAAAAAAAAATAATTTTTATGATTTGCTATTATAATTAATACAAAAATAGTTTTATCACTTCAGGCTAATTCCATGAAAACTTGTCATGTCTGTCACATTTTACGATTTTTGGCTACCAGTATTTTAGAACGGAGAAATGTGACTTATTTTATCGGATATATCTCATCAATTGAATAACGCGACGCAAACTTTTCGAAAATAACGGTGGACAACAAGCATAGCGATTTTCAGCTGTGTGACAGACATGACAAGTTTTCATGGAATTAGCCTTTAGCTTCTATATCGTTAAGAAAGTATCATTAAAATTATCAACAAGAACGTAAAATCATGCGTTAAGCAGATTATGAAACATTTTTCAGCGCATTCAGACTACTATAGTAAAACTTTATAGTTTAATAACGTGAAAAACGATGCATATTAATAATTATTAAAACGCATAACACGTTTGAAAACAAAATTTCCGCTTAAGGCGAAAAATAACTGAAAATTTTGTACATCCCTGTATATGAATTTATCCCTGTATAGATGTATCATATAATGCATAATATGCTAAAACTTAGAACAGTTAGGGAACGCATAGCACAGTTGAAAATTCTTTTTCAGCAATTTCCGTCAATAAACGGAAATGTACTTGAAATTTTTTGTGGATACCTGTATATGTATTGAATATATACACAATAGTATGCAATTTTTTAAAAAATTTAAAAACACGTTCCACAACTGAAAACGCACTTCCAGCAATTATTGTTCTTAGAGAGAAATCTAACTGATTTATTTTTTGACCTCTGTATATGAAAGATGAATTCAGTGCATGTCAAATTCAATAGTAAGCATTTCACAGAACTCCTTGGAGATATATATCAATTTAAATATGTATGAAATAGTGTAACATAAACAAAATACACTACAAACGATTTTTCTCCATAGACCATAATGTAACCGTAATTCTTTTTAGTGTCCCTGTAAATTGTAAATGATCGATAAATGCTATCCATACCATATTCTATAGCAAGCATTTTGTAGTGCACTTCATAAATGTATATAAATTTTAGTGTGTTTGAAATTATGAAACATCATTAAAAACCACCGCAAACGATTTTCCCTTATAGGCCGTAATGTAATGAAATTCTTATGAATGTTCCTGTAACGAACATGACTGCTACTCCTTCATTTTGAAATACCAAACATACCGTTAGGAATATCTATACCATTTTTCAATTTCATGGAGATGCATGACGACAAAAATAATTTTGGCCAGCTAGAATCGGTAAATCACCTGCAGCGGTAGATTTTTTTTACTTTCTTCTACTGTCGCGTCCGAATCAAATAGCCAACTTTGACAAAATTTACTGAAAGTCGTCTACCTTTATGAAAAAGGAAAAAAAAACGGTTTGATTACATAGTTCCTGAATAAGAATAACACCTGAATAATAATCATGCATTTCAAAGCAAAAACGAAATAAAAAATGTGTCAGAAAGTAGGTAGTTTGCATTTGGGAATCTCAATAAAATGTAATGCATTCTAAGGTAAAAGTTGTTTTAGACAGAAATTCCGATTTCCTTTGCCGAGTGGTTTCAGAGTTATAAATATTTCAAATTTTTTCAGTGCTTTATAATAAATACCCTTTACATAGTTTCGTTAAAAATCTTTCCACGGATTATTACAAAGAAATCAAACACAAATACTGAGATTTGTAATTTTTTGAATTTAAATACCAATAATTTATAAAATTAATATATATATATATATATATAAGTTTCACATACGTGTATGCTAAAAGTATAGCATTTTCATCCGAGTGGAGTGTAACTCGCTAACACAAAATCACAAGGGATAAGAAAAGATGCTTTTCAAAGTCTTTTACGTCTTAGCAGGGACACCGTTCGTTATACAGTGAATTATACAGTGAAAACGGCCTTAAATAGAAATATTTAATGATAAAGGCGAAATAATACCTAATATAATGAAGGAATTTTTCATGTCCAACAAATAAGATTGAAAAATATGAACCAGGTATCGTCCGGATAGCTCAATAGGTTGAGCAATAGCACAATAAGCTAATGTATCCAGGTTTGTGTACTGGTCCAGACATTTTTCGCTCTGTTAGAGTAAACCTCAATTGTGCTATTTCCAACCTTGAACATAATATGTAACAATTATATCTGGTAAAATGGAAAATTATTTGAATACCTATAGTGATTCCGTCATAGCAATTTTTATTCCATAAAAGATGGAATACGTTTATCTGCTAAGACGGAAGTCCTTCTAAAAGGAATCCTTTTCATTCATTTCCGATTTAATTCTAGCAAGTTTTGTTTTTTATATACAAATATAGCTGAATCTTGTTAACATGAATCTGACGGGCGGATTAAAATTTTGTTTATGATGTAAGTAGTTCACATTATCAGTAATTAAATCCTTGTGTAATTTTGACAGTGGATATGAACACAGTTTATGTTAAAAGTATTTTGCGTTAAGCTTAATACTTATATGAATATATGCTATGTTCATCTAAACGAGTTTCGATGGTATATTGCAAATGTATATATATGTAAGTTCATAACAATTGATAAAAAAGAGTGTTTCTTTATACATGCTCCACACAAAGTTTTCCTTTATATACTAGTCATTTTTCTCGAAGGCGAAAGAATGGGCTAAGAAAACTGCAAATTAAAAAAAAAAAGGCCCAGATATAAATGAAGTATAAAAGACCAACACAATTATGTATAATGAAGGGAGCATATGTTTTTATGTAATAGTTTGAAAAACTGGAAAAAAATTTTGATCCATTTAATTTGATCATTACAAGTAATATCGCTACCCCTAAAATTAAAAAATAATGAAAAATACAGCCACAAACCTCCAAAACTGACATTTTTGACAGAGTGATTCTACGAATATTTGACCACGATTCGATATTTGGCCCTTTCGACTAATATTTGGTTTGCTGGATACTTTGGATGTTTAACCGAATGGATTTGTGATTAAAGATTTTTGGATCTTGGATTTAGAGCTTTTTCTTTCGTTTTTTTTTTTTTTTTTTTTTTTTTTTTTTTAAATCTCAGATCAAAACTTGATATTTTTGATGCATTCAAATGATGATTAAATGCAAAGCATTTGCAGGTATGTTTGTTTATGTAATAAGAAGTCGAATAGCCTTTATCTGTTTCCGTTAAAGGCTAAGAAAGTTTTAGAAAATGGTGACAAAGTTGTAGATTCTGAATGATGTTAAAAACAAAAGTATTGGTAAACAACTGATTACAGAGGAAATACATTTACAATAAAATAAAAAATACTGTGCAATTCTAAAGAATTTTAATACGATTACGAACAGTGTGAGCAAATTTCATGAACTTATAAAAAATACTTTGTTAATGTGCCAAGAAGATTCACACTGTTCAGCTGTATTACTATTAGTTAAAAAAAAAAAAAAAAAAAGAACAGCCTTAAACATATATTTAATTCAAAATGTTGCAGAATAATAATTTAGTATATTAAGTAATTTCTTAATACTACTTCAATTTTAAATCGTATATAAGTCGCATTGTTAGTTTGATTAAATATGAAATAAGTGCAAATAATGATGTTACATAAGTAAAAGTTTTTTTTTCTTCAGTTTTGCATTACGTATTTAAAGAGGCATTGTAACTTTAATTGATAAAACACATAATACGAGTATACATACCGCATTTCTTGTTTTAAAGTGAGAGTGATTTTTTAACACACTAACTCCCTGCAACAAATTTTATTTGACGATGCGTATTTTAGGAGACATCTCATTGATCATGTGGGAAAGAAAATTTTATTGTAAGAAAGGATTAAAATATGAATGGATAGTAGAAATGAAGAATATTCTTTACATTTTAATGGAAATAACATACCATCTTGATGTGAAAGGAAAAAAAAAACTAAATTTATAAAGTACGTATAATGGGCTCCTATTTTAGCTAAAATGTATATGAATTATATTATTACATATCTATACAGATAAATTATTCTATTAGTAATTTTCATTTAGTAGAAGACATGTTTTATTAATTAGCATCAAAGTTTTTCAAATATTACAAAAATTACATAAAGTTGTTACTTTTTTTTTAAACTAAAAAAAAAAAAAAATTACATCATTGAGAGGGGAAAAAATATACTTTTTTGGGAACCGCTTTAAAAATATGCTTATTATTCATAACTAAAATTATGCTTCTGAAAATTGTGAAAAAAACTATTCGATGACAAATAACTTCAATAATTCAAATTGCGTTTAAATCGCTTTTACACTTAAAAATGAAACAAAAAAAGTTCCAAAAAGTTTCGAGTTGTTGAACGGGGAAAAGTATTTTTTTCAGAATCGCCTTAAACTGAACGTAAAACCTTTGTCAACATATGGTTTCCAGATGTTGACAAGATGTCTTGAGGGACCGTCCCTTTAGTGAAAAAAGTAAACGACTGGAGAAATCGCATGCTTTTCAAAGGAGTAATCGATCATTCTGTAAATGAGCTATTTCCGTTGACAAAACCTAAGTCGAAGAGAAAGTATATAAAGCAACAAAATGGCGTTGCTTTTGCTTTTTCCAAATTCTGAAGAAGAGGCGTGTCGTCTACCTGCCACCTGCCAAGCCTAATGATCTTTTTGGCTCTAAAGCCACTGAATCGGGAAGAAGAAGAACGCGTATGCAAAATTTCGCCTCTATTAGTACATAAAAGCCGCTGATCCGAGTGTGCAACTGTCTGTCGCGGCAGAAACATGTATGAAGATGTCGCCCTTCACTGATAGTGAAAAGGCTGATATGTATTTTATCTACGGAACTGCAGATGGAAATGGCCCAGAGGTTCAACGATTGTATGCAGATCTGTTTCCCACCTTGCTCTTTGTGTGTTTTGCCTCGTATAACATCATCACTTTCGGCGCCCTCTAGCACCTTCGCGTTTTAATTCCGACCATGCATTCTTTGATGAAAGTTGTTTGTTTGTAAGTGTACTATCACCTCTTAAAATTTTACACACCTTTTATGAAACAGCCTGTATACATATATTTTCTGTGAAATATAAACTATTTGAAAAAAGACTTGAAATATTATTACTTATATTAATCGATTTATTGGTTATAAAGTATGAGCTAAGTGGAGCAATAAAGAAAATATAAAGCAAATATTTTTAAATATATATATATAAAATGGGGACATTTTCTGGAAAGTAACGATAAACTGGATCTTTAATTTATATCATACATCAGACTAACCCCGAAAAAATAATCCTGTTTTTAGATAAACATATATATACATAATTTTTAGTGAAATGTAAACTATTTGAAAACAGACTTGAAAGATTATTACTTATATTAATCGATTTATTAGTGATAAAGTATGAAATAAGTGGGGCAATAAAGAAAATATAAAAGAAAATGATTAAAATAAGCCCCTCCCCCCTCCCAACACACACACACACACAGAAAAATAAAAATCAGTTGGGAGCTTTAGCTTAGATCTTCGACCTGTCTCCGACTAACTCAAGAAAAAAAAGAGAGAAAGAAATGTCTCTCTTCAGTGATATATATACATATATTTTCCGAGAAATATAAACTATCTGAAAAGAGAGAGAATAAAATATATGGCATATAAAAGAGAATAATAAGAAAACTATCCAGTTCCAGACCCTTAGTCAATAATATATAGCCTTCGGGAGCTTCACAAAAAATCCACTAGCTCAATCCATTACAGTGATTGCTTTGCAGCTGAAGATGAACTAACGCCAAATGTGATCTTCTTTTTTAAAAAAAAATGGCGAAAAGTTGTCGGCAAAAAAATTTCTTACAGAACAAACAATACGTGGTGCAGAGTGGCACCTTGCCAGATAAAATCTTTTCCGAATCCGCTGGACACAGGAGGATCAAATTCATGTATGGATCTAGATATTCCCTAAAACTGCCAGACCTGTTACCAAAAAAAGAAGAAAGTTCTGGGAGGTTTTGTTTTGCTTAGAATTTTTTTTTCAATTAGTTTATTTTATTTTCTATTCTGTGCAAGCGTATTGGTTTTCTCTAATCACGTTTTAGTAGGAAAGTTCGATCATGTAGCTAAGACAAGAAAAATTAAAGTATTCTGTCGGAAAATTTTTAATATTCATGTTGGTCTTTTTACTGTGACATAAATATTTTTTGAAGCGATAATTAAATATTCAATTTGGCACGTTATCAGTTAAAAAAACAAGAACGAAAAATCATACGTTCAGCATAGGTTATGTAACCTTTTCCAACACATTCAGAATACTGTAATAAAACTTAACAGCTTATTATGGTAAAAAGTAGCTAAATAAACAATTGAAATGCGTAATGCAGTTGAAAACCCAATAACTTCATTTACTATCAATAGTAGGAAAAATATCCCATTTTTTGTACAGCCCTGTATATGATCTATAGATTTGTATGTACCGGGTGTCCCAAAAACGACTGATGGATTTTAAAATTCAATAACTTGCAAACGGTGACAGATATTCAAAAAATTCTTGCAGGATGGTTATGTATGATGTCAGGAGATTTTTTACTGTGATTCTTGATTTTAGTTCGAATTTCAAGCAATAGATGGCGCTGAGAGCAATAGGTGCTCAGTCCAGATACGATTTTTTTTGGTACAGCGGGATCCATTCTATACAATTTAACCCCTTAATTCTCGCTCATATTCATGCCCCATATTCACGGGCTGTGTCTGTTACTCAGATTGTTTGATTCCCACCAGTTTTATAAAATAGTGAAATTGGCAATATTTTAGTATCGTTTTACCTGTCATTAAATAAGGTGAATATTTCTTTTTCATAAAAGTGGTGTCAATAAGCAATTTGAATTTTTAAACCGTAATTTAATTCGAGCGTTAAGGGGTTAATCTCCTTTTTTCGCATTAAAGAAGAGAGAGGCTGAAAAATCGAGCCCGGATTTAGCGGTTATTGCTTTCAGCGCCATCTATCGATTCTATTTGTAACTAAAACTGATAATCGCAACACAAAAACTCCCGACGTCTGACATACACTCCTGCAAGAATTATTTTAATATCTGTCACCGTTTGCAAGTTATTGAATTTTAAAATCCATCAGTCATTTTTGGGACACCCGGTATATGTAGTATGCTAAAAGTTAGTTCAATTAAACTCACGAGTTGGAATCCGTCGAAATTCGACGAATTAAAATGTTTAGAAGGGAATTGTTAGATCGAATTTATATTAAACCTACAAAAATAATTACAATAAAAAGTTCATCTTGCATTGGTTATCTAACTCTTAAAACAAATAATGTTTTTAACCTAAATTTCCAAAATATTATTTTTAAAAACTTCAACTGCTTAAATTATTGAAAAATTAAACTGTATTAGAATACGTAATCAAAATGAGTAATTATGTTGAAGTTATCGATTGAGGCTCTTACGTTTGTTTTTACGGGATGAAAAATCAGTAAAAAGGATTTTGCTTTGTCACATCATAAAATCCCCCCCCCCTCCCATAAAATCTAAACTGTACGTTATTTTTACATTCTCAAAATTTACATACGTACCACTAATTCTCAATTTAAAAGTATTTTAACGCGCAATACATTGTTAATGAATGTATTTCCAAACTTAAAGTCATGTTTGTCCGATACAACTTTTCATGTGAACATTCGCATAAAATTTAAGTTCTAATCTCAGTACCTGCGAAAATTTACCATTCAGAAATTTGCCTTTAGTTGCCATAGTATTGGTCAAATATTTAGTTTTTTCAAAGAAAATGATCGTTTTGTTTTAAATATGACATCATTTTTATTCACGGAATCATTTTGCCTAGCGTCTCAAATTCAGTATCAGCGTAATGTAAAAATACTGAAATATCTTCTTCAATCTTTTGATTTATGAAGAAGAATTCGTGGTTTTTTTTTTAGTGGCTGACGTCATTTTCTGTTTAAAAATTCGAAAAAGTTACTTTTATTTGTAATGTGAAAATGGCATCAATAAGGATATAATCAATAAAAATAAATAAACCATGACTATTTTCCCTTTACTTTTAATAGAAATGGAGTACTTCAGTTGCCACAATTGCAAAATTGGTACTGAAAACTATAAAAAAAAAATAATATCTTAAAAATAAATTGAGACAGAACTTTCAAACAAATTGCATTTAAAAGTGCATTTTTTCCCTATACGACGGAGTAAAAATTGAAACTGTGCAATGTTTAGAAGTTTAAAAATTTGCAATAGTTAAAATTGCAAAAGCGAAATTTCATTTCAAATTTCAATGTGTTGCCATTCGCAGAATGGCGTATGCGTTACGCACAGATATGTTTGTCCTTTATAATATAGATAGCACAGTTGAAAATTTCTATTCAGCAATTTCAGTCAACAAAGGTTCAGTCAATAAATTCAGCATTTTTCGAAACCTGCCAATAGTACTTTATAATTGAATTTGAAATAATGGGTGGAGTTTATAAAGCCTTTCCGCCTGTTGAAGAGTAAAGTCATATAGTTTAGCTAGTGACTTTGATATGCTGTTTCTATTGGGTCAATGGGAAAGTAGTGTCGTGTTGGGAAAATAAATTCGTACCGGAAAATTCTACCCGGTAACTATTAGGCATTATATATCGGAATCATTGTCTAATAATTAAATGATAGAATTTTCCGGTACGAATTGTTTTTCCTAACACGACACGACTTCCCGTTCGACCCAATATGTTAATATTTTAAATGCTTTTTCATAAAATTTTTACAACTTTATACACCCGCTCTTTAAATGTAAGCTATTTTTCATGCATTATATATATACAGCCATGCTAACGGGAGCTTTAAGTTGTTTAAATACAGAAATGTTGTGTTTTTTCCTTAATAAAAATGCAATACTTAAATTCCCACGCTCTTTGATAAGAAGTGGTGTCATTACATTTATTTTTTTTTTTTTTAAGTTTTACTAAATGAAGTACGTTTTGGTGAAATATCATTATTGTATTGATATAAGATGATCGTGGGCAATAAAAATATTTAATTGAGTAATTCGGTAAAAAAAAAAAAAAAAGAAAAATCCTCTTTCTCTGGCCACAGAATGCTTGAAAAATGGTTGAAAAAAAGGTTTAGTTACCAAACCTGTCGACCTATTTCTTCAAAATTTAATACAGTTCTTGCGACAGAAGCCTGTATTGTGTTTACCAAATGGGAATTCAATGTAAGCAGAGCTTAGATGCTATCATGTTTACAGACACACACATCTACATAGCAACATAGCTATTCTTCCGCTTATTAGTTCCGCTGGATTCTGCTAAATCTCAAACTTTTTTCATAAAGATATTTAACCCCTTGAGGGGCGGTGGGATACATTATATCCACCTAATTGTAATGGAGATTCGCACCAGAAACTTTTAATTAAATTTCACTTTTTAAACTTTGGTGGAAACAAGTTAAAAAATTGCTTTTCCGTCCTTTTGATGTAATTTTTTTTCGAGAATTCCGGTGTGAGTATAATATTACAAAAACACAATTGCTTGGCCCTAAAAGGGTTAAGGAAATATGAAATTGCTCATTTTCTGGTGGCTTTTGCAAAAACATCTATAAATTCTTTCGGCCAAACCTTTCAACATCACGATGGTATGAGTTAAAATAAATTTTAATGCCTTGACGTAATAACAGTAAGATAAATTATCTTAAGGATATTCATATACTAAGAATTGAATATTTGCATCTGAGCGAAAAAATGCCCAAACCGGGACTCGAACCCAGATCCTTGGCTTACATTGCTAATGCTCTACTGTTTAAGCTACCTAGGTTGACAACCGGTGAGCACATTTCGCTCAGATAACCTTATTGGTAATAACATCTGATCTGCTATGTAGACAGCTCAACAGAATAAACCGCAGGTAAAGAAAGGTTATCTGAGCGAAATGTGCTCGCCGGTTGTCAGCTCAGGTAGCTTAACCCCATCTGGACGAGTGTCTTTTAAAGAATTTTTAATCTTTTATCACGGGTTTTTCAAAACAGAAACTTTTGCCTAATTGAATCGGGAAAATGCTCGGATTAAATAAGGCAAAATTTACAATAAAAATTTACTGGTGAGAATAATCACATATTCAAGCACCTTACGCGGCACGTATACCGGTCGCTCGTCCCCAAGGGGTTAAACGGTAAAGCATTAGGAATGTAAGCCAAGGATCTAGATTCGAGTCCCGGCTTGGGCATTATATCACTCAGTTGGAAATATTTAATTTGTGGGATAACTTTACCAATCAGTATGATTCTGTTAAAAGTATTAGTATATTCATATACTATTGTAAAAGTTGTGCATAGAAAGACAGCAACTTATGTTATGGGTTTTATCCAGCAGTTTGGATTTTAATCCTCAATTGCCAAAATTGTACCAGAATTTTTCCAAAAAAAAATTTCCTTTTATAAAGCACGTGAAGAAATGCAAACTTAAGCAAAAGTTTTATTACTTCATCAAAAAAAAAAAAAAAAAAGAAAAAAAATGTTTCATTTTCCTTTTATTTTAATGTTTTTTTTTTTTTTTTTTTTTTTTGTTGTTGTTGTTATTTTGCATAATTATTAATATAAAAAAAATCTATACTAATATTATAAGTAAGTAAAGTTTGCTCGTTTGTGTCTTTGTAGGTGGTGATCTCTGGAACTACTGAATCGATTTCAAAAATAAAGATGGAAAATTGATGGTGACAACCTCTGTTCCAACATTGGATATATTTTATGTAGGTTCCACTACCCCCAAGCGGGTGCAGAAGCAGGAAAATGTTCTAAAAATGCGATTTTTGTCATAGAAGAAACTTTAAATTTTGTATGGCAGTAACTTATAAGATGTACATGCTCTCTAAGAACAGTTTCTAAAAAAATCGAAATTTAAAAGGGGTGAAAATGCACAAAAAGCGTTTTAAAAACATTCCAAATTACGATTTCTGTAGAAACCCAGGAAGTGCCAAACCGATTTCAAAAGTAACTATGGAAAATTGATGGTGATAGCCCCTGTACCAACATAGGCTATATTTTATGTCGGTGCCACCACCACCAGGAAATTGCAGGAACAAAAAACGTTCTAAAATTGCGATTTTTGTGATACTGAAGGGACTAGAAACTTGAAATTTGGCATGGAAGTTTTTTATAAGATGTAAAGGATGTAAGATGTATCTAAGAGCAGTGGAAAAAAATTATTAAAAGGGTAAAAATCAAAGAAAAGCTTTCTAAAAATGTTTTAAATTACAATTTCTATGGAATTGTAAAAGATAGAAACTTGAAATTCCGCATGGTAGATACTTATAAGATGTAAGTGATCTCTAGTGATAGTTACTAAAAATTTTAAATTTTAAGGGTGAAATGAGCCAAAAGCGTTCTAAAACTTTCTGAATTACGAATCTATGGGATCTCAGGAAATAACGAGCCTATTTCAAAAGTAATGGTGCAAATTGTTCGTGGGAGTTCCTGGTCCAACATAGGCTATGTTTTATGTCGGTGCCACTACCAAAAGGGGAAGAGCAGGAGCGAAAAACGTTCTAATATTGCGATTTTTGTGATATTGAAGGGGTTAGAAACTTGAAATTTGGCATGGTAGTTACTTATAAAATGTAAATGTCTCTCAAAGAACAGTTTCTAAACAACTCGAAATTTAAAACGGTGGAATAAGCGAAAACATTTCTGAAAAATTTCTTAAATTTCGATTTTTAAGGCATTGTTAAAGATAGAAACTTGAAATTCGGCATGGTAGTTACTTATAAGATGTAAATGCCCTCTGAGAACAGTTGAAAAAAAATCGAAATTTAAAAGTGTGAAATAAGCGAAAAGCATTCTAAAAATTTTTTGAATTACATTTTTTATTGAATTGTTAAAGATACAAAACTTAAAATTTGGCATGATATATACTTATAAGACGTAAATGATCTTTAAGAACAGTTTCTAAAAGATATTGAATTTAAAGGGATAAAAAGAGCGAAAAGCCTTTTTAAGCTTTCCAAATTACGGTTTCTCTAGAATCTCTGGAAATACTAATCCGATTTCAAAATTAATGTTGGCAAATGGATGGTGACAGTCCCTGCTCCAACAAAGGCTGTATTTTTTGTTGGTGACACTACCACCAGGAGAATGGTAGACCGATAGATTAGAAGCTTGTAATATGGCATGATAATTACTTTTAAGATGCAAATGCTTGCTAAAAACGGTTTCTAAAAAATTCAAAACTTCAAAGGAAAACTGAAATGAGCATAAAAGCTGCAAAATACATTCTAATTTATTATAATTTTTTTAGAATTAGTTGTAGTTTTTTTTTTCATTAATTTAAGTCTCATTTTCGCCTAGTACAGTGTAATAATGAAGTTTAGTCAGACTTTGGCTTTACTAGTAATTTTTGAATTATCAGTACTAGTATAATTTCTTCTGATAAAATTTGGCACACAGATACCACTTAGAATATTTCAGCTATTACGCTATCAAAACCGCGGGTTTTGCTGGTACTAATATAAACAAGTACTTTGGTAACAAAAAAAATATATGTAAAGTGCCTTTTTTTAACAGATTGGGCAAGACTCCGATGGTTGTTAACAACCACCTTATTTTATAGCTTAAGAAGTAACTTGTTGTTGTTGTTGTTCTATTTTTGCGCTTTTCAAAATTCCTAGCATTCAAAAGTAAGCACCCGTACGAACCCTGATAATTTCTAATGCTTAATGTTTTTAGAATTTCTCACATGAGTTATTTTAATTTTAAATTATATTAATTTTCAAGAAGTATATACTGCAGTTAAACTTCATTTTTTAGTGGTTCCCCAGTGTCTCGTTAAACCTCTTACAAATCCACTGGATTTAAAAAGGCTCCCACAATATCCCATTATGCTATTCTAATCGTGTTTTAGTAGATAAGATCCAACAAATTCGATCATGTACTTCCACTGGGACAAGTAAAATTAATGTACTTTTCTCCTTGAAACTTATTTTTTTAACATAAATATTTTTTAAATTAAGGGCTTCCACTCGGTCTGTTTTTTTTGTTTGTTTGTTTGTTTGTTTGTTTGTTTGTTTTTCACTTTTCTTAAAGAAATATCTTCTTATTAGATTCCTCTTGAAATTTTTGCAAAAATCTAACCTGCAGGTTATTTTTGTTGCAAATGGTTTAGAAACCTACCACAAAAATGTTTCTTCAAAAATACTGATAGTTAAAAACCAGATCACTGGTATCCCAGTAAATTATACTTAAAATATTCATTTTATCATGTCACGTTATCAAGTATGAAATTTGGTTTTGAAAGAATAGAAGGCCCGCCCTTTTTTGAATGTTTTTGGTTCATTGTATATGTTTAGAGCGGGTTCTTACGTTTATGCATCAGTAAATATCTTATTTATCTATCTATATTATAAAGGACAAACATATCTGTGCGTAACGCATACGTCATTTTGCGAATGGCAACACTTTGAAATTTAAAATAAAATTGTGGTTTTGTAATTTTCTCTACTGCAAATTTTTATACTTCTAAACATCGCACATTTTAAATTTTTACACCGCTGTATAACGAAAAAAATACTCTTAAAAATACTCTTTTAAATGCAATTTGCTTGAAAGCTGTATCTCATTTTAATTTTAAGATATTAATTTTTTTGTAGCTTTTATTACTTTTTTTGTAATCGTGGCAGCTGAGGTACTCCATTTCTGTTGAAACTAAAGGGGGGGAAATGAAAATAGTAGATTGCTGTATCTTTTTGTTGCCATTTTCTCATAAAAAACGAAAAAAAAATGAAATTAAAGTACGTGCTATGTCAAGAATATCGTCTGTTATAAAACCCAGTGAGTTTTGGCTTTATTTCGTTGTTATTTATCAATTAAATCATTTTGCCGTGCCGGCTCCATTGCGAAATATTAATAAACAATTTGCACATTAAAAAAGTTCAGAATTTCTCTCCCGCTAATTTTCTATAACGAAATTAAAGCTTCATCAATAAATAAATAAAAGAATAATATATAAAAAAGCACGAATTTAACATATATGTAGTCGAACAATTTTAATTTTTAGAGCCGAATTGGGAAAAATATGTGTTTTTAAATGTAATTTGTATGAAATAGAGTTGCTAGGCAACTGTTAAAGTAAAAGAGAAAAAATAATCTATATATTGAAAACACAAGATTGCTTTTTTAGACATCTTCCTTGAACTTTCTACTGTACCAATTTTGCAAATAATTCTTTTTTTAAATGAAAGCTGTTCATTTGTAGATGTCCTCGCACTAGCTATTTTTCTAAATATTTTCACTTCTATATTTTTAATTTAATTTAAAAAGATTTTTTGAAATTTCATCAAAATGGTAGCAATCGCATTATTTCCACCGTTGCAGAAAAGAAGAAATATTGGGGTTTATTTATCCTTATTGATACCATTTACTCATTACAATTAAAAATAACTTTATTTTAAGTCTGAACAGAAAATGACGTCACTATTTAAAAAACATTTTCGCTCATAAAGCTAATGTTACAATATATTTTTATTCGGCTGATACCGAATTTGAGACACTTGGCGTAATGCTTCAGTAAGTGCCATATTTAAAAGAAAACAATCATTTTCTTTGATAAAACTATATATTTTTACACGAATACATCTAAAAGACATCAGTTTCTGGAATTTGTACTTCGCGGTACTGAAATTAGACCCTCAAGCCAAAAGAATACATTTTCACATGCAAAGTTTTAGCTGACAAACGGAACTTCACGTTTGGAAGTCTATCTATATTATAAAGGAAAAATATGTCCGTGCGTACGGCTGACGTCATTTTGAGAATGGCAACGCTTGACGAATAAATGTCTGATTTGCAATCTTTGCTACTGCATTTTTTTTATTTTCTAAACATAGCGCATCTTCAATTTTTACACCCGTTATATAGGGGGAAAAAATCTACTTTCAAATGCAATTTTCTTGAAAACTTTATCTTAATTGATTTATTTATTATGTCTTTTTAAATAATTTTCAAGAATAATGTTTTTTAATCTATATCCATTGCGTACAGGCTCCATTACGGAATAAGCCATTTGCACTTAAAATAATATAAATAATTCAACATTTGTCTCTGACTAATTTCTTATAGCGAAATTAAAACTTCATCAATCTATTATATTAAAAAGTGACTGTCCATTTGTATTTCACAGCTGTTCCTCCTAGAATATGGAATGTTGGGTGATCCAATTAACGCCAGTTATCCGCATGGGTCCGAGGATGTTAAACGTGGTCGTAGAATCTTAAAATTTGTTTAGTTTTCGAGATATAAATTTTTACGTTATTTTTTATGACATTTCTGTAATGATGGAAACTAAAATTGCTCCATTTTTGTGGATAAAAGAGAGAAAAGGGAAAATGACAAGGATTATTAGGTATCATTGTTTGAAATCATTTTTAAATTGAAATTAACGTATATTTGAATAAATAGTGAAAAATGATTGTAGTTTTCAAGAAAATTTCACGAAATACGAACTCACACATATTCAAGCTTCAGGAATCCGTTTATTTTAGAAACACAAATTCGACTCTCGATTGGAACATTGAGATAAATTCTGTTGACGTCAAAAGAAAAAAAAAACATCGTACGTTATTTTCATTTAATTTAAAGTCGTAAAGTAGATTTTTAACCATTGCCTTAAGATGGCTTATAAAACATTTCAGAAGCGGACATTAAAAATGCGAAAAAGCGAGGGAAAAAAAAGAGAAAAGTTTTAGCGAGAAAAAAAAAATAATTCTTTAAATATTTATTTTAATTCATAAATATAAAATGCTTTTGAATAAATTCGTCCAAACAAATTCACTTTTGTATAAGTTGACCGAAATGACATCATTTCTACGAACTCCGAAATTCGAGGCAAAATCTTGGAAGAGCGAAAAGCTCTAGGCAATAAAGTTATAGAATATGTGCATTTTTATTGGGAAAGTTTTGACTTAAATTGTAAATATAACTTATTATTTGAAATATTGTATTTAATAAAATTAATATTGTAATGGCTTTCTAAATTTACAATAAAGTTAAGATTTCATTTTTCGCAAAAAGATCGATTGTCTCATGCAATTCAAAAGCAACACAACGGGTTGCTACGCAACTAGTAATAATAAAGAAAGAAGTTTGTGTTTGTGTGAATGTGTCGACGGTGTACTGAGGAGACCGCTGCACGTAGAGCTACAAAATTTGGGAAGAAGGTACCTAGGTTACCTATGAAGTTTTGCATCTCGAAGAAATTTTGGATTTTTTAAATTTATTTTTTATGCGATTTTTACCGCCTTTTTCACGTTTCGACTTTCGAGGTAATTTTCCTACATTAATAAAAAGAAGCCTTTTTTAGCCCAATATTATCGTAAATTTTATCCTCTTTTCAATAAAGTTTATTGAGAATTTCCACGGCAATTTTTAGATTTTTTGCGAATTTTATTCATCCGATTTTTTTTTTTTTTTTTTTTTTTTTTTGCATTTGAGGCGATATTTTGACATTCGGAAAAGAAATTTGGTTTCAAAGTTTCAGCTCAATATAGTATTACTATCTATGAATTTTGGATTTCAGCGATTTTAAATGCAATCTTTAGCGAATTTTCGAGATTTTTAACGTTCCGCGTCGATTTTGTCATTCGTGAAAAATTTTTCGATTACAAGGTTTTACCCCATTAGAGTAAATTTTGACCAGGGCGATTTTTTAATATTTAGCTATTTTTAATTCAATTTTCAATGCACTTTACAGCGTTTTTTCGAATCTCACGGTGATTTTTTGACATTTAGAAATGGAATTTGATTTCAAACTTTTAGCCTAATATATTAAATTTTGCCATCTACAATTTTTGAATTTTAGCGATTTTTACTGCGATTTTCAATGGTCTTGTTTAGCAATTTTTTGAGATTTTTTGCATTTTGCGTCGATTTTGCTTCATTCTTGAAAGATTTCAGAGTACAGGGTCTTCCCCCATTGTAGTAGATTTTGACCCCAGCTGTTTTTAATGCAATTTTTAGCAATTTTTCGAGTACTGCGGCTAATTTTTTACATTTGTAAAAGTAAATCTCTTTCAACATTTCAGCTTAATGTAGTATATTTTGTCCTCAACGAATTTTTAATTGTAGCGATTTTCAATGCGCTATTTAGTGATTTTTAGAGATTTTTTGTCTTTTTCGTCGATTTTTTGTCATTTACGAAAGAATTCAGAATACAATATTATACTTAATAAATTTATAATAAATTATAATAAAATTTATAATAAATTTTGTCTCCTACTATTTTTTAATATTAAGAGGTTTTAAATGTATTTTTCAATGAAATTTTTATCGTTTTTTCTAGTTCCATGGTGATTTTTGGCATTGGGAAAAGGTATTTGGTTTCAAACTTTTAGCCTAATATAGTAAACTGTGTCATCGATTATTTTCTATTTTTATCGAATTTAATGCGATTTTCAGTGATTTTTCGAGATTTTTTACATTTTCTGTCGATTTTTTGTCATTCTTGAAAAATTTACGATTACAGTGTTTTGTGTCAATTTTATGTCGTTTGTGAAAGAATTCAGATTACAATATTTTCCCCCAATATAATAAATTTTGTCCCCTGCTGTTATTGAATATTTGGCGATTTTTAATGTCTTTTTCAATTCGATTTTTAGCGAATTTTTTTTTAGCCCCACGGCGATGTTTTTGGCATTCGTAAAAGGAATTTGGCATCAAATTTTTGTCCAACTATAGTAAATTTTGTCCTCCGTGATTTTTGTATTTCAGTGATTTTTAATGTGATTTTTAGCAATTTTTTTCAGTTCCGCGGCAGTTTCACATTGTCGCGACATTGATAAAAGGATTTCAGTTTCTTACTGTCAGCCTAATACAGTAAATTTTGTCCTCTGCGCCCAGTGATTTTTAATGTGATTTTTAGCGATTTTTTTCAGTTCCGCGCCAGTTTCACATTGTCGCGACATTGATAAAAGGATTTCAGTTTCTTACTGTCAGCCTAATACAGTAAATTTTGAATTTTAGCAATTTTCAATGCGATATTCAATGTGATTTTTAGCGACTTTCCGAGATTTTTGACGTTCCATGACGGTTTTCTTTTGTAATTCATGAAAGATTTCCGATTACAATGTTTTCTCCCTTGCTAGTAAATTTTTACCGCAGATATTTTTAGTACAATTTCCAATGTGATTTTTAGCTTTTGCGACTTCTTTGGCGATTTTTATACATTCAGAAACGGATTTTGATTTCAAACTTTTTGCCCAATATACTAAATTTTCTGATTACAATGTTTTACTTCTTAATAGTATATATTTACGCTGTCGATATTTTAATATTTAACAATTTTTAATGCAATTTTCGATGCAATTTCAGCGTTTTATTTTTCGATTACCGCGGTGATTTTTTAGGTATGGAAAAGAAATTCGGTTTCAAATTTTTAGCCTTATATAATATATTTTCTCCTGAACGATTTTGTCTACTTTAAGGCTGTTCTCAAATCCACAAGGGCAACTTCCTGACATCAGTTTTAATTTATTTTTGTTCGAAAATGCATGAAACTGGCTGGTGTTGTTGTTTAGAAACTATGTCATCAAGCTGTTTTTTCCATTTTTTTGCAAACGCAATAGACCTTTCAAAAAATAGTGTCATGTAGAAGTTTTGAACCGAATTTCAGCGCGAAAGTAGAAAAATCAATCAAGAGCGGACGAAAACAGGTTCGTCACGTGATCGAAATCGCTTATAACTCAATGGGTAATTGATTGATCAAAAAGTGGGAAAAACAGTTCAATTCCAAATCGCTTCCATGGCCAGGCTTTCCAATTTTATATCTTTCCGTTAAAAAATGAATTTGTAAATGTGTCAGAACGTTTTGCGCTTGTTGAGTAGAGCAGTTAAGAACAACCTTAACGCTTTTTTATAGTGATTTTTTAGCGTTTTTCTGCGTTTCATGGCGTTGTTTTTTGACATTCACATCGAAGAAACTAGATTTCAAACTTTTATCCATATTATATATATAATAGAGCTGCTTGTAAAACAGTTCCGGAGTGAACTCATCCGGACCCTGATCATCCTCGGAAAAAAAAAATATCGCGGCCATATTAGGCTTAAGCATTCCGATCCCGTGAATAAAGCAATTGTTCGAATTATAATAATCCACGTTGTATCACATTTATCCTTCTTCATTTTTTCTAAAAGCTTCAAAAACTATACAATTATAATGATTTAAGTTCTAATTTAAAAATACCCAGCTACTAACAACAGATAATCGATATAAACGAACGAATACCGTTGCCATTCATAAGCACAAATTCCAAATCTAGAAACAAATGAATGACTCTTTGATCGTTTCATTAAAAAAAATACCGTTTAACATCCGATTCAGCTCTTAAAATATTTGTAAAAGCATATTAAAACCTTTAAATATTTTGAAATGCGTTTTCCACTTTTACATACCGACTTATGTTTGGAGAAAAAACGAAGTTGATAAATTAAACAAGACATTATAAAACAAGACAGCGGTTCCATGTATGAGCTATGCTTTATTTTAACACTGTTTTGGCGCCATCTCTCGGCAATGAATATAAATGATGGAACTTTTGACTGAAATTATAGTTTTTTATTTAAAACAAAATACAGGACGTTACGATGTAATTCGAGATCATTTTTTAAATGTTTTCGTGTGTCATTTTAAAGTTTTGTTCAATATAAATAAAATGAAATTTTCTTTTGTTATGATACCTTTGATAGAATTTAAATTTTGTTTTATTAATTTTTTAAGAGGTTGACATTTATCCGCTTTTTTTTTTAATTTTGTTTGCATTTTAAATAAAATGATTTTTTTCCCCAGGTGTTATGAAATATAAAATGTTATCATGATTGCATTAGCATGAGAAAATTATTTTTTCACATTCTCCTATTAAATTACAATTTTGTTTTTACGCCAAGGTTATGTTGAAATTTTACAATGTTAAAAAATCAAAATTTTATCTGCATTGATGTAATTAATTATGTAGTGCATGGTATTGTATATTTCATACATATTAATTACATTTGTTAAGAAATATAAATTTTATTTTCAATGCAAGCAAATTTTAAATGGATATAAGCTAATCTCTTAAACATTGATAAAAGTAAATTAAAATTTTACGACAGAAATAATAATAATAATAATTTTGATTTTGTCATTTTCTACAATACAAACCCTTTAATAATAAAACCTTCATTCTGTTTGTTTGTATGAAACCGTATAAAAATGAAACGCAGATCAACATTCAGTCATTTTTGACGAGTTATATACTAGTTTAGGAATATTTGTCTCTCAAGATGTTTGACGTTTTTGTGATTTTTAACGCGTTTTTTACATTTTTTCATGATTTGCGGCGTTTTTTTGACATTCGACTTTTGCCCTAATATAGTAAATTCTGCTCTCTTTTCAATAAAGTTTAGTCGGATTTTGGTGGGCTTTCGCAAGGATTTTTATAAATTTGTCAAAGGAATTCTGTTTCTAACTTTTAGCCTATTAGGAATTTGGTTTCAAACCTTTAGCTTTTTATGGTAAATGTTTTCCTCAGATATTTTGAACTGTAGGGAATTTTAATGCGATTTTCAATGCAATTTTTAGTGTGTGGGGGGAGGGGGGGGGGTCCGAGGTACAGTTGTGGGAAAAAAAAGTAAACACCTCTACTAACTCTTCAACAAATCATCGTAGACGAAAGTTACTGGCACCGAACGATTGGAAATAAGGTCTACTTTTAAATGATGTATATAAAATTTGCTTGGGGGGCCATCTACATGTTAAAACAAATCCAAACTTCATTTTTTTCAATGCCGATACCCAATTTTAACGAGATATTCCAAACCTTCGGTTCAAACTATGCTTAGACACCAAATTTCAAGTCATTTGAATGATAAGTTTTTGAATTATAAACATTCAAAATTTAATGCTTCTAATGTTAAATTACATTTTCATATTTTTATTTATATCTCCTGAAATTATGCTTCTAATGTGCTAATTTTTTGTGTAACAATAATACTAATATACCCAAACATAAATACGTTGAATTTGCAATTTTTATAATTTTATAATATGAATTATGAAATTAATATTCGAAAAAAATATGAATTGCAACCTACAGTTTTTTTTTATGGATTCAGATTTGTTAAGTCATGCTTTATGGAAATCCAAAATTTCACATTTTTCTTCCAAGTAGTTTTCAAATTATGCTTAAAAAACGGCAAAATGATGGTTTAAGGGGCCTTCTATGATAGAAGTGACTAAATATTTTGAAATTTCTTCTGCTGTCTTGTAATCTAGCAAGCTTCATTGACTGCTTAAGGTGCCTTGATCAAGAAGGGGGTTAACAATTGAGTACCGAACTTCAATTTGGATACAGCCCTTAAAATACGCTGGTTTTAAAATAATTAATTTCTCGGAAACTTATCGTACGAATTGCATAAAAATTTGTGTTTAGGCTAATTGAAGGGTGAAATTGAGTTCATTTATGCTGTCAAAATTGTATACTGCTATTGAAAAAAACAAAGTTATGGCTCGTTTTAATATGTAGATGGCCTCCCAAGCAAATTGTATATACATCATTTAAAAATAGACTTTATTACCAATCGTTCGGTACCAGTAACTTTCTTCTACGATAATTTGTTGAGGAGTTAGTAGGGGTGTTTACTTTTTTTTTATCCACGACTGTACATAGTGATTTTTTGAGGTATGGATAAGGAATTCGGTTTAAAAGTTTTAGCCTAATATAATACCTTTTTTCCTGCGCTATTTTTGCTATTTTAACGCTTTTTAGTGCGTTTTTACACGTTTCATGGCGTTATTTTTTTATATTCATCAAAGAATGTGATTTCAATTTTTTATCTGAATTTAGTGCGTTTTGTATTTAGTGATTTTAGAAGTTTTTGTGATTTTTAAAGGGATTTTAAATGTGTTTACCTTTCTTCGCGATTTGCGGCGATTTTTTGACATTCGATTTTTGTCCTAATATAGTAAATTCTGCCATTTTTTAAATAAAGTTTATTCGGTTTTCGTACAGCACTTTTCGAATTTTTCGTGAATTTTTTATGTGATGTTAACTGTTTTTTTTTTTTTTTTTTTTTTTTTTTCGCGATTCGCTCCGATTTCTTCACATTAGTAAAAGGAATCCGGTTTCAATCTTCTAACTCAATATAGTATTTTTTTTTTTTCTTTTCGATGAAGTTTATTCGAAATTCGTGCAGCGAATTTAAAATTTTTCGCGATTATTTATTGGGATTTTTAAAACTTTTTCTCATTTCGTGCTATTTTTTGAAGGGCCCGGGCAACGTCGACGGGTCAGCTAGAAATATATATATTTAATCTAAACATCTCTTCCAATGTAACAAAATATGCTCAAAAATATAATATAAATACAAATTTTTATGTTAAAAACTTATCATGGCTGCAAATCAAAAGTGTGCATTTAAGTAGTTTCAAGGCGGAAAAAATCTTCTAATAGTACACTGTAAAAAAAAAAAAAAAAAAAAAAAAAAAAAAAAAAAAAAAAATCAGTAATTTTACAGATGTAAAGTTACATGCTTACTAAAATTTTATCTGTACACTGTACAAAAAAAGATGTAAATCTACAAAACTAGTTTTTGTAAAGCTACAAAAATCTGTAGCTTTACAAATGAATCTGCTAAAATTACAGTAATCTTACAAAAAATTTATCTGTATCCCTGGTTGCAGTTACATAAAAAGTTCTAGGCGTCCCAGTTTCCTAAAAAATTCGTAGTAACCTTACAATTTTTTTTATTTACGGCGCAAAAGTGTATCTGTTACATGAATTTTTGTTATTGCCATTACATAAAAAGTTCTAGGAATCCCATTTTCCTAGAAAAATTTTAGTAACTTTATAGATTTTTTTTTTTACAGTATAGTGAAATTAAAGAAGATGCTATGCATAAATTTGGAAAGTTTTAAGAATTTGTCTAGCAAATTTTCAGAAATGTAAACTTTAAATGCGTTTTCTGGAAAACCTGATTTTAATGAACACCCAATAACAAAAAAGTGCTATCTCCAAGAATTATATTTATATAACACAGATCTCCAACTATTTATATAATAGATTAATATTAACACAATTATTCTAATTGGTAAACAAATCATATTAGATGTAAATTTCCAACAGGGCGAAAAATGTCCGAACCAGGATTCGAACACGGGACCTCCTGGCTGAAGCCGTTAGTTGGTTGTATTTATGTCGGCCAATTATCAGCACGTGGGATATAGGCCCTAAGGGGGGGGGGGAGGGAGTACCTTCCGTGGAGGTCTTTCTAAGGGAACCTAACCCGTATTAACGCTTGGAGAACCAAGGTTCGAAGAAAACCACTGAAGCCGCCAGTGCTCTGCCATCTGGCGGCTCTGGTCGGACTTTTTCACCCAGCTAACCTTGATGATTACAGCATCTGGTCTGAAAACTGGTTCAGCTCAACAGAATAAATCTCAGGTAATGGAACTCCAGAAATCGCTGGATACGAAATTACACTAGATTAATATTAACACAATTATAATTGTGTTGCCACGTGGCCCAGACGACCAAGGACAAGTTTGCACAGTTGGACAGCGTCGAAATTCTCCCATACCCGCCTATATTCCAGACGTGGCTCCATCCGATTATGGCCACTTTCGATCAATGTAACACTTTTTCAAGGGCCGTCAATTTGTATCTTTTAATGAAGTTGAAGAAGCATGTCAAGAGTTTTTGGGTTCCAAGAAGCCGCTATGGTAATTCCAGCAAACCGGAATCTGGCAGAATGATGGCAGTAAGTCGTGGACTATGATGGTCTCTACTTTGAAGAATAGTCCTTGTTGCTTTTGTTGTTAATTTGCGCATAACAACGCAACTTTCACAAATTTCCCAGAACTTTTTGCTCAACCTAGTATAAACTATGCATTAAAAATAACAAAAAACACTAGATTTTCATATTAGCGTAGTTGTTTTAATTTGAGGATATAATAACATTGTTTAAATAGTCGTAATATGTAGAAATGTTGTGCCACATATGGCATGGAATGGCCCTATATATCAAATATTGCATTATACTTCCTTAAAGTTGCATTAAAATAATTTATTTTACAAATCAAATTCTATTTTAATATACTAATGTAGTTGAAACAATCAGTATTATACTCATTTTTGCTTTTAAAAAAAAATTAATGTCAAATGAAGTGAGATATACCTAAAGACGAAAGGCGACGAAAAATACCTTGTACATCGTTAAACCGAAGCTATATAAATTTGAATTAGAATTTTTGGCGATGTTTTTAATACAAAACTTGTTGATGCGCGGTATTTGAGTTTTGCACCAATGCTTGATAAATGGATATAAAAAAGCTATGAAAATATTGCAATTTGCAAGGGATTTTTAAGAGTTAATTTTATCTAGCATTTTTTGTTTAACTGTCAGTTAGTTTTTATAAGTGTTCGGTAAAAATTGCGGAAAATTTTGTTTTGATGGAAATAATTTTTTTTCAGTCATTATCTACCCTATAGTATATATAAAATCCTAATGAAACGAATTTATGAAACGGAAGTATGAATCGACTGATTAAACAACTAATTATGATTGACGGCGATTTCTCCTAAAATATGGAATACTTTGCGATGAAATTAACACCAAAAATCAATATTGATCCGCAGATTTCAAAACTGGTATTAGAATGTTTAAATTCGAATTAGTTTTCGAAATATTAATTTTTTTCTAATTTTATATACATTTTTCTAATGATGGCAACTCAAATTTTAATTAGATATTTTTTTTCTTATTTTAGAAAAGGTTATTTTAAATTAATTTGGCGACGAGTTTGGCCTCCCTTAAATGTATGCTAAGAAATGCATCATGTTACTTTTATTCAGAATTCAATTTGTATTTCATTACCATTTTATTTAATGCAAAACTTTCATTTAAAATTGAAACCTTTAAAACAAATGGCTTTAACTTCATTCTTTATATACGCAACGCGGTACCTAATTGGCGCCAAAATGGCGTTATTTTGCCTGACATTATAACCCGACTATTGTTGCTTATTTATTAAAAAATGTTTATTTGAATTTATTTTATTTTTATTTACACAAAATGTTATAAATTGTTTTGTTCTATAGTTATTAATTATTTTTTTTATTTATTGTTATTTCATTTTAAAAATAACAGAAAATAATTTAAAAATGCATATGTAACAGGTATTTGAAAACAAGGTTTTCGCCAAATTGTCGTAAAAAAAAATCACGCCAAACCCGGTGCGTGTGTGACAATGCAACAAATCATGAGATTTAATTTCCACTTCAAAGCAACGTTTTAATGTTATTACTTCTACCGTCGACCAATTTCGCCAAATTATATAAATAGCCAAATTACACAAATTGGCATATTTTTTTAAATAACAAAAGAACAAATAAATTAGAATAACATTAATTAAAATACAAATAAAACGTCGAAATAAAAATCACTTGATGGCGTGAACATGTGTAACTTCCTTAAAGTCAAGTGAATGTGACATTTACGATCAACCATTATTGGCATTTAATCTTATAGTTTGGCGACAGATTTTTGGTCGATAGGATAACCAAGTAGCAACGTTTTAATTTACCACTCGAAAAATAAAAAAATGCTAACTGGCGAGTTAAAAAAAAAAGCTATTGGCGAGATTTTCATCCGGCTAATATAAAAGTACCAGGAATTCTTTGCAATCAGGGCAACTTTTATGTAGATTTATTCGAAAAAATAATTTTGATTCTTTAATCAAAATGGAAACCTTTCTTATGAAAAGCGAAGGATGGCCCGTTGTTTATGGCAATTACATGACTTGGACTATTATAATATAAACGAAATAATGGCGATAAAATAATATTCGGCGACTTATCACACCTGTGGCTGGCTAACATTAAAGTACCAAAATGGCCGCCTGGAATATAAAAAGCGCCTGGAGCTGTTGATGATAGTCACATGGCTTAGGCTATTATTATAGAGATTGTTTTCAATTCTAAAAACAGCGCAAAGAATAAGATTTCCTAACGATTAAAAATTTATTTTCACGTGACTATTAAAAACAGAACAAAAAACTTTAAAATTACTATTAAATGAGTACGTGTTAAAGGCAGGAAAATATTGAAAATTATGTCTTGAAAATTGCATTTACACGTGAATATTAAAAGGGAAATGAAACTTTAAAATAATAAATACATTAATATGCGTTTAACCCTTTCACGGACAAGGCACTTCTATTCGTAAAATCTTGAAATCAGTGAATGGCACCAGAATTTACAAACAAATTTCGAAATACAAAAATGCTTTTGTTCACTTACTTAATAAAAGGGAATTTTTCATCCCAATATTCTGGTGCTAATGTGGCATTTAAGAATTAAAATTAAGTGGTCCAAAAATGAACCACCGCTCTTGAAGGGGTTAAAGCAGCAAATTTTAGTAATTGTAGTAAATTGTATTATGTCAATCGTTTTATAACGCTGTTAAAAAATACCGAGAGACAAAGACTCTGTTTACTTAATTCATGTTATTTTAGCTTCTTTTCAAATGTTTAACTGATCTTCTTTAACCAAACACGAAAACAACCATTGGCTGTCTTAACAGCAACTGATTCTACCTTAAATTTTTGCAATCAAGGGGTATTGAATGGAAACCTGTTTACAGAAAGATCGGTACAGGTTTTTTCAGTATAATTCAATCTTCTCTAATCTTTTTAAAACCGATCAGATTAGCGTGCTTTTAGATTCTGCAGTGTCTGAACGGGGGTTGGCGAACGTAGCTTGCAGGGGGCAGGGCCCCCTAGTTTCCTATAATTTATAACTAAGTTTCCCTCTAATCGCCTTATAGCAGGACAGTTTTGGTAAATTCGATCATATATTTTAGCTACAACAAATAAAATTTAAATATTATGCCTCAAAGAACTTTTATGTGTTCAATTCGTATAAAATAAATATTTCTGTAATGGTGGTTAAATATTCATTTTGTAATGCTTGAATATCAAAAATCATGCAATTGATAGATAATTTATTTGCATATATTTGCACAGGTTACGGGAAGCAAATTCGCATATGGATTCTGATATTTACTTGAACTACCAGGTGCACATTAAGAAAATTATCTGGAATATTTATTTTTCTTTTCTCAAATAGAACTTTATTTTTGTTCTTTGTAATAGGATTTTGTTTTCTGTAATCATATTTAGAAGCAAAGTTTTGGTAAATTTTAATAAATTTGATAAATTTGAAACAAATTAAATTAAAATATTATGTTTGTAAGATTTGTTATTCGTTTCCTTTTATAAAGAAAATATTTGGGTAAAAAAGTCACATTTTAACATGTTAGAACCCAGATCATAAACCGTGGATACACTAGTGCGCATTGACCACTTTTCTCACATCCGCGATCGGACGCCTCATTCGTATTTCGAATTGGCCATACGTTGCTTATTAGCCCCCGGTATGATATGCTATTTCTTTCTCCTAGCTTATTTTGTGTCGTCTCCAAAAAATAACGTTACCTTGATTAAATATTCTATAGCAATTTTTTTAACTTCTAAGCATCGCACACTCTCAATTTTTATACCGTCGTATTGGGGGAAAAAGTACTTTTAAATACAATTTGTTTGAAAACTGCATCTCCATTTATTTTTGAAATATTATTATTATTTTTTTTTTTTAGTTTTTGGATTCATTTGCTTAATATTGGCAACGGAAGTACTCCATTTCTGGAGTAAGTAAAGGAAAAATAGACGTAAAATATTAATTATACATTTTCGTTGCAATTTTTTTCATAACAACCGAAACAAAATATAACTAAAATACATGCTATTTTGAAAAAATATAAACGAATGATTTCTGTTAAAAAATGGAACTATTATAAACTATATTTAATTTTAAGTATCTATATTAATGTTACATACAAATGAAGGCCTGTGAATCATTAGACAACCGTTTTTTTCTTTGTCGAGCCTCTTTAATGGCGGCATCTTTTTGCTGCATTTGTATATTATTTCGCGATAGTGACGTCCTATGCATACTTTACTGTAGATGTTTAAGCGTGGATCGTAAATGTGGAATTCTTAAGCGGATGCGGATGCGAATGACGTCATTTTACATAAAGTAAAAGCGTGTGCTGTAAGTCTTAAAATTGAAATATGTTTTGTACTATTTATATATACATATATTATTTTTTTTTTCATCGGGGGCGACACTAAATTCTGAAAAAGCAGAATTCCTGTTTTCTAGTTTTTTATTTTTATTTCGCGAGCCTACATTTGTTAGAGATATTACTACAGTTCTGGGTTTTAACTTTATAAGTACCGTATATTGCGGCGTATTACGCGCACCTTAAGTTTGAAACAAAAGTTTTCATTTTCAGGTATTACTTATACTTACCCATCATACGTAGTATAGGGTAGGTCTTGTAATCGTTTTAAAAATCCAAAAAAAAAAATGACGGATTTTCAGACACTGGCGATTCCTAAAAACATATTTTTAGAAAAAAAAAATTCCGTCCGCCTGTCTGTGTGAGTGTCTGTAAACGCTCCGAACAAATTGAAATAAAGACTTGAAATTTGATATGTACTTAGTATGTAATAATGAAAAGAAGCCTATTGGATTTCAGTAACCTCGATTATCCGGAACTATATTTTTCGGACTCTCGAAATATTCGTTCTGATAAAAGGTATATAAATTTTTTCAAATTTGTTTATTTTAAGGAGTGAATATAAAAGACAATAAAAAACATAAATTTTCCATAAAGAATGAAGTCGATGGGAAAATTAGTTGCCGAGATATTTGTAATCATATTTTTCACACTCTTCGATTTTTATGACATTGTATTTCATTCAAATTTCAATTCAAAAACATATTTTAATTGGAAATGAGACGCTTAAACAGACGCAGTGAACTGCTAGTTAATATGATTATTATTTTAGGAGTTATAAGGATGCTTCTTTTACGCAATTCAGCAATAGAGCATTTAATATTTATGACGTGATCAAGCCACGATGTTAAACATTCTATCTATCGAACAAATTGACAACAAATACGTTTAAATTTTATTTTGGAATTGCAATGCATTTTGTAAATAGTTTACACATGTTTTATTTTCATATTTTACATTATGCATATCCATGATGGGTAAGTATTACGGTGGCCCCCAACGACTAGTTTTCACTGTATTAAGCGCATCCCTTTTTTCCAAAAAATAGAAGGAACTTCATGAGATGCAAACTATTAAATTCCAATAAAGAATGTTGAAAACTGTAATAACCTTCAAGAAGTAAAGACAAGAATGGAAAATCGTGCGGCCTGCATAGATTATGAAATACTTTTCAACACTTCCAGAATACTTTAACAAAAATTCACTTTTAATAAGGTGAAACAATTGCGAAGTAAACAATTTGGGAAAATCAACACCTTTGAAAACCCAATATTAGGAATTATCATAAATAGTCCGATAATATTCGAATTCATTTGTGCAACCCTGTATATGATCTACAGATTTGTATATACTATGCTACATAGTACGGTAAATTTAGATTATTTAGGAAACTCATAGCACAGTTGTAAATTTCTTTTGAGGAATTTTCATCAATAAACGAAAATGTACTCCAGATCTTTCGTGCTGCCCTGTATATGATCTATAGAATTTATATACACCAAGTAACAAGCACAAAATTAGTTAAAATGCTTATTTTGTGATAATGGTATTAATAACTAGTTTGAACAATTAATTATTCTCAAATATTTTACTGATTATTGATAATCCTATATCTTCAATTTATGTGAAAATGACTATTTGAGCTTCTCCCATAATTATTTAATTGCTACGACACTGATACATTTAGTACGAGAATACTCTAGAAAGAACCGAAAATTTTCAGGAACATACAAACATTATTACTCGAATAAACACTGAGTAATTCAATAGAAATTTCAGGAACAAGTAATCCAAAACAGGTACTTAAAATGCCTGTACCGGAAAATTTCACACATACTAGAATCAAAACTTAGCTCGAATTCCCAAACCGAACTGACCCAGGCAGCCCAGAACCGTGGGCCAGTCTGAATTTATATGGACTCCATGTCGGTCGATGGGCTCTAACTGGGCCCATTTTCGCATGAGAAACCCAGGTATTATGTAAATTGATTTTGTATAGTATGTCGGTCGAAAAGCGCTTATCATGTATTTATTTTAATACCAGGCGTATTTTACTTTATTAATCCATTTAATCCATTACATTAACCGAAAAAATAAGAAAATGTTGAATTAAGAATATCTGTCCAGCATTCAGATCGATATAGTAGATCTTAGTAGAAAATCTATCAGAATCTGAGGGCAATTTGTTGAATGTTATTTATAACGTTGTTCAAATTAAATTAACCCTACACTGTGTAGCGATACATATATGAATCAATTAAATTTTTAATTTTAATACACAAATTCAGTTCCAAGCAACCGCTATAATATTTAAATAAAAGTATTCGCCTTGTGTGATCCTAAAGGAAAAATGGGAGAACGTTTGTGGATTAGCTAGTTGTAGTGCAACTTAGCATCCAATTGAACAATAAGCGACTTGCAGGGTCAATAGAGAGCCATATAAAGAAATATGTTTAACTGTAGTAAAAACTACATTAATATAAAAAAAAAAACGTTTGAAATTTGAATAAAAGAATAGAGAACAGTAGATTTAATAGCTTAAATAGTTCAGAACAGCGGTTCCCAACCTTTGGGTCGCGACCCACTGGTAGGTCGCGGCAGATGTTTTGGTGGGTCGTAGGTCAGTCGAGGTTTGTCACAAAAATATATCTTTCATTTCATCTGTTTAAAAAATATAACAATTTCAACAGCAAGGGAAAATCCTTAATTCTCTTTTTGGATGAATATACGAGCAGAATATCCAGAAATATCTAAATCAGCTTTGATTTTTTGATAAAGTCCAGCACGACATACTTGTGGGAACATACATTTTCTATTGTGTTGTTTTTGAAAATCAAGTACAGAAACAAATAGACCTTGAACCGGCAACACAGACAATCACCTCATCGAGTTCACGGATGAAATTCTAGGATTAGTTAAATCTTGATTCGCACATTAAAACGCAATCGGTCTGTCAAGTCATATCTTTGTGGAAAACACCTGAAAACCCGATTTTAGCGGCTGACTCGTAGGCTTATAATTGTGTTTTCCTGCATAACTAATCCTAGAATTTCATCCGTGAACTCGATGAGGTGATTGTCTGTGCTGCCGGCTCCCGGTCTAAAACCGCTTGTAGAAAAAAATTACTTGAAGTTAAAATTAGCCAGTTTTAACCCTGATATAAATGTTCTCAGTGAGTGAACATAAATGTCCATTTGCAAGTTAATTCGATGATCCATCAAACTTGCGCTGTATGGACATGATAAAAATACTTCGAGAAATTCTCGTAATAACTCGTCTTTAATAGTTTTCTTAAAGGTGTAAAGCAGAAAGAATAACTTCCACTAAAAAACTTAAACGAACTTAACCATACGAATTTATTTTAGAAACATGATTATGTAGTAGTGTAGCTTATGTAGTAATGTATTTATTAAAATTCTATTGTAAATCCTTTTGGATATTCTTATAGGTCTATGTAAATAGCTTTATAGATCCTCATGCGCAGCTTTATAGATCTACATAAGCATCCTTAAAGATCCATATAGATATAGATGTACAATAGACTTCCACATAGATCCATATAGATATCGTTAGAGATCTGCAGAAGCATCCATATTGTTCTATATCAATAATATATCTCCCTGACCCACTTTTGTACACATGGGCCTATATGTGTTCTCTGGAAAGTGTACTGCTCCAACTACTGACTGGAACTTATTACTTTCAGCGAAGCTACGCTGTCTCATTTGGCACTTATCTGAAAATTCTGTGTGTAATAACTTCCACCGAAGCCACGCCCACATAACCTAATCTTCGGCACCTAGTAGACGTAATTACTTTTGGCCACACCTACATAGCCTTCGTCTTTGAGAACGAACTATTTCAAAATTTCCATTCAAAATCTAAAATGGTTTATTCTCTCACTCCAAAAAAAAATTACTTTTTCTATCATTTAATTTTTTTGTTAAAGTTTGCTATGCACCTAACAAATAATCTGTGTTGTGATTAAAATAATACCTCTTTCCTGTTTATTTATAAAATTTTGTCATATTGCATAAAAAGTACTTTTAAAAATCATGGCCTAATGAACATAATTTCCTTAAAAGGCGAAAAATCGTTATAATCTAAATTCATTTTTCAGAAATTTTCTTTCAACAGCAACAAAGTTTTTCCAAATTATGTTAAAAAGACAAAGATTTCGTGGTCAAGATGTATTAAGTATAAATTATGCAGAAAAAAATACATCTTTGTGCGCTGGAAATGTCAACTTGTACAATGGGCATTTTTTTTTTTTTTCCTCGGAAACAAATCTTTCTTTAAAAGGTTCCTTTTCTTACAACATAGAAAAAAGAAAGAAAAGGAGAAATAGAATCGCTTGAATAGAAAAAGATATTTGATATTTCGCCTACTTTTTTCAGAACAATATTTCTGTCGGTGAAAGAAAAAAGCAGTTTGCGATGAAATTGTGAAAATTTCAAAATTTCTTTTCTTTATTTTTAGGGAATTAAAAAAAAGAAAAACCCTCTTCTTTTTTCACTACAAAATGGAATGAGGGATATACTATACTTCAATACTTTATATTGAGTGATTGAACCACTTGAAAAAGTTTAAATTCAGGCTTTTATTGCAATTTTTTGAACGGATATCATAAATCTAAAATTGATAGAGGATTTTCTTTAGTATTTTTCCTGTAAAATCTGAATAGACATTAATTTTCTTCGCTTAGGTAAGTTTTCAAATTCTTGGTAAAGTAAAAAGAAATCAGTACTTTGCAATTTATAAATCTTACTTCCTTATTTTGAAATGGCACTTTTTTATATTACACAAAAGTAAGAGGATTATTTTTCTAATCCTTTTACTTTTGTATAATTATGTAAATGCGATCTAAAATGCATCAAGAAAACTAACTTTAATATTTAAACATATTAATTTTAAAGGATGATAGATTTACAGAAAATGTAAATATTTTCTATTAGTTTAAGTACTCTGAAATTCGTTTAAAGCGAGGTGTGGAGTTGAAATTTTATGTTGATTTCAAAAATATATCTATTGTAAAAAAAAAAAAATTATAAAAAAAGATAATAAATTTATGATGAATAAATTATTATAAATTTATTTATGCTAGATTTTTAGAATAATTAGTTAAATTCTATTAATTTAGCCAATTAGAATATCAAGAAATTTTATCTTTCATACGCCCATAGAAAGAAAAATTAGATCGTGAAACCGAAATTTATTTGCAGCACGCTAATGCAAAAATCTTTGAATGTAACTCAAACCCTATTTTTATGAATATTGATAAGCGTTTCCAATTCATCGTATTCTATTATTATTATTATTCAGATATATATCACCCTTTCCATAAAGTAATATTCGCCTTAATTAATGATAGATTAAACAAGGTGAAGATTATTGGAAATTCTTTTAGATTTTTTAATTTAAAAAAATGCCCGCCAAATTGGTAACACAGTTTTTGTTTGGAGGTCAATTAGTTTATACGAACTTTATAAGAACAGTTCAAAGGTTAAAACGAACTTAATAAAAAAAGATTGATGATTTTCAAAATTCTCCAGGGCTCTCTGAAGAAGATTATAAACCTTGAATGTATGTCTATGTATGAATGTCTGGGGGCGAAAGGGGCAGTTGCCCTTTACTTTATTCCACATTAATAACGAACAAATTTAGATAGAAGTAGAGGATTGGAGCAGCTGCCTGTCGAGGGATTTGTTATAAAAATTATAAGTTGAAAGTTATTGAAATTTTCCAAAATTAAAAAAGTTTTATTTATATGTTAAAAATATAGGTCTATATCTATTCAAGATTTGGGAATCCTAACAAATAACATGTAATTTAACACTTAAATGCCTGGTGTTGGTTTTCGGCAACATACCCAATTTAGGCTCTAAAATACTATTAGAATAACATCAGAAGCTATAATGCCTAATGTTGTCGATAAAATGCAGTCTGAAAATATTATTAAATCGATTTTCAACATTTAGATGGCAACACTTGTGCTGTTTAAGAATAAAGATAAATTTATTTTTTCAAATGTTTCTACTTGTTCTTTTTGTTTTGTTTGGAAGCTTGCGAAATACCCCATTTTGACCTGCAGTGAGCAAGTAAAATTTATTTCTTATTAAAGTTCCTAAAATTCTTGTGTGTTTAATATTGTAGAATTTTATCAAGGGAAATTATTTTTTCAATTAAACACCAGTATTGCCGATTAGTAACAAACTGTTTTTTAGCCGTAAACTATACTTAAAACAAAATATGATTTTTTTAAGTATTTTCCTATGATTTATTCAAAAATGAAAGCCGAAAAACATTATTACAATGAATTTTGAAAAATCAGGCATTTAAGGATTTTCCTATGATTTATTCAAAAATGAAAGCCGAAAAACATTATTACAATGAATTTTGAAAAATCAGGCATTTAAGGATTAATAAATAACATAATTCAAAAATTTTTAACCTCTTTTTAACACTTTCCAACAAAGTTGAAAAGTGTTTATGCATTCGGTTTGTCTGCCCGTCTGTCCGTCTGTCCGACCGTCCACGCTCTAACTCCCGTAAATATACTCCGATTTTCATGCAATTGATAAAAATTACTTAGAGTCATCAAAGCATGTTTGGTATCGTATATGAAGTATATAGGATTAATAGTTCATTTACAGGGGCACTCAAAAGAATTCCATTGCATTGTGGTATATGGGGAAAATCGTTTGCAGAATATTTTAATGACATTATGTTACTTCAAATGTATTGAAACTGATATAAATCACTGACTTTCACTACGATCACGTTAGAACAAGGAATTCATAGCATTTTTTAGTCATTTACAGGGACACACAAAAGAAATCCATTAAAGTACTGACTTTGAGTAATAATTGCTGGAGTGTACGTTTTAAAATTCGGTATGAGCTTTTAAATTGAACTAATTTTTTGCATGTTACTCGTTATATATGAATTCTATACCCCATATACAGGGCCGTACAAAAGTATTCATGTACCATTCTCCTTATTAGAGGAAATTAGTAAAGGGGATTTTTAACTAAATTATATGTATTTCTTAAGCGAACTAAATTTTGGAATGCATATAAATCAGACTTTAATTTATATATAGTTAATAGATGTGGTTAATAGATGGATGTAGTTAATAGATACAAACCTATATATCATATACAGGGCTGCTCAAAGAATTCGGATCATTTTCCGATTGAGAACAGTTGAAATTGGGTTTTCAAATGTGTTACGCGTTTCCATATGGTTGAATTAGACATAATATTTTAACTTATTAAACGGTGCAGTTATATTATATTATTCTGAATGTGTTGGAAAGTGTTTAATAATCTATGCTTGACGCATGACTTTTCTTTCTTGTTGGATGATCTGGCTGGTTTTTATAGTAGTGCTAAATTCTTTTTGAGGATAGAAAATGTTATGCTTTACATTTAAAATACCTTTATCATGAGAATTAGCAAAACACTTCTCTTTATCAATTTTCGGTTTTTTCTGAATGCATTTCTATATTTTGACAATTGTTTGCAATAAAAAAAATTTTAAATCTTTAAAGTAATAGATATAGATAAAAAATTATGAGGGGTAGAGCCTAATCTGCCCTAATCTGTTTACGGCAAGATTCAACTTGATGTCTATAACTTCTAGTATGCATGCCCTTTGTGATAGCCTTTCCGACTTGAAAACTTGGGAAATATAGAAATAAATTAAAAACTGAATGGTTATTTTTTTTATTTTTTATTTTTTAAGTTTGAATTGATTCCAGTGTTTAATAACCAGCCTTCATTCAAAGTAATCAGTATAATCCTTAAAAATACTCGTAGAAAACAAGAAAAAATTATCAAATCTTTAAAAAAAACATATTCATATCCTGATTTTTTTTAATACGATTATATACGTATTTCATAATCTTCACCGAACACATTTGTAAGTTTTACGTGCACATGAACATTACAAAACAATTTTTATTTTATATTAACGAAACTTTCGGGTTCTTAATATGAAATTATAGGTCATGGTCTAAAATACTTTAATAGCAAGTATACTTTATTAAAATTTTACATGATGCTTTATTATTATCACCATATTGATGAGATCGCAAACGTTTTATAAAATACATTGTAACTATATTCTTAATTTTTCTTTTCGACCAAAATTCAGAGGCTAGATAATTCTTCCATGAGTTTTTCATAGTTTCTTCATTTTTAATTTCTTTAGTGAAATTGGCATAATCAGATTTTTTTTTTTTTTTTTAATTATGGACAACTGTTCTGAAAGAACGTTTTCGTGTGAGAATTTAAAAAGTTCTGAAATAAAACAATTCGCAGGAGAATTTAAAATTACACGTAGACTGAAATTATAAATTATTCAACCATTAAAAACTCAATTCCTGTTCTTTTAAACTGCTGCTTTATATAAAGAGTATACATTACCCATATCTACTACGCCTATCAACTATAATTCACACGTGATATAGCACTCACTTTGTAAAATGTTCTTAATTAGAGGGAATATCAATCTTTCCTTATTTCGGCCACACCTGTAGTAATTGTCGTCCAACTTGTTGTTTTCCAACTTAGGAAAAGAGTCTTTTGTGATAGCCATGCATTTTTTATTCACTTTATTATTCGTTCTGCTGTAGATTTAGCAGTACTTTGTACGATAAGAAAGTAAAAACCGCCCTCCCCCCTTTACTTGGAGAGTTTCCAGCAAAAGATCAAACACGGATGATCAGTTTTAGAAGCAGTTGGTTTAGATAAAGTCTTGTGTCAGTTATTTTTCATATTTTATGTTCTTAATGGTCTAAATATTTTTGACATGTGACATATAGCATAAGAAATCTATTTGCTTTCCTTTGATTTAGAAAATATTCAGTTATATTTTGGATAATAAATGCGTAAAATTTAAAAGTCTGTTCTTTCTTTTAATACTAACTAATGTTAAGGACTTAAACAGATGACGATTTGATTTTAAGAGATAAATAAACGCTGTAAAACATTTTTCTAAATTAAACAATGAAGCAAAATAGTTTTTATTTAATAGTTTTATTTCATTGTTATTCTTTTAATAATAATAATTAATAATTATTATTAATTATTATTAATTTTCATAATTAATAATTTCAATAATAATATAACTGGTTCGTCAAAAGTTTGTTACAACTGAAACTATTTATAAGAAAATAAGTAACCAATTATCTTATTAGAGAGCAGTTTGAACTATGAAACTTGTCAAACAGCAAGTTTTTTATGTCACAGAAAATTATCTAACTTAACCCTTTCAAGGTCCGTGGTCAAACGGCGTGACCACCTAATTTTAATCCCAAAACTGACAAACGGCGCCAAGAATATTTTAATAAAACTTTGCTTCTATAATGAAAGCGTAGAAAAGCAGGTTTTTATTTTCTAAAAAAATCGTTTCTAAATTCTGATGTTGGTAAAATATTTCATCATTTTAAGAACAGAATTTTTCTGCCCCTGAAAGGGTTAAATCCAAAGATAAGTAGGCTTTTCAAAAATTCATGCAAATTTAACCAATTGGCGTATCGGAATGCGATTTACACCATAAGACTTGGCAAATGGTCAGGATTTCTGTAACAAAAATTATGAGAAAGCAAGAAATTTATAAAATAGATTGTAACTAAATTCTAAATTTTTCTTTTCGGACAAAAATTCAGAGAATAGATAGTTCTTCCGCCAGTTCTTCATAATTTTCTTCATTTTTCATTTCTTTACTAAAATTTTCATAAGTTACCATTTCAAATTATGGACAACTATTATAAAGCAAGGTTTCGCGTGAGAAATTAAAAAATTCTGAACTAAAATAATTGTCATGACGATTTAAAATTATATATAGACCAAAATTACAAATTATCCAACAGTCAAAAACTAGATTCCAGTTTTATTTAAACCGCTTTATTTTAAACTGCCGCTTAATGTAAATTAAATAGTATACATTACCCATATTTATTACGCCTATCAACTATAATTCACACGTGATATAGCACTCACTTTGTAAAATGTTCTTAATTAGAGGGAATATCAATCTCTCCTTATTTCGGCCACACCTGTAGTAATAGTCGTCCAACTTGTTGTTTTCCAACTTAGGAAAAGAGTCTTTTGTGATAGTCATGCATTTTTTATTCACTTTATTATTCGTTCTGCTGTAGATTTAGCAGTACTTTGCACGATAAGCAAGTAAAAACCGCCCCCCCCCCCCTCTTTACTTGGAGAGTTTCCAGCAAAAGATCAAACACAGATGATCAGTTTTAGAAGCAGTTGGTTTAGATAAAATTTTGTGTCAGTTATTTTTCATATTTTATGTTCTTAATGGTCTAAATATTTTTGACATGTGACATATAGCATAAGAAATCTATTTGCTTTCCTTTATTTTAGAAAATATTCAGTTATATTTTGGATAATAAATACGTAAAATTTAAAAGTCTTTAGTTTTCATACTAATGTTAAGACATAAATAGACGAAGATTTGATTTCTTTTTTCGGATAAATAATTTAAAACATTTTTCTATAGAAATGAAGGAAACAAAATAAAATATTTATTTAATATTTTTATTTCATTACAACTTTTTATTCTAATATACTGAGTAACTTTTATACGCCATGGTTTCACATTTTTGGGTGCATGAAAACTCAATGCTAAACCTATTAATAAACCACTAAAATTGAGTCTGCAAGGGGTTTCTACCAAGGTAAGACTTTGCAGATCAGTTTCACTTTAATATGCTAATCGAGTTTTATCTAATCTAAAATTTCAGCCGTGAACTCGATGAAATGATAATTTGTGGGGTGGACGCCCGGTCTATAAGTTACTAACAACATTATGGGGACAGTACACTTTTAACGGTCATAAAACTTGCGAAATTTGTCAAGAGTTTGGCAATTTTTTATGAAAAAGATAACCGCACTAGAAGCACAAAATTTTTAGAGAATATTTAAGTGATATTGAACTACGTATAAAATTTTTTTAGTTGGATATATTATAATTTTAAAAAATTCAAGAGGTCAATTTCAAAGTGCTATTTAAAATTTTTACAGTGGATAACATTTCACTGCGCGCACGATATCTCATGCTAATTTCATTGTATTTGCATAAACTTTATCTTAAATTAAAGATAACACTCAGGTCTATAATTTGAACTAGGATATTTGTAATCGGTTAATTAGATAAAGAGTAATTAATATTTAATTAGAAAAATTAGAAAATCCATGAATTTTTACATGCATTCAAATGCATAATTTTTTCATACTGAACACATCTTTATAATTCTAGTTCATTTGCATGATAATATAAATATTTATGTAGGGCAAAAATTTTAAAGCTCTGCATCAAATAGTTTTGGAGATATCATGCGCGCAAGAGTAAAAAATGCCATTTTGAGAAAAAGCCTTTTAAAGATTAAATTGTATTTTTAAAATATAAAATATATAATAAAGCAAACAAAACTACTAATTATATATCGTATTCTGTATTAAAAATAAAATTAGATGCTAGTTAAAAATGATAAATATAAAATTATTTGTAAAATGCTGCAGAATATAGGAACATGCTTAAAAATTAAATATATGTAATTTGTAAAAATGTAGCATTTACTATTGCAAAAAATTAATTTTAAACATATAACTTAATTTTTTTTTATAGCTTTGATTGTAAAGTGAATCAAATATGCACTTTTATAAAACAAAATTATTTAATGTAAAATATAGGCCATTTTATAGGGATTCTCGTATTTCGATATCTGATTTACATACTTTCCTGCAGAAAAATCCGGAGAGTTTATTAATATATATATATTAATGTCAATAAATCCGTATTCTAAACAAACTATCAATTGAAACAAAAATCACTATCAAATTGACTCGTTTTAATTTTCTATAAGATGAGTTAGCACCTTAGAATAATTTATATCATCATATTTTGTATAGCGGTTACCATTAAACAGACTCCTTCTTCGATGCTGTTCAGGAGCACATTTTACATATTTTATCATTAAAAAGCTAATAAACACTAAGAAGTAGAATACTATTATAAAATCAGGAAAGTATTGCTCTAGGGGGAAAAAATGTTTTGTTTCAAATTTAAGCACTTAATAGCAAATAAAGCTGTGAAAAACCATGAAAGTAAACAAATTTGGCGAAAGTGGAAGTTGAAGATAATATTTCAAAGCTTTCTTATTATTGTTTAAGGTATTTAACCAATAACAATTGCCGCATTTTAGCATATTTCGAAAGTTACGATAGTGTGAAAGCGCAAAAACAAAATGTAAACAAGCCGCCATGACAGTTATCGCAAGGCTGTTAATTCGGAAATGAAGGGATGATGTCTACATTTTCCCTAATATCTCAGTAAATAATTATCACACAGTTAAAAGATTGGTATCAACTTATTCAGAATACAAAAAGCTTTCTAACGATGTAAAAATAAAAATAAAATCGATTTTTGAAAATTTTAAAAGTGTACTGTCCCCTTATAATAAAAATAAATTCCCAAATGAGCAACACTGCCAGAAATGGGTGAAAAATAAATTTCTCATGGCGGCAGTGCGAGCATCATTACACAGTATATAAATATACAGTACTAGATAGATAGCCCGGCAAAAATGACAGAAAATGAGATTTAAAGATAAATACAACATATGATCAATAGTGTGTTTTTCTCGCTTGTTTCGCAGTGATAGATGAAAATAACACATTTTAAAAACGAAACACATTTATGAAAAACTATGTGTGCAATCAATACATTAAAAATGCAATTTAAGGATAAAGTAAAATTTGACCACAAAACTTCAAGATATGCAGTTTTTTTTTTTTTTTTTTTTTTTTTTTTTTTTTTGTAAAAAATCTTTTATTATTTAAATGCTGACCTTGCTCTTCAGTATCTTCGACATAAATTTTTAACTGCCCTTCCTCTTTACATCTTGAAATACTTATATATAATTGTCCATAAGAAAAAAACTGTTCCTTTAAAAACAGTCCAACTGTAGAAAATATTTGTCCTTGTGACTTATTTAACGTCATTGCAAATGGCATTATAACTGGAAATTTCATTCATATAAATTCATTTCATTCATTTCATTCCTTACTCATTCATTTCAAATGCGTCAATGCAATTTAACTTTTTTACGATATTATATTATATTACTAGGGGGATCTGCCCCCTGCAAGCTACGCTCGCCAACCTTCGTTCAGACACCACAGAATATAAAAATCTAAAAACATGCTAATCTAATGGGTTTTAAAAATATTACAGAAGATTAAATTATACTGAAAAAGCTGTGCCGATCTCCCTGTAAACGGGTTTCCATTCAATTCCCTTTGATTGCAAAAATTTAACGGAGAATCAGTTGCTGTTAAGACATCCAATGGTTGTTTTCGTTTTTGATTGAAGAGGATCAGTTAAACACTTGAAAAGAAGCTAAAATAAAATGAATTAAGTATTCAGAGTCTTTGTCAACCGATATTTTAAAACAATCTCTATAGCAATAGCCTAAATCATGTGACTATCATCAACAGTTCCGGGCGGAACACTTTGCTTTTTATACTCTAGGTGCCATTTTGATACTTTAATGTTATCCAGGTACAGGTGATAAGTCGCCAAATATTATTCTATCCCCATCATTTCATCTATATTATAATAGTTCAAGTCATCAAATGCCATAAACAAATACGATCTGATCCCTTCGCCTTTCATATGAAGGTTTGGAACAAATGTCATATGCGAGCATAAATATCATATACATATTGGCGCGATTTTTTTTCAACGCCAATTTGGGGAACGCATCAACAGCATAAACAACAACATCCGGCTTACCATATCAAGCAAAATAACGATACTATGGCGCCAGTTAAGTACCCGTTGCGTATATGACATTGGCGTAAAAAATCGCGTCAATATGGGGCCGTATATGACATCTGTGCCGAAAGAAAAAAAAGCCGGATGCAAATCTCGCCAATATATTTTTTTCAACTCGCCAGTTAGCATTTTTTTTATTGTTCGAGGGGTAAATTAAAACATTGATTTGAAGTTGAAATTAAATGTCATGGTTTGTTACATAATTTAATATTTCGCCAGATGTCATATACGCACCGCATGTTCGGCATGATATTTTTTTTTCTTTTTACGAAAATTTGGCGAAAACCTCGTTTTCGAATACCAGTTATGTATTTTTGGTACTACTTAGTTATCCCGTCGACAAAAAATCTATCGCGAACTACAAGATTAAATGCCAATAATGCTTGATCGTAAATGTCACATTCACTTGACTTTTAGCAAATTACACGTGTTTACGTCATCAAGTGATTTTTATTTCGACGTTTTATTTTTATATTTATTAATGTTATACTAATTTATTTTTTCTTTCGTTATTTAAAATAAAAATTTTGTCAATCTGTACAATTTGGCGAGTGGTTTGGCGATTTATATAATTTGCGAAATTGGTTGACAGAATAACTACTACATTGTACCGTATTTTTTAATTATTTTCTATTATTTTCAAAAGGAAATAGCTACAAAATAATTAATAACTATAGAACAAAATAATTTATATAAGTTTAAAACAGAAATAAAAGTAAATAAACATTTATTATTAAATAAACAACAATAGCCGGATTACCATGCCTTTCAAAATAATGCCATTTGTGCGCCAATTAGGAACCCCGATGCGTATATGACATCTGTGTCTAATATTTTTCTTTTCGTTTTTTTTTTTGTTTTTTTTTTTTTTTTTTTTTAAAGAAGTGAAAGCCATTAATTTAAATGTTTCATTTTTAAATGAAAGTTTTGTATTTAATAAAATGATAACGAAATACAAAAAAAGCATTGTTCTTAGCGTAGATTTAAAGGAGGCCAAACTGGTCGCCAAACTAATTTAAAATAGTAATCTTTTCTGAATTATGAAAAAAAAATTTCTGTTATGATTAAAATTTGCGTTGCCATCATTAGAAAAAATTTATTTAAAATTAGAAAAAAATTAATATTTCGAAAACTAATTCGAATTTAAAAATCCTAATACCAGTTTTGAGATCTGTGGATCAACACGGATTTTTGGTGTTAATTTCAGCGCAAAGTATTCCATACTTTAGGAGAAATCGCCGTGAAACAAAATCAGTTGTTTAATCAGTCGATTCAAAGAATCGATACATTTCAGCCGTTTCATATATTCGTTTCATAAATTCGTTTCATTAGGATTTTATATATATAGGGTAGATATTATATTATATACGTATGTGTATACATATATATGTAAAGCTAGTGCCCACGCTTTCATTTTTTTCTTGGTCATGAGAGAAAAAAAATAATAAAAAATTTCTCGTCCCAAAATTATTTCCTACTTTTTAGTACATTTAAATATAATATATGTATTTTCTGTATTTTTGTGAATGTTAACGAAAACTTGTATTAAAAGACATTTACATTTATTTTATTACATTTATTTTATTTCAAATTTTTTTTGTCAAAATTTTAGTCTTACAGTGCTTTATAGAAATTTTAAAATTTAATATTTAAACTTTACCCCCCCCCCCCCCGCTTCTTCATATGGTACAAACTAAGGTGCAAAATAATAGGGAATTTGGTACTTTTCCTATATGAGGGCCTTGGCGGTTTTTTTTTTTTTTTTTACTTGGAAGAATTCGGGCATCGGAAAGTAAGATTTGTTGCCAAATGTTATAAACAGCTATGAAAACAAACTTGATGAAATTTTTTGTTTGTTTATATATATTTTTTTATTAAATGTATATTATTGTTGTTTTTTATGTAAAAAAATTTTTGTTTGTGTATACATGTATTTTAATTAAATGTATATTATTGGTGTTTTTTATAAGCAAATTACTTATGTTTTTGTATAAAATTAGGTAAATGGCATTTTATATTAAAAAATTGTATAAATTAGCTAAAAGCTAAAACCTTAAGCGAGAACATATTGGAAACACAGGTAATCAAGAAAACCTCGATGCTTTAACAATATAAACAAATTGACAGAAATTTTACAGAATTACAGAAATTTTTAAAAAAGCATAGATGACATCACAGATTTTTACTGATTTTTTAAGAGATGGATGATAAATTTCAAAAACAACAAAGAAAAGTTTTACTTCTAATGGATCAATTTCCATCACATCCAAATTTAAAGGATCTACCATTTTTGCAACAAATTAAAGTTCAATTTTTGCCAGCAAATTCTACAAGCAGATGACAGTCATTGGATTTAGGGATTATAAAGAATTTCAAAGTAAAGCACAGAAGGAGTTTGATTAGACGTTTTATTTTTGATCGGGAAAACAATAAAAAAGAAAAGTGCCCAGCTAAACTGATGGCATTGAGCTCACAGGCTATTCACACTAATTGTATATTATACACTTATTTTAAAGAATAATGCCCCTCAAAAAACTAAGTGAAGGGGAAGTAGCCCCGTTTCCCCCTTTATACTTAACCAGTGAACCTCCAAATCTAATCAGGGAAGCCCCTTATCATAATAAACCGGTATACCAAATTTGGAGCAAATCGAATAATCCTGCAAAAAGAACATTTATCTAAATTAAGGGGGTGCACTAGCCCCCCTTTATCTTTAACCAATGAATCGCCAAAACGAATCAGGGAAGCTCCTTAACATAATAAACCGGTATACCAAATTTGAAGCAAAGCGAATAATTCTGCATGAAAAACCCGTTTATATAAATTAAGGGGGGTGGCCTAGCCCCCCTTCCCCTTTATCTTTAACCAATAAACCCCCAAAACTAATCAAGGAAGTTCCTTAACATAATAAACCGGTATACCAACTTCGGAGCAAATCGAATCATTCTGCATGAAAAACCCAATTATCTGAATTAAGGGGGGGTGGACTAACCCCGTTTTTCCCCCTTTATCCTTAACCAATGAACTCCCAAAACTAATCAGGGATGTTCCTTAACATAATAAACCGGTATACCAAATTCGGAGCAAATTAAATGAATCTGCATGAAAAACCCATTTTTCTGAATTAAGGGGGGGGGACTAACCCCCCTTTTCCCCCTTTATTCTTAATCAATGAACCCCCAAAATTAATCAGGGAAGTTCCTTAACATAATAAACCGGTATACCAAATTCGGAGCAATTCGAATCATTCTGCATGAAATACCCATTTATCTGGATTAAAAGGGGTGCACTAGCCCCCTTTCCCCCCTTTATTCTTAACTAATGAACCTCCAAAACTAATCAGGGATGTTCCTTAACATAATAAACCGGTAAACCAAATTCGGAGCAAATCGAATGATTCTGCATGAAAAACCCATTTTTCTGAATTAAGGGGGGGTGGACTAACCCCATTTTTCCCCCTTTATCCTTAACCAATGAACTCCCAAAACTAATCAGGGATGTTCCTTAACATAATAAACCGGTATACCAAATTCGGAGCAAATTAAATGATTCTGCATGAAAAACCGATTTTTCTGAATTAAGGGGGAGACTAACCCCGTTTTCCCCCTTTATCCTTAAAAAATGAACCCCCAAAACTAATCAGGGATGTTCCTTAACATAATAAACCTGTATACCAAATTCGGAGCAAATCGAATGATTCTGCATGAAAAACCCATTTTTCTGAATTAAGGGGGGGGGGGGTGGACTAACCCCGTTTTTCCCCCCTTTATCCTTAACCAACGAACCCCCAAAACTAATCAGGGATGTTCCTTAACATAATAAACCGGTAAACCAAATTCGGAGCAAATCGAATGATTCTGCATGAAAAACCCATTTTTCTGAATTAAGGGGGGGTGGACTAACCCCGTTTTTCCCCCTTTATCCTTAACCAATGAACCCCCAAAACAAATCAGGGATGTTCCTTAACATAATAAACCGGTAAACCAAATTCGGAGCAAATCGAATGATTCTGCATGAAAAACCCATTTTTCTGAATTAAGGGGGGGGTGGACTAACCCCGTTTTTCCCCCTTTATCCTTAACCAATGAACTCCCAAAACTAATCATGGATGTTCCTTAACATAATAAACCGGTATACCAAATTCGGAGCAAATTAAATGATTCTGCATGAAAAACCGATTTTTCTGAATTAAGGGGGAGACTAACCCCGTTTTCCCCCTTTATCCTTAAAAAATGAACCCCCAAAACTAATCAGGGATGTTCCTTAACATAATAAACCTGTATACCAAATTCGGAGCAAATCGAATGATTCTGCATGAAAAACCCATTTTTCTGAATTAAGGGGGGGGGGTGGACTAACCCCGTTTTTCCCCCCTTTATCCTTAACCAACGAACCCCCAAAACTAATCAGGGATGTTCCTTAACATAATAAACCGGTATACTTAATGCGGAGCAAATCGAATGATTCTGCAAGAAAAACCCATTTTTCTGAATTAAGGGGAGGGGGACTAACCCCCCTTTTCCCCCCTTTATCCTTCACCAATGAACCCCCAAAACTAATCAGGGATGTTCCTTAACATAATAAACAGGTATACCAAATTCGGAGCAAATCGAATCATTCTGCATGAAAAACCCATTTTTCTGAATTAAGGGGGGGTGGACTAACCCCGTTTTTCCCCCTTTATCCTTAACCAATGAACTCCCAAAACTAATCAGGGATGTTCCTTAACATAATAAACCGGTATACCAAATTCGGAGCAAATTAAATGAATCTGCATGAAAAACCCATTTTTCTGAATTAAGGGGGGGGGACTAACCCCCCTATTCCCCCTTTATCCTTAACCAATGAATCCCCAAAACTAATCAGGGATGTTCCTTAACATAATAAACCGGTATACCAAATTCGGAGCAAATCGAATGATTCTGCATGAAAAACCCATTTTTCTGAATTAAGGGGGGTGGGGTGGACTAACCCCGTTTTTCCCCCTTTATCCTTAACCAATGAACCCCCAAAACTAATCAGGGATGTTCCTTAACATAATAAACCGGTATACCTAATTCGGAGCAAATCGAATGATTTTGCATGAAAAACCCATTTTTCTGAATTAAGGGGGGGGGGTGTGGACTAACCCCGTTTTTCCCCCTTTATCCTTAACCAATGAACTCCCAAAACTAATCAGGGAAGCGCCTTATCACAATGAACCTAAGAAAAAATTTTGAAGCAAATCGGATGTTTCTATCAAGAGTTATCGCGTTACGTACATACGTACGTACGATAATGCTTTTCTTAATGATTCAAAATAAAGAAAAAATGGTCAGCAGCGAAAAAATTTTTATTTAACTGAGGTTTAAGTTAAACTTGCAAGTTTAATTTTACTTACCATTTTACCGCTATAACTTTTTATTCTCTTCTAAATTTTTACTTATAATGAATTTGCATAGTACCCACAGGATATTCAAATAACAAATAATAACAATGTAGTATTTTTAGCACAAAATTTTGGTATAACATTATCTTAAAGGGGTTTTAAAGAAGGGACGGTAAGGAAAATATACGGTCAAGTGCGAGTATTACTCGCGCACAGAGGGTTCCGTAGAATAAATATATGAATTGGTAATTGTGCTATTAAATAAACCGTTGCTAAAAGAATACTAAGACTTTGTAAAAACTATACAACGTAGGGTTGGGCATAACTGTATACACTAGAAAAGTTTAAATGGATATGCCATGAAAGTTCAAAGTGGTATGGAACCTAAATAATATCAAATATATCTATTCTGTATAACTCATGTTTTAATATTATCCTAATCTGTTTATGATGAAATTAATTCGGTACTGACAATAAAAGCAGTGCATATTTAAACTTCATTTGTCATTTCATAAAGCTAAATTCAGCGTAGCAATAACCTTTCTTTCTACAGTGTAGCTAAAACAAAACCTTTGTTCAAAGTTTAAATTTGGCATTGTGCTAAGCGCGCTTCGAAAGGAGGTCACAAAGTTGAAACGCCGCATTGGTCCATGCCGCGTTTTTCCAGATAGGTTTTTAATTAACTTTTAAAGACATATGAGGCGTATTGAGAGATCAAGTCAATGGAAAGTAGTCGCGAAACCCATAGTATTTATGTGATTCATTCTAATTAAATTAGTCTGTTTTTAACAATTTGACGTTTATTGCTTTTATACTGCTACTGGGCATTGCATTACACATATATATCATTAAAAGTTGTTAACTGGGCTTTAAAAGCCGATGGTACATAGAGTACGCCGCCCCTGTGATTATGTATGCCCAAACCGTCCGTATCTTTAAAGGATAATATCTCGGCTAATTACTGACTTTTTCTTCGAAAATCATTATCAACAATGCTTTTATACTTCTGCTATTATAGGTACCTCCAGCGCTGCTCAGCACTTTTGCTGAATGTCGGTAAATGGAAATTTTTGTGTAATGGAAAAATGCGATTTTCTCAAAAACTATGTGATCTAGGGTAATCGCTATAATTTTCCTGCAAGGTTTAAATTAACGTCTACTCCCTCTAATTTTTTCATAATTTTACTTTCAACAGATTCGGAATTAGATGAGGGCGAACATATTTTTGCGCTACATTTCCGACGATATCTTTGAAAATATAATACATAAAATTAAAAGAAATGTATTTTTGAGTTCAGCGTTACAAAAGCTTTCACACGATACCCCACACAATATACAAAGAAAAGAGGGTTTTTTTCAAGCATTTGAATTAACCCATGTACATTTTTACTAAACATATTTATGAATGTTTAATAATCTGAAAATATGTGGGTCAATCGTCTTTATTACTTCTCCCAATTTGAACTTTTCACGTTCTGTAGTTTACGAGTAAAATGGCTGTGACAGACAGACAGACAGACACAGGAGGGATCTTATAATGATTCCGTTTTTACTTTTTATGTGCGGAACCCTAAAAAGGGGATGGTAAGGATGGGACGGTAAAGTAAATTACCACTGTAACGGGCAATATTTAAAGATCATTACACTAGGTGGCAGCACTAAACACCGCTCCCTAATTTCCCATTATTAGCTGCTGTCAGAAATTTTCCCGTCATTCCCTTCGGTTAGTTTTCCCGCGGAGTCTGTCATGAGACACGATTCGGAGAGGTTGTGAAATGTACGCGTATTGCATTATTTTCCCTAAGACTATAAGACGCGGGTGAAGGTGGTGAAAATGTATGCATGTCAATGCTTTCCCCGAGAGGATTTCGTCTGTCATTCCTAAATTTGTATATATGTATTATAATTGTACATAGAGTTGTTCAATGAGTAAACCTTGTATCTTTATCATCATTTATTAAACGTTTTCTACTAAATCTTAGAATGGCGCATCTAATTCGAGCAATGTGTCAATTATTTAAAATTGTGACACCTACTATGGAAAGTAGACTGCTAGAAACTGGCTTCCAACTTTTTGCCTGAATCAAACCGAACCGAGATAAAGAGGTGCTGGTTCTTCATCGAAGAAAGATAGTATTTTTTTTTTTTTTTAAGAATGCTGGTGTTTTATCTACGGTGTCGTGGTCTACGAATTTAAGAGAGGGAACTGGTGCTTTATCGAAGTGTTTTAGCATCTGCTGATTAGACGTCGATTCTGTGATATCAGCTAAAGCATGCTTAAATTAGAAAGATGCAGTTTGTTCTCCAAAATTTTGAAGGGAAATATGTTCCACGAAAGATGTTTGTTCGACATGAGCTTCATGTATATGTGTCAAAATGTTCTAATGCTCTGTTAACCGAACGCCGAGCTCGGAACAGAGATAATATTATATTCATATTCTTAAATAAGTTTTATTGCTTGAAAGCTTTAAAAGATGTGGATGCGTCTAGCAGCTATCTGAAGATAAGTACCTGTATGAATTCACTTCACTGAACTTTTGTTTATTTAATTTTCGTAATGAATATTTTGTTTTGTTTTACTTTTGATGTTAAAAAAATGTTTAATAAATTTGAAAGTATATTATTTTCTCTTAAAAAAAATAAATTGCGTCTGTTTTTTCATCTGACATATAGATGATGTAAGAATGTTCTGATTTCATAATAATAAGTTAGAAATTTGGATAACATAAAAGAAGAATCTAAATTCTTTTGAAAGTAGAATCTTTGATTAATTCAGATTAAATCAAAAGGGTAATATTTAAGAACAAAATTTGTTCTGTAAAAAGATGCATTTTACTTACTGATTTGAAAATTAAATTTTGTGTTCTAATTTGAGAAAACATTTCGTTTTGAATTTAATCAACTATATTTTGTTAAAATGGTATATTTTGACAGATATTTACGATAGAATATACCGGGTGTCCCAAAAAGGACTGACTGATTTTAAAATTCAATAACTTGCAAACGGTGAAAGATATTTAAAAAATTCTTGCAGGAGGGTTATGCATAAGGTCAAAAGTTTTTTTTACAGTGATTTTAAATTTTAGTTCGAATTACAAACAACAGATGGCGCTGTAAGCAATAGACGCTGAATTCAGGCTCGATTTTTGGTACTTCGTGGCCCGGATAATACATTTCCATCTCCTTTTTCAGCATGGAACAAGAGAAAGGACCAGAAATCGAGCCTGTATTTAGCGACTATTGCTTACAGCGCCATCTATTGTTTGTAATTCGAACTAAAATCGAAAATCACTGTAATAAAACTTTTGACCTTATGCATAACCCTCCTGCAAGAATTTTTTAAATATCTGTCACCGTTTGCAAGTTATTGAATTTTAAAATCAGTCAGTCCTTTTTGGGACACCCGGTATATGTTTTATGTGTGTGTGAGTAAGTTGAGTTTCGCTTTGAATAACGTCTGATGAATAACGATTTTGAATTATTTTTGCTAGTAACGTAATTTTAATTAATTTTAAATAATTGTGTTCTGAGAACAAGAATAGAAAGTGTTCTTTTGAGAAAAAAATTTTTAAATATTCTTGCTTGACGTATTATTTTTTTTGCTTAGAAAGATATTTAAAGTTTTGAACTGTATAGTTATAATTTAGTTTTGTTTTACAGGGTGGTTATAATTAAACTTCCCCTATAAACAGCACCCTACAGCTCAAATGGGTGAACGGAACGCAAGGAAATTTGGTATATAGACTATACACGAGATGCACTCACGGAATTTCGAAAAAAAAAATTAGTTCCAAAATGTCCACCAGAGGGCGCCTTTTCCAGAAAAACATTAAATTTAACGCAATAAACGACCAAAACGGAATACAGGAACAATATTAACAATCCAGAACAAGAATTATGAGTAATAAAATGTAAAACCGGCTGTTTTGGCCGTTTATTGTGTTAAATTTAATGTTTTTCCGGAAAAGGCGCTCTCTCTGGTGGACATTTTGGAACCAATTTTTTTTTTTTTTTTTTTTTCGAAATTCCGTGAGCGCATCTCGTATATAGTCCATATACCAAATTTCATTGTATTCCGTTCACCCATTTACGCTGTGGGATGCTGTTTATAGGGGAAGTTTAATTATAACCACCCTGTATTTTTAGAGTTAATGCAGAAGTTTTAGAAATATTTTTTGTATTTTCTCGTATGACGTAACGGTAAATCGAAACTAGTTCAGTTTTGGTTTACCTTCCTAAGGAAGGAGTTATTTTGAAATTATATATGAAATAAATAAAAATTTTATATTTTAGTGGTATTACAGTAAATTGAATTTTATTTATAATGTATTTTGAATATATTTTTGTGTTATGATTTCTGTAAGGAAGAAATCTCTGGGTGTAAGGATAGGTTTACATAAAAAATCTAAATTCTTATTCTTGAAATTGAAAATTTTTAAATTGAAATTCTTGCTCTTGAAGTGGAATTTTTCAAATCAAAAAATTTTTTTAATTGTTAATTTTGTTAAATTTAAACAAAATGGCGTTTTTTGGAAAGGGCAAAAAAGAGGATGTACGTGTCCTTTGCGATGAGTTAGGCTTAACTGCCACTGACGAAATTAAAATGGTCGATTTACGTAATTTAATTACTACGCACGCTGATTACGAGAAGGACTGTAATAAAAATCAACTTACAACTATAGTCGAGAATAGAAAAACTTAACAAGAGCGCTTAGATTTAGAAAATCAACGTGTCTTTGAACAAAAATAGCGTAAAATCAAACAAGAAAATATAGAGCGCGAACGGACTCGAAAAATTACGCCTTACCCATTCGACTTCGGCATCTAACTCAGAGGTGAAAAATAATGGATGCACTTACGAAAAGCCGCGAATCGATCTACAAAAATTGATTCCCCGTTTTCGCCCAAACGAAGATGATATGAACATCTTCTTAGTGCTGTGTGTGAGCGACAGTTAAAGATCGTAGGGGTTCCGGACGAAAATTGGGTTACTTACCTCATAAGTTCTTTACCTAGTGATATTGCTAGACACATTGCTAAGGAACCAGAAGAAAAGGCCAAGGTGCTATGTGTCCTACTTGTTCGTGCTATGTGCCCTATTTCTAACCCTGTGATAAAAACTGAATCTTCTCATTTTGAGCAAATCCACATATACACATGCTCAACCACTACCACACCTTTAACCACAGTAAATCTGTACATTAACGGAGTCTATGGCAAAGTCTGCGTAGATACCGTATCCAGTCACATCCTGGCTAGTGAATCATTGTATTCTTTTTAAAAGAACAAGGTGTAAAATTTCAGAAGACCTCTCTGAACATAGCCTTTGTAAATGGCCAGTGGTCAAAGAAGATAGTTTTACCACGACTGTTAAGTTTCAGAAGACCTCTCTGAACATAGCCTTAGTAAATGGCCAGTGGTCAAAGAAGATAGTTTGATCACGACTGTTATTATAGCAATTGAAGGAAGAAATTTTCATACAGATTTTATAGTGTTACCTAAACCTAAAGGAAACAGAACCTTTTAGGAAGAGACTTCATTGATAAGTCAGGATTTGTAACAGGGTTAGTTAAGGACAAACGTTGGTATTTCGGCGATATGCCTTATATAAAATATGGTTTTGTAGATTCTGTCTAAGCCTCTTGAATGTTCTGCTGATGACATTGTTTTAAACGCATGTACCTTGCGTGAAAATGAAGGAAACGAGCTGACTACCACCCAGAAATCACAATTAAATTGCTTGATGAAAAGGTATGAAGCCATCTTTCAGCCAGAGGGAGAAGCCACCTCGTTTGTTGAACATCACATAAACACAGGAAATCACCCACCTGCGTCGGTTCCACCTTACTGCATGACTCCTGCAAAAAAGGAAGTTCTAAAGGCAAAATTAAATGACCTTTTACAGAAAGGAATTATTGAAGAGTGCGAACCACCTTACGCAGCTCCTGTTGTTTTGATCCAAAACCAGAAGGAACGGTACGTCTCTTTATTGACAACCGGAAGTTGAATGTCATCAACCAGTTGGACTCTTATCCACTGCCTCGGATAGACGACTTACTGCATGAAGCTAAGCATACAGCTTTCATGTCAACAATTGATTTTTAAAGTCTGGTTATCATCAGGTAAATGTCCATGCACCAGACAGGGACAAGACTGCTTTTATTTGTCCTTTTGGCACCTTCCGCTTCTTGAGAATGCCATTCGGGTTGACCAATGTTCCAGCCAGTTTTCAGAGGTTAATCGATCGCTTTCGAAGTGGTCTACAGGACATTCTAATGCTTTCCTATTTAGATGATATAATTGTTTTATCAGAAACTTTTGAGAAATATTTGCCAGATTTGACGGCAGTTTTTGACAGACTCTTGGAATTCCAACTCCGTGCAAATCGAAAAAAGTATAATTTTGACTGTTCTCGTGTAAAATATTTAGGCCATTGAATTACAAAGTCCGGAATTGAAATCGATCGCGGTAAAACTGCAGCAATCCAACAGATGCTTACTCCCCGAACTATCAAGCAAGTTCAGTCATTCTTGCAATCTTGCTCCTTGTAACTACGGTTCATTCCCAATTTCTCGGATATTGCTGGGCCTTTGAGTAATCTGATCAAGAAGAATGCCTTTTGGAAGTGGAAAAAAGAACAAACTGCTTTCGAAACATTGAAGCAGTTATTGACAAGTCCTCCTGTATTGAAAAAGAATGATGCCACAAAGCCATACATCCTACGAACAGATGCCAGTGGTTATGCCCTTGGTGCGGTACTTCTTCAAGGACACAAAGAGGAAGAGCATCCAATTAAATATGCAAATCTTTTGCTGAATGCTACTGAAATAAATTATTCCACAACAGAACGTGAAGCACTTGCAGTTGTTTGGGCCTTAAACAAATTTCGTGGATACATAGAAGGACAAGAGTTAACTGTTGCCTCGGATCATCAACACTGAAATGGTTGATGAGTTTGAAATCGCCATCCGGCAGATTGTTTCGATGGACACTACAAATCCAATCTTACAACCTGAAGATTGAATACATTCCTGGTAAAATGAATGTTGTTGCTGACATGTTGTCACGCCCAAATTGTAGTCACGAGGAACCTCCTGTGAAATCTGTACAGTCTCCATTGAGATACTCAAAAGATCTTCAATGAATATTCGAGAAGAACAGTTAAAAGATTTAAGAAAAATCATTGAAGCTTTCGAGTCCAATGAAAAATGCACAGACTATGCAAATTGGACTGAGCGGGGATATCTTTTAAACCAAGGAGTCTTGTATCGCTATGCTCCAGATTCCGATTCTGAAGAACCACAACTAGTCGTTCCTGTACATGAACTAAATTAAATTTTACAAAGTCATTACGATTCACCAACAGCCGGATATTATGGGGCTGAAGGGACATATCACAAAATATCCAAAAGATACTTTTAGATCGCTATGAGAACTTTCATAATCAACTATGTCAAGAATTGTGCAGATTATCTTCGTTACAAAGCTAGTAACACAAAACTTGCTGGTCTCTTACAGACACCTATTTACTGTCAACGGTTCGAAACCCTTGCCATTGACTTGTTTGGAACCTTACCTGAAACCAAAGACGGTAAGAAGTGGATTTTCATAGTGGAAGATTACTCAACAAAATGGGCAGAACTTTTCGCACTGAATGTTGCCACAGCCGTACAAAAACATTATTTGACCGGCCCCCTATAAAAGCTAAAAGTTCGGCTCGAGTCCCGCCTGAGAAGGAAAAAAGTTAAAATCTCGGCCCGGTCTGACTGAATTTCTACAAAACCTTTAATTTTACGTCGATATGGTTAAAAATCGCTTAGTACGAGTTCTGCCCCAAAATACTTATTTTAGCTTCTTTTTTTTTCATGATTATAATCTTCATTTTACAGGAAGCGCCGGGATGTTATATTAATTTTTTTAATGAATATCTATTTGCATGTAAATATTTAAGTTATCATTAATATCGTTAATCTATATTCCATGTACTAGAGACTTTGAAAAATGCTAAACAGTAAAATCTTCTAAGGCGAAATTAGATAGGAAAGAAAAAAATTGCGTTATGAACAAGTTCCCCTATTAGCAGGTGTAAATGTATTCAATTCTTTTCTCACAAATTAATATATTCATTTTGCATGAATGAATACATTTTACCATTTAAGACAGGATTCCGCCATAGACAGGCTCTTTTTCATGGGTTTTGCTGTTTTTTTAATTTTGTTGCCTAGAAATCTACCATTCCTTAAAAAGAAAAAAATAAAGTTTAATTGTAGAATAATGGTTTTTTAAAAATATATGCATTTTTTTCAAATATTTCTGGGCTTTGCCAAATTTTGCTGATTTTTGCACGGCAATGATTTTCATACGGGCCGGATCGAGATTGGGACTGAAAATTTCCGCCAGAGCAAAACTACGAAGAATGAAGCCAGTCCTGGCTCGTTATGAAAAAATACGTTTGGCCCCGCCCGACCTTTCAGAAAAAAGTAAGCCCCTGGCCTGGACTGGGCCGGCCCGAGTATCGAGAATGAAAATAGGAATCGACCAGGTACCGTACCCGGCTGAAGGCAAAATTCCAAACGGGCTGTTCCGGCAGTACATAGACTTATTTAACGGGCTGGTCCGGGCCAATAAAAAATCTGAACTTGTGAGGTCTAAAATTATGAAAAAACTCGAAATCGTTATGTTAGAAAAAGCCTTGTTTAAATCAAATGAGTACAAACGTGTGCATCAAAACAATACAGAAAGAAGGTGGAAATGGCAAAAGTTAAACTGAATCAGAAGTTTAAGCTACAGGATGAAGTTACTTACTGACCTGCAAGCTTTTAAAAGGCATTTAAACATTCTATTAGGAAACAATCTTTATTTTAAACTTCAAATGCATTTTTCTGCATGATGAGATTTTTCACCATTTCGCATCTTTAAATTGTTATAAGTCAAAAATCGTTTTTGAAAAAAGAAATTTACTTCTGAAAATATGATTTTTTTTAAAATAAGTTACATCATTTTTTTTTAATTAATATAAAAACAAAGGCTGAAACAAAATTGAAACTTTAATTTTTTCTTTAATTAAATGCAAAAATTTTTAATTCGACAGATGTTTCGAGTTATAACGATTTTAAATTACCCACTTCAAAAAAAAAAAAAATTAAAAACTTTATTAGAAATTTTAGATCAAAATACTAACTCAGTCTTTTTTTTTTTTTTAATTGAATGTTTCCCTAACTCCTTAAATGAACATTGCTTCTTCAATTACAATCACTTCAATTTGTGTTTAATCTCTTAAATCTGACGAATTATTTAAAAAAGGCATATCTCTGAGTTTTGCAGATATCAAGATGGAATTTTTTGTGTTTAATTCAGGAGTGGATAAGGAAAATTTTCCTAATTACGTAGAAAATTTACCCAACGGGTGCAGTATAAAAAATTAGTTTGGTCATTTTCCAAAACAGCCCCTTCCCTCCCCCCCCCCCCCTCTGGTTGCAACTTATGTCAACAAATTCTGCTCCTTTTTTATGAAACTTTGCAATTGGAAGTATGCACCTAGGAGCAATATTTAAGGAATAGGCTATTGTTTCGATCTTTATGAATCACACTGTATATAGTTTTTACAGCAATTGAACGGACCAAGACCGTTATTAAAACAGTTTGTTGAAAGACTGTTTCCTCGCATTTTTATTTTTTTCAAATAAGTTTTTCATTTTAACAAAATGGAAACTATAAGAATTCTATGAAAATATTTTTTTTTTTTAAATCTGAAGCCTTTTTTTCAATACCTCAGCATCGTGGAAAATCGAAAAACTAGAAAACAAGAATTCTGCTTTTTCAGAATTTTGTGTCGCCCCCGATGACAAAAAAATATATGTATATAAATATAGATACAGTAGAGTCCCGATTATCCGAGGTAATCGAACTTATACCTTTGGAATGGATAATTTTCTTCTGATGGACTGATGGCTTTCATTATTATGAAACAGTCATTATAAATGAAGTGTTAGGTGAAGATGAAAGAGCAGCCGTAAAAAGTTAGAACTCTGATTTTCTGGTCAGAATGGAAAAAAAATGGTCATAATTTTTTTAATGGAAGCCATCAGTCCATCAGAAGAAAACAACTCGGTGAAAGCGGAAACTCCGATAGTCGGGACTCTACTGTAGTTCAGTTTTAAGAGTTATAACACGCGATTGTATTTTACATAAAGTGGCGTCATCCACATCCGCTGAATAATTCCTTATTTGTGATCCAGTGTTAAGCAACATCTATAGTAAAGTACGCTTAGGACGTCACTATCGCTGAATAACACACAAATCCAAAAGAAAGAGATTTCGTCATTCAAAGAACTCGACAAAAAAATCGGCTATCTAAAGATTCACAGGCCTTCGTTTGTTTGTATTATTAATATAGATATTTAAAATTAAATTTAGTTTCTAATAGCTCCCTGTTTTATCAGAAATCCTTCATTTATATTTTTTCAAAATAGCACGTATTTTAATTAATTTTTAACCATTTGGAAAAATGGTTATTGTCCTCGTCAGAGTAGGAAATCAAAAGCATATCTGAAGGTTTTTATTGGTTTAATCATCCTTTTATTCGTTTTCTGATTGGCCTATACAGTAATATGTATTTCCCTTTACTTTCAACAGAGATGGACAACAGAGTGTTGCCACTATGACAAAAAAGTAATAAAAACTACAAAAAAATTAATAACTCAGAAACAAATCGAGATACAGCTTTCAAACAAATTGCATTTAAAAGTACATTTTTTTCTCTATACGACAGTATAAAAATCCCTGCCGGTTCGGGCCTACAGGCGGAGGTAGATTTCGAAGCTAAGTACTAAATTTTCCAACAAAACTTTAATCAAGATTAGCACTACTACTTACCAGTTCCTTTACTAAGAATGAGCTCTAAGGAGCTAAACATTTTGTGAAAATTCTAATATACACGAATAATCACACGGATGTATATGGAATAGGTTTACAAATGGCTAAAGCAAATTCAGAGAACCTTAAGTGTTAAAATATGTAAAGGTTTCCATAGTCGGGTTTTTATCATGTTTTAATACGTTTCTTCAAACTCACATGACGTTACATATTCACCTGCTGAGGTCTATTATATTTATAACATGACGCAATATTTTGATTTTTTTTTTTTTTAATTCGTCAAACTATTTATTTCATTTTGAGTTTTCATGACTAATTGAGCTTATTATGACTAATAAGCTGCGGGGGCCTAAAACTTGAGGAAATTCCAATATACACGCATATTTATATAACACACATGCATACACACATTACATTCAAAAATCGTTTTGAAAATAGCGAAAACGAATTCAGATGATCTTAAACTGTATTGATAAACCAAAATTTCTGTATTCGAGTTTTTATCATGATTTAATTTTCTCACACTATATGTTGTACAGAAAATATTATTAGAAGTCACGTTTTGATGAAACATAATCGTTCTGTCAACATAAAGTGAATATGAGCGACAAAACTATTTATTTGAATAAAAAGTAAAAATGTAAAGAAAATAATATAACATGTGATCTTCTGTGGACTTTTTTTGGACCAACGTATTCCGGGGCGATTGGTTTGAGGAATGTTTTTAGTTTTCAATCCCCGGAGAGATCTTGTCACTATCGACTTTTCACTGTCTAATTTAAGTGTCAATGCGATTAATATTTTCCGAACTATCGTTTTAAAAATGGGCAATTTTTTCATGGTAAGCCAGACCTTTGCTCCGGTCAATAGGTAAAAGAAAATAAAAGAGAGAGGGAGAGCAAGAAATCCTGTAAAACTCAAAAGCTGATCAGAAACTGCACTAATAAATGAATTAACACAATTATTGGCAGGGGTTATAAAATAATGCGTTTTAAAAGTACCACTCATACATAAATGTATGACATGACAGTTAATGTGTTAAAGCGAATATGCAAAAACTATAATTTTTTTCCATTATCTTTATGTAATACATTTTATTGCATTAAAAAAAAAAAAAAAAAAAAAAAAAAGAGCAGAATGAAAAACTTGTGCTTAGATTTCTCTATTCGTTTTTATCATAACGAACTGTTTTAATTTTCTTTATCTACATCTATTATCAAAAATACTTCAACATTCAATTTTCAAACAGACATTATAATGGATCTACATCTAATAAAATGCGGAATCAATATTTTTCCAACATAATAAGAAATTTTATTTTCGAAAATAATAATAATAAAAATCAGGCGATAAATAAAGCATCTTCTGGGTGCATTAAAAACTGAAATGGTGTTAGAATAAATTAAAATCTATTTGATGTCATTTTTATTCAGATATTTTGATCGAAGAATAAAAAAAGAACTATATTTTTCCTTTTTTGCGGGAGAAATATTTTATAAAAATAACTCGTAATTTGGACTTCATTTATGATATTTCTCAAACAGTTTCCAGCATATTTGAAATTACTTAGAGTAATTTGAATTACCGATTTTGTAGTACATTTCCGACACTTTTATGGCAAGTTGCAGTGGAAAAAAAATGTTTTTTCATTAATCTCTTGGCATTGCTTCAAGTGCATAAACATCTTCCGAAGTTTGCGTGATGCCAAAAATGTCCATCTAAAATATCGTTTGCAAAGCATTAAATGTTTATTTTTCATGACACTGTGAATGATTGAAGGCTTAATGGTGTAATAAAAGTAATTTTACCAGATAAGGAGTTTAGAATGTTTTTTCCCTTGTTTTTTTCATTTCGATTTTTGGCACCTGAAATAATGCAAATATTGGATGCTTTTAGTCGGTTTAATATCAGTAACTGCGTTGTGTTTGGTATAAAATCTCAGCAAGGAATTGAAAAAGCAATAAATAAATAAAGATTTTTTTTCGTCAGCCATTTATTGTTTCTTTTTAATATACTGTTTTAAAATGCCTTAGGCCCATAGTAAAGATAAATTTGCGGCTTATATTCTTAAAATTGTTTTAGAAGATTTATAGGATTTGTGTAAAGGATAATCTATATATATATTACGCTAACGTACGGGGCACAGAAATCGCGATTATTTGTTGTTGTTTAATGGCAACGCCCGAGAAACGCATCTCATTGGTTATTGTGTAAAAGTCATTTGGCAGCATTTAGGTGGAGGTAACTCCGATTTATTTACATTTCGCGTTTATTTATTTACGTTCTCTCTTTCTCTGCAATTATGGAACTTCACAATATCGTTAGAAATGCTCATAAAAGATCTCGGCGAATGCTTGAAAGTGAACAAGAAGTCGCATTAAGATGAGAAAACCGAAACAGATTGAATCGAGAACGGCGTCAAACACAGAGCATAACCGATCGCCAAAAAGGCTTAATAACCATCGCATGGGCGAACGCATTGTTTCTGAAATCCAAATTAGTGATATAAACGTTCCGGAGCATAACTGTGGACATAGAGTTATATTGGCGCGATGCGTATATGACATGTGTGTCAAATAAATATCATTCAGTGTTTTTTTTTATGAAGTCCACTCCAGTGTTATATTTTTCAATGACAGTCCCCGCACAGTTTCTGCCCGGGCAACGCCGGACGGCTCAGCTAGTAAATATAAAAAACTTAAAGATAGATTTTACATAGTTGATTAATATACAAATCAAAAATATAAACAGTACATAATTTTACTTGTACTTTGCTAAAAGCAGCGTAGAATGGAAGCATTTGGTAAAAAGTCAAAATCTTCTGACAGTTTCGGCTAATACTCTATAGGATATTCATTAAGGATAAGCATAAGAATTTCATTAAGGCTATTCAAAGACATAACTGGTGATGTTTGTAGCTTGACGATAGATAGATGGTTCGATGGCTACAGAATATTATGTGTATTTTTTCACTTCTTTTTATTCTTACTTCTTTCCTTCGTATCTCCTCACCCTTCTCGCCACCCTATTTTCAAGCTGCAAACATCACCATTTAAGTCATTGAATATCCCTGAGGATGGCTATAGAGTTTTAGGCGAAACTGATGGAAGACGTTGACTTTTTATTAAGTTTTTAACGTTTCTATTCTACACTGCTTTTAGCAAGGTACAGGTACAATTATTTACTGTTTATATTTTTAATTTAAAAATAGAAAATTATAATTTTTTTAAGAATAATGTTTCATAATTGTATATTCACATTAAAATTTAATTTTGGGTTTTTTTCATTATTGTTATTTTCTGCACTCCTTTTGTATAATATTACAACTGCCCATAAAACTGTAGAAAGATATACTGTAGAAAGTTGGTGTTTTTTTTTTTTTTTTTTTTAACTACGAAAAAGATCTTTAAGTTATATACATATACAGGGTATTGCCGAATTCGACCACGACCAACTCCAATATTGAAAGAGGCCGTGATTCAATCGACAAATTCAAAGGGGTAATAGAAAGCATCAAGAGGAGGAAAAATTATCGTAGGACATGGGGTCGCGAACGACTTATTTAGACACAAATACAAGGTGCATCATCCTAACTGAACTTGGTTTGACGGTAATAATTTTGAAGAAAATAAAAACATTGCAATCAAAATGCAACGATATATACCTTGTTTTGTGTGAAATGTTATAACATCACGAAAAGTTCTGAAAAAATAGGGTGTTCGAGCAATCGATGATACCGTATGAACCCGTAATCGCATTCCAAAATGTGGAGCGTCAAGTGGAATATGCTGGCGCGTATAATGGAAACTTCTACCACTTTTTTTTGTACTATCACATATACAACAAAAGTGAGAATACCTATTAAATGTTTTATTATAATATACTTCAGTTTTTTTTAAGTTATTACCATTACCCAAATTGCTTTAGGATAGAACACCCTGTATTTTTGATTAAATACCTGGTTTGCGACACAGTGTTCTAAGGAAATTTTTCGTCCTCTTGATGCCTACTATCACCCCCCTGAATTTGTCGGTCGAATTCAGCAACTCCCTGTATACATATACAGGGTGCAAAGGAAAGTCCCTTTAACCTGAAAATATTTACGAACGGAGAAAGCTGCAGCTATGTAAGTGAGGTAACGGTATGGTAAAGTGACTACGCCCGACCTAATGCAAACGACAGCAGCGCCCTCTAGTGGCAAAATGTGGAAGATAGCTATTGAAAATCGTAAACGAAAAGACATAGAGCAAAATTTCCAGCTAGAAAGTTTTAGAGCATCAATTAATTAGTACGAAACGACATTTGGTTCACACGGATAAGATAAATCGTCGCCTGTATACCCAAAACTGTCCGAAATCGGTGAGCGACGATCCTACTTTGCATATTCACACTCCGTAAATGTAGCAGTGCACAGTTTCAGATTGTGACGTTGTACTGTTCTGTAAGGTCTGTAAAAATTTAATTTCCAAAGCATTTAAATTTTTAGATTAACCCTTTTAGGGGCAGAAGAATTCTGTTTGTAAACTGATCAAATAATTTACTGACACCAGAATATTCAAACGAATTTCTTAAAAAATAAAAACCCGCAAATTTTCACTTTCATTACAAAAGCAAAAATTTATTAAAATATTCTTGCTGCCATTTGTCAGTTTTGGAATTAAAATTAGGTGGCTAGACCGTCTCGCCACCGCCCTTCAAAGGATTAAATCTATGTCTTCGTATTGAAGAGGCTAGTAATAGACGTTCCATGCTGAGAAATGTGGCATGTAGAATTACTCTCACGAATACAAACGTGTATAGTGAGCAATGGCGAACTTTTCGAACATACTGAATATTAACTTTTTATCACTGTGAGACAGTTTGTCTTTTTTGTTTTTATGTGTGATGCTATCAAAATGTATGGAGATAAACACGTATTTATACCATATATTGTGCGTATTTCTTCATACTTCTGGCTATTCTATTCAAACGTTTACACAAAATAGACTGCATCGATTTCGGACATTTTTGGTTATACAGGAGGAGAATTATCTTATCCATGTAAACCAAATGTCGTTTCGTACTAATTAATTGATGCTCTAAAACTTTCTAACTGGAATTTTGCTCTATCTCTTTTCATTTTCGATTTGCAATTGATATCTTCCAAATTTCGCCACTAGGGGGTGCTGCCGTCGTTTGCATGAAATCGGGCGTAGTCACTTTACTATACCGTTACCTCACTTCCATAGCTGAAGTTCTCTCCGTTCGCAAGTACTTTCAGGTTAAAGGGACTTTCCTTTGTACTCTGTATGTATATAATGTGTCTGGTGGCTCCATCTATATTCAAAGATTCGGGTATTGGTATGGACACTAATTATTCATCTCACCATGATTTTTTTTATGCCGATTTTTTTATTATTCTTAATAATTATTTAATACTTTTAAATGATAGTTTTTAATTACTGCTTCCACAATGTTGACGATATTCTTGTTCGTAATATTGTTTTAATTTAATTAAAAACAAAATTTACTCTGATTTTCTGATATTAAAATCAAATGAAAACAAGTTGGAAATTGCACGTCAAACGTGACAAATGAGGTGCGGTGCGTTCGTACTATAACTAGTTTTATAAATATTTTTTGCACTGCATATTGTACTGAATGTATATTTTAGTTCACTGCATAAGTGCATATAAATTTTATTCTGTTTGAAAGGCTGTCACATCATTAAAATGCACTTGAAATAATTTTTTTCCATTGGCCGTAATGTAACGGAAAACTTTTGACTGTCCCTGTAATTAAACTAGTATCCGTCAGGCCGAAATGTCGGAGCATCGAGTCGTATAAACTTAACACATAACATTTAAAAATTTTAAAAAAAAGTGTAATTTTCATGATTACTGTTTACGAGTACAAAATTAAATTTGAAATAACACCCGTTGGATCCTCATTTTCTAGTGTTTAATTCAGTCATCAGTTGCCTCAGGTAATGCTCAAATGCTAATATGTAGCATGATAATCAACAAAATGAACCATTATAGCCTGTGGCAAGACTGGGGGTTGAAAGTTTGGGTCATAGACAGTATGTTTTATTCTACTCAGTACACCGCTTATCAATCCCCACTCCATCCAGATATTGGTGTGTAACATAACTCTGCGTCCAACTGCTGAAAAAGTCCAGCCTGGAGTCCAAACACGTGATCATTTTCACTACATCTTACTTTTAATTATTGTGGTCTGCTAACATTCTTGTCATTGAACACTTTGATTTAAGAAGTACTTCTTGATTATGTTCTTTCGATTACTTGTTTTTGGAAAAAAGACATATAGCATCTTGAAATCATTCAAGTTGAGCCGGAAGCAGTGTAGCTTTCCACCGTTGCATAAGGGATGAGAGTAGTCTGAAACTTGACCCACGCAAAGCGAATATAGAGTCTTTCGAAACTATCTTTGCTGATCGTCATTTTGTCTCAATGAGTTTGTTAATGTGAAGCAATTTTCAAAAGCTCGAAGCATTTTTTGTCTGCGAAGAGCCAAAATGTCTTTTATAGAATGTCCCTTATATAGAGGGATGTCTTTTACGCGATGTAACTACCTTAATACCTCCAAAGATTTAAACGAAGTACCTTTGCGACATCCTTGTTCAAGTTCAGCCATAAGATGACAATTGAAAATTCGTCAATAAAGATAAATAATACTGTATCCATGCTGAACTGTAGATTTATTTTTGCCTGAGCGAACTATTTAAAACACGGTGGTTTTTTAAGCTCTGAGTGAATTAACTTTCCTTCGGCATTAAGCGCAGCAGTACCTGTTAGTGCCAAAAGAATGATAGCTTCTGATCCTAACTGATCTATGATTGTTTTACTAACTTCTTTGATTATCCTACTTTTTTCCAGCTCCTGCTTTTCCAAGAATAAAAGTTGACTTAGGGAAAATTGTAATTTTTGTTTGCAATGACGAAAGCTGTTCTGTGCATAACTAAAGTATTTTCTGCTGCTAATCTGTAAATCTGATGTCAGAATTATCAAAATTTTCATGCAGCGTGATTTGTTAGTTCTTTAAAATAATTCAGAAATGTTAAAAGTAAAGAGAATTCTTTGAATAAAAGAGTCTACGGTAAAGAGAAAGAATAACCACCGCGGATGTGTTGAGTGATTTTGATTTGTTTAACGTAGCTCCGATCTTTGAGACAATCAAAAATTATAACTGGATCCATCGAGCTAACGGCAGAAAACTTCAAAGCCCCTTCAAAGACTTGCATGTCTGGCATAGCCCAGACTTATTTAATATGGTATCAGGGAAAGGTTTGTAACACGTATGTAACACGCACACATGGGTAATCTGCTATATTCCTCTATCAAACTTGATACTTTTGTTCATCTGAGTTATTGTTATATCGTTATTCGCGCAATTACTCGTAGGCAGCTGGGTTATTTTTATGTGACTTTTCCACATAGAGTTACGCTGAATAACTCTTTTCATCTCAATTGCTTTCTTTTAGCCGGCATTTTCAAAACTTTTTTGTATAATGTTACACATATAAAAATATGTACATTTCTTAAAATGTACAGTACATCTAGGCAACAGGTTAAAAAAAAATCACGGAATGATTTATGACTTTTAGTGAAGTTGATTTCTCACAAATTATCTTTCATTGTTGTATTCGTTTTCCGATTATAAGCATAAAACTATATAGTCATATACATTAACGTCAAAATTTTCGCCAAGCTTGGAGACATTTCTCGAAATTTCGTTAAATTTGGCGCCCAAAAATATGTTGATATAAATGCAGCGAATTTGGCTGTAACTGCCAAATTGGCGAAATTTCCCTTGAAATTCAGCGCTGATGATTCTTCTCTAATCGGGTTCTTCGCATTTTAGCTTAGTGTTTTCACGTAAAATTAGCTAAAATCTTAAAATGAAAAAATAAGTAAGCTACCTTTTCTTACGATTTTAGGACTTTTCTCTTTTGTTATCTACATATTTCTGTTTCAAGTGTACATCTAGGCCAAAAATGCTTATCTCATTCACTTCAGAATGTTCACTCGCATTTCAGTTGCAACAAATTCACTTACGGTGAATTAAAAAAATGAGTAACCTTCTGTAATTGGGACCACTACCAAATGGTTATATTTGCGCATAAAACAGCGCTCACTAAATTATGAAATTTTCTACCAACCCGATTACGGAAATTTCCTTATACAAACATACATACCTCTGAATAAAGACATACATAAGAATACATACATATAAGTAATACATACATAAGATTATATTTTTCTCGACTTCTTTTATTATCATTCGTTGCCATGTGGTTAATACTGAATCTGTTATTATGCAACTAACATAAAAAATCGTATTCTCCGTATTCGATTTCTTTTTATTTCTCTTAATTTAAAATTCAAAGTGAATCGCATTGATTTGGTAGGTTACGGAAAATGTTCACTTGCATTTCAGTTGCAGCACATTCACTTACGGTGAATTAAAAAGAAAAATTAATATCCTTCTGAAATTGGGACCGCTACCAAATAGTTAAATTTGCGTATCAAACAACGCTCACTAAATTATGAAATCGTCTACAAACCCGATTACGGAAATTTCCCCATACAAACATATATACGTTTTAATAAAACCATACATACATATAAGTAATACATACATAACATTATATTTTTCTCGATTTCTTTGATTATCATTCGTAGCCATGCGGCTAATAAACAAAATCGTATTCTCCGTATTCGATTTCTTTTCATTTCTCTTAATTTAAAATTCAAAATGAATTGCACCAATTTGGAAGGTTACGGAGAATGCCTATGTGCATTTCAGTTGTAGCACATTCACTTACAGTGAATAAAAAAATGAGTTACCTTCTGTAATTGGGACCGCCACCAAATGGTTAAATTTGCGCATCAAACAACGCTCGCTAAATTATGAAATTGTCTACAAACCCGGTTGCGGAAATTTCCTAATACAAACACGCATACGTCTGAATATAAACATACATACATAAGAATACATACATATAAGTAATACATGCATGACATTATATCAGGGTTCGTACGACTCCTCGAATTTTGCGACCAGGAAATTCTTCTGCACCGCTATTTTCTGACAGAAAATCTTTCCTTATAAGGCGCGCCACACACCAGGGAGACATGCGGCAGAAAAGCGTGAGGCATGCGACAATTTCACCCTCTTAACAAAGAAAAAACCGGTTTGAACAGCAGAATTTGCCTCATGTCTCACGATTATTGTCGCATGTCTCTCTGGTGTGTGGCGAGCCTATGAATGCGAAATTTCACCAGTTTAGCCTAGATTTCTTTTTCTATAAAAAAAAAATACTGGAAACTCTCCTGGAAAATACCCTTATCCGTACAAAACCCTGTTATATATTTCTCGATTTCTTGTATTTATCACTCGTAGCCATGTGGCTAATACGAAATCCGTTACCATGCGACTAAGACCCAAAATCGTATTCCCCGTATTCGATTTCTTTTCATTTCTCTTAATTTAAAATTCAAAATGAATTGCCTCGATTTGGTAGGTTATGGAGAATAAAAGATTCGCACTGAAAAAAAAAGAAAAAGTGGTCGTTACGGACGTAGAAAGTAAAACTTCTGAAAATCAATCTATATCTCTGGTCACAAATATTGACGACGCCATAACGATTCGGATGAGGTTAAAATGCATAATTTACAACAATGGAGTTAATGTTTTGTTTAATAACGAGATGAAACCCGTCTTATTTTGACGAAAGAAATTGTTTAAAAAGGAACTCGTACATTAGTTAATACTTACTTAACAGATATTTTTTTTAATTTAAAGTTACCAAAATACTAATTCCATAAACATCGACTGTTCAGCGTATTAAAAAATTTAAATGTATTAGTATACCTAACCAAGATAAGTAATTATGATGAAATTACCCATTGAGGCTCTTATGTTTCAAATTTCCGATTGAAAATCAGCAAAAATGATTTCACCATGAACCAATCATGGAATTATTTTTCACGTGAAATCTAAACTTAACGTCATTTTCATCGTCTCAAAATTTACACACGCATCTCTCAAATTTACATTCACCATTTCAAAAATATCGCAGTACGCAATAAGTTATTAATACATATATGTCCAAACTTGAAATCAAGTTTGTTAACTACGATTTTGCATGTGAACATTCGCACTCTTGACTTGTGATTCTAATCTCCGTATCGGCGAGTAAAATTCCAGAAATTTATATCTTTTAGAGGCCTTCGCAGTAAAATTTTTCGCTTTATCAGAGAAAATGATGGTTTTCGTTTAAATATGATGTCACTTTGCCTCATTGAAGCATTTCACATAGCGTCTCAAACTCAGTGGAGTGAAAAAGTATAGAATTGTAATAACTTTTTGAGGAAAAATTTAGTGTTTTTTTATAGCGTGACATCATTTTCTGTTCCCCTTTTTTACAAAGTTAATTTTGAATTTTATTAGAAATTGGCATTAATAAAGATAAACATACTTTATTAATTTTCTTTTCTTTACAACAATGGAAGTAATGCAATTGCTACCATTTTGAAGAAAAAAATAAAAATAAAAAAAGCAATTTAACAAATTACAACGACCATTTGAAAAATGATTTTTTCAAAGGCTAAAATTTAGGACATAAAAAATCGCACGGAGTTGATCATGCATTACGTACGCCATGAATTAAACATTTATAGTGTTATTACACGTAAAAATTCCAAGCGATAGAAATCGCCTGCGACTCGTATTTTGTGTGAAATATTTATATGCATTTATTCCTGTCCTATTTATCTTTTTTTTATTTTTAATTGGCTTATTCCATTTTTCTTTTGCACGTGAAAATCTTACAAATTAAAATTAACTCTTTGGCAGAAATTGTTATTCATTTCCTTCCATTTTCATTAGTTATTATCCACCTGAAACTTACGTATTATCCAAGCATTTCATTGGCTGTTCGGGAAAAGGCTTTTCCATCGTCAGATTTCTAAGAAATCTGACTACCAATTTTAAATGAAATTTCATTCTTAAACTTCTGAACATCCGACAATATTACTTTTTACACCGTCGGATAGAGAAAAAAATTTACTTTTAAATGAAATTTGTTTGAAAGCTGTATCTCAACTTGTTTCTGAGTTATTAATTTTTTTTGTAGTTTTTGTAACTTTTTTGTCATAGTGGCATCCATCTCTGTTGAAAGTAAAGGGAAATACAGATTACTGTATAGACCAATCAGAAAATGAATAAGATGCGGATTAAACCAATTAAAACCTTCAGATATGCTTTTGATTTCATACCCTGACGAGAACAATAACCATTTTTCCAAATGGTTAAAAATCATAGAAAATTTTCAAATTTTAAATTTAAATATAAAAATGGGAATATTTTAAAAAAATTGCTAGTGCCACAAATCTACAAAGAAACAGCTATCATTTAAAAAAAGAATTATTATAATTGGTTCAGAAAAAAGGTCAAGGTAGATGTCTAAAAAAAAAAGCCTTATCTTTCAAATATTTTTACCCGATTTAAACCCGAATGTTATCTCTATAGAAAATTTTTGAGCAGACATTTCATGCCGTTAGGATTGACGAATATTTATGATTTTCAATACGCACCGAGATTTTGGCACTACCAACGTCCATTTAATTTTTTGTGTCGATACGACAAATATTTTGGACGCTATCGTGTTAACAATAAGTGTAATTTTTGCAGGGAAGCCGGAACTGTGCTCTGACAACTATACATCCGATTTTCATAAAAATTGAAATGACTCGGCAAAATTATGCAAAAATTATATATCTTAAATTTCAAACGATTCGATCGGGTAGTTTTTGCGCTGTTATATGCGGACGGACAGACAGACGGACTGAACGACGACTATAGATGCTACGTATTTATATAATTACGAACGCACCTAATGATAATGTTGCTTTTTATCCAGACCTCAATATTTATATTAATAACTGTACTATTATTAAATTGTGGGACAATGGAAAATCTTTTGATTTTAATACGCAAAATTTTCATCACTGGAACACAAATTTGCATAATTTTTATGATTGGTCATCTGATTAGTCTTTACAGGATTTTCAGCAATAAAAAGTTCATAGATAAAAACAATTTTTCCCTTTTCAGCTAAATTATTTTGCAACAATAATTACCCCTTGGATTTCATCAATCATTGCATTAATATATTCATTAATAGTTTTTCTTATTTTTTGAATGGCAGGGTTTTACCATTGGCCTTTCGTTCTACCTAAAGCTTCTGTAAATAAAAGTTATTATCGAGTTAGTTTTAATTTCTTACAAAATCTGTTTCAAAGAAAATGTTCAATTTACAAAAAAAAAGTCAAAATAATATTTAATTTTCGGAACTTTAATAAACTGATATTAATTACAAAAGTTATGTTTTCGATTTTTCCTTTCGAAGGTAGTAGAATATATGTGGAGCAAACATTCAAACCATGCTTTCTCCTTTATATACAAAATTTCAAAAAACTGATAAATTAGAAAATAACTTGTATTTAATTCTAATTTGTATTGTGTATTTTTATTACTGGTTATTAGAAAGAATTGCAAGCATACTTAAGATATTAAACATAAAACAAATTAATAAAATGCATTTAATATTTGGAGAAATCACGTTTTGACCGAATTCAGAGGAGGAAACATGTTTTGATTGTTTGACAAGTGGATAAAACGCTTTTTGAATGAAATAAGTTCTAACTCACAAATACACAAAAGCATTATTTTATTTGAGCAAATACTGAACTTTAGTTGATTACTGATAAAATAAAATGACAGATTATGGTACAGTCGTGGAAAAAAAAAGTAAACACCCCCTACTAACTCCTCAGCAAATCATCGTAGAAGAAAGTTACTGGTACCGAACGATTGGAAATAAAGTCTACTTTTAAATGATGTATATAAAATTTTCTTAGGGGTCATCTACATATTAAAACGAATCCAAACTTCATTTTTTTCAATGGCAATGCCCAATTTTAACGAGATATTTCAAATCTTCCGTACAAACTATGCCTAGACACCAAATTTCAAGTCATTTGAATGATAAGCTTTTGAATTATAAACATTCAAAATTTAGTGCTTCTAATGTTAAATTACATTTTCATATTTTTATTTATATCTCCCGAAATTATGCTCCTAATGTGCTTTTTTTTTTTTTTTTTTTTTTTTTTTTTTTTTTTTTTTTTTTGTAGTAATAATACTAATATACCCAAACATAAATAAGCTGAATTTGCAATTTTTATAATTTTATGATATGCATTATGAATTATGAAATTAATATTCGAAAAAATTATGAATTGCAACCTACAATTTTTTTGATGGATTTAGCTTTATTAAGTCCTGCTTTATGGAAATTCAAAAATTTCATATTTTTATTCCAAGTAGTTTTCAAATTATGCTTAAAAAACGGCAAAATGATGGTTTAAGGGGCCGTATATGATGGAAGTGAGTAGGCATTTTGAAATTTATTCTGCTGTACTGTAATCTAACACGTTTCATTGACTCCTTGAGTGGCGCTTAAGGTGCCTTGATCAAGGAAGGGGCTCTCTCGGTGAACAATCCAGTACGGAACTTCAATTTGGATACAGCCCTTAAAATAAGCTCGTTTTAAAATAATTAATTTCTCGGATACTTATGGTACGAATTTCATAAAAATTCGTTTTTAGGCTAATTGAAGGGTGTAGAGTTCATTTATGCTGTCAGAATTGGGTACTGCTATTAAAAAAAACAAAGTTATGGTTCGTTTTAATATGTAGATGGCCCCCTAAGCACATTTTATATACATCATTTAAAAGTAGACTTTATTTCCAAACGTTCGGTACCAGTAACTTTCTTCTACGATAATTTGTTGAGGAGTTAGTAGGGGTGTTTACTTTTTTTTTCCACGACTGTACCTAGTAGTATTCATTAAATATTTACTAAATAAATACTCGTTTGCCAAAAATCCACTTCTAATTTTAAAACCAATATCTTCATCTAGAGCTAGACAGTCACACACTACCCTCTTTTCTTCATTTCAGGCTGGTAAATCATGGATAATGTGGTTGTACCATTTGAAGACATCATCAGGTTGATTTTACCACTGTTCGCCATGCATTACCTTCAAAAGTTTGTCAACATCTTTATTATTTTCAACTGGTATGGCGTGGCTAAGAGGAAGAGATTCTAAACAACACTTTGAACACGGGCAACAGTAACTCCCTTTTTAACAAGATTTACACCAGATTCTTCACGTAGATCTTGAAATATATAATTCTGGAAGCCTTTAACCTTAACAGTTCTCTTACTTTTCTGTAAAACAATCCGTTTCAATTGTGATACGTATGGTAGGTTTTGAAATTACGCATCAAGTGATAACTGTGATTGGCAGACTGGAGAAATCACTGTTTGACTTAATGTAGACTTTGGAGGAAACACTCTTTGATTGAAACGTCAAGTTTTAAAATTTGTTTATAATCGGAGAAAGAAATTTTTTTGTTAAAAATACCGTTTATTTCTGTGCGATTTAACACAGATTTCATAAAACTACCAATAACTCTTTTTTTTTTTTTTTTTTTTTTTTTGAGAGAAAACACGGTTTGAAAGTTTGCTCCTCATATATTTTTTACAGTAAATAACCACGGCGATGTCTCTAAACTTTGAAATGTCAAACAGGAAAAAACTACAAACTAATTTTTCCGAAGGCGAGTTTAGCCAACGCACCTTAAATAAGGGAGAAAGTCTTGACACGCTTTGTTGTGAAGCCACGAAACGTCGCACAAAGCAAGGAAAACAAAGAAAAAAAATCAAACAACTTGCATGCTTCGAATTCGTTAGCTCGTGGAATTATTAATCATTATTAGCAAATAATAATTGATAATTCCACGAGCCAGCAAAATCGAAACATGCAAGTTGTTCGAATTTTTTTCTTTGTTTTGCCTGCTTCGTGAACGTCAAAATAAACCGTGTGACGGCTTTCTCCAATCCAGGGGCGCCATTTGAGGGGCTGCCCCCCCCCCCCCAAGGAATTTGATATTTCAGAAAATTTATCAACCATAAAATGTCAGACTGAAACAAAAATATACTCAAAAATAGTGAAAATACAACCCGAAACAATTAACGCTTTACCTTACCTTTACTTGCAGAAAATCGATAATGAAAATTTTGTTATCGCAATAGATCACAAAATTTGCAAATTTCGTGACCTATCCATGACGTTCGTGGGCTGATTATCTCATGACTGATAGAATTTCATGATTTTTTTCGTGACCATCCGACGAAATTTGCGATTTTTCCGCGATCGTTTCACTGAATTCACGATTTTTTTCCGTAATCATTATACGAAATTGATTTTTTTTCTCACGACCATTTGTTAAAATTCACAATATTTTTCTGCGACCAACTGACGAAACTTCATATTTTTTTTCCCGCAAGCTTTTGAAAAAATTCGAGATTCTTTTTCACGATCATTTGTTGAAATTCGTGATTTTTTTTCTACCACCTACTAATAATATTTGTGATTTTTTCGCGATAGTTCGATGGAATTTTGGATCTTATTTCATTTGACGAAATTCTGCTCGATTTTATTGCGCGATTGTTTGACTAAATTTTCGTGGGTTTTTTGTGCAATCACTTGATGAAATCTGCATTTCTTATCGCGATCTCCGATGAAATAAGCCATACTTTCCACTGTCGTTTGAAGAAATTAGCGATTTTTTCCGCGACAATTTGGGGACTTTTTTTTTTTTTTTTTTTTTTTTTTTTTTTTTTTTTTTAAATTTGCAACATTTTTCTGCGACCCATTCAATCCGAAAGAAAAAAAAATTGCGGACTTTCACGAAAATTTTAAAAAATCGCGGAATAATCACATGCCTCTGAAAGAAGTTAAGGAGACAAAATCACGCAGAGCATTTTCTATTGCACAGTATTTTTCCATTTTCTGTGTGATTTGTGCAGTTCTGCACGTTGTGCAATTCTGCACGTTCCCTGTTCCTCAAAGAAAGTTTTCCCTTGTCCTTCGCCAGGAAACTCTTGAAATGGCGCCCCTGTAAGTAAAATATGAAAAGAAGGAGTCGAAAGGGACTAGAAAAAACTCCATTTTAGACAGGTCTCCCGTCTTAGCAAGTATAATTGAATGATGTTTTTTTCATCGAAATTTGATTTTTTTACCCTTTGAGAAAGAATTCTGTTATAGACAGGTTTCGTTTTCACAAGTTTTACTGTAATACTTCTCTTTTCAGAGCTATACTATACAGTGGATGACTTCACTGTCTTTGACGATACCTGTAAAAACGGAGCCTGTCTATAATAGAATCCTGTCTAAAAATAAAAAAATTCATATTTAATGTATTGAAATTTTATCTGCTAAGATCGAAACCTGTTTAAAACGAAATATTTCATTCGTTCTTGAGTTTCCGTATTCTAAGATTTTACTGTTTTTATAATCATAATTCAGTAAACGTTTTTCGTTCAGGGTAGGGTGGGGGGATGGGGTAGATCTCGGAACCAACCCTTAGCTATATAACTTCCCTCAAAAAATCTTTGCCCCCCCCCCCCCCAAGAAAATTCTAAAATGGCGCCCCTGCTCCAATCTAGGGGGTGTTGGTTTATCACGATGCTAAACAATGTTAGCAAATGCGTTGAGCCGTTTCCCGAGCTTGTTCTGCTGTTTTCCGAGTGCACCTTTCTTTTCTTTTATTTTAGATTAGCAAAACCCGCGGCTTCGCTCGCGTAATAGTTGAAATATGCTTAGTGATATTTGTATGTCTAATTTTTATTAGAAGATATTATACTTTTAGGAACAATTCAAAAATTACTAATAAAGACAAAGTTTGACTAAACTTAGTTGTTACGCTGCATTTGGCAGAAATGATAATTAAATTAATAAAAAGAACTAAAACTAATTCTAAATAAATAATAATTTAGAAAGTATTTTGAAGCTTTTATTCTCATTTCAGTATTCATTTGAAGTTTCGAATTTTTTAGAAACCGTTCTTAGTACGCATTTACATCTTAAATTTAACCATCATGTCAAATTCCTAGCTTCTTATCTAACGGTCTACCACCTCTCTGGTTGTTGTGGCACTAACATAAAATACCTATGTTAGAAGAGAGACTGTCATCATTAATTTGCCAAAATTAATTTTGAAATATCTTTAGTATTTCGTAATATTCCATAGAAAGCGTAATTTAGAAAGTTTTTAAAGGTTTTTTATAGGCTGTATAGGATCAGAGACGAGACTATCACCATTGATTCGCAACATTACTTTTGTAATAGGTTTCTTATTTCACCGAGAGTGCATAGAAATCGTAATTTAGGACTTCCTTAGAACGCTTTTCGCTCCTTGCCTCCGCTTCACCCCTTTTACATTTCGAATTTATTTTCGAATGTTCTTAGAGGGCATTTATATTTTATAAGTAACTAACATGCGATGTTTAAAGTTTTTAGCCTCTTCAGTATCACAGAAATCGCGATTTAGAACGTTTTTTTTTTCTCTGCAAAAAACTTTCTAACGTTCCGCAACCCTCTGGTGGTAGTTGCACCGACATAAAATATAGCTTATGTTTGAGCAAGTTCTGTCACCAACAATTTGCAACCATTGTTTTTGAAATCGGTTTGGCATTTCATAATATTGCATACAAATCTTTAGAACGTTTTTAGAACGCTTTTGGCTCACTTCATCCTTTTAAATTTGGAATTTTCTTCCGACAGTTCTTAGAAAGCATTTGCGTCTTTTAACTAATTACCATGCCAAATTTCAAAATGTTAGACCCTCAGTATCACAAAAAACGCAATATAGAACATCTTTTGTTCTTATAACCCCCAGATGATAGTGACAATAACATAAAATACAGGCTATGTTGGAGCAGGTACTATCACCATCAATTTACAACTATTTTTTTTAAATTGATTTGATATTTCCGGAGATTGCGTAGAAATCGCAATTTAGAACGTTTTTAGTGCATTTTCACACCTTTTAAACATTGAGTTCTTTAGAAACTGCTCTTAGTGAGCATTTAAATCTTATAAGTAAGTACCTTGCCGAAATTCATGTTGCTAGCCATTGGCAGTATCACAAAAATGGCAATTTAGAACTTTTTTGCTCCTGCAACTCCCAGGTGGTAGCAACACCGACATAAAATAGAACCTATGCTAGAGCAAGGGCTGTTACCAGCAATTTCCAAACATTACTTTTGAAATCGGTTTGATACATCTTGAGATTGCGTAGAAATCGCCATTTAGAACATTTTTAGAACGCTTTTAGCGCATTTTCACCCCTTTTAAATTTCGAATTTTTTTAGGAAATGTTCTTAGAGATAACTTATATCAAATAAGTAACTACCATGCCAAATTTAATGTATGTAGGTCCTTCAGCAACACAAAAATCGTATTTTCAGGACGTTTTTTGCTCCAGCAACCACTTTAGAGTAATGACTGACACCCACATAAATGTAGCTTATCATGGAGCAAGGGCTGTCATCATCAATTTCCAACGATTACTTTTGAAATCGGTTTGATACTTCCTGAGATTGCGTAGAAATCTCAATTTAGAACGTTTTTTTGAACGCTTTTCGCGCATTTTCACCCCTTTTAAATTTCGATTTTTTAGGAAATGTTTTTAGAGATCATTAATATATTATAAGTTACTACCATACCAAATTTCATGTTTCTAGGCCCTTCAGTATTATAAAAAGTGCAATTTAGAACGTTTTTTGGTCCTGCAACCCCAAGGTGGTAGTGACACCGACATAAAATAGAGCCTATGTTAGCGCAAGGTCTATCACCATCAATTTCCAACCATTACTTTTGAAATTGGTTCGATACTTTCTGAGATTGCGTAGAAATCGCCATTTAGAACGTTTTTTAGAACGCTTTCGCACATTATCACCCATTTTAAATTTCGTAATTCTTAAGAAATGTTCCTAGAAATCATTTATATTTAATACTTAACTACCATGCCAAATTTCATGTCTCTATCCCCTTCAGTAACACAAAAATCACATTTTTAGAAATTTGTTTTTGCTCCTGCACCCCCTTTGGGGTAGTGGCACCGACATAAAATATAGCCTATGTTGGAGCAAGAGCTGTCACAACCATTTTGACGCCATTATTTTTTAAATCAGTTTGGTACTTCCTTTAGATTGCGTAGAAATCACCATTTAGAACGTTTTTTAGAACGCTTTTCGCGCATTTTCATCCCTTTTAAATTTCTAATGTTTTAAGAAATGCTCTTAGAGATAATTTATATCTTATAAGTAACTACCACACCAAATTTCATGTTTGTAGGCCCTTTAATAGCACAGAAAATCGCATCTTTAGAACGTTTTTTGCTCCTGCACTCACCTTGGGTTAGTGGCATGGACATAAAATATAGCCTATGTTGGAACAGGGTATATATAACACAATTATTTTTTATACCATTACTTTGGAAATCGGTTAGGAAGTTTCAGAGATTACCTCCTACAAATAAACAAACAAACTTTACTTCTTTATAATATTCACGCTACGAATAGATTTGCCTCAACTTAAAAATTGATTAATGGTTTATATAAAAAAATATTCAGAAATAGGTAATTTAAAATAAAATGAGTATTAGTTTAGAAACTAAAAGACTAAAAAGGGAGAAAAAAAATAATGGCTTTACGCCAATCGAAAAATGTTAATTACGAAAAAAAATAATATTTTAATCAAGAGAGAAACAGAGAAACTCTGATAAATCTTTTTAAACTGCTCGCTAAAATGCGACAACTTTCATCATCCCTTCAGAATTAATAAAATGAGTATCAATCTTGCTTAGAACTAAATACTGGACTCCCGCACTAAATTGACTACCTGATCGGGCACATGAACACCTGAGAACATATTTTTTATAATTCTAGCCTATCCAGAAATGGGTCGAATATCGAGTACAAAATTTCATCTTTACATACATAAACCAAAGTGAGTGAGATAAATAGTGTAAGTACAATTAAAATCCGTTAAATCGTTAAGATGGATATCAGCAAAATTTAAATGTATTAAGTGATTACATTTTGCTGTGCTTTCCCACTTTGTTACAAATATCTAATCTTTATGTCGTAAGTCGAAAAAAAAAAAAAAAAACCGTACTGGCCATCGTGGCAGACAGAAATTTTTCACTATCGAAAAGATTATTTATGAGTAATGAAGTTATTGGTGGATAGAGCCCAAAAACGGCGATTTTGGCGCTTTTTCTGGCAAAATGCAGAAATATTTATCGTCCAATTTATCTATGTACTTTTAAGGGCTACAGAATATTGAAAATGCTACATTTTAATTTTTTTATTTATTGTTATTTTTACATTTTATTTTCCAGTAAGCCGTAGAGAAAGGATAAACTGTTTAAAGACTACCCAGATATGTTTTCAGTTCTGATAATGCAGTATATCCAATGACACATAATCTCAAATGATATACGTTAAAATCTATAATCTATTTTAATGAGCAATGAATAAAGCTTTTTGACATCTATGATATTACATTGTACTCGAATGAAGGAATTCTGTCAATCCTCTTGTATTATAAGCGATAATATCTTGAACTCAAACTTATCTAATCCAATCTAATCTAGTCAATCTAATATACTATATATATATATATAATGCAAATGAGAATTTTGTTCCAGCTACTTATAACTCGAGTTCTGCTGAATGGATTTTGATGGGACTTGCACTGTTAAATAATTTTCCAGGGAAGGTTGTAGTATGTAACATATCGTTCTACATTGCTTAGTTTTAGAATTATGAGAAAGAGCTCTATCATCAGATGGACTCGTTTATGAATGATTAGCCCCTTTAAAAAGTTCATATGGACAGATTTTCATGAGACTTGCATTGTTAATTATATAGGGAAGACTGGGGAAGATTGACCATAGAGGAGGCTTGACCCACCCTTCAATTTTCATATTTAAAAGAATTTCAGAGTTGACCAATAGGTGGCAACCAAAGCTACTGAAATGCTCAAACAATAGTCTTTGTTTCATGAAGATAACTGAAACAGGTGAGGAAAAATCAATTGTGAAGAGTTTTCAGTTTAAAAAGTGTATTTTTTAGAAAAAATATGTAAGATTTTCTCACATAATATATATCATAGAAAATTAAGTAAGTAGGTTTTAAGTAATGTAGAAATATTAAGCTTCCATTACAGACATAAAGATTGTACAGTAAATTAGGCTAAGCATAACCATGTGATGTATTTTAAAAAGGGGTTATGTGGGGAGGGTTGACCAGATAGTCAAAGTTTCGTAATTAAGTGTTTTTGGATATCTTTTTATTACACACTGTACATAATGAAAGGCTAAAAGTTGTATTTCTAAAATAATGTAAATTTACTCTGTAAAGCTAAAGTAAAATGGGGAGATGAAAAGGAAAATGTTCAAAACTGATTAAATGAAGATGAGAAAATTGCTATAAGAAGCAAGAAAAAATTTAATGAAATATAAATTGGAAAGTTGATAGGAATTTTTATTTAAATAGTATCGATAGTAGGTAAATAGAAAGAATGGAAAAGATTAAAAAGGACAAAAGCAGAAGCCTTAAGATGTTAGGTATTTATTCCTCTGCAAAAGATTACAGTGATCAAAACACTTTAGGAAGGTAGGTAAATAAATTTCACCAAGATTAACACAATGAACTGAAGCCAGACTATATGGCAACTAGAGTTTCCAGGTCGAGTGTCACAAAAAATGGGTATTAAAACGGAATTTTTCTCCTATGCTTTGTATTCCATCTAAGCAGGTTTGTTTACACATCATATTTTTTCAAATTATTTTTAATAATAATTAAACCATGTAGCATAAAGTTATTCTGCCTTTTTAGGGGCATCCCACACTGAGACGACAAGCGACATATAGCCGCAACATGTAGCGCAAAAACCGATCGAAACAAAGACCGAAGTTGTTTCAAACCTGTTTTAAACCAGTTTTTCCAGCGAATTCAAGCGACATGTCTTATGTGTCGCCTTAGTGTGGGATGCGCCTTAGGGTTCCGTACTTATAAAGTAAAAACGGAACCATTATAAGATCACTCCTGTGTCTGTCTGTCACAGTTGTTTTACTCGTAAACTATGGAACGTGGAAAGTTCAAATTGGGAGAAGTAATAAAGACTATTGACCCACATATTTACAGATTATTAAACATTCATAAATATATTTAGGAATACTGTAGAGGAGATAATTAAGTTACTTGAAAAAAAAATCTTTTCTTTATATATCGTGTGGAGTATCGCGTGAAAGCGCATTCGTAACGCTGAACTCAAAAATAGATTTCTTTTAATTTTACGTATTATATTTTCAGAGATATCATCGAAAATGTAGTTCAAAAATATGTCCCACTCCCCCACACTTCAATTTCCGAATCTACTGAAACTAAAATCATGCAAAAATTAGAGGTAGTAGATATAAATTTAAACCTTGCAGGAAAATTATAGCGATTACCCTAGGTCACATAGTTTCTGAGAAAATCGCATTTTCCCGTTACACACAAATTTCGATTTTCGGGCATTCAGATAAGGTGTTGGAAGAGCTCTGGAGGTACCTATAAGTAGCAGAAGTATAAAATCATTGTTTATAATGATTTTTGAAAAAAATCGTCGGTAATTAGCCGAGATATTAACCCTTAAAAACACGGACGGTTTGGGCATACATAATGACAGGGGCGGTATACTCTATGTACCAACGACTTTAAAAGCCTAGATAACAACTTTTAATTATATATATGTGTAATTCAATGCCCAGTAGCGGTATAAAAGAAATAAACGTAAAATTGTTAAAAACAGACTAATTTAATCTCTATAATAAAAGCCTAAGTCATGTGATTGTCATCAATAGTTCCGGGTTGACCGCTTCACTTTTTATATGTCAAACAGCCAATTTGGTAATTTAATGTTAGCCGGGCGCAGGTGATAAATTGCCAAATATTGTTCCATCGCCATCATATCATCAGTATTATAATAGTCCATCTCATGCTACTGTCATAAACAATTTTTAACGAGGTAAATTAAAACAAAGCTTTGATGTTGAAATTAAATGTCATAGTTTATAGTATTATTTATTACTTTTTCTTTTCTTTTCTTTTTCTTATTTTTTTTTAAGAAATAAGAGAAAATTGAGAGTCATAAATTTTAAGCATTTCAGTTTTAAATTAAAGTTATGTATTTTAAATAAAATGAGTGAAAGTATTATGTTTTAAATTAAATTAATGAAATAAGAAAAAATATGACGGGTGCAATGTTTGGCGATTTATCACCTGCACTCGGCTAACATAAAAATACCGAGTTCATGATTTCTGTATCAGAATATTCCGATTTGGCGAAGAATTGAGCAAGTAAATTAAATTATGAATAAAAGTAACATGATACAATGCTTAGCATAGATTTAAAGGAGACCAAACTGGTCGCCAAGGGCGTCTAGTTAGAATTAATCACATAAATACTATGGGATTCGGGACTAGTTTGCATTGAGTGGATCTCCCAATACTCCTCCTGTGATTTTAAAAGTTAATTAAAAACCTATCTGTAAAAACGCGGCACGGACCAAGGCGGCTTTGCAACTTTGCAACTCTCTTTCGAAGCGCGGTTAGCACAATGCCAAGTTTAAACTTTGAACAAGTGTTTTGTTTTAGCTACACTGTAAAAATAAAAGATTATTATTACGCTGAATTTATTTATATGAAGTGCTAAATGAAGTTTAAGTATGCACTACTTTTATTGTCAGTGCCGATTTAAGTTCATCATAAACAGATTAGGATAAGGTTAAAAAAAAGAGTTATACAAAATAGCAATATTTGATATTGTTTAGGCTCCATATCTATTTGAACTTTTATGGTATACCCATTCATACTTTTCCACTATATACAGCTATGCCCAACCCCAAGTTTTATACTTTTTTACAAAGTCTTATTATTCTTTTAGCAACCATTTATTTTTAATAATACGGTTAATAATTCATATAGAGTGACCGATTCAGTAGTTGATCAAATAAGGTCGATGCTACGGGGTTTTTATTATATTTCCTTCCTTTTAAGTTTTAGAAGAAAACTAACATAATTGCTACAACCCTTAATGAATGTCTTATAATGGGCAAACATGAAATCTGCTGAAATTAAATAGCAACAAATTTATAAGTAAATAGTTTCTTTAATTGCGATTTTCCGAGTAGTTGGTCACTCGAAGAAATCAGTCGAACATTCAAAAATTAATCTTTAAAATATCATGCTTCAGCTGTGATCAGCAATAAATCACATAAAGCTATTATTTGAAATAAGAAAGATGGAAGTGGATTATTTTAACTTACCGTAATTGTCTCCAAGTGATCGAAAACTAAATTTTTATATTTTCTAATAAAAAAATTCATAAAATTGCGTCTCTCACAGTAGACAGCTGGCAACAATGTGACAACAGGTGCTCCAACATTCAAACAAAAATATTATAGTAGAAGAGCTGTTGCACATTTTTGAATAGGTATTTGAGGCACCCTGAAAATTTGTGCAACACTTCTTTTGTAATGCCTGAATACAAAATCGAATGTCTGGCTGAAGGATCGTGTCCCAAAAACTGTGCCAGACAAAAAATGGCACTTGACACGTGTCTGGCACAGTTTTTGTGACGACTAAAGTGTCTGTCATTTTCAAAATATTTTTTTCTAAGCATAAATATTATTCTGCCTCAATCTCAGCGTGCCTCAAATACCTTTTTTAGGTAGTCAAAAAATGGCACTTGACACGTGAAGAATAATCTTCGTATATGTTGCACGAAATTTCACGTTATCACAATTTAAATCCAAAGTTGGGAGAGCTTAATTATAGACTTCACGATTCAAGATATTTTTAAATCATATTTGGGAGAGCTTATTAGATTAAAACTTCACGATTCATGTAAAATCACATTAAAATAATAAAACATATTTCACAACAGAAAATGGCGCTGGTGTTGTTCAGTATAAGTCCAAGTCAAGCACAGGATGATTAAAAACTTTGTATATTTACACTTATAAATATTTACAGTATATACAACGAAAACATATGAATAATATTTGTTATTCCTCACTAGGAATTCCAGATAATTTCTTTTATATGTTCAAGAATATTTATTTCTCCCTTTTCGGAAGAACAAGAAATACACAGCCAGCATACTACTTTCGAGATTCACATTTAAACTGAACTATAAACAAGAGAAATGCTTTTAAAACAATTAATACTTCAGAAACTATTTCTTCTAATAGAAGACCACGATAAAAAACCTATACGCAGCTTATTTTATCTGCTGCGTTCAAGATTCACATTCACAAAACCAACTAAAAAAGAACAAAAAAGAAAAAATGTTTTTTAATATTAATTCTCTAGTCAGACCACGTGACCTGGGATCACTGGCGCCTAATCAGTCTGGCTAAGAGAGGCCCGCCACAGAAGGTTGCAAAATATTCCACAAACTCCCCCCCGATGAACAAGGGTTCATCAAAATGGGGATTCAAATAATTAAAGTAGAAATAAAAATTATTCTAAAAAATTATCAGTTACACTATACATAAATACAATACAAAATCAAAATATATACTTACATACTGGGCTTCAATAAAAATAATAAAACAATTAAAAAATTTGCCAACAGGTTTCTGCTACTAAAAATAGAAAGAACAATTTAAATCTATACAAATTTTTCTAGAATATTCAATACAAAAAAAAATTAAAGTAAAAATTAGAAATATTATCAAACAAGAAACTCTTTTTTTTTAAGTGAAAAAAATAATTTTTTTTTTTTTAAGTCAATAAACAAAAGAGTTCTTGAGTCTCTAATAATATCAGAGTTTTTTTTTTCAGTTCTATTAATAAAAAAGTTCAGAGTTTTTTCACTTTTAAATTATACACAAGAATTAATAGGTCTTTTAATGATGGAATTATTTGCCTTCAGTTCATAAGACCTCTTTTTTTTTTTAAATCTCTGTCCACAAATACCTAACTTCCAGAAAGTTCTTGATACATATTCATATGCATAAAAATCACATCATATATTTCAAAGTCAGAAGTTTCATTCTGGTCCGTGTAGTGAGCAGATTGTAAGTTGAGAAGATACTCATTTTTCAAGCGCTTCCAAAAATGATTCAAAAGAGTCTCGCGCAAACGGAAGCGTTTCACTAAGGATTCCTTGGTTGCAGGTAAACACAAGATATGCTTTAGAGTTGCTATAACTAGTTGACCAGGGCGAACACTAAAGTTCTTGGAGATTGCACATTTGTTTAGGACTGATTTTATGCATTGTCTGGATCTTAAAATCCAAATTTTTTCACGAGTTGATACTAATGTACTGGGCACTCCTGAATGAAAAACTTTTCCATGTGCATCTTTCACGATTAATTCAGTCAAATTATGTTTTGCAGGAATCACAAAGGGATGTTTTTCATAAAATGAGGAATCAGACTTTTGTAACAGTCCTCGTACCAACAGCAAAAGTTCATCTGACAACATAGGAATTAACTGTAGAAGATTCAATTCTTTAGGGATACTCTTGCTACATTTCAAGTATTTTACAACTTCAGGGAAACTTTCTTCCTGCATTAGCTTAAACCAAAAATTTTCAACATGTAAAATTTTCTCAGCTGATAATTCTGAAAAATCTCTTTTCTCTATCTTTAATTTTATATTAGAAATAAATCTAAATAGCCAAGCAGTTACTCGATACAATTTCTTAAGGGAGCTATATTTTTCAAGATTAAAAATAGGAATTTCATCAGCTTTATTTGTTTGAACAACACAAGAAATGGTTGCTGATTTTCGAGACTTCGCTTTAGAAACATCAGGTAATTGTGTAGCAACAATTTTAACGCTAGGGCACTGATCTTCGGGCAAGGAAAGAAATTCAGGAACATACACATTAGGGTTAGCATCAGTAAAAATATGCAATTGGAGATGCTCCTTTTCCATGATTAGGTTGCTAAAATACTGCCAGGGAATTTTCAAGTGAGCGAGATCCGGGATTTCCGAAATACAATTTTGCCAATTATTTTCTAGTTCACCAGAAAAAATTTCATCCCATGATATTCTCATTAACAATAAATATTGTAAGAGGCATTTGATGCGAATAACAAAAGGGGCAATATATCCGGCTGAATCAAGGAATATAGTTGCAATTTTCAAAACATTGTGTTTAGTAGAAGAATCATTATTTAATTTTTCTAACAAGGGTCGTAATTCTAGTCCTAATTTATCTTCTGTATTGTTCCAGATCAATCCTAAAATTTTCAAGGAAGTATTTGGGGGTTCGAAACTCGAAACAGGAATGTTTTCATCATCTAAAACATTAGAATTCAAGTTAGGGACATGATACAAACATTCGTTTAATGATAGAGAAACATCATATTTGGAAAAAGCATCATAGACTATGTGCATTTTTGTTGTAGTTTTGTCGTCACGGATAACAGGTCTGTGTGGCATGTAATAGGAATTATTAGAATGTTTCTCGGTGCACAATTCTATTACACCCTCATTAAACTGCTCTAGCAAAATGGAGTTATATTCTTTAAATAGAGAATCGTTTTTCAAGAATTTATTTTCTAAACTAGAAAACCGCTTCTTTGCTACTTCAAGATTATTTCTAAGTAATTCGCGAGAATCTTTCCACAATAATTTTGCTTCATAACGCACATTTACGAATTTTAGATTTTCTTTAAATTCTTTTATTACCTCATGATCGGTAATGTTCTTTTCATTGCTTTCAGCAATGCCAATTGATTCAAGATCCCAAAATGCTTTCAGTTGGGTATTTATATTTTCAACTGAAACACGCAAACAAGCTACTTCTTTTTTATTAGACTCTATTTGCCCTTGCACCGTATGACCGAAAATAGTTTCTGCAACGTATAATTCTTTTGTCAATTTTCCCTCGATTCCCTTTAATATTTTCCACAAAAAGTCAGACCCTAGCAAAATATTTATTTCCTGTTCAAGACCTGTATCAGCAGGCTTAAAGCCTCTTGTTCTCATTATGTCTAGAAGTTCTGGTTCTAGTGTTTTCACAGAAGCTCCAGCTATATTATCAACCACAAGTGCTTCGATATTTATCGAGTTAATAGGTTGCACAACACTGGATAATTCAAGAGAAACTACTTCATAACAAGATTCATAAGGGCGTCTCCGCCCAAAAGGATAAACTAATAAATTTTCTCTTCGCAATGGCTTCAATTTTAATTTTTGTACTAGCGATCTCTTCACGAAGCATTTTTCTGAACCACTATCACATAAAACGCGAGCCAACAAGCATTCCTTACCAGCAGACACAGAAACTGTACAAGTCTGCAATAATGTAGATTTATTTTGTTTATATTTTTGTTCTGACATCATAGATACAATTGCACCTTTCATTTCTTTTTCAGGATTTTCTTTTGCTGTTTCTTTAAAACAAAACAAAATACTATGGGTAGTGTTACCACATATGGAACAAGGGTTAATTTTTGTTCTACAGTTAATTGATAAATGCGACTTAAAAAATCATTTGTAACAGCGACCTTCTTTCTTTAATTTATATCGTTTCTGTTCATCAGTGAATTTCGAACAATTTAGTCCTACATGATCAGAAGACTTACAAAATATGCAAAACTGTTTTGTAGATGTATTTAAAGCAGCAGCTGAAGGTATATTTTTCTTTTGCGGAAAATTTTGATATTTACTTGAAGGATTTTCATATTTAGTTTTAGAATTTTCATAAGTCTTGCCTTGGGAATTATTTACTAAATTAGTAGCTTCACGACATCTTAATTCCGTTTTAATAAAATTTATTAAATCGGTGACTTCACAGTCCTTATCGGGGTCACGTTTTCGATGAAAATCTAGTATCAAATTTTCGGGTAATAATCTTATTAGTATTGGTAGTAATAAATGGCCGTAAGAGCCTGGTGTTACTCCTAACGCATCAAGATTTCTCATACTAGTTTCAATATTATCGTACAGCTTCCTTAAAGAAGTAACATTGTTAGAGGATTTCACTGGTTCAAGATTTAGAATTTTATTCATGTAACAGTTTATGATATTTTCCCGCTTACCATACCTCTCTTCTAACAATTTTAAACAAGTAGAATAATTTTGATCTGTCAGTTCAAAACCAGATACAATATTATATGCAGGACCAGACAACAAGGATTTGAGATATTGGAATTTTTCAATTTTTGATAACGATTCGTTTGAATCTATCGCACTAGTAAATAAATTAAAAAATTCTAAGAACTGGCTTGCATCACCAGAAAAATTTTCTATGTTAAGTTTAGGAAGCTTCACTGCCGAAACTGGCTTACTACCGATTTTTGAACCGTTACTTGATTCTAGTAAAACTTTTGGTTCAGTTTCGATTTTACATTTTTTAAACCTCATCTTAATTTTAAATTTCAAACTGGATATTTTTTCAGAATATTCTTCTACCGATTTTAGTTCTTTTTCATATTCAGTTTTTTCCTGAATTAGCTCATCCATTTCGGAATCTAACTCCTTTAGTTGAACTTCATTTTCATTTACGAGCTCTAACGATTCCATTAAAGAATCGCAATCAGTTTTATCAATATCAACAGATAATAATGTATCACATTTTGTGATTAATTTCGTAATGGCTGCACGAACAGTAGCTCTTTTACTTTTAAGTTTATCTGTCTTATCCATGTTTAAAATTAAATTAAATTTTCAAAATAAATGATCATGAAAAATGCATATTTTCAAGAAATCAACAGTCATGCAGAATAATAAAGGTATTTCTTACCTTTTCCCGGGTTTCGGCACCAAAACCTGAAGAATAATCTTCGTATATGTTGCACGAAATTTCACGTTATCACAATTTAAATCCAAGGTTGGGAGAGCTTAATTATAGACTTCACGATTCAAGATATTTTTAAATCATATTTGGGAGAGCTTATTAGATTAAAACTTCACGATTCATGTAAAATCACATTAAAATAATAAAACATATTTCACAACAGAAAATGGCGCTGGTGTTGTTCAGTATAAGTCCAAGTCAAGCACAGGATGATTAAAAACTTTGTATATTTACACTTATAAATATTTACAGTATATACAACGAAAACATATGAATAATATTTGTTATTCCTCACTAGGAATTCCAGATAATTTCTTTTATATGTTCAAGAATATTTATTTCTCCCTTTTCGGAAGAACAAGAAATACACAGCCAGCATGCTACTTTCGAGATTCACATTTAAACTGAACTATAAACAAGAGAAATGCTTTTAAAACAATTAATACTTCAGAAACTATTTCTTCTAATAGAAGACCACGATAAAAAACCTATACGCAGCTTATTTTATCTGCTGCGTTCAAGATTCACATTCACAAAACCAACTAAAAAAGAACAAGAAAGAAAAAATGTTTTTTAATATTAATTCTCTAGTCAGACCACGTGACCTGGGATCACTGGCGCCTAATCAGTCTGGCTAAGAGAGGCCCGCCACAGAAGGTTGCAAAATATTCCACAACACGTGACTGGCACAGTTTTTGGGAAGACTAAAGTGTCTGTCGTTTTCAAAATATTTTTTTCTAAGTATAAATATTATTCTGTCTCAATCTCAGCGTGCCTCAAACACCTTTTTTGGGTAGTCAAAAAAAATGGCACTTGACACGTGTCTGGCACAGTTTTTGGGCCACGATCCTTCAGCCAGACATTCGATTTTGTATTCAGCCATTACAAAGGAAGTGTTGCACAAATTTTCAGGGTGCCTCAAATACCTTCCCTAAAATGTTTAACAGCTCTTGGACTATTATGTATAGTGCCTCGTATAAAGCTCATTTCCGCCTGAAATCTCAAAAATTTGATCAACTACTGGCGCCGTCACCCTATTTATTGTACGGAACCCTCTGAGCGCGAGTAATACTCGCTCTTGACCGTTTATTTAAAACTGATTTTATTTCCCTTAATAAATATTTCAATATAAAATAAAATGGGTCAAGCCTCCCATATGTGGGGAGTCTTGATACATTATTTTCTCATGTTTAAAATCAATCATTTTTCAAGTTTCTTATATAGTACACTTACGTTGCAATTTTATTTTGATAACTGATTGTATAACGAATAAAATGATGTATCAAACTTTATTCTAAGTTGAATATGTAAAAAATAAAAAAAATATTTTGTAAAAAATGAGTCAACCCTCTCCAGTCTCCTCTAATAGTTCAAAGAGAGTTTTAGTATAAAACATATCGTTCTACTTTGTTTAGTTATAGAATTATGAAGAAAAGTTCTAAAATCAGGTACACCTTTTTTATTGAAGATTAACATTTTGAAAAAGTTCTACTGGGCGGTTTTGATGAGGCTTGCATTGTTAGATATTTTTTCAGGAATGGTTTTAGTATATTGCATATTGTGCTATCGTTCTTTAACAAATTCTACTGCAAATTATCAACTGAAAGAGTTGGTCCTTATCGGCCCAAATTTTGTCTGACATATTAGAAAATATAATAACGCAACGGCTTTCGTATCGTTTTCAGCAATGTGGACACGACATTCCAAGTAAAGGTCCATATTTCTTTAAAAAGCATGATCAATTTCACCTATATATTTCGTTTGATTGAGGGTTCGTTTAGTTTAATCAACCAACGTAGCGATCGAAGCCTGTTAATTCTTAGTAAATGCAAGTATTAACGTCTTTGTAATAAATGTTTCAAGCATGTTTTCCTTTATTATAAAATAACAAAATTAATTAACAATTAATAATAGTATAAAAGAAATAAAAGGCTTTTCCAAATATGGTATTTTTTTATTTACAAGTTTGTTAATAATTTTAGGTTTTTGTAACTTTCAATTTAATTGATAATATTATAGACTAGGAGGGGGCTGCACAAACCATCACCTCATCAAGTTGATGGCTGCAATTTCAGGATTAGTTAAAACTTGATTCGCATATTAAAATGCAACTGGTCTGCCAAGTGATATCTTGGTGGAAAACGCCTGTATACCCGATTTTAGTAGTGGACTAATATGTTTATCATTGTGTTTTCCTGCTCCCTTGTCCTCCATGTTTTCATACCTTTCGGTGCAGGAAAACACAATGATAAGCCTACCGATCAACCTCTAAAATCGGGTCTGCAGGTGGTTTCCACTAAGATATGAATTGGCAGACCAGTTGTATTTTAATATGCTAATTGATTTATGTCTAATCTTAGAATTTCAGCTATCAACTCGATGAGGTGAAGGTTTGTGCATCCGCCTCCCATTCCTAGTAGAGAAATAAAAGGTCGCTTCAAATATAGTGTAGTTTTTTAGGGTTTTGTTGTTGTTGTTGTTGTTGTTTGGGGGGGGAGGGTAGGGATTTGGGTTTTTTTAACCATTTGGGAAAATGATTATTGTCCTCTGTCAGGGTAGGAAATCAAAAACATATCTGAAGCGTTTTATTGGTTGAATCCGCATTTTATTCGTTTTCTGATGGGTCTATACAGTAATCTGTATTTTTCCCTTTACTTTCAACAGAGATGGATACTTCTGTTGCCACTATGACAAAAAAGTAATAAAAACTACAAAAAAAATAATAACTCAGAAACAAATTGAGATACAGCTTTCAAACAAATTGCATTTAAAAGTGCATTTTTTTCTCTATACGACGGTGTAAAAAGTAATATTGCGGGATGTTTAGAAGTTTAAGAATGAAATTTCATTTAAAATTGGTCCAGGAATATTAAAGTTTAATCCATGGCGTACGTAATGAATGACCAGCTCCGTAGAAGTTTAAAAATTTACAGTACCGAAAAATGTAATCCATGGCGTACGTGATCAACTCCGTGCAATTTTTTATGTCTTAAATTTTAGTCTTTGTAAAAATCATTTTCCAAATGGTAGTTGTAATTTTTTAAATTGCATTTTTTTTTCTTTTTTTGGTGGGGGGAGGGGTTACAATTTGGTGAACAGTTTAGGTTTTTGTACCTTTAACTTTGAATTAATAACATTTTAAAAAAATGGCCCCTTCAAATATGATTGTTTTTTATTTGCAATTTAGTTAATTATTAAGTTTAGCTAATAATTAGGATTTTAGAACCATTTTTTTAAGCATATTACATTTTTAATTTCAAAGTACTAGAATATTGAAAATTAATATATTATTATTATTATTATTATTATTTTCAGGAGAAATTGCTAGGCTTGCTTTGGAGATATGGCAGATAGATATCTTCAGATTTTCGCTTCGAAATCCAATAATACTTAATCACAAATGACAAGAGAGCAACTCTCTAATCCATTTCCATGAGTGATGAATAAAGCTTTTTGACATCAGTGATAAAATTACATTGAATCCAAATTAAGGAATTCTTTGGATAACGTCTCTTTTCCTTACTTCCTTAATCCATCATAAGCGACAATGATTTTGATTACAAACTAATAAAGAGTTACACGTTCTTAGATTTCCGTATTGATAACGAGGTTGTGTTCTAGATTTATGCATAGACATATTATGAATTATAATTTATAAACTTACTAAACATTTAACCTTTAACTGATGTGATAGAAATTGTCGCATAACTACTGTGAAGCGGTCTGTCGGACCGCTCCATCGAAAGATGAATAAAAGGCAATATTAACTCATAGGATAGTGTTTTTGTACTTAACTTTTTTGTACAGGACTAGGGGGCTCGGCCCCCTACGAGCTACGCTCGCCAACCCCCCGATCAGACACTGCAGTCTCTAAAAGCACGCTAATTTGATCGGCTTTAATTGAATTTTTTTGGAAGATTGAATTATAATTAAAAAAACAAAGGCGATCTCCCTATAAACGGGTTTCTATTCATTTCTCTTTGATTGGGGAATTTTACGGAAAAATCAGCTGCTGTTAAAAGATACAATGGCATTTCAAAATCATCTAATATAAAAGGAATTAAGTAAACAGAGTCTTTGTCTCCCGGTATTTTTTAACAAAGCGAAAAGAAAGTCCTTTTAAATAAAACATTTTAAATATATCGTTTTAATCTGACGTAATTTTCACCAAACTTTTCTTTCCCTTTTTAATATTCACGTGAAAATGCTTTTATTAGAAATGAAATATTATTTGCGCTGTCCAAAAAAAAAAATAGTTGAAAAGTTCATCTCAAAATATCAAGTAAATGTCTCGCGCTATTTTTAAATTTAAACTACTATTTTGCAATATTATTTTTTGTTCATTTTACGTAATAAGTGTAATGTGACGTAAATGTGATGTAACTTCTCCTATTTAAGACTTCTAACGCATGTTAATGAATTTATTACTTTACAATATCCTTTCTCTGTTAAAATTCACGTGTAATTATAGATGAAGTAATTTTCAATAAGTTCCTGCTTTTTATACGTAATTATTTAATTCTAATTTGAAAGTTTTTCTTTTCTGTTTATAATAGTCACGTGTAAATAAATTTTTAATTTGAAGCAAACATTATTGTTTCCGTTGTTTATACAGTTTGGCAACAGGTTAAATTAGTACAATTTTCTGAAATAAGTAAAAAAATATCTCTCGAAATGCTGAAAATTTGAATTTAAAATAGAAATGAAACCTCGAAAAATGAGTCAAATTAAAAAAATAAATTAATTCTGCACACCGGGAAATTATAACGTATAAAATGATCTAAAAAGTATTAAATTCCGATGTATAGTTTTTGCTCCTATAAAACTTTTTTAATGGAACGATTTTGTCCAACTTTAGCATTAAATATCTCATAAAATAATTCTTCTATTTGAAAACTGTCTACATCAGCGTGTTTATCAAACATTTCTGTATAATACTACCAATTTTCATATTTTTGTATGCATTATTTTTCTTAATATTAACGAAGAAAGACCTCCGGTCACAAAAAATTCAAAACCGGCGGCGGCGGCGGCGGCGGCGGTGACAGCGGGAGTTACTTTTTTTTAGAATAGAGAGAAATATATTATTATTATTATTATTATTATTTTCAGGAGAAATTGCTAGGCTTGCTTTGGAGATATGGCAGATAGATATCTTCAGATTTTCGCTTCGAAATCCAATAATACTTAATCACAAATGACAAGAGAGCAACTCTCTAATCCATTTCCATGAGTGATGAATAAAGCTTTTTGACATCAGTGATAAAATTACATTGAATCCAAATTAAGGAATTCTTTGGATAACGTCTCTTTTCCTTACTTCCTTAATCCATCATAAGCGACAATGATTTTGATTACAAACTAATAAAGAGTTACACGTTCTTAGATTTCCGTATTGATAACGAGGTTGTGTTCTAGATTTATGCATAGACATATTATGAATTATAATTTATAAACTTACTAAACATTTAACCTTTAACTGATGTGATAGAAATTGTCGCATAACTACTGTGAAGCGGTCTGTCGGACCGCTCCATCGAAAGATGAATAAAAGGCAATATTAACTCATAGGATAGTGTTTTTGTACTTAACTTTTTTGTACAGGACTAGGGGGCTCGGCCCCCTACGAGCTACGCTCGCCAACCCCCCGATCAGACACTGCAGTCTCTAAAAGCACGCTAATTTGATCGGCTTTAATTGAATTTTTTTGGAAGATTGAATTATAATTAAAAAAACAAAGGCGATCTCCCTATAAACGGGTTTCTATTCATTTCTCTTTGATTGGGGAATTTTACGGAAAAATCAGCTGCTGTTAAAAGATACAATGGCATTTCAAAATCATCTAATATAAAAGGAATTAAGTAAACAGAGTCTTTGTCTCCCGGTATTTTTTAACAAAGCGAAAAGAAAGTCCTTTTAAATAAAACATTTTAAATATATCGTTTTAATCTGACGTAATTTTCACCAAACTTTTCTTTCCCTTTTTAATATTCACGTGAAAATGCTTTTATTAGAAATGAAATATTATTTGCGCTGTCCAAAAAAAAAAATAGTTGAAAAGTTCATCTCAAAATATCAAGTAAATGTCTCGCGCTATTTTTAAATTTAAACTACTATTTTGCAATATTATTTTTTGTTCATTTTACGTAATAAGTGTAATGTGACGTAAATGTGATGTAACTTCTCCTATTTAAGACTTCTAACGCATGTTAATGAATTTATTACTTTACAATATCCTTTCTCTGTTAAAATTCACGTGTAATTATAGATGAAGTAATTTTCAATAAGTTCCTGCTTTTTATACGTAATTATTTAATTCTAATTTGAAAGTTTTTCTTTTCTGTTTATAATAGTCACGTGTAAATAAATTTTTAATTTGAAGCAAACATTATTGTTTCCGTTGTTTATACAGTTTGGCAACAGGTTAAATTAGTACAATTTTCTGAAATAAGTAAAAAAATATCTCTCGAAATGCTGAAAATTTGAATTTAAAATAGAAATGAAACCTCGAAAAATGAGTCAAATTAAAAAAATAAATTAATTCTGCACACCGGGAAATTATAACGTATAAAATGATCTAAAAAGTATTAAATTCCGATGTATAGTTTTTGCTCCTATAAAACTTTTTTAATGGAACGATTTTGTCCAACTTTAGCATTAAATATCTCATAAAATAATTCTTCTATTTGAAAACTGTCTACATCAGCGTGTTTATCAAACATTTCTGTATAATACTACCAATTTTCATATTTTTGTATGCATTATTTTTCTTAATATTAACGAAGAAAGACCTCCGGTCACAAAAAATTCAAAACCGGCGGCGGCGGCGGCGGCGGCGGTGACAGCGGGAGTTACTTTTTTTTAGAATAGAGAGACTCTTATAATTAAAATTCATCTTTTCAAAAGTCTCTGATGATAGCATTAAAGTTCCAAACGGAATAAAATTTCGGAAGTGTTTGCAGTTAAACTATAAAAATGGAAAAAATCAGCGGTCTGTGAGACGATAACATCAGTTAAAGGTTAAATACTACAGCGACACCTTTCAACGAATTTTTGCAAGGAAAATGTTTATTTGACGCTTTATGTCCCAAATTACGAATTTATAAAAATTTCATCTTCTAAAGCATTTTTTGTGAATATTTCAAACTACATTAGAAAATTTACACAATCAGTTGATAAATTTTAGAAGGATTTTCCAATTAAAATTAATTAATTAAATATGAATTAATAGGGTTTTTGTGCAATATTTATAACTCTACTCAAATCTATTATTTAAAATGTTTTTTTTTTAGCATTTTATAGAATCAGGAAATGTACAAATATAGAAATTTCATTAGAAATATAGAAATATTTCCGAACTGAAACTTTTCTCCCCACACTCTTTCAAATCAAAAGAGCTGAAAAGCTGCAAATGAAAGAGAAATCATCCTTTTAAAAATATGTTTGTTTTTTGCAACCAATAATGCTTTTGGAAAAGATAAAGTAAAGTACCTATAATTCATTCTAAACTGTATTACTACTAATCGATGTATTAAATGAGTTTTATAATAAGTTATTTTAATGGCATTTTAAAGTACCGTTGGGGAATGAAGGATTAACAGATGACTAACGCATTAGTTTAATTAACTGTCAGATAAATCTCGACAGGTTCGAAGCAGTAGAACAGCCTTCTGAATTGGAAACTCGTTTCTTGCGAACCCTGTATATGTGATTTCAAAGGTTTCCACAAATTTTACTGCTAATGTACATTTTAATCAACAGTAGCGTTAAAGAATACTATGTATGATTGAAACTCAATTTTTCCTGATTACATGAGACAATACAAAGAGTAAAAACTCGAAAATTTCTTTAAATAACACAGTTTCAGAATATTGGAGATCAAATACCAGGAAGAAAAGGTTCAAGAAAAACGTCAAAAACTGTGTAATAAAACTTAAGGGTTATGATAACTAAAGCAGATAAACATTTTCATTAACAGATGATGTTAAAATAAGCAGCCATGGAAAGTGATACACTGTTAAAATTTCAATTGCTCTATGAAATCTAAGGAAATTTAAATGAGCGACATGATGAATAAACAAGCATTCAAATGGAGATATAGAGTTTCTATATATATTTATACATATATATTTATATAGAGTTTCTAAATATTTTATGCATATGAGGGTTTTCACCTACATTCTATTACCCGGGAAGACCGTGTTTACTCCCTGATTTATTATAAAATCGTATTTTTTAAAATTTCATTGTGTCGCCAACTGATGACAAATCACAAAAAAAAAAAAATGAAATTTTCATTATTTTTTTACTGACGTTATAGCGAGGTTTCGTAGGAAACTTTTTATAGATGTACTGGGGGGCTCTGCCCCTGCAAGCTATGCTCGCCAACTCCCGTTCAGACACCGCAGAATCTAAAAACACGCTAATCTGATGGGTTTTAACGCATCAACAGCATAAACAGCAACATCCGGCTTACCATATCAAGCAAAATAACGATACTTTGGCGCCAGTTAAGTGCCCGTTCCGAATATGACATTGGCGTCAGAAAAAAATCGCGCCAATATGGGACCGTAAATTTTCCATTTTGATTACAAAATCAAAATTTTTTTTCGAATAAAACTACATAAAATTTGCCATGGTTGCAAAGAATTCTGTGTACTGTTACGCTAACCGGATGCGAATCTCGCCAATAGCTTTTTTTCAACTCGCCAGTTAGCATTTTTTTTTTTTTTTTTCGAGTGGTAATATTTGGCCAAACGTCATATACCCACAGCAGGTTTGGCGCGATTTTTTTTTTTTTTTTTTTTTACGGAAATTTGGCGAAAACCCCATTTTTAAATACCGGTTACATATGCCTTTTTGGTACTACTTAGTTATCCCGTCGACCAAAAATCTATCGCCAAACTATAAGATTAAATGCCAATTAATGGTTGATCGCAAATGTCACATTCACTTGACTTTAAGCAAGTTACACGTGTTTACGTCATCAAGTGATTTTTATTTCGACTTTTTATTTGTATATTTATTAATGTTATACTAATTTATTTGTTCTTTCGTTATATAAAAATTAGGTCAATTTGTATTATTTGGCGATTTATACAATTTGGCGAAATTAGTCAACAAAATAACTAAGTAGTACCGTATTTTTTAATTATTTTCTATTATTTTCTAAAGAAAATATAAAAAAAATAATTAATAATTATAGAACAAAATAATTTATATAATTTAAAAAAAGAAATAAAAGTAAATAAACATTTATTATCAAATAAACAACAATAGCTGGGTTACCATGTCAAACTTTTTTGAAATATGAAAAAAAAAATATCTGTTTGATTAAAATTTGAGTTGCCATAATTAGAAAAATGTATAAAAAATTAGAAAAAAATTAATATTTCGAAAACCAATTCGAATTTGAAAATACTAATACCAGTTTTGTGATCTACGGATCAATGCTGATTTTTGGTGTTAATTTCATCGCAAAGTATTCCATATTTTAGGAGAAATCGCTTGAAACATAATCAGTTGTTTAATCAGTCGATTCATATATCCGTCTCATAAATTCGTTCCATATATCCGTTTCATAAATTCGTTTCATTAGGATTTTATATATATGGGGTAGATAAACAACAATAGCTGGGTTATCATGTCAACCTTTTCTGAAATATGAAAAAAATATATATGTGTTTGATTAAAATTAGAGTTGCCATCATTAGAAAAATGTATAAAAAATTAGAAAAAAATTAATATTTCGAAAACTAATTCGAATTTAAAAATTCTAATACCAGTTTTGAGATCTAGGGATCAATGCTGATTTTTGGTGTTAATTTCATCGCAAAGTATTCCATATTTTAGGAGAAATCGCTTGAAACATAATCAGTTGTTTAATCAGTCGATTCATATATACGTTTCATAAATTCGTTTCATTAGGATTTTACATATACAGGGTAGATATATCCTCACAAAAAGTATATTCTGTAATTTTTTTCACATTTATTTGAATGTGCGCTTATGGCGACATTCCTTGTAAAGTAATCAAACGCCAGAATCATTAAACAATCATAAACATCTACTAGTTATATAAAATAAACATTTCACACTCGAAAATCGTATATTACTGAATTTTTAAGTTGTTACATTATTCCGCATTAAATGAGTAATATGTCATCTTCTGAGTAGAGCAGCTTATGCTTCCATCCAAATAAAAGCTAAAAGTATTTGACAACGATACTAACACGTATTACTAAGATGTCAATTTTGATAACTCAACTCATTTCTCATCAGTGGGTGGGGAGTAAATTAGAGGCAGATGACGACTGAACATATCCGAAATTGTGTTTGTTCTCCCTGATCAGCCTCTGGCTATCTATATTATGAAGGACAAACATATCTGTGCGTAACGCATACGTCATTTTGCGAATGGCAACACTTTGAAATTTGAGATAAAATTTTGGTTTTGCAATTTTCTCTACTGCAAATTTTTAACTTCTAAACATCGCACATTTTAATTTTTTACACCGTCGTATAAGGAAAAAAATGCTCTTTTAAATGCAATTTGTTTGAAAGTTGTATCTCAATTTATTTTTGAGATATTAATTTTTTTGTAGTTTTTAATACTATTTTTCTTATCGTGGCAACAAAAGTACCCCATCTCTATTGAAAGTCATTGAAAGTAAACGGAAAATAGTCGACAAAAGAAGATACTGTATCTTTTTATTGCCATTCTCACATAAAACCTTTAAAAAAGTTGAAATTAAAATAAGGGCTATATCAAGAATAGTGTCTGTTATTCCGTGATAAGGACGTCATACGCATGGTTTTCTATACACGAAGTATAAGAGTGGATTGTAAAAGTGGATTGCTTTAGCGGATGCAAATGACGTCATTTTATAAAAAAAGCGTGTATTTTAATTCTTAAACCTGAATTATGTTTTGTAGAAGTACGTCATTTTCACTGCCCAGCTGCTTTGAAATTCTTCACAGGGGAAAATCGTTCACATTTGAAAATAATGTAATCGAAATCACACACTGATAAAACGCAATGTTTTACAAAAAAATTAGAGTGTCTTTATAAAAGAGAGATGACATGCAAATAATAGCGATTTATATTACAGAAATTGATGATTCTCGCCTGGATGGATTTGCTTCGCCGAGTTAGACAAGCAAACAAATAATTCGTGGTTGAAAATAATATCGTGTTCCTGAAGTGTTTGCCGTAATTCTCTCGAATAATAAAATTTTAATGCTATTGTTTAGGACATTCTACTATAATTTTATCAAAATAAAATAATTTGCTTAATTTAATTTTTCCTAATTTTATATAATCTATATATTTAAAACACAAGTGTGTTTTTTAGTCATCTTCCCTGATCTTTCTGCTGAACCAATTTTACTATTTTTTTTTCTTTTTTTAACTGAAAGCTCTTCCTTTGTAGATGTGATCGCTTTATCTGTTTTTTTGTTTGTTTGTTTGTTTGTTTTTTTTAATATCCCCACTTTTATAGTTTAATTTTAAAAGCATTTTATAAAATTTCTTCAAAATGATGAAAATTAGATAGCTTTCATTATTGCAGACAAGAGAGAAATAATGAGGTATTTTAAACTGTATTCATGCTATTTTCTGATAAAAATTCAAAATTGTTCTATAGGGTTTAGTGGCGCAAAATCCCATTAGGAGCAGAATATTATATTAGGGGAATAATAACGGAAAATGACATAATGCTTTTGAAAACACGCATTTTTCCTCATAAATTTTCTATATTGTTTTCCCTTCTTCGTGAGTACTGATACTAAGTTTCAGACACTAGGCGGAAGGCTTATTTGAGTGAAAATGAAGTCATATTTAAAAGAAAACGATCATTTTCTTAGATAAAACTAAACATTTTAACAGAAATGCGTCCAAAAAACATAAATTACGGCAATTTTTAATCTCCGGAATTAAGATTACAATCTCAAGTAAAGAATGCGTTTGTTCACAAAGTTGTTGCTGAGAATCGTGACTTCACGCTTTGAGTTAAAATGATTTTTAAATGATCAAACAAAATACAATTTTTTTAAAAATGAGGAATATGGATATGACAAGAGCGTATGCAAATTTTGAGAAGGTGAAAATTGCTGTTTTCATTCCGGAAATCAAGCATAAGAGCCTCAATTGATAACCACATCCTAATAACTGATCTTTATTATATTTTACTGATTAAGTATCTATATTATAAGGAACAAACGTATCTGTGCGTAACGCTGACGTCATTTTGCGAATGACAACACTTGACGATCAAATTTCGGTCTTGAAATTTTCACTACAGCAATTTTTTAATCTTCTGACCATCGTACACTTTCAATTTTCGTCGCATAGGGGAAAAAATTACTTTCAAATGCAATTTGTTTAAAAACTGTATTCATTGACTGATGTATTATACTTCCTAAAATAATTTTAAGTATGATTTTTTTAAATTTATCTTATCACGTGCCGGTTTCAATGCATAATAATAATAAACATTTTGCACATAAAGCAGCAAACATTTTTCAGCATTTGTTTCTGACTATTTTTGCATAACGAAATTAATACTTCCTTTATAAACAAATAAAAGAATAATATTAAAAAAAACCCACCAATCTAACATATTTGTGAAAGACGAATTAACGAAATTAATACTTCTTTTATAAAGAAATAAAAGAATAATACTGAAAAAACACAAATCTAACATATTTGTAATCGAACAATTTAAATTTTTAGATCACCAAATCGGATTTATTTTCCAAATGGAATTTGTTTGCAAAGTTCATTTCAGTTTACTGATTGTCTAAGGTATTGAAAACAATTTTAAAGCACGAAATATTTTTAATTTATCTATATCGCGCGGAGCTCGATTACGAAAGATTAATCCGTTTGCCCTTAAAACAAAATAAAGAGTTCATCATTTTCTTACGGCTAATATCCAATAAAAATACTTCCCTATGAATAAATAAATAAAATAATATAAATAAAACACAAATTTACTAGACATGTATAAGCTGTGAAATTATCAGAATATAAAAGGATGCCGTAAGTAGCAAAATCTTAGCAAATAACTCACAGCATGTGGCTAATAAGAAAATATCGCTTTTGATAAATTTCAAAAATTTATTTGATTGTATAATTCGCATTTTCCTTATGAAAAATGCTTTTTAAGTGTAAGTGGTCAATCTAAAAAAAATTACTGCATATAAAAAAATTATTAGTTGTCAATTAAAAAAAAAAAAAAAAAAAAAATGTTTTCACCTATATTCTTTAACCCGGGAAGACCGGGTACGATCCCCTAGTATAAATAAAAGCGTGCGACAGACAAGATGGTTCTTAAAATTACAAAACATTATAGACATTAAACAGATCACCTACAAAACTTTTGAAACGTTCAGACAGGTAGAAATATTTTTTACAAAATAAAATGTGGGAAAATTTCGACGAAATCAGTAAAAACCTGAGTGTTTCGTCATCGTTTCGCTCGCTTTCGGTGCTCATAGACTCCAAAAATCAAATTCATGTGGAAAATAAAATACCAAATAGCATATACTTCCAATTCAATATTGTTTTCGCGATTTTTTGCATTTAAAAATATAAATTCAGACAAAATGGAGTTAAAGGTAAAAAATCATACAAATTTGAGATTCATTTAACGTTATTGTCACGGACCCGGAAAACGACGGGCGGTCAGCTAGTAAAAAATAAAACAGAAATTTAACAGACATGTAATCAAACTACGCACTGAAACAACTGAAATGATCAGAAATAAAAAGGACTGCTCTAAGTAACGAAATATTAGGTGGTTTCTTCGGCATTAACTCATACGAAAGTATCCCTTTTAATAAATTTCAAAACTCCATTTGAATTCAAAACTGATACTTTTCAAACAAAAATGCTTTTTGGTGTTGTTGGTGGGCAATCTAAAAACATAAAAAATGGTTTTCCCTTATATTCTGTAACCCGGGTAGTCCGGGTTCGATTTCCTACTATTTATGATGATCCCATCCTTAAGTCCAGGATATATTAGATATTTTTTAGACGGGGAGGCAGCTGCACAGGCCATCACCTCACCTAGTTGACTGCTGAAATCCCAGGATTAGACAGATCTCGATTAGCATATTAAAATGCAACCGGCATGCCAAATCATATCTTAGTAGAAACCAACTGCAGACGTGATTTTAGTGGTTGATCGGTAGATTTATCATTGTGTTTTCCTGCATCCAAAGGTACACTGTTAAGAATTTGCTGCATAGTCACTCCACCGCTTGTATAGAAAACAGTTACTTAACTACATTATGGAGCATTCTCATTGGTGAGAATAGAGATATTCTATAATAATGGCGGAGTGACTATGCAGCAAATGCTGCAGATTTTTAACAGTGTATGAAAACACGGAGGACTGCGAGCAGGAAAACATAATGGTAAACCTACCAGTCAATCACTAAAAATGGGTTTGCAGGTGTTTTCCACCAAGATTTGACTTCGCAAACCAGTTGCATTTTAATATGCGAATCAAGTTTTAACTAATCCCGGAATTTCAGCCGTCAACTCGATGAGGTGATAGCTTGTGTAGCAACCTCCCGGTCTATATGTATAATTACATTTTAAGCATAAAACTGGAAAATTGCTATTTTCGTCCTTTTTCGCAAAATGTAGAGTAAATATAGAATGTCCCCTTAAACAAATTGTGAAATGACTGCGATGTTGCTACACTTGTCATTATTAATTATCTTTTAGGCTTCCTACATAGGAAGAATATTTCACTTTTTAAATGATAAAAATTAGATGTCATGAGAAAAGAAGCTATATGTGCATGTTTCTAGATATGTTTAACCCTTTCAGGGGCAATGGTATGTTTAGAAACCACTTAATTTTAATTTCCAAACGCCAGATTGTCACCAAAATTTGATAAAATATTTCCCATTTAACCCTTTAGCAGGTGGTGTCCACAAAAAAGGACACCTAAATTTAAGAGCACTGTTACCAATAATATTTAATTAAAATTTACCTTTTATAAAGTACGGGAATATTAGCAAGTTTCTACTTTCTAATAAATTCGTTTGTGAATTCTGGTATTAGTCCATCATTTCATCATTTTATTAACAGAATTACTGTGCTCCGGAAAGGGTTAATAGAGCATGTGAAACGTCATTTCTTATTAACTTTTCTTATGTTAAACGCCTTTTTCTTATTTTCAAATAAATTTGTTGGTAACTTCTGGTGCCATTAATTTATTTCAACACTTTAGCAATGAAAATGCTTTGCCCCTGAAAGGGTTAAGTGGGACATGACCAAAACAGGTTTGGAAATAACTGTTTTTAAATAATTGTCATACCTTTCTTTTTTATATGGAACACGCTTGAAAAAGTATTCGCCTAATCATTAAATAGATACTTGCCAATAAAAATCTCAATAATTTTCATTCGAATTGGGGAAGGTCGGGTAGTATCGGACAGCTGGTTGTACCAGACAAGTAGAGTTTCAAGTTTTGGTTGCTAGTAGCAGCACTTATCAGTATCACGCGACTGTCGTAATAACTAAACCAGAAGGAAGACACTCACACCATACTACACCGAGCAGTCTGTGCATTTGCAAGTGATAGTAAGTTATTTATTTTTGTGAGAGTTTCCTAATGCACAAAGTTAACTTTTGAGCTATGTAGCTTGTCTGAAAGCAAGTACAATGTTTTTAGTGTCTTGTTGGATGTATGCATAGTTCGTTGATATATATCAATCGATATATATCTTGATATATATCATGATATATATCAAGATATATATCATGATATATATCCAATATTTATTTTCAAAATATCAAGATTTTTGATATTTTCGATATTTTCATATTACTTGATATTTTTTTTTCAAAATATCAAGATGTGTGATATTTTCATAATTTTTCTATATTTTGATATTTATTTTCAAAATATCACTGTGCAAGATATTTTTGATATTTTCAGTCAAAACAAGTGCCAATGAAATTTCCGACTGTTATTGACTGTGTTGTTCTGTAAATAAAGAATTTTTGTCTCTGATAGTGACTTTTTTAGCCGAAGAAGAAAACAAATATCTTTTCCAAGATTTATGTTTGAATTTTTTACTTTTAACTGTGGACTATGAGGGATATAATTAATTCAAAACAGAGACACTGAAAGAAACTGTCTAATTTAGATACTCAGTTATATATATAGCTTCATTAGAAAAGAATGTGTTCTGGTATTTAGTTCAGTTTAAACTATACAGCATGTTAAGGAATAAAAAATAAGATAAACTTACATTTATGTTAAAAATTTTCAATTAAAATATTTTGCATTTAAATTTTGTTTTGATTTATTGATAGCTGATACTGAATCCTATATCATTTTCTTTTACATATATATATATATATATATATATATATATATATATATATATAGTATATAAGTGTATAAAGCAAATTGTTTCTGTTTTCAATTAGTTGATCTTCAATTTTGTTCTAAGTAAAAAAAAAAAAAAAAAAAAAAAAAGGGGGAAAAGAAAAATGCTTTTTTAGTATATTCTTTAAGTTTTCATATTAAGTGCAATATGTTATAATTTCTAATTTATATTATGCTTGAAAATATTCATTATTAGCAGTAAGTTGACTATTTTGAAAATATCGGATATATATCGAAAATATCGGATATTTTTTATATTTTCGAAAATATCATGATATTTACGAACCCTGGATGTATGGCTTACTATGTTTACTTACTTTATGCTGCAGGATAGGGGTGCACAACCTTTTTGAGAGAAGGGCCACTTACAAAAATGTTTCGGTTGTCGAGGGTCACATCAGTAACACAGACAGGATTCTATGTCGGGAGGTTGGGGGGGGGGGGGGGGGGATAACTCTTTATTCTTAAGAAAAATGAATTTTTGTATATAAAAAATAAACAAATAGAAATAAGTAATTGTATGCAGGCTTCTTCACATTTGTATTCATATCCATCTGTAACCATACAACACTTTATGAAGACTAACTATTCTTTCTTGATAAATGGAAAATTTTGACAAAATTCACAATTTTGTTTCCACGAGCAATTGGAGAATTTCGCGATATTTTTGCGAACAAATGACAAAAGCTTACATCAGTTGTCAAAATACGTGATTTTTTTTACCGCGACAGAGTGACAAAATTCGCGATTTTTTCTCGCGATAAATTGACGAAACTCGCGATTTTTCCGCAGCCGATCACCGAAATTTGAGATTCTTCCGCGTCTGATTAGCAAATTTTGCGTTTTTTTTCGCCCGATCAACGAAATTCGTGATTCTTAACTGGCTGACGAAATTTGCAATTTTTTCCCGCGGAAAATTGACGATGTCAACAATTTTTTTCTCGCTATAAACTGACGAAATTCGCAATTTTTCCGCGGCTGATCAGCGAAATTTGCAATTTTCCGCGCCTCATCGACAAAATTCGCGATTTTTCTGTACCCGATTAGCGAAATTTGAGACTTTTCTGCACCAAATCGGCAAAATTCGGGAATTTCCCGCACTCGATCAACGAAATTCGAGATTTTTGTGCGCCCGATCACCAAAATTCGCGATTCTTAACTGACTAGGACGAAATTTGTAATTTTTCCCCGATAAACTGACGAAACTCGCGATTTTTTCTTAGACGATCAACGAAATTTGAGATTTTTTCACAAATGATCGAGAAAATTCGCGATTTTTCCGAACCCGATTAACGAAATTCGTGATTCTTAACTGACTGACGAAATTTGTAATTTTTTTCCAGCGGACAATTGACGAAATTCGCGATTTTTTTCTCGTGATAAAATGACGAAACTTGTTATTTTTCCGAATCCGATCAACGAAATTTGGAATTTTTGAGCACCTCATCAAAATTCGCGATTTTTCCGCACTCGATCAACTTTTCCCGCGGCAATTTGACGAAATTTGCGATAAACCGGATCGCGATTTTTCGGATCCGATAAACGAAATTTGCTATGTTTTCCAGCGAGAAATTGACAAAATTACCGTTTTTTTTTTTCCAGCAACATATGGACAAAAATTACGATTTTTCCCAGTTATAATTTTTTTAAATTCGCGGGCCACAGGTTGTACATCCCTACTGTAGGACATAATGTCTAGACATGGCAATGTGATAAGTAGTGAATGCGTCGTTCGGGTTGTATCGGACTAAAGTTTACAGGTTTGAAAAGTTACATTCTTACGGTTTTCTCTGTTTTATTCTGGAATGGAGAAAATACGTCATAAGTGGGAAGAAAATCACATGAAGGAAGCTATATAAGAAATCCGACTTTCTGTAATGACAAACAGGGAAGCTAGTGAAAGATATTGTGTACTATGAGATAAGTTGTAACACTACAAAGTCGTGGAGGAAAAAAAAATTTAATCTACTCGCCGTTTAAAACTACACTTGAGAAAATGAAAAGAGAGAAACAAGAAAAAGAGCAAATATCAGAAGCAAAGAGGCAGGTGAGGGAAGAAAATCTCATTAAAGGGATGAAAAGAAAATTCGAACAAGAAGTTTAAGTGAAAAAGACAAAAGTAAAGTTCACAACAAATGTAGTAACAATAAATTGTTTTTAAATCCAACATGACGTTCTTTTTAAGCACAACAGCATGTCGAATACAACAACCTTCCAGAGATCAGAAATGTCAAAATGTAAGGTTTATAAAAAGTCAAAGAAAACCCAATAAAGATGATTCTAAAGGAAATGAGCTTTTTGAAGTCTGTAAATAACATGTTAAACGTCCGATATTACCCGATCTTCCCCTACTGTAATTAAGTTATTTACTTAATTACTTATAAATGTAGAGTACTTTTCAACAAACTATGATAAGTTTTTTTTTTTCGAGTTTATTATATACATATATATATATATATATATATATATATATATATATATACAAAAATTTCCTAATTATATATCAATTACTGATAACAAAATGATATATGTGATGCATGTCAATAAAATAAAAAATGAAAACTCTCTTGCCAGACACCGGGTTAAAATATTTAGATTTTTACATGTGTGGATAAAAACTATTGCTACATGAAAGTTCACATTAAAAATTTAGAATATTTAAATTGATTATCAAAATTAAAACATCTGAAGTTCTTATGCATGTGTGGATGAAAATTATTTATCAATCTTTGAAAAAAAAGAATGTTTGATTTAACACTAAAACACCATTAGGGGTCATTTTGACCCCCTGCCAAATTGATAATAGTCGATTTCGAACCAGAAATTTTTTCATAAGATATGTTAGTTAAATGTACGCAGCACAAACATAGGCAAATTAAATGAGTTATAAATAGTTCCAAATAAAAATTCTGGTGTAAAACACTTTTTATAAAACTTAAGTAAAAGAGCCGGCGATTTTAGTGTTAAGTAGGCTGTCTGGCACATTACATGCAATAAAATTTAGAAGTTAAGAATATTTAATTAAAATTAGGCCTTTCTTAGCTTCATTTCATGTAAAAATCTTCTTTTTTTTTTTTTTTTTTTTTGCAATTTCGTTCACATTCTAGAATGGCTAAAAGGAATAAATACTTCTAATTTTTATTTTAACAGATATATGTTGCCACTGATTGATGTGTCAAAATAACCTACAGATGAAGCAGATTGTTAACTTTTTTGGTTCACAATAAAAAAAAAATAATTATACATCGATTCAAAATCTTAGAAAGTGATCGCAAGCTTAAGAATGACGTAAAAATAAAGAGATATATTTTCTTTTTGCAACAACACTTTGACAGTTTTCTAAAAGTTAACACTCTGTTTCTGAAAAAATAAGGAAAGAATAAGAAACGAAGCCGATAATTTTTTTTTTTTTTTTTTAATGCCAAACTCGAAATTTTTAAGGGACACCTTATAAAATGTTAGAACGTTTTGTTTGCGTTAAAGGTCAGATCCTGTAAAGTTTGCTAATTCTTTTCAACTGTTTCACTAACTGCTTTTTATTCTTTTTTTAGAGTTCCGTACTTTAAAAAAAAAAAAAAAAAAAAAAAAAAACCATTATAAGATCACTCCTGTGTCTGTCTGTCCGTCTGTCGCAACCATTTTGCTCATAAACTATGTAGGGTAGACCAGGGCTAGTTCGCCATAGGGGCATGTTGGCTTAGTTGCGATATTTTTTAAACTTTGTGTTAGATGACTCTGTCAGTCCTGCCAAGTATGCGTTGCTTCGCTTTCCTCCTCCAACATCAGCACCATTGAAGTCGGAGCGTCCGTTTAAGAATTATTGAGAATTTTCAAAATTTTGCAAAAGTGAGTAAATTTCCTCTCTTATAAATAATCGCTTTTTATTTGTTTGTAAATTACATTTTAGATTTTGATACATAATAATTCAGAAAAATAATTGTTCATAGTTACTGTAGGTCATTTTTTTTTTACTGAAATACTTTCAGTATAATTTCTTAGTCATAAGAACAAAAATGGCGATACGGGGTTAATTGGCTCATTTGGCACGGGGCATGTTGGCCAGGCGGGTCAACATGGAATTCAATTAATAAAATAATTCCTTACTATTAATTAATAATAAATTAATTATGATAATAATAAGTGTTTATTAAAATAAATCATTAAAACTATCAAAATTCAAATACCCCAGAGTCAAATTCCTACGGGGCATGTTGGCCAGGCGGGTCAACATGCCCCGTAGAAATTTGACTCTGGGGTATTTGAATTTTGATAGTTTTAATGAATTATTTTAATAAACACTTATTATTATCATGATTAATTTATTATTAATTAATAGTAAGGAATTATTTTATTAATTGAATTCCTGGTTATTCCAGTCAATCTTTTTAAAAAATGTAGTTATAATGTTGTTTACCTCCTCCCCAAATTAAATCAGCTGTTCCTGTTGTACAAAAGTACTTATAAATTTCATAATTTAAAAAAAACCCCTGTTGGTTTCGCCTACAGGCGCAGGTAAATTTCGAAGTTAAGTACTAATTTCACCAAGAATTTAACGGATTAAGGGAAATGTGATTTTTTTTTCTTATACAACACCCATCCCCTACTCCACACACACACTTTTTTTGTTTTCAATTTCTTTTTGCTGTAAGAGTTGCTCCTATCAAAAGCTTGTCAATACAAAAGTTGTAGATAATAGTAAGACTATTTATGATAAATTTAAGTGAATTTGATATCTTGAGAATTGACGAAGTTATGAATTTTTTTCTTCGAAAATCCCTATTTTTTGCACTCCTTTAAGCCATTTTTAATTACATCAAAAATCTGTCATGCATAATTGTTTGGCCTTTTTCCTAGAAGTTTTGAAAACTTTAAACTGATTGGATATGTTATCGTGTCCATAGAAATGTAATATATAGATAGATAGATAAAGTTTTGAACTAGGGGTGGTTTGGGGCTATAGGAGTAATGATCGGCGTAGATCTGCAAAAGTTTTTCAAAAATTCCAACATATGGAAGATTGAAATAGGTATTATTTCTTACGAAATCTACCTAAAAATTCGGTCTCCTACTGTTACATACTACCGTTAAAAGTAAAAAATCTAACAATCAAAATCTACCCGATTCTGATATTTCTCAATTATTAATAAAATCCCCTTGGTCCCCCGTTCAGAGAAGAGTTTTCCAAAAATAATGCTTTAATAACATCACATTTTATGAAGTGAAAACCTCTTACCTGGGTAATTATTCGTTGAAACTAAATAATCCTTTCTGTCTTCATAAGCCATAAAAAGGGCAGTTTCAGGAAACAATTTTTTAATTATCAAAAAATATATTTTCCTTTAACACGTTGAGTGCACGTCAGTCACCGGTGATTCACACTGAACTTTCCGTTTAGGCTGCGTCAGTCATCGGTGACTGACGCTTATAGATTGTGTAACGGGAATCTTATGTCGTGGCCCAAGCGGGAAAGACAGACAAAATAGACTTGGCATTCAACGTGTTAAGAGACATGTTGTTCCCTTCACAGACAGAATAGAACTACACTTCCTGAACCGCTAATAAAGATCAGCAGTTCAAACAAAAAATATGAAAAAATGATATCATCCAACATAATTATGTCAAGCACATTGCTATATCCTAACTTATTAGATTATCTAAATCTCATTATACCAATAATAATTCATGAATGTAATCAATAATATATATACATATAATCATAAGCAAACTGGGTTTTTTTATGCTTGATCAGGAATTAAAGTTTTATATAAACAAAAATTATCATTATTTCAAAAAAGCTGGCATTACCCAAAGCATCATGAAGCAATATTAGATTTTACTGTCAGAAACTTGAAGGGAATGATGCGTTAGTAAAGCATAATAAATGAAAGAAAAGAATTATTGCACTTAACAGATGTACAGAGGCCTTGATACAATTTATTTATCATCTGGTGTTTATAATAAATCACCTAATTAAGGATGAATGATTTCTTAAATTACTCTACTCTAAGATTTACGGTGATTTAACACCTAGTACGCCTATTTATTACTGTAATATATTACTGTTCCGTAATGTAATTAAAGACATTTTTTATGAGAAAATAAAAACATTTTTTAAAGCAATTTTTGGTCGAAATTAATAATTTGAACAACTCACAGTCTTAATATTTAAAATTTTTATTTTAATTTAGAAGGCTATATTGTGTTTTCGTTCGCAAGAAATAAAAATTAAGTTTTGGTAAAAATTTTGATCATTTCTTAAACTTCTACACTATCAGAACATTAAAAAGTGACGTGGGACAACTTACCCCGCAATCGGGGCAGGTTGGCCCAAGCGACTTGGCGTCAATTTTGAAAGTACACTGATAGTAGTAACATAAAAAGAAAGGTAAAATGTTGAATTGTAATTTTTTTTTAATTATTAGTAGAAAAAGCTGGCCAACTAGCCCCGGTCTACCCTACATGGAAAAAAAATTGGCTGAAGTAATAAAGACTATTGACCACATATTTATAGATTATTAACCTTTCACAATTATATTTAGGAAAAATGTAGAGGTGATAATTAAGTTACTTGAAAAAAAAATCTTTACTTTGTATACCGTGAGGGGTATCGCGTGAAAGCTTTTGCAACAGCGAACTCAAAAATACATTTCTTTTAATTTTAGGTATTACATTTTCAGAGATATCGTCGAAAATCCCCTTTATTTCCGAATCTACTGAAACTAAAACTATTAAAAAATTAGGGGTTATAAAAGTTAATTTAAACCTTGTAGGAAAACTATAGCGATTACCCAAGGTCACATAGTTTTTGAGAAAATAGCATTTTTCCGTTGCACACAAATTTCGATTTGTTCAGCAAACAAGTTGAGGTGCGCTGGAGGTACCTATTGTCTCAGAAGTATAAAAGAATTGTTGATAATAATTTTCGAAAAAAATTGTCGGTAATTAGCCGAGATATTAACCATTAAAGACACGGACGGTTTGAACATGCATAAAAACACGGACGGTGTACTCTATCCGCCATCGGTTTTCAAAGCCTAGATAACAACTTTTAATGATATATTTGTGCAATGCCATGTCCAGTTACTAATTCATATATTTATTGTTCGAAACCCTCTGTGCGCGAGTAATACTCGCACTTGACTGGTTATTTTTTAGAACAAATTGAACAAATAAATCCTAAAAGCTGAAATTCAAAACATCTCACCAGCACTTATATGCATTTATATATACATAATAAAGATGAAATCACAAATATATGAACAAATTGGTAAAATTCTAAAGATGAACAAGATATGAACATAGGAAGCCAGTATGTAAAATAAGAAACTATGACTAACCCACAGAATCAACAGAGTAGCTTGAGGGTTAATTCATAGTGAAGATGCGTTATTTCATCCAATTTTGTTGGCATTAAGCCTAAAATGACAAAATTTAGCTCCTAATAGCGCATCATAAAACAAAATAAATGATAACAAAACAAGATATCTAAATAAAGATACACTTCACATAAGATATTAAAGATTCAAAAATTATTAGAGCACAATACCTCCATCTTAGACAAGAGTTCAAAACTTCAGAAAGTTGACCCACATTATCGTAACATGTGAGGATGCAATCAGATTTAAAACTATTAAAACATGTGGCTAGCAGTTAATCACTGAAAACCAAAACATTTCTGCCATCTGGTTGGAAAAAGAGAAACTATATTGTAACTATATTTTTAACAAAAATGTTTAGTGCTGCCACCTATACCCATAGAAAAGAGTGAAATCAATTGAAGAAATCGAAAAATGACTTAACATTTATTTAAAGTAGAATGAAAAAATAGGAATAAACTTAATAAGCACTTAGTAAATATAAAATAAATAAATAAATATTTAATTTCCTCAGACTAAGGTTTCAATTATTTACCTGAACTTGATTGGTTTTATAATTGCGATAATGAATATCTGAGATAAAGAATAATAAATTATTTATCGTCAGTTTCGTTAATAATTTAAATCTATTATTAAATCTATATTTTCTTCCGTATTTACTCATTATTTTTAATGGTTCACCAAAACCATTTGAGCGTATTTAAAATTAACATCACATACATATAGATATGCAATAGTTCCTAATTTAAGTATTTGCACTGCAGTTTTTTCCAAATCACAAAACTTGTCAGAAACAGACATTCCTGTTAGTATAATAACTATTCTTTGATTAATTTATTATATAACTTTGTCTAGACATAAATAAAAAAATACTGAAAAAAACCCAAAAGAATTCAGATGTTTCTTGGAAGTTTCTATTCATCATACATTCATAATTAATATCATGGAAGATGTTTTAGTCTCATTTATTTATTTATTTTTCTTCTACGACGAATAGAAATGTTGATTCAGGTTTTTATGTTAACTGATAAAATATGTCATATATATTTGAAAGAAGTATTAAAATGGTTTTTAACTACTGATTTTAAAAAAATCTCTCGTCGATATGTTTTTAGTCTTCACTTTCATTAACTTACTGTAGATAAATTACTCTTCTAATGTTTTTACTCGTTAAGAAATAAAATTATTTTATTTTTCTTTCCAAAAAGGTTAATCTATTTTCCTTCCGTATCAGAATATTGGTATATTCCTTCCCCTTCATATCAAATCTCTTTAATGTCTTCAAGATAGCAAGTCAGTAACTCAAAAGAAATCTTGAAGACAGGCTAAAAGAACCTCGGTTTTTTTTCTTCTTTAAAATAAGATTTTCAAAAACTTCTTTCTTTTGTAAAAAAAACAAAAAAGGATATTTTCTCCTATCTGAAATTTGTTGAGATATTTTAATGTTAATAATTTACTTTTGTATAAACTTCAATCAGTAGAAGCCAATTTAGATATAGCAAAACCTATTAATGCGAAATAGGAAGTAATCGTAAAAAATTCGATATAGACAGGTTTCTGTTCTATCTAAGCAAACACTCTGTTTATTCCTTGCACGCATGCGTATTGGCTGTATTAATACCAGAGTTCGAATTTATTTTTTAAATGAAAAACCGAAAATTTAAAAAAATTTAATTTCGATTTTATTTAAAACACATACAAAAAATAATGCTTTCGAATTTAATAAAGTAGCATTTTCTCATTCATTTAAACTTACTCGCAATTTATTTTTTAGAATACATTTAAAAAATATATTCGCATGTAAAATATATTCGAACTATAATCGAATATATTCGATATAATCGAATATAATCGAATATAATCGAAATATATTCGAAATATAAACGAACACATTTAAAAAACTAGTTGGATGTGTCAATCCCAAAACTTTCTTCTATCTTATACATCTTAATATTTCAAAAAGTAGTTACACATGTTAATACTTCAATATTATTAGTTCAATACTATACCAACTTTCATTTTCTTCTTAAATTTGTGCTTCAGTCAATTAAACGGGCTAAAAACGAGTTAATCTATATCATGATATTTGTTAAAATTAATAGTTTTTCCTTATTCTGTTGTTATCAGATGTTTGCGAATAGCCGGCTTAGCAGGAAGCGAGTTCCCGCCTTTGCACGAGCTGCCGGTGGACAATAGAACTACGAAAAATCAAGAAAAGTATACAAAAATCGCTATCACAGAGCCCCTTTACCGCGCAATATTTCAAATTCAAGAGGACCTGTTGGCCAAAGCCAAAAACATGCGCAAAAAATTTGGTTCAATTGTATGTATAATTTTATACACTTTTCGATTGTACAATAAAGAAAATGGCACAAACATCGCTATTACAGCGCCCCCCTTCCGGCAGATTTTTTTTTTCAAATTCAGGGAGGACTTGTTTGCCATAGCCAGAAACATACACAAAAACTGTTGGTTCAATTCTATGCATAAATTCATACACTTTTCGATGGTACAATAATGAAAATGGCATAAAGATCCAATTATAGCGCCCCCTTCTGGCGGAATTTTTTCAAGTTCAGGGAAGACTTGCTTGCCATAGCCAGAAACATACACAAAAAATTTGGTTCAATTATATACATAACTTCATACACTTTTCGATGGTACAATAATAAAAATGGTACAGATACCGCAATTATAGCGCCCCCTTCCGGTGGAATTTTTTGAAATTCGGGGAAGACCTTCGTGCCATGACCAAAAACAAACACAAAAAATTTGGCCCAATTCTATGCATAAATTCATACACTTTTCGATGGTACAATATTCAAAATGGCACAAAAATCGCTATTACAGCGCCCCCTACCGGCGAATTTTTTCCAAATTAAGGAAGGACCTGCTTGTCATAGCCACGAACTTAAAATAAAAATTTGGTTCAATTCTATGCATACCTTCATACACTTTTCGATGGTACAATTTTCAAAATCGCACAAAAATCGCTATTACAGCGCCCCTACCGGCGAATTTTTTCCAAATTCAGGGAGGATCTGCTTGCCATAGCCAAAAACCTAAAAAAAAAATTGGTTCAATTCTATGCATAACTTCATACACTTTTTGATGGTACAATGGCGACAGACATTTTCTATAAACATGTTTTTGGGGACCTCTGACCCATAAAACGTGTAAATCCGTCGAAAACCGGAAGTCGAAAAAAATTTCTATTACAATACTTTGTTCTATTGAAGATAGAAGAAAGTAATATATAGTAGTTCAATAATTTTGAAATAGAGTTCCTGTTCTTGGATTTTTCCTTTCCGAGCCCTGAACAATCAATTTTGACAAAATATTTAGATTTTTCGGTAAGCTTCGTAAATTTTACTTTCGGATACCAAATGAGAAGTCATCCGGCCAAAAGGTTTAGGAATTATGAAGTTTAAAGTTTGGTTGCTAACTGAGTTTCAATCATTGTAAAACAGATTGCAATGCGAATAGTTTTTATTAGTAGTATTATTATTATTACTATTATTAAATCTCAAAATCTACTTGACGGAATAAGCTGTAATTTTGAATTCGCATATTTGAAGCTTTTAGAAATACATTTCTGTTTTTTAAAAAATCATAGTCGCAATTCAGATTCTTTTTCCCGACTAACAAGAAAGGTTATGTGTTTCACGCGTATCTGGGTATTTGGATTTCTTTATACCCTCGAAACATCCCAAAGGCTGGATGGATTTTAATGAATGAGGTCTCTATCGATTCGTCTTTACCGTCCGATGATTACAGGCTAGGAGTTTTTTTTATAAATTCAAAATGGTGGCCATAAAATATAAAATAGCGGTAGAGACGAAAAAAAAAATTTACGCACCCTATTGAGTGGATATCATTGGATAGGTCTTTCACAATGAAGACGATGTTTCATTGGCTATTTTACAGTCAGAAGCTCCGTTTAAATATTACACAACCTGGAAGTTGTGTAGGTAGGATCTCTAGCTTTACTGCAACTCTAACGTTAATAGACATCTACAGGCCTCATCAAAACAGTGCTTATAGATAGGAACTAACAATTAAACACAACTTAAAAGTCATCAATATAAGTTAATAAAAAAATAGATAAATAATATAAAAAATAGTTTTACATTGATGAGAAATAATTAATTGTGTTGCATTTCACGCAGTCGGGTTTTGTGATTTTTTAAATTTATTCAAAATTAATTTCAAATATACACATTTCTAAAACTAATTTTAATATACATATATGAGTTATAACTTATTCAAAAACTATCCGCATTGAAATCTATTTTGCAACCATTAAAAATGAATTTAACTTTAGCTGTTCCACGCTTTAAACCTTCCTAATTCTTAAACTAATTGATCTAATGATATCCCGTTTGGTATCCTATGACAAAATTTAACGAAAAGTGCAAATAAACTGTCGAAATTTGGTGTTCGTATTGAAATTTTCAAAGTTTGATACAATCTTTTTATCAAGACGTCCTTTAAGCTTATTTTTTAACATAAAGTAAAATAAGGCATAATATCTCAATCGAGTAGCTATTAGCCCCCGATATGCTATTTCTTTTGGCCAGCAATTAAAGCGTCGTCTCTAAAAAATAACTTTCCGTTATATAAGCCAGCCATAAAACAAATCAGATGTATCATTGTACGGGATAATCTCTACTGAAATAAACTTCTGAGCATCGCACATTTTCAATTTTTATACTGTCGTATTGGGAAGAAAAAGTACTTTTAAATGCACATTGTTTGAAAACTGCATCTCAATTTATGTTTTATACATTAATTTTTTTTTTTTTGTAGTTTTTAACGAAGTACATTTTTTAAATCTTGGCAATGAAGTACACTATTTCTGTAGAAAGTAAAGGGAAAATAGTTGGAAAATAGTAGACTGTATATATTTTTGTTGCCATTTTGCCATAATAACTGAAAACAAAGGAGTTAAAATAAGTGCTATTTTGAAAAAACATAAATAAATGATTTCTGATAAAACAGGAAGCGATTATAAACTATTAATTTTAAGTATATATATTAATATTACAAAGAAATGAAGGCATATGAATCGATATTTTTGTCGAGTTTCTCGCTTTTTGTTGGAATTGTGTATTTATCTGCGATAGTAACGTCATCTGCATACTTTTCTGTAGATGTTGTAAGACTGAATCGTAAATTTGGAATTCTTCAGCGGATGCGAATGACGTCATTTTATATAAAATAAAAGTGTGTGCTTTAAGTCTTAAAACTGAAATATGTTTTGTACTATCTATAGTTACATACATGTACTTTTTTCCATCGGGGGCGACATTAAATTCTGAAAAAGCAGAATTCCTGTTTTCTAGTTTTTGTTTTCATCTGCAACCAATAGAAATGAAGCAATGATCATACGGCTATTGTTTAGATTATTTTTAAGAGAATAGTGAAGGAGAGATCTGTATATTTTCTTTTGACAAAGGTCATAAAATTTTCCTGTGTAAAATACGATTCTGTTATACATTGAAGGTGCTACAGATTACGTGCTGTGGGTTTCGTTTTCCTAAACTTTACTGTATTAGAACTATTTATAAATACGAATTTTAAATCAATCTTTCCCGCCTTATTTTAATTACTCTTCTAATGGCTTTTACTAGTTAAGAAATAAAATTCTCTTTTCTTTCGACCAAAGTTAATCTATTTTCCTTCCTTATCAGAATACAGATATGTCCCTTTAAGGAGCTCCGGGACACAAAAATCTTCAAATTTAATTTTTAAAAAATTATTGCATTAAGACATTTTCTGCTTAATTGACGTTTAAATCATGTTTCTATCTTAATTAGAAAAAGAAATATAACTTTTTTCGTTTTGGTTTGTTTTCAAAATCTAGCTTTCAAGCAATGGTTGTAATGGAAACGACTTCTTGTGAAACTTCGTTTTTCTTCATGGTGGGTTTTTTCGCTATTTCTCATATTTAAATTGTTATAAGTCAAGAACTATTAAAGATAAACGGTTCAAACTTGGAACATGTCTTTTTAAATTGTTTTACTTTAATTTTGATTCGGAAAATTTGAAAAAAAAAATATTTACTTTTGAAAATATGATTTTTTTTTTAAGATACATCTTTTTTTTTACTTTAAATATTTTTAATTTTTTGTCAATTTTTAAAAATGCTGAATCAAAATTAAAACATATATTTCTGTTTATTTAAATGCAAAAAAAAATGAAAATCTGCAAATAATATTTAGAGTTATTACGACTATATATATTAAAATCAGTAACACGGAAATTATACGATTCCATCTTAAATAAGATGTAATCACCATGGCAACTTAGAATCATTACCTATCATGGGATATCATTGAATTAATTGCATATTATAGGATTTAGTAGAATGAAGAAACTTTTATTAATATCTTTCTAAGCTTTGATTCGATTTTGATAAAATTTGAAATGACAAAATTCTGCAGCGATTATATATATTAAATTTCAAACCATTCGGTTGGGTAGTTTTTGCGCTGCTATATACGGACAGACGGACAGACAGAAAGACGACGACTATAGGTGCTACATATTTATATAATTACGGATGCACCTAAAAACTGGAGAAAATCAAGAGAACTTATATTCTTCCTAACAGGTTTCTGTTACCATGCATTCATTATTATCATTTTGTAGAATGGATTTAAGTCTCATTGATTTTTTTTTTCTTCTGTCAGAAATTTTCTGTTAGTATAAATAAAATTTGCCAAATCCCTTTAAAATAACTATTCGACTGATTTATAAGTCCTAATAAAAAATATCCATCGATCTTTCTTTTTACACTCCTTTATTTAACTCAACTTGATTTGTGTATGTAAAAGTGGAATCTTGTAATCGTTTTTAACACTTTCCAACAAAGTTTAAAAGTGTTTATGCATTCGGTTTGTCTGACCGTCTGTCCACGCTCTAACTCCCGTTACTATACTCAGATTTTTGTGCAATTAATAAACGTTATTTAAGATCACCAAAACATGTTTGGTAGTGTATATGAAGTATGTGGGATTAATAGTTCATTTACATGGGCACTCAAAAGAATTACGTTACATTATGGTCAATGGTGAAAAATCGTTTGCAGTGTATTTAAATGACATTACGTTATTTCAAATTTATTGAAATTGATATAAATCACTGAATTTCACTACAACATTATTACTATATAATAGAGGAATAGAATATAAGGGAGACTAGGGAGGGTTGACCCACTTTTTACAAAATGATTTTACATTTCTTAAATATTGAACGTAGAATAAAGTTTTATATATCATTTTATTCGTTATACAATCAGCTATCAAAAACAAATTGCTACATAAGTGTAATACATAAGAAAATTGAAAAATGATTGATTTTAATCATGAGAAAATATGGGTCAAGGTTCCCCACATATGGGAGGCTTGACCCACTTTGTTTTATATTGAAATATCTGTGAAGAGAAATAAAATCAGTTTAAATAAAGCAAAATAACTTTATGCTTATATGCTTTAATTATTATAAAGAAAATATTTTTGAAAATTTGATGCTTAAACAAACCTGTTTAGACGCAATCGCAAGTCATAGGAGATAAATTTTATTTTAAACAGGATTTTGCCTGAGCAGGTATACTTGTACAGCTGGGAAAATGAAATTTTAACATTTAATGCAGTGTTCCGTTTTTATAGGGTATCAAGGTATCATGCATTATTATGTCCGGATTTAGGAGTCACTGTCCCGCTTTTTTTTTCTTGTCTCCTTGTCCTACTTCTTGTGACTCTCGACCCGACAACTCTAGTTGTCACATAGTTTGGCTTCATCTCACTGTATTCATACTGGTGAAATTTGTCTACATACCTTCTTAAAGTTTTTCGACTAATGCTATGTGATTTTGCAGCCGCATGAGCACTTAACTTATTATTAACATCTTTTAACCCTTTGAGAGGTTAATTAGTACTTTAAATTCTAAAATGTTGAAATAAATGACTGGAACCGTAATTTACGAAAAAAATTATTTCGAAATAAGAAAAAGGCTATATTTCACATACATATTAAATGGAAAAGATTTCAGCACGATTCTGGTGTCACTGCGGCGTTTGGTGATTAAAATTAAGTGGTTTCGTAAACATATCGCTGCCACTGAAAGGGTTAAGACTGCTGCTTTCATCCTTTCTAGTCTTTTCTACTGTTTCTATTTACCTACTGTATGTAAAAAAAAAAAAAATCTTGCATTGGATACTATAGCAATTTTCCACACCTTTCTTTAATCAGTTTTAAACATTTTCTTTTCCATCACCCCATTTTAGTGTAGCTTTACAGAATAAATTTACATTCTTTTTATGTATAATATTAACCTTTCATTTGCACAGTGTATAATAAAAAGATTTCCAAACCCACGTAATTAAGGGTGCCTAGAGCATCTGGTCAATCCTCCCTCACATTGACTGTGTCATAGCCCTTTTCTAAAGGATAGCACATTGTTATGTTAAGTTTAACTTAGTGTACAATCTTTATGCCTGGAATGAAAGCTCGATATTTCTGCATTACTTAAAACCTACTCGCTTAAATTTCTAATATATATTTTATCTAAAAAAAGCTTGCAAAATCTTTCTAAAAAACACAACTTTTAGGCTGAAAACGCCTCACAATGAACTTTTTCGACACCTATTTCGATTATCTGTATGAAACAAAGACTGTTGTTTGAGCATTCCAGTAGCTTTGGTTGACACCTATTGATAAAACTCTGAAATTCTTTTAAATATGAAAACTGATGGATGGGTGAAGAATCCGCTATGGTAAACCCTCCCTAGTCTCCCCTATTCAGGGCTATTCAAAGAATTCGGATAGTTTTCCGATTGTAGATAGTAACAGCTGAAAGTGGGCTTTCAAATGTGTTATGCGTTTCCATGGGGTTGAATTAGACATAATATTTTATCTTATTAAACGGTGCAGTTTTGTATCATTATTCTGAATGTGTTTGGAAAGTGTTTCATAATCTATGCTTGACGCACGATTTTTTTTCTTTCTTGTTCTAACTCACTTCCCGGTATGCAAGACTTATAAAAATTATGTACAAATATGTGTTTCCGACGACAATACAACATTTTAATAAATAATAATGATAATAAATAATATAGAAAAGAAATCTTTAATAATAATAAAGGACTTTACGTTGTAATATCGATACAAAACAAACAGGTGTTGCTATCCAACGTACAATTTATACACAAGTTTAACATAAAACTCTACGTTTCGGTTTATTCTTTAAAACCTTCATCAGGAGAAAAATTTTCTAAAATATAAATCGACAACAAACTCTTTACATGCTACATTTTGAAATCAATTCAAAATTCAAAACATTCTAACGGAAACCTCTTACTCCCAAATAAAGAGTTCAGTGGCGCCATCTTTTAATCAAAGATGTAAACGAAGAAAGACTAGCTGAAAAAATGGAATTTTCATTGACTTTTCAAAATTGAAAGCCATATTTCTGGTATGTGAAAGGAAACATTATCATTACACACTTCATGGTTTCTTAGACGAATTTCTAAAGATTCACGAATAATAGCATTGCGCGGAATAACTTGTTTGGAAATAACTTTAGCATGGTCAAAGTCTATAAATGAAATGAGTCCTTTATGGTAGCTTCTTGAGAGTGCTGTAGAAAGTTTACGAAACTTCAAAAACGATAAAACGATTTGAAGTTTCGTAAACTTTCTACAGCACTCTCAAGAAGCTACCATAAAGGACTCATTTCATTTATAGACTTTGACCATGCTAAAGTTATTTCCAAACAAGTTATTCCGCGCAATGCTATTATTCGTGAATCTTTAGAAATTCGTCTAAGAAACCATGAAGTGTGTAATGATAATGTTTCCTTTCACATACCAGAAATATGGCTTTCAATTTTGAAAAGTCAATGAAAATTCCATTTTTTCAGCTAGTCTTTCTTCGTTTACATCTTTGATTAAAAGATGGCGCCACTGAACTCTTTATTTGGGAGTAAGAGGTTTCCGTTAGAATGTTTTGAATTTTGAATTGATTTCAAAATGTAGCATGTAAAGAGTTTGTTGTCGATTTATATTTTAGAAAATTTTTCTCCTGATGAAGGTTTTAAAGAATAAACCGAAACGTAGAGTTTTATGTTAAACTTGTGTATAAATTGTACGTTGGATAGCAACACCTATTTGTTTTGTATAGAAATCTTTAAATACAATTTCTGGAAAATCAATTTTTCCGTTATTTCCATGTATGATAAAATTTATTACATAGAATGTTTTAAGCACATTTCAGTGAATTCTGCCAGAATATTTTCCATATTACTCCCTATATTCTGAACTAGAATCTAAGCTCTATGTGATAATGTAATTATTTTATTGGTAGTACTCGAATATAAAAGAAAGGTAAATTTGAATAAAAAATGACTTTTTTAACATATTATGAAATATTTCTGTTAATTTTGAAGATAATGTGAAACTCATAGTTCAGTGCACAACAATAGTAGTATGTAGTATAAAGGAAATTGAAAAATGTTTAGTTGAATTTAGTGTACGCTGTCTGGCCTAAGCATGAAATTTTGCTAAAAGAATGGCAAAAAAACTCAACTTTTTTAAAGTTATGAAGATATTGCTAGGATTTTATGTTTTTTCCTCAAACAACTTACAATCCATTACAATAGAACTAAAAATACGTGTATTTACTCAATGTTGTACTTTCTTCTTTCTTCTTTCTAAAGAAGAAAGTAATATTGTAATCGAAATTTTTTTCGATTTACGCGTTTTAAGACTCATTGATCTCAAAAAACACGTTTATGCAAAATGTCTGTCTGTCCGTCCATATATCCCTGTGCCCATGTGTTAGTAATATGTATTATTTGTATCATCGTAATGTGTATGAAATTATGCATAGAATTGAAGCAAATTTCATATATTTGTTTTTGGCTATGGCCAGCAGGTCTCACGTGAATTTGGAAACAATCCTCCGGAGGGGGCGCTATAATAGCAATTTTTGTGCCATTTTCAATATTTTATCATCGAAAAGTGTATGAAGTTATATATAGATTTGAACGAAATTTCATATACACTGCTCAAAACAATTAAAGGATATTTGAAGTTTTATATAAAATAAAGATATAAACGAAATTTTTTTTGCCGAAAATAGAAGAAGAGAATCACAAATGCAAATTTTTCTGGTTTTCAAACTGTGGAGTATGCAAATTTTGAGTTCGACGTCAAAAACGTCGCTTCAGCGGCAGCGAATGAAATTTGACTTTCAACTGGATAAAAGAGAATGAAGACAAGGATGATCGGCATTCAGTGATTGCTTTGTTTCGATGAGTACGATGTCTCAGCGAAGTCATTTGACAAATTCAGAAGCTTTGAGAATTGTTGGTAGGTTAGAAGGGGGCCAAACTCAAGCCGAAGTAGCGCAAGCCATTGGAGTGTCACAAAGTGTCATTTCCAGGATCTGGAACCGTTTTTTTGGAGAGTGGATGTGCAGGCCGAAGACCAGGGCAAGGTCGTAGACGGGCAACAACGCCCAATGAAGATCGGTATTTAGCGTTAACAGCTCGGAGACACCGAACCATGAACGCTACTCTTCTCCAACAACACCTTCGCTCGGCTACAGGCACCACGATTTCAACTCAGACTGTTCGAAACCGGCTCCATACTGTAGGTTTGTATGCTCGCCGATCGATGGTATGTGTTAGATTAACATCAAGGCATCGTCGCGACCGCAGGGAGTGGGCAACCGAGCATGTCAACTGGAGGAGAAATGAATGGAGCAATATTCTGTTTTCTGACGAGTCCCGTTTTTCTGTGCATCCGGATAATAGGCGTATTTTCATCTGTAGGGACCGTGGCAGTAGGAATAATCCTGCGTTCGTGCACGAAAGTGTCAGATTTGGCGGTGGAGGAGTGTTGGTGTATGGTGGCATCTCCATTGACGGGCGCACTGACCTCTACATCATTCGAGATGGAGCTCTGACTGGTCGCTGATATAGGGATGAGATCCTCAGACCTATTGTAGTCCCTTACGCTGCAGCAATCGGAGATAACTTCATTTTAATGGACGATAACTGCAGGCCACATAATCCAATCGAGCACGTTTGGGACGCTCTAGGAAGACGAGTTTCTGGCCGCCAACAACCCCCACAAACTCTCCAAGAACTGGAAAGAGCTCTTCTGGAAGAGTGGGGCAGAATACCCCAACTCGTCATTAATAGCCTCATTGAGTCCATGCCTCAAAGGTGTTCAACGTTGCTGGCCGCCCGTGGAAACCATACCCCCTACTGAAAATGATTTTCTTTGAAGAAAACACCTTTTCTTATTCCTTTTTTCTCATATGCACAAATTGTGTTTTTTTCCTTTAGTACACAAATGCGCAATAAAATGCATTTTTTTCTGCCTAACATGTGTAATTTATTCTCATATAACCTACTATGTCTGTCGACTATGTATCAATCAGCTAAACAGTTTACCAGATACAAAATCCACCTAAAACTGCAATATCCTTTAATTGTTTTGAGCAGTGTATATGTTTTGGTTATTGACGTCAGGTCCCAGTTGAAAATGGAGATTTTCCCCCGGGGGCTCTTTGATAGCGATTTTTCTCGATTTTTGTAGCTCTGTTGTACATCGTCTGTTCATGCAGCAACGTGCAATTGACAGCTACACTGTAAAAAGAAAAAAAATCTATAATTCTACAGATGTAAAGTTACAGAAATCTGTATACTTACTAAAATTTTATCTGTGCGCTGTACAAAAAAAAAAAAAAAAAAAAAAAAAAAAAAGATGTAAAGCTACAAAACTGGTTTTTGTAAAGCTACAGAAATCTGTAGCTTTAGAAAAGAATCTACTAAAATTACAGTAATCTCCTAAAAAATTCTTAGTAACCTTACAGATTTTTTTTATGTACGGTGCAAAAGTGTATATGTTACATGAATTTTTGTTGTTGCCGTTACATAAAAGCTCTAGGAATCTCAGTTTCATAGCAAAATTTTAGTAACTTTACAGACTTTTTATTACAGTGTAGGTGATTGTCAATCAGCTGGCGTACAACATAATAGCGAAAAACATAGATTTTATTAAATATTATGATCGGGGTTAACTCGTTTTTACTCCAATTAGTAAAATGAAGCAAAAATTTAAGATTAAAATCAAAGTTGGTGATGTAAGTATTGAGTATTAACACTGAAGTGTTAACATGCGTAACCACTTTTTGAAATATTAACATGTATGAGAAAGAAGAAAGCTTTAAAAAGCGCTCCAAACTTAGTCAGGCACCTTAAATAAACTGAAAATATACTAAAATCAAGAACAATCCGGCTGTTCCTCCACCACTTTCTCCTGACACAACTAGACTAGATTTTTTTTTTTCTGTTGAGTTATGTTAAAAACATGATATACTTCTGTGTAAAAGGATTTATACTAGAGACTTTTCTAAAGTACAAAAGCTGCCAGAAACAGGCATTTCTATTAGTATAATATTTATTGTTTGATTCATTTGGTATATAACTTAGTGCAGACATAATAAAAGAAAACCAACAATGAAAATAAAGAGAATTCGTTTTTGTAACGGGTTTCTATTTGTCATGCGTTCATAATTAATTTTTGGAGAATACGTTTTAATCTCACTGATTTAAACTATATCCTTCGACTTCAAATAGAAATGGTTATTCAGAAAAATATCTATTAGTAGATAAAACGTGCCAAATATCTTTGAAAAAAATACATAAATTCTGATAGAAAAAAATCCTTCGATCTTTGTTTTTATTTTATTTTTTTTTATTTTTTTAAGAGAAATGTTTTTATTCTTCACTTTTCTTAATTGAATACAAATAAATTAATCTTGTAATGTCCTTATTCGTTAAGATATGGATTTAGTTTTTATTTCAACTCAGGCTAATATATTTTCCTTCTATGTAAGAGTACAGATATTTTCCCTTGAAACTTAATTCATATCAACTTTTTTCTCAATAGCTTCTAAATAAAAAGTCAGGAAGTCAAAAAAACTATCATACAGAAGAGTGAATGTGTACTTTCTTTGTATGTTTTTTTTTTTTTTTTTTTTTTAATGGTAGCAAAGATTTTTCGTGAAATTCGTATTCAAATTTGTTTCTTTAATTTAATTTTTGGAAAAAAACTAATATTTTAATCATATAACATACATGTATAATAAGTCAAAATACACTGCACAAAAAAAGTTAGGCAGAAAACAAAAGAGTGAAGAGAATAGTGCGAAACAGCCATGCATGGACATAAAATGGAGAGTATAAATATGAGGACATGAGTTTCAAAATTCGCCTTATCCAGAAAATCACTTTTTGGGAAATCGTGAAAAACCTTTGACTGCGTCTATTGGTGTTCATTGCAAACCAAGATTTTACAATGTAAGAAATACACAATAAAACTAGTTTTTTTTTCCAGATTGTAGTGTTTTTTAGATGCAGGTTCATCAATAGTATAGATCGATAGAAAAAACTCGATTTTTTAAAATTTTGGTAAGGCGAGTTTTGAAACCCACGCCCTCATATGTATCAATGAGCAATACAGAAAAAAAAAAAGACGCAAAAAAATTGCAAGAAATCTTTTATCTCTCTATTCTAAAAAAAAGTAACTACCGCTGTCACCGCCGCCGCCGCCGCCGCCGCCGCCGCCGCCGGTTTTGAATTTTTTGTGACCGGAGGTCTTTCTTCGTTAATATTAAGAAAAATAATGCATACAAAAATATGAATATCGGTAGTATTATACAGAGATGTTTGATAAACACGCTGATGCAGACAGTTTTCAAATCGAAGAATTATTTTAAGAGATATTTAATGCTAAAGTTGGACAAAATCGTTCCACTAAAAAAGTTTTATAGTAGCAAAAACTATACATCGGAATTTAATAATTTTTAGTTCATTTTATACGTTATAATTTCCCGGTGTGCAGAATTGATTTATTTTTTTTAATTTGACTCATTTTTCGAGGTTTTATATCTATTTTAAATTCAAATTTTCAGCATTTCGAGAGATATTTTTTACAGATTTTAGAAAGTGATATTAATTTAAACTGTTGCCAACTGTATAAACAGCGGAAACAATAATGTTTGCTTAAAAAGAAAAAAATATATTCTTTAATTCTCTTCTTCGTGTAATAAATTAAAAATTTATTTACACGTGACTATTATAAACAGAAAAAAACATTTGGGATTAGAATTAAATAATTATGTGCAAAAAGCAGGAACTTATTAAAAATTACGTCATAAAAACTATAATTACACGTGAATTTTAAGAGAGAAAGGAATTTGTAAAATAATAAATTTATTAACATGCGTTAGAAGTTTTAAATAGGAGAAATTACGTCATATTTACGTCACATTACAGTTATTACATAAAATGAACACAAAATAATATTGCAAAACGGTTTAAATTTACAAATTGCGCTAGACATTTATTTGATATTTTGAGAGGATACTTTTCAACTATTTTTCTTAGGAAAGCGCAAATAATATTTTATTTCTAACACAAGTATTTTCACGTGAATATTAAAAAGAGAAAGAATAGTTTGGTCAAAATTACGTCAGATTAAAAACGATTAATTTAAAATGTCTCATTTAAAAGAACTTTCTTTTCGCTTTGTTAAAAAATACCGGGAGACAAAGATTCTGTTTACTTAATTCCTTTTATATTAGCTTATTTTGAAATATTGTTACACGTGTCTACGTCATCAAGTTATTTTTATTTCGACGTTTTATTTGTATTTTTATTAATGTTGTACTAATTTATTTGTTCTTTCGTTATTTAAAATAAAAATTACGTCAATTTGTATAATTTGGCGAGTGGTTTGGAGATTTATATAATTTGGCGAAATTAGGCGACGGGATAATCAAGTAGTACCGCAGCGGATTTGGCATTAAAATTTCCCCAATTAAAGAGAAATGAATAGAAATCCGTTTATAGGGAGATCGCCACTGTTTTTTTAATTATAATTCAATCTTTCGAAATCTTTTTAAAGTCGATCACATTAGCGTGCATTTAGAGTCTGCGGTGTCTGGATGGGGGGTTGGCGAGCGTAGCTCGTAGGGGACCGAGCCCCCTAGTTCTTTAAAACGATGGATAGAACATGAAAAGATAGTTTAAGACAACAATTTGATTACACGTAAATGACAAAAAGTACTATTTAGGAGTGATACAAGGTATGTAATATGACGTGTGGTCGCTTCGAATAGATAAAACTGCCGCACAAGTGTTTTCTCTTGATTCGATGACAATATCGCCAAGACTTAGGAGAGTACTGTTCCGCTCCTCAAGAATTGCAATCTCCAAGTCACGGACAATAAAAGGAAGACTTAGTCTCGCTGCAATGCGTCCTCCGAGTGTGTCCCAAACATGTTCGATCGGATTCTGGTCAGGAGAGCATGTTTATTATTCTATGCCATGTTTTGATTCAACTTCAAACATTTTCTCCAGGAAACGAGCTGTATGTGGTCTGATTACATTTTACAACTGAGAGAACGAAAAAACGTTTCTGCGAAAAAATCCCGATTTCTGTACTTATCTCCTTTTTCTAGTTTTTGACGTCATAAACTTTGATTTGCATATGAAGTTTTTTTCATCTGTTTTCTACTACGCTTTAAATTATGGATGTCTTATTTTACGTTACTTATCGATGTAAGTATTAGCGTAATTTTGTTAAAACCATGTGCTTCCCTAATTTGTTTTAAGCAGTGAACATAAAAATTTAACCAGCAACAAAATCGAATCTTGTATTACTGTGGCAAGTGCTAAAACATATACCGTATTTTCAGACAAATAAACGCTCACGTAAAGTTTGAGACTGGAGGAACCTTCGTGGGACATGTAGCATGAGAATACAATAAAGAAAATTGAAAACCATAATAACTAGTAAAAACTTAAAGATCCAACAATGTTGAAAAGTATTTATGAATTCCGTTTGTCAGTCCGTCTGTCCACGTAAATGTACTCGGATTTTCCTGCAATTAATATAAGTTAATGATACTTACCATGGCATGTTTGGTATTGCATATGAAGTGTGTAGCATTAATAGTTCATTTACAGGGGGACTCAAAAGAATTCCGTTACATTATGGACAATGGGGAAAAACTGTTTGCAGAGTATTTTAATGACATTATGCTATTTCAAGAGTATTGAGATTTACATAAATCACTGAATTTCACTACAATATGATTACTATAGAATAAGTATTCAAAGCATTTGTCGTTCATTTACAGGGACACACAAAAGAAATCGGTTACAGTACTGTCTTTGAGCAATAATTGCTGGAAGTGCGCTTTTAAATTTAAGTAACTTTTTGCATGTTACTCGTTGTATATAAATTCTATACTCATATGCAGGTCTGCACAAAAAAATTCACGTACCATTCTTCTTATTAGCGGAAATTGCTGAAGGGAAATTTTCAACTGAGGTATGTATTTCCTGACTGAACTAAATTTTTGCATGCGTGTAGTTAATAGATAAAAATCTATATAACATATACAGGGTTGCTCAAAGAATTCGGGTAATTTTCCGTCTGTAGATGGAAATTGCTGAATAAGGTTTTCAAATATGTTATGTGTTTTCATATTGTTGAATTAGACATCATATATCAACTTATTAAACGGTGCAGTTTTGTTCCATTATTCTAAATGTGTTGGAAAGTGTTTCATAATCTATGCTTGACACATGATTTTTTCTTTCTTGTTCATTTTTAACACTTTCCAACAAAGTTGAAAAGCGTTTATGCATTCGGTTTGTCTGTCCGTCTGGCCAAGCTCTAACTCTCGTAAATATACTCGGATTTTCATGAAATTTATAAGGGTTATTTAGGGTCACCAAAACATGTTTGGTATCGTATATGAAGTATGTAGGATTAATCGTTCATTTACAAGGACACTCAAAAGTATTCCATTACATTATGGTACATGGGGAAAAATCGTTTGCAGAGTATTTTAATGACATTATGCTGTTTCAAATGTATTGAAACTGATATAAATCACTGAATTTCACTAGGATCATGTTAGAACAGGACATTCATATCATTTTTTATTCATTTACAGGGACACACAAAAGAAATCGGTTACAGTACAGTACTGTCTTTGAGTAATAATTGCTGGTGTGTACTGTTTAAAATTCGGTATGCGCTTTTAAATTTAATAATTTTTTTTCATCTTACTCGTTATGTATAAGTTCTATACCTAATAAATACAGGGCTGCACAAAAGTATTCACGTACCGTTCTCCTCATTAGAGGAAATTGCTGCAGGTAAAATGTCAACTGAAGTATATTTATCTCTTAAGTAAACTAAATTTTTGCATGCATGTAGTTAATAGAGTCAAATCTATATATCATATACAGGGCTGCTGAAAAAATTCGCATAATTTTCCAATTGTGTATGGGAACAGCTGAAATTGGTATTTAGTACCATAATTTCGGGTGCATAGCCCGCAGATCAAACAATTCATTTTGGACCCAGAAATTTTATCCAGTATTTGAATACCAATATTTACCGTGACCTAAAAAGTTACATTTTATTTTTTTAAATTTCTGGGTTGAAACACGATTGTTTGATCCGCGGGCTATACACCGGAAATTGCGGTAGCTAAAATGGTAATTTTGTATTATGCGTTTCTATAGGGTTAAATTAAACGTAATATTTTATTTTTTAAACGGTGCAGTTTTGTTACATTATTCTGAATCTGAATGTGTTGGAAAGTGTTTCATAATCTATGCTTGACGCATAATTTTTTCTTACTTGCTAACACTTTCCAACGTGTTTATGACTTCGGTTTGTCTGGCCGTCTGTCCGCGCTCTAACTCTCGTAAATATACTCGAATTGTCCTGAAATTTTTTGATGTTACAGTATGGGACCTCAAATCCGGACTGGCCGGGACCGCGATCGTTCCGAATTTCGGAATTTTCCGTATTTCAGGTCCTTAACCAAAACAATAAATAAACCGATACAGTATATGCCCGTGGCAAAATTTTACATGCTGCGAAGCAGTCTATATCGCGAATTGCCATGTTTGGCTAAGAGCAAATAAACAGTCAAAAATGCAAATTACAAAAAATAATTGAAAATAAGGATAAGATTTTTTTTTTTAATACATCATATTCTTAGGAATATTAAAACATCTTTTAGAAAATGCGTCGTTGTTCACGAGAGCCGAGTTAGGCGTAGGAATCTATATCAATTGCCGGGTAGGACTTAGTTTAAGTAAACAGACGAAAACAAATTACAAAAAAAGAATTTAAAATAAGAGTAAGAATATTTTTTAAATCCTGCACATTATTAGCAACATTAAAACGTCTTTTAGAAAATGAAAATGCGTCGTTGTTCATGAGAGCCTAGCAAGGTCTAGGAATCTATATCGGGAATTGCAGTATTAGACTCAGTGAAAATAAAGAGAGAAACATTTAAATTTTTAAAATAAAATGTTCTAAGAAAGTTTAAAAATAAACAAAAACAAGAGGAAATCTATTCAAACTCTATTCTTTTCGTATAAAAAGGACTTCGTTAATGTGTTATTAAGTTCACGTTGTTTGATTACACGAGAAAGAAATTATTGAGTTGTAAGCAAACAGAAAAAAAGAGCAAAACCAGTTTTTTTCCTCTATTAAAAAAATAATTATCTCCATTGCTAATTGACTAATTTCTTTCAAATTTTCAGCAAGCTGCAATAATAGTAAATTAGCCTGTGTAACAAATTTTTATTAAAATATAATGTACCTCTAAAAAAAAGACCACTATAGAGTAACTGAAAAGAAAAACGAGATATCTATCTGCGGTTTGTTTTGTTTATTCAACTTGTTTATTGAACTCTGTGAAGTGTGAAGTCAACGTTATCAGAATGAGATCATCAGCTTTGGATGGATAGTATGTTTTGCCATGCAGAAAGAAACCATGCATAGATATTTTTTTTCCCCTTTGAGTTAAAGAGAAAATATTGTTGGTACGGTGCTTACAAATTGAATTTTTTCGAAAAATGAAATTTGTTGAATATTTGAAGAAGAGGGAGGGGGGGGGGAGGAGATAGCAAAACATCTTTACATATAAATATAGTAAATATATTCTATGCATCTTTTAAAAATAGTTCTTCCTTCTGGTTATTTATTTGTTCTTTTTGTATTTTCTATTAAATGAAAAACAAGGTTTCTTTTTAAAATGAATTTAAAATGTGTGCACACACTAACTTTTCTAACTCTGTCAGCAAATAGTATTTAGATTAAAACTATAATATAAAAACATTGCAACAAACTTATTCAGTTGAGTGCAGTTGTTTAGTCTTGCTTAGTTGGAAACTGTGTTACGTATGCACGTAGCGCCATCTATGGGCGTTTTCCGGAATTATTTATTCCGTCTCATCGCGGAATTTCAGATTTCTTTATTCATTCCGGATTTTGGGTCGTCCGGATTTTAGGATTCCGGATTTGAGGTCCTGTACTGTATTGACATTTACCCTAGCACGAACCCTATTTCAAATGAAGTTTGTAGCATGTTTAACTTATTTATAGGGACAGTCAAAAGTACCCTGTTACATTACGCCAATGGAAAAAAATTATTTCAAATGTATTTAAAAGATATTACACAATTTCAAGCATAATAAAATTGATATACATTTACGAAGTACACTAAAATATGCATTCTGTAGATTATGCGGTGCAAAAATTTATTATTATTCATTTACAGGGTCACACAAAAGTATTCCATTATATAGTGGTATAAGGGGAGGGAATTGTTTACCTCGTATTTTAATTATATTAAACTATTTCATATATAATGAAATTGATATATGTCGCTGAGGCTTACTATAAGTTATTTCATGTATAATACGAAGTGCATAGCATTTACAAGGATACACAAAAGATTTCAAATAGTATATTCTATCCGAAGTACGGTATATTAGCGATAATGGCAGCAAATGCTTGAGTATGAACGTAAATTAATTAAAGGTGATTTTTTAATGAGTTATGTATTTTTACGCTGAACTGCTTCATTTTATTAACAAATGTTTGCAGAATATAGATAAAGTGTTACACAGGGTCACTCAAAGAATTAAATACATGGCCGTTTATGGATGATAATTTCTGGAAATGCGAGTTCAGTAGTTTCCAGAATGTTTTAGTTTGAATTAAATTTTAGCTACTGGCGTGTAATATAGGTACTAGGTAAACTACAAGTCTGAACTATTCAAGTGTGTTTCCGTCTATTCTTATAACTACTGAAAGAGAAATTTTAACCTGTTATGCGTTTTTTTGTTTTTTGTTTTTTTTTTGCTAAACTAAATTTTCCCATTATATACATAATATGTATATCAATCTACATATCAAATACAGGGCTGTTCAAAAGTATTGGAATACATATTTGGCTATGGACGGTAACTGCTGAAATCAGTTTTTCAAATGTTTTATCTGTATTTTAAAATGTTTATTTTTTTTCTTATCTTATTTCACTAAATAAAGAAGTTTTCTTAAAGATTTCAGGAAGTGTTGGAAAGTTATACAGGGTCACTCAAAGAATTAAATACATGGCCGTTTATGGATGATAATTTCTGGAAATGCGAGTTCAGTAGTTTCCAGAATGTTTTAGTTTGAATTAAATTTTAGCTACTGGCGTGTAATATAGGTACTAGGTAAACTACAAATCTGAACTATTCAAGTGTATTTCCGTCTATCTATATTATAAAGGACAAACATATCTGTGCGTAATGCATACGTCATTTTGCGAATGGCAACACTTTGAAATTTGAAATAAAATTTTGGTTTTGCAATTATATCTACGGCAAATTTTTAAACTTCTAAACAACGCACAGTTTAAATTTTAATACCGTCGTATAAGGAAAAAAATGTTCTTTTAAACGCAATTTGTTTGAAAGCTGTATCTCAATTTATTTTTGAGATATTAATTTTTTTGTAGTTTTTAATACAAATTTTGTAATTGTGGCAACTGAAGTACTCCATTTATATTGAAAGTAAAGGGAAAATAGTCATGGCTTATTATTTTTATTGATTATATCTTTATTGATGCCATTTTCACATTACAAATAAAAGTAGCTTTTTTATAATTTTTGAACTGAAAATGATGTCAAACATTAAAAAAGAACATGCATTCTTCTTCATAAATCAGTTACATTTCAATATTTTTACATTACGCTGATACTGAGTTTGAGACGCTAGACAAAATGATTCAGTGAGTAAGAATTATGTCATATTTAAAACAATACGATCATTTATTACTAAATATTTGACCAGTACTAAATGGCCGATACTATGACAACTAAAGGCAAATTTCTGAAATATTTTTTCGCGAGTATTGAGATTAGAACTTAAAGTTTGTGCGAATGTTCAAATGAAAAGTTGTATCGGACAAACGAGACTTTAAGTTTGGAAATACATTCCTTAATAACGTATTGCGCGTTAAAATACTTTCAAATTATGAATTTGAGTGGTGCGTAATGTAAATTATGAGAATGTGAAAATAACGTATAGTTTAGACTTTATGGGGGAAAACTTTATGATGTGACAAAGCGAAATCCTTTTTACTGATTTTTCATCCCATAAAAACAAACATAAGAGCCTCAATCGATAAATTCATCATAATTACTCATCTTGATTACGTGTTCTAATTGAGTTTAATTTTTCAATAATTTAAGCAGTTGAAGTTTGTGGAAATAATATTTTGGTAATTTTAGGTTAAAAATATTATTTATTTTAAGAGTGAGACAACCAATGTTAGATGAATTTTTTATTGTAATTATTTTTGTAGGTTTATTATAAATTCGATCTGAAGTTCCTTTATAACATTTTAGTTCGTCGAATTTCGACGGGTTCCAACTCGTTATTATAACTGCTGAAAGAGAAATTTTAACCTGTTATGCATTTTTTTTTTTTTTTTTTTTGCTAAACTAAATTTTCCCATTATATACATAGTATGTATATCAATCTACATATCAAATACAGGGCTGTTCAAAAGTATTGGTATACATATTTGGCTATGGACGGTAACTGCTGAAATCAGTTTTTCAAATGTTTTATCTGTATTTTAAAATGTTTATTTTTTTATCTTATCTTATTTCACTAAATAAAGAAGTTTTCTTAAAGATTTCAGGAAGTGTTGGAAAGTGTTTCATAATCTATGCTTAGTGCATGATTATTCTTTCTTGTTTATTTTGATTCCGGGCGTATAACGCACACCTCTAAATTTTAATCAATTTTCTTTTGTAATAAAAGTGCGCGTTGTATGGTATTGTGTATCTTTTCCTTCATGTTTCCCAAAAAATGAGACTGAGAAACGTATTTTATTCAGAAGTCTTGCAGATACTGTAACTTTTGGCGAAACATGCGTACTTTTTTAATTAAATGCAACTGGCCTTATTTGGCCTGAATCCATCCCCCCTCCCTCCTACAACTTTTTGAACCCCTCTAGACTTCATAACTATTATTTTATATACATATATGATGCTTGTTTATATTTCTAGTAAATTTGTGAATGACCCCTATTTCGCAGAAAAAAGTTGCTTCAACTTTAAACAGCTATTACTCGGTTAGTTTTAATCGTAGGAGAATGGGACTTTTTCCTGCCTTACTTCTTAGATAAGATGTTCTCACTAAATATAACTTACAGGACAGGGGATCATATAAAAATTTAAATTTCCTATTTTTTTAAGAAATGTTTTTATTGGCTCAAATCGCTTTTAAAATACTTCCTTACCTCACTTTAAAAAAAAATTAACTATATGTCTATATTTTGAAAAGATTTTGATCTGCAGAAGATCCTGTTTCAATTTCATCAGGATCTAAGAATGATATTCTCTGTCTGTCTGTTTCCCTGTCTTTTTAGGTGCGTTCGTAATTATATAAATACGTAGCACCTATTGTCGTCGTTCAGTCCGTCTTTTCGCCCGCATATAACAGAGCAAAAACTACCCAACCGAATGGTCTGAAAATTTAAATATAAGATTGTTGCAAAATTTTGTCGAGCCATTTCAAATTTTATGAAAATCGGATGTATAGTTTAATTATAGGGACATTCAAAAGTTTTTCTTTACATTGCGGCCTATCGGAAAAAATTATTGCAAGCGCATTTTAATGATGTTACAGTCTTCCGAATGGTCTGAAATTTTAAATATATAATTGTTGCAAAATTTTGTCGAACCATTTCAGATTTTATAAAAATTGGATGTATAGTTTAATGACAGGGACAGTCAAAATTTTTCCGTTACATTACGGGCAATGGGAAAAAAATTAATGCAAGTGCATTTTAATGATGTTACAGACTATTCCTTTATGAAGTGCAAAAAAATATACATTCAGTACAATATGGGGTGCAAAAAATATTTATAAAACTAGTTATAGTACGAACGCACCTCATTTGCCACGTTTGACGCGCAATTTCCTACTTGTTTACTTTCTTCTATCTTTACAAGAAGAAAATATTGGATTCGTGAAAATTTTTGACTTCTGGTTTTCAATGGATTTACACGTTTTAGGGGTCAGAGATCCCAAGAAACATGTTTATAGAAAATGTCTGTCTGTGGGTCTGTGAGTCTGTCTGTCTGTATAGAACACAAATTTTGTGGGCGTTCTATCTCAAGAACTAATGCACGGAATTTAATAAAAAATTACATTCAAGTAGTGTCTTATATAAGTTGGTGATGATTAGCTTTTGGCGTAAATCGCCCAACAGGTGGCGCTGCTGTGCAGCATTTTGCAGGATTTCCGCAATAGCTATAGCTCAAGAACTAATGCACGGATTTTCATAAAACTTCAGATTCAATTAGTCCTCGATGTAATTTGGCGCTGATAACGTTTTGGTGTAAATCGCCTAATAGGTGGTGCTGCTATGCTGCATTATTCATGATTGTCGCAATAGCTCTGTCTCAAGAACTAATGCACGAATTTTCATCAAACTTCAGATTCAGTTAGTCCCTGATATAAATTAGTGCTGTTTAGTTCTTAGTGTAAATCGCACAACAGGTGGCGCTACTATGCTGCATTTTTCACGATTTTTGCAATAGCTGTATCTCAAGAACTAATGTAGGAACTTTCATCAAACGTTAGATTCAGTTAGTCCATGATGTAAATTGATCTTGATAAGTTTTTGGTGTGAATTGACCAACAGGTGCCACTGCTATGCAGAACTTTTCACGATTTCCGCAATAGCTCTATCTCAAAAACTAATGCACGGATTTTCATCAAACTTCAAATTCAATTAGAAGTTGACATAAGTTGTTGCTGATTATTTTTTGGTGTAAATCACTTAACCAGTGGCGCTGCTATGCTGCATTTTTCAGGAAGTATTAACATGTATGATACAGATGATAGTTTTGGGATTGCCACATCCGACCAGTTAAAATAGTCGTTGTATCTTTGTGTCCTATATCAGGTGGAGTAACCAGATTTGACCTGACTCGCGGATCGGGTCTATTTGACTGTAATGGTTTCAGGTTCAAGACGGTTTTGAGTTGGGTTTGACTCTCTCGGGTAGAGTTTGGCAACCCGTTTTTACACTGTTTTTAGACCCCGGTACGCTATTTCTTTCTCCCAGCTTATTTTGTCTCCAATAAATAACGTTACCTTGTATACGCCAGCCGTAAAGCAAAAACCGGTGTTTCATTGTGCGATTAAATACTCTACAGCATCTTTTAAAACTTCTAAGCATCGCACATTTTCAATGTTTATACCGTCGTATTGGAAAAAAAAAGACTTTTTAATGCAATTTGTTTGAAAACTGCATCCTCATTTGTTTTTGAAATATTAATTTTTTTGTAGTTTTTAGCGACATTTGTTTCTTTTTGGCAACTCAAGTATTCCATTTCTGTAGAAAGTAAAGGGAAGATTGTTGAAAAATAGCAATTATATCTTTATGTTGCCATTTTCTCATAAAAATTGAAAAAAAAATTAATTAAAATACGTGTTATTTTGAGAAAAATATAAATGAATGATTTATGATAAAGCATGGAGCTATTATAAACTATATTTAATTTTAAGTATCTATATTAATGCAAATGACGTCATTTTACATAAAATAAAAGCGTCTGCTTTAAGTCTTAAAATTGAAATATGTTTTGCTGTAGAGTCCCGATTATCCGAGTCCCGCGTAACAGAGTTATTTTCTTCTGATGGACTATGGTGGCTTCTATTATTATGAAACAGCCATTATAAATGAAGCGTTAGGTGAAAAAAAAAATTATGGCCATTTTTTTTCTTCCATTCTGACCTGAAAATCAGAGTTCTAACTTTTTACGGCTGCTCTTTCATCTTCAACTAACTCTTCATTTATAATGGCTGTTTCATAATAATAGAAACCACCAGTCCACCAAGAGAAAATGAAGTAATGGAAATGCCGGGGGTGACACTGAATTCTGAAAAAGTAGAATTCCTGTTCTCTAGTCTTTATTTTAACTTAACTTGTTTTCGTATGTAAAGGTGGAATTTCATAATCGATTTTTCACTAGCTTCCTGATATGGTAGAATTATAAGAATTTATGTACACATGTGTGTTTTTGATGACAATACAACATTTTATAGAAATTAATTATAAATTAATAAGTTAATTTTAAGGCATTTTTCCTTTAATCAGCCACAAGTGATAAATCGCCGAATAATCTTTATGGTTGCAATTGTTTACGTACTGCAAAAAACATGGAATTAAATATGCGCCAAACCACCCTCGCCATTTTATGCTAACAGGCTGCGAAACTGCAGCAAAGAAATATTTTAAACACTAAAAGTGAAAACTGCAACAAAATAACAAAGATTGCAATATTTTTTTTAAATACTCTTTTATTTCGAAAGAAATTCACAATATTGTTTCATGTGAAAAACAATTAATTTGAATATAAATTAATATATTTTATCTATATGTATCAGGGTTCTCGCTGACTTTTTACGAATATCAGCAATTTGGCTAATCAGAAATAAAAAACATTCTCCAAAAGAAAAAAAAAAGGTAGCAAAATAAATTCGCTATGAAATATTGAAAATTTGATATTTAACTCCTTCCTTAATCTATCCCTCCTTTTTTTAATATCTTCTAAAATAACCTAAGTTTTTGTAACTCATCACATTATTCATCTTTCATCTTTTCATCTATTCATCTTTTATTATTCATCTACATTTAATTATATGCTACAGGATCTAAAAAAAATAACTATATTCTAAATGACTTGTGTAATCAAGAAAAAATATTAAAATCTGATTTAACTCAATAAAATGTTGTGAAATAAAACTTCCAATCCCAGTTTACTCAGGATTTTAAGATATTGCATTGAATGAATTCGGAAAATTTTAAAATACAAACAACAAAATGTGTCAAAAACTTTATTTTTCTTGACTTCTTCGACGTTTTCATTCAAGCCCATACTTCAAAGGCAATTTCAAAATAGTATTGCTGCCTATTGGGCACATTAACCCATACTGGAATGACATTGCTTACTGTGGCTTTGGCTGATGCTAAATTGAGTAAATGGTACGCTACAATTGAACATGATAAGTGACATCAATTGTTCACTAAGGTAAATAAGAGTTTAGCCTGTACTAACACACACACACAAAGAAGAGCAAACATTGAGCAGTCGCAATTTGGCGAGTTCAATCGTCCGTTTACTCCCCAAATGAAACATTTTGTCGTGATTTGGCTCAATGGCGAGCGGCAGCGAGAACCCTGCGTATAACCAATCCTTCACTAACTTATGGAGCGGAAACATGGACGCTAACAAAATGGATGGTACAATGTCTACAAAACAACACCGAAGTATGGAAATATGTACGCTAGAAGAGTGTAACTAGAAGAGATGGAAAAAGAAAAGGAAATTAAAGTTTTTGACATCATCGAGATAATTCAATGGTTAAAATGGAAGTGAGCTGGGCAAATTGCAAGAAGACAAGACAATAGATGGAGTACAAACACCCTACAGTGGTATCCCAGAGATGTAAAACGATCAGGAACACGAACTCAAGTAAGATGGGACGACGAAATCAGAAGAGTAACCGGTGTTAAGGCTGTTCTTAACTGCTGTGCTCAACAAGCGCAAAACATTTTGACACATTTACAAATTCATTTTTTAACGTAAAGGTATAAAATTGGAAAGCCTGACCAGGGAAGCGATTTGGAATGGAGATGTTTTTTCTATTTTTTGATCAATTAATTACCTATTGAGTTATAAGCTATTTTGATCACATGACAAACACGTTTTTCGCCCGCTCGAGTGCTCTTTCTTCCTTCGCGCGGAAATTTGGTTCAAAACGCCCACTTTGACACTCTTTTCTGAAAGATCTATTGCGTTTGTAAAAAAAAATGGAAAAAAGCAGCTCAATGACCTCGTTTCTGAACAACAACACTAGCTAGTTTCATGCATTTTCGAACAAAAATAAATTAAAACTTATGTCAGAAAGTTGCCCTTTTAGATTTGAGAACACCCTTAACTGGGTTACTAAAGCGAAAGACAGGAAACAATGGGAAAATCTGAGGAAGACCTACATCCAGAGGTGGGTTGAAAATGGTTTATGATGACAATGATTATGAGGATGATGATGATGATGATGATGATGATACGGGGATGTGAGTTTTAAAACTCGCCTTATCTAGAAAATCAAATTTTGGGAAATCGCGAAAAACGTCCATTAGTTTTCATTGTAAATCAAGATTTTACAATGCCAGAAATGCAGGATAAAAATAGTTATCTTGCAGATTGTAGTGCTTTTTCGGTGCAGGTTTACCCATAAAATAGATTGATAGAGAAAATGTGATCTTTTAAATATTGGATAAGGCGAGTTTTGAAACTCATGTTCTCATATGTATGTTCATTTCTGTATACCTGGCCCGTGCGGAACGCTAAAGTTTACCACAAGACATCAAGTAAAGCAATAAACAATCCTTTGAAATCGATTTTTTGTTCTTCTTTTTAAATCACTTGTGTAATTAAAGTATTTATACTACAAACTTCTTCCATTCTTCTCAAAGTTGACGGAGACACCTATTTTAGTATAATACATATTGTTTAATTCTTTTGTTACATAACACTGTTCAGACATAATAAGAAAAACTAAATCAAAAACAATAAATTTATCTTCTTGGCAGGTTTTCATTCATGATAGATTCATATTTCATGTTGAAGACTTTTTTAACTTTATTAATACTTTTCCATGATAAATAGGAGCGTTGATTCAGAAATTTCCTGTTAGTACATAAAACTCAGCAAATATTTTGAAAGAAACATTAAGACAATTTATAAATACTGATTTTGAAAAAAAAAAAAACTTCCCGTCTTTTTTCTTTTCTTTTAAATAAGAATATTTTTATTCTTTACTTTTCTTAACCGACTGCAGATAAATTACTCTTCTAATGCCCTTACTCGTTAAGAAATAAAATACTTTTTTCTTTCAGCTAAGGCTAATCTATTTTCCTTCCATATCAGAATATAGATATGTTTCCTCGAAGTTTAATTTATATCAAATCTCTTTAATGACTTTTAGATAAAAGTCAGAAAGTCAAAAGTTATCATGCAAAAATGCTAAAGGCATCTGTAATCTTCTTGAAATGGGATTTTTAAATACATATAAGGGAAAACGGTTTTCATATGTAAAATTTTTAGAGGCATTTTATTATTTCTAAATTTAATTTTGTCTAAAATCTGGTCGATGCTGATTTAAATTATATCTATTGAAATTGTTTGAATAATTTTCTTATATTTTATATTACCATATTTATTTACTTGAATTTTTGTACAGTTGACTGTCTTTAATTCGAATTTGAATATTTTAAAATTATGTTTATTTATTCCACTTTAAAAACGTATTCGAATATTTTAAAATTATGTTTATTTATTCCACTTTAAAAACGTATTCGAAGCAATGCTAAAGAATCTTCTATAAATATAATTTCTAATCACTTTTTTAGATAATTCAAAGATTTGTAATTCCAGTGACTCATACCATTTATTGTATGAATATATGTTACGGGGTGTAAACCCCGGTTATTGACACCTAACCAGTAACTGACACTTTAGCAAAAATGTAACTCAAATAAGCAATTTCTTGTAAAATTCTACTAAGTAATGCCCTTCAGTGATACTAACTTATTTGTCTTAACTTTTAGAAATTATATGCTTTAGCTAAGTTTTTTTTTTTTTTTTTTTTTTTTTTTTTTTTTTTTTTTTAAATAGGGATGATGTCAGTACTAGAGTTATTGATCCTATTTATGAAAAAATAATTTTAAATAATAATAAACCGGTCAAGTGCGAGTATTACTCGTAACATAGAAGTTCCGTACAATATATGAATTAGTAACTGGACATTGCATTACACAATTACAGTTGTCTCTCTGTTTAACGTCGCTCTACTTAACGACAATCTCTGTTTAAGGACGATATTTTGCGGTCCCGGCTCCTTTAAGTAAAAAAAAATCTCTATTTAACGACGATTTTCACGTAGATACCCCCCCCCCCCCCTAACACTTTATACATGTTAAACGAAAGAACTTCCTCTGATTTAAAAAAAAAAAAAAAAAAAGTTTCCTTGCAATTCAGATAAGTACAGATAAAGGAGAAGGGTGTAATGGACTTTACCCATGTGACGAAGAAGTTTTAACAACCGACTTCAGAAATTTGGATCAAATTTATGAAGACATCGCAAATGAAAATGCAACGTCAGATGCAGAACATGGTGATGAAGCTGGTGATACAGAAAGCGAGACACCACCCCATTCTTACTCAGATGAGAATTCTGCCCTGGATATTCTTCGCCAGTACATTGTTTCATCAAATATGGAAGATGACTCTTTCAACATTCTTGAGAAGCTTTTAGCAAGGGTACTAAAAACTAAACCACCATTGAAACAATCTACACTTTTTGATTTTTAAAAAACATAATTTGTTTAATTAAATGTATTATAAATATTTTTATTTTACTGTAAGTAACATTGTTTAATTAAATGTATTATAAATATTTTTATTGTACTTTAAGTAACATTGTATGCTGTAATGTTGTTCTTGTATGCAGTATAATGACATTTCTAAACACGGTAATATATTGAAAAAAGAATTGACGGTTCTAAGCCTGTAAATTGTGAAGGGAAATGTTTTTCAAATATTATTTTTCCACAAATTCTGTTTAAGGGCGATCTCTATTTAAGGATGATTTTTCGAGGTTTCTTGAAAGTCGTTAAATAGAGAGCGAACTGTATATCATTAAAAGTTGTTATCTAGGAATTAAAAGCCGTTAGCGCATAGAGTACGCCGCCCGTGTCTTTATGTATGTCCGTGTCTTTAAGGGTTATTATCTTTTCTAATTACTGACAATTTTCTTAGAAAATCACTATCAATGATAGGTTTATACTTCTGTGACGATAAGTACCGCCAGCGCTCCTCAATTTCTTTCCTGAACGCCCGCAAATCGAAATTTATGTGTAACGGAAAAATGCGATTTTCTCAAAAACTATCTGACCTAGGGTAATCGTTATAGTTTTTCTGCAAGGTTAAAATTAACTTCTATTCCCCCTAATTTTCTTATAATTTTAGTTTCAGTAGATTCGGAAATAGAGGGGGAGGAACATATTTTTGCATTATATTTTCGAGGATATCTCCGAAAATATCTCTCTTATTCTAAAAAAAAGTAACTAACGCTGTTACCGCCGCCGCCGCCGCCGGTTTTGAATTTTTTGTGACCGGAGGTCTTTCTTCGTTAATATTAAGAAAAATATTGCATACAAAAATATGAAAATCGGTGGTCTTATACAGAAATGATCGTTAAACACGCTGATGCAGACAGTTTTTAAATCGAAGAATTATTTTAAGAGATATTTAATGCTAAAGTTGGACAAAATCGTTCCATTAAAAAAGTTTTATAGGAGCAAAAATTATACATGGGAATTTAATCATTTTTAGATCATTTTATACGTTATAATTCCCCGGTGTTCAGACTGTATTTATTTTCTTAATTTGACTCATTTTTTGAGGTTTTATTTCTATTTCAAATTCAAATTTTCAGCATTTTGAGAGATATATTTTAGAAATTGGTATTAATTTAAACTGTTTCAAACTGTATAAACAGCGCAAACAATAATGTTTGCTTCAAATTAAAAATTTATTTACACGTGACTATTATAAACAGGAAAAAAAAAACCTTCAAATTAGAAATAAATAATTACTTATAAAAAGCATAGAACTTATTGAAAATTACGTTATAAAAACTATATTTACACGTGAATTTTAAAAGAGAAAGTATAACGTAAAATAATAAATTCATTAACATGCGTTAGAAGTCTTAAATAGGAGAAATTACGTCACATTTACGTCACATTACACTCATTACGTAAAATGAACAAAAAAAAATTTAAAACAGTTTAAATTTGAAAATTGCGCGAGACATTTATTTGATATTTTGAGTTGATCTTTTCAACTATTTTTGTTAGGACAGCGCAAATAATATTTGATTTCTAACAAAAGTATTTTCACGTGAATATTAAAAAGAGAAAGAAAAGTTTGGTGAAAATTACGTCAGATTAAAAACGATACATTTAAAATGTCTTACTTAAAAGAACTTTCTTTTCGCTTTGTTAAAAAATACCGGGAGACAAAGACTCTGTTTGCTTAATTCATTTTATATTACATTATTTTGAAATGTTTAACTGATTATATTTAATCAGAGACGAAAACAGCCATTGTATCTTTTGAAAGCAACTGATTTGGCCTTAAAATTCCCCAATCAAAGAGAAATGAATAGAAACACGTTTATAGTGAGATCGCCACTGTTTTTTAAATTATAATTCAGTCTTCGAAATCTTTTTAAAGCCTATCAAATTAGCGTGCTTCTAGAGTCTGCGGTGTCTGAACGGGGGTTGGCGAGCGTAGTTCGTAGGGGGCAGAGCCCCCCAGTAATACCTAAAATCAAAAGAAATATACTTTTGAGTTCGGCATTACGAAAGCTTTCACACGATACCTAACACGATATACAAAGAAAAGATTTTTTTTTTCCAGTAACTTAATTACCCCCCCCCCTACATTTTTCCTAAATATATATGTGATTGTTTAATAATCCATAAATATGTGGGGCAATAGCCTTCATTACTTCAGCTAATTTGAACTTCCCACGTCTAGTAGTTTACGAGTAAAATGGCTGTGACAGACGGACAGGCAGACACAGGAGTGATCTTATAATGGTCCCGTTTTTCTTTATAAGTACGGAACCCTAAAAAATATAATTTTTCAAAATTTTACTAACAATAACTTTTTAATGTATTTCTATTGTACTTTCAAAAAGAAAAATAAACATAAAATAGATTTAAATTTTTTCAAAAGTGATTTGAACATGAAAGAATCCTTAAGAGGTCAGTTACTGGGGGTTTCACCCCATACAATTACTTTTTATTGACAAAAAAAAATTAATAAATTAATAGTTTATTTATTGAAGTATTTACAAAATTAAAATCAATATCCACACATTATTTTCCATTAATTTATTCCAATTTCAAAACGCTTCAATTAAATTATATTAGTATCGTTTCACAATTGACTGAAATTTGTCGCAGCACGTTCTTTTTTGATGAAAAATGTGTACTCGCATAATAGCTTCAAGTGTTTCTGTGCTTAATTTGTTTTTTAAATTCTTATGATATTGCTCATAGACAACATTCCTCCAAAACCTGCTCTTTTGTGAGACGTTCTTAATTTCTGTAAAGCTATCGTTTCTAGTTCTTTATAACACAAATTAAAAAAAATATATATATTATTAAACGTGTATACTTCTGTCAATTTAAATCTAATTGTTAATAACGTTAAAAGTTTATTACAATTTTGGAACTCAAATAAGCATTTTCTTGAAAAATTCTGCAAAGTCATGTCATCTAGTGGTAACTTATTTGTCTTAAGGGGGCTGGTCACTCAGCTTCGGAATTCTCCTCCGTAATGTTAAGTCTAAGGACATTTGATACATTCTTATACTTAAAATATCTCCTCGGGAAATTCATATTTTTAAAATCTTTTTTCTGTGTACTCTTCTTAAAAGATGTCTCTTTTTAGCTCACAGGCTATCAAAGTCTGAGGCTTATGTGCCCGCCGCACAGTTGATCAAAGTATAGGCGATGTCGAACATAGGATTATCACGATGGTATAAGCCTACATATATGATGTTTTTTGTCATATTTAGGTTTAAATGAGTAAAATAAATGATACTGAAAGTATCTTACATGGTTTTTATGAACAATTTCGCGCTTTTTTGTCGCAAACAGTAAGTTTAGGGAGATGATGAATAACTAAAATAAACTGGAAAAACAAAGCATGCAGTTTTTATTTACATCCAAATGACATTTATGGAATATTTAAAGCATTTGTTTAATTTTTAATTGGCAACATATACATAACTCTTTACAATTGTTCTACAAAACTGCAACATTCTACTGCAACATTTTAGAACTTATTTCAGTGCATATTTGTTATTATTGGGTTTGAGTTTTTTTAAATTATTTTGCAGTAATATTAATTTTAGCATATGTCTTTTTCATTTGAAATAAGATTATCTCGTTTTGTCTTTTTTCTTATAATGTTTTGAAATATGATAACAAACAGAGATTTTTTTTTGTTTCTGAAAAATTTAAGTAATGGTTTTAGTTATGAAAAATCATTGCTTAGTTTTGTAAGTGAACAGTGTGGACTAATTGCCTCAGAAATTGATGGAGAAAATTTAAAGGAGCATTTACGTATAATTTGTGTAAATTCAAAAGATAGCTGCCTGAAATCTGAACAAAAATTAGATCGTTTCAATAATAAAAACTATTCTTCACTTCAGTGTTCCTTTAAAGTGGGTAATGAGCTTAAACCATTTGCAGTTGAAAATTTGCAGAAATCAACATCACGAAAATGTTTTTTAGACGTAACCAAAACTCATGAAAGAAGACTAACTCAAAGTTTCAGAGAGGATACTTCTGGAGAAGCTAAATTAAGAAGAAACAGAGAGTAAATTTAATCACAGAAACAGAGAGTAAAATTCAGAAAAGAATTAGGTTTGCTAATAGATGTTAAACCTGGAAGTGGTTTGACACATGATGAAAACACTGCAAGGACATTTTTTGCTGAGTTTGAAAAGACAGCTGAGATCATTGGATTGGATAATGAACTTATTAAACGTTTTCAATTACAATGTTGATCGCCTGTGACGAAGTAATTCATGCCGAAAAATTTGACAATTTCGCACTGGGAACAGCTAAATAATGTGCCTCAAAGTACGGTTGGTATTATATGCCAGCTTCTGTACATAAAAACTAACTCATGAAAAGGATATGATTACGAATTTTGCCGTTCCAATTGGATAATTATCGGAAGAAACTAGCAAAGCTCTAAATAAAGAGCTTCGAAGGTACCGGGAGTCTCATAAGAGAAAAATAAGTCGAAGAGCATGTAATGAAGACTTATTGCACCATTTGCTAAAAGCATCTGACGGTTTGATTTCCAGTATTAGACACAAAATAAAACACATTCAAAGGAACAGAACATTTCTAGAAGCATTGAGATTTTTACTTTAAAATGTAACACTTTATCACTGACATAGCAGCGCATCTATTTATTAGAGTACATTTAGCCCTCTGAGAGCCTTTGCGCTTTTTAGCATTTTCATGTAAACATTTATATAACCGGAGATACGAGTAATATTGAATTTAATTTCGCAGTTTTATGTTAAATTAGTTTTTTACATGATTTCATCTTAGAAATTTTTTACAGTATATTCTTCTTTAAAAAATATTTTTGTGTACAGCCAATTTAACATGTTTTCTAGAAACGGAAAATTACGTAATAGCCGCTTTAAGGCCATTTATTTCAAAACGCGCAGGTTTGCGCAAAAAATCCTCTATACCACATTAAAATATAGGCTTTCAGGAATACCAGAATGTGTTTGAAATTTCAAACAAATTTAAACAATTTAAGTTACGTAATTTTGAAGATTATGATACCGTTAATTCTATATGTGTTGTTCATAATGTAGAATGAGACATAAAATTCAATCAAAATGTAGTCAGTAGTGGTTTAAAATGTGTTTTAAGGAATTAATAATGATATTTTAAATGTTATTAGTAGCGTTACTTAGGTTTTATTTCTGAGCACAGCAAAATGTCAGTAAAATTTCCAAAATAATTCCTCTGCTGAAAGGTGTATATTTTGAGCTATACAAATACGATATAATTTTGTATAATTTAAAAAACAAACATATATTCGTATTTTGTAGATATTCTTTTAAGTTATTTCATTGCAAAAAAATAGTTATTTAATAATTATTTTTTGGCTCTATGTTCGCATTTTCTTAAGGATTGATCTACTGTGCGCCGGTTCTGTATGTACGTACGTTCGTAACGCGATAACTCTTGATAGAAATATCCGATTTGCTTTGTAAAAAAATTCTAGGTTCATTCTGATAAGACGCTTCCCTGATTAGTTTTTGGGGTTCATTGGTTAAGGATAAAGGGGGAAAAGGGGAGCTAGTCCCCCCCCCCTGAATTTAGATAAATGGTTTTTTTCGTGCAGAAATGGGGCATTCTCACAATCTTTTGACTTTCATGTCCCTGAATAATAATTTTTCTTTTAATACACTTTTTTGTGTCTTTTTTTTTTTTTATTTCATATACTTGGGAACATCCCATTGCATGTTTGCACAACAATATTAACGAGATAAATAATTTTTGGACGATGTTGGGGTCCAAACACCCGGAAAACTCCTATACCGTCCCGTGTCCTTGATGCTGATTTTTAAGTTTGGAGCTGTCTGGATAAAATTGTTTCAATAAAAATAATTCGATGTCATTTTTTTTCTGAAACTGGAACTATTGTTTTATATAAACTAGAGGATCGTACCCGGAATATATGTGAAAACATTTTTTTTAATTGAAAACTAATAATTTTTCATATGCAATATTTTTTTTTTTTTTTAGATTGCCCACTTACATTAAAACAGCATTTTTCATATGGAAAATACGAATTGTACAATCAAATAAATTTTTTTAATTTATCAAAAGCGATATTGTCTTATTAGCCGTATGCTAAGAGTTAATTGACCAAGATTTTGCTACTTACGGCATCCAGGATTTCGCCTTGTGTCTGAAACTTAGTATAAATGGATGCAGAAGGAAAAACAATATAGAAAATTTATGAGGAAAAATGCGTGTTTTCAAAAGCAGTATGTCATTTTCAGTTATTATGCCCCTAATATAATATTATGCTCTTAATGGGATTTTGCGCCACTAAACCCTATACAACAATTTTTATCAACAATTTTGAATTTTTATCAGAAAATGACATGAATAAAGATAAAAATACCTCATTATTTCTCTCTTGTCTGCAATAATGATAGCTATCTAATTTTCATCATTTTGAAGAAATTTCATGAAATGCTTTTAAAATTAAAATATAAAAGTGGGGATATTTTAAAAAAACAGATAGTGCGATCACATCTACAAATGAACAGCATTCAGTTAAATATATATATATATATTAGTGAAATTGGTTCAGCAGAAAGATAATGTCAGATGAGTAAAAAACACACTTGTGTTTTAAATATGTAGATTATATAAAATTATGAAAAATTAAATTCTGCAAATTATGTTATTTTGATAAAATTATAGTAGATTGTCCTAAAGAATAGCATTAAAATTATATTATTCGAGAAATTTTGGACAAAAACTTCAGGAAAATGATGTTATTTTAAACCTCGAATTATTTGTTTGCTTGTCTTACTCGGTGAAGCAATCCATCCAGGTGAGAATCATAAATTTATGTAATATATTATAAATCGTTATTATTTGCATGTCACCTCTCTTTTATAAAAACACTCTAAATTTTTGTAAAACATTGCGTTTTATCAGCGTGTGATTTCGATTACATTATTTTCAAAAGTGAAGCATTTTCACCTGTGAAGAATTTCAAGGCAGCTGGGCTATGAAAAGGACGCATTTCTACAAAACCTAATCCAGTTTTAAGAATTAAATTACAGGCTTTTTTATAAAATGACGTCATTTGTTTCCGCAGCAATCCACTTTTACAATCCAATCTTTGTCTATAGAAAAGTATGCATATGACGTCATTATCACGGAATAACAGACAATATTCTTGACATAGCCCGTTTTTTAATTTCAACATTTTTTTCCGGTTTTATGAGAAAATGGCAACAAAAAGATACAGTAATCTCCTATTTTTGACTATTTTCCGTTTACTTTCAATAGAAATGGGGAACTGCTGTTGCCACGATTAGAAAAATGGTATTAAAAACTACAAAAAAATTAATATCTCAAAAACAATTTGAGATACAGCTTTCAAACAAATTGCATTTAAAAGAGCATTTTTTTTCCTTATACGACGGTATAAAAATTTAAAATGTGCGATGTTTAGAAGTTTAAAAATTTGCAGTAGAGAAAATTGCAAAACCAAAATTTTTTATTTCAAATTTTAAAGTGCTGCAATTCGCAAAATGACGTATGCGTTACGCACAGATATGTTTGTCCTTTATAATATAGATAAGTAGCTAAAAATTAGCCTGCACACATTTTTAGGGTTGTTATTATTTTTTAAACTCTGTCCCTAGGTTTTAGATTTTTTACCATCCCTCTTCTAAAATTATACAGAAAATCACTTCTGATGCAGCCACAGATTTTTTTCAAGTTTTTTCTCATGCAGAAGTATGCTAGAGGAATAATGTCTAAAATTCTTTGGCAGGAAATTTACTGTAGAATTTAAATATCAATTTCAAACATCGTAGCTTTATTGGTAGTCTCACCATCCCCAAGGTTTATTCCTGCACTTTTCGATGTAAATTAATTTTTTCTTTAATTTAATCCAATATAAATAACTGTTTCTAAAAATCAATGAACATTTTGGCTACCATTTAGTCTTAACATGATCTGCCTAAAATAGGTATTAATTTTCCATGCTATTCCATCCTTACCGTCCCTTTTTTTCCCATTTCGTCCCTTTTTTCCTATACCATCCCCTTTTTTTACATTACCGTCCCTTCTTTAACACCCCTTTAAGACAATGTTATACCAAAATTTTGTACTAAAAATACTACATTGTCATTATTTCTTATTTTAATGTCCTCTGGGAACTATGCAAATTCATTATAAGTAAAAATTTAGAAGAAAATAAAAAGTTGTAGCGGTAAAATGGTAAGGAAAATTAAACTCGCAAGTTTAACTTAAACCTCAGTTAAATAAAAAAAACTTTCGCTGCTGACCATTTTTTCTTTATTTTGAATCATTAAGGCATTCGTCTATCAGATTAAAATGTTATTTTAGCAAGTTTAATTTCGCCAGATTTTTTTTCCCAAATGTCAAAAGTTTGCGAGAATGCCCCAAATATTCGATTTGCTCCAAATTTGTTATACCGGTTTATTATGTTAAGGAGCTTCCCTCATTAGATTTGGAAGCTCATTACTTAAGTATAATGGAGGGAAAGGGGGCTAGCCCTCCCTTAATTTAGATAAATGGGTTTTTCATGTAGAATTATTCGAGTTGCTCCAAATTTGGTATACCGGTTTATTATGTTAAGGAGCTGCCTTGATATGATTTGGAGGTTCATTAGTTACATATAAAGGGAGGAAGGGGAGGCTACCCCCCCCCTTAATTATAAATGGGTTTTTCATGCAGAAATATTCGATTTGCCCCAAATTTGGTGTATCGGTTAATTATGTTAAGCAGCTTCCCTCATTAGATTTGGAAGTTCATTACTTATGTATAAAGGGGGGAAAGGGGGCTACCCCCCTTAATTTAGATAAATGGGCTTTTCATGTAGAATTATTCGATTTGCTCCACATTTGGTATACCGGTTTATTATGTTAAGGAGTTCCCTTGATTTGATTTGGAGGTTCATTAGTTACATATAAAGGTAAGAAAGGGGGGCTAGCTCCCCTCCCCTTAATTTCGATAAATGGGTTTTTCATGCAGAAATATTCGATTTGCTCCAAATTTGGTATATCGGTTAATTATGTTAAGCAGCTTCCCTGATTAGATTTGAAAGTTCAATACTTATGTATAAAGGGGGGAAAGAGGGGCTACCCCCCTTAATTTAGATAAATGCGTTTTTCATGTAGAATTATTCGATTTGCTCCAAATTAGGTATACCGATTTATTAAGTTAAGGAGCTTCCCTGATTAGATTTGGAAGTTCATTAGTTAAGTATAAAGGGAGGAAAAGGGGGGCATGACCCCCCCCCCCTTAATTTAGATAAATGGGTTTTTCATGTAGAGTTATTCGATTTGCTCCAAATTTCGTATACCGGTTTATTATGTTAAGGAGCTGCCTTGATTAGATTTGGAGGTTTATTGGTTAAGTATAAAGGGGGGAGCGGGGGCTAGTCCCCCCCTTAATTTAGATAAATGGGTTTTTCATGCAAAATTATTGGATTTGCTTGAAATGTGATATACCAGTTTATTCCGATATGGCTTCCTTCATTTGATTTGGAGGTTCATTGGTTAAGCATAAAAGGAGGAAAGGGGGGCAAGTGTCCCCTCCCCTTAATTTAGATAAATGGGTTTTCATGCAGAATTATCTAATTTAGTTTAATTTTTTTTTCTAGGTTCATTCTGATAAGGAGATTTTCTGATTAGATTTGAAGGTTTATTGGTTCAGCATAAAGGGAGAAATGGGGAGCTAATACACCCCTTAATTTAGCGAAATGGTTTTTTCATACAGAATTATCTGATTTGCTTCAATTTGGTATATCAGTTTATTATGATAAGGAGCTTCCCTGATTAGATTTGGAGGTTCTTTGGTTAAGTATAAAGGGGGGAAACGGGAGCTAATCCATTTATTTTTTGAGAGACATTATTCTTTGAAATAAGAGTACAATATGCAATTAGTGTGAATAGCCTGTGAGCTCAATGCCATCAGTTTAACTGGGCAATTTTCTTTTTATTTTCTTATTTTTCAAAATATTTCTAAAATCTATGCTGAATTTAATATTTTATGTGTTAAAAGCGGGCGAACTGTGAGTAACATTTAAACATTTCCTATAAAATTAAGTTTATACTTTAGAAATAGTTTGAGAACTAAGAAAAAAAGAGACATCTTTTAGGAAGTGTATGCAAAAAGTAGAAGTTAAAAATATTAATTTCTTGGAGAGATATTTTAAATATACAAATGCATCGAATGCCTATAGACTTTACATTAGTGAGGGGAAATCGGAAGCTGAGTGACCAGCCCCCTTAACTGTTATAACTCATGTGTCAGTTACTGTAGTTATTGACAATGTTTATGAAAAAATAATAATTTTTAGCAATAAAAAGTAGGGTAAAGTGCTCATATTTCGTTCCCCCAGCCACTTTTAGGGCCTAAAAGTTGTAATTTTCAGTGAAAACCTACCAAATTTGGATTTTACATAGACTAACTACCCACGCACATAGAAACATGGGAAAATATCGTACAAAAAATTTTAACAGTGCGAAAAATTGTTTTTTCAAAAGTATCTAAAAAATGTAAAAGAAAAAAAAATGGTCCCAATATTGTCACCTCAAAAAATCCAATACGCCGAGGCTTAACTTATAGCTAAATCAAAATTTATTTCTAAATGAGTAAGAAATTTAATTTACATTAAAGTTAGACACAAATAAATATATTAATTATCAGTGGAAGAATAACATAATGAAACATTAGCCATCCAAACATGGGGGAAAAATTAAAAAAATTGTCATGAAAAAGCATTCCTAATTTCGACCCTGGGGCGAAAATGAGAACACGAAATTGGGACCACACTACTTCCTAATATGGCGGAGCTTCAGTTCCCATAAGATTAACTGAGCGTCCTAAAACTCATTGTATGCTATTGTCAGCATCTTACCTACGTAAAATACATGCAATGAATAAGAAATAAATACTTACAGTACAGTAAATAACGTTCTACAAATGACGTAATAAGAACTCAGGTCTTCTAAAAACAGGAAATTCCACGTTTTTAATTTATGTATGCGTCTTGGCGAACGGAACTTTCAATACTGACCCCTTTTACCGTCCGTCCCCTGTGCCTTGCGTCATAAGTGGCGCCACTTTTGCAGAAGCTGAGAAGTTAAGGCGGACGAAATATGGGCACTTTACCCTACAATTTTGCAAAATTTTATTCAACAATAAATTTTTTATGTTGCTATAAATAAATGCTACTATACTTTCAAAACAACGATAAGTATAAAAAATTTTAAAACTTTGTAACACGGACTTAAACAAGAAAGAATCCTTTTGGTGTCACTTTCGGGGGATTTCACCTTATATACTGGGTGATCCAAAATTAAAAGAAAAAGTAGATGTTCTATTATTCGATAAGTATAGAACACAGTAACATGATACGATTTTCACAAAATGCATAGAAAGGCATGCGATTTTTTAATAACGTAATATCTTATTGCATTATTGTTGTCTTCGGCAGTTATCGCTGCAGTGGTTTCGGAGCTGCTTCATGTCGCTATTTAAACCATCATGTGACAAATATTACAGCAAAAATCCTCTTAGATACTGTGAAGAGAGCAGTGCCATGTCATTCACCATTCTTCTTATTAACAGCAATTCATGTGAAATTTTGCAGCTTCAGCTGCGATGCGAACTGTGCTGCAACGTTCTACAAAGCTCAAGTACAACTGAAGCACCACTTGTTGATGTCAAATAACTATTAGAGCAGCAAAACTTTCGTTATTTAAAAGAAAAAAAATCCTTTTTTCTTGATATTTCTGTGTAAACTGCACCATACTACTATCTATAATTTTCGAATGATCGAATTTTTGCTTTTTCTGTTACTTTTGTATCATTCGGTTTATAAATCATATCGGTACTGAATGTTAATTTTTTGTGCTGAAGAAAAAATAATCAGAAAAATACAGTTCCAACTCTAATTTTCAGTTGTCGTGAAAAAATCAGTGTAAGTCGTGGGTAAGACTACTTTTGCTTATTATTTATATTAGTTGTTTGATTGTAAGTAAATACAGTAAACATCCTCTAATCCGGCATCCTATGGTCCGGCACGTCTTAGGGTAAAAAATAGTATTTTTTGTTTAATCACTCCTGACGTTTATAATAATCTGATGGGACTTCAGAATGAGGAATTACATAACAAACTATTTACAAACGGTTAAAGATCAAGAATCTATAAATATCTCAGTCATCCGGTAGACGAGGAGATGGGATGAAGAAAAAACAAAGACAAGTTGAAACAGATTTTGTATGAATCGGCCTAGCCTAGAAAAATCTCAGTAAAAGGCAAACTTAAAAAAACCCAAGTTAGACCAATTAGATTCAGTATTGTAGAATTGGTTTTCAACAGAACGATCAGAGGATAAATCCATAACTAGCCCCATGGTTGTTGAGAAAGCTAAATAGTTTCAGCGAGATTTAAACATTGATGCAGATTGAAAATTTTCTAAAGGCTGACTGGTGAGCTTTAAGACTCTTCATGATATCAAAAAATAGATATTCCTGGTGAGCTGAAATCTTCCGATGCTGCAGGTGGTGAAGAGTTCAAAGTTGAATTCAAGTCTACAGTGTCTGAGGGTGAAATTACAGCTGGCCAAATCTATAATGCAGATGAGACTGGCCTTTTGTGGCTTTGCCTACTAAATTCTACCCTTGCTGGTGTGGATAAGAAAAGTGTGAAAGATTTTAAGAAAAATAAAGATAGGTCAACAGTACAGCTGTGCTCCAATTCATCCGATGATCCCAAAATCAGACCTTTAGTGATGGAAAAGTTAAAGAATCCTAGGGCCTTAAAAGGCGTGAAAAGCTTGCTTTTAGTTTATGGAGCACAATCAAGTGCAGTGATGAATCAAGAGTTGTTTAACAAACTGGTTCTTCAAATACTTTGTGCCGGATGTTAAAAAAAATTTTGAAAAGTTGAAAATGCTTGAAGACAATAAGGCTATTTTGTTTTCAGAGAACTGTAAAGCTCATTTAGATAAGGAATAAATAATGTCTGGTAACATATCAGTAGCCAATTTTCCTCCCAGTGTCACATCGTTGCTTCAGCCCATGGATCAAGGGGTGATCAAGAAATTCAAGTTACACTATAGACGCTACTTTGTGTAGAATTTACTGGTACTGGATTTCAATGTAAAAGAGTTGCAAGGACAGTTTTCTAATAAAGAGGCTATCTTTTCACCTGGTTTGTCTTGGGGTGAGGTAAAACAGGAAACTTTAGAAAATTCATGGTGTAAACTTTGATGTCAAGTAATATACGAAAATATTGAAGTTACTCAAAGCGATACAGTTGGCAATAAACTAGAAGATGTTTTAGGTTGTTTGCTTTTAGAGAAAAGTGCACGTTTTCATTTTATAGTCATGTATATATGTTGTATATTACATTATTGAGTATTTTGTATTCTATTCAAGCTGTTTAAAGAATAAAAAACATGCTTTACTGTAATTTTTTGTTTAATTCGAACTTCTACATGTTTTTTCCTACATCCATCCTGTAATCCGGCATGCTTCAAGACCCGAACGTGCCGGATTAGAGGAAGTTTACTGTAACAGCAACAAGTTGGAAATTGCTCATCAAACGTGGCAAATGAGGTGCGTTCGTACTATAACTAGTTTTATAAATATTTTTTGACCGCATATTGTACTGAATGTATATTTTAGTGCTCTTCAATAAGTGCATATCCATTTCATTCTGTTCGAAAAGCTGTAACATCATTAAAATGCACTTGAAATATTTTTTTTTCCATTGGCCCTAATGTAACGGAAAACTTTTGACTGTCCCTGTCATTAAACTATACATCCGATTTTCATAAAATTTGAAATGACTCGACAAAATTTTGCACCAATTATATATTTAAAATTTCAGACCATTCGGAAGGCTCTAACATCATTAAAATGCACTTGCAGTAATTTATTCCCATTAGCCGTAATGTAACGGAAAACTTTTGACTGTCCCTGTCATTAAACTATGCATCCGATTTTCATAAAATTTGAAATGACTCGACAAAAGTTTGAAACAATTATATATTTAAAATTTCAGACCATTCGGTCGGGTTGTTTTTGCTCTGTTATATACGGACAGACAGACAGACGGACTGAACGACGACTATAGGTGCTACGTATTTATATAATTACGAACGCACCTAAAAATGAGCTTTATTCAATAAAAGAAGTAACTTTTATTTAGCCGTTTAAAAACAAACTACAGCCGAGTGCTTATGTAGTTTTTTCATAAAGCTAATAATGTTGTTGTTTTTTTTTTTTTTTTTTTTTTTTTCAAAATTTGTTTAACGGAAAGTAGGGTAAAACCGTAAAGCTAGTTGAAACTGGGTCTTTCAGTCGTGACTCACTATGAGCAGACCGCCCGGGAAAGGATTGAATTATGCCATTACAACAGTGGTTCCCAACGTAGGGCGTACGCCCCACAAGGGGGCAATCCCAAATTAGGTATTCTACCTTTCGCTATCGGTTTATTTTGTCTTTTTTTTTTTTTTTTTTTTTTTTTTTAAGTAATGATGTAGGTTGAAAACAAATAGAATACAAGCAAAATTTTAAAAAAAAAACAGTTTTTTATTGAATTTTAAAAATGTTTCCAATCAAAAGTTTAAAATAGAACCCACACCAGAATAACTATACAAATAATCTTTTAAAATATTTTGACATGTTTGATAGTATTAAATATTTCTATATTTTTCTGGTTGCTCTTGTATTTTTGAATTTTTCATAATGCTTTCAACTATTTTTTGAATAGAGTTTATACATGTATTTGCACTGCTATATGTCGCACGAAGAATTTTTTACCTGTGAAACTACTTTGGCTATATATAAATCTGACTGTCTTTAACATATTTAACCTAAAACATACGTAAAATATCTAAACAAGGTACTACTGATATTATAAAGTTTATAGATCTTAAATAGTATTAGGAAAGGCAATGGGTAGATCGTAAATGTCTATGGTTCTAGTAAAGATCCTACGCAGTAAATTTACATGATGGCATGCATTTTAAATTTTAATATCAGATAATATGTCGGAAAGCAATTAACGATATTGGGGAAGGGAAAATAGAAAAAAAAATGTGTTGTGGTGGGTAATAATGGCTACTTAAAATTGATTAAGATGATAATCTTGAAAAGTTTCTCATGTATTGTGTTATCCATAGAAAGAAAATTTAGTGTTCAAAGCTTTTCCACTAACTCTTAAAAAGTTATAAAAATGAATTATAAAATGTGTGAATGTTATCAATTTTAATGCTAAATGTAAGTCTCTCTTCAAGGTATTTTGTGTAGGTAAAAATGCAGACCATATTAAATATATATATATATATATATATATATATGTAAGTTGGAAAAGTACAACAAAACTCTTTTTGGCAGAAAGGAGAAGATGTGTAACCTCATTGCATTTTTAGAATTATGTTAAAAACACATTTGAGACAGAAAATTCAACTATTTGATAAGTTAAAAACTGTGAAAGGAATAGTTATTGTTAATGCTCTATTAAGTGCCCATCGTGTGAATAGAGTTCATTTTTTAACTAATAAGAGACATAATTTTCAAAATGAGGGGGGGGGGGACGAAGGGATTTTAATGATGCTTTCGTGGGGCGTGGCACATAAAAGGTTGGGAACCACTGCATTACAATATGGCCTTACTGCTATTTGTATAGTTTCAAAGTTGGAAATTTAATTTTATTATTTATTGTCTTAATGGTTGTTATTTTTTTCCAAACTAGGGGGCTCGGCCCCCTACGAGCTACGCTCGCCAACCCCCGTCCAGACACCGCAGGCTCTAAATGCACGCTAATTTGATCGGCTTTAAAAAGATTTCGAAAGATTGAATTATAATTTAAAAAACAGTGGCGATCTCCCTATAAACGAATTTCTATTCATTTCTCTTTGATTGGGGAATTTTAACGCCAAATCCGCTGCGGTACTACTTGATTATCCCGTCGACCCATTTCGCCAAATTATATAAATCGCCAAACCACTCGCCAAATTATAAAAATTGACATAATTTTTATTTTAAATAACGAAAGAACAAATAAATTAGTACAACATTAATAAAAATACAAATAAAACGTCGAAATAAAAATAACTTGATGACGTAGACACGTGTAACAACATTTCAAAATAAGCTAATATAAAAGGAATTAAGTAAACAAAGTCTTTGTCTCCTGGTATTTTTTAACAAAGCGAAAAGAAAGTTCTTTTAAATGAGACATTTTAAATTAATCGTTTTTAATCTGACGTAATTTTTACCAAGCTATTCTTTCTCTTTTAAATAATCGCGTGAAAGTACTTTTGTTAGCAATGAAATATTATTTGCGGTTTCCTAACAAAAATAGTTGAAAATATCCTCTCAAAATATTAAATAAATGTCTAGCGCAATTTCTAAATTTAAACTTTTTTGCAATATTATTTTGTGTTCATTTTATGTAATAACTATAATGTGACGTAAATATGACGTAATTTCTCCTAAGACTTTTAACGCATGTTAATGAATTTATTATTTTACAATATCCTTTCTCTTTTAAAATTCACGTGTGTACTTTTTATGACGCAATTTTTAATAAGTTCCTGCTTTTTATACATAATTATTTAATTCTAATTTGAAAGTTTTTTTCCTGTTTATAATAGTCACGTGTAAATAAATTTTTAATTTGAAGCAAACATTATTGCTTGCGCTTTTTATACAGTTGGCAACAGTTTAAATTAGTACAATTTTCTGAAATCTGTAAAAAATATCTCTAGAAATGCTGAAAATTTGAATTTAAAATAGAAATAAAACCTGAAAAAATGAGTCAAAATAAAAAAATTAATGCAATCTGCACTCCGGCAAATTCTAACGCATAAAATGATCTAAAAATGATTACACTGCCATGTATAGTTTTTGCTGCTATAAAACTTTTTTAGTGGAACGATTTTGTCCAACTTTAGCATTAAATATCTCTTAAAATAATTCTTCGATTTGAAAACTGTCTGCATCAGCGTGTTTATCAAACATTTCTGTATAAAACCACTGATTTTCATACTTTTGTATGCATTATTTTTCTCAATATTAACGAAGAAAGACCTCCGGTCACAAAAAATTCAAAACCGGCGGCGGCGGCGGCGGCGGCGGCGGTGACAGCGGTAGTTACTTTTTTTTAGAATAGAGAGATTGTTAAATCTGAACGCGTTTAAAATTGCTGAAACTTTTTCTATTATTGTATATAGCATATTTAATGAGGATTTATTTCCCACATTGAAACAGTTGCTAGCATTTATAGGTATATTTTTAAGACTTGTTTTATGATCCTCTTGCTATTTTTATATGATTGAGTATCTTACGTGCGATAAAACTGGATAATGGAAAACAATGCTTGAAGAATCGGTAAAGAATGCTTGAAAAAAAATGCAGCCTACGTGGTCGAAAGGGTTTTTGGTTTTTCTAACTGATAAAGAGGTGAACTTCTTTTCTGCAGTTTCTCAAATTGAAACGAAGATAATTATCCGCTTGTCTTTAAATTTTAAATAATTAGACTTGTAATTGAAGTGGCGTTACTTAAGTTCCTTAGTTAAAGTTACAAAATGAAATACAGCGTGAGTCATAAGTCCCCATACAAACGGTTAAAGCTGTGACTAATTTGTTTTTCCTTTTCAGGAAGGCGAACCGATTGAAAAGAGATGTCACTAATGGAAGAAAAACGGATTGACATTATTCTGTTGGCTGGGAATGGTACCGCCCCTCATTTAACGCCTAAACGCAACGCACAGAACGCAGGTAACCCATGGCACAGTCGCAAAACTTATAAAAGCAATTCAAAAGGATATGTTCTGTCGTCGATGCAAGCATATCTTGAAGACTAAATGCGACAACAGATGAAGATATGTCAAAACAGGTGCTATCAGTGATGTCTAGGAGTCCGACAGAAAGAACCCGACGGCTCTCTGGCAAATGGGAGTCAACCAAAACTGTGTCATGCGCATTTTTCAGGGTAGCAAATGACACCCATACAAGCCATGATACCATTTGTACGAATAAAATAAACATTACTCACCGCTTTCACCGTTTCACTTATGACTCAACCTTTCTTATTTTTCTTTTCAACGGAGAATCTATGTACTCTTTCGTTTCCTGTAAAATTAACGGAGACCGGCTAACTGCGCCTATGCCGACCCTTCTTTGCCTCCCCCTGTATGAACTGCGCTCGGCGTCACTGGGAACGGATATCATTGTCACCCCCGTCTCTTATACTTATGGGCACGAAGTGACAGCTTTTTTTTGTTAGAAAGACTCTTTTCTGTTGGCGTTAATTCGCTAAATTGGGCGCTTTATCGATAATTTGGGATATCAATAACGTTTTTTCTTAAACTCACAAAAATTTTATACACATATTTTATATATGTATATAATAAAGATTTTTGTTAATAATAACTATTAAATCACAGAAAAATCGACAATGTAAAAATGTATATCCGTTAATATAAAATGAAAAAATTGAAAAAAAAAGGGGAAATAAAAGTATGATGATAAAAAATCCATATATAAATACATATTTACACAAGAAATTTAAACATTGGGGAATTTTTTAAACTACTTTAGAAGAGAAAATTTTGTGAAGAAATAACACTTGTTACCTAATAATACAATTTTTTAACCAAGTATGTTATTTTTCGTTTAGAAATATATTTTTTAAAATATTTGACATCGGATAATTAAGTATGGAAACAAATATTTTCGTCAGGTTTAAACTAATTTCTCATCGACTGTGCCTTTGGTTGTTTCATTCTAAGATTTTTCAAGAACTTCAAACATATGAAATATTAACATACATGTATATACAGGTATTTTGTACTTCCATTAATATTCTAGAAATATTTTCACGTTAAAATTATCCTCTGTATTATTTTGAAAGAAAGATTCTGGGGGAAAAAGAACAACATTCTAAATACAAGGATATTTTTGGTACTGAAATATTTCTATAAACGATAATTAGTACTTCTTTTATTGCTATTAATATTATTGTTTTTACTATTATTATTATTATTAACTTGTTTGGAACTATGAAATTTAAAAATTGATCTATTATTTTCTGTCAAAATTTTTTTTTTCTAATTCTAAAATAAATTAAAAAAATTCCAAATAAGTGGCTGCACGATGTTTCATAACTGAAACTTAAATATATATTTCTTGATAAAATTTAATTTTTACTGAATATATAATTCTTATAATCACACACGATTCTCCTTGTGCAAATGCTTATAAATTAATAATAATAAGAAGAAGAACATAGAATTCTAATGAATTCAAAACTGATAATTACGGTATCATTTGAAAAACATGCATCCAAAAGTGGGTAAAGAAACTTAATTTCTTAAGTTGTACCGCAACATAAAATTTAATGGCACATTGTCTGATTCATTTTTATACTTCAAGGAATAAAATTAACAGGCCTATTGAAGCGATTTTTAATTGAATAGCGTTTTCCTTTTTCAGATAAATTACTTATGGAGTTATAAGCCATTCTTGTTACGTGACGACAAGTTTTTCTTCTTTCTCGCACTGCTGCGTCGTGAATTTGGTTCAAAACGACAAATTTTAGAGTATTTTCTGTAAAATCATATGCTTTTACCATAAAATGGAAAAACCATTTGATTACATAGTTTCTGAATAAGAGCACCTTCTAGTTTAATGTGTTTTCGAGCAAAAATAAATTTGGAAATGTGTCGGGAAGTAGCTTCTTTGAATTTGAGAGCAGCCTTAAGACTGTTTTCAAATCCAAACAGATTACATTAAAGAATTCATATTTGTTTATACTTGCGTGAGAGTGACAAATGCTGATTTAGAAACTATGAAATCGAACGTTTTTTTAAATTTTTATTAAAGGCAATCTTTCACAAAATGCTGTTAAAAGCATTTAGCATTTGAACTGAATTTCCACAATGCGTTCTAAACTGAATTTCCAGATGTGACAGTTCGATAAAATTTTCATTAAACAGCAATTGCTTATAATTCAACATGTAATTCAGTTATCAAAAAATGAAAATATTATTAAATTCTAAATTAATTCAATAGTCATGTCTGCAAGTGACATGCTTTTACGTTTAAAAATGAATTTGTAAGTTAAAAATTTTTGAGGGAAATTCTTACAACACCCTTAAATCTTAAAAAAACTTTCATCAACATAAGATTATGATTTTCTCATTTCGTGGTAAATCAACACATCTTCTCCAAATATAGTTTTTAGGTTTTATTTATTTATAAAGATAAAATATTCTTTTTAATAATAGATGTCTTCTTATAAAAGAAAAATACACTTTAAATAATAGTTTAGAGTTGACTTTATGATTTTGATCCTGAAAATACTTTTTAATTAAATTTTTGCTTACTTTTAAAAGCCAAATTTTTAAGTAGAACTGATGGATTAGTTATTTGGTATCTGAAAGATAATATAAATACATGAATGGATGAAAATTATGTTGTGATAGAAAAATTTGACACATTAATGATTTTTTAAATAATCCTAAATTAGACCCTTCTCTATTCTGCTTCATTTAATAAATAATTGCTACTAATAATACTAATACTACAACTTATAGTAATAATCTTGCTAATTTAAACATGCTGCTGACAGATTTGGTAGTATTTGAGGAAAATATTTGTGAAAATCAATGAACTTTTGATTATAAAATGTTAAAAATCTTGACAAATAGTATATAAATGTCAGCTCCAATTGTTGCCCCATGACCAATTTCCTAAACCACTAGCTTTAGAAGTATAATTTCAATAGCAAGCGTGTTTTAAAGTTGTTCTTCCTCCTATTAAATCCGTTTATGTAAAAAAAGTTATTTTTAAAAGTTACAGAAATTACGATTTTTACGTGATTCAAGTACTATATATTTAGTAAAACTTTCTTCATGTACTAATAAGTAAAACAATAATTTTTTCATTTTTGTACAAATAAAACTTACCGAGTTATGATAACTTGAATTTTATGAGTTTCAGCATTTTTTGTCATTAAAAACGGAAAAACGTTTTTTAGCCAAATGTTAAAAGTCAAAATATATTTTTAACGATGGTGTATATATTTTTTTTTATTAACATTAGATATTCCTTGGAATACTACGAAAGAGCTAACAAAATTTGGGGCGGCAGTTTGCACCAGGCCCATTTAAATCGGGTTCCCCTTCTTTCGTAGTAAATATTAGTAAGTATCCTCTACTTGAGGAATTTAGTTCATTTTAATATTTTATTTGTATTTATTACATTGAATATATTATAAGATGTAATGCAATGCTAGATGAATTATTGTCGCCAAGATTTACCACGGCTGCACTGTTAAAAATTTGCAGCATTCTGGCAGGTCATTTGACCGTTTTATCCGAAAACGGTTACACAAGCGTAATTTAACACTATTCTGACCTTATTATTGGCCATTTTATGGTCAGAATATAGTTAAATTATGGTTATGAAACCGTTTTTTCAAAAAATGGTCGAATGACCTGCCAGAATGCTGCAAAATTTTTAACAGTGTGGATTTGCAACCAAAAGACTTTTTGGGGAAAAAATACTCTTTGAGGCAACCCTCAATACAATGATGGATTGCTTATCTCACCCCTTCGAGCGCAGTTCATACAGAAGGGGCCGAAGCTGTAGGCGCAATTTATGATCTCCTCCTACCGTAAGCGCAATTGATGTACACCCAAATTAACATACCTGTGAGGTCTTATTCCACTGTTATAACCGGATAATAGGACTTTCCCTATAAAAGCATTTAATAATAAAAATGTGATAAAGAAATTATACATAATGATAGTATTGTACAAGAATGAGTTCAGAGTATTTACGCAAACTTTCAATAAATTATGTCGCTTATTCTGGTTCCAAGACGCAACTAATAATAAGGTGTCCGATTTTACCTTACTTTCCCCTACATGAAACTCAAAGTAATAATAATTTGAAGTAAATAAAAGAATTAAAATCCTAATATGTTATTTTATTTTTCTAGGTTTGGAATGGGTTAAATATGTTCATCGGAGATCAAGTGTAGCAATAAAAAGTTTGAGAACCATTGAACTGTCAGGTTTAAGAAGGGAATGAAGACATTAAATGGCAAAATTATTCTGCAAACTTCGCTCTACACATGAGTGATAAAAACGGGACAAAAACCAATCCCTGGAAAAAGATATGGACCTTGAATTTCCTAACAAATTTCCTAACAAATCTGGGGAGTTATATATTATTTTCAAGTACTACCCTATACCTAAACAGGGTTCTGTATTTCCAGTAAAAATTTCACGATCATTGAATAAAAACTCTACCATTCTTTTCTTTTTTTGATTTCTCAAAACAAGATTTTTTTGAGTTATTCCCTTCATAATCCTGGCGATTCAATTGTATTTAGACAAATACTACACATATAATTCTGTTTCCATATAGCGCTGTTACTTTTTTTTCCCTTTATCTTAATTCTCTTTTCATCTCTACGGCAATATCGATATATTCCATCGAACCTGAATTTATATCAAATCCTTGGTGAATTCTTCTTAATGACTTTTAGATCTAAGTTACTGATATCCCGTAGAAGCGCTCTTTCCTGGTTCACTTTCCTCGGAAGCAGTAAAAAGATCCGGAATTTTTCCCGAGTTAAGGAAAGTTTCTCGAGTAAATTAAAATTTTTAGAAATAGTTTGACAATTTCTGATTTACTTTTGATGGAGGAGTTTATCACACTTCCTCAAACCAAAGATTTTAGTTTAATTTAAGTTGCCTCATAAAATATGCTATCTATCTCTCTGTATATATATACGTATTGAGTGAATATGCGTAATTTACCAGACATCTACAAGGTGTCCCAAAATGGACACACAAACTTCAAATTTTAAAGATCCTTTAACCATAATAAATTAAAAGCTGAAATAAGTTAAATGTTTGTATCGAAACTTGTAAATTTTGTATGCTGTGTTTGTTGCCTCAATCTGGGAACTAATCTGAGAACCAATCAAATGTCAGTACTTAAACTGTAGTATGTTTTGATTTGTAAAAGCGGTATTTTGCTGGAATGAATTTTACAGAAGGGTGAATATTAGTGTAAATTCGAAAAATAATAGGGCTACACAAAAATTCTTTAGTACATTTGCTTTTATTCACGGAAATTGCTGATTGGAAAGTTTCAGCTGTGCCACTCGTTTGACTGAACTAACTTTTAGCATACTATGTATTATACATACAAATCTATAGATCATGTACATGGCTACATAAAAAAAAAATCGCATATTTTTCCGACTATTGATGGTAATAGCAGAAATTGAGTTTTTAAATCCATTATGCGATTTTGAAATTGTTTATTTATGCATCATCTTCCACCTTACAGCCCAGTGGTTAGGGTGCTGAATTCGGAATTAATTAGGGGAAAGCTGGAAATTGTTTTAATCCCTTGAGTTTAGGTTTAGAATGAATATGCTATGTTTGCCCCCTCATACTAGGTGAGCGTTAGGAAATATGTATAGATTTATAGTCAAAAAACACGTTTTTTTACATACTATAACAGTATCTACAAACAGCTAACTCTTTCAAAAACATTGTCAATACAAATGTTGTAGAGCTTAAAATTCTGAGTAAAATGAGTATCTACACTTAATATTTTTGTTGAACATTAAGGTCACAATTCCAGTTTAAAATTTTAGACACGTGGTCAGGGGGTTGAACTCAGAATTAATTAGTAGAAAACTGGAAATTGTTTTAATCCATTCAGTTTAGGTCTAAAATGAACGTACTGTGTTTTCTTCCTCATACTTGGGTGAATGTTAGAAAATAGGTACATATTTATTTTCGAAAAACACGTTTTTTTTTAATTACCTTAACAATATCTCAAAACAGCTAACTCTATAAAAAACATTGTCAATACAAATGTTGTAGAGCTTAAAATTCTGAATAAAATGAGTACCATCATTAACATTTTTGTTCAACATTAAGGTTGCAATTCTATTTCAATAATTTTCAAATCAAAAGCTTGAAGCCAGGAGACACCAAGTTAACTTAACAATATCTCAAAATTGCGGCCTTAATATTGAACAAAAATATTAAGTGTAGGCACTCATTTTACTCAGAATTTCAGGCTCTACAACTTTTGTACTAACAATGTTTTTGACAGAGTTAGCTGTTTTGAGATACTGTTAAGTTAACTTGGTCTCTCCTGGTTTCAAGCTCTTGATTAGCGATTAAGGCAAAATTTTGAAATAGAATTGCGACCTTAATGTTGAACAAAAATATTAATGATGGTACTCATTTTATTCAGAATTTTAAGCCCTACAACATTTGTATTGGCAATGTTTTTTATGGAGTGCTGTTTTGAGATATTGTTAAGGTAATTAAAAAAAAAAAAAAAAAATCTGTTTTTCGAAAATAAATAAGTACATATTTTCTAACATTCACCTAAGTACGAGGAAGAAAACATCGTACGTTCATTTTAGACCTAAACTGATGGGATTAAAACTTTTTACAGTTTTCTCCTAATTAATTCCGAGTTCAACCCCCTGACCACGGGTCTAAAACTTTAAACTGCAGTTGTGACCTTAATGTTCAACAAAAATATTAAGTGTAGGTACTCATTTTACTCAGAATTTTAAGCTCTACAACATTTTTATTGACAATCTTCTTGACAGAGTTAGATATTTGGAGATACTGTTATGGTATGTAAAAAAACGTGTTTTTTTTTACTATAAACCTATACATATTTCCTAACGCTCACCTAGTATGAGGGAGAAAACATAGCATGTTCATTCTAGACCTAAACAGAAGGGATTAAAACAATTTCCAGCTTTCCCTTAATTAATTCCGAATTCGGCCTTTTTTTGCTCCCCTACCAATGGACTATTAATAAACTTCGAAGTTTTGTTACAATGTTATAAATATGTTGGGAAGTGTTTCATAATCTGTGCTCGACGCATGATTTTTTGTTCTTGTTTTTAAATTATTTTTACTTTTAAACTTATTACACTCAACCTACTTTTTGTATGTAAAGATGGAATTTTGTAATAGATTTTAACACACTTCCTGATACTCTAGAATTATAAAAATTAGTTACGTTAATAGAGGTGTTTCCAATGACAACACATTTTACCATTTTACTACTTGCGTATTATCCGGGACAGTTAGGTAAATTGTCAAAAATGGTTTCCATCGCCAATTTTCTTTATGATTGTCAATTGCCAATCGTGATCAAAATAGCAATTTAATGTACATTTGATAAATACTCGTACATAACATTGCTTAAAACGACGACTAACATAAAATCGAAGTAAAATGATACAAAACAGTAATTTAACACACATTTATTAAACACATAACATCAAATTGGCAGTTTTTAGCAATAAACTATATTAAAGAGAGTAGTTTTATTCCCAGTGGTTTGTTACACCGACCAGAATGAGTATAATATAAATAATATATGTAATGTAAATATATTGCATGAATGAATGTAATATATTCTATATATCCTTCTATATATAAAAAAAAGTTTTGATTTGGAAATGGACCAATGAAAATCTGCGTAGATATTCCCGACAGATCGGCATCCAATTTGAATGTTTAATCATGGCCTTTCTTCGTTAATATTAAAAAAAACTGTTGCATACAAAAATATGAAAATCGGTCGTATTATAGAGAAATGTTTGATAAACACGCTGATGCTGACAGTTTTCAAATCGAAGAATTATTTAAAGAGATATTTAATGCCTAAGTTGGACAAAATCGTTCCATTAAAAAAGTTTTATAGGAGCAAAAACTGTACATAGGAATTTAATCATTTCTAGATCATTTTATGCGTCAGAATTTTCCGGTGTGCAGACCGCATTTAGTATTTTAATTTGACTCATTTTTTGAGGTTTTATTTCTATTTTAAATTAAAATTTTCAGCATTTCGAATTATATTTTTTGCAAAATTTAGAAAATTGTATTAATTTAAACTGTTGCCAACTGTATAAACAGCGCAAACAATAATGTTTGCTTCAAATTAAAAATTTATTTTACACGTGACTATTATAAACAGAAAATATAAAAAGCAGGAACTCATTGAAAATTACGTTATAAAAACTATATTTACACGTGAATTTTAAAAGAGAAAGAATATTGTAAAATAATAAATTCATTAACATGCGTTAGAAGTCTTAAATAGGAGAATTTGCGTCACATTTACGTCACATTACACTTATTACGTAAAATGAACAAAAAATAATATTGCAAAACAGTTTAAATTTAAAAATTGCGCGAGACATTAATTTGATATTTTAAGATGATCATAATATTTCATTTCTAACAAAAGTATTTTTACGTGAATATTAAAAAGAGAAAGAAAAGTTTGGTGAAAATTGCGTCAGATTATAATTGCCAGATTCAAATTATAATTCAATCTTCCGAAATCTTTTTAAGGCCGATCAAATTAGCGTGCTGTTAGAGTCTGCGGTGTCTGAACGGGGGTTGACGAGAGTAGCTCGTAGGGGGCGGAGCCCCCTAGTATATATATATAACCATTAATTAAACATTACCGACCATCATCAAATACTGCAATATTGTGAATGATTGACTATATGTATATATATATATACGGTACTTTTCTGTTAGCCTGGCGCCAGTTTTATATATACATACAGGTTGGTTCAGAACTATATGTCAAAAATGTAAAGGCAGGTAGAGGGGACCTAAATAAGCAGATTTTGTATAGGAATGTTGGTGCAGAAAAGCATTCTTGAGGCAGTAGAAGGCGCTGTTGAGTGCGGCGGATGAATGCTCTTCGCTAGCTTGGAATATCATTTTCCTCACGGATTTCGAGCAACATTCATTGCGGAGCTTAACGACATGCATTTCATGTTTGAGGTTGCGCAAGGAAATGGATTGGCTGCTCAAAGGATTTACATCGAACGTTTCCCGGGTAGGATTCTGCCGGATCCCCGAATATTTGAGCGCCTTCATTGTTAGTCCAAGAGCTGGTAGCACAAAAACCTATGTTATCAAGCACAAGAAAAAAACCTTTATTTCATGGAAGAGTAGAAGTAGGGGAATCTAATGATCCATGTCTGCCGGGAGTGAAGTGGTGCATAAGCTAAAACTTAATACCACCAGTGGTTGGCTCGTAGGTTTATCATTGTATTTTCCTGCTCCCAGTCCTCCATGTTTCCATATCTTTGTTTGTAGCACAAACACAATGATAAACCTGCGAGTCAACCACTGGTGGTACAGTCGGACCTCGTTTTCCAGACACCCGGTTTTCACGTCACTCCGCTTATCACGTCAGTTTTTTAAAGTCCCGATTTTCTGTATATGATTTTAATGTAAAAAAAACTCCGGATTTTACGTCGTTGAATAATTTTCAACTCTGGATATCCCGACGGTTCAGGAAAATTGTCCATTTTTCATAATCCATCTTATAAGCACTGAAATTAAGCGGTAAGATATGTCTTAGCCAAACTTCTCACAAAAGTGTGTAATGAGATAAATGATAAATTTTACTTTATACCTTTATCTGAATAAATAAACCCACAGACACTAGGAATGACTCACTTAAGCGTCAGACAGACGTAAGTCTACTCACGGTCTTTTAGTTCTGGTCAAGTGGCGCTTTCTTGTGGTTACACGATGTTTTTCATCCGACTAAAACCGAAGCAAAACATTGCATTGAAACGATCAGAAATTTTCTAACATCCATTTCTGAAACAACGAATATTGATTACAGTTCATTGAATAATATTGAAAAAAAAACTGTAGGAAGCACATCCAAGGATAAGCAAACCTTAATTCATCAATATTTAATGTTATAATAAAAAAACAAGTCATCATAAATCTTATTTTTATTCTTTTCAGTTTTTTTTTGTGTGTGTGTGTGTGTTTATTTTGTTTAATAATAATGTTTTATTGCTTTAAACTGCAAAATCAGTAATGAATTTAAAATTGTCCTAAATTAATTAAAAATACAGCTTTTAATATACATTTTTTTTTTTGTGTGTGTGTGTGTGTGTGTGTTTATTTTGTTTAATAATAATGTTTTATTGCTTAAAACTGCAAAATCAGTAATGAATTTAAAATTGTCCTAAATTAATTAAAAATACAGCTTTTAATATACGTTTATTTTTCAAATCCGGTTACCGCGACCCTCCGCTTATGACGACACTTTTTTCTGGACATTAGAGTGTCGGGATAACAAGGTTCGACTGTATTAATTTTTGGCTTATGCACCACTTCACTTCCGGCAGACATGGATCATTAGATTCCCCTACTTCTGCTCTCCCATAAAATAAAGGTTTTTTCTTGTGCTTGATAACATAGGTTTTTGTGCTATCGGCTCTTGGACTATGTGAGTTGTGTGCGAGTGGGCCATTTTATGCTTCCAGGCATGATAGGGGCTCTGTAAGATATCGCAGAAATCCTGCATTGGAAGAAGCAGTACTACGCACAGTAGAGGATAGTCCTTCAACAAGCTCGAGAGCTGTTGGAGGTGCGTTGTCTGTGAGTCGTTTCCTTGCTTAGCCACATATATGAAATGCATATCAGAAAGCTCCGAATTGGTGTAACGATGCATGTTGCTCGAGATCCGCGAGGGAATGGCGATTCAAGCCCACGAAGCGCTTTCATCCGCCTAACTTAACAGCACCATCTACTTCCTCAACGCTGCCTTTCTGCACCCACATTCCTATGCAAAATCTGCTTATTTAGGTCCCTTCTACATGCCTTTACATTTTTGACATATAGTTCTGAACCACCTTGTATATATATATATACACGTGTACCTGTACACACATATGTGTGTATATATGTTACCGTGAAAGACCGAAATCGGGAGAATGTCAACTTTCACCCGTGAATGTCAGCACTCACATACTCGATTGGTGTATGTCCGAAATTTTTGCTAAATACCCCTTTTTGTCAGTTACACCGGGAAATGTCGACATTCACCATGCATTAATGGTGAATCTTGAAAATGTCTTACATTTGCATTTTCATCTCGTATTTCAGACGCGATAAACCGTCACAAGGGTGACTTAACTCTTTCGCCTTTCTTGTTGAGAGGAGAGACCAATCACGGTGACGAGAGGGATTCGTCGCCGTGTAGAGGAGTTTTCACTGCGGGACTAACCCTGGAGAATATTAATGCCATAGTAGATTTAAAGGGTAGCGGAGGATATTTTGTTTTGGACATGTAGCTTTAGGTTCTAGCGGAGAAGAAGATATGCTCCATATTACTTGCCTTCTTAATAATGATAGCAGTTGTACTTGGATAAATGTTAAGCATTAAGATTTTAGTTTTAAGCTTAGCCAATAAAGAACTTGGCATTTATACCGTAGTGGACTTTTCTTATATAAATCATACTTTACTATTAAAACACATTACGATATATGTCAAAGTAGAAGAAAGCTTAACTAACAGAACATGTAAATAAAATGTTGAACTTTAAACAAACAGTACATTCTAAATGAGAAAAAGAAATAATATCAACTAGAGAACAGGAATTCTACTTTTTCAGAATTTAGTGTCGCCCCGGCATTTCCATTGCTTCATTTTTTTCTGATGGACTGATGACTTCTATTATTATGAAACAGCCATTATAAATGAAGCGTTAAGTGAAGATGAAAGAGCATCCGTAAAAAGTTAGAACTCTGATTTTCTGGTCAGAAGTGGGGGAGGGGGGGGTGATGGCCATATTTGTTTTGTTTTTTTTTAAATCCCCTAACGCTTCATTTATAATGGCTATTTCATAATAATAGAAGCCACCAGTCCATCAGAAGAAAATAACTCGGTTAAGCGGGACTCTACTGCAGTACAAAACATATTTCAATTTTAAGACTTAAAGCACAGGTTTCATTTTATGTAAAACTAGCAAACCCCGCGGCTTTGCTCGCTTAATAGTTGAAATATGCCAAGTGATATTTGCATGACTATTTTTTATTAGAACACTTTTTGAAAGAATTCATAAATTACAAATTAAGCCACAGTTTAACTAAACTTCACTGTAAAAGTGCAATAGACAGAAATGAGATTTTAATTAATAAGAAGAACTAAAACTAATTCCAATTAAATGATAATTTAGAAAGAATTTTGAGACTTTTATGCTCATTTCATACACTCATTTCAGTATTAATTTGAAGTTTTGAATTTTTTAGAAACCATCTTAACACATTTACATCTTGAGATTAACCATCATGTCAAATTCCAGGCTTCTTGTCTAACACCTCTCTGGTGTTAGTGGCACCAACATAAAATGCCGAAACAGAGTTGAAACAGAATACCTCGAAAAATGTTGAAACAGAGACTGTTACCATAATTTGCCAACATTAACAATGAAATCGGTTGTTATTTCCTAATATTCTATAGAAAAAAGAATTTAGATGTTTTTAAAGGCTTTCTTGTTGTTCCTGCCAACCAGGTGGCAGTGACACCGGCATAAAATATAGCACGTATAGGATCAGGGACTATCACTCTTGATTCGCAACCAATAACTTCTGTAATATGTTTATTATTTCCTGAGATTCCATAGAAATCGTAATTTAGGACTCATTTAGAATGCTTTTCGCTCCTTCCCTTCGCTTCACCCCTTTTTAATTTCGAATGTATTTTCGATTGTTCTTAGAGAACATTTATATTTTATAGTTAACTAACGTGCTATATTTAGTTTCTAGCCTCTTCAGTACCACAGAATTCGCAATTTAGAAAAATTTTGCTCCTGCAACCCTCGACATAAAATATAGCTTATGTTTGAGCAGGTTCATCACCATCAATTTGCAATCATTCTGTTTTAAATCGGTTTCATATGTTCTTAGAGATCATTTGTATCTTATAAATAACTGCCCTGCCTAATTTCAGGATTCTAAGGTCTTCAGTAACACAAAAGTCGCAATTTAGAACGTTTTTTGCTCCTGCACCCCCTTTAGGGTTAATGGTACCGACATAAAATGTAGCCTATGTTGGAGCAAGGGTTGTCACCATCATTTTGACACCATTAGTTTTGAAATAGGTTTGGTACTTCTTGAGATTGCGTAAAAAATCGCCATTTAGAACGTTTTTTAGAACTCTTTTCGCGCATTTTCACCCCTTTTAAATTTCTAATTTTTTAAGAAATGTTCTTAGAGATTATTTATAACTTATAAGTAACTACCATTCCAAACTCCATGTATCTGGGACCTTCAGTAACACAAAAATCGCAATTTCGAACGTATTTTTGCTCCTGCAACCCCTTTAGGGGTAGTGGCACCGGCATAAAATGTAGCCTATATTGGAGCAAGGGTTGTCACCATCATTTTGACACCATTATTTTTGAAATCGGTTTGGTACTTCTTGAGATTGCTTTAAAAATCGCCATTTAGAACGTTTTTAAAACGCTTTTTGCGCATTTTCACCCCTTTTAAATTTCGAATTTTTTAAGAAATGTTCTTAGAGATCATTTATATCTAACAAGTAACTACCATGCCAAATTCCATATATCTGGACCCTTCAGTAACACAAAAATCGCAATTTCGAATGTTTTTTACTCCTGCACCCCTTTAGGGTTAATGGCATCGACATAAAATGTAGACTATGTTGGAACAAGGGTTGTCACCATCATTTTGGCACCATTATTTATGAAATCGGTTTGGTACTTCCTGAAATTGCGTAAAAATCGCCATTTAGAACGTTTTTTAGAACGTTTTTTGCGCATTTTCAACCCTTTTTAATTTCGATTTTTTTTAAGAGATGTCCTTAGAGATCATTAGTATCTTATAAGTAAATACCATTCCAAATGTCATGTTTCTAGGCCCTTCAGTAACATAAAAATCGCATTTTTAGAACGTTTTTTTCTACTGCACTCCCTTTTGGCCAGTGGCACGGACATAAGATATAGCCTATGTTCTAAATTGGACTAACACCTTCATTTTGATACCATTACTTTTCGAATAGGTTCGGTAGTTCCAGAACTTACCTCCGACAAATAAACAATTTTTTCCTCTTTATAATATGAGTATAGATGACGTCCTTCGCATCCGCTTAAGAATTCCACATTTGTGATTTACCCTTAAACATCTACAGTAAAGCATGCATAGCACATCACTATCGCTAAATAATGCACAAATGCAGCAAAAAGATGCCGTCATTCAAGAAAATCGACAAAAAAAACGGCTATCTAATAATTCATAGATACTTGAAATTAAATACAGTTTATAATAGCTCCATTGTTTTAACGGAAATCATTCGTTTATATTTTTATCAAAATAGCACGTATTTTAATTACATTTTCTTTTGGTTGTTATGAGAAAATGGCAACAAAAATACACAATTACTATTTTAGAACTATTTTTCCTTTACTTTTTGCAGAAATGGAGTACTTCCGTTGCCAATATTAAGCAATTGGCTCTTAAAAACTACAAAAAAATTAATATTACAAAAATAAATGCAGATACAGTTTTCAAACGAAATGCATTTAAAAGAACATTTTTTTCTCAATACGACGGTATAAAAGTTGAAAATGTGCGATGCTTAGAAGTTAAAAAAATTACTATAGAGTATTTAATCTTACTGCTTTGTTTTACGGCTGGCTTCTGTAAGGTAACGTTATTTTTTGGAATACACAAAATAAGCTGGGAGAAAGAAATAGCATACCGTACCGGGGGCTAATAAAAAACTTAATTATGGGATTGAAATCTTATTTATTGCAACAACTTAAACTTTTATGACACTTTGAATTGCACAAGAGTTTCTTCTTTTACAACTACATTTATTTGTGAAACACTTCCTTTTGCAATGACAGCGTGTAGGCGTGTATAGCCTTGCCCTCCACTCCTCCACTCGACCAAATTACCATTGCCAAACTGTAAGATTAAATGCCAATAATGGTTTGCAATTAATTAATTAATTGTAAGATTAAATGCCAATAATGGCCAATAAAACCATTAAATCAACGTTTTATTTCTATTTTTATTAATGTTTTACTAATTTATTTGTTCTTTCGTTATTTAAAATAAAAATTATGTCAATTTGTATAATTTGGCGAGTGGTTTGGCGACTTATATAATTTGGCGAATTTGGTCGACGAGATAACAAAGAAGTACCAAATAAGTATACGTGTCGTATGCACGCCGTAAAATTAAAATTATTAGACCTACTGACGACGACTATATACACCGCCGTTCGTGCAATTCAATTAGAGAATGCTGGTGAAGCCATGCCATCTACTATTAGTGAAGGTATCCCGACTATGGAAGATTACTCACTATCGCTGTTTCTAAGCCCTTAACTGCAAGTTTGATGCAAAGTTGCAGAGCGTTCTAGAGATTGACTTTACACATTTTAAGCAAATGGACTCCCCTTTAAATATTGCCCTTTAGGGGGAAGTTTCATAAGCGAGTATGTCACCGATCGGCGAACTTAACTGAGAGCGGATCGTCGCAAATTTAATTTAATTGTTGTAACCTAGCTTTTTCTGCTTTTTTTTTCAGACGATTATACAATTAATTGCAAAATACAATATCTATTATTTTAAGTTCGCAACGTATCTTAGTGATTATTTTTTTATATAAAGTTACATTATGATATGTTATTAGACAGTTTACTGTTGTAATATGAAAAAAATATACAGAAATTTTTAAAACAGGTAATAAACATCGGTTTTTGGCACAGATGTCATATACGCACCACTTTGGCACGATTTTTTTCTGACGCCAATATCATATACGCACCGGGGTACTTAACTAGCGCCAAAGTGTCGTTATTTTGCTTGATATGGTAACCCGGATGTTGTTATTTATTTATAAAGGCACTTGTTAGTTTTCCCGTCGACCATTTTCGCCAAATTATATAAATCTCCAAACCACTCGTCAAATTATACAAATTGACATAATTTTTATTTTAAATAACGGAAAAACAAATAAATTAGTATAGCATTAATAAAAATACAAATAAAACGGCGAAATAAAAATCACTTGATGACGTAAACACGCGTTGTCAAGTGAATGTGACATTTACGATCAACCATTATTGGCCTTTAATCTTACAATTTGGCGACAGTAATTTAGTCGACGGGATAACTAACAAGTACCTTAATAAATTGTTTATTTACTTTTATTGGTACTTTTCGGTTAGACGGGCGCCAGTGTTATGTATACATATATATATACATATATATATGTATATATGCATATGTATATATATACATTTGTTGTATATATAAACACATATACATATGGGTACAGATGTCATATTCGCCCCATATTGGCGCGATTTTTTTCTGTCGCCAATATCATATAGGCAACGGGTACTTAACTTGCGCCAAAGGGCTTGATGTGGTAACCCGGATTATGTTGTTTATGCTGTTGATGTTTTCGCCAAATTGGCAACCGAAAAAAATCGCGCCAATATGGGGCGAATATGACATCTGTTCCTACATATGTATATATACATATATGTGTATTTATAACACTGGCGCCCGGCTAACCGAAAAGTACCCTTTTATTTTCTTTTTTTTAATTATATAAATTGTTTTGTTGGTACTACTTAGTTATCCCGTCGACCAAAAATCTATCGCCAAACTATAAGATTAAATGCCAATAATGGTTTATTGTAAATGTCACATTCACTTGACTTTAACCCATTAACCGCCAAAACTATAACGCATGGATTTTCAAACTTATTGTTGAAAATCGTTTGCCACCACAAATTCAAAATGGTAACTTTCGATTTATTAAATCGCAAAGTTTCTATCAATAAAAAAGGCAATTTGTTTCATTCTAAAATAGTGGTAACAAAGTAATTAATTGAAGAAAAAGCAATAATTTCACCGTTGCATCAACGCAACACCAGCGTGTAGTGGGTTAAGCAAGTTGCACGTGTTTACGTCATCAAGTGATCTTTATTTCGACGTTTTATTTGTATTTTTATTAATGTTATACGAATTTATTTGTTCTTTCGTTATTTAAAATAAAAGGACACAGATGTCATATTGGCGCTATTTTTTTCTGACGCCAATTTGGCGAAAACATCAACAGCATAAACAACAACATCCGGGTTACCATATCAAGCAAAATAACGACAATTCGGCACCAGTTAAGTACCCGATGTGTATATGACGTTGGCGTCAGAAAAAAATCGCGCCAATATTGGGCGTATATGACATCTGTGCCAATAAAAGTTATGTCAATTTGTATAATTAGGCGAGTGGTTTCGCGATTTAAATAATTTGGCGAAATTAGTCGAAGGGATAACTAAGTAGTACCGTTTTGTTCTGTAGTTATTAATTAAATGTTTTCTTATTTATTGTTATTCCCTTTCTAAAAATATATATGTAACTGATATTTGAAAACGAAGTTTTTGCCAAATTGGCGTCAAAAAAAATTGCGCCAACGTGGTGCGTATATAACATCTGTGCCGTGCTCTTATATTTTGCTACATTTTAAACCCCTACCCCATTGTTGCCACGATTGCTATTGTTTTTTTTTTTCAACATTGCTATTTAAGTACTGCGCGGCAGCGCAATACTTATTTATTTCCATTGTCACTTCTCAATGTTAGTTTAACATGGAAAAGCCTATGGAGATCGTAACTTTTCATTTTTTCTTCCCACCTTTTTGTCCCTGATGCCACTCATTTTTTATTCTTTACTAATTCTATTGATATTATAAATGTAAAGTGTAAAAACTTTTGCCTGACGTTAGGGTCAAAACGAATGGTAAAATGCCTTTGCATATGGATGAATTATAACCCAGAGAGAAACATGGGCCAATTTTTTTTACATTATTAAAATATTTTTCTTAATAATTCCAATTTTCGCTTTTTCCATTGAAAATCAACGGACATTTTTCATAGAAAATGTAACATTTTTATTTCATTGTTGCAAAAATTTCAAAAGCTGTAATAATAATTTATTTCTCTTTAGTTGAAAGATTTTCACGTGAATTAAATTGAGCTAGTTTTTTTTTTTTTTTTCAAAAATTAAAAAGGTGAATATATGGCGTCATAGTGGAAATTAGAAGGATATTTTCAAAATGAGTTTTTGCTTTGGTCAAGTTTATATTTTAGTAAAAAGTTTCTAGTGGATAGCTATTTTTACGCAGGTAGCGAACTTAGTGGGGCTAAAATAACTATTAATATAATTATTTATTAATATATATTATAATATATATTATAATATAATATAATATAATATAATATAATATTAATTAATATATTATAATAATTACATAACTTAAATTTTAAAATGTATTTTTTTTCCGAGATGAGAACTTTTTATACCCCAAGTTAAGCTTAGGTAATAATTTTCTGATGTGTTTACATCACCCCTTGGAAGAGAATAAGGTTTAAAAATTTAAGTAAAACTTTTATTTTTTGTTGTATCACAGCTATAATATTGTTAAATATTAGCAGTAAGGATTCAACACGCTTTACATTTACATTCATAGCGTTCCTGAGTGGGAAATAGGGTATCTAAATTTAAGTGAAGTTAATTTTTTATGTTTTGATTATAGATTTTTAACGTTCAGATTAGAAGTTTTTGTCCAAACTACCGGAACCTGCATTACTACAGTGGTGAAACATTTTGAATTACACATTGGTAAACTGCATCCCACATTGTGATGCAATACCGCATACATCAAAGCCTGATGATGATACTCTCTATTAATTTTGAAATGCGTTCGTCTGAGTGCATTGGTTATTAAAAAACTTGACATATTAAACAAAAACATGATTTAAAGAACAAATTAAAAAACAAAATTTATTTCCTACATTGTTTAAGCCCGAGAAGGGACAGATATTAAGTTATTTCATTCAGTTAGTTTACATTTAATTTTAAATTTTTGTAACAAATTAGTTAAGCCAATTGAAGATTAAAAATTAAAAATAAACTTCATACAATATGATACTTTAAACACCCTAAAAAATTAGATTCCGTTCAAATGAAATCGAAATAAATGTTAGACTTTTTTTTAAGTTTTGTATTTTGCATGCATCTTATCATTTTATGCACAAGTGTCATAAACATAATACAAATATTTTCAATTAAAAATGGAAGAAGTCTAAGATTTATTTCGATTTTATTTGAACGGAATCTATTTTTTTAGGGTGTTTTAAGTATCATATTGTATGAATTTTATTTTTATTTTTTAATCTTCAATTGGCTTAACTAATTTGTTACAAAAAATTAACATTAAATGTAGAACTAATTGAATGAAATAACTTAATATCTGTCCCTTCTCGGGCTTAAACAATGTAGGAAATAAATTTTGTTTTTTAATTTGTTCTTTAAATTATGTTTTTGTTTAATTATTTTTTGTTTTGTTTTGTTTTGTTTATTTTTGTTTGTTTTTTCTGTTTTTTTTTTTTTTTATTTCTATTGTTTGATGCCAAGCTTTGCGACATACCATCTAATCTACTTATGAAACTTTAGCCACCCTTTATATATTACGATACATACATACATAATATCCATACACGTTCTAAGGGTTGCTATGATTAATATTATCTGTGCCATTCTTTGGCGATTATCCAGCATGCAGTTAGTACGTAAAGAATAATTAATTATCATTCAAAGTTGAAAGATACAAACGGGCCACTGAAATCTCTTTTTATTTAAGATTCTGCATATCAACATTACCGTTTAAGAAATGCTCAAAAAATATAATCTAATTAAAACATATTGATATAAAATCATGGGGCTCTGCGGCTGAGTGGTCAAAGCACCAGTCAGCTAATCGCTTGTGCGTAAGAGTTTGTGGGTTCGATTCCTGCTGGTTCCATTTTCTCTTGTGTTGTAATATTTCCTTGTGCTATCTTGTCTCCGACTTATAAGTGGGCTGTCATGTCAAGCACACAAGTCGTATGTTTGTTATTCAATAAATAAATATAAAACCATATAAATTAGTTGTGATGCTGATAAAATAAAGAGAAACAATTTAGAGATAGAAAGCCTGTTTATTTTTTAAATACTGATAAAATTTGAAAATTATTAGAAAAACTTTAAAGAATTTTGAATGTCCATTAGTATTCCATGTACAATAGCAGAAAAATAATTTGGAGGATAAACAGTTTTAGTTACTTTTTAACTTTCTTTTTAGTTTCAACCATTTTCTTTTCTGGTTTCTCTTTCCCTTCTTTACGAGGCAAAGTTTTTGGATTTTTCTTGATGTCTTCCGATTTCTTGATTTTGAATCTTCCTTCCCCACGATCTCTGTCAGTTTTCTCAAGTACTCCATTGTCAACACTTTTCTGCAAGAATTTGTTGACGTGGTACTTTAATAACCTCATGTCGACCACATACTTTTCTTCCATGTATTTTCTTATGTCTTCAAATGACGCGCCGTTACGTTTTTTTAGGGCCTTAATGGATTCCATCACCATTTCAGAAGTTGGAGGATGAGCAACTTTTCTTTTTAGGCTTTTTCTTTCACGCACAGATGCAACTGTCGTTTTCTTGGTCTTATCCTTCTGAATTTTCGACTTTGCATTTCCAGTCTTAACCTTCATATATTTTGATTGTGTATCAGGCACAACTTCCACGATATTTTCATTTGAATCCGTAACTACAGTATCTGCTTCTGAGCTTGATCCATGAGCAGTTTCTGGAATTTCAGTCTCAAAATTACCTTCAGCTTCTTGATCCATTTTTCATATAATCCAAGTCTTTCGGAAGAAAAGAAACGTTGATTCAGGACAAAATTTCGTTAACTTGAGATCACTACAACAATAATTCCTGAAGAGGAAAACCAAAGTTTCAAAATGGTTTCAAGATATCAAGAAATGGCCGCTTTAGAAAAGGAAATTCTAGAAAAATGAATTTCTCGTGTCTCGTTGATTAAGGGATTCATGCACGTTTTTAGTAAAATGAAATATTTCTTAGAAAGAGCATTTTTTAGAAAAAAACAATGAGTCCATGGCTCATAATTTAACTAAGCCACTGAGCTCCATGTATGTAGAATGGACAATATCCGCCTGACGTCACACTTCCCCATCATATGACTTACAGGAGATATTAGCAGATGTAACTGTAAAAATAACTGTACTTACTATACATGTTACTTATTTATTTAAGCTTTCGATTCAACTTTTGTCGCCAAGATTTAACGCCAAAATGTATAAGCGTGCGATGTTCGCAATAATGTTGTTTCGGGAAGAGTTCCATATTGTGTGCTGGTTGGCGCGATTGGCGAAGGAATCCAAAATGGCGCCAAAAAGCCGTTTTAGCTTCTTATAAAATTTTTCAGGATGGCGGAAAAACATGGTCTTCAAATTATTTGTAAACATATATATATTTAATAAATGTTATATATGTCACAGGTTAAAGAAAATAGATGTTTATACAAATAGTTTTATATACATTACATATTGAGATATACCTTATACATACATAATACATACACCTATAAATAAATATTATGTACTTATATATAATTTTATGTATTTATTATATGTGTCAAATTAAAACAAAAGCTATACATTTTTCCGAAAAATATTGGTTAAATGCAAAAAATTACACAAAAACATATTAATAAAGTCCATTCCAGAAAAAAAGCAACCCCAAAGGTTCAAGATCGCAACCACATCGATTCATTTAATGCCAAAAAAAGCTCGCCAAAAAAACCAGCACACAATATACTCTTCCCCTAGTTTCAAGTGTATGAGAGCAGGGTACTTGTTAGTTATCCCGTCGACCAAATTACTGTCGCCAAATTGTAAGATTAAATGCCAATAATGATTGATCATAAATGTCACATTCGCTTGATAACACGTGTTTACGTCATCAATTGATTTTTATTTCGACGTTTTATATGTATTTTTATTAATGTTATACTAATTTATTTGTTTTTTAGTTATTTAAAATAAAAAATATACCAATTTGTATAATTTGGCGATTGGTTTGGCGATTTATATAATTTGGCGAAATGGGTTGACGGGATAACTAACAAGTACCCAGAGGAGTTATGGACGAAATTTGGTACTACTTAGTTATCCCGTCGACCAATTTCGCCAAATTATATAAATCGCCAAATGTCTCGGCAAATTATACAAATTGACATAATTTTTATTTTAAATAACGAAAGAACAAATAAATTAGTATAACATTTATAAAAATACAAATAAAACGTCGAAATAAAAATCACTTGATGACGGAAACACGTTTAACTTGCTTAAAGTCAAGTGAATGTGATATTTACGATCAACCATTATTGGCATTTAATCTTATAGTTTGGCGATAGATTTTTGGTCGACGGGATAAATAAGCACCACCAAACATTTTTTTATTTATTGTTATTCCCTTTTTAGAAATATATATGTAACTGATATTCGAAAACGGAGTTTTTGCCAAATTGGCGTCAGAAAAAAATCGCGCGAACGTGGTGCGTAAGTGACATCTGTGCCGTGCTGTTATATTTTGCGACATTTTAAACCCCTACCCTATCGTTGCCTATTGTTTTGTTTTTTCAACATTGCTATTTTTTTTTTGTTTGTTTGTTTGTTTGTTTTTTGTTTGTTTGTTTTTTACATTGATATTGTTTGATCCCAAGCATCTAATCTACTTGGGTTCTAAGGGTTGGTTCTAAGGGTTGCTATGATTAATATTATCTGTTCTGTCCCATTCTTTGGTGATTATCCAGCATGCAGTTAATACACTGTAAAAAAAATTCTGTAGCTCTACAGATGTAAAGTTACATGCTTACTAAACTGTCATCTGTAACTGTACAAAAAAAGCTGCAAATCTACAAAACTAGTTTTTGTAAAGCTACAGAAATCTGTAACTTTACAAATGAATCTATTAAAATTGCAGTAATCTTACTAAAATTTTATCTGTAAACCTGGCTGTACTTACATGAAAAGTACTAGGCATCCCAGATTCCTAAAAAATTCTTAGTAACCTTACAGATTTTTTGATTTTCGGCGCAAAAGTGTGTCTGTTAGATGAATATTTGTTGTTGCCGTTACATAAATATTTCTTGGAATCCCAGTTTCCTAGAAAAACTTTAGTAACTTTACAGATTTTTTTTTACAGTGTACGTAAATAGTTAATTATGATTCAAAGTTGAAAGACACAAACAGCCACTGAAATCTTTTTATTTAAGATGCTGCATATCAACATTACCGTTTAAGAAATGCTCAAAAAATATAATCTAATTAAAACATATTGATATAAAATCATATATATTAGTTGTGAGGCTGATAAAATAAAGAAAACAATTTAGCGATAGAAAGCCTGTTTATTTTTTAAATACTGATAAAATTTGAAAATTATTAGAAAAAGTTTGAACAATTTTGAATGTCCGTTAGTATTCCATGTACAATTCCAGAAAAATAATTTGGAGGATAAACAGTTTTAGTTACTTTTTAACTTGCTTTTTAGGTGCAGCCATTTTCTTTTCTGGTTTCACTTTCCCTTCTTTAAAGGCAAAGTTTTTGGATCTTTCTTGATGTCTTCCGATTTCTTGATTTTGAATCTTCCTTCTCCATGATCTCTGTCAGTTTTCTCAAGTACTCCATTGTCAACACTTTTCTGTAAGAATTTGATGACGTGGTACTTTAATAATCTCATGTCGACCACATACTTTTCTTCCATGTATTTTCTTATGTCCTCAATTGACGCGCCGTTACGTTTTTTTAGGGCCTTAATGGAATCCATCACCATTTCAGAAGTTGGAGGATGAGCAACTTTTCTTTTCAGGCTTTTTCTTTCAGGCACAGATGCAACTGTCGTTTTCTTGGTCTTATCCTTCTGTATTTTCGATTTTGCGCTTCCAATCTTAACCTTCATATATTTTGATTGTATATCAGGCACAACTTCCACGATATTTTCATTTGAATCCATAACTACAGTATCTGCTTCTGAGCTTGAAACAGGAGCAGTTTCTGGAATTTCAGTCACAAAATTACCTTCAGCTGCTTGATCCATTTTTCAAATAATCCAAATCTTTCGAGAGAAAAGAAACGCTGATTCAGGACAAAATTTCGTTAAGATGAAATATGCGCTACAAAAATCATTCCTGAAGATGAAAACCAAAGTTTCAAAATGGTTTCAGCATATCATGAAATGGCCGCTTTTAGAAAATGAAATTCTATAAAAATTAATTTCTCGTGTCCCGTTGGTTAAGGAATTCATGCGCGTAATTAGTATGTAGTATTTCTCTAATACATTTATTTTCATGCGCGTGCATCTTACAATCTCATCGCTTCATGGATGAAGGAAACGATATTTTTTTAAACGTTGAGAATTTATACCAGTTGCATGGCAACAAACGATATCTGATGCTGATATTTATTCTTCATGTTCTATTTGTTCGTCTTGTGAGTGTTTTATTAAATGTTGTGGTGTGACTCAAACTGGCCTATTTATTTAATATAAATGCGCAGACAAGCGCCAAATTGGTGACCCGTACTGGAGCACGTTAAAAGAACTCTGTAATAAGTGAGTAATATTTCATTTTATTTTGGAAAATGACAGAAATTAGCGCTGTTCGTATTCCACTGTATAACTTTAATGATGTCAGTCTTTGGTTCGCAATGTGTGAACATTCATTTGAATTAGCTCATCCAAAGGCCATAACAGAAAGTCGAACTAAATTTAATTATATTTCGGCTAACTTACCTCCAAATGCCGCATCTGTTGTACGGGATTTAATTATCAAACCGTCCGATAATACACCATACGAGGATTTAAAAATGGAATTAATAAAACGGACAAGCGACTCGTCAAAATCTGAAATAAGGAAATTGTTAGCTGGTGAACAGCTCGGTGATAGTAAACCCAGTGATCTCTTAAGAGTAATGCAAAGACGAGCTGAGTCCTACAATGTATCCAATGTATTGATGTTGGAATTATTTATTTCGCATTTACCGTCATATGTACAGAGCATTTTAGCATCTATCTCACCGTTGTCACTTGATAAAGCAGCCGAAGTTGCTGACCGAATTTTGGAATATAATCCCACCGCAGTAAATGCTGTTTCAGTACCATCAAATGCTAATTCAGAAATTTTATGTGAAATTAAGAAACTGAATGATCGAATTAAACAACTGGAATTACGTAGGTCACGAAGCCGTAGCATTTCAAAAGATTCCAGACAGCAATGTTGGTATCACGAAAAATTTGGCGAAAAGGCCAATAAATGCTCCGAACCTTGTTCATTTTCAAAAAAACACAGACGGCGAGGTGTAGCGGCGACAACCACCGAGAGTTTGCCTGCAGTTCTACTTGGTATACGAGCTGCTGTGAAACCTGATATAAAAGCTTCAAGTGCTGAGTTAGTTTATGGCATTTCACTCACACTACCAGCTGAAATGTGTTCAGAAATCCCATCTTTGGTATCTTGCGACAATAATTTCGTCCAACAATTGAAAGAGAGAATGAATAGTTTAAAAACTTCATATACATCTGCTCACGGACACTCAAAAATTTTTGTTCAACCTAAATTGAAGGATTGCACGCATGTGTTTCTCCGATTAGATAAAGTCCTTCCATCCTTATCTCAACCTTATTCTGGCCCTCATGAAGTTCTATCGAGAAATGACAAGCACATAACCATAATCCTAAATGGAAAGAAAAGTTGTATTTCACTTGATAGAGTTAAACCTGCATTTGTGTTCAGTGATTTACCAAGTAATACAGATAATCCTGAAACTAAAAGTTTTCCAGTAGATAGCCAGCCAGTAAAATCAGAAGAACCAACTACCAAATCAGGTAGACGAGTAAGATTTCCTAAAAGACTGATAACTGAAATAAACTATACTTCATACAATTGATTTTTTTTATAAATATATTGTGTTATTTACATGCATCTTGTATTTTCACATTGTTTCTTTTGTTGTATCGTTCCTTCGTCACTGGGGGGATACTCATGTAGTATTTCTCTAATACATTTATTTTCATGCGCGTGCATCTTACAATCTCATCGCTCCATGGATGAAGGAAACGATATTTTTTTAAACGTTGAGAATTTATACCAGTTGCATGGCAACAAACGATATCTGATGCTGATATTTATTCTTCATGTTCTATTTGTTCGTCTTGTGAGTGTTTTATTAAATGTTGTGGTGTGACTCAAACTGGCCTATTTATTTAATATAAATGCGCAGACAAGCGCCAAAAGTAAAATGAAATATTTCTTAGAAAGAGCCATTTTTAGAAAAAGAAAACAATGAGTCCATGGCTCATAATTTAACTAAGCCACTGAGCTTGATATATGCAGAATTCAGTGTTTTTAGCTTTCGCCAGAGTAAATCACATCATGTTTAAAATATTATGTGCGTTTTATCTAATACAATGGTCATTGTCCACGATAGACACGAAAGTATATAGATTTCAAAAATGATTGCTCATCCATTGCGAAAGTTTAATGCAATTGCAATAACATGAGGCAATATTCAGTACTTTTTCATAACCCCCTTACAGAAATTGCAGCATGTTTATTATAACTGCTTTAAGACGGTCATGGCTCTGCACCTGGGAGACCGAGCCTTGTTCGGGAATTTTTTTACGTTCATATTGTATTTGAGTAAAGATTCAGTTCCATTGTAATCCATCCTTGCTCATAAACTAAATGTCATAAATCAATGCGATTTTTCCCAGAATTTTTCACATCCCTCAATAAATTGTACAGCATACAAAAATACAGTAAACTCCCCACTATCCGGCCTAATGTGGCGGAAGGGTAAGCCGGATAACAAAAAAGCCGGTAGGGCCAGACACGTGTCAAGTGCCATTTTGCCAAAAATGGCACTTGACACGTGTCTGGCACAGTATTTGTGCCGACTAAAGTGTCTGTCATTTTCAAAATATTTTTTTCTAAGCATAAATATTATTCTGCCTCAATCACAGCGTGCCTTAAATACCTTTTTGGGGTAGTCAAAAAATGGCACTTGACACGTGTCTGGCATAGTTTTTGTGCCGACTAAAGTGTCTGTCATTTTCAAAATATTTTTTTCTAAGCATAAATATTATTCTGCCTCAATCTCAGCGTGCCTCAAATACCTTTTGGGGTAGTCAAAAAATGGCACTTGACACGTGTCTGGCACAGTGTTTGGGCCGACTAAAGTGTCTGTCATTTTCAAAATATTTTTTTCTAAGTATAAATATTATTCTGTCTCAATCTCAGCGTGCCTCAAATACATTTTTTGGGTAGTCAAAAAATGGCACTTGACACGTGTCTGGCACAGTTTTTGGGCCACGATCCTGCAGCCAGACATTCGATTTTGTATTCAGCCATTACAAAAGAAGTGTTGCACAAATTTTCAGGGTGCCTCAAATACCTACTCAAAAATGTTCAACAGCTCTCCTACTGTAAGTTTTAGCTTATGCACCACTTCACTCCCGGCAGACATGGATCATTAGATTCCTCTGCTTCTACTCTTCCATGAAATAATGGTTTTTTTCTTGTGCTTGATAACATAGGTTTTTGTGCTACCGGCTCTTGGACTATATATGCAGTTTCAAAATAAGCAAAACATTAGCGTAAAACATAAGTCTAATTGGTAAAAAAATGAGTAAATCTTATTTTACTGTTTATTAATAAATGATTGCACAAATTTGAAAAGTTATATAAGATAAAAGAGTCAAAACTTAGTTTTTAGTTTTTGAAAAAGTAGTTGATAGATGACTGCTTCCCCCTGTTAGCCCTCTTCTGCGACGCAATGTCCCTCCATTTACATAAGTAGATAATATCAGCTGGTGTCGCCTTCTCCTGCTGACTCGTAGTTTCTCCTCCATAGTCACTACAACCTTTTTTCGTTTATCACCCATTTTGTTAATTTTTAATAAATAAACATGAAGCACACCAAAAGACTACACGAAAGTAATCAGGACAAGTGGAAAATAACGTCCGCAATTGTCCCGTTGCACAACTGACAAAACAGGTTATCAAGACTTAACCCCCCCCCCCCCCCTCCCTTCCCTTTCTGTCTGTCTCTGCTATTGCATTCTGAAATTCCTTCTTGTCGTGAGTTAGCACTTTCCTACGGACGGTAACTTGCCTGCCTCGGCCGCTTGCAACATTCCTCATTTTGTTTTACTAGGCCGGATAATACGGAAAGCCGTATAGCCGAGAGTTTACTGTACATAATTTATTGGATTGTAACGTGTGTTTTAAATGCACCAACTTAATCTGCTTCCTCTCCACTTTTGATGATTTTTATTTAACAAAATACATTTTTAAATGATTTTTCTGGTGTGGACTCCGTATTAACGGTTCAAAAATATTGGTCCATAGTTTGAATACTACCGCAAACATAGATGGAGTATTCCGTGATGATTATTAGCCGCTTATGAAGTAAAGTATTTAGTGAGTTCAAGTCAAAAAGCATTTCGACACTGAGCTGATTAAAGTTAGGTCTGATGTTGACGACTGATGTAAGGTGTTCGAAATTGTAGTTCCACAGAATATCCAAATAATATTTTGGGGTTAAACAATAAATATGTGAAACGTTTCACATGTTATTGACAATTATTTTGAAGCAACATTTCGTTATCTGGGAAGCTTTGATCGGCGTTAAGTGAAAAAACGGCAGATATTTTGTTGATCATAGGAACATCGAATCTTCTGTAATTAGCACTTTATTGCATCTATATAATAAAAGCCGAAGTCATGTGACTGTCATCAATAGTTCCGGGCTGACCGCTTCACTTTTTATATGCCAAAGGATATTTCGGTACTGTTATACATAGAAGTTAATCGGGCGCAGGTGATAAATCGCCAAATATTCTTCCATCGCCATCCTTTCATTTCATTAAAAACATAAACCTATCTCTCATTTCATTTAAAATAAATCTTTCATTTAAAATACACATATTTCATTTACCTCATTTAAAATACAATAAATAAATAAATAAATAAATATTTTTCCAGCATAGGTTCTTGGCGAAAAAAAAAATTGGCATCGTATTTTCCGACAATCTATATCCTATCTATTTTTTCCATATGTATACAATTTATTTATTCTAAAGAAGCCAATAATCTATTTTTATATAGAAACAGAAGTAATTTCTATGTAAACAAATGTTGTATAATTGTGTAAATAAAATGTTTATATGCAAATTAATACATATAAATAAAAATAAAAGTTCACCAGATTTGTTTTCATAGCTATTTATATATTTTATCAACGTATTTCACGTTCTGAAGCCCGAATTGCGCCAAGCTTTTAAAAAAAATAATGCCAAGGCCCCTGTAATGGAAAAGTACCTAAATAAACAATTAATCGTAATAATAATAACATAAACTAAAATGTTTCATCCCAATATCAAAGTATTTTTTCGGTACTTTTCGGTTAGCCGGGCGCCAGTGTTATATATACATATATATATACACACATATATGCATATATACATATATATATGCATGCATATGTTGTATATATACACATACATGTATATGTATATAAATAAGCATATATACATACATGTATATATACATATTTATGTACTATATATAATACTGGCGCCCGGCTAACCGAAAAGGGTACAGATGTCATATTCGCGTGATTTTTTTCGGTTGCCAATTTGGCGAAAACATCAACAGCATAAACAACATGATCCGGGTTACCACATCAAGCAAAATAACGACACTTTGGCGCAAGTTAAGTACCTGTTGCCTATATGATATTGGCGACAGAAAAAAATCGCGCCAATATGGGGCGAATATGACATCTGTTCCCCGAAAAGTACCATTTTTTCTAATTTACATTCAAATAAATATATATTCCAAGATAATTTCAATTGAAATTAAGTTGACATCTTTCTATTTCGCTTCATAAAGTAAACAAACACAAGAGATTCATTCATCATAAATAGTAGACCATGGTGGTAATCATTCACAAAGTAGATTCTCCAACAAAAATGGACAATATTCTTATGACGTCATAGTAGGTAAATTGATGGCGCTAACGTTTGTTAACGGTTTGCATTCACTAGGGTTTTATTTTGCTATTTCTCTTAGTTACGTTATTATATTGTCATATTTATGAACTCCGAAATCAAATATATAAAAGCAAAAGTATATATATTCATTATTTAGTTATTAAATAGTGAAAAAAAATTAAAAATGCATGATTTGCAAAATTTACATAATTTATTAATACTAAAAAATACCATTGAAGTAACAGCATGTTTAAGTAAAATAAGTTTAATTTAGATAATTTATGAACAAATCTCAGTTTAAACACTTGAAATTTCACTCATTTTTACAGATACGGAAATTAAATGTATTTGTCAAAAAAGACGAAATACGCATAACAACAAAAATGTATGAAATGTTATCAAGTTCGCAAAGAATTCTTGATTTCTCTATCAGAATCTTTGTACTCGGGGAAGGATTCAGCAAGTCAATTAGTTTAAGAATGAAAGTAACATGATGCAATGCTTAGCACACATTTAAGGGAGACCAAACTGGTTTGCCAGAGGCGGCTAGTTGTATATAGTCCGGGAGGTGGATGTACGAACCATCACTTCATCGAGTTGAAGGCTAAATTTCCAGGATTAGTTCAAACTCAATTCGCATATTAAAATGAAACTAGTCTGCCAAATCATATCTTGGTGAAAAATACCTGCAAACCCAATTTTAGTGGTTGACTGGTGGGTTTACTATTGTGTTTTCCTGTTTCCAGTCCTCCATCTTTTCATACCTTTGGGTGCAGAAAAACGCTATGATAAACCTACCGATCAACCACTAAAATCGGGTATGCAGCTAAGTTCTATCAAAATATTACTTGACAGACCAGTTGCATTTTAATATGCTAATCGAGTTTTGTTTAATCCTAAAATTTCGGCCATCAACTCGATGTGGTAATGGTCTGTGCAGCTGTCTCCTGGTCTAATAGAGTATTTTGGGATACGGAGATTTTTTAACCTTCAGTATCGGCACGTTGTTTCTTCATTTTTTCTTCAACTTCTCGCATCATCACATATGTTTGGGCTTTTTTTTTTTTTTTTTTTTTTTTTACTGAATAATATGCTTTAGAAATTTCATTAAATTTCAGCTAATTTGGTGATTGAGAAGTTGTTCAAATCTTTCTTTAAGACTTGAACATCCTCTTTGACTTTGAGACTTTCATTTAATTAATTCTTCAGAATTAAAAAAAAAATACATTTGACCTTATTGCGATCGTTTGAATTCATCTTCTTAGTTTTTTGTAGGTTGAATTGATATTTTTATCCGACGATAAACTTTTCCGACGGCGACAAAACTGTAAATACCATGTCTTTTAATCGTTCGGTCACCATGTACATTAAATAGAGCTGAAACAAAAGAGGAATTTAAATTTATAATTTTTCCCCCAATTCTTCGAAAAATAGATGAAATTTTAAACAAGAACGGAAAATCCTGCATCAGGCACCGATTATGAAACACTTTCGAATACTAACAGAATATTATCAAGAAAATTTCATTTTTTATACAATGAAATAAGATATCTAAATAAGCAATTTAACAAACATAATAACTCAGTAAAAATCCATGTTTTGCAGTTTTATATTCAGCAGCAACATTTTCTGCGATTTATATTTAATACAAGAAAGAAAAATCATGCGCTAAGCATAGATTATGAAACTCTTTCCAACACTTCCTAAATGCTTTAACAAAACTTCGTTATTTAAAGATATAAGGTAAATAACATAACTAAGTAAACATTTTAGAAAACACACAAAACATTTGAAAAACTGACTTCAGCAGTTACCGTCCGTAGCCAAATATGTATTCCAGTTCTTTTGAACTGCCCTGTATTTCATCTGTACGTTGATATATATACTATATAATGGGACAATTTAGTTTAGCAAGAAAACGCACAACAGGTTGAAATTTCTCTTTCAGCAATTTATACTAATAGATGGAAACATACTTGAATACTTTTGTACAACCCTTATTACATCCTTATTATTTAGCTAAAATTGAATTCAAACTAAAACACTCTTAAAACTACTGAAATCACATTTCCAGAAATTATCATTTATAGACGGCCATGCATCCAATTCTTTGCGTGACCCTGTATATCCTTTTATCTATATTCTACAAACATTTCTTAGTAAACTAAATGCAGTTCAGCGTAAAAATGCATAACTCATTTAAAGACCACCTTTAAGCAATTTTCGCTCATACCCAGTAACCTTTACGAATTCTTTTGTGTAGCCCTGTATAGAATTATATCATTGATACAAATCATATAGTATGCATAAATATAGTGAAACATAAAAACGCATATCATAATTAAAAATGCATTTCCAGCAATCATCGCTAATGTGCAGTACTTAGGATACAATATAGTATCTGAAATCTTTTGCGTGTCCCTGTAAATTCTATCTACTTCGTATTATACATGAAATAAGTCATAGTAAACCTCAGCGACGTATAACAATTTTATTATACAGGAAATAGTTTAACATAATTAAAATACGCCGCTAACAATTCACTCCACCCCTATATCATTATGTAATGGAATTCTTTTGTATGGCCTTGTAAATGAATAATAATTATTCATTACACCGCATATTCTGCAGTATGCATATCGTAGTAACACTTCATTAATGATATCAATTCCATTATGTTTGAAAGCGTGTAACACCATTCAAAATCATTTTAAACGATATTTTCCCCATAGGCCGTAATGTAACGGAAAACTTTTGACTGTCCCTGTAAATGAACTAACCATGCTACAAACTTCATTTGAATTAAGGAATGTGCTATGGTAAACGTTGATAACATCCAAAAATTTCAGGGCAATCCGAGTATATTTACGGGAGTTAGAGCCCGGACAGATGAACTGAAGCCATAAACACTTTACAACTTTGTTGGAAAGTGTTAAAAAATGAAACTTAGCAAATGTTGTTTGTAGTCAAGTTTCCATCATACTAAAAGTGTCCTTTATAAGGGAGGGGGAGGGGTGTAATATTCTAAAATATTTCCAATTTTTTAATAATGGAAGATTTGAAAATGATAATATTTATAATAATGCCAGAAGCATAATTATTAGAGCGTTTTTTTTTTTTTTTTAATGGTATCATTTATACTTAAAAACAATACTATGTAGATGGGATGTATAACACAGCCCAAATTTGTTTTCAAATTGCAATGATATTGGTTGAAACTCTTTGTATTATTTAGATTAGATCTACTGGTATAATTAAATAAATGCACCTGAAAAATCATTTCAACAGAGACATGATATATTACAAATATTTGTTTTTAATTAAGATAAAAAAGCTACTACAATTAAATATTAAAACTTTGTATAAATCACCATAAAAAATATAACAAGTTGGAAATTGCTCGTCAAACGTGGCAAATGAGGTGCGTTCGTACTATAACTAGTTTTATAATTATTTTTTGCACCCCATATTGTACTGAATGTATAATTTTTTGCACTTCATAAAGTGCATAGTCTGTAACATCATAAACATGCACTTCCAATATTTTTTTTCCCATTCCCCGTAATGTAACGGAACACTTTTGACTGTCCTGTAATTAAACTATACATCCGATTTTCCTATAATTTGAAATGGCTCGACAAAATTTTGCAACAATTATATCTTTAAAATTTCAGACCATTCGGAAGGCTGTAACATCATTAAAATGCACTTGTAATAATTTTTCCCATTGGCCGTAATGTAAAGAAAAACTTTTGACTGTCCCTGTAATTAAACTATACATCCGATTTTCATAAAATTTGAAATGGCTCGACAAAATTTTGCAGCAATTATATCTTTAAAATTTCAGACCATTCGGAAGGCTGTAACATCATTAAAATGCACTTGTAATAATTTTTCCCATTGGCCGTAATGTAAAGAAAAACTTTTGACTGTCCCTGTAATTAAACTATACATCCGATTTTCATAAAATTTGAAATGGCTCGACAAAATTTTGCAGCAATCATATATTAAAAATTTCAGACCATTCGGTTGGGTAGTTTTTGCTCTGTTATATGCGGACAGACGGACAGACGGACTGAACGACGACTATAGGTGCTACGTATTTCTATAATTACGAACGCACCTAAAAACACATAAGACGAGTTCGTTCATTTGTGACCTTGTCCTCTTTCGGACACGTGTTTACTTCGGCTGATGACGGGCCGTTAAAATTTCCAGTTCAAAACGCGTCCTGTGTGTTTTTATATTTTTAAATTTTTATGTATTTCAAAATTCTGGGACTGAAAGGCTAAACTTTTAAGCCTCTCGCTGCGTGAGTAATTCTTCGCGATGAGCGTCTTTTATAAAATTTTTGATCTTTTATCGCCGGTTCTTTAAAGCAGAAATTTTTTACTATCGTAATCGGGGAAAATGTCCTGATTAAATTAGACAAAGTTTTCGCTAAAAAATAACTGGTGGGAATAACCAAATAGTATTAATTAGACGGGAAAATGCATGCCCAAGTATATCTCGGGTTGCGCAGCGAGAGGGTTAAATGCTGAGATTTTTTTTCCTTTTTTGTAATATATTAATGTAAAGTGAAAATCTTTTTTTTTTTTTTTTTTTTGGAAGTACGAAAATTTTAATAATGGATTATTTTATATATTTTTTAAGCTTTAAAATATAGCTTACTTTCAAAAAACATTTGTAAGAAATTAATTTTTCCAGCGAGAAACTTCTTTCTTTTTTCCGTCACTGCAAATTTCCGAAAATTTTACATCTCTAGAAATATGTTATTATATTTATTAATGCAAAATATGAGGTGTTTTCTTTGGTAATTTAATATAAAAATGATTTTTAAATATATATAATGTATGTCTTAACCACATTTTTAGTTTTAAAAAATGTAATATGAGTGCAAAATACTTACATGCTTTTAATGTATCAATATATGAAACATTTTGTTCTGAGATAGAATAATTTTGTTCAAAATAACAATTTTCTTACTTAATAATCTTTAACACTTTCAGTAAACTAAATGTTTTTAAAATGTTGATTTATTTACAAATAAAAATAATCAAATAAAACTTCCAAGCAACTTGTGCATCTTATTTATAAGGGGTAAAACTGAATAATAATTCAAAATATACACTTTAAAGCATGTACATATTTATCAAACTACTGAGTCAATGATTGTAATAAAATCACTTTCATTCTCAGAAATTTTACTTTCTGAAGAAGAAATGTTCATAATCTCCGCAATTTTATCATCAGTCAAATACCTGCATGTTTTAGGCATTTTAGTTAGTTTGTGAAATACGATTATACTTAAGTGTTGATCATTTAATTATATATATAATATCGCTAAGTGTATGACACTTCCGGAGTGAACTCATCCGGTTCCCGATAATCTTTCATTAAAATCAGCCATTATATTTTAATTTTCAGAGATTTAATTTTTTTAGTAAAGCTGCATAAAATTAACCTTTTTAGAAAGATTGTGAAAAACAAAAACAACTTGAGTGATGAGCTACATCGAAATATGCATGTTTTTGCACATATCTTGCGTTGAAAATCGTATCACCCAGCAATCAGCGGTGGTAAACAATATACGATTCTTTCCTTTGAGATTCATTAAAATATAGACCATGGATGCAATAATTTTGCTCAATGGCAATATAAAACATACAAAACTAAAAATATTTTATTGCTTTTTACAATCATTTTACGATTTCAAAAACAATGTTTAATTATGAATGTTTCCGATTAAAATATAGACCATGGAGCTCATTGGCAATATAGCGATCTAAACGAACTCCATACATAAAATTTTCTTTAAAAATGCCAATTTAAGGCAAGCGAAGATGTGCATTAAATGCAATATCGTTGGAATTTTTATATTTAATGTTTGGATGTAAACTCTTGAGAATGACTCCATTGTTATTCCTCAAAAATATATTCTTTCAAGTGGCATCACGAGTGAATGTTTACTGTTTAGACTTGATTTTTCGATCTTATAATGTGCATTCCTTCTCTTGAGTTGTAATATTTCCTTGTGCTATCTTGTCTCCGACTTATAAGCGGGCTCTCATGTCAAGCACACAAGTCGTATGTTTGTTGTTCAATAAATAAAATAAGTAAATAAATGTGCATTCTTTTCTATTATTAGCTAACAAATTTATTAGGAAATGAAGTCTTGCAGATTTTCTTTTAATTTTTTAATAAGATATTGAAGGTTATAGATTTTTTTAATGCAATGAACGAAGACGAAAGTCCCATTACAAACAGTCGGCGAAGGAATAATAAGCGGCAAGCAAAGAGGGGCAAAGCCAGGAGTCGCGGGATAGAATTCAGGCGACAAATGCTGCAACTCAACAAGTACGACGGGAAAGTGAATACTACTGCGGATCGATGAACGTTATTTGCCAGATCTGTGGTTCTAAAAATTTCAGAACTGAATGACCGCCAGACAGAAAATTTACAATTTGCTGCCGTAAAGGAAGGGTGAAACTGGAGAAGCCTATAAATGCTGAGGGGAACATTTTGCCATACCCTATTTTTTTGTTGAGCTTGCTTATGGAACCGAGCAATCCTGATTACAAAAACTTTCGCGAAAATATTCGTCCATACAACAGTGCGGTTTCATTTGCATCAATGGGAGCAAAAGTTGATTTTAATGCTAGAGGATCTTATATTTTCAAAGTTCATGGTCAAATTTTTCACCGAACAAGCCACATTCAACAGATCAATGGTAAAGCTCCCTAGTTTGCTCAACTCATGTCATTGACAGCGCTCAAGCTACTGAAATTAGAGTTACTCATCCTGCTAATGATGAGCAGTGCATCTCACATACCGGGTGTCCTAAAAAGGACTGACTGATTTTAAAATTCAATAACTTGTAAACGGTGACAGATATTTAAAAAATTCTTGCAGGAGGGTTATGCATAAGGTCAAAAAATTTACACAGTGATAATTAATGATTTACACAGTGAATTAATTTTTACAGTGATTTTCGATTTTAGTTCGAATTACAAACAATAGATGGCGCTGCGATCAATAGACGCTGAATTCATGCTCGATTTTTGGTACTTCGTGCCCCGCTTAATACATTTCCATCTCCTTTTTCTGCATGGAACAAGAGAAAGGTCCAAAAATCGAGCTTGTATTTAGCGACTATTGCTTACAGCGCCATCTATTGTTTGTAATTCGAACTAAAATCGAAAATCACTGCAATAAAACTTTTGGCCTTATGCATAACCCTCCTGCAAGAATTTTTTTAATACCTGTCACCGTTTGCAAGTTATTGAATTTTAAAATCAGTCAGTCCTTTTTAGGACACCCGGCATATTGGATCACATTGATCGTTTTTTCAGGCAGTAGAATCGGTTAACTAATACATACTGCATGCTTCGGGATGTTCAGGCTCAAGCAATAGGCCCACCTGATCCTATTAGTCAGAAAAGATAAAATTTATTACTTCATAATTATTTTTGTTATGCAATGCTGTATCATTCTTTTAAAAATGCAAGCGCGTCATTCTGACGGGCTATCTTCTAGTATATAGTGTAAAAATAATTATAATTTGAAATGGTATGAAAAGTTATTGAATTTAAATCAAAATTAAAACAAAAGGAGAGCATGAAAAAGTTCCTTTTAATTTTATTGTGTCAGAACTATTATCTGGTTTAAGCACCACTATCAATAACTTTTTTACAGAACAATGCAATTTGGAACAACAAAATAAAAGTTAGTCGTTGAGGGCCACTGTAATACTTACCCATCATGGCAATGCCAATGCATAGTATAAAATATGAAAATAAAACATGTGTAAACTATTTATAAAATGCATTGCAGTTCAAAAACAAAATTTAAATGTATCACTTGATGACGTAGCAAACACGTGTACAGTACCAGATCTCAAATCCGGACTGGTCGGGACCGCGGCCGTTCCGGATTTCAGAATTTTCCGGATTTTAGGTCCTCAACCAAAACAATAAATAAACAGATACAGTACATGCCCTTGGTAAAATTTTACATGCCACGAAGCAATCTATACCGCGAATTGCCATGTTAGGCTTAGTGTAAATAAAACCAAAAATACAAATTACAAAAAGTAATTCAAAATAAAAATAAGTTTAAAAAAAAATACTATTACTGCATATTTTTAGAAATATTAAAGCATTTTTTAGAAAATGAAAATCCGTTGTTGCTCTCGAGTTAGGCCTAGGAATCTATATCGCGGATTGCCATATGAGGTATAAGTAAACAAACATAAACATAAATTAAAAGAAATAATTTAAAATAAGGATAAGAATTTTTTTAATCCTGCACATAACATTATCAGAGTTGTATAATATAGACGCACACGCACACGCCGTGCGCGGAAAATTTTCCCCAAAGTTCGGAACTTTGCGGAAAATTTCTTAGAGAAAAAAAAAAGTAAATTTTGTTCTTTAATACCGAAAAATTAAAAATGTTCCCCAGTTTTATGTACGATTTATTTATTGTTTGACAGGGGTGATTCTGTTCCGAATTTTCCGAAAATTTAAGGCATTCGGTCCCGAAAATTAAAACAAATCGGCCGTCAGTCCAAAAATTCAGATATAAAAAATATCACTGAAATATATTGCGGATTTCAACAAATGGTCGCCAAAAATAAACCAATTCCGTCAATCGTTGGCAGAAAAAATACCCACTTTTGTCAAAACATTGCGGAAAAAACGCGAATTTCATTAAAGGACCGCGGAGAAAATGCGAATTTCTTTAAAGAATCGTGGGAAAAAAATATTCTTTTATCAAGGAATCGCAGAAAAAATGCAAATTACGTCAAAGAAGCGCAGGATAAAAAACGAATTTCGTAAAAGCATAGCGGAAAAAGCGCCAATTTCGTAAAAGCATAGCAGAAAAAGCGCGAATTTTGTCAAAGGTTCGTGAAAAAAAAACGCAAATTTCGTAAAATAATTGCGGAAAAAAACTAATTTCGTTAAAGGATCGCGAAAGAAACACAAATTTCGTAAAAGGGTCGTGGAAAAAGAGCGTGTTTCGTCAAAGAATCGCGAAAGAAACACGAATTTCCTCAAAAGGTCACAGAAAAAACACGAATATCGTCAAAGGATCGCGAAAAAAACAAATTTCATCCAAAAATACGTAAAAAAAACAAATTTCGCAAAAGCATAGCGGAAAAAGCACGAATTTTGTCAAAAGATTGCGAAAAAATGCAAATTTCGTCAAAGAACCGCGGAAAAAAATTCATTTCGCTAAAGGATCGCGAAAAAACGCGAATTTCATCAAAAATATCACGAAAAAAGCTTGAATTTCGTCAAAAGATCGCGAAAAATGCAAATTTCGTCAAAGGATAAGAGAAAAAAAGCGCAAATGTCGTCAAAGAATCGCGAAAAAACCCACAAATGTCGCGGAAAATCGAAAATTTCGCTAAATGATCGTGGAAAAAATGAGAATTTCGTCAAAATACCGCAATAAAAAATCATCTGTCTCTTTAATGATGATACCTATGAATGGACCTCTCCTTACAAAATGCGATTCAATTGCTTCAGAAGCAATGTCCATTATTGCATTTTGTGAGAAGATAGAGGTCAAAATATTAAGGATTGGGCTGTTTCTAAATGCATTGACAAAATAACTGACAAGAATTCACCCCTTCTTATCATGGATTTTTAGCTTTATAATTTTTTAGCCAACATAATTATTCTGTAATTAATATTAATGCATTTTAAATTAAATTAAATTATTTATTATATTTAATTATAATATTTTCATAATTATTTTGAAACTACTGTTTAAAATTCATACCGTCAAAGTAGCATAACACGTTATTTTATTAAACATTAAATTAATTTGCAGAAAATTTTTGACCCAATATTTATGTGCGCAGAAAGTTTTTGGTTTTATACAAGTCTGCACATTATTAGGAACATAAAAACATTTTTTAGAAAATGAAAATACATCGTTGTTTGCGAGAACCGAATTAGGCTAATTGACGAATTTCTTTCAAATTTTCAGCAAGTTACAATAATAGTGAATCAGCTTGTGTAACAAATTTTTATTAAATTATGATAAGTTATTAGAAAGCTAGGGTACCTCTAAAAAAAAAAAAGGCCACTAGATGAAAAGAAAGCAAAGAAAAATGACATATCTATCCGCTGTCTGTTTTGCTTATTCAACATGTTTATTTAACTGCGTGAAGTGGAAAGTCAACGTTATCAGAATGTGATCATTAGCTTTCGGTGGACAGCTTGTTTTGTTATGGGGAAAGGAACTTTGCATAGATTTTTTTTTCTCTTTGAGTTAAAGAAAATAATTTTTTGGTACGGTGCTTACAAACAGAATTTTTTCGAAAAATGAAATTTGTTGAACATATTAAAAGTGGAGGGAGGGCGTTGTAAAATATTTTTACATATAAATATTATAAATATATTCTACGAACCTTTTTAAAAATAATTCTTTCTTGTGGTTATTTATTTATTCTTTTTACATTTTCTATATAAATGAAGAAAAGGGTTTCTTTTTAAAATAAATTTAAAATGTGCGCACACACTAACTACGATAATTCTGTTAGAAAATTTGGATTAAAACTAATGAATGAAAAACGTTGAAATAAAATAAAATTGCTGAGTCTAGTTTGGCTCGGCACTGTGTTACGCGCGCACGTAGCGCCATCTATGGACATTTTTACGAAATATTTATTCGAGATCATCGCGGAATTTCAGTTTTCTTTTTCCATTCCGGATTTTGGGTCGTCCGGATTTTAGGATTCCGGATTTGAGGTCCGGTACTGTAATGTGTTTAATGTCAAGTGAATGTGACATTTACGATAAGCCATTATTAGCATTTAAGGGCCTACTTCAGTCACTCGGAAAGACCCGTTCGCTAATGCTATTCCTATGGAAGAAATTTATAAAGATATCTCGGTCGCATTTCAATATTTTCAGATGATTTTTTTTTTTGCAGTGTCTAGCTGAGGTCGATCTGTAAAAAGGCCGTTTTTTACTTTTTCGATTTTCATTGCGAATTTTTTTCAAGAGGATGCTTTCATTTTAGGAACCGGTTCTGAAAATGAAAGTGTCCTGATTAAAAATACTTGTAAACGAAATTGAAAAAGTAGAAAACGTTCTGCATACAGATCGACCTCAGCTAGCCACTGCAAAAAAAATCATCTAAAAACATTGAAATGCGACCAAGATACTTTATAAATTTTTTCCATAGGAATAGCATTAGCGAACGGGTCTTTTCGGGTGACTGAAGTAGGCCCTTAATTTATAGTTTGGCTATAGTTTTTTGGTCGACGCACAGTGGAACGTTTTGATGATCTAGGTGGACAAAATTCATTTTTCCTATTATCTCAGTATTTGACAAAAACGCGTGTACTGGTAGCTGAATGTCTGTATTTTCGAGATCTGTATTAGTTTTGGCGTAAAAAATCAGAGGTGTTGATTAATTGTCACCGTAAAGTAGCCATTTGCGCAGTTTGTTTGAGGGAGTTTCAAAAGTTGCACTAGCTTCCTCTAAGTTTGAAAGCACGTCGTGACTATTCTGTTTTATTTGAAAGCACGAGTTTGCTGTTCTAAGGTCACAGCTTTGTCAAGGTCAGATTTAACCCATTTTTGTTTGAAAATAAGCGATATTAAACCCGCTTTACCGCTTCTTTCAAAGGCTGAAATTCTGGATGATCCTTGATGTTATTTACAAATTTCATCTTGACTTTTAACAAATTATTTAGCAATAAGCATTTTTTTAAATCACAATGTCATTCCTAAAGTATTGAAATGTTAAACAAACTCCTGAAGATAGCTGCAGATCAATAAGTTTTTGTTAATAAGCAAGCACCATATTAACTTCCAGTGCATGTATGTATGTTTAGTTCAGATCTTGCAAGCCAAATTTAAATCACTTTTAATTATCCTATTGAGCCGAAACAATCAATAAATGCGTAATTTGAATAACAATACAATATTATTATGATTTAAAGTACGTAGAAGTTTGTTTAGAATACTGCTTCTACGGGGCTTCACAAAAAATGTACATTAAAACTTGCAAGTTAATTTTAAACCAATTTCAATAATTTGATTGAGCTGAAACTTTGCTCAGGATATGTAATTCTGATGACAATGCAATATTATTATAATTTATAGAACGTAGCAGTTATGCTTTTTTTACAGGGCCACAAAAAATATTAGTTCAAATCTTGCAAGACAATTTTAAACCATTTTCAATTATCAGATTGAGCTAAAATTTTGCCCACATGTATTTTTCCGATGACAATTCTATTATAATTTGACGAACGTAGAAATTATGAATTTTTTACAGGGCCACACAAAAAATCGCGGAAAGATTGTCGCTAAAAAGCAGAAATATTAATTAAATTTCTACAAAATTACTATAGGTTATTGAGATACACAATAGCATTTTTGAAACTGAAAACAAAGTGAGTAGCAATTGTATTTCTTTTACATGGACACGTAAAAAATTCGAATACATTACCGTCTATATGCAGAAATTTTATTTCAAATTGAATAAAATTTATATAGGTTATTTATTCACACAACAGCATATTTTCAATCGAAAATAATTTTGATAGCTTTTATATGTTTTACAGGGTACCACAAAACATTATTTTTTTTTATATGATTTTATTTCAAAATTTTTATTTTTCAGGATGACTAAAATTTCTCGAGAAATTCTAAGTAGACAAAAATACAAAAGAGAAATTAATGTTAACTTACATGTGTGCATTAAATTGTTTTTTTTACTTAATTGTAAAATAAGTATGTTTAGCGCATTATTTGTAATGCATTATACAGGGTGCCCACTAAAGTCCTTCCAACGCTCTTAATTGCCGAACGGTTGCAGCTAAACTCATAAAAGTGGTGTCTAGGTATAATAGAGTGGCTATGCTCTATCAGATGACACCGCTTCCAGTGTCACCTGGTCCAAAAGAGCTCAGTTAGTATTCCTATCTCGGAAACGAGATTCATGCTCTGAACGATATTCATTTAGCATTCATGCTCACAAGGTGTCCTTTAGAACTAAATCGATGATGCTCTACAAATTTGTCATTCCCTTTTATCCCATGTTTCGAACCGTTTTCGTGAAAGGAACGCTAATGCTGCCATTTTGCACCAGGTGGTACTGTAAGCGGTCTCATCTAGTAGCCCATAGCCTCTTTACTATACCTAGACACCACGTTTATGAATATAGATGCAGTCGTTTGGCAGTTAAGACGGTGGGAACGGACTTTAGTGGGCACCCTGTATTTTTATTTTAAGACATTGTTGTTAAATTACCAAATACTTATAACTGTTTGAGTATTTTATTAGTGATGCATTAAAAAACACAGCAAAAACTAATTAAACTTCAACGAAATAATTTTGTCCTCCTAGATCGTCAAAACGTCCAACTGTGCGACGGGATAATCGAGTAGTACCGAATTGCGTAAAAGAAACATCCTTATAACTCCAAAATTTTTAATCATATTAACTAACATTTTAATGCGTTAGATTAAGCGTCTTATTTCCAATTAAAGTACCTCTTTGAATTGAAATTTGAATGAAATACTGGTTCATGAAAAATCGATGAGTGTAAAAAATAGAATTACAAATATCTCGGCAACCAATTAATCGATCGACTTCATTCTTTATGCAAAATTTATATTTTTTTATTGCCTTTTATATCCACTCCTTAAAATAAACAATTTCGAAATTTTTTATGCACTTTTTATCAGAACGAAAATTTTGAGAGTCCAAAAAAAATGTTCCAGACAATCTAGGTTACTGATATTCAATAGGATTCTTTCCATTATTACATAGTAAGTGCACACCAAATTTCAAGTCTCTATCTCAATTTGTTCGGGAGATAGAGCGTTTACAGGCGCGCACACACACAGACAGACGGAGGGCAAAGAAAATTTTCTAAAAATATGTTTTCCAGAATCTCCAGTATCTGAAACGAGTAAATCCGTCAAAAAAAATTCTTCGATTTTTAAAACTATTACAAGACTTACCCTATACTACGTATGATGGGTAAGTAATATAGAGCATACTCTTTTCCTTCTCAAAGAATGAAAATCCAAAGCCTAATAATCATGACGACGCAACTTATTAACGATGCAAACTATTGCCGACGGAAACTATTATTTAACGACGCAAACTATTTCCAATGAAGGTAAAAGTTTTTTTTAAGTAACTAGGGGATCGTACCCGAGCTTCCCGGGTTACAGAATATAGATGGAAACATTTTTTTTTTTTAATTGAAAACTAATAATTTTTTTATATGCAATAAATTTTTTAGACTGCCCACTTATATTAAAAAAGCATTTTTCATATGAAAATACGAATTATACAATCAAATAAATTTTTGAAATTTATCAAAAGCTATATTTTCTTATTAGCCGCATGCTAAGAGACCAAGATTTTGCTACTTACGGCATCCTTTTATCTATACTAATCTATATCTATCTATACTAATATTATAAAGAGGTAAAAATTGTTTATTTGTAGGAAGTAAGCTCTGGAACTACCGAACCGATTCCAAAAGTAATGGTATCAAAATGATGGTGTTAATCTAACTTAGAACATAGGCTATATCTTATGTTCATGCCACTGGCCAAAAGGGGGGGCAGGAACGAAAAACGTTCTAAAAATGCGATTTTTGTGTTACTGAAGGGCCTAGAAACATGAAATTTGGAATGGTAGTTACTTATAAGATACTAATGATCTCTAAGAACATTTCTTAAAAAATTCGAAATTTAAAAGGTGTGAAAATGCGCGAAAAGCGTTCTAAAAAACGTTCTAAACGGCGATTTTTACGCAATCTCAAAAAGTACCAAACCGATTTCAAAAATAATGTTATCAAAATGATGGTGACAACTCTTGCTCCAACATAGGCTACATTTTATGTCGGTGCAATTAGCCCCAAAGGGGTTGCAGGAGCAAAAAAACATTCGAAATTGCGATTTTTCTGTTACTGAAGGGCCCAGATACATGGAATTCGGCATGGTGGTTACTTATTAGATATAAATGATCTCTAAGAACATTTCTTAAAAAATTCGAAATTTAAAAGGGGTGAAAATGCGCGAAAAGCGTTCTAAAAAACGTTCTAAACGGCGATTTTTACGCAATCTCAAGAAGTACCAAACCGATTTCAAAAATAAGGTATCAAAATGATGGTGACAACACTTGCTCCAGCATAGGCTACATTTCATGTTGGTGCCACTACCCGTAAAGGGGGTGCAGGAGCAAAAAATGTTCGAAATTGCGATTTTTGTGTTACTGAAGGGCCCAGATACATGGAATTCGGCATGGTGGTTACTTATTAGATATAAATGATCTCTAAGAAAATTTCTTAAAAAATTCGAAATTTAAAAGGGGTGAAAATGCTCAAAAAGCGTTCTAAAAAAATGTTCTAAATGGCGATTTTTACGAAATCTCAAGAAGTACCAAACCGATTTCAAAAATAATGGTGTCCAAATGATGGTGCCAACACTTGCTCCAACATAGGCTGCATTTTGTGCCGGTGCCACTACCCCTAAAGGGGGTGAAGGAGCAAAAAAACGTTCGAAATTGTGATTTTTGTGTTACTGAAGGGCCCGGATACATGGAATTCGGCATGGTGGTTACTTATTAGATATAAATGATCTCTAAGAACATTTCTTGAAAAATTCGAAATTTAGAAAGGGGTGAAAATGCGCAAAAAGCGTTCTAAAAAAACTTCTAAATGGCGATTTTTACGCAATCTCAAGAAGTACCAAACCGATTTCAAAAATAATGGTGTCAAAATGATGGTGTCAACCCTTGCTCCAACATAGGCTGCATTTTATGTCGGTGCCATTAACCCCAATGGGGGTGCAACGCAAAAAAAAAATTCGTTCGAAAATGCGATTTTGTGTTACTGAAAGGCCTAGAAACATGAAATTTGAAATGGTAATTACTAATAAGATATAAATGATCTCTAAGAACATTTCTTAAAAAATTTTAAATTTAGAAAGGGGTGAAATACGCGAAAAGAGTTCTAAAAAACTTTCTAAATGGCGATTTCTACGCAATCTCTGAAAGTACCCAACCAATTTCAAAAGTAATGGAAATTGATGATGACTCCATTATAGGATCTACTTCATGTCTGCGTCACTACCACCTTGCGGTTGCATTTTAAAATACGTTCTAAATTGTGATTTTTGTGATACTGGAGGTGCTAGCAACTTCAATTTTGGCATGGTAATTACTTATGAGATGTAAATGCTCTCCAAGAAGAGTTCCTTAAAAATCTGAAATTTAAATGGGGTAAAAATAAACGAAAACGTTCTAAAAACGTTCTAAATAACGATTTCTACGCAATCTCAGGAAATATAAACCGATTTCAGAAGTAATGGTTTCAAATTGATGGTGACAGTCTCCGCTCCAACATAGTGTATATTTTACGTTGTTGTCACTACGACCTGGGGGTTACAGGAGCAAAAAATGTTCTAAATTGTGTTTTTTGTGTTAAAGAGGGGGTCTAACATTTTAAATTTGGAATGGTAATTAATTCAAAGATGCAAATGCTTTCTAAGAATTGTCGAAAGAAAATTCCAAATTTAACAGGATGAAGTGAGCGAAAAGCGTTCTATAAGCGTTCTAAATTACGGTTTTTATGCAATCGTATGAAATACGAAACAGATTTCAAACATAATGGTTGCAAATTTATAGTGATAGAACCTGCTCAAACGTAAGCTATATTTTATGCCGGTGCCAAACCCATAGAGGGTTGCAGGAGCAAAAAACTTTCTAAATTGCGAAGAGGCTAGAAACTTAAAATATAGCACGGTAGTTACTTATAAAATTTATATGTCCTCTAGGAACAGTCGAAAATAAATTCGAAATTAAAAAGGGGTGAAGTGAAGGGAAGGAGGGAAAAGCATTCTAAAAGAGTCCTAAATTCCGATTTCTATGGAATCTCAGGAAATAATAAACCGATTACAGAAGTTATTGGTTGCTAATCAAGAATGATAGTACCTGATCGTACACGGGCTATATTTTATGCCGGTGTCACTACCACCTGGTTGGCAGGAACAACAAGAAAGCTTTTAACCCGTTGAAAGACGGTGGGATAAAATATATCCCACCTAATTTAAACAAGAATCTCACCAGAAATTTTTAACTAAATTTTATAATTTTAACTTTGGAGGAAAAAGCATTAAAAATTGCTTTTCCTTATTTAAAATAAAATTTTCCGATTATTCCGGTGAGAATTCAATATTTAGAGACATTTTTGCTTGCCCCTCGAGGGATTAAAAACATATAAATTCCGTTTTCTATAGAATATTAGGAAATACCAACCGATTTCAAGGTTAATGTTGGTAAATTAATGGTGACAGTCTCTGTTTCAACATTTTTCGAGATATTCTATTTCAACCCTGTTTCGGCATTTTATGTTGGTGCCACTAGCACCAGAGAGGTGGTAGATTTAGACAAGAAGCTTGGAATTCTACATGATGGTTAATTTTATGATATAAATGCGTTACGATGGTTTCTAAAAAATTCAAAACTTCAAATGAGCGTATGAAATAAGCGTATGAAAGGAGCATAAAAATCTCAAAATACTTTCTAAATTATCATTTATTTGGAATTAGTTTCAGTTCTTCTTTTTAATTAAAATATCATTTTTGTCTATTGTACTTTTATAATGATGTTTAGTCAAACTGCGGCTAAATTTGTAATTTTTGAATTATTCCAAAAAGTATTCTTCTAATAAATAACAGACATGCAAATATTACTTGGCATATTTCAACTACTACGCGAGCAAAGCCGCGGTTTGCTGGTATTCTAATAATTTCAGAGCTTACATGTCTCTTAAATTTGTGTTTTATTTATATTATTTTATTTATTTATTCTTAGGAAAGTTTTTTTTTAATGGATATTAACCGTAAGAAAATGATGAACTATCTATTTTGTTTTAAAGGCAAACGGATTAATTTTTCGTAATCGAGCTCCGTGTGCTATAGGGAAATTAAAAAATATTTCATGCTTTAAAATTGTTTTTAAAACCATAGACAATCAAAAAACTTAGATGAACTTTGCAAACAAATTCCATTTGAAAAAAAAAATCTATTTGGTGATCTAAAAATTTAAATTTTACGATTACAAATATGTTAGATTTGTGTTTTTTCAACATTATTCTTTTATTTGTTTATAAAAGAAGTATTAATTTCATTAATTTGTCTTTCACAAATATGTTAGATTGGTGTTTTTTTAATATTATTCTTTTATTTGTTTATAAAGGAAGTATTAATTTCGTTATGCAAAATTAGTCAGAAACAAATGCTGAACAATGTTTGTTGCTTTATGTGCAAAATTTTTATTATTATTATGTATTGAAGCCGGCACGTGATAAGACAAACTTAAAAAAACAAAAAAATCATGCTTAAAAATTATTTTAGAAAACATAATACATCAGTCAATTAAGATACATTTTTTAAACAAATTGCATTTTAAAGTAAATTTTTTCCCTATGCGACAAAAATTGAAAATGTGCGACGGTCACAAGATTAAAAAATTGCAGTAGCGAAAATTTCAAAACCGAAATTTGATCGTGAAGTGTTGCCTTTCGCAAAATGACGTCAGCGTTACGCACAGATTCGTTTGTTCTTTATAATATAGATACATAATCAGTAAAATATAATAAAGATCAGTTATTAGGATGTGGTTATCAATTGAGGTTCTTATGCTTGGTATTCCGGAATGAAAAATACCAATTTTCACCTTCTCAAAATTTGCATACGCACTTCTCATATCCATATTCATCATTTAAAAAAAATTGTATTTTGTTTGTTCATTTTAAAATCATTTTAAATCAAAACTTGAAGTCACGATTGTCAGCAACATCTTTTATGTGAACGCACTCTTTACTTGAGATTCTAATCTCAATTCCGGAGAGTAAAAATTTCCGTTTTTTAGACGCATTTGTGTTAAAATGTTTAGTTTTATCTAAGAAAATGATCGTTTTCTTTTAAATATGACTTCATTTTCACTTAAATAAGCATTTCGCCTAGTGTCTGAAACTGAGCACCAGTACACATGCAGAAAGAAAAACAATATAGATAATTTATGAGGAAAAATGCGTGTTTTCAAAAGCAGTAAGTCATTTTCCGTTATTATGCCCATAATATAATATTATGCTCCTAATAGGATTTTGCGCCACTAAAGCCTACACAACGATTTTTATCAACAATTTTGAATTTTTATCAGAAAATGGCATGAATAAAGATAAAAATACCTCATTATTTCTCTCTTGTCTGCAATAATGAAAGCTATCTAATTTTCACCATTTTGAAGAAATTTCATAAAATGCTTTTAAAATTAAAATATAAAAGTGGGGATATTAAAAAAAAAAAAAAAAAAAAAAAAAAAAAAAAAAAAAAAAAAAAAAAAAAAAAAACATAGTGCGATCACATCTACAAATGAACAACTTTCAGTTTTTAAAAATAAAAAAAAAATAGTAAAATTGGTTCAGCAGAAAGATCAGGGCAGATGACTAAAAAACACACTTGTGTTTTAAATATACTAGGGGATCGTACCCGGGCTTCCCGGGTTAAAGAATATAGGTGAAAAAAAAATTTAATTGAAAACTAATATTTTTTTTTATCTAATAATTTTTTTTAGATTGCCCACTTACATTAAAAAAGCATTTTTCATATGGAAAATACGAATTGTACAATCAAATAAATTTTTGAAATTCATCAAAAGCGATATTTTCTTATTAGCCGTATGCTAAGAGTTATTTGACCAAGATTTTGCTACTTATGGCATCGTTTTTAGTCTGATAATTTCAGAACTTATACTTGTCTGTTAAATTTGTGTTTTATTTATATTATTTTTTTTTTTTTATTCATAGGGAAGTTTTTTTTATAATGGATATTAGCTCTAAGAAAATGATGAATTCTTTATTTTGTTTTAAGGGCAAACGGTTTAATTTTTCGTAATCGAGCTCCGCGCGATATAGATAAATTAAAAAATATTTCATGCTTTAAAATTGTTTTCAAAACCATAGACAATCAGTAAACTGAGATGAACTTTGCAAACAAATTCCATTTGAAAAAAAAAATTCTATTTGGTGCTCTAAAAATTTAAATTGTACGATTACAAATATGTTAAATTGGTGTTTTTTTTTTTTTTTTTTTTTTTTTTTGTTTATAAAAGAAGCATTAATTTCGTTAATTTGTCTTTCACAAATATGCTAGATTGGTGGGTTTTTTTAATATTATTCTTTTATTTGTTTATAAAGAAAGTATTAATTTCGTTATGCAAAAATAATCAGAAACAAATGCTGAAAATGTTTGTTGCTGTATGTGCAAATTGAAACCGACACGTGATAAAACAAACTTTAAAAAAATCATGCTTAAAAATTATTTTAGAAAATATCATCAGTCAATTAAGATACAGTTTTTAAACAAATTGCATTTGAAAGTAAATTTTTTCCCTATGCGACGAAAATTGAAAATGTACGATTGTCAGAAGATTAAAAAATTGCAGTAACGAAAATTTCAAGACCGAAATTTGATCGTGAAGTATTGCCATTCGCAAAATGACGTCAGCGTTACGCTCAGATACGTCCGTTCTTTATAATATAGATAGATTCTTAATCAGTAAAATATAATAAAAATCAGTTATTAGGATGTGGTTATCAATTGAGGCTCTTATACTTGATATTCCGGAATGAAAAACAGCAATTTTCACCTTATTCATCATTTTTTAAAAATTTGTATTTTTTTGATCATTTAAAAATCATTTTAACTCAAATCTTGAAGTCACGATTGTCAGCAACATCTTTTATGTGAACAGATGCACTCTTTACCTGAGATTCTAATCTCAATTCCAGAGAGTAAAAATTTCCGTAATTTATGTTTTTTAGTTTTAGTTTAGTTTAGTCCGTAATTTATTAATGTTATACTAATTTATTTGTTCTTTCGTTATTTAAAATAAAAAATTATGTCAATTTGTATAATTTGGCGAGTGGTTTGACGATTTATATAATTTGGCGAAATTCATCGACGGGAGAAGTAGTACCATTAAAACATTGCTTTAAAGCAGAAATTAAATGTCATGATTTGTTGTATTATCATATACGCACCGGGTTTAGCGTGCATTTTTTACGACAATTTGGCGAAAGCCTCGTTTTCGAATACCAGTTACATATGTATTTTTAAATTATTTTCTGTTATTTTTAAAATAAAATAACAATAAATAAAAAAAAGTTTAATTAATAACTATAGAACAAAACAATTTATAACAATTTTTGTAAATAAAAAGAAAAAAATTCAAATAAACATTTATTAATAAATAAGCAATAATAGCCGGGTTACCATGTCAGGCAAAATAACGCCCTTTTGGCACCAATAAGGTACAGCGTTGCGTATATGACATCTGTGCCTAATATTTATCTTTTAGTTTCGTTTAAAAAAAAGAAAGAAGTGAAAGCCATTTATTTTAAATGTTTCAGTTTTAAATGAAAGTTTTGTATTAAATAAAATGATAATGAAATACAAATTGAATTATGAATAAAAGTAACATGATACATTTCTTAGCATACATTTAAGGGAGGCCAAACTGGTCGCCAAATTAGTTTACAATAATAACCTTTTCTAAAATATGAAAAAAAAAAATATCAGTTATGATTAAAATTTGAGTTGCCATCATTGGAGAAAAGTATATAAAATTAGAAAAAAAAATAATATTTCGAAAACTAATTCGAATTTAAAAATGCTAATGTACCAGTTTTGAGATCTGCGGATCAATACGGAATTTTAGTGTTAATTTCATCGCAAAGTATTCCGTATTTTAGGAGAAATCGCCGTGAAACATAATCAGTTGTTTAATCAGTCGTTTCATAGAATCGTTTCATAAATTCGTTATATCTCAGTCGTTTCAGGAAATCCGTTTCATAAATTCGTTTCATTAGGATTTTATATATATAGGGTAGATATAAAATTATAAAAAATTAAATTAAGCAAATTATGTTATTTTGATGAAATTACAGCAGAATGTCCTAAAAGATAGCATTAAAATGTTATTATTCGAGAGAATTTTGGACAAAAACTTCGGGAACATGATATTATTTTAAACCTCGAATTATTTGTTTGCTTGTCTAACTCGGCCAAGCAAATCCGTCGAGGCGAGAATCATCAATTTCTGTAGTATAATTATCAATGCAAAAACCCTTAACGGGTTAAAAGTTTGTGACGCAGCACTTTATCTTATGCTCTAAGAATTTTAAATATGGAACTTAAAAATAATGATATCAAATTTTGAGTGACGCTATGCTATTAATTATAATCTCTCTATATATTATTTATTTCATCTTTTTATTTTTTTATAATCGCATGTGCAAAAATTATGTTCAATTTAAAAAAAATGTATAAAAGTTTATTCATTGATGCTTTAACATTTACACCTCTCATAAATTCCAAGTATGAGTTTTAAAAGATATGATATCAAAATTTTAGTGACGCTTTGATGTGGCTTTAAACGATTTGTTTTAAAATTAAATTTAAATTATTTTTGTTTTGGCTAAGATATATTCACACATCTAAATAATAGTTTTAATTTTCCAATATGCTTTAAATATGTCACTTTCACTGAATTTATATAATGCATTTAAATGTATTTATTTTAATAAATTGATTTATCCTTTGTCCAATACTATTAAAAATTTAAAATAAGATTTGCGTAAATAATTTTTTTGCCTCATAGTATCCATTTGAATACATTTCCTTTAGTTTGGATACAATGACGCAAAAAAATTATTTACGCAAATCTTATTTTAAATTTTTAATAGCATTGGACAAAGGATAAATCAATTTATTCAAATAAATACATTTAAATGCATTATATAAATTCAGTGAAAGTGACATATTTAAAGAATATTGGAAAATTAAAACTATTATTTAGATGTGTGAATATATCTTAGCCAAAACAAAAATAATTTAAATTTAATTTTAAAACAAATCGTTTAAAGCCACATCAAACCGTCACTAAAATTTTGATATCATATCTTTTAAAACTCATTCTTGGAATTTATGAGAGGTGTGAATGTTAAAGCATCAATGAATAAACTTTTATACATTTTTTTTAAATTGAACATAATTTTTGCACATGCGATTATAAAAAAATAAAAAGATGAAATAAATAATATATAGAGAGATTATAATTAATAGCATAGCGTCACTCAAAATTTGATATCATTATTTTTAAGTTCCATATTTAAAATTCTTAGAGCATAAGATAAAGTGCTGCGTCACAAACTTTTAACCCGTTAAGGGTTTTTGCATTGATATCATTACTTTTTTGAGGTTATTGAAAAAAATAAATAAAACAATAAACACACACAAAAAAAATTAAAGACCAATACAAAGAATTCATAGTCAGGATTTCAATTCACCTTCAATCTCCCCCCCCCCCCTCCCCGCAAAAAAGGATGACCATACTTCAATTTTAAAGAGCATCGTGCAATGAGATTTTTATAAGAACTCTTTGGTAAGATATGGAAGTAATGTACAACATGCATGTTTAGAGGGTATTTCTGTTGGTTTGCTTCAAAGATATAAAAAGCTATGTTAAATTTTACTATATAAAAAAATTACTTTGTTAAGAAAAATAGCAAGAAATATTACTCTTTAAACCTTTATATATATATATAACAATCATCGCTCACTTATAAAAGTAATTCCATGCATTTATATTAAATACAAAACTACAAATTTCTGCTTCTCCCTTTTCTCATTCCTAGTGCAAAAAAATTAAACAATCTTTAATTTTATATAAAATAATCTTTCACCATCCCTATTTAAAATTCTTTATTAACAATAATAATAAATCATATAAAATAATCCCCTGAGCTCCGAAGATTCCACTTCTGCTTTTGCACCCACCTCTCCAGCTTACCTAAATAATAAAATCTTTCAAAAATCAGTTTGAAAAAAAAAAAATCTGCAACATTTGTTGCTCACTAACATAAATAAATAGATAAGATCTAACTTCCCTAATGTACAGTCATGGAAAAAAAAAAAGTAAACACTCCCCACTAACTCCTCAACAAATTACCGTAGAAGAATGTTACTGGTACCGAACGATTGGAAATAAAGTCTACTTTTAAATGATGTATATAAAATTTGCTTAAGGGGTTATCTACATATTAAAACGAACCATAACTTTGTTTTTTTTTTCAATAGCAGTACACAATTTTTACAGCATAAATGAATTCTACACAATTTAATTAACCTAAAAACAAATTTTTATGCAATTCGTACTATAAATTCCCGAGAAATTAATTATTTTAAAACAAGCTTATTTTAAGGGCTGTATCCAAATTGAAGTTCGGCACTCGATTGTTAACCGAGAGAGCCCCCTTCTTCATCAAGGCACCTTAAGCGTCACTCAAGCAGTCAATGAAATTTGCTAGATTACAGGACAGTGTAAGACATTTCAAAATATCTAGTCACTTCTATCATAGACGGCCCCTTAAACCATAATTTTGCCGTTTTTTAAGCATAATTTGAAAACTATTTGGAAGAAAAATGTGAAATTTTGGATTTCCATAAAGCAGGACTTAATAAATCTAAATCCATCAAAAAAATTTTAGGTTACAATTTATAATTTTTTCGAATGTTAATTTCATAATTCATATCATAAAATTATAAAAATTGCAAATTCAACGTATTTATGTTTGGGTATGTTAATATTACTGCTACATAAAAAATTAGCACATTAGGAGCATACTTTCAGGAGATATGAATAAAAATATGAAAATATAATTTAACATTAGAAGCACTAAATTTTGAATGTTTATATTTCAAAAACTTATTATTCAAATTACTTGAAATTTGGTGCCTAGGCATAGTTTGAACCGAAGATTTGAAATATCTCGTTAAAATTGGGTATTGCCATTGAAAAAAATGAAGTTTGGATTTGTTTTAATATGTAGATGGTTCCCTAAGCAAATTTTATCTACATCATATAAAAATAGACTTCATTTCCAATCGTTCGGTACCAATAACTTTTGTCTACGATAATAATTTGTTAAGGAGTTAGTAGAGGGTGTTTACTTTTTTTTTTCCACGACTGTACATTTCACCTCTTCTCCCTCCCCCTACTCCCCAACATTAAAAAAATTTAAATCTTTATTTTTATACAGAAAATTCTTCTGTATAAATTATCCTCCTATTCCTCAAAATTACCACTTTCCCACTCCAGCCTAGAGATTTCAATCTTTAAAGCTTTTTAGAAAATCGGATCTGCAAAGTCTGTTGCTTAATAATAAAATATATAGTCATGTACACTTTTAATTATTTTTCACACAATCAATTGATGTCATGATAATAGTTGTTCTGAGCGAATATTGTGTTGGCTGGGCTGTCGTACAGATAGCTCAATTGGAAGAGTACTGGCAATTAAAGCCAAGTGTTATTAAAGTTCACTGTAATTCAAGATGTTTAACCCCTTCGCGACAAGAGCCCTTTGGTTAATTTTTAACCTTTTACTACAGGTTTTTAAAAACAGAAAATTTTCTGTAATTGAATCACAGAAATGCTCCCATTAAAGAAGGTAAACTTTACAATTAAAAATAAGTGGTGAGAATAATGAAGGATTCTGAACACCTTAAGTGGCCAAGTATACCGGTCGCTCATTCCCAAGGGCTTAAAGATGCTTTTTACTTTCTTCTATCTTTACAAGAAGAAAGTATTGGATTCGTGAAAATTTTCGACTCCCGGTTTTCGACGGATTTACACGTTTTAGAATGCCCAGAACACGATTTGATGGTTTTTAGAAAATGTCTGTCTGTGAGTCTGTCTGTCACTCCGTCACTCTGTCTATGAGTCTGTATGTGACAAAAATTTTGTGGGCGCTCTATCTCAAGAACTAATGCACAGAATTTCACAAAACTTATTATTTAGTTATACCTTGATATAAACTAGACCTGATTAGTTTTTGGTAAAAATCGCCCAACAGGTGGCGCTGCTATGCGGCATTTTTCACGATTTCTGCAATAGCTATATCTCAAGAACTACTGCACGGATTTTCATAAAACTTCAGATTCAGTTAGTCCAGGATATAGTTTGGTGCTGATTACTTTTTTGTGAAAATCGCCTAACAGGTGGCGCTGCTATGCTGCATTATTCATGATTATCGCAATAGCTGTAACTCAAGAAAAAATGCACGAATTTTCATCAAACTTCAGATTTCGTTAGTCCTTGATATAAATTAGTGCTGTTTAATTTTTGGTGTAAATCGCCCAACAGGTGGCGCTGCTGTGCTGCATTTTCACGATTTTCGAAAGAGCTGCATCTCAAGAACTATTGCACGGATTTTCATCAAACTTCAGATTTAGTTAGTCCTTGACATGAATTGACGTGTAAATTAGTGCTGTTTAATTTTTGGTGTAAATCGCTCAACAAAACTCGCTTTTTTGCGATTTCCGCAATAGCTTTATCTCAAGAACTAACGCTTAGATTTTCAACAAACTTCAGATTCAGGTATACCTTGATATCATTTAGTGCTGTTTATTTTTAGTGTAAATCGCTCAACAGGTGGCGCTGCTATGCTACATTTTTCAGAATTCCCGCTGTAGCTCTATCTCAAGAACTAATGCACGAATTTTCATCAAACTTCAAATTCAGATATACTTTGATATGAATTGGTGCTAAATTCATGTAATTTCTTGTACTATTTAAATGGTTTAATTGATGTGATTTATATAGAAGAAAGTTTTGTGATGGCCACAACATACTAGTTTGCTATTATAACCTTTAGGATTTACAATATAAAAAAATCTTAATCACTTCTGAGGTAAATAAAGACAGTGGAAAAAATCAAGATGGCAATGTTTTGATTGGCAAATTCTAAGCTGAGTAATTTGCAGTGGTGTAGTCGTAAAAAAAACAGAGGGTATACATTCTAAGCAGAGGGTATACGCTCTGCCTTGAGCGTATGCCCTAAAGTATATATACTATAGCTTTCTTGAGAAACAGAGGGTATACGGTGTTCCTTAAAAAAATCCAGAGGGTATACGGCGTATACCCCCGTATACCCTCCACTACATCCCTGGTAATTTGTGCTACAGAATGAAAAAAATATAAAGTTGTAATAATGTCCTCTTACAGATACTAAATCTTTAAGGTTTTTGATGTGTGAACTACATATGAATACAGTAGAAGATCTTTATAATGCACACCTTGGTATGAGAAGTTGTGCGTATTATAGAATTTTGCATTATATAGATCATATTTCATACATCATTAAATCTTTAAATTACATTCCTTGGAACCAGAAAATGTGCAAATTATGAAATTTTATATAATAGGTATATATCACACATTATTAAATTACCTTAAAGATATTACCTTGAAATATAACATCCAAATATGACTGGGCAAAATCATTATAAACAGTGGTAAACACTAAATGCATGGCTGGTCAATTTATTCTTTTTCACTATTTTTAATAATGAAATCTTTGCCTTATTTTTAGCAGAATTTTCTTCCATTAAATAAGGCAAAAATTTATAATAAAAAATAAAATAAAAACTTTTGGAAAGCATGCATTTTAGTGCTGCAAGAAAAACCTGTCATGAGCTGCTCTGATTATAACACTCATTTACAAAAAATTTTAATATAATAACAATGTTTTCATTACTACAAAATAATGTGTTAAAGGCGATAATATATCATATTTAGTGTTCCAAGAAATAGCAATATTTGTAAAATACATGTGCTTCTTAACTGAAAAATTTATTGTTTATATCTGAGAAATACCTTACATCTTCTGCATTAAAATTTTTTAGTGGCAGGCTTTTGTGATTGAACAAGGACTGCTTGCAGAGTGCTTTTAAGGATTTTACAATATAAAATTATGGCTCTTGAACTACTACTATTAATCAAATACAGTAATAGGGAAAAAAAATCATTAAATAGTTTATTTTAAAAAATTACTTGTATTTTCATCAGATATACTGATTATTACTACCATATGTTATGTGTAACATATTTATTAGAAAAGTTACAACTATTTTCATGAAGTTTTGAATTCCCCCACCCCCCTGACATACTGTCAAATTTCGCGAGGTTTTTTTTTCTTGTGATGTTCCTCCCCCGACCGAGAATGGAGCGGGTTTTTTACAATCAACTAATTAATTTTGTTTTTCGTTTATTGCTACTTTTTTATGTTTAGTGTGGTGATCTTTCAAATGCTATTGCACAACGAGGCGATAAATGCGCTATTCTGTAAGTGGCACGGCAACCCTCCAGTATACAGGTGGAATTGATAAAAAGAGTTTTTGTAGTCGGAATATGCGGAATGTTACAGAATAGTGACTGGTTTAATGAAAGCAGAATAAAAACTTAATATTTAATTTAAGATGCGAGTCAGATTAATATATTAATTGAAATGGTTACTGAGTAATCACTTTATTAGTTTATACAAAGTCTAATTATCATGACAGCTACAATGCAGCTGCTAATGAAATTTTGTGAAACCAATCTTTTCTAAATAGTAACATGTTCTGAATTGTTCTTGTTTACAATTATACTTCATTACCACAAATACAAATACCATATAAGGGAGCTGGCTACTTTTATATTTTTTAAAAGTAAATTATTTAAAGCTTTCTTTTAAGCATATTAACTTTAAAATTAAATAAAAACAAGTATCTTACTTTTGCAAAAAAGCTGTTTTATCTTATTTATCTATAAACTTTAATTACTAAATAAGGAAAAGTATCATGATGAAAATTTTTACTTTTAGGAGCTCAAAACAACCAGTCAGGATAAAATGGTTCATTTTGAGCTAATCGTGACAATTTAAGTATATAAAGTAGAATTTACTATCAGTCAAAAATATGCCCAAGACTGAAATCAGTCCTGAGACTGAAGGTCTTGCACCCATGGCTGTAATCAATTAGCCTAAAAGAAATGCTTCAGGTGTTTTTTTTTTTCTGTTTTTCTTTTGTTACAGAGATAAACGGCAATAAGAATTTTTTCCCCCTTTAGGTTAAATTTTATAAAAAATAAAATACTACGATGCTTTAATTTTTGAAGCTGAAAAGAGTTGTATAAAAAAAAAAAAAATAAACGAAAGATGTCATTTTAAGTCAATTTTCGTTTATAATATTATTAGAAACGATTCGCAAATGAATCATTTTATAAACGGGATTGGAAATCTTAATTTTGATTTCGTCATACCTTTTATTTAAATTGTGCGTTCTTTAAAATTGAAAGATTTTGTTTAATTTCTTTAAAAGAAAACTCAAAATTAAATTAGTAATCTATCTGTATTACACTTACATATCACAAGAAATACCTATGCCACACATGAACGTTATTTTGTAAGGAAAACAGTTATAAGTATTGTTGAAAATAAAAACAATTCAGAACATTATACTAATTAGAAAGGATCGGTTGCAAAGAATGCTGTCTGGATAATTAAAAATTGTACTCACTTTCTCCCCTTGGAATACCATTTCAAGATCTTTGATATTTCTTATTTCTTCAGTCAACTTCGCGTATCGCGTAGTGATACATGGCGAAGTCTTATGGCGAACGCGATGAATTTTCATTTCGATACGAGAATTTTCGATAAATATCGAATTTCGATACGAGAATTTTTTTTAAAATGTGAAATATTTTCTCCTTAAAAAATGTTTACTTACTATGAATAACAATGAAATAAAATACCTATAATTACAAAATACTGCTCCATTTTAAAAAATCAGTCTAAGTATTTTAGAGCACATAATAAACTGTTTTCGTAGTTTAAAAAAAGATTTATTGCCAATATTCAGATTTTTAACTGTGACCTAAACCGCGCAAAACCGGTGTGCAACGTTCTGTCTGCTAGCCCATAGAATAACATGTAATCCGCGATCCTAAGGAGTCCATTTTTTCATGCGGATTATATAAAAATTAAGAGTTTTCCTAGATACTAGGTTAGTCTTATCCACTTCGTCAAAAACAGATTCATTTTATATATTGATGTTTTTAAAAAAATCTAGACCGTTTCGGAGAAAAAAAAAAGACAAACTTGCACCATCGAAATTGCTTTCAAAATGGGTTTACAGATCTGAAAATATACTGCACGTAGAATTGTAAAAAATTCAGAATAGGATTAGACTGCAGATATAAGACTGTTTTAAAAAAATCAGAACAATAGGACCTATATTTGATGAGTTATTAACAGGCGGCTTTTCGCATTTTCTTTGATGTCGAGTTAGCTGTATATATGAGTTCCGCCATCTACGAATTCTACGATACGATTTAGGCTTAAGGCTGCGTCACTCGGAATACTACCGTCTTCCATGATAAATCGCTATTATTTGCATGTCACCTCTCTTTTATAAAGACACTCTAAATTTCTGTAAAACATTGCGTTTTATCAGTGTGTGATTTCTATTACATTATTTTCGAAAGTGAAGCATTTTCCCCTGTGAAGAATTTCAAAGTAGCTGGGCTGTTGCAAATGACGCACTTCTACAAAACATAACTTAGGTTTAAGAACTAAATTACTCGCTTTTTTATAAAATGACGTCCTTTGCATCCGCTAAAGCAATCCACTTTTACAATCCAGTCGTAAACTTCGTCAATAGAAAAGTATGCATATGACGTCATTGTCACGGAATAACAGACAATATTCTTGACATAAACCGTAGTTTAATTTCAA